>CM070677.1:27483118-28772579 GCA_036346265.1 Melocanna baccifera | reverse complement strand
GACTATTCCGATAAACTGCTTCAAAGCAATGACAGAGAAGCCGTCTTATTTATTTATTCGAGAAAAGTTATAATTAAGTTAAAAAGAACAAGGCCAGTAGCTGCCTAAGGTGCAATCTAGGAACAGGAGCCCAAAGCCCATCGGAATTTCACTGCCAGCATCCATAGCTAATCAAAGCCTTATTACATCGAGTGACAATTTAAAAGCAGTGAATGATAAGTTCTATGGCGGTGTTATGATCAGATTCCCCTGATCTTAATCTGCGCCCCATGCACCGGACGCAACGTTCCTCCATTCGGCGCATGAGTGTACGACGGCGCGAGCTCGAACTCGAATCGCTGGAGGATCATGCACAGCGCCATCTTGGCCTCAAGCAGCGCGAAGTTCTGGCCGATGCAGATCCGCGGCCCCCAGCCGAACGGGAGGAACGCACCCGGATACTTGGACGCCTTGGAGATCCCCTCGGCGAACCTCTCCGGCCTGAACTCGTGCACGTCGCTTCCCCAGATGTCGGGGTCGTGGTGGATGAACAGCACGGGCAGCTCGATCATCACGCCGGCAGGGTAAGTGACGCCTCCGATCTCGATCTCCTTGTACGTTTGCCGGCTGAACGCGATGGCCGGCGGGTACAACCGGAGAACCTCGTAAAGGATCATGGTCACCTGCACCACAGGTCAGCAAGGTTTTATATCTCCGGTTGCATAGTCGATGTTGCAACGAAATCAAGTAATTAGTTTGTACTCACGGTTTTGACGCGATTGAGGCCTTCGTATTCAGGTTTGTTTTTCCCAAATAGGCCTAGGACCTCCTCCCTTGCACGGTCCTGCCACTCGGGGTGCATGCTTAGGACGACCATTGTCCATGTGAGCAGTACTGACGTTGTCTCCGTTCCTGCAACGTAGAAGAGCTTGCACTCCTCGATGACGTCTTCCATTGTCATCCCCAGGCTGGATCGGCCATTCTCGTCTGTGTGCCTCACGTTTGACTCTAGCAATAAGCCGAGTAAGTCATCCTTAGTGCTTTCGCCTTCTTTCATTGCTTGAATTCGTTTCCCAATTAGACCTCGTAGAATCGATTCGATCTCGTTTTAATTTGATGCATTCTTCGGTTGTTTTTGGTAGGCAAGGACCTGAAAAATAGCTTACCCCTTTTCATTTCCAGTACTACAAATGAACTAAGAGTACAAGCAGGTATTTTTCGATCACGAAATAACCGATCGACTTTAGATAATGGTCCTCAGTGTTAAATTAGTAGTGCTAATGAAGTTTAACTGGTACTAAGTACTCAGTGTTAAATTAGTACTACCCCTTTTACTCACATGTAACCGGGAATGACAATCTTCTGAACGCTTGCCATGAGGCGCTCAACTTGCTCGGACTGAAGCTGGAAAATCCTTCTTCCTTCAAGGTAGCTGCTGCCGAATGCGGTGCGAGAAATGACATCTCCGGTGAGGGTCTGGAGCTCCGGCCAGACATCCACCTCGCACGTACCATCAGAACCAAGGGACTGCGTCCATCTGCAGACAAGGTCTTCGCAGCACGCAGAAAACGCCGGCAGCATGAGCTGCAAATCGATCCATACATTCCAATAATCAATCACGCACTCAATCACGGTAAACAATTCACAAGCCTGTAAAAAAGATTAAAAGTAGTACTGTGCATATGAAACAACTGTATGTACCTTGAGCTTCTCGAGATGGAATGCAGGGTTGAGGATCCTCCTGTGCTTGACCCATTTCTCGCCCTCGTAGATCGCTACTCCTCCGGCGATCAGCTTGGACAGCGCCAAGTTGAACTTGGGCTTCTCGAAGTGCCCGAACTTGTTGGACATCACGTCCCTGGTCAGGTCAGGGTCGGTGATGGTCACCTTGGGGTGGGGCCGATCCAAGAGATGCACGTCTTGCCGTGCTCCCGGACGGTGTTGTAGAGGAACGGCACGACACGGGGGGCGATGTCGTGGCAGCGCAGCGGCAAGGGCCTCGACCCCGCCTCCCTGTTGAGACGGCCGTAGTCCTTGAGGTCACCAGCGAGGAAGCGGTAGGACGTGCCGCGGAGGCCCTGCGCGCGCAGCGCCCGCTCGAGCCGCCGCGGCCGCCACCACAGCCGCTCCAGCAGCCGGGCGACCTGCCACAGAAGCACGAAACCCAGTAGACCGCAGGCCAGGAAGCTCCATGGCAGTGAGGCTGGACTCATCAACTCTGCAAGAACCATTGCTCTCGAGAGAAGTGGGAGAAGAAGAAAGGGCGAGTGAACTTTGACTGGATGGGTACGAAGGTACAACATTTGGCATCTGGATATATATAGAATAGAAGGGTCGCTGGGACAGTTAAGTGTGCATGGCAACACATATCATATGATCTTATGATTCTATCAAAAATAGATAACACAGATTATAATATAAATTAAAATCAGGTAATATCATAGTGGGATCGTGATCATACTCGTAAAATTATTATGACCAGGTAGGATCAAGATCCTGACAACAAATTATATTAGCATATAAAATTTGATATTACCTATTGCTAGTTTAAGTTGCACTAGTTTAATTTACTTTGTTTTGTTGTTGACATGTTCTAAGGTAAAAATGTATTATCTTTGATATATTGTATTTTTAGATTATTAGTTTTTAAAAATAATTAAATAAATTTTAAAAAATCAACCTTAATTCAATATAACATAAATAAGTATACTCAAATTACAAAATTAAATTCAAAAAATCTATTATAGACTTGTATATTTAGAAATATAATTCAATTTTTATATAAAATATATACGCAAAAATTTGATAGAATTATGATTCTACGATCTGATCCCATCAGACAAAAAACGATCCTACATGATATACGATCCTGACAACCTTGCTCTTGTGCCCATTTATTTAAGGTTCTTTTCTTGTGGAGTATAATTAAGATTCTATTAGTTTTGTCTTCTCAAAGCTATTTTTTAATAGTAAATAATTTTTCTATGTTATCTAACTTTCAAACGAAATATCTTTTCAAAACAAGTATACTAGTTGATTATAGTATATACTTCAGCGACTTTATTAAATCATCCAAAATCACATATAAATGTATTTATCTATAAGTTATTACTGTTTATCAGATAAAGCCGATGTGAACGCCCGTAAGGCTATGTGCATTTCGGTCAACCATGCAACGGTCCTTGCCTTGCTCGTAAGGAACTTGGTGGAGAAGAAACACCGACGGGGATCGGATTGACCAGAACCAGGGTGGTGACGCGCGCGCGCGAGATAGCACCCACCATGTGGCGGCTGTTTCGTGGCAGCTTCGTGTTGTTTGTCTGAGCTCAGAATAAATTGCTTGCCCTCCTTCGAGAAGACGGGAACCGGGCAGAGTTAGTCCACTGCATAGACGACATCGCAATATACCGCGTGACCACTGGCCAGGCTCTTCTAAATTCTAATCGATAGATAAGGGTGTTGGGTCAGTGCTAGCAAGTCCTGTGGTAGCACTGGACACGTACGTGCAGATCAACTTTGTGCGCGGAAGACACCAGCAACGTCGAGTGTGCTGTCATTACTTTAGAAAACTTAATACTAGACATCAAATCACAAACAATTTTACAAAACCATCTGTAATATGCACTATCATAGATGGTTTTAATTTGAAGACTGTTTGTGGTATTTATAGCGGGAAAAAGGAGTATCACAAATAGTTCTTACCGATAAACCGTCTGTGATACTGGACTATCACATACGGTTTTTAATATAAAACTGTCTGTGATAATCTAGATTATCATATACGGTTTTTTTATTAAAAATTATCTATGATAGTTTAATATTATAGACGATTTTTTTTGGTTAAAAACCGGCGCTCCGAGCGTAGGGGCTCCACAGCACGGAGTACCGCTTCCCGGCCGGGGACCTCACGGAGAACGGCCGGCTCAACGCGGAGGCGCGGTCCAGGCCCATGCCCCCGCGCCACGACATTGCTCCCCGCGTGGTGCCACTCCAAAACGTCGTCAAGGAGCACGGTCCTGCAGGCCCATGGAGAGGATCTTCTTGGTCTATCACGTCCGTCCACAACACTTCAATTGACTTGTATCGGTTTTGGGCGAATCAGGGCTGGATATCTCAGATGTTCTGTCAAATATATGTTTGCTTCCGACGTGAACATTGAGATTGACGCGTTTGACAATTGTGTGCTGTGAATTATTGGGTGTCACAATGGACAGAAGTGACCATGTTACTAGTGATCTGATGACTTTAACCTTCTCCTAAGCTCAATCTCAGTCTTGTTGCTGTCTATAGGTTTTAGAATCGTAAATTCCTAATTTCAACACATCCGAAAACAATCTCAAAAAAGAAAAAGAAATCAAGTTCAGAGAGTACAGGTCAGATCTACATTGAGGAGATTGTTTGCATCTCCACGCCTACGAGTCTAGATCTGAGAGGGAAGGGAGAGAGGGAGAGGGTACCGATCGTCCGATTGCGTGGAGGAGGAGCTGGCCATCACGGGTTCGGCGGTGAAGTCTGCGCACGGGCAGCGACGGTCGGAGAAGAGGATGGTGACGGCGGCGGCGGTGTAGATCCGGTGACGGGGACGGCGATGGTGCTTCCCGCCGCTTACTGCGCTTCCCTGATCGGTCTAGGGTTTTCGGATGGAGTTTGTGGCGGCACGGTGAATCTCGTTATACGTGCCTCCAGCTCCCACCTCTCTATTTATAGCGCAGCGCGACGGGGGCCCATCAGCCAGTGATTGGGCTGAGCGCCCCCGATCAGGGCGCGATCAAGGCCCGATTAGCCGTTGGGCTAATCGGCTGAGATCATTCTAACATTCTCCCCCTTGATCTCAATCTATACTTTATCTTTAATTACTTTTGACTTTACTCATTACATCACATATTAGTGCATAGAACATGTCTCATCGTCACGGTCAATCGCCGATAGATTCAACAGCTACAATACACCTCTCTTGTTCCGAAATTGTTACTTTAATCTTTTGGACCATCTTTTAGTCCAGGAATCATAGGCTTTCCCTTAAACCCATGTCGGCTACATGTTCTTTGAACACGTTGGGTGGTAAGCCTTTAGTAAGCGGATCCGCTAACATCTTTGCGGTACTTATATGCTCAAGACTTATAACTTGATCCCGAACTTTATCTTTCACAACATAGTACTTTATGTCAATGTGTTTGGCAGCACCACTTGACTTATTGTTGTGGGCATACATTACTGCGGGTTCATTATCGCAGTACAACTTAAGTGGTCTATTGATGTCGTCAACCACTTTTAGACCGGTATGAACTTCTTTGCCACCACACCCCAGTAGCCTCATAACATGCTACAAACTCGGCATACATTGTGGACGATGTAGTGACGGTTTGCTTTGAGCTTTTCCACGATATAGCTCCTCCAGCGAGAGTGAATACATATCCGGATGTCGACTTTCTATCATCTCTCGCATAATCAGAATCTGTATACCCCACTATATGGAGTGAATCTGATCTTCTGTATGTCATCATGAGGCCTTTTGTTCTTTGCAAATAACGCAAGACTTTCTTTACCAATTTCCAATGTTCTATTCCAGGATTGCTCTGGAATCTGCCAAGTAACCCGGTGACAAACGCTAAGTTAGGGCGCGTACACACTTGAGCATACTGCAAGCTTCCGACAGCTGAAGCATATGGAACCGATTTCATTTGATCGAGCTCGTACTGGTTCCTAGGGAATTGAAAATCCCCATATCTGTCGCCCTTGACTATAGGTGCAGGTGAAGGACTACATTTATGCATACCAAATTTCTTTAAGACTTTCTCTATGTATGCATTTTGTGATAGTCCCAATGTCCCTTTGTTTCTATCCCGGTGAATTTCGATCCTTAGAACGAACGAAGCTTCACCAAGATCTTTCATATCAAAGTTTGAGGACAAAAACTTCTTTGTCTCGATGTGCATCGATATCACTACTAGCTAGTAGGATATCATCCACATACTGAGATTAGGAAGATAAACTTCCCATCTTTAAACTTTGCATAAACACAGTTGTCCTCTACATTCTCTTTAAACCTAAATTTTCTTATTGTACTGTCAAACTTCAAGTACCATTGTCTTGAAGCTTGCTTTAACCCATAAATCGATTTCTTTAGGCGGTATCCCATTCTTTCATTTTCTTCCACGACAAAACCTTTCGGTTGTGCCATGTAAATATTTTCCTCCAAATCCCCACTAAGAAATGTCGTTTTTACATCCATCTGATGTAACTCTAAATCATAATGTGCTACTAATGTCATTATGATTCTGAAGGAGTCTTTACATGAGACTGGAGAAAATGTCTCATTGTAATCAATCTCTTCTCTTTGCGTAAAGCCTTTTGCCACAAGTCGCACTTTGTATCTTTCTACATTCTCTTGGGAGTCAAGTTTTGTCTTATAGACCCATTTACAGCCTACTGTTTTGGTTTCTTTAGGAATAATTTTCAAGTCCCAGACTTTATTAGTCTTCATGGACCTCATTTCCTCTTCCATGGCTTCAAGCCATTTTGAAGAATTGTCGCTTCTCATGGCTTCTTCAAATGAGGTGAGATCATCCTCCATTTGAAATTCCTCTGTATAATAAATCTGATAATCATCAGAAATAGCTGATCTTCTTACTCTTTGAGACCTCCTCGGGGCCTCTACATTTGGTACATCTTCTGTTTGGGACTGCTTTGTTGCTCCCCTCATTTGTGGCAATGGGTTCTCAGAGGATCTGAAGAATGTTCCTCATTCTCATTCATTGTTGCCACAGGAGGAACAATAGCAGTCTGCCGGCACTACAGTTGTCTTGCACCGTCGGTGCAATGCAACGGCAGCATCTGCAAGAATGGCTCTTGAATCATCGGAGTGGGCGCATACGCCGCTTCTCTTCAAGGTCAATCCCTCGAGTTACCATGCTTTCCCTCATCATTTCATCCTCTAAGAAGACAGCGTGTTTCGTTTCTACAAACTTTGTATATCTGTCTGGACAGTAGAAACGAAAACCTTTTGACTTTTCAGGGTGTTTGGGTTAAATACTTTAGCCTCAGCAGGACTCCCCCACACACGTAAGTGGTGTAGTGAGGGAACTCTTCCTGTCCACAACTCGTACGGTGTTTTGGGCACCGACTTACTAGGCACTCTGTTGGGAATATGAATGGCGGTTTTTAACGCCTCCATCCATAAACTCAATGGCAGTGTGGAATAGCTCATCATGCTTCGCACCATATCCATCAGGGTACGGTTGCGTCTTTCAGCTACTCCATTTTGCTGAGGTTCGTCCGGTGTAGAATACTGGGTCACTATGCCATTTTCCTATAAAAACCTTGCAAAAGGTCCAGGAACTTGTCCATATGGGGTATGTCGACTGTAGTACTCCCCCCCACGATCAGATCGGACTATCTTAATCTTTAAATCGTGTTGGTTTTCAACTTCAGCCCTAAATATCTTGAATTTATCCAAGGCTTCATTTCTTTCTTTGATTGGATAAATATATCCATATTGGGAGTAATCATCCGTGAATGTTATGAACGAGTCATATCCATCCACACTTTTCACAGGAAAAGGACCACAAATATCTGTATGAATAATTTGTAGAACTCCTGTGCTTCTTTTGGCGTGTTTCTTAATTTTCTTTACATATTTTCCTTTAATGCATTCTCTGCATTGTTCTAAGTCTGAGAACTCTAATGGAGGAAGAATATCATTCTTAACTAGTCTTTCTATTCTCCCCCTCGAAATATGGCCTAAACGACAGTGCCATAATTTCGACGACGCATCTAGAGTTCTCTTTCGTTTCCTGTTTGCATTCGTAGACGAGGATTCATTTACTTTCTCGCACACGACGTTCCCATTATCGCATACGACATTCACATCATCACATAATGATAACAAATAAATCTCATTTTGCAAGACGGCAAGGCCAACACATGCTTTATTAAACATTATTTCACACTTGCCATTTCCAAAATGACAATCATAACCATCATTGTCCAAACATGAAACACTAATCAAATTTCTCTGTAAAGAGGGAACATAAAGAACATCTCTAAGTAAAAGGGTGAAGCCATTTGCTAGTTCTAATGAAAGATCGCCAACGGCTTCAACTTCAGCTTGGACTTCATTTGCGACTTTAACGCATCTTTCTTTTCTTTGCATATTCCTCGTCAAACGGAATCCCTACAAATTATTGGCAACATGAACAGTTGCACCTGAATCAATCCACGAAGTAGATTTTGAATATTGTACATACAGGGACTCATTTATGAATGTAATGATGTCCTCACCTTTCTTTGACATAATCATTTTCAAGAAATTGGGACAATCTTTCTTGTAATGTCCCTTTTTCTTGCAATGAAGGCACTGATCTTTCTCCACTGTGAAATTCTGTTGCTGAGGCTTATGCTGAGGCTTTCCTTGCTTTGAAGAGGAATGATTAAAGTTCTTTTTCTTGTAATCCTTCACATAGTTGATGGAACCACCATGTGAGGATTTAATTCTTTCCTCCTCTTGCACACACATAGCTATGCACTTTTCTAAGTCCCATTTCTCGGGCTGCATGTTGTAGTTGACAACAAAAGTGTCAAACTCTTTCGGCAAGGAAGCAAAAACCAAATGAATAAGGAACTCATCCTTGAGAGCCAAATCCATTGGTTTGAGCTTGGATGCCAAGTTGCTCATCCTTAGTATGTGCTCTCTTATGCCACCGCCACCACCAGTACCTTTCTCACAAGTCGCTTAATCACCGTGTGTAGCATAAGTCTTTGAAGAGCCAAAATTGACTCTTTATTTTCTCAAGGTACTCTGTGACAAGTCACACTCTGCGATTGAGCCCACAATTGCGAGGCTCAATCGTGTTCTTTATCACACCCAAACATTTCTTGTTGGCAAGGACCCACTTTATGATCAAGATCATATGACATTTTTATGGGAGCATAGTCCCTCATGCGTCTGTCCGCTACAAAGATCGGCCTCATTGTCACCTCTCACCGGTGCCACAGCTCAGGGGACATGGTGTGGTGACTACCAGATCCACCTCACCAAGATGAATGCCAAGTCAATCTTTTTCTTCTATTCACCGTAGTTGTCTCCTTTGAGAACCGGGATATCCCTGATGTACCCCATCAAAGAGTATCCTCCTGAAACCATAATTCATATACAGTGAGAACATTTAAACATATTAACAATAATCGCATGCCTTAGTTTCAACGTTGGTTAAAAATAAACATACAGCTTGTTTACACATTAAATCTACATCACCGTTGGGCAGAAATAGATATAATGCATAAAATCATCAATTAAAATTATAATACTGTTATTATCAACGTTGGTCAGAAAATAACAATATCATAACATCAAAATTATACGCCTTACAATTTTATCTATACATTAAATCTACATCACCGTTGGGCAGAAATAGAAATAATGCATAGAATCATCAATGAAAATTATAATATCAAGTATTATCAACGTTGGTGAAAAATAATAATATTATAATTCACAACAATACTCAAAATTAAATTCTCCCGTTGGTTCGAATTTAATTTGTAAGAGTAATCATCATTAACTATTGCAGCGGAAAAATACACCATTAAACAATTTCCTGTATACATATATATACACCTGAAAATATGCAAAAAATGTGTATATATACACAGAAAACAAAGACTATACATCAAGATTAACATATAAAGGAAAACAAATTAATTCACATTCTTTTGACTGTCAAAAGCATGCCCCATCTACCCCAAAACATTGCCTTGCTCGTCAAAACAATCCTCATTAAAGCTCCACCACACAAACAATCGAGGAAGCTTCCCGTGACCTTCCGGTCAAAAGCCTTCCCAAAAAAAATCTCCACCACACAAAAGCCACGAAGCTTCCTGTGACTTTCCTCATTCCCCTTTTTTCGGCTGTGCATGCGCAGCAGCTGCGGCGCAGCGCACAGGCGCAGTCGGGCGAAGCCAGCGGGCACGCGCAGGCGCGCTCGAAGCACAGCGCGGCGCGCAGCCGCAGCGGCGCGAGGCAGCAAGCGGCTCGCAGGCTCTCGCGACGCATAGCCGCCGGGCGCAGCAAGATGCGCCGCCAGCGCAGGGGACGCCGGCGCGGCTACGGGCGGCTGCGGCGCAGGCGCAGCCGCGCAGGCGCAGGCAGCTTCGGGCTCGCGCGAGGCGCGGCGCAGCGGGTAGGGCGGCGCCCGGAGGTGCCGGGCAGCAGCCGGACGGCGCCGGCTCGCGGGCCGCGTGGCCGGCGGGCAGCAGGCCGCGCAGGGCGGCGGCGCCCTGGAGGGCGGGCTGGCCGGTGGGCCGCGCAGCAGGTGGCGGTCGGCTGGAGACCGAAGGCCAGGCAAGAAATTTTTTTTTTGTTTTTTCCTTGCCCGATCTGAGACTCGATTCTTTCCCTTTGCCCGCTCTGATACCATTGTTTGCATCTCCACGCCTACGAGTCTAGATCTGAGAGGGAAGGGAGAGAGGGAGAGGGTACCGACCGTCCGATTGCGTGGAGGAGGAGCTGGCCATCGCGGGTTCGGCGGTGAAGTTCGCGCACGCAGCGACGGCCGGAGAAGAGGACGGTGACGGCGGCGGTGTAGATCCGTGACGGGACGGCGATGGTGCTTCCCGCCGCTTACTGCGCTTCCCTGATCGGTCTAGGGTTTTCGGGTGGAGTTTGTGGCGGCACGGTGAATCTCGTTATACGTGCCTCCAACCCCCACCCCTCTATTTATAGCGCAGCGCGACGGGGGCCCATCAGCCAGTGGTTGGGCTGAGCGCCCCCGATCAGGGCGCGATCAAGGCCCGATTAACCGTTGGGCTAATCGGCTGAGATCATTTTAACAGAGATCACCTCTCTGGCCCAGCCCCACAAATAATTCTCTACTGCTGCACTACAAATTTTCCGATAAAACATGCGCTTTCTTAATCAAAAGTTCATATTTTCCATCTCTCTGACACCACAGAACATTGAACTGCATGTAGGCAACATTTGGTTCCGCCCAGTCCCCAGGGTGGTCGTCGCAGAGCCAGAGCTAGTGAGAGACATCCTATCCAACAAGTTCGGCCACTTCGAGAAATTCACGAACAAACGTCTCGGACAGTTGCTGGCCCTTAGGCTTGCGAGCTACGACGGCGAGAAATGGGCGAAACACAGGAGGATCCTTAAATATAGGTGTGTGTGCTAACCGAAGTTATTTTCAGCGCATGCTGCCGGCTTTCTCGACGTGCTGCACCGAGCTGATTGGGCGCTAGGAGAGTAAACTAGCTGTAGCTGGCTCTAATGGATCATATGGACCAGACATCTGGCAGGAGTTTCAGAACCTCGCCGGAGACGTGGTCTCTCGCACGGAGTTCGTCAGCAGCTTCATGGAAGGACGAATGTAGCGCCGAAGTTTTAAACGGAGGCATATTAGTTCAAACGGGAAAAAAAATTTCCTAAACTAATCTATCTCTAATATCTCTCCTATATCTCAACTATTTCTCCTTTTCAATGTAATTTTTTGTCTCTCTCTCAATCCCTCTCTCTCGTTGAAGGGCCGGCCGAAGCCTTGGCTGACGGCGGCGCCGGTCGGCACGAGCCCAGCCGGGCAGCGGCACGAGAGCCAGCCGGGCGTGCAGCGTGGTGGGCGGCATGCGCGTGACGGTGGACATGCGTTTGTGTGCGTTTTTCGTTGAGTCGTGCAGTGGATGTTAATTGACATAGCTGAACCACGTTTCACACGGTGTTTTGAGAAATCGTACAGCGGGTCATGATTTGCATGACCGAACAGTGAGTCGCACAGTTGAATGGTGATTTGCACGGTGAATGCTTAGCGAACGTGAATGCTTTCGGCTGATGGCATTCCGTCGATTCATTCCACAAGATTATATCAGTTTTGATCTAATCTGTCATCGTTCTATTTTGTAGGTTCACACGTAGCTGTAAAAGGGACATTTGGGTAGTTGCGCACTTTCGATCCCTCGTGCAGCGCGTCCGCCGAGTGTACTCAAGGCAAGTACCTCGCGGCCGTAATCTTTTCCATTTCACATAGCATGTGTTCCCAGATTACTTGTAACTTTTGCCATTGGATACAATTATCATATCACTAAATCTCATCTGGCTATTATCATATCACTAAATCTTACCTAATTATTATCTATTACTAATGATTACCTGGTTCTAAACTTCTGATACTGTATTTATACTATGATGTTTTAGATTCTCTGGTTTCACATACTTTTAGGTTTATTAGAATACTCAGTTAATAATGTTCTAGAAATCATGCTTTTAATTAGTATTTTAGAATTCATACTTAAATCGTTAATAGGGGTAATGATGATCATGTTGTAGACTTAGGTAAAACCACTAGTAATCTTTTAATACTAAGCTTCTATGTTTATCTTTTGGATATCACGATGTTTTACTGATATGATTTCTTATGTGAATCATAACTGATTTATATAAATTAAATAATTATTAAGTTGACTAATAATCACTTATTACATAATAAAACTTAGTTGGTTGCTAACTCTTGTGTGAGTTATATTATAATATCTCTTAGAATAATTCCGAAATCTCTATCACCTTAGTATCATTCCATACCACCCTCTTATTGGGAGCTACTCTGTTCATTCTCAGTCTCAGCAAATTCTTCTACTTATCATAGTCTTATCTTCACCATCTCTTAGTTGCCTTAAATTCATATTATTATAACATACCTATAATGTAACAGTTACCTCATCACCATATTATTATTTCACATCGCTCTTAACAGGTATTACACTTTTCCATCCCAAGCTTAGCAAATCCTTTCACTTTTCGTAACTTTATCCTAGCCTTTTCTTTTGTTACCTTAATCTCTTAACTATATGACCTGTTGATAATATCATGATTACATGGCCTAGGGGTTATCCATATATAGGAGAGATTGCCACCCACCCGATAACGTACAGGGGGTCGTACGTTTTTGTTACTTAGGATATAACACCCCGTCGACGGTTACAAAGTCGAGGACAGTGACGTGCTTGACTATTCTCATATAACCGGGTATGTGAGAGATAATCTCCAGTACCATAACCATAACTTGCTAAATAAAAATTAGCTTTAATTCCACATTTTTGTTGTCTCCTTTTTCGCTCTGTATCAGTGTCCTTGGTAACCTAGTTTCATTGCATTTAACATGTGTCAATTACTTGCTTGCATTACTTATCCTTTACTCACCGTGTTGCGACTACTGTTGGGTACTTGCTGAGATTTTTAAATCTCACGCTTGCTCTTTTCATTCTTAGGTAAAAGGCTAGTGGAGTGATAGCATCATGCATGGGTAGAAGCACTCAAGTTTTCAGCACCGTGACTTGCCACTATTTGATTATTTCATTTGTTCTTTATTTGATTAGAGGTGGACTGGTTCCGTGTTTTAAACATTTATTTCAGTTTCCACTAGTTCTCTAATAAAGCACTTTTAAAAGTTTTAATTTCTCCATGATTTAATTTTTGCCATTATTTATTCTTACTTTGGTGAGGACATCCCATAGTAGTATCTTATATTGGTATGTGGGGCTGCTACAATTGGTATCAGAGCCTAGGCTGTAGTTTCTGAAACAAAATTTTGTTTCGCATGTACAAGGGGCTTCGGGTTAATTCATTCATGCATGCATATCTAGCACTAGCATATTACCATGATTCCATATCTAATTACCGTTTTCTTTATTCCATTGCTATCTTGTGACATTGTCCCAATCCTATGCTTCCTTGAATCCTGATTCCATTCTTCTGTCTGGGCTGCTTTAGAAGTGCAGGGCCCCGGCTGGCACTGCAAATCAGCTTGCTTTTTCACCTGCACTTGCTGGCAATCAGAACGTAGCTTCAGCTCCTGCTTTAATTGCTACCATACCTAATGGCA
This sequence comes from Melocanna baccifera, assembly GCA_036346265.1. NCBI lineage: Eukaryota > Viridiplantae > Streptophyta > Magnoliopsida > Poales > Poaceae > Melocanna > Melocanna baccifera. Next base: position 28,758,732 of record CM070677.1, on the reverse strand, counting down.
CTATTGCGCTTCTTTATGCGTTACTAACTCAGAGTTGCATCGTTGTTCTGATGTGGTGCATGGTAATACTAATTATCTATCATGCTTTCCACCCTATTGTTACACATCTTACCATTTACCTTCTCCCTCTCGAGAATCTTTTAGGTATGGTTATCTTCAATTCACACCCTGCTCTTGCACTAGTTGACTTGGGGACTAGTTTCCCCTTTTTTGGCATCCCGCTTCATGCAGCAGCACTCCATATCAGTCAGCACCTAGGTGTTCGCAGTGGTGGTGTCCACTACCAATGAACCTCTTACTAGCAATCTCACTATTGCCCTAAGGATTGAAGGCCATTAGTTTAGCATCGATGCAGTGGTGGCACCAATTCAACCCTTCGACCTGATTGTGAGTAGGGATTGACTGTCTCTTTATCATGCTATTATCCCTTGCTTGACCGCAAGGTTATTCTACTTCAGGATGATGGAGAGATCGCTCATCAGAGCAATGAGCGATGCCTCAATCTTATATTCTTAACTGCCTATTCCAGTCATCGCTGGATGGTTAGGTCTGGGTGTCTTCTTACCATGTTAGAGAAGTCTATCACTACACCTTTACCAGAAGATTTGCCTATTGATCGGGAATTTCTCGACGTCTTTTCAGCTGAGCTTTCAGGCCTACTCTAGTTGGAGTAGTTGATTGTGTCATTGATGTTATTCCTGGCACCACACCTATCACTAAGGCTCCGTATCATCTATCCCTACTGAGCTATAGGAGTTGCAGTGGCAATTGGACAACATCCAGAGCAAAGGCTTTATCTAGCGCAGTACCTCAGAGTAGGTTTCTCCGATCACTTTTGTGAAAAAGAAAGATAAGAGTCTGCACATGTGCATTGATCACTAAACTCTCAATGCAGTGACCATCAAGAACCGCTACCCTTTACACTATAGTTTCCTGGGTTTAGCCAAGATCTATCGCCGTTTTTGTCTAGGATTTCTTTTCCATCCCCAATCCTTTGAAAAAAGTTGACTCAGAAGGGTGAACGATTGTTTTGGATAGAGGAGTGTGAGTCCAACTTCAAGACCCTGAAAGAGCGCCTTATTACCGCTCCCCTCCTTGCTTTGCCAAGGGAGGATAGAAGTTCACTAGTTATTGTGATGCATCTCGTCTGGGTTTGGGTTGCATCCTCATGCAGGAGGACAAGGTGAGAGCTTATGCTTCTCGTCAGCTTAAGAAGCACAAACTTAACTATTCTATTCAAGATCTGGAGCTGGGGGCAGTGGTATTCGCCCTCAATCTTGGATTCACAGTCGATGGCAAAGGGCTACTATGTTTCTGTGCTCGCATTTGGGTGCCATCTAATTCGCAGTTAAAGAGGGAGTTTCTTTGTGAGGCTCATAAAACTCCTTATCATATTCATCCAGGCAAGACTAAGATGTTCAGGGACTTTCAGTAGCAGTTTTGGTGGTCAAGAATGGAGAAGGACATTGCTAAGTTGTGTCTCAGTGTGTAGTATACCAATAGGTGAAAGTTGAACACAGCAACCCTGCCGATCTTTTTGCAGTCGTTGGAGTTACCCAATGGAAATGGGGTATATTGCTATAAACTTCATTGCTAGACTTCCTAGATCACCTCGGTTTTTGGACTCTTTAGGGGTCATTGTTGACCATCACACCAAGATGGCTCACTTTATTCCAATCAAGACCATTTACCTAGCCAATGATCTTGCTAATATCTATGTCAAGAAAATTATTGGTCTTCTTGGCATTCCTAAAACCATTATCTCGGATCAAGATACTAAGTGTGTTACACTTCTAGAAAGAGCCTGCATCAAAATCTGGACACAAAACTCAACTTCAACATTGCCTTTCACTCTCAAACTAATGGCCAATCTAAGAGGACCATTCACACATTAGGGGACAGGTTGTGTTCTTGCATACTCGTTTGGAAGGATAGTTGGAAAAATCTCTTACCTCTTGTGGAATTCTCTTATAATAATAATTTCCACTGTAATATCGATCGGTCCCTTTCGAGGCACTTTGTGGTAGGCCTTGCCGTTCTCTTCTCCATTGGGACAAGGTTGGAGAGAAAGGGTTACTTGGTCCCTAGCAAGTCAATGATTAGAAGGAGCAAATTGAACCTATCAGGAGCAATTTGCTTTCGGCCTAGAATCGTCAGAAGAGTTATGCTAACCATTCTTGTCGTCACCCGGAATTTGAAGTGGGAGATTATATTCTTTTGAGAGTCTCCCCGACCGAAGGTGTGGCTCGATTTGGGGCTAAAGGAAGGTTGAATCCTCATCATGATGGATTATTTCTCATCATTGAGCAGATTAGGAAGTTTGCTTACTGTTTGGAGTTACCTTCTTCCTTCGCTGGTATCCATAACGTCTTTCACGTCTCTATATTAAGAAAGTATATAACGATCCTGGTCAATTCTAGAGTTACCCACCTTAGAGGTCTTAGAGGATCTAATCATCGTTGCATGTTCTGTTCGTATCGTGGGGCATTTGGAGTGTCAACTGCGACGCTGGACCATTTCTTATGTCAAGATGTTGTGGTTCCATTAGTCGGAACGTAAAACTACCTGGGAGTTTGAGTCCTAGATGCGCGAGAAATACTCAGATCTCTTTAACTCATCATTGCTTCTTAGGATTCCCTCCAACTAAACAATCTACTCAAATTCTATCTATCTTATTTTCTTGAGTTAGTCGATTAGAGACCGAATATTTTCTAGGGGGGAAGAGCTGTAGCGCCCAAAGTTTTAAACGGAGGCATATTAGTTCAAATGGAAAAAAAAATCCTAAACTAATATATCTCTAATCTCTCTCCTATCTCTAAACTATCTCTCTCCTTTCCAATCTATTTCTCTCTCTCCCATTGAAGGGTCCGCTGGGGCCTTGGCAGGCGGCAGCGGCATCCGAGCCCAGCCGGGTGTGTGGCACGGTGGGCAGCGTGCATGTGGCGGTGGCCGTGAGGCGCAGGGAGGCGGCAGCCATGGTGACGGTACAGGCGGCGGCCGTGGTGGCGGTGGCGACTGCGGTGGTGGCACACGGTGCTTGGCGCAGGTGGAGGAGGCCGTGGCGGCGCAATGGCGGTTGGAGGCAGCGTGGCGTGGGTGACGGCATGGCTGGCCGTTACGTGGAGCTGTCGTGGTTCGGCTGGCCAAGGGCACGACCGAATCATATGTTCGCGCGTGTTTTCATTTGGTCATGCAGTGAACGTTAATTGGCATGGGTGAACGACAATTCACATGATCGAATGATCGGACAGTCTGTACCTCTCCACACCTCCAGACCATCCGATCATCGTTGGACCATCCGATCCACATCATCGTTCAGGCAGCTTGAACATCTCCATGCCTCCAGACCATCTAATTGACATCATCATTTAGATAGTCCAAACCTCTCCATTCCTCCTTAGCCGTCCGATCGACGGACCGCTTGAACAATCCTTGCTTTTTCGTCACTCAATCTCCTTCACCGATCGGACCTTCTGATCGTCGCCAGCCCAACCGAGTCAACCATCCATGCCAATTGCCACCTTAGCCCTGATCCTACATGGTTGACAGGTGTTAGCCACGTCAGTGCCACGTTAGCTCCCGAGCCGCCCCCCAAGTGCCACATCAGCCCTACCTACCACCTGTCAGCCACGTGTCCGCCACGTCAGCCCTAATCCACCACATCAGCAGCCGAGTTGCACCGTGCACTATTCTATGAGCTGAGTCTACCTTAGACCAGTCAGTCTGTGCGCCGAGCCCATAACATAGTAGAATTTCTGAATTTTCAGTATTTTCCTTTAGTGTTGATTTTTTAAGAGCTTGTTTTTTTCATCCTAACTCTGATTGACTATGTACTTTTTTGTAAATTTATCTAAAATCATGCTCTATCTTTTAGTTCTAGTTTTGAAGTTTTTAGAGTTTATTTTAATTTTATTTTGCGCTTCATTTGGAGTCCTCGGCCGTTTTCTCTCTTATTAGATCATGTATTCGAAGGAGCGGAAACACAACCAGATGATCAAGAATTCATAAGTGAGTAAGGACAAAGTACGTTATGTCCTTTGATCATATTAAACCTAGTTTTTAATCTATTAATTATTTATTTTATTTTAAAGTATCATGTATTGCTAATTTATTACAAACCGTTATACTTGGTAGTTATTGTCCCAATTGATTAATCACTCCTTTGATAATTTGAATGTCATGATACCATTGTCACCTTAGGATAGAAAATTTATTTAGTGATGTAATACTAGTTATTATATAGGTTGTACAATTAATTTACTTAGCCATGCTTATAGTCTTGTGGGTTCATCATCACATGTGATCAATTAATTAATTATAACTTAATGAGAGATGGAATCATGGTTGGTACCATAATTAAAAAATTAGTGTGCCATGACATTGGTGTGTCATTAGTGTTGGTTATACAAAATTGGTTTTCGCTTGGGCTGGTGATTGTGCAGTAAAAGGAAAAGTGTGGTTAGCACTTCGAGGGATGTGGAAATCTCATCCAGATATTGTCTTAAGACTGAACTTTGTACGTTATTGATCTGAGTCTTACTGTGCAAACCACATGTCTAGTATGGGATAGACCTGGCTGATTAATTTGTGATATTTTAATTCCAATTTCATCATTGAGTTAAACATGGTTGCTGATTTATATGAGGCGCAAGAGGGAACAATTATCGACTAGGTGGTTAACCTACTCGACGGTGAAACCATAGTGGGTGGAATTGGGTTGAGGTTGAACATTGTAAAAATTTGGTTGCCATTTCTTTTAGCGCGGGGATGTTTATATCATGTGGGTATAGTTGTGCAACCTCTGTAGAGTGTAAAACTATTTGAATAACCGTGTCTCTGGTTGTGGACAATGCTAGGTGATTTCACACAAGGGGTAGTTATTTCATAAAATTGGGTTGGATAACTTTAGAAAGTAGACAGGTAGTTCACTAGTGGTTTATTAAGTGGATGGTTAGTTCACTTTTAGTCTATTCAATTTCTTTGGTTATTTATTACGGTTTTCCTTAAAAGTCCATTTTCAATCTATTTATAGTATTTATTTTAAATTATTGCTTTATGCGAAATAACCTTTTAGCCATCTATTGGTAAGCCTTGCATATTATATTGCACTTTTGTTACAAATGACTTCCTGAGTACCCATGAACTCACAGCTTTATGCTTACTGTTGCTCAGTTGAAGAGGAGGAACCATATAAGTAGGCGGTATCAGAAGGAAGATACTTTGACGACTTCGCTGGTTAGGACTTCGCTTCCCAGTCGATTGCCTGTGGACATATTGTATAGCTACCATGCTTATTTTTGTTTTGCGCTGCTGCTTTCTTAAGCCCTTCAGGCTATTAATTGTAAACTTGGCCATAAGATCGTACTCTAATAATTATTAATATTTGAGTGTTTTCTTTATTTAATGTGCATATGATCGATATTCCATCTATGTTTATACTGTGTACACTATCATGATTCTGGACTAGTGCGGTATACACAGAGAGTTCGAATTTACATATTTAGGTCTCGACAGAGGTGGTATCAGAGCCATATTGACTGTAGAACGAAACCCTAGTTAGAAAAGTCGATTTAGCAAAGTTTTCAAAACTTATTTTTTAAATCAAATCAACAAAAATGATTATCTAGTAATTATCTATTCTTACCTCATTCTTAGGATTCTTAATCTTGGCCTTCTCGGAATATTATTTTGAAACTTAAATTGACTTCTTATTTATTATATCCAAAGATGTCTCGAGTATTTCATAATGAAAGTGGAGGTTGGCACAGAATTCTTTGCCGTGAAGTTTGGATCAAGGAAACATTCAAGATATTCCAAGACAAGATTAAAGACTACAGGAACATTGGGAGCCATCAAATTAGAAATCTTTATAGTTTTAGCATCATGTAGATCGTGTTGTTTTTCTTTGATTGTGTGTGATATGAGCTGCAATTTTGCTTCTAGCACTATGTTGCGTCATGTCAAATCTTTATTTGTGGAGTTACGTGGTTCTTTTGTTAGTCTCTTGGCTAAGTGTTTTGTTTAGTTTAGGTTTGCTATTAAAAATCCCCTAAGATGAGTTTATCTCTTATCTATACTTTTCTCTCTCATCTTTTGAGACTTGTGAAGTTAGTTCTCAGTAGTTGTGTTTCCTTTCAAAGTAGTAAAAAGATGGTTGATACACAAAACTCAGTTGGTCGTAGTCAAATGAACCAAGGTCCAAAAAGCAGCACCACAGATCCATCATGTCAGGGACAACAAGCAACCCCAATGGGACTAAATCTAGCTCTCGGTCAGTTCATGATGGCTCAAACACAGTTGATGTACACTATAATGCAGAATTTGAATGCCATAATGAATCGACAGAATCAAGAAGCAGTTGCACCTCAGCCAGCTAGACAGTAATCCAAGTTTGTAGAGTTCATGAGGACAAGACTACCCACCTATTCCTGGTCTTCTGAGTCTTTGGAGGTGGATGATTGGATTTGTTTAGTTGAGAAGAAACTGAACCTCGCTCAGTGCATCGATTGCGAAAAAGTGCTCTATGCAGCCCATCAGTTGGAGGGAGTCACCGTAGAGTGGTGATCGAACTACTGCGTTACTCATGAGGACCAAGACAATATCTCTTGGGCTAAGTTCACAGCAACATTTCATCATGCCCATATCCTGAATGGGTGATCAAAATGAAGAAGAGTTTCGTGAGTTGCAGTAAAAAAAACATATCAGTGAGTGAGCATCTCAATAAATTTTCTCAACTAGTTCGCTATGCACCAAAGGATGTTGCCACTAATGATGCCTGATAGAAGAAGATCAAGAAAGGATTGAATCCAGCGCTCAAAGTTCAAGTGATGAGAATTGATTATGTCAGTTTTCAGAACATGGTGGATAACGCAATGTTTACTGAAGAAATTCATCGTGATTTAGAGGAGTCTCACAAGAGAAGAATGATGCAATAAGGATATCAGCTGCATTAGTTCCAGAAGGTTCGTTTCAGCACATACTAGCCAGATGGTGTGCCATAGCAGTCAGGATTCAGAATGCCAGCCTAGCGTCGTGTCAGTTCTTGTCCGGACCCCATCCCAGTTAGATTTGTAGATCTAGCTACGTACCTAGCTAGGTTTAGAGAGAGATGGTAGCTTTGCTCTAATTTAAGAATGGGTTAGTAGTACTTCTAGTTTACTTCAATATATTCTTACTTGATATATATATTGCTTCATGAATACATGGCTAGCTACTGAATTTAGATATGGATAATTTATTATAAGGTGAATGATAATTATGTATATAAGTAGCTAGGCTGGTTAGCTATAGTAGTATTAATAATCCAATTTGACACTATCTATTTTGTTAATGTATAATGTTGATGGACTGAAACTGGATGTACGTTGAGAACCGTGTGAGTGAGGAGTACATTAATGGCGTGTCGGCTTTTAAAAGAGTGGCCGAGCAAGTTATGTTGAAGAAGAGAATAGAATATATATATTGTCCATACATTGATTGTGATAATCTGAAAATGTTTACCAACTCAGTGCAGATTGAAGCTTCCTTCATTCGAAGGGGTTTCAAAAAGAGGTATACATATTGGACCAGTCATGGTGAAGAGAAGATTATATAGGAAGCTAGTTATAACATTGTCGAGAGAAACAACGATATGCTGGTTGTGGACTATGCTTTCGATGAGGGTAAGTCACAGGATGATAATCTGGATCAGATGCTACGCGAAGCAGAATGGAACTATAGTGAGAGAGAGTTTGGTAAATTCGGGGGCTTAATGGAGGACGGAGAAACCTTTGTTCACAAGCTGCAAGCCGTAATACACAAGGTTGTCATCTGTTCTTGAACTACTAAAATTGAAGACAAGCAATGGTTAGTATGATAAGAATTTTATAGTATTATTAGGTATCTTAGTGAACATCCTTCCAGAGGAAAATATGTTGCCAAGAACCACCTACCAAGCTAAGAAGATTGTTTGTCCATTTGGGAATGGAAGTAGAAAGCATACATACATGTCCGAATGATTGTATTCTCTACTGTAAAGAGTATGCAAGTTTACATGTTTGTCCGATATGCAAAGCATCCCGATACAAGCGTAAAAATAACTCTGATGATGGGGAGGGCATCGATGTGAAGCAAAGACCTTCTGCTAAGATGTTGTGGTATCTGCCTATAATTTTCCGTTTAAAGCATTTATTTACAAATCGAAAATATGCAAGATTGTTGCGTTGGCACTCGGAACAGCGTAAGAAAGATGCAATGGTAAGACACACTGCTGATTCTGCCCAGTAGAGGAACATCAATAGAATATTTGTAGACTTCGGTGTGGAACCGAGGAATATAAGGTTTAGGTTGAGTACAGATGGAATGAATCTTTTCAATAACATGAGCAGCTGACATAGCACCTGGCCTGTGACTGTATGCATGTACAATCTTCCTCCTTGGCTGTGTATTAAGCGAAAGTATATTTTAATGCCACTATTTATCTAAGGGCCGAAACAACCTAGGAATGATATTAATGTGTACCTAGCACCACTGGTGCAAGATCTTATGACATTGTGGAACGAAGGGGCACAGGTATAAGATGCGGACAGATGAGATAAATTCACTCTACATGCCATATTGTTCTACACTATCAATGATTTTTCTACCCTTGGTAACATGTCGGGATTGAGTACAAAAAGAGCCAAAGTTTGTTCGCACTGCTTAGATTATACCGATAGTGTGTGGTTAAATAACTCGCGTAAAACTATGTACATGCATCACCGTAGGTTCCTTCCAAGGTATCACCCATCCCATAAGATAAAAAAACAATTTGATGGACAAAAGAGGATAACTCAACATCAAGGCCTTTTAGATGGAAAGAGGTCTATGATATGGTTAAGGATATCGATGTTGTGCTTGAAAAGGGACATAAGTTGAGGACCTGTTAGAAGAACATGTGGAAGAAAAGGTCAATATTTTGGTACTTGCTTTATTGGAAGTACTTAAAAATTTACAATTGTATCGATGTCATACACGTAGAGAAGAATGTACATGATAGTTTGATTGATCTCTTACTGAATATTCGTGACAAAATAAAGGATGATGTTAACGCACGTCGTGACTTGATCGCTATAAACATCAGGACCGAGTTAGCACCAATAGAGAACGATAAAGGCTGGACATATCTTCCCCCAGCTTGCTACACTCTGTCTAAGTCCAAGAGAATTGAACTGTGCTGGTCACTCCGCCAGTATGAAGAAACTTATTTCTATGAAAAATTTGAAATTAATTGGCATGAAGTCTCATAACTGTCACGTGCTAATGGCACAAATGTTTTCAATTGCAATTAGAAGTATTTTACTGAACAAGGTTCGAGTGAAAATTATAAAGTTATGTTATTTCTTTAAGGTAATTGCTCAGAAAGTCATTGGTCCCAATGGACTAGATGCTCTGCAGATCAATGTGGTGACAACTTTATATCATCTTGAGATATATTTCCGTCCGTTATTTCTTAATATCATGGTCCATCTCATTGTCCACCTTGTGAAAAAGATAAAGATATGTGGCTCTGTGTTTCTACGTTATATGTATCCGTTCGAGAGGTACATGGGAATTCTCAAGTTCTATATACGCAATCGATCTTGACCGGAGGGTAGCATCATCAAAGGTTATACAACCGAAGAGGTCATTGAATTATGTATCGGTTACATGGCTTAAGTCAAACCGATAGGTGTACCTCTATCTCATCACGAGGGAAGGCTAGAGGGTGTCGGGACCATCAGAAGGAAAGTAATAACTCTGGATCTGGATATATATACTCAAGCTCATTTCACGATCTTGCAACACATGATTGAAGTGTCCCCGTATATTGAAGAGCACAAGGACATGCTACGCCAAGAGAATCCAGGCTAGTCAGAGGTTTAGATCACGAGACAACACAACTATCGGTTCAACAACTGGTTAAAGGTGCGATTGACTGAGAGGTCATCAAGTGAAATATTGCAATGGTTGGCAAAAAGATCAAAATTTATAATTGTGATATGGCAAGAAAACGACATTAATGGGTACATATTTTATACAACAGGTTAGGAAAGAAAGAGCACAGTGCAGAACTCAGGTGTCCGCATAGATACATTTTATGTGCACTTCAGCTACACTGGCCCAAGCTTGTACTACGGGATTGTAGAGGAGGAGATTTGAGAGCTTGGCTGTGTAATTTTCAAGATCCCTCTATTTCGGTGTCGTTGGACCCAACTCCCACGGGGTGTAAAAGTCGACAAGTACGGCGTCACTATTGTGGACAACGAACGTGTAGGATACAAAGATGAACCGTTCGTACTCGCGAGGCAAATTATTCAAGTGTTTTATGTAATCGACCTAACAAATAAGAAGTACTACGTAGTTCTTCATGGAAAGAGAAGGATTGTCGGAGTTAAGAATGTCATAGATGAGGAAGAGTATAATCAATTTGACGAGTTGCCTCCATTCGGAGATGACATCGGGCTCCAGGAAGAACAAGGCGATGAAGCAAGCTATATATGTGTCGATCATTGTGAAGGGCTTTATTTAAAGGGAAATAGCCAAGTGTAATCAATAATCCCACACGGCGCACACCTAGTTGAAAATTATTGCAATGTAATCATAATTAAGAAACTCGGCATATAATTATAGAACTATGCCACTGTAATTGATTAAGTAATTAAGAAATAATTACATTTATGATTATGCTTGCCTTTTTTCATTAGACATAGCTAGCATTTCCTATGAAAAACAATACTATCATAGGCGGTTTAGCTAAACAAACTGTTTGTGATAATTCTATCACAGACAGTTCTAGCATGGAACCGTCTGTCATATGTGTTCCATACTAGAACTGTCTGTGATAATTATAGAACCATCTGTAATAGTGTCTCTATAAATAGGCCCTAATAGATTTTGCCCCCTCACCCCGCACTTGTACACTCAGTCTCCGCCACTCCTACTAGGTTTTACTAGATCTAGTATGTCGTCTCTCCTTCCTGATGCCACCTCTCCCTCTGGACGTGGCCTCTCCTCTTGACGTCGCCTCTTCCTTCGACGTTGCTTCTCCCTCCAACGCCGCTTCTCCCTCTGACGCCGCCTTTCCTCCCGCCGCTAGTTCTCCCTCCTAATGTCACCTCTCCTCCCTAATGTATGAATCCCAAATCCCACTTCTTTTGGAGGTAAATCATGATGAGTTTGATAGATGAGAGATGTGGTGGCTCTACACATGAGTTGAGACATATGTGTGTTCGGATATAATTAGCTCGATGATAATACTGGTCCAATACTGAAATTGGATACTCAAACTTGAGCTCTATGTTGTTACTTTACTATCATTTATCAATCTTGTGGTCTATCACTTTCAGAATAGTTGGCTAATTTATTTTATGATCTTTAGTACTTCACGATATATGCTTCACTTGTTAGTTATTTCGGTTTGCTATCAAATTTGTTGAATTTGTGATTGTATTGTTGGCCGAAAGTTTAATCGATGAATTTAAACTTGGTAGATAAATAATTTGTTATTTAAGAGCTCAAGATTTGAATCTCATTTGTTATATCCAATTAGTGAAGACTATAGACTATAGTAGCAGGACAGTCAAGATTAATTCTTGTGTAACCCTACATTTAAGAGCACTAAACTAAAATTTAAGCTTTATGCTAATTTTAGTTTATTCTCTATTCTTGAGAATGTTCTTTATGCTCATTTCAGTAGTCATCATGCTTCCTACTTTATGTTTATGCTTTTAATGATATAGTACAATTATAGTTTATATGCAATTTTTGTTATTTATGTACTGCTAGAAATGTGCTTTGATCATATTTAATTATGCTAGAATTAAATATAAATATATGCTTATGCCTATATTGGCTGAGTACAAGGCTAATTATAGACCTTCAAAGGGCATGAAGCAAATTACACGCTCATAGCTCACTGTAATTAGTTTTTTTCTTATAAGAGAGATCGCATCTGATTAGTCATCGTCATCGCCATCGATGCCACCGAATGAGTCAAAATCTCTGAATGGGTCTGAATCTCTGAAGATTAGGGTAACTAAGCGTGGCAGAGGAGTATCGAAAAGTCCAGATAGCCGAATGACCATCATGATGGTCTCTTCGGATGCGGTCCCCTTGCAACCAAAGAAAGTAGCAGTTGCATTCTAGACTACATGTGGGATAATTGGAAGGCAACGGGTCCTCATTACCGTAGCAAGATGAAAAGATTTGACAAATGTTAAAAAAAAATTAGCTATGGGTGGAAATAACAGAGTCATTTGAGATCTCAGTAGAAGCCCAAGGACTCGTGCAACAGCAGGTGCTCCCCGTAATGGGAAAAGTATGGAAGAACTTTAAGAGTATGCTTGTCATGCAGTATGTGGCCAAAGATTTCACGCTCTTCATGAGGTATCCTTTCGTATCGCCGAAAACATGGGAGGCCTTTGTGTAGATGAAGACGATGATCGAATTTCAACAACAAAGTATGATGCACAAGACTCTCCAGGCACAAAACACTCACCCTCATAGACTCGGCACCGTGGGGTACGTGGGTAAAATCCCACAATGGAGGATGTAGGACGAGGTCGCAATTTGATCAGAGGCCTCCCCGCCATTTACCAAGATCACAAATAAGCGTGCCCTAAACTGGTTAAGAGCGATGTTATCAACTATGTCTTCGGGTGTCTCCTCTTTCAAAATCCCCATAGACGAGAAAGTGTCCCAACGCGTAGTAAGATATGTTAAACTATCTAGTTGCTAATAGCTCTTGAACTTCATGGGAGTCTCAAATATCATGATTGCCTCTTGCAACAAGGTTCCTTTGAAGAAGACAGAGAGGGATATACTATCACAGGCCCTGGGAAATAAGGAGTTTATATACCTTGGAGGTACGGATTCCCAAACGACTCCAAAACGTAGAAGAGTAGGAAGAGATCCAAGGCCTATCACGATGAACAAATAAAACAGGAGCTTCGTGTACAACTTGAAGAATAGCTATCTGCCTCACTTCAAGTGTAGATAATTGCCTCACTTCGAGGAGAGATAGATTCATCAAGGAAAAAACTAAAACAAGTCCGCAATCAATCGCAACCCACACTCATTAATGTGGTAGCCAGCCACCCTCAACGTCTGAGCAGATGCGCGTCCATGCCAATTTATGAACAAAGCGTCGCCCACTTACCTATCGACCATATTCAGGTAATGTACCTCTCTAGAATGCTACATAGATAGACCTGGTGCATGCCTTAGCTCATCGTGTATAGTTATATAGGAGCCCACGCCGTGCATTATCAGAGTTGGGCTTGTTGGCTCCATTTCCATTGATGCTGGGTGAGGGATAGCATATCCATGGCTGTCAGGGACGCTGGTGCACGGTGCCCACCTAGAGACCGATTTCATGAAGGTCTAGGTGGACATGATTAATGACGTTTTTAGGACTGTCCCTCTTGAGAAGCCCCAAAAGAAGAGATTACGATATTAAGGGATACCATCCACATATTCATCTAGTAGCCCAAGAGAGACATCACCCTAGATCTGTCTGTGCCGTGATCTTGACATCTAGTGGCCTAAAAGGGACATCACCTAGAGCTGTCACATCAGCTCCTGTGGCTCCACCTCAAGCTCTACTTGAGAAGCCCATTGCATTGGCTCTTATGGAGACATCATTGAAAATGTATCACAAGTGAGGCACTAAGGCCAAACCGAAGATGATTAAGGTGCCTCCTGGGCAATGGAAGTTCATTCTCGGAGTGTTGTTGATCCCCGAGTCACAATTACCAAGCCTTGGGATGGTTTGCAGGACTTTGCATTTCTGGTACATGCAGAGATCCAATATGAAGTCAAACCAGCAGAGTGGATTCACCGTGAGATACACGGAGGCGCATTTTCTACACAACTCGGGCTACTTTATTGTGACCTTCGAAGATTTATTCTTACTATTCAATCTCGACGAGTTCGGTGCCTCACTTGTATGATGCTGGACATTGTAAGTGTACTATACAATAATGTTCTACGTTCATGTAATACCGATAAATATCATCACTCATTGCTTATGTACAGATCCATGATCCAACAAATCCGACGACGGCAGGAACCGATGGATTTTCTCGACCCACACTTGGTCTCTAAGCAATTCATCAACGCTAATGCATCCTTCATCCAAGATTACATAACGAGGGGATTGCTTACTTACAGTGATAAGGAGTACATCATGATACCTTTCAATCAAGGGTAAGTGCTTCACTAGTTACCATACAAGGTTTATTTGTATTTTATAAGCAATATGAACTTAGAATTGATCACTACGGTGACATACATAACTAGATCTCACTAGATTTTAATTGTGATTGTACCAAAGTGTAGTAAGGTAATATACCTTGATTCCTTACTTAGGGGTAACCACAACTTCACCCGTGTGCAACAAGGAATTGACAAGTAAACTCATTTGCTCCATATATAACTCTATTGTAGTATTCCCTTCATTTGCAATGGCCGAGACTAAAATTTTGAAATCACATAGGTCGTTCAGTGCTTACGTTGCCCAGGGAGGGAGACACAAGGAATCTAGCGCCACACTGCGACATAGGATGCGATTTTCGGTGCCTACTATAATACAACAATTCTATATCGCATTTCGTTATAATGCCTCTACAACTCACAATACCTATGTATATAATACAACCGTCTGTGTTTTTACCTATCTCAGACGGTTCGAGAGCTGTCTGTGATAACCACCTATTATCACTGACACATAAATTCAAACGGTTCGAAATCCGTCTGTAATGACGGTTTTGAACTATCTGTGATAACTCTTTCTATGGTGGTTACCGATGAATCTATCGATGCCGCCGATGAGGTTTGGCACCTTCTCGCCCACCTGGTCTCCAAGCTACTCCAGCTCCTCCTCCTTTGCCTACCTCGACACTTGCGTCGGGGTGGTTCAATGATAGGGAAGGGAGGGGGAATAAGAGCCAAGGGCAAAAGTATCCTTGAGTGGCATATATCAAAGCAAATATGTTTTAGAGTGGCATAAATTCAATTTCAGGATTCTTGATGGCATATCTCCTAATGTCATATTTTATATTGGCATATGTCAATTTTGTGTACAAAATTTAAACTCGGGTGTGCGATAGAGGTAATAGTGGGGCCCACGGTGTAAATTGGTGGACAAGGTGGTTGAAAAAGAGGGAAATGAGACGAACACATTTGGCTTGTATGTATATGTGCGAATCTCGATGCACAAAAGAAGGGTGGATGGGTAGGACATGCTAGCCGGGTGCAAATGCTTTTTCCGGGTGCACACAAGGATCTGACGTGCAACAACCGCATGAATTTTGTTCCGGCTTTGCCCAGAGTAAATTACTGACCTAGCAATTAACGGATCGTAAATAATATGATGACAGCCTCCACTTTCATCGACAATGTATAAGTGCAGTTTTTAAGATTGATGTACGCCTACACAGAAAAGCATATGCTGAGTACCACCTCTTTTTTCCCAACAAAGTGTAAAAAGAAAACGGAAATAACAATTACAGGACTACAACTGAAGCAAGCAACACTGGTTGGTGCTCTGCATCTGCCAGGTTTCCAAAGAAGCAACAACCAATAACGAAGCTGCAACGGAACTGCCTCGGGAGGTGGACCAATCGTATCCCCGTCGGAATTTCTTCGCCACCAAGTTCCTTACGAGCAAGGCAGCATGGCTGACCGAAACGCCCACCAGTCTTACAGCTCCAACAAATGGGCACCGGAGACTAATTCGACCCAGTGACACCTCTATTTAACCTGGCCCCAAATACCGTACCATATCCATCTCCAAAGTCCACTTGCATCAGCTTCTAAATCGGGTATCTTCATCGTATATCATTTTTATATTTGAGAGTTTCAGGATTTATCCTCCTCACTCAATGACATGTGGGGTCGGGATGAGTCACTGACACGTGGACCGGAGGATAAATTCTGAATTTCAATCTAAGGAGAGGATATATGATAATAAATCCCCATCACTGTTTTCTTCTCCCAGGTCTCTTGAGACTTCAGAGCAATGGTTCTTGGAGTGTTGTTTGTAACTGCGGCCTCGGTGCCATGGAGCTTCCTGTTGTACGGTCTCCTGGGCCTTGTGCTCCTGTGGCAGGCCGGCCGGCTACTGGACAGGCTGTGGTGGCGGCCGCGGCGGCTCGAGCGGGCGCTGCGCGCGCAGGGCCTCCGCGGCACGTCCTACCGCTTCCTCACCGGCGACCTCAAGGACTACGGCCGTCTCAACAGGGAGGCCTGGTCGAGGCCCTTGCCGCTGCGGTGCCACGACATCGCCTCCCGTGTCGCGCCGTTCCTCTGCAACACCGTCCGGGAGCATGGCAAGGCGTGCATCACTTGGTTTGGCCCGATCCCAAAGGTGACCATCACCGACCCGGACCTGACCAGGGACGTGATGTCCAACAAGTTCGGGCACTTCGAGAAGCCCAAGTTCCCGGCGCTCTCGAAGCTGCTCGCCGAGGGCGTCGCCAACCACGAGGGCGAGAAGTGGGTCAAGCACAGGAGGATTCTTAACCCTGCATTCCATCTCGAGAAACTCAAGGTACACAAAGATGTTTCCTATTGTACGTCTTTTTTTATACTCTTGTGAACTGTTTACTGTGTGTTCGAGTATACAATAATTGATCCTTGGAATGAATGATTTTGCAGCTCATGCTGCCGGCGTTTTCTGCGTGCTGTGAGGAGCTGGTCGGCAGATGGATGGAGTCCCTTGGTTCTGACGGTTCATGCGAGGTGGATGTCTGGCCGGAGCTCCAGAAACTGACCGGAGATGTCATTTCTCGCACCGCATTCAGCAGCAGCTACCTTGAAGGAAGAAGGATTTTCCAGCTACAGACCGAGCAAGCTGAGCGCCTCATGGCATGCATTCAGAAGATTGTCATTCCCGGTTACATGTGAGTTGGTACTTAGTAGTTAACTACTGCTAATTAGACCTCACTAGCACTAACTAATTTAACCATGAGGACCATTTTGCAAACAGTAAACTATCTAAAGTGCAGAGCTATCACGCGATCAAGTTGCACCGTCTTATTTAGTACTATCAGTTCGATCGTCTATACTAAAATTGCAACTGAATTTGCCGTTTTCAGGTCCTTGCCAACCAAAAACAACCGAAGGATGCATCAAATCAACAAGGAGATTGAATCAATTCTACGAGGTCTAATTGGGAAAAGAATTCAAGCGATGAAAGAAGGCGAAAGCACCAAAGATGACTTGCTCGGCTTACTGCTAGAGTCAAACATGAGGCACACAGACGAGAATGGCCAATCCAGCCTGGGGTTGACAATGGAAGAAGTCATCGAGGAGTGCAAGTTGTTCTATTTTGCAGGAATGGAGACAACGTCAGTACTGCTCACATGGACAATGGTCGTACTCAGCATGCACCCGGAGTGGCAGGACCGTGCAAGGGAGGAGGTCCTAGGCCTATTTGGGAAAAACAAACCTGAATACGAAGGCCTGAGCCGCCTCAAAACGGTGAGTACTTGTTTCGTTTCATTCTTTGTTGAGGCTTCAACGGTAATCATGCAGCTAGAGGTATAAATAATTCTTGCTCTGCCTTTGCATCCAGGTGACCATGATCCTTTACGAGGTTCTCCGGTTGTACCCGCCGGCCATCGCGTTCAGCCGGAAAACGTACAAGGAGATGGAGATTGGAGGCGTCACTTACCCCGCCGGCGTGGTCGTGGAGCTGCCCGTGCTGTTCATTCACCACGACCCCGACATATGGGGGAGCGACGTACACGAGTTCAGGCCGGAAAGGTTCGCCGAGGGGATCTCCAAGGCGTCCAAGGATCCGGGTGCGTTCCTCCCGTTCGGCTGGGGGCCGCGGATCTGCATCGGCCAGAACTTCGCGCTGCTTGAGGCCAAGATGGCGCTGTGCATGATCCTCCAGCGCTTCGAGTTCGAGCTCGCGCCGTCGTATACTCATGCGCCTCATACTGTGATAACGCTGCATCCGATGCATGGTGCACAGATTAAGCTTAAAGCTATCTGATTGCCGCAGAGTCATGTCTAGAGTGATCAACATATGTTTGAGGTGGTGGTTTAATAATTCATAGACATGTTGATTGTGAGTTTTCAGATTTGTGAGGGTATGAATAAAAATGTCAGTGTGTTTATGTAGCAGCTTTTATATGCTTACTGCTTACGTACATACATACTCCCCTTAGTGAAGAATAAATGACATATACAGGATAGTCTCTTTTCAGCTACGGTTGATGATTTATGATTATGGTTGATGGCTTTTGACTCTATCACGAGCGTCTATACGAACGAACCAAATATTGATAAACCGCTTTAAAATGACTATTTTGATAAATCACTTTGAAATGAAGACGGAGAAATCTTCCTCTTTATTCAGGGAAAGATATAAGTTAAAAAGAATTGTATGAGTCATCAAATAACTTTAGTTTCAAAATTACTAATTTACGGCGGTCTCACCGCACGTTTCGCACGGGCATGGCCCGCGTGTGGTAGTGGCACTGGAATTTTCGGCCAATCTGCCCTATGCGGTGCCGTAATGCCAAATATAACCCCCGTCCGACAGGAAACCTGTTTTGGCACCCTTGAGCGCTCGGGGACCGTAGGAGGCTCATCCGTGTGCCTGGGGGCCGCACAACCTTGGTGACACACTCGGCGGCCGCGTCAGCCGGCCTGGCACGCCCCATTCCGCACAAGGTGGCCAAGCAGATGGTGAGACCGGGGGGCGCGTGAGGTGCCCCCCACTTCCGTTGGGCAAGTTGCATGCGGACACTACATGAGATTTTTTCTAGGAAAACAATATATTGTGACTACGTACCAAACAGTAAATAAGAGACTCGTAGATTGTGTGTGAAAAAAGTAAGTTATATCCTTCTTCCTTAGTAACCCAAGGAAGTATATATATAGGGCCACAGTGCCTTATTACAATAACAACCCTTTCCCGGTGTACTATTCAGGGTACACAAGTCTTTTACATGCCTTATTGGACCTTTCAGCTAGGGGCCATCCTCGTAACAGGAGTCTCTCATGGTAAAGAAATTCATCGTGAGCAGGCCAAAATCATGTCAGTTAGCCCTTTTGGCCCCCTCCAACCCTTCGGCCTGTTAACCTGTTAGCCCATGCATCGGCCCATGTGCTGGCCTTTCCGACCGCGGTCACCGACGATTCGTGAGAGCTCATCAGTGATCGAGATGGCGTACTAGCTGGTGGGGCGTGATTTGTCGATGGCCAACAAGCAGTGGAATGTTGCGAAGAAGGTGAACGGCGTCTACACGAACGTGCTCGGGGCGATTCTGGTGACCGAAGATGATTCGGCCCCTAGTGCACGATGGAAAGATCTCAGACCGTGAGGCGGTCCGTCTGCCCCTCGCCAGCAAGATGGAACCCCACCCGACAGAGTCGAAGACCGTGGTGTTCGCCGCATACTTCAACACGGGACTCCACTTCTCCACGGCGATGTTCATTGGCAAAGTCCATAGGTTGTATGGACTGGAGTTGGCGCAACTGACCCCCAACGCGATTGTCCGTTGGCTGTGTACTGCTGGGCCTCTTGATTAGAGACATTGTGGCCAAGCCTAGCACTATTTGCCTTTCTTCACGACACCCAGTGCCAGCTAAAGAAGCTTTGCAGAGGGTGAATACTTCAACCTTAGAAGCGTCAATTTCGTGCTCTGCTCTACGTGCATGAAGCTATTTTCAGTGAATGTGACGCGGACAAAATGGGAGTCGAGCTGGATGCGACGGTGGTTCTACCATAGGATGGAAGGTGGCAGCGGTCTCAAATGGTTGGGGCGCTTGATGGACTTCAACATGTCTCCATCAATGGCCCTAGACCACGACAATGAGCACCACGCGCAGAGGCTTATCAGGGTTGCTCTTTGATTTAATATGCGGGATCTAGCGGAGGAGTTCCTTATGTTCGGTGTATCTCCGCTGATGCGCCTGTGCTATGTTCAGGACGGACCGACTCGGGACAATGGCATACAACCAATCGTTGCTTCGTTGCCGAGGCCGATGGACCCAAGTAGGTGCCTCGTGGCCACTAGCATAGTTGCCTTTGTTATGTGATGGTTCGTTGTTGACCCCGCCTTGTATTTTTGTAGAACTCACCCTTGAGGACGCGGAGCATGCGGTGGCTGTTTTCCTAGGGCCATACATAGTGAAGGAGCACAATCTTTGGGAGTCAGTGTTGATGAACTTCGACTGGATTAACTGGGTGTGCGAAGCTCTCGGTATTCCCGTGCCGAAGCGTGCTACGCCGAGTGGTTGTCGGTCACGTAGCCATGAAGGCGACGGAGTAGAGGCCTCCCCTTCGTGCCGAAGGGCTCGCTCACCCCTCGTGGTGCAGCTGTTGCGCTCGGTGCCTCCTCCCCCTGATGAGTCAGGTGAGGCTTTCGCCAATCTGATCTCTCACACTGTACTCAGCGTCAGTGGACACCTGATCCCTGGGGGGTGCACAGGGCTCTAGCTATAGAGCTGGTCGTGGCCCGGTTAGCGCTGCTGCCGTGGACGTGTCTTCAGGCCCCACCATCCTGGAGGCCCTGGCCAAGAGTCCAAGCGACTCATGGTGGCAGACTTTGTGCCTCGTTCGGAGGCACTAAAGGTTTTTCAAGGGGTCATAGACTGCGTGAAAACAGCCTTGGACCACCGCGGCTTTCTTTATACGGCTCGGAGCTATTGGAGACCGCCCTTGAGGTGACTTAGATGAAGGTACGTGTATTTTAGTACACCGATAACTTTAGTAGACTATTTGTCGACATCGAGGTGTCTTGCAGGCGCTCGCTCTTACTTGTGCCGTCCAAGCGGTGAGGTACCAGGAGCAAAAATGTTTGCATGAGTGGTTGGTTGCCGTGGAGGCGGAGGTCATGTCCGCCCGCCGCTCCACCGAGGAAGCGATTGCTACCGCAGCGGCAAAGGATGAGCGCATCCACTTCCTGGAGATGGAGGGTATGAAGGCCATCACCAATGTACGTGCCTTGGTAGAGCAGGCTTAATGGGTAGCCACTGAGGAGTGCGAGGGGCTGCTACAACAAATCTCTGAATTGGAAGCAGAGAAGAGCCAGCTGCCATCAGAAGTAGCAGTAAGGGACCATGTGCTGGGCGACACCTACCTATCTTCATGGAGGTCGCTAGTGTCGCTTGAAAATACTCTGGCTAACCTCGTGGTCGAAGTCTCTCCTCGGTCACACGGACTAGAAGACCTCATATGCAGCCTTCGGAAGATTGGGGAGGTTTCATCCCTGGCTCTGAATGCCGCACGCACGTATAGCAATCATTGCTCACTTGCAACAAGCCAGATGGTCCTTGGTGTACTTCACCTCTGGGGCTGCTTGCATGTGGGCGAGCTGGCCAATCCCCACCTAGACTTGATGGAGGGGAGCTGAACCATGTCAGAGGCACTCCATGCAGTATGCCAGTCCGTCTGCGCCTTCTACCACCAGATCTGGGAGTACATTGGCGAGACAGCGGCAAAGGTCGTTATGAAGCGTACTCTAGGCATGAAGGTGGACCTCGGGACTTGGCTGGGCGAGGTACCCCAACGGGCTAAAGATGGTGAGCCTGCATCAGATGTTGCAGCCGAACGACAGGTGTGATGTCGAGGCCCGTTGTCCTGTGTAGCGTGTGTGTGGCCATCCGCGCCTTTGTATATTCGGCCTTGGGTGTCCACGTGATGCAACCATCCTTTTGTAATGGAAAGAACGTGATGCTTGTAGAATGTCCTTATGTGAATGTTGCATGACAAGCAGGTACTTGAGGAGGACCGCCTCCTCATTCCAAATCACCTTGTTCGTCGTCGGCTGTGACACTAGGGATGGACGGAGGAATCACTGCCGTTTTGGGCGGAGCAACCCCGTAGGAGTGACCCCTCCGTCTTGGAGTACATAAAAATAGAACCCTCATATGAGCAGTAGTTTGGACGAGGCACATCTCCTCCGCTGTTGTGGGTGTAGGATATTGTATTATTGTAACAATTAGTGAAAGTGATTGTTTAAAGCATTGTGCCCTATAGCGACCTCCTGAGGCCTCGGGTTAATGAGTAGTCCGCAGTCGTGGGGATGACCGAATTGTCGTACACGGCTAAGTATGTGTCTTAGTTCGTGGTGGGTAAGGATGATATCGATAAGTAGGATGGCTCGCACGTAGTCATGAGCCGAAGACAGTCACACAGAGGTACTCTGTGCAAATCCCTCATGTCGCCATGGCCATTCAGATGAACCATGGCACATTCAGTCGTGAGACGTAGCCTAGAAAAGTGCGATCCACCCCTACCCCTCGGACGGTTGTCAACGAAGTTGGCAGTGGGATGAAGCTTAAAAACGTGTACTCCATTTCCCACCCTTCAGACGGGCATCGATGAAGTTGGTGGTGGGACGAAATCTGAAATCGCTTATTCCATCCCCCACCCCTTAAACGAGCATCAACGAAGTCGGCAATGGGACGAAGCTTAAAAAATATGCACTCTGTCCTCCACCCTTCAAATGGTCGTTGACGAAGTCGGTGGTGGGACAAAGCTTAGAAATGCGTGCTCCGTCCTCCACCCTTTAAATGAGCGTCGACGAAGTTCACAGCGGGACGAAGCTTAAAAAATGCGCACTCCGTCCCCTACTCTTCAGATGGACGTCAATGAAGTCGGTAGCGAGATGAGGTCTGAAAACGTGCGCTCCATCCCCCACCCTTCGGACAAGCGTCAACGAAGTCCGCGGTGAGACGAAGTTTCAAAATACACACTCTGTCTCCCACTCTTCGAACGGGCGTCGACGAAGTTGGCGGTAGGATGAAGCTTAAAAAACACGCAACCTAAGCTGGTTGTTTATAGTTCGTGGAGTGCGCGTGAAGGACATGGGCTTCACGTATCTTATCTGTACTTCACAGATCTACATCCGCACATCTTTTTTATACTTTATAGAGTTTCCTAGAACACCTAAGTTCCTGGTGCTTTATATTCCGCAGAGTGCACGTGGAGGCCTTAGCCTCTGCGCGTTTTTTTATACTTTGTAGAGTTTCCTGGGATGGCTAAGTTCCCGACGTTTTATACTTCGTAGAGTGCGCACGGAGGCATTAGACTCCGTACGTGTTTTTAATACTCCCTAGAGTTACCCAGGACGACTAATTTTCCAGCACTTTATACTCCGTAGAGTGCGCACGGAGGTCTTAGACTCCACGCATCTTTCTTATACTCCATAGAGTTCCCGGGATAGCTAAGTTCTTAGTGCATTATACTCTACAGACTATGCACGGAGACCTTAGCCTTCGTGCGTCTTTTTTATACTTTATAGAGTTGTTGAGATGGCTAAGTTTCTGGCGCTTTATACTCTTCAAAATGTGCGTGGAGGCCATAGACTCTACGTGTCTTTTTTATACTCCGTAGAGTTGCCCGGGACGGCTAAGTTCCTAGCGCTTTGTACTCCACAGAGTGCACGCGGAGGCCTTAGACTCCGAGTATCTATTTTATACTCTATAGAGTTGTCTGGGACGACTAAATTCCCAACGTTTTATACTCTAAATAGTGCGTGTGTAGGCCTTAGATTCCGCGTGTCTTTTTTATACTCCACAGAGTGCACATGCAGTGGTAGGGGGCAACAGCTGGCACCTACAAATAAAGCTTTATTTATATGAAGCTAGTACAGGTACACATGTGGACGCTGTGATCCTACTACACGTAGTATCAACATAGATAGTCCAAGTTTCAGGTATGCTTGAGGTCTTGCCCTTCGAGGGTTGCCAGACGATAAGCCCTCGGTCAGAGGGCTGTCTTTATAATGTAGAGACCCTCCTATTTGGACTTGAGTTTGCCGATGTCACATCATGCAGAGCCTTCCGTAAGATGAGGTCTCCTACATGGAAATCACGGTGGTGGACGTGTTCGTTGTAAGACTGCACCGTTGCTCGCATGTACTTGGAGACATTCTCAGTTGCACTATCTTGTACACAGTCCAGGAGGTCCAGCGAGATGGCACGCTCTTCCGCCGGAGCTGGAGCGAGGACTCTCCTCATCCCGGTTTTGATTTCCTCTGGCGTGATTGCCTCATTGCCGAAGAGGAGCTTGAACGACACAAAGCCTGCAGGGCGCGTTGTCATGGTGCGAATGGACCAGAGCACGCTCGGCAACGTGAGGTGCCATCTACCCTTCGGGAGACCGACAAGGCACTTTTTTGATACCCGTAGAGATGGTGTCATTGGCCCACTCGACTGCCCCATTGGATTGTGGCTGTCTAACAGAGGCATAGCAGAGCTTGATGCCCATGCACTCACAAAACACTCTAAAGGTTGTGGAGTCAAAATGAAGACCATTATCGACGGTGATCTCCCTTGGGACACCAATTGGTGAATAACTTTTTGCCAAAGAAAGCTCTGCACCGCTGCCAAGGTGACCTTGGCTAGAGCGGCTGCCTTGGGCCACTTTGAGAAGTACTCGTAGGCAACGACGACAAACCGTAAGTCCCCTGGGGCACGTGGAAGCGGCCTGACGACATCAACCCCCCCACCCATCACGCCAGTGGCCATACCGACGGAATGGGCTAGAGGTGCATTGGTGGCTTGTGAACCATCCTCCCCATCCACTGGCACCCTTGACGTCTCCAGATGAGGTTGTGCGCATCTAAGGCCGCCAAGGACCAATAAAAGCCCTGCCTAAATGCTTTGCTGACGAGGGCTCTTGGGGCGATGTGGGAGCCACAAAATCCGGTGTGAATGTCAGCGAGGAGATGCTGTCCTTCAGGGTACAAGAGGCAACGAAGGAGCGAGGCACACACTCCACTTTTGTAGAGTACGCCATTAAGGACGTCAAAACTCCTTGCATGCTATTATAACTGGCGTAGCTGAAGAGGGTCATCGGGCTCATGCATCCCTTACAAGAATGCTCGGATGGGCTCTCGCCAATCATCCTCCCTGGTAATGTGATGAACCAGGGTGGGGATATTGTGCTAGACTTGCTGAACGGCTACGGTAGTGAGGATCTCGATGAAGGCTCCTACCGGCGGCTGGAGTCACTGACTCATAGCCCTGGAGAGTGCGTCGTGGAATAGCCTTTACCGTAACACCCAAAAAGTGACACTCTCATGCTCACACCACGGCTAGATACTTAGCGAGCTCCTTGTCTTTGGCTTACTAGGACTTGTTGACCTGTCCTACTATCAACCGTGAGTCCGTGTGCACCAAGACCCTCTGCGCGTCGAGAGCCTTGATCTTTCTGAGGCTAAACAAGAGGTGCATGGAGTAGAGCAGTCGATGACCCTCGAGTGTAGTAATGACAGCCCCCATGCCTGCCCTGGAGGAGTCGTAGGCTCCATCGGTATGGAGGCTCCATACTAGCTTCGGAGGTGGTTGAGTCTACGGCTGGACCAACAGGGACCACTCCACGATGAAGTCCACCATGATTTATGATTTAATTGCCATTTGAGAGGCGTAAGTTAGGGAGAAGGGTGCCATCTTAGCCTCCCATTTACCGATGCGACCTGTAGCCTCATTGTTCTACAACATCTCCGCTAGGGAGAATAAGGAGGGCACCATGATCGGATGTGCTAGAAAGTAGTGTTGGAGCTTATGTGAAGCCATGAGGAGTGTGTAATCTAGCTTTTCCAACTCGGTGTATCGCGTCTTGGCTGCTTGAAGGGCCTCTGACACGAAGTATATAGATCGCTGAATGGACCCTTCCTCCAAGACAAGGACCACGCTGACTTCCACTGGAGTAGCTGCCAAATATATTAGTAGTGGAGCCTCTGGTGCCTGGGAAACCAATTTTGGGAGCTCAGCGAGATACTTCTTTAGGACGTCAAAGGCCGCTGCACAATCATCATTCCAATGAAAACCATCATAGCCACGGAGTGTTTTGAAGAATGGGAGCCCTCACTCGGCCGCTCTGGACAGGAAGCGGCTCAGAGCGACGAGGCAACCCATAAGCCTCTGGACCTCCCTTGTCGTCTTCGGTGGCTCCATGGTGAGGAGTGCATGAACTTTCTCAGGGTTCGCCTGTATTCCTCATCCTGACACCAAGAATCCAAGCAGTTTCCCTACTTGCACCCCGAAGATGCATTTGTCTGGATTGAGCTTGATGACCATTCATCGGAGGTTATTGAAGGTTTCCTGGAGGTCTTTGCCATGGGACCCAGTTTGCTTACTTTTGACGACTACATTATTGACGTACGTCTCCACATTTCTGCTCAACTGACTAACGAGGGTGAGTACGACAAGCCGAGTGAAGGTGGCCCCTGCATTCTTGAGGCCAAATGGCATCCTGGTAAAGCAATATGTCCCCCCTGGGATTATGAAGCTCGTCTTGGCCTTGTGCTCCGCGGCCATGTGAATTTCGTGGTAGCTAGAATAGGCATCCAAGAAGCTCATTAACACATAGTCCGCTGTGGCATCAACCAACTGGGCAATTCGTGGGAGGGGGTCGTTGTCCTTTGGGCATGCCTAATTAAGGTTCATGCAATCAACGCACATGCACCGTATGCTGTTGGCCTTCTTCACTAACACCGGGTTGGCCAGCCACTATAGATGGTGCACCTCACGAATAACACCTGCCTATAGTAACTTTGCTGCCTCTGTCTTGGTAGCTTGCTGGCGCTCGAGGAACATGCGCCTGAGTTTCTGCTTGACTGACTTGGCGTCAGGGCAAACAGCGAGGCGACGTTCGATGATGGAGTGGTCTACTCTGGTAATGTCAGCTGGGGACCACACAAAGATGTCTTCATTAGCACGAAGGACCTAGAGAAGTTCTTGCAAGGCTGTCGGAGTGAGGCCTTCACTGATGGAGACTTGTCAAGAAGTGTCTGTGCTGTTTAGGGGGACCCTCTTGACCCCACCATTAGGCTTGGGTTTGGGCGTCCACCCAGGGGCTGATGGTGATGCTGGTGTTGATGTGGCGAGGGTCTCACTGACCGCGTGGACCTTGCAAAGGGGGCCTTGCGCCCTAAGTTCTATACGGTGGGTGAGGTCCTACTCTCTGAATATGGTGATGATCCCCTGGGGCCTGGCAGCTACATACAAAAGAAGTTGTGATGCGAGACCGCTCCGAATGTGTTGAGCGTCGCCCTCCAAAGAATGGTGTTATAGGGATATGAGAGGCCGACAATGTCAAAAGTTATGTCCTCGCTCCGGGCTTGATCGTCCTGCTCGAAGGACACTTGGAGCCGCACCTGGCCTAGGGCGTGTAGGGGCTGGCCCCTGAAGCCTTGGAGTGGGACATACGGAGGCTCGAGTCTACTTCGGGGGATACCCATCTGATCAAAGATGTTGGCGAACAGAATATACGGGGAGCTACCACCATTGACGAGGACGTGCTTAACGTTGCATCTTGCAATACTGGCCCGAACCACCAAGGGATCCTGGTGGGGGAAGTCGACCCCCGCCGTACCGTCATCATGAAAGTGATGTCGGCCTGCAACTAGTTCGGTGGCACCTGGGCGGGGTATACGGTGACATGATGCAACTGGCGAGCATAAGCCTTCCACTACCGTTCGGACGAGAAGTCTAGGGATGAACCCCCTCGTGATGACGTTGATTGCGTGGTGCGATGCGCCTTCTAGAGCCTATATATGTAGTGTGGTGGGGGCGAACTGTATTAGCTGGCTGTCCAGGGGCTGATGTACATAGGCCACCACCGTCATCCTTCCTTTAAGGGCTATGTCCCTGACGATGCTTGCGCAGAAGGTCATGATGGTGGTGCAGCACTGCATGAGGTGGTTGCCTCAACTATGCACTTCAAACCACAGCCCGTGCTACTGCACCTCTTCTTGGGTACACTCTCCGTCGTTGCAGGTATGACCCCTTCCACAGCCGTGGCCTCTCCGGCCACGGCCACAGTTATCCGAAGTATTGCTGGTGTTGCCCCGCTGTCAATATCAAGGACATACTTGGGTCGTTGACCTTTCTGCTTCTTGCGGTCGGAGCCCTCTTTCGAAGAGTCAGGCTCGTGCTTTGGCTCAAAGACATCGCCTCAGCGGTGCTGCACGTATTCCTCGACCCTTGCATACTCCTCCATTTTGTTAAAGAGCTTGGCAACTATTTTGATGGGCTTGCGCACGTTGTACTCAGCCAGCGGACCTGGGCGAAGGCCCTAGATAGCTGCGTTAATGATGGTTGTTTCGTTCACATCCTTCACTTCGTAATGAACTTTAGCGAGGCATTTGAAGTACTCTCAGAGCTTCTCTGAGGACTTTTGTTTAATGGAGAAAAGAGGGGATGCATTGACCCATTCCACATAATTGCCCAGAAAATTTTTGAACATGCGCTCCCGAATCTGCTCCCATGCTTAGATCGAGTTCGATGCAATAGTGAAGAATCAGGAGAGCGCTATCCCCTAGAGGGTAAGTGGTAGTCCCTTCACTTTGGTGGAATCATCCCCGTCGGCCACTTCGATAGTCATTTCGTACACGCGGATGAACTCGCAGGGGTCTGTATCGCCCTTGTACAGGTTGACATTAGGAAACTTCAAATCTTCTGGCCACGCAGACTGCTATAGGCCGACGAAGAACAGAGACTCCGGTTACACATGCTGGAGTGCCGCACGGGCTGGAGCAGGGGCTTCGCGGCTGTCCGCTCGCTTAGCCGCCACCTCCACTGCCATTGCCGTGGGCGCTTGTTGGCTTCGAGCCTCTTGCATCTCCCACATGGCCCCCCAAAGCTGCGCTAATTCACGTTGGAGCATGCCGAGGGCTGAAGAGCCCAAATCCTCCTGCCAAGGTGCCGCACGGGTGGGGCTAGGGGCTTCGCGGTTGTCCGCCCGCTTAGTTGCCACCTCCACCATTGTCGTAGTTGTTTGCTAACCCCATGCATCTTGGATTTCTCGCATGGCCCCCTGGAGGTCCGTCAGCTCGTGCTGCAGCGTTCTGAGGGCCGCCACGTGTCTATTGGTGTGGAGGTGCATGTTGCGAGGTTGTTGGCAATGACAGCTTGGGCTCCAGAGTTGATAGGCATGCTTGTACAGTGACCAGGGTTATTGACAGTGGGGTGGGCATGACCACCGAAGTCGATAGACGCGTTAGCGTGGGTGTCATTGTCGTCGATCTGGCTTGCACAGATGTTGTGATCAGCGGACGTGCCGGCTCGATCGTCGGGAAAGGCGATTATACTGACGCAGGAGTCATTCCCTTCGATCTGGCCTGCATGGACATCATGGTCGACGGACGGGCTAGCTCGATAATTGGGGAGGGTGGTTGTACCAGTGCGGGCGTCATTGCTGACTGTTGGGTTTGCACGGCGTCAAGGTTAGGACCTCCCGGCGTCTAGTAGGTCGAATGGCTATAGGTGGGGACCATCGCAGCAACAATATTAAAAATGTTTTTTTGAAGGAATTCTTAGATATACAAAATGAGCTCCAAAAAATATAATTTTTTTGTGGAGCCTCTTAACACTGTGTACTTACTTGTATATTTTTTTTGTAATTTTAAACGTTCAGAATTTTACTCCATAATTTATTTATTGTCTTCATGAATTTTTTTAATATAAAAAATGAGGTACAAATATTATGAAATTTATTTTGAAAGCTCCTTACATAGTGTACTCGGTTGTATATTTTTTTGCAAAATTTTATATGTTGTGAAATTATAATTTTTTTGTGAATCCTCCCGACAAAATATACTTACTTGTGTATTTTTTTTTTGTAATTTAAAGCATTCTGAATTTTCCTCCATAATTTTTTTGGTACTCAATTATATGTTTATGTAAATAAATAATGTAAAAATATAACTGAACAAAAAATCTTTTGCTTGTTTTATATTTAATTATTTATGCTAATAAAATTATAACATTAAGAAATTATTTGTAATAACAATTTTAATAACATAACTTTGATATAAGTAATCTAGATAGTTTTAAAATTGTTAACGGTCTAGCTTTAGAAGGGACGTGAGCAAGAAAGGAAAAGAAAACAGATGCAGTTTTTTTTTAACCAGAGTCACGACAACTTATAAAGGTTTGTTTGCTTTCTGGTGACCGCAGTACAAAAGCATGTAGGTCGGGGGTTCGATGACCGTTGACCTCATTTTTTTGGTGCAATTACATACTACGAAGAGCCATGCAGCGTGCTGGCCTCGAGTTTTTTACAGTAATAACACTGTTGAGCACTGTATTTATAATAATAGTACTTTGTGGATGGAGAAAACAAAAATAACCCCTGCGCCGTATGGTTCCACGTGGACCAGATAAGGAAGTGACATGAGGTGGCGCCGCACGGTCCCCATGTGGTGGGGCTGCCGCACGGTGGTAGTGTGGCAGTGCACTTTGCAAGTTAATTAGGTAGGTCATTTTAATTAATATTAATTGGTGAATTTATTTAGGTATACTATTTGTATAAATTTTTAGATATAGCAAATAGGTTCAAAATTTTATGAATTTTTTTGTGAAGCTCCCGACAGAGCTTAGTTTATTGTGTTATATTTCATAATTTTATCCATTGTGAATTTTGCTCAAAATTTAATTTAAGTAAACTATTTCTAGAAATTTTTTAATATAGAAAATGAGCTCCAAAAACTATGAATTTTTTAAGAATCCTTACATAGTAGACTTTGATTTTGTAATTTTTCTAGAATTTTTTCAGGGGTTTTTCCACTGATGGGGCCGACCGGGCGTGGGGGACGGCGAGCACGGGGGTTGGTTGCTTTGTGCGCTACAAGGGCATAGAACTGGCTTTCCGCACTACTAGTGCGTAGGAATTGGCTTTCCGAGTTACCAGGGCGTAGGAAGTACCTAGCCACTTCTCGCAACGCTCGTGCGCATGAACTTGCCAACGACCACACAAAGTGGGTGGCCCCACCCACGAGAGAAGATTTGGCGTGCCCTCGATCGCATTAAGGCCCCCAACCTCATTAAGCGGGAATCCCGTTTCCCTGCCCACGCGTATGATATGACACCCACACGTATAAAATGACGCCCACGCGCATGAAAACACATGTTTTTGGCATTTTTGGCGTGTTTTCATGTGCGTGGGTGTCATTTCATGTGCGTAGCTAGGGAAGCGGGATTCTCACTTAATACGGTCGGGGCGAGGGCCTTAATGCGGTCGTGGGCATGCCAAATCTTCGTGTGTCGGTGGGGCCACCCACTTCGTGTGGTCGGGGAGCCCGGGTGGTGGCAAGTTCATGCGCAGGTTACCGCCGGAAGTGGCCAGGTACTTCCTGCACCCTGGTAGCACGAAAGCTAGTCCCTATGTCTTGGTAGTGCAGAAAGTTGTTTTTGCACCCCGGTAGCACGGAAAGCCACCACTCCCCGTGCTCGGCCGTGGTTCCTATGCTTGTAGTCCTCCCACGACCGGCCGGCCCCTTCCACGAAAAAGCTACACAAAAAATTTTTAGAAAAAGTACAAAATCAAGTCTACTATGTAAATGGTCCTTTAAACAAATTTCATAATATTTAGAGGTCATCTTCTATATTAAAAATTCCTACAAATAATTTAGTTAAATGAATTTTTGAGTAAAATTCACAATGGATAAAATTATTAAAAAAATTACACAATAAACTATGCTAAGAGGCTCCACAAAAAATTTTCTAAATTTTTGAACTCAATTGCTATATCTAAAAATTTGTATAAACAGTACACCTAAATAAACTCACTAATTAACATTAATGACCCTACCTAATTGACCTACACAGTGCTACCATACTACCACTGTGCGGTAGGCCCCCACCGCATGGGGACCACGCGGACCGCACGGTGGCCATGCGGTGCCACCATGTGTCGCCACCTCGTCTAATTCGCGTGGTCACCGTGTGGCGCAGGTGCTATTTTTGCTCTTTCCATCAGCGGAGTGCTACTATTACAAATACGGTGCTCAACAGTGTCATTACTGCCAAAAACTCTTGGGCCTCTAAATGTACAAATATGGGACACCATCAGGAGAAATACGAAAAATGCCAAGATCCGACGGATAGTAGTTGCTTTAAATTTGTCCTTGGATCTAGATTTAGCTATCCATAACCATTCCCTTGATCTGGCCAGATAGTTAAGGAGTGTCCTGAATCCAGTCCAATTACCAAGTGTCGAACCTAAATTTACAATCCAAAATCCTATGTGATTTCATCACACTATTCTCTAGATAAATAAAGAATGTTCACATATGCCTTGTTGAATCAACTCATACATCGCGTAATTCGTACGAACATTAATATTACACAATTAGGTTTAAATAACCAATAATGGGTAGAGTTTACACAACGGGCTGATTAGACCAAATGTTTACATTACAAAAGTGGAAGCAGAAGCGAAATGCGAAAGGTGAGGCCACACCTTGCCACAGGCAAACGACTAGGGGTAAAGGATGTCTTACTACTTTTGAAGAGTTCAGGATGTGCACATAATCATCATCAAAGTTTGCATATCTATGGTAAAGACTAGACCACTATAGAACATCCTAATCTCTCTCATCTTCTTCTCCGTCAAGTCTTGGAGCAGCAAAGTAGGCATAGTGGTCTTGATCCATAGGTTCTAGGTTAATTTAGTAAGCGTGGATGAGCATAAACAACCGTGCATCGTGAGCCAACACCTAGAATGCAATATTATAGATGTATAACTTAACAAAGTAAGGCCCAATTCTTTTATTAGTAGTGCAGATTTCATTCACCTTTTATATAGTTCTATACACCATATGCTAGTTTTATTATTAAGGTTACATCCTCCCATTATAATTATTGGGTTACATCCACCCAGAAAAAATCATCTCAGGATTGCATCCACCAATCATGTTTTCATCCTACCCACAAGGTTTTAGAAATAGACACTAACTCGAGTAAGTTTCTATGTCTGCCCATGACCATGGGCACGGTTGTTCAAACAATTTTTACTCTGTGGAAGCCACACACTTTACCCATAATAGATAATAAACTTGTTATATTCAACATGTTTCTTTAGACACGTAGATCAAAAAGATCACTATGAGGTCTTTACAATGCATCTTCCCAACAGGGCCACACCTGATAAGGTTTCTACCTCTGGGGGGTTACGTCCACCTACTTCAGAGGTCCCCTCTTGCAACGCACGGTGGCTTACATCCAACGACACAACCCGTGTTCATCCAAATGGCGCAACCCGTGCTGAGTCGATGCAAATTAATTAACCAGTCGTACCCATGGCTGTACTCTTTTACATTATGAAGGGGTTACAAGATTATGTCCTTAGGGTTATCTAGGATGTTCCAACACAAACCACACTCTTGTACTACATTCATAAGAACCCATCTTACCATCCACCCAAATATTTAAGCAAGTTTAGAGTTTTAGAATTCCAAAATACCCTTTCTAGCTCAAATATTAGCCACTTCCATCCAGTGGTTGCCCAAATACAAGTTTTTATATTTAAAATGATATAGGAGCAATTTAATGCCCCTAAGTAAGGCTAAGCATGACGCTTAGATATGGACTTATTGCTAGTATATTTATCATTACTTCTAGAGTGATAAGGTTTTATGTCCAAAATCAAGGAGGGAGGTATAATACCACAAATATTAATTAGGACTTAGCTATGAACTTAACATGAGCATACTTTACACAATAAATTAAAGCATGCAAATTTAATAATTTAAATCAAGATAACTTGCATTCAAAATATAGGTACAAAATGATCAAAGTTTTGACTCACCTTGCTCACAAAGTCTGTTGGTCTTGAGAGTCTTGGTTGGGCTCGAACTATTTCTCCTTCTAGTCTTCGTAGTCTAAACAAGCGATTACAACTAGAATAAAATAAACACCCGAGAAGGCAAATAAATCTAAATAAAAATTCAAATGGACTCCAAAATTCATGGTTTACCCCCCCCCCCCCAATTGAAATATCTTGATTTTAGATGAATTTAGAAATAAGTTTCATTTTATTTGGATTTAAAACGAGTGAGAACGAGCCTTCCAAAATTTAAATTCAGAAAAATCCAAAAAATAAACAGAGGAGAGAGAGATTGTCTCACCATCAGATGGGGCCCATGTTTAAATTTATTTTCTTATTCAAAAACACATCAAAGGATGATATGTGGGGTCAGCCAGGTTTTTAATTTTGTTTTTGAATTATTTGCCTTAAGAAAAATCTTATGGTGACTGACAAGTGGGCTGGAATACTGTGAGGGTCCACATATTAGTGGCTCGGAATTCAATTATGATTTTAATTATATTTCTTAATTAGTTGGGCTCAAACGTCAGTAGCTAATTAGCCCTAATTAATTAACATCATTAACACTAACTTAATTATATCTTAAAACATCATTAATACTAGTTATGCAGCTACAATGCTTCCTTCTAATGCCCAAATAGGGCACGGCCTTGCTGTGTTTATATCTAGCGTGGGTGGTAGCGGCGGTCACTGACAAAGCCCAAAATGCATTGCCAAAGTCACCTGTAGGCGACGGTGCACAGCGGCTGCCATGGTTGGCCACCATGTCGGCCTTGGCATCGATGGCGAGTAGAGCAATTGATTGCTGTGGTGAGCATCTACGGGGCATGGGAAGCTCACTAGAGTGAACAGCAAGGGCAGAGAGGTGACGTGGAGGCCTAACGACAAAGACCTGAGGTGGCGTGGTGGTCTTCCACGACACCAGCAAGCTATAGGTGTTACCTGCCAAAATTGGGTGAGGGCGAAGTGCGAGAAAGGTAAGAGGGTGCTCTATGCGCGAGGAATTGGCCAGAGGCTCACCGAGGAGGAAACAACAGCGAAGGGGATGATTTTGGCAAGAGGGGATGGTGACGACGGCACTGGCGAAATTCATGCAACATGTTAGAATTTAATCTTGTTTACGTATTTGAGTTGTATACGTGTACGCATGCTTGCCGTATACGTAGAAGTCTAGTCCGTTCTGAGTTGTTTCCGTGTGAGTTTTACATATATATATATATATATATATATATATATATATATATATATATATATATATATATATATATATATATATATATATATATATATATAGGAAGTCTATTTTCTACACACAGGTGTAATTACATCGTAATTACACCCTATGTCATATCTCATAACGTAGGAGTATCTTGCTTAACGGAGAGTATGTACGTATAGTATACGAATATTTAAGATTATTTAGGTGGTATGTATATTTTTAAGATATACTCCTTTTATGTACGTATATGAAGGTATTTATAAAATACGTTAAAAATTATGGACTCCTTTGCAATTTTTTCATGTGATTCACATTGGAGTATCTTATATTTAGTATATGAGTATACCTAAAGTGATAAAGGAGTATTTCGAATTTGTTTAGGTGGTATATTAGAGGTGGGTGTAATTACACCCAGGTGTAGAAAGTATTTTTCCTATATATATATATATATATATATATATATATATATATATATATATGCAGCACTTTAGACACAGAACATAGAGCAGTGAGTGGTTGTGCTCCAACAGAAAAAGAAGTGCATGCAGAAAGAAATAGAGAGAGAGAGAGAGAGAGAGAGAGGAGGAGGAGGAGGGAGGTGTTCCCAGAAAGAAAATAACTCGTGTGCTGTGTTCTTTGCTGTTTCGTTGTCTTGCATTGAGTAGGAAGGGGAAGCTCCAGCAAGGCATCACGTGAAGCCATCGCGTCAACAGTTGGACAGAGGGAGGTTTTGCTCTTTGTGCTCCCGTGGGAGAACAGAGGGCTGCATATACATGTAACAAGGAGGGAGGCAAGGTTCTGCCTCATCACAACTTGACAGGGAGCAAGTGAGTCGTCCCATCGGTCACGTTGGGCAGTAGGACTAGCAAGGCTACATTCTGAACAAAGCAAGATGGAGAAAAACATAACACAACAAAGAGCTCAATTGGCCCGAGGAGAGAGGAGAGCAAGATATGGAGAGGCAATGTGAAGCTCGAGGCAGTTTTTATAGATGGGCGGCGAGCTTAGGGGCGGGGCATGGCGCAGCTAACGGTAGGGTGCATGGGCGCTAGATGCGGCACGGTCGGTGAGGCACTGGTGTGATGCAACGGGCAAGGGCATGTGAGCCAAGACGGCGGGATAGGGCGGAGCAGGTGAGGCGACGCCCTTTTCGTTCCTGGCGCACTGATTGTATAACCTTCTCGTTCTTCTTTCAATGCAAACGTAAGAAATCATCCAGCGTATTTTTGAAAAAACAAAGTAACACTCCAAGCAATCGGCGCGTCGCCACCGTTTGACCGATCTTGGAATTTCTCCTCCACCAAGCTCCGGCGAGCAAGAAATGGACGCCACATGGCTGACCGAAATGCCCACTACTCTTGCACTCCAAGAAAACCTATAAACAAATGGGCAGAAGGGACTAATCCAACAGTGATCACCCAGTCAAAGTACACTCACAAAGTACACTCCACCCTCTTCTATATAACCTGATGCCAAATACCGTACCGTACTCACCCAGTCAAAGTACACTCACACCAGCAGCTTTCTGCCACTTCTCTTGAGAAAAATGGTTCTTGGATTTGCAGCCGCTGTCTCAGTGCCGTGGAGCCTCCTCGTGCCCGGAGTCCTGGGCCTTGTGCTTCTGTGGCAGGCCGGCCGGCTGCTCGACCGCTGTGGTGGCGGCCGCGGCGGCTGGAGCGGGCGCTGCGCGCGCAGGGCCTCCGCGGCACGTCGTACCGCTTCCTCGTCGGCGACCTTAAGGACTTCGGCCGGCTCAACAAGGAGGCCTGGTCGAGGCCCTTGGCGCTGCGCTGCCACGACATCGTCCCCCGTGTCACGCCGTTCCTCTACAACAACGTCCAGGAGAACGGCAAGCCGTGCTTCTCCTGGTTCGGCCCGATCCCCAACGTGACCATCACCCAACCTGAGCTGGTCAAGGACGTGCTGTCCAACAAGTTCGGCCACTTCGAGAAGCCCAAGTTCCCCGCGCTGTCGAAGCTCCTCGCCGACGGCCTCACGAGCCACGATGGCGAGAAATGGGTCAAGCACAGGAGGATACTGAACCCTGCATTCCATCTCGAGAAGCTCAAGGTACATAAAGTAGTTTCATACCTGTTTCAATTTTGTTTACAGGCTTGTAAATTACTTACTGTGATTGAGTGCGTGATTGATTCTTGGTGTATGACTTAATTTGTAGCTCATGCTGCCGGCGTTTTCTGCGTGCTGCGAAGAGCTTGTTAGTAGATGGACACAGTCCCTTGGTTCTGACGGTACGTGCGAGGTGGATGCCTGGCCGGAGCTCCAGAACCTCACCGGAGATGTCATTTCTCGCACCGCATTCGGCAGCAGCTACCTTGAAGGAAGAAGGATTTTCCAGCTGCAGTCCGAGCAAGCTGAGCTCTTCATAGCTACCATTCAGAAGATTGCCATTCCGGGTTACATGTGAGTTATTCTACAGTCCCTTGCACATACTCTGCTGTAACTGCACCTATGATTTGGTGAGCATTTGAGCATTCTCTTCCTCTTTACTTGCAATGTTTTTAATGTTATGGGACGTACATGGCGTATATTCTGCAGGTACTTGCCTACGAAAAACAACAGAAGGATGCGCAAAATCAATAATGAAGTCGAATCGATTTTACGAGGTCTAATTGGGAAAAGAATCCAAGGTATGCAAGAAGGTCAAAGCACCAACGATGACCTGCTAGGTCTATTGCTAGAGTCAAATGCGAGACACACACTCGAGAATGGCCAATCCAGCCTCGGGATGACAACTGAGGAGGTCATCGAGGAGTGCAAGCTCTTCTACTTTGCAGGCATGGAGACAACGTCAGTACTGCTCACATGGACAATGGTCGTACTAAGCATGCACCCGGAGTGGCAGGACCGTGCAAGAGAGGAGGTCCTAGGTCTATTTGGGGTAAACAAACCAGAGTACGAAGGCCTGAGCCGACTCAAAACCGTAAGTGAAATTACCACATTTGATTTCGTTTCGTTTCATGACGTTAAGGCTTCAACGGCAACTCTGCGAACTGGCGTACATATCCTTGCACTGTCTTTGCGTTGCAGGTGACCATGATCCTTTACGAGGTTCTCCGGTTGTACCCGCCGGCCATCGTGTTCAGCCGGCAAACGCACAAGGAGATGGAGATCGGAGGCGTCACGTACCCTGCCGGCGTGATCATCGAGCTGCCCGTGCTGTTCATCCACCACGACCCCGACATCTGGGGAAGCGATGCACACGAGTTCAGGCCGGAGAGGTTCGCCGAGGGGATCTCCAAGGCGTCCAAGGATCCGGGAGCGTTCCTCCCGTTCGGCTGGGGGCCGCGGATCTGCATCGGCCAGAACTTCGCGCTGCGTGAGGCCAAGATGGCGCTGTGCATGATCCTTCAGCGCTTCGAGTTCGAGCTCGCGCCGTCGTACACTCATGCGCCGCATACAGTGATAACCATGCATCCGATGCATGGAGCGCAGGTTAAGATCAAAGCTATCTGATTTCTTCAGAGTCTTGAACGGTTCGGTAGAGATGGTTAATTATGAATTCAGACATTATGAGAGTAAGAATAAAAAACTGAAGTACTTTTTGTACGCTTGCATGGTACCTACAGCTATAAAAAAATTGTACGAACTGTCTGCGTTGCCTCTCAACTAGGAAAGTGGCCCGCTTACATGCGCAGGTATCATCTTTAGTGCATTAAAAGTATTTGCAAATAAAGTTTTGATTTCATATTATTTGATTTGAACGAATGCATGGTTGAGTGGAATGACTTGTGATAAGTTCAAATGGTTTTAGTTGATATTTCAAGATTTTGTTTAATATATCTATCCCAAACTTCTTCATACCAGCAATATCAAATAGGAGTATACAAATTTACATACAGTAAACCGGCGTCCTATAACACGAAAAGACTCGAGTAGTTAGTGACAAAGGAGCACCTCTAAAATAAAAAGGATTTGCACCATTCGCGCATGTATATTTGCTAAAATTTTCGTGCATGCATTCTAAAAAACGACATTGATGAAAATTGGATTTGTTAACAAAAGCTTCTTTATATAATAACCAAGTACGTCTCGAAGAAAATAAATTAATTTTTTTAAAAAAACCTTGATCATAACACGTAATAGCAAAATATGCTTTAAGGTGAACTTCCATGCTTTTCTTTGTAAAGTCGGCCTTAAGATGGTTGAGATAGCTTGTTACAATCTTCCGCAAAGTGTAAAGCTGTAGTGGGTATTAAGATGGGCCACGTTGTTATAAAAAAATTCATTAAACATCCTTTCCACCCTCTCTTCCTTTCTTAGGTCCTGCTCACTTAGGTTTATATTTCTAACTTATTTTTCATTATTCATAATTTTTTATCCTTTTTTAGTTTTTTTATCAATTCTTTTTTTCCGTATTCATTTGCATTATACATGATAGACTAACTTATTTTTTATTTTTAGATTTTTTTAAAAAATTAATTACGTTAAATAAACCACCATTAGTTATAGTATAATTTCAACTAACTATAATTTAATTTTAATCATAAACTATTAAATTTCAGTCTACCCAAACGGTCTCTGACTCTCTCTCTCTCTCATTTCCCACAATAGCACTGGTTGTCTGGTCTGGTCGTGCATGCCATGGATGCTATCTGTTCGGCCAGGCCAATATGGATCATCTCAGGTCGGGGTCCGTCCGTTTCCAATCCATAGAGTAGAGAGAGAACAATTATTTTTTTTATACACAACTCTTTGTAACTTATAATTTATAATTTTTTTAAATAAACAAATGTGACGATTTCTCTATAGTCACTTTGAAGTAATTTATTGGGATAGTCTTTTGAAATAACTTATCGCTCAGTTCATTCAAATAAACGTTTATATTGAAACCAAAATTCATTAGCCGAGTCACAAAGAACGCACCCATATTCCTATCAGCTCTTCTGCTGCATCTACCAACTACTGGAGTCAGTGTAGATAATCAAGATGATCTTAATTCTTGGCTAATTGGTAGAAGGCACGACTATGTTAGGCACTCTTTAAGAAAATCCATTTCGGACATGAATTGGGTCATGACTCTTAATAAAGGCATTTCTCTGGTACTCACCCTCCTAGCTCCCACGTTAGTTGCTAATTGGGTCATGTATTGGGTTTCCAAATTCCGATCGAGGGAGAGATGGACACAGCGCAGCGGACATCGATCCTTCGATTATAATGCGGGGACATCTAAAATCCGATGGCTATGATTTATTAATTATAATTAGAGTCCACGGAATTAATAATACAAGGACATCTAAAATCTAATGGTTCTGATTTATTAACTATAATTAGGGGTTTTGGGTCCAATCGGAGACAGGCCTGGCCAGGCACGAGCGAAGCATTGCGTGGTCCAAAATAGCCTGCGGCTGCTCACCTACACTAACGCAGATTGCGTGGAAGAAAGCCCAGCCCACTCCACCTCTGGTCTGCTCATTTTTTTTGCAACGACAAGTGTGCGAGGATAACCCGTACGCCCACACGCGCCTAGGAATGTTCTCCGGCTCGTCGCCGCCGGCAGCAAGAGCCCACCAGCTCTACACTGGTGTACGTACGCGAGCTTTAGCTACGTCTGGCAATACGCGTACTTGCGTAGGCAGAGCTGGTGCTGGTCCCTCACGCAGTCAGCTCTTCACTGTGGTCCTGGTCCACACAAAAGCGCGCGCCCTGAGGCCTACTTCGCTCAACGCGGTGGCGCGCACGGCGGTGCATACAACACAAGCCGAAGGCAGCCATCTCCTCCGCAAGTGCCAAACCCGTCAACTATTCTTTATCCTGCACTTTGTACAATAGAAATGCCTTGGCCCATTCGACCCAATGATCTAGTGCGATAATATAAAGGTGCATAATAATGTGCCATCCAACAATGATAAAGTTCAAATTGAATAGAAATAAGTCCATATAGTACCTAAAACTTTCTTTAGAAGTTCGTCCCGTATCCTAAACTATAAAACCAGATATTTAACCTTCCGAACTTTATAATCCATCTCAAATAATACTATGACCCGGTTTCACATGATAGTATTGCATGTGTGGCATGATGAGTGAGCAAAGGATGACACGTTAGACAAATTAGATTAGTGACATGTGGGTCCCACAAAGACTTCTCTCCCATCGACCTCTTAGTCGTGCTTCCAGGGCCACCGCCCCCTGTAGTTCCCTCCCTCTCTGTTCTAATTTGGGAAGGAAGGCTATGTGGGCCTTACCTGCCATTTACCTAAACTTAACTAGTGTGTCATCCTACGTGGTAAAATGGCTCAGTCATCGCACCACGAAGGCAATACCACAATTCAAAACCGTTAGGCGACACGAGGCCAAGTCGTCCAATGGTTGGGCAAATTTCCTATGTCACTTAACCGTGCAGCAACTACTGCCTCTAGTCACTTAACTGTTGGGTGACATGAATATGTCGTCCAATGGTTAGACGACTACTTACTGCCAACCTATTCTTCTCTCTTTGACCCAACACCTTTATGGGCTCTCTCATCATTTCTTTCGCAAGAAGAACGAGAGGAGCTTGAGAAAGGTGAAAAAAGGAAGAGAATGAGAGGGGAAGAAGGTTGTGAGAGGAGGAGAAGTAGAGAAGTTCGGAAGAGGGACAGAAGGAGACATGGCGAATTAGAGGAGCTCAGGAGAGGAAGTGAAGAAGAGGAGAGGAAATCAGAAGAGAGAGTGAAGGAGAGGAGAGGAGCTCGGGAGAAGAAGAGAAGAAGAGGAGAGGAACTCATGAAGTTAGAGAGTAAGATGAAGAAAGCTTATTGATAAGAAGAAAATGTCTTCATGTGAAGATAATAGCATCATTCATTCTTGTTCTCATCCGAATGTAGGCAACGTGTAAGTATATATTTGGTTAGCACGTATTTAGTGAATGCATGTTAACAAATGGTAATATTTACAGTGAGAAATCAGTCATGTCGGAACCCATAATACTGAAAGTACATTACAGTGTTGGTACCATTTGTGAAGGTCTATGTGGTGTTGATCTGAGTAGTTTTCCATAAGTCAGTATGGTACTCCTGAATGCGAAGAATGCTCGAATCAAAGATGTCATGTACTGGCTAACACACAGCTTCTCTTTGGACCCCCGAGGTGTGTAGTGTCGTCCTACATGGGCTTTGGAGTCGGTCTACCATAGATATTTGGTGAGAGTTGAGGATACTGATATGCATGGCTGTATGGAAGGGCTTTGTGGAAGGCCACTGGCGACATGGTTATGAGTGTATGCTACTCGTGCAACCATGTTCGAAGAAAATCACAGAAGGTCCGGTTGGTGGGAGCAGCTTAGGCACGCAACACGCGGTTCATCAAGAGGACACAGTGGGCGATGATACATCAACAGAACTAGAATATTGCACACCTTACATTGAGCCCACTCAAACAAGCGAATGTAGATGTTGCTGAGCTAGATCATGAATATCGCATGACACAAGCTGAGCCTACTAGACAGGCAGACGTAGAGGAGTATGTCAATAGTATAGTGCGTCAGATGGAGATCGATGATCAAATAGCCTGAGCTGAGGAGGAAGCTTTAGAAGAGGATGGCGATGACTCTTACGATGAGGACGAAGGTCCTATGCCGCAGGCATGTAATAGGGTGGATGCTGAGGGTCTTTCTATGCACGACGAGCATGAATCACCGTGAAAGTACTATGCTATAGAGGTTTGGCTTCATAGAATGTTTGCTGACAAGAGATCACTGTAGAATGCTATTAAGTTGTAGGCATTGTCCATGCAGCGGATGTTTCAAGTCCGAAAATCCAGCCTGGAGCAGTACACTGTGGTCTGCAAGTAGGTTGTTGTCCTTGATGTGTGCACGCACGTAGACCTAAGGATGAGACTCACTAGATTGTTTCAAAGGTAGAGCCGCATTCTTGCATGCTTAGTAGTATTTTGCCAAAGTATCGCAACCCGAAATCTACCTTCATAGCCAATCTCATGTATGGTGAGATAGTGAAGAAAGACCTGAAGGCCAAGCACATCATGGTGGCTATTGAGCAAAAATTCAAGTACAAGATTAGCTATGCCAAAGCATGGCGTGCAAAGCAGAAGACTTTGAAAAGAAGGTTCAGTTCTTTCAAGATGGCTTACGACAACCTTCCTCATATGCTCGAGGTGCTATGGGATAGGAACTCAAACACACACATTGCTGTGAAGGACAAGCCGTCCAGAAGACCACCCAATTACCTGATTTTGTAGAGGGCCTTCTTAGCCTTCAGTGTCTGCATCGGCACTTTCAAGCATATGTTACTAGTGATCTCAGTTGATAGGACGTTTCTAACAGGGAAATACAAGGGGCAGATCCTGATGGCAATTAGCATTGATAGTAATAATCAGATTCTGCCATTGGCCATCGCATTCATCAAAAGTGAGAATTTTGACAACTGATTGTGGTTCCTTCGATATGTGAAGGAGGGAGTAGTTGGGGTATGTCCAAATGTCTATATAATCCATGATCACCACCCCGAAATGATGAAGGCCATAAGAAAGCTTCAGCAAGACCGAGAGGAGTCGTTCCCTTGGCTAGACATGAGGAACAGATGGTGCATTCACCATCTGGGGGGCCAACTTCTTCAAGAAGTTCTCACAACAACCGTTGATGAAGCTGTTCAAGAGACTAGCCATGCAGAATTAGTAGCATAAATTCGATGCGTTGTGGGAGATGTTGGAGGAGCAACCAGGAAGCATATTGTTGAGAGGAACAAGTGACCAGCCATTCTTGGGGCGGCGCAACCCGAACGTCTTACACCACTGTTGGAGCTTGACCCTCCTAGTGTGACACGGAGGACCTCAAGAAATATCAAGTGCTTCTCCCACTGAATTGAGGCTGGGCCTTTGGACAAGTGTCCTTGTTGCACGACACAGACGGTGCGACATATGGCATAATGACCACTAACCTTGCGGAGGTGTACAACTGAGTTCTTAGGGGCATCCGTTGTCAGCCCCTCGTAGCCATCATCGAAGGCGTTCTACAAGGTACAATAGGAAATTTCAGAGAAAGGCATGCAAATGCAGCACTTCATGTAGCCAACCCGTCGTTATATA
This sequence comes from Melocanna baccifera, assembly GCA_036346265.1. Lineage (NCBI taxonomy): Eukaryota > Viridiplantae > Streptophyta > Magnoliopsida > Poales > Poaceae > Melocanna > Melocanna baccifera. The sequence goes on along the minus strand of CM070677.1, from coordinate 28,714,897 downwards.
ATCTTTGATGAAGGATGTGTTTTCCTTGATGGATTGCTCAGATACAAGTGTGGGTTAAGGAAACACATCGGTTATCGCCATCGCTGAACTTGTTGGATCATGGATCTATATATAAGTAATGAGTTATGATATTTATCGGTATTATGTTAATGTAGAACTCGATTGTACAACACACTTACAATGTCCAGCATCATAGAAGTGAGGCACCGACTTCGTTGAGGTTGAATAGTAAGAATAAGTCTTCGAATGTCACGACGAAGTAACCCGAGTCGTGGAGGAAATGCACATCCGTGGATCTCATGGTGAATCCACTTTGTCAGTTTAGCTTCCTGTTGGACCTCTACATGTATCAGGCATGCAAATTCGTACAAACCAGTCCAAGGCTAGGTAATTGTGACTCGGAGACCAACGACACTCCGAGCTTATACTTCCAGGACCTGAGAGGCGCCTTAATCTTCTTTAGTTGGGCCTTAGCATCTCGCTTACGATACATCTTTGGCGTCGTCTCCATGAGAGCTGATGCGATAGCTTTCTGAAGCGGAGCTTGAGGTGGAGTCATAAAAGGTTCTATTTGACAGGGATGGTCGTGTGGAGATCGCAGCATGGCAGGGTCCAGGGCGATGCCTCTCTTAGGTCACTGGACGAATGTGCAGACAGCATCCTCTAGTGTCATGATGTCTTTGTTTAGAGGCTTCTTAAGTAGAACGGTCCTGAAAACGTCATTAATCATGTCTACTTAGACCTTCGCGAAACCGGTCCCTAGCTAGGCACCGTGCACCTGAGTCCCTGGTAGGCATAGAAATGCCATTCCCTGCCCGACGTCAATGGAAATGGAGCCAACAAGCCAAACTCTGATGATGCACATGTTGTAGTAGTGGTAATTTGATCAGCCCTTAAACAAAAATACAACAAATGCTACCAAAAAAACTTTGAAATCTAACTAGTGGCTACAAGTAAAAGAAAAGAAACTTAACGACTACAATGGAGAGGGCCGGCCTAATATACAGATCATCTACTAATTTCATTCCAACATCTTCTCTTCCTTCAATTCCTTGATTTAAATGGCTCATATCTAATTGCACAGGCCAAAACAAGGATGCTCATGAGTTGTAATCCAGACGGTCTTTAACATACAATTGTAAATAGGAAGATCAAAGCTTCACACAACTCTGAAAAACAAGACATGGATGTCACCCAAGATGCGATGTTCTCATCAGCAGCAACACAATCACCCATGAAAAAAAATTCATGCAACAACAGTAACCATGCCAAATTTTGAGCAATCTGCATCAATGATAATGTTTATTCTAAAATTGACCAATGGCAAATTTGAGCAAAGATGAAGGATGCTAACATCTTTTACTAATTGTAGATCATTTACATAATTGTTCATTTACATGCCAACAAATGAATTGTTTTAGTTTTAGACAAACTAGTAGTGAATAGATGTTGCATTCGAACAATTCTTATGCATTCTGAATTCAGAATTCTAATGCATTCTAAATTAAATAAGTCATTGAATTGCATTATAATATCATGATCCAATTCTTTAAACCACCATAATTAATCATATCCATAAACAACTGCCATACAAGCGAAGACAATGTTGTATTTAACATGGTGAAAATAAGACCATGATGTATTTAATATGTTATATTTATTATGTTAGTAAAGCTAGTCAATTACAAGCATCTAGTAGTAAATTCATTGTTCACTATTTATTGTTTTTGTTGTTCTTGTAGGAAATTGTGACAATCTCATCAATCATGTAGGCAATCGTTCATTTTTCATGTACACACAAAGAGAGCTATGCATTCATTATTCATGTAGGCACAGAGAGGGCTAGGCACTGGTTCATTATTTTTGTAGGCTATCAGTGACAATCTCATTAGTCAAATTTGTGGACAAGCATCGAAAAATTTTGTTTATGAATCATCTACCATGAATCATAATAGCACAAATTCTTATACATATTCATGGAACAACTATGGAAAATTACAGATCTATGCAACTCCAAAATAGGACCAAATCTTACAAATCACAACCAAAATACGTTATAATATCCAAAATAGGATCCAATCCTACAAAGCATTTTTCATCGATTCATGAAACAAGGGGGCTTGAGCAATTGAGGAGGGAGGCCAAGGGGAAGGTCATCGGCAAGCTCTAACCTTCACAGTGGTGGACGAGGTCACTAGTTGTCAGGCATCCAGGTCATTGGGTGTTGTAGGATAGGTGGTGATGATGACGAGATCTAAGGCCGGTGGTAGGGCCTGGATTTGGGGTGGTGGCTAGGGGCTTCATGCTGGCGGTGGGGCTAGGCTCTGGGATGGCGACGATGATCACCTGGGATAGTGGCACGGGCCTCCTGGCCGGCGGGGAGGGAATCTAGGCGTGGTGGTGCTAGGTCCTTCACTGAGGAATCCCTAGCTTCGCTCCTACTCTTAATTGGTAGGGCATGGACGATGGCTCGTGGGTGTGAGAGAGAAGAGAGGTGCACTTGGGATCCCCACCGGCAGCGAAGGGCTCTAAGCTGCTGGTGATGCCTCTCGAAGCGGCAATGACTAGGGCTGGACGAGTGCGAGCGGGCAAGAGAGAGGGGAGCTGTAGGGACTCCTTGTAGGAGAGAGAGAGAGAGAGTAGAAACGGGGAGTTGGGATTGGGTTTTGGTGTAATGGCAAATGGCGGGTAATTACTTTCAACTTCTAAGGGTACTCTTGCTTCTAGTTGGTTAGCTTCCCATGAGAATCCACGGGAAGGCTGCTTCTCCATGTTAGTTTATTTTCGAGATGGCTCATCGTGAGAAGAAAAATCAGGTCATTTTGAGCAGCTAGGTATTTGGTACAGCTTCACAGAATCTAGATGAGAAGTTAGGAGCAGGAGCTGTACCAAATGAAGCCTAAAATAGTTTGGCCAAAATCTTATTGACAAACAAAAGGAAAACAACATTTAATTTGAAAGATAACAGAAGAATAAATAACATGGAGTTTATTTGAAAGTGTAGAAAACAACATGGTGCTGGAAATATGGTGCTCCCATGATCCAATGTCATACACAACGACTATGCTAAACTATATCCCGAAATAAAAGGAAAAGTAAGTGTGGGATATAAAATATCTCGGTGAATCATACCCAATAGTACAAGCAACAATTGAGGTAAGATAAATCAAGGGCCACGAGGTAAGCGTGGTCAACGGATGTGTTAATCAAAGGCGATAACATAATACTGAAAAGGATCATTTAGTAAGAGTATTGTTGTAATAATGGTACATGATGGAATAGCAATAATTTGTGAAAGTAAGTATGGTACCAATTTAGAAAGCGAGCCACAGTTGATAGGCTGTCATATGAAAATAGGACATGGAATGAAATGTTATGGTATGAAGTAACCATATAATTGTAAAAGGTGGATAATTACAACGCCGATTTTCAATGTATCACATACTAAGTCATACAGGAATAGTTAGGCACCTACCATAACTGTATGCTTGTAACTGGACGTAACTTCCCAACAATGGAAGTGTACAGCCCCTATACGATGTTGGGTGAATAGTCGAAGCCCCATATATGTGATGGCTAAAAAGAATAATTCAAATATGGTAAGATAAAACACATAGCTAGCGGGTAACACATAATAGACTAGCACCCGCGTGTCGGTATTAGGGGTTCGACAACGGAGTGATATTTCAATCATCTAGTGCTCATGAAAGGCCAAGCCCAAACACGGATGTGACACCTTGTTTTTCTTTACGACCTGTCACCATAGAGTGCGCGTTAGTCCACGTTGTAGTGTTTTGTAAAAAATCTTGCTGAGGTGTCAACGGCATGTGCGCTATACTTGAGAAAATGACCCGACATGTAAGCAAATTTTGTATCTACATTATAAAATATTAGAAGCATCCAAAGAATGAGGACACATGCATGTGCGCAATTTGAGGGTAAAGATTGCGTAGGGAGCTCCCCATGGTAGAAAGTATGGGAAAAGGTAACAGACGGTTCAGATCAACACGAGAGTAACTGGGTTAATGTGACGTTCACTGCAAATCCAACGCCTTGGAAGACAATCCTACGCTTCCAACCGTCCGAAGCTGCCTGTCAACATTTTGTCCACGATTTCAGCTAGCCACCCGAGGTCAACTTTACGCCCCCGTCCTTAGCATCACAAGGGGCGTGAGAAGGACGTTGATAGGAACAAAGCATCCAGAAACGTGCTCTCTCTCTCTCTCTCTCTCTCTGTTCATAAAAACAGATTGTTTTTAATTTTTTATGATCTTTAATACAAAATTTTAACTATAATTTATTATCATGATATACTAGTAAAAATAATAAAAATATATATTATAAAAAAATTTGTAAAATAAATTCAATGGTATTATTTTTATATAGTCAATTCATATACTTTAACATATATTAATAGTTAAAATTTAAAAAGTTTGATTGTACAAAATTCACGGTGACCTATATTTGTGGACAGTAGAACACATTAGTCACCCATCAACCCCATTAGTTTTTCCCTGTTCACCATCAATTTGATTATTGACACATTAGTCATCCTTTGCACATGCGTTCGCGACTTCATGTTGTGCAACGATACTTGATAAGCCTTGACTTTTTTGCTTTGGCGATCCTCACAAACGGATAACGATTCTGTTTTTGACCCTATAAAGGATGATAATGTTCCTTTAGAGGATCAAAAATAGTGAAATTATTTTGCATGTTACTAGTGAAACTGTTTTGCATGTAACTAGCGAAATTTGCAGGAAAAAAACTAAACAAACCTAGCTAGATTAGGATAAACTAATCGATCGAATTGCTCAGCCTATTATAATTCAACGGCTGAATCGGACCATGTCTCATTTAACCAGAGCGCCATGGCACGTGTTCTACCAATACATGCTTTCCAAAATGTACTCGGCTAATGAAATGTGTTTCATGCTTTCTTATTTGTTTTTCTGGAATCCCACGTTCAGTTTTCTCCAAGAGTTTGTAATAAAGTTGCTCATGAACTTGCGAGTCATGGAGCTTCTACGGCGCATGGCGCCACTATGGTGTGGATGGACCATGGTATAGCCTTTGTATATGAACATGTAGCCGCTGCTTCGTTTGCGGCAATGGTTTAATGGAATTCTAGTGTTCCAACAAAAAATGCACTCGGCTATTGAGTCTAAAAAAATCGTATTTGGGTAATCGTCTATTTATATGTAGGCCGTGAAACACCCCAAAATTTCAATCCTTTTTTGAATTTCTTTTGGATTTTACTTGAATTCCCAAATCCTTCCCCAATTCGGTAACCCACCCCGTTTCTTGCTTTTCTCCTTTCTAGCCCATCTTCCCTACCCAGTGTCACCCTTTGGAAGCCCGCCACCCCGACGCCTTCCTGTTCCCTCGCCTCCACGCGGTTGCACGTTGGCGCCCTAAATTGCGGCCGCATCCTCCCCAGTGTTCACACTAACCCCTGCCATTTTGCTGACGTCGCGATCCCAACAGCCAGCCACACGTCCTCTACCAACCTCATCCCTTCCTTCCTTGCATTGCGCGCCGGTTTGACCCGAACGCTCACCCTTTCGCCGTGGTTCAATCTCCTTGGCCAACACACATGAACCTCCATACCAGCAGCCATCTTTCACTCTCCAAACCCTGCAGAGACCACAGCGCTAGCTCGCCCACTCCCCTGGCAGAGCTTCCGCCATCTTCCTCTTCCACGTGCCAGTGTCGCCCGAGCCACTATACTGCTCCCACCGCCACATCTCGCTCTTAAAGCCCAATTGCATTCACAAGAAGCCTCACTCCACTCTCAATTACTCATCAGAGCCACCCAATTGAACTCACTCGCCCTCTCCTCCGTCACTGTCCTCCCTAGAGCCTGGTGAGACCTAGATGCTATCTTCTCCTTCCCTCAATAAAAATCTAATTGCATTCGGCCATAGCATCCTTAAAGCATCACAAACAATTAGCTGAAGTCAATTTTTTGAGAGCATTTCTCTCTTGATCTGGCACCATGAGCACCTGTCAGCCAGATTACCACTCCGTGGACAACTCACATGAGTTTTTCCTAACCCAAACCAATACCGCCACTGTGAAACACATTCCCCGTGAATGGTTAAAACACTACCAATCTCATTGAAAACCTACCGAAGTGACCCCAAACTGCCGTGGAAGTCGCCACTCTCTCTCTCTTACCGCCGACCAGCACCATTCATGCTCCCGTCTCCCAAAGCCCCAAAATGGACTCTCCATATTCTGAGGAACCCTGCCATGTCACCTATTTCCGCCGAAGTTTGCCGTTGGCACCAAATCGTTGTTGGGACCCCTCCCCTATTTTTTCCGCCGCTAAGCTCAGCCGGAGGTAGACGACAGCCTCCCGGTACATCGTGGCTCACCCACAACCGTCCGTGTGCCACGGATGGACGACCAAGTGCGGGCGCATGTTCGGACAGTCCAAACAACCACTCGTTCGGTTGGTTCAAACGGCCATGCTCACTCTTAGCCGTCTAAACGTTGTGGATCAACGGTCCAGATAGGCGTGCGTTTAGATGGTCCGAATGGCCACGTCGAATTTGGGCGGAGCAGGCCGGCCTACCTAGCCGATTCATTTAAAATTAATCCTGTGCGTACACTATTTAAATTGGGCCAGTCCATTAATGTTCACCACTGTTCATTCGAACCCCCAAAATACAAAAATACCTTATTTTCACTGTCTCAACGCCCTGAACCCATTTTTGGTATCTGTTCCACCATTTTAAGCTCCAATAAAATCCAAACCAACTCTATTTGATTTTTATTGTATTTTAATCTTTTTTATTTTATTTATTTACCTATCTTGATTAGACTTAAGCACGAGCTTATGTTATTTTATGTATTTGGGCTAGTTCCAGAGTACTCCGAGGCGACAATTCAAGGACCTGACTCCTGGCGTTGAAGTTTTTGAGACAGTTGAGTTCATCGAACAGCAAAGCAAGTTACAAGTTTTTTTATCATATTGAATCCTATAAAAATTCCTACTATTTAATTATAGTACTTGCATTAATGTTATTTATGCAATGTTATTTACTTAAAATAAATGTTTGGAATGATTTGTTAATTAGTTAAGTCCTACCACTGAAAATTCTATGTTTAATTTGAGGCCATATTCACCTTGACAAGTTTAGTAATATTTAATTATTGTATAAATAATTGTAGATAGGTTCATTTAAAATTTTGTACTACTAAGTGACTTAGCGGTTCACCGGTAGAATTATTTAAAAGGTTCTAAGATAAGGGTGGTCCGTGGAAAGCCACTAGATGGTTGGAGTCCATGGCCTTACCCTAGGGTAGAGGTTTGAGTAGATGGGTGGCAATGCCGTCGAGTACTCGGGATCTAGGTATGGTTGGCAGCCTCATGTGAAAAGTAAGGACTGGACCCTTATGCTGAGTAAAGGACACAATAACTGCTCAACCATAAGTATTGACTTATCAACCTTGGTCTAGTAGCTGCTCAACTCGATTGAATCTCAACATGTGGTAGGAGTGCCAATGAAAGGGCGTTGGTATGGGAACAATAAAACCATACTGAACAATGGTGGAATCCATTCAGGATGGGCAGAAGTGTTTTGGTCTAGCTAGTAGGTACCGAGTTTGAGTGGAGATCTATCGGGTAGAGTCTACATAAAGAATTGAGCAGCGAAAAATCGTGTTTTCTCAATTCAGTCGCATGCTAGCTGAAGCGTATCTATAGCTTGACATTAAGAGCTTGAGAAATCTTATGGATAAAGCTGAGTAACTCTGTAGAGTGAAACAAATGGTATTCGATTACGCGGTGCTCCTGGTTAATGGAGCTGTGTTGAATGGGTGATTCCAGCAGCAAAGTATAGGTCGATTTCTTTATTTTTTGAAATTGGTGTAATCTGAGAAAGCAGGTATTGAAACCCCCTTTTATTCTTAAGAAGTTGTAGTTTTGTTATTTCATGTTTAAAAATGTTTGCAAATAAAATTACATCCACATACATTAATAAAACATTATATTCACATCCTTCAAAAATCCTAGCAAATAGTTAAAATTAGGGTTTACTCTTGTGATTTGTTAGGTACGGTTGTACTCATTACTTACTAAACATCAAACAGAAAAGTAATGGGACTGCAATGAACAAGCTGTTGGTGGGGAGCTAGAAGAGCCACTCTGCGTCGATAATCCGTGGTTCTAGGTCTTAGCCTCGCTCGAGCTTTGCCTGTGGTGTTTTCTGTAATGTAAGATAATTTTGAGCTTGTCCACTACAACAAAATAGTCTTATTGAGACGTTTTTCTTTAGATGCTCTTTTAAATGTCTTTATGTTGAGAATTATGTAGCATATAAAGATGCTTCTTGAGACGTTTTAGAAGTTGTCACATAATTAGAATTTTAACTAAACTATGAAGACATCTGAAAAAATAAAAATAATCTATTTAATGTGTTAAAATCCTCATCTTCCATCTCCATCTTCTCCCCTGCGCCTCCCCAACCGCCATCGCTCCAAATCCCCTAGCCCCAAGTGATCTACAGCCTACCCTCCGACGGTTGAGCACCCCACCGTGCGGTGTCACAACGACACACACACCCCCCGCCCCAAACCCTCGTCCACCCTCCTGTCGCCGCCACCCGTCTCCACTATCTTACTGTCGCCTCCCACCTCCTCAAATCGCTCATTGCCTCCCCTTCTCCTCTGACCACCACCCCACATGGATCATGCGTCGCCTTCTCCTCCGACCACCACCCTACGAGGATCTTGTGCCGCCTTCTCCTTCGGCCACCACCCGACATGGATTCGATGATGCCTCCCCATCCAGCCGCCTCCCCTTGTAGATCTGGTGTTGCCTTCTCCTCCAGCCGCCACCCCCGCGTGGATCCGACGCTGCTTCCCCATTCGGCCGCCTCCCTATGTAAATCCGGTGCTACCTTCTCCTCGACCACAACCCCGAGCGGATCCGACACTACCTCCCTGTTTGGCCGCCTCCCCACGAGGATCCAGCACAACCTTCTCCTCCGACCGCCACCCCACGTGGATTCGACACTACCGCCTAGTTCAGTTGTCTGCCCATGCAGATCCGGCACCACCTTCTCCTCTGATTACCATCCCGCGCACCACCTTAATGATGGTGGCTTTGAGTGCCATCACAACAGTGAATTCTCTCTGTTTCTATTCTGTAAAGTTGCACTAAGTGTGCTGTGCTAGTGTATTTTTGCTACTTCTATAGTTTGAAAAACACTAGTACAGGGTGACTTTGCATGATTAATTGTGGGTAAATAATTGCTCAGCGAGGATACTTGGTCTTGATGAGATTATTGTGTCACTTTAGAATTATCTGCTGCTAGATTTTGAGTTGTCTGTAAATTGTTCAATACTATCTGTTACTTACTAAAGTATAAACCTATGTTTCACTCTTTTGTCATTGCAATTCTATTGTTGTTGTTGTTATTATTATTATTATTATTATTATTATTATTATTATTATTGAATTGTTGTTTATCTTATGGTAAGTTGTAGAGCTCAAAACTTAGCAGAGTATTTAGAAATTGTTACTTTAATCATTGAGCAAATCAAACCATTTGTGGCGAGGAGGTCTTGTGTTAAACAAGCGCAACCCAACATCTGAGAGCAAAATCAATAACATGATTTTGATTGTTATGCAAATTGTTTGCTTCTTTTGTATCATTCTGTTAAGTATAATTTAATATTTAAATGAGTTGAGAAAGATTTATATTCTTGTACAAATTTTATTATTGCTCTTGTCATGTAATTATTGCTGGAGTTATACTTTTACTCTCATGATTTACTTCTTTTGTTATTGCTCTTGTCATGTAATTGTTGCTCTTGCTCTTGTACACAGTTTAAATGACTTAGATTGCATTTTGAGAGATTCTAGTCTTGGGAAGAAATAGGTCATTATGGTTCTATGTAATTCCAACCTTAGTTGTGTTGTGGCATTAGAATTATGATTGTGTGTTAGAAGGAATATTCAATTGTCTCCAACTGGAAATGTTGATTTGAACTTTTGATGTGGTCAGACTGTATGGAGGTCCATTGGAGACCCTAGGATAAGGAGTTAATTGTTGACTAGGTCAATTGAATTACTTGCATAATCTATCCTGAGACAAAGCAGAAACTAGCTAGTTTAGCTGATTTCTTGCAGAACTGGGAAAATCAGTAAGTCATAGGGCTTTCTCACATCAAGATAGATTTTTTTCTATGAGTGTCTCAGAAGATTTACAAGAAAAATCAGTAGAACTAATGCAAGATGCTTTCATAATTGTATCTTGTGATAAGGCTTTACGTCTGAAGAAATAAACATTTACCATGTATAAACATTAACTGCTGATACCCATTTTGTTGACTACTTTGTTTCACTTCTATCTTTTTATGCTTGAGATATATTGAGATAACAATTTCTGACATCTCTCTTTTGCAGTGTTTCATTTGGAGAAAACATTTAAAACAACATTTTTGCTGCTTGATTTCATATGTGGCTCATTCTACATCACTTGAAGGAAGAAGGAAAGGATGGTGTTAAATTTGGATAGTGCATCTATGAAATTTACAATCATGATGTAGAGCTTAGTCTCTAAAGCCGGGGTAAGTTGTTCAGCCGATCTAAAAGAGGAATAGATGTCTGATGTTAAATTATATATGCATTTCCTATCATCTTGATTTTTAAGTCTGATCTTGTTAATCCTCCTTAGAAATTGCCCTCAAGAACTATTTGTTGATTAGTAAACTATACACATCTCAGGTCAGGCATCTTTATAAGTTCTCTGTAACAAATGCGATACTTCTGGGAATATAAAATTTGTCAGTTCAACTTCAAGAAACTACAACATAGATTGTGTTTTCTTGGTTCATCAGTGTAAAAAAAAGGTATGGAAGAATGCTTGGTTCATTTGTGCACATTGTGTCTGTCTGGGGTTTGTCCTTTTGGCAAGAAATTTCATCATCTCAATGTAAACATTTTAACTAGTGATGGCATCTTAGTATTTGTATACTGTAGTTATCATTAGAATTGATTAGCAAAAGTTTGTCCTTTCTCAATGTTAAGTGCACTTCTCATCCTGAAGATAAAACATACGTTAGCTTTTAGCTCACAGTCACACGCTAGTCATTTTTCTTATCAGATCACTCCACTGTAGTCAAGGAAACTAATGGCTTCCCTGTAAAAATAAAATGCATTATCAAGAAAATCAATAGTTTACTAGAAGTCTACAGTAATATAAGAAAATTCTTAAGGGGATGTATTAACAACTAAATGCATCTAAGTTATAAATAATTTTTGTAGAGGAATAATTTTGTACTTTGATGTCTATGTATATTATATTTGAATAATTTAGAATTATGCCTGATTAAAATTGTGAGTGGTAATGATGTTCAGAATTCCATTAGAAGTTATCATTGTTTGCTTTGCAAATGAAACACATATAACCTGTTCTTGGCTGATATGTACTTATGACTTTGTATCAATTCTTCAGATGTCCCTAGCTTTAGTAGATTTTTATCTTAGCTTTACTATTAGCTTCAAAGAAATTTGTATCGCAGTGAATTTATTTATTTTTCAAATGGCTTTTTCTGTCGGAAATTTTTTGTGAGGATTTTTCTGCAAGATAATGAAAGAATGTAAAGAAAATCTACAGAATGTAGTGAAATGGGGAAGCTGATGTACGAGTGTCTGCATGTAAAAAGCTTATAGGTAGATACCATCAATTTAGGGAAAAAAATAGGAATTTGTATTTTTTTTTTCCAATGCTTTGCACTTGTTTATGTGGATGTACGATTCAATTGTAAACTCCACTTGCTCTTAAATAATATAATTATTTTTTCGTGCAATTCAGTGCATTCTATTGTTTTGTGTTTTGTGGTTTGTGATAGCGACAGTATGATTTTGCATATGAACCAGTTTGATTATGACAATATGAAAGAAATATTATTTTACATAACAGAGGGCAAAGAGAAGACGACTCTATATTTCTTAACACGCAACAAAGCGACTCTGCACCAATAGAGACGAGGTGTAAGTGTATCTATCACAACGTCTCTACAAGGATAAGCATGCAATGTATTGTCTCTATAAAACATGTCATATTTTGTACACATGCTTAACAAATGCGTCTCTATGGTCTTTGACACGGTCTATAGGAAGACGCTCCTAGGATGCTTGATATAAACGACTCTACAATCCCCTGGAGATAAATTAAAACGTCTCTACTATATGAATAATATGTCCCTACAACGCTTTCTTGTTGTAGTGGTCGTCCGCTGCGTTCAAAACTGGGTTGTTAAGTTTTATCTTGTAATAGAGTCTGGATCTTGTTTGTAAGTTTATGTTATACTGATACGGATTCTCGTATAGTACTGTACAACTGTATAGTCCTCAAACAGTTGCAAAGATTGCTGGCGCCTCCGGACGTCACAGGCCGGTCGTCCCATTCACAGGCCTATAACAAAATTGTATTCGAGTAATCATCTATTGACATGCGGGCCCGCCGTCCCATTCACAGATCTGCACCTGCACCTTGCAGCTGATCCAAGAAAAAGCAAACTCGATGCGAATATATAGAAACTGGCCACCACATGGCCCTCTGCTCCCCATTCCGGCCAACAGCATACTCCCAACGAACGCAACAGGCGTCGTTCTCATGCACCTAAGGTCCTAATGGCAAAGTTGCAACGAAAGGACAACAGGTGCGCGATAAAGATTAGGTATGGCCATATATGTATTCGGCCATTTCGCGCACGTGTAGTTTGCAGTTGTTACCCAAGCACTTTTTCGTTTGAAACGGCAGGCTACAGACGTGCCTTTCGGTCCATTACATAACCCTGGACCGTACCTCTGTTCGGCGTGCGATTTGTACCGTGAGAAGACCGGTACCAAAATGCTGTTTTCCAATAGGAACTCGTCTTCCATTTGCAGACTTCACTGGTATCTATCACCGATTCCTTTGGGGTGATCATTTTAGCGATAGCTTCTGATTTTTGGTTGAAATTTTACTGTAGCTGATTTTTTTTACTGTAACTGATTTAGTTTTTTAGTTATAATTAAATTTAAAAAAATATAAAAATAAAACAAATATGTTAGTCCATCACGGACAATGCAAAGGAACACGGGGAAAAAAAGAAAAATGCAAAAAAGCTCAAAAAAATCTAAAAAAATTTAGAAAAGATAAATTACTGAATAGTGAAAAAAAAGCTAAAACGAGCGGGGCCAAAAAGGAATCTCTCCTCGCCAGATAGTACATATCTTTACAGAGAAGAGGTTTGGAAATAGCCAAGGGAATAGTGCCTTATTATCTGGCTCGGTGACGAGCGCGCATAAACGATCCACGCGCTCACCTAAGCCAGGCCGCGCGGTGACGTGCTCCGTTCCTACGTTTTTCCTCGTCGGACCGCCGGTTTTGCCCAAATTTCGTGGCGCTGCTTTTTTTTTTTCACATGAAAAGGCCACCTGCGGTGGACTTTTGAACCACCGCGGCAAGAGCGTCCTGCCGTGGGCTGTAGAAGCATCGCGGAAATAGCGCGCGGGCAAAATGTGCGAGAAAGAACGAAACCAGGATGGCAGATAAAGAATAGGGGACAAAGCACGGGCGCTTTTGTATATAACGGTGGGATGGCGAGCGGCTACCACTCGTACTCCCACTTTGATCGATTCTGGTCAACATTCCGTTCCCCTTCGGCTGCACGCCACTGCTCCGGTTCCCAGAACAACGCCCCGTACGCATGGTGGCGACGAGCGGGGTAGGATCGCTCGGTGTGGAGGCTCATGCCCCTTTCGGATGGGAGCATGCGCAGCTGCTGCTGTACGCGCTCGCGGGCGCGGCCCTCGCGTCGTGCGCCGTGCGGGCCCTGGAGTGGGCGTGGTGGAGGCCGCGGCGCCTGGGGCGGGCGCTGCGGGCGCAGGGCCTCCGTGGCACGGCGTACCGCGCCGTGGCCGGCGACGCCCCGCTGAGCGAGCGGCTCAACAGGGAGGCCAGGTCCCGGACCATGCCGCTGCGCTGCCACGACGTCGTGCCGCGGGCGATGCCGCTGTTCCACCGGACCATGAAGGAGCACGGTACAGATATGACTGTCTTACTGATTTCTCTCGATCAGTTCTTGGAATTTACTCGATAGCATGTGAAGAGCTAACGAGTAGGAAAATAAACCGGTATCTCGCTGGCTCAAGTTGCTGGCCTAGAAATGATGTTTTTTTTTTCAGTGTTATTGAGCTACTTTTCCTGTTCTTCGAAAAAGAAGCTTAATCTCATCTGGATTGCAATGGATCTATAGCAACAGGAGATATAGACGACCAGAAAAATACATGAATAAGTCCATTTTACACTGTGGACTTTGCAAAAAGACTATATAACACTATCAACTATAAAACCGGGTATTTAACACCCTAAACTTACAATACTGGATCAATTTACACCCTGAGGCGGTTTTGGAGGCTGGTTTTGCTGGCGGGATCTAACTCAAGATGATTTTTGCCATGTTTGACAGCCATATCATTGGTTTTTGGTTACACACATCCAAGTGAGAGGAGATGATGGCAAGAAGAAGAAAACGTATATATATAGAGAGAAAAGGAGTGAGAGAGAGATCGATGATGTGGATATAACACCCTCGAATTAGATCCTTATTAGTTATTACTAAAACTTGATGATGTGTGGTTGCGAATATTACAGAAACCACCTTGAGTAACATCCATATCATCAAAACCGCCACCAAAAACTGCCTTCGGTGCAAATAGATCCGGTTTTGGAAGTTTATAGAGTTAAACATCCGGTTTTGTAGCTGAGGATGTTAAATTGATTTTTTTTTTGGGAAAGTTCAGGTATATAGAATAGACTTATTCCTTTTTTCTATGAATCTTATTGCAAGTTCAAAGTTGCCCCGGCTCATAGAAAACGGAGACGTGTATCCATTTAAAGAAAACTGCTAACAAGCGTAACCGTGATTGCGACAATCGGTTGACAGGTAAAATGTCGATCACCTGGTTTGGGACAGTGCCTAGGGTGACCATCACCAAGCCCGAGCTGGTGCGAGAAGTTTTATCCAACAAGTTCGGCCACTTTGAGAAGCTCAAGCTTGGCCGTCTTCAGAGGTTGCTGCACAACGGTGTGGGTAGCCACGAGGGCGAAAAATGGGCCAAGCACAGGAGGATCATCAACCCGGCCTTCCATCTGGAGAAGCTCAAGGTGATATTTCTGGCATGAACATGGCAATCGTTAGCTTAGCTGAGTGACTCAACCCCTATAGTTCAAGCTATAACAAAATTTGACCTGAATTTGCAGGGCATGTTGCCCGCTTTCGCCGCATGTTGCGCGGAGTTGGTGAACAGATGGGAAGGTTTAGCCACAGGTGATGAGCCATGCGAGGTAGATGTTTGGCCTGAGCTTCAGAACCTGACAGGGGATGTCATCTCCCGCGCCGCATTCGGCAGCAGCTACCTTGAAGGCAGGAGGGTTTTCCAGCTGCAGGGGGAGCAGGTTGAGCTCGTCGTGCTGGCCATGAATAAGCTATATATCCCTGGTTATTTGTGAGTTCTTTGTTACTCTCCTTTTGCATTTACTGAGGCTCAGCAATTTGCTTCTCTCCTACGGTACTGATTCATTCTGTTCAGGTTGTTGCCTACGAGAGCCAACCGAAGGATGAAACAGATTGCTGCAGAGATCGAGGGGATCCTAAAAGGCATCATCGCGAAAAGAGAGAACGCCTTGAAAGCCGGGGAAGCAGGCAGCGACGATCTTCTCGGCCTGCTGCTGGAGTCGAACATGGAACATTGCAGGGACGGCAACTCGAAGGCCGGCATCACGACCGACGACGTGATCGGAGAGTGCAAGCTGTTCTACTTCGCCGGCATGGAGACCACTTCGGTGCTACTCACGTGGACGATGATTGTGCTCTGCATGCACCCGGAGTGGCAGGACCGCGCGAGGGAGGAGGTCCTGCACGTCTTCGGCACCAGCACGCCGGATTACGACGGCTTAAGTCGCCTAAGAATCGTAAGTACTACAAGTTTTACCTGTAGATCCTAAACGATCAATTGAAGATCAATGGTGCTGTAATTTTACCTGTAGATCCTAAACGATCCTAAAAATATCTAAGGTACCTAATGTTGTACCCTGTAATTGCATTGCAGGTGACCATGGTGCTGTACGAGGTGCTGCGGCTGTACCCACCGCTGACGGCGCTCCACCGCAAAACGTACAAGCCGATGGAGCTCGGCGGCATCAGGTACCCGGCGGGCGTGGTGCTCATGCTGCCGCTGCTGTGCATCCACCACGACAAGGACATCTGGGGGCCGGACGCCGACGAGTTCAGGCCGGAGAGGTTCGCGGACGGGATCTCCAAGGCTTCCGGGGACGTGCCGGCGTTCTTCCCGTTCGGCTGGGGCCCGCGGATCTGCATCGGCCAAAACTTCGCGCTGCTCGAGGCCAAGATGGGGCTAACCATGATCCTGCAGCGCTTCTCCTTCGAGCTCTCGGCGGCCTACACGCACGCGCCGTTCCCCGTGGGCCTGCTGCTGCCGGAGCACGGCGCGCAGGTCAAGCTCAGGAGGCTTTACTGAGCTGACTAGCTATTACACATCGGTGGGTTGATCTGCATGTACAGCTTACTTGGTGTATGCTAAGAACTACTCAACTACCTTTACAAGGCATGGTTGTGGATCGACCTTCTATGAAGTACGGTTGTATCAGAAAATTACAGATTTAGACTTCAATCTGCTCACCTGCATGTGTAGCAGGGTAAGTGCCCTTGTTTTGTTTGGATGTTGTACAAAAGCTGATGTTGTAAGAACTAATAAGTGCTCTCATGGGGCATGATGTATGAGAAAATGATGAGTAATGTTATACTTAGTGGGCACCTGCTATGTAGTGAACTTCTGGAATCATTGCTTTTTTGGGGGGTTCATTTTGGTATGATACCGATTCTTTGAGAAGATGTACACATTAACACATGGATTTGGGCCCAGCCTGCAGTGGTTGGGGTCATGAGACCAAGCCACATCTTGTACCTAAATTCAAAGGCTCATAGTTCCTCGGTGTGTTCGCCATTTTAATCTTGATCGTATCGTAAGCACATGTCAGTTTGACAATCACATTAGGTTTTATTACTGTGAAATCATGTGGGGATCCATATGAATTTCTTGTTGACGATGAGTAATTGACTCCTTTGATTGAGTTTGGTACGTATTTGAATTGGCTAGAAGTTGGAGTTTGAAAAGAGTTGAAAAGAATGGAGGTATGCCTCCATCCATCCAAACCTTAAGAGAAACAGCCTTATGTAGGTTGAGACAGTGATAACATGAGTAGGTTGCCCTAGTGGTTCATATCCTCCATAGGAAGTGGCTATAAACATTCCTCATCAAGTAGTAATACAATCCTCAAATTCATCCAAGATGTTTATGATCTTGTTCTTAACGATGCTTTCTTGATTTGGTTGTGTTTTTTCTTCTCCTTCCTCCCTTATTAATCTTGCCTTTGTGCAAGGATGTGTAAGAGGTGGTTTTGACTCTAGGAGTCCAGACCCCATCCAACTAGGCACTTTTTGATCAAGTTCTTCAAAGTTGCTTCGTTTTGGGGTTGAAAATAGTGAAATCAAGGGTTTTTGTCTTGCTTCTTACTGTGATTTAGAGTACTAGGACGTGTGAGGAATCATCCTTGACCATGTTGGCTTGAATCTTTCCATGAGCTACTTGAAATCATGGTTTTTGTCTTGAGCCTGATTTTAGTTCTTGATTAGTGTTTCCTAGATTTACTAGCCTTTCTCCATCAAGATTTGATTTTGATTTGCTTTATTGGGTGCCATGATGGGTGAAGAGCATATGTACTTGGTTGCAAGTTGATCAAACATCCGAGCACCAGTTTGGTTAAGTTTTGGTCGAGTTTGTGTTATCCTTGTTTCGGATTCTCCGTTTCAACCAGATCATCTGGAAGCTAGTTTTCTACAATAGTCGGCTTACTTTGCTCGGTTTTTCATGGTATGTATGTATATTTTAGGCTCTGATCTTCATTGCTTCTCAGAGCTTGGGGGCGAAGGAGTCTGAAATACTTGGGGGCGAGGAGTTTTCAGCTCCATTCATCTCCTCTTTGATCGCTGGCCATAATCCTACAATTACTCTAGATTTGACCAAACTCTAGCCATGGTCATAGCAAAATATAGCCTTGAAGCCTCTAGTCATGGCCAAAATGTGCAAGACATCACTGATCTTTGGCTCTGTAATTTATGATCAGTACACAAATTAGAGAAGCCATGTGACAGCCTTGACGAGTTCCCTATACCGCTAGTTCACGATAGCTCCTCTCCAATCAAATTTATATGTCGTTTTGAGATATATGTAGTCAAACTTTTAAAACTTTGATTATTATTATCTTTTTAATACTTAAATTACACACACAAAAATTATATAGGTAGATTTGTCTCAAAAATTACTTTTACAGGTCTCTGTGACCCTGTCGAACTCTTCACATCTCTCTTCTCACCTGCCTATCTCACTGGTTCCACTCTGTCAGGCTGTCACCCTTCCCTTGGTGGTTAGCTTGGCCGTCGGCGATGTGGTTGTGCATGGCTTCGACTATGGTAGCGCTCCGAATGTGTTGCCTTTCTTCTCCAATACACCAGTGTTTTCCCAAAGGTCGTTTGCCTTTTGTTTGCATGTGTTGGGCAGGATTGTAACATGACTTCAGCACCAGCAGTGCTCCGGATCGGCCTTGCTGCACCCTTCCTTCTCTGCCTCCTCTCTTCTGGACAGCGCGAGGCTTCTCCCTTACCCCTACCCCTTCGCCTCCTCCTCCCTTCCATGCCCTCCTCTATCTTCTCACTGCTCTCTCCCTCCCCTCTTCTTGCCTAAGGTTTATGATTTTTGGTGTGAAATCTTTGCTCTTCGCCCCCAAAGATTGATTTCTACCCTTAGTTTTTCTATGGTTTTAAGGGTCTCCTATTCTACAATCTCAGTTTTTGGGAGATTGTTGGTTGTTTGTGGGTAGGATTAGGCCTATGTTCATGCAGAACTTGGGTAGACCTCAGAGAACGATCGCCTCCTCCATCTCTATGGCAGCATCGACCATATCAATATGGAGTCAGGTCTTCCTTCCTTTCGCGTATGTTCAATGCACATGCTCCCTAGTTTTTTTCCCCTATATTCATCTCTACAGGCAACGATTTTTTGATTTCAGGTGAACTTTCCTACGGCTAGAACAAAATGCCTACAAAAAATCACCTAATTGCTTTACTGTAATATAGATTGATGGAATGGTAGTTGCAAGCCTGCAGCCATAATCTCATTTGGATGTTCACCCTGGTAAGGTAATTAACGATTGTATC
This sequence comes from Melocanna baccifera, assembly GCA_036346265.1. NCBI lineage: Eukaryota > Viridiplantae > Streptophyta > Magnoliopsida > Poales > Poaceae > Melocanna > Melocanna baccifera. The sequence goes on along the minus strand of CM070677.1, from coordinate 28,695,595 downwards.
TTGAACTTAGTTCAATTTGGGTAAATGATTTAACCAATTTTATCCATGTTACTCTCAAGAGCTCATTGCCTTGCCTTTGTTCATTATGCTTCTTTGAATAGGCTGCACATTTTCATGTTGCCTCTAGAGATGGCCCACTTATCATACTATTTGTTGGTGTGCCTGTGAAGACATATTCAGGTGCTATATGGTTTTTTGAATTTGTTAGGCCCCGCTCAAGTTGGCTTTTGCCATCACGAGCGTTGGGCGGTGGCAACAATTTTACTGTAGCTCGCACTGTGCGCGCTACAGTAAAAAAAAGTTTGTTTTGTTATTTTTTTCCCGTATTCCTTTGCATCATTCGCTCTAGATTAACATGTTGTTTTTATTTTTAAATTTAATTATACTCAATAAACCAATTCAGCTACAGTGTTTTTTCAGCAAAAATCAAAAACCATCGCTATTTCAAACGCCCCCTTAATGTTGTTCTGCCTTCCTATGTTATTGTTCAAGTGGATGAGAGGCTATGAATGATACCTTGATAAAACTGATGGGTGGCCAACGTTTTTGGATGGTACATGTATGAGCTTTCATCTATTGATACATGGCCACGTCCATTTTGGTGTTCATTTCAGATCCCCTGACATCTCTAATGCGCTATCCACATAAAGGTAATGATATCGTTTCATCACGCACTCAATAGTCAATAGTTGTTAGATCCATTCCGTTATAATGGTAATCCGTTTGTGATCATAGAGTGCGGATGCTGACTAAGTGTTGTTGATTGAAACCGTTGCAGCATGGATAGGAGGAGCACATGTCTAGGAAACAAGCGAGCCAAAAGATGATGAGATCAAAAGCACAATTTTCTGGTGCCCCAGTCCGCGTGTTCCGTCTAGCTACGATAAAATAGAGACTAGAGATGCATCATCTATTTAGCTGATGAGGTATTATCTATGTTTTACCGATACATGTTTTTTTTCACTTGTTTGGATATTAATATGTGGTGGCTTTCTCTGTTTGTTGATTGGCAGGACAGTTGTTCCTCAGAGGATATATTTAGGCATGGAGAAATGAAAATCAGTGGCGCCTCTTTTACATCCAGTAGCAACCCTCAACCCACATATTTTACTACCTTCTGATTACAGGAACATCAAATTACAATATTGGATTATCTTACCTTCTGTATGACTGTATGGGCATGACCAAGTGGAACTCTGTGATGTATTATTATTACCTGTATGATTCAGCGGTTTATTATCAAAATTGGATGTGTTGAAGTTACCTCAGGTACTATGTGGCATGCTTCCTGCCTAGTTTATGTTCAGGGTTCTTACCTATTATGACTCCTACTTGCGTATATAATTTCCCATTCTGTTATATTTTATTTAATATGTTGTGTAGATGCCACATGTGTACCAGCCATGCTGAAGGACAGGCATACCGGTGATTCTATCTTATTTTGCCATTGATCCTCACTAGGATGACCACTTTCATGGGTAATTATTTTGTTCATACATGCAAGTGTGTTTAGTTATTTGCTTCGGATTACTTGGAGATACGAAGATGCCGTCACTTCGTCAGTAAGCCTTTTCAAGCGCCTATTTGGTTGTGACCAGGTTCGGTTTCCCGGCGGTTACCGGCCACGACCGGTAACCGGAAAACCCAGCTGGGTTCGGGATTAAAAAAATCGGAAATCCCGTATGCATGCGCATTAAATACTGCACGCATACTACACATGCCTCATAGCCTTCTTAACCCGTATGCATGCGCATTAAATCTCGTGTGCATGCGCATTAACCTTCCACATACATGCCTCTTAACCTTCCGCATGCATGCATGCGTATTAAAAACCGGAAATCCCGTGTGCATGCGCATTAACCTTCTGCATGCATGCCTCTTAACCTTCCGCATGCATGCATGCGTATTAAAAACCGAAAATCCCGTGTGCATGCTGTGCATGCGTATTAACCTTCCGCATGCATGCCTCTTAACCTTCAGCATGCATGCATGCGTATTAAAAATCGGAAATCCTGTGTGCATACTGTGCATGCGCATTAACCTTCCGCATGCATGCCTCTTAACCTTCGCATGCATGCATACTCATTAAAAATCGAAAATTTTGTGTGCATGCTCAAATCAGTGCTCTCCCGCTCCAGTTTTTTCGGTTTCCTACCGGTTACCGGTCCCCTCCCGCTCCCTACAAAATTTTCATTTGCCAAATTTTAACTGATTTTTAACCGAGTTTTCTGGTAACCGGCTGGAAACCGGCCGATTCCCGGTACTACCCTGCGGCCGGAATTTGACCTGATTCTGGTTTTTCGAACCTTGGTTGTGACATACATATGAATCTATCTTTTATGAACCTTCTTTGATCATACTTAAAAGTTGACGCTCCGTGTGGTGGTTCTGTATCCTTCATGAAACAAGATCTGTTGTGCTATAGGTCATATCTAGCCCCTCTGCACTGCCGTATCCACTGGTCCTACTACCCCCTCCTTTGGAGGTATGGGCGATCGTAGTACAAGGAAGCATTGATGACATATGTTTTTGTTGTCAATTCTAATGGGTTTTGCACCTTCAAACAGACAGATTTATGCGGTGATACAGATGAAGTTCTTTAGTTTGTTCTTCAGCTACCCTTCTTGCCCTCTTGGAGAGTCCTCATGCCTTTCTTTCTTTATTTCAGTTAGTTATTTTTGCCTGATTTGGTCTATGTGAGCTTTGCAAACGTACTACAATCCCGTCTCTGCCTTGCTTCTGTTTGTGGCATGGGTGGCTAGATGGCATTTCATTGGAAGCCCAAGCCAAGCAATAACAGGTTAGTGCATTTTTAGACAGATATGTCAGCATGTATACAAGTACTATCCTAGGAAATATCCACCTATGGGTTGTGGAACACTCCATCCCTTTCTTTGGATGTAATAATTTGCATATTTGTAGTCACTTTAAAACTTAATTTCTTGCTTAATCAATAGAACATGGTATTACGTGTGTTGATTTCGATAAAAATGGATCTTTCTAGATAAACAAAAGCTTAATAAAAAATGGATAAGCAGTAATTATTCATAGATGCTAAACTGAAATAATTGTCATTAGGGCAGTCCCAATGCTTGAAACTATGACTAATTTCTAGTCTTCTAAGACACTATGATACAAACTACAACTCTAATCCATAGTTTCTTTCGTGTGGGACCAAATCGAATCGTGACCAATCCTTTTCATCCCCTTCCTGCATATGCATTGGTTGTTTCTTCTAAGACACTATGATAAGAAATCAGGTTCGCTACAGCGCATGTTTTGCTGGTTTCCTCAGCTTTGGACCTCGTGAAGAAATAGTTTCCTCATGAAGAAACCATTTCCTTATCTCTCCTCTTTAATTACTATGCCATGTCACCAAAATGCTTACGTGGCAAGCCTAATTAATGTAAGAAACTATAGCATTGGGACTGCCCTTAGTAAACTAGCTTCATGTGGCTATATAAAATAGCTTTTAATAATAAAGTCTGCAATCAGTTAAATTGACCTAGGGAATCGCATAGAGATAGATCAACCTAGCTTATCTTTTGTATTTGTAAATTAAACCATACCCTACACAATAAATACAAGAAACAAACCGCGTCCGGAGGAAGGGTTTCACCTAGGAACATCTGAGATTGGAACTTACTGCCAAATCCCAGGCAAGCATGCCTTTGATCATTCTATTAGAGTAATTTTGATTAAAAGTTATTTTATGCTATATTAGTATCACTCCCTGCATAAAATAAATTTTAGAAGAAATCACGTGCTTGATGATAATAATGATAAATTTGTGCTTGATTAATGATGATGAATATAGCATAAACAGTTGGAGAAGCCATTGTCCTACTAATAAATGATAGGTAGGTGGAGGGTGCCTAGGAAAGAAAAGATAGTGGCAGATATGAGTCCCTCTACATATGGATATGATATGTAGGACCGAAGATAGCAACAAAGGGGGGCGAATGGTGCCTCAAAATTTTATCTCAAGTATTTACCAACCTTTCACTCTAATAGCTACAGAGCTAAGAAGATTATAATAGAAAGCTAACACATAATCTAGCAAATCAAGAAGCTAAAAATCTGAGGAAAGAGTAGTAATTTCGGTAGTACCGCTATAGTACCACTTACTACAGTAAAAAATCGGTATTACCGCTATAGTACCTGGTAGTACCGCTGCTGCAGTGAAATCAACATGAATTCAAAAACTAAAATCGATGGAACTTGTGATCCGTAGATCCAAATCACTTGAAACTTGGCATGCACCTTCTTTAGGATGTTAGAAACATGTTCCAATAACGATCAAGAGAATCGTTACTAAAGTTCTGATCTTTTTGTATTTGTAGAAGTGCACTAAAAATAGACAAAAATCTAAATAGGTGAATATGACTTGCTCATGGAAAGAGGATGGCCAAGGTGGCTTTAGATATGTTCTCGCGTATCACAATAAGTAAAAACATCGAAGAAATTAAGCCAAAAAACTTCAAGTCACAAAATCACTCAAAAGATCAAAAACATGCAACAATCGGATTTCTTGATGAATTTACTATCAAAGTACCTAGATAGGTGGAGATAGATTTTCAGAGAATATCTCTACCTCTTATACGTCCTTGGTACAGCAAGATCATGAAAATGGAAAAGAGAAGATAAAAAACTAACCAAAATAAGAGCAAATCAATCAATTACAAAAGATAATCATAAAGATGATCAAACATTGATTCTATTGCTGCTTGACAAAGAAATTTTATAGCCACTCTATCTTGAAGGATAGAGAGCACAAAAGCACTCAACTCTCAAACTTTAATCCTAAAACAAGAGAGCACATGATAGGTAGGTTGGATGGATAACCACAAGTCTCCATTCCAACCTCTTAAATAGATGGGCTAACCAGTCATATCTAACTCTTAGTGGATACTATTTATTTTGTTGAAGTATAAGTGAATTGCCCACCTTTGCTCATTAGCTTAAGCTTTTTGGTGAACTGGTTGGTGCATGTAACTCAACATGGTATCAGATCTTAGGGTAAAATCCTAACTTCGATCTCGATCTACTTCCGTTGCTGCTGCCCCTGGGAGGATCAATCTCTGCTCCTGGGGCGGCCACTTCATCAAATCCAGATTTCGCTTTCCACTGTCCAGATCTAGATGCTGACGGCTTCAAGGATCGATCTTCAAATCGATCGCACATGGGCACAGGTCGGCTGGTGTTCACGACCGTGTACGTCCGGTGTTCCATGAGAAGTGCCTTCACCAAGATACTTGAGAGCGGACTCGGGCAAGGGAATAGCATGATCATCGACCACGCCATTGGCCTCCATGTTCTCCTGGCACATCGCGCACTGGTCACGCATTGTCCACTCCAGGGTCGTGACGCCGCCGAGCGTCCACACCCGCAGCTGATCCCACCAATCCCTCCCCATCTAGGAGGCACAGAAGAGGTCAACGCCCGTGATGCCCACCACGACGATGGTGCCGCCGATGACGAGCTTGGCCAGTGCGACGTCATCTCGACTAGAGACCATGGTGCCCGCGCGTTAAGCTTTTGGGTGAACTGGCTGGTATATGCAACTCAATATGGTATCAGAGTCAAGAGGTCTTGAGTTCGAGACCCGGTTGACGCAATTAAAAATAATAATTGCAGTTCACTTCTATTCTACATCTTAGGCCTAAAGGAGCCTATACGTAAGGGGAGTGTTGAAGTATAAGTGAATTGCTTACCTTTCCTCATCAGTTTAAGCTTTTGGGTGAACTGGTTGGTGCATGCAACTCAATACATTTAACATAATAGGAAAAACTCAATAATCCCGCACACAGGTTTTAACTCATATATCATACTTATGCACGCTTTTCAAAGCGCATAAGTCCGAATCCGTGAAGTCCTAAGGTTTGATTCAACTTGATCGTACTAGCTTCTCCATGACCTAAACTGTCTTTCCAAGCGCCGCAAGCGTGCCACGGTTTTCTTCAAAGCCGTTTTCGATATTTTAGTCAAACTACCAAGATACCCTTTCTTAATCTGGTCATCTCCTTCCATTGCAAGAAATCACCATGCTTGCTATGTGTTGGTACACCAATGGCCTGCCATGTATTGGCAAGTCTCTCCTATTTTGGTTCCACTAGACCATATCTTACTTGGACCGATCAGCCACATGATGCAAACCTGCAGTACGAACTTCCCTTCAATATTTTTCATATTTCTTGTTCCATGGTATCATTGATCGTTCTGGGCCTCGGCTCCTCTATGAGTGTAGCTCTAATCCTCGCCATTGAAAATGGTTGATTCCAAGCGACCTTGTATATCCAAAGACAAAGAAATCATTTTGAGCATAAATTCTTCACAATTTAACCCACGTTAGTCAAAATATGCTTCATGCAATGTTAATGTACTGACCTAGGTCAACCCAACTCAATCCATAACTCAATTTTCTAAAATCACTTAATTTCTACCTTGGCTGGTACTACCGCCCATCACAGGCCGATACTACTGTAGCTCGCAATTGGACCTCTATGAAAAATAGCTATCGCCAAGTAAAAATCAGAACTATCAGTTAGCAATATAATTGACACCATGCTGCGGCACTACAACACAACACAGCAGTATGACTGACACCATGTTGCGGTCTACTGTTTTCTTGGAAAAACTCAGAAAACGATCCATACAAAGTGCAATCTTTAGAAAATCAAATAACCACTTTACAAAAATTATAATGGTTCATCACAATATTATCCAAGACTTTCTCACATGGTCCTTTATAATATAAGGATAAACCAACTTTTACTCGTGTAACGAGCCATATCTATTGAATTGACCATGGTCCCACCAAAGATGCACGGAGCTCAATTATCTTATCAAGTCACTGCACACTCCACACGGATAAGCAGTATAATTGTTTGGTAAAAGTGGATCTTTCTAGATAAAACAAAAGCTTAAGGTTCAGTTGGTTGACCTCATTAGTTCGATAAACACTACAAGCTTGCATTGTTGTCTAACATTTTGCATATACCACCTCTGAATAATTGTTCATACCACCTAGATGATCTTAAATACTCGTATACTACACGTACATACTCTCCGTCACGCGAGATACTCTCTACGTTGTGAGAGATATAGGGTGTAATTACACCTAGGTGTAGAAAAGAGGCTTCCTATATATATGGCCGGAGCAAATATGAATCTGGAACTCAGTGGGCGACAAATCCGGGATTCCGGAGTCCATCGATTCAGGAGGCAAAACAGCAACAGCAAGGACTCGAAGAAGCAAAAAATATCTGGCGAAAAGAATGGAACGCGAATACTCGATTTGCCGGGTGTGATAGATATGTATGATTTGCATCCGCAACCCGTTAAATTGTACACGAATCTAAATGCAATTGGATGGCAATGAGGATGGGTGTAATTACACCTGGGTGTAGAAAGGATTTTTCCTATATATGTGTGTGTGTGCGCGCGTGTGTGCGTGTGTGTGTGCGCGTGTGTGTGTGCGCGCGTGCGTGTGTGTGTGTGTGCGTGTGTGTGTGCGTGCGTGTGCGTGTGTGCGTGTGTGTGCGTGTGTGTGTGCGCGTGTGTGTGCGTGTGTGTGCGTGTGTGCGTGTATGTGTGTGTGTGTGTGCGTGTGTGTCTACTCCTTCCCTCACCGTACCGTATTTTGTTGCCTTATCATGTTAACCAATTTTTTGTTTAGCTTGGTGCTTCCCAAATGCTGATGCATCATCCGAATAAAAAGGTGGTAGAATGTCATTTCATAGCACCATAGCAATTAGTATTTCATACCAATACTAATTGATATCCATAGATTTTGCAGCTATCCGCATTTGGTTTTTGCAGATGGAGGACCTCGCAAGCCATGAATATGAACTAATTTTTTTGGCATTCCTCATACATGAAGTGACAATAGTTTACAGGACCTACTTATGTGTTATCTATTACGAAAACCTGCAGCATGTATCTACCATCACACCTATTTCTACATTCTTTGCCTTTATGATAAGTTTTTCCTTCTTTCTGTAAACTATATGACAGGTCCTTTGTGTAGACTAGGTAGACCCTTATATCATTATATTGTCTGCCAGAGTATGCTCACCGTTTTCTAAAAATGATTCTTTTCTGCCTCCTCTATTGTACTAGCTTCACATGTCCTAATGAGGTTATAAACCTGTTCACCTCATCATGTTCATGAATGACAACAGAAGCACAATATGCTGACTGTTATTGCATCTGTGTGATTTAGCTTGTGTGTACAACCCTCGATGATATGTCAAGTCTAGTTGTTTCAGTTTTGTTTCTATCGATTCATATGTAATGTTCGGTTGATCCAGACATGCCAGAATGCTGTGACATTGTTCAGTGTATTTTGCCTTCCAAGCACTTATTCCAAAATCACTCGGCGCAGCGTAGCGCACAACCCTATCTATATTTATGACCAGAGGGAAACTTCCAGTAATCCAATCTGTTAGGAAATCTTCTCATGCTATTTTTTCCTTTTAGAAACCCATATAAATCACCATTGGCAGCATCCTAGTTGGCCATAGAGACAAGTACGCTTCCTCAAAGTGGTCTCAGAACCATTTAGGTATTTCATGGTGCTCATTGATGCTTCCTCAAAGTGGTCATATGTGGGTTTATTATCCACGAGAAACCACGCCTTCGCCAAATTGATCTCGCAGATCATTCGCATTAGAAATGTGTTCCCTGATCATCGCATCAAGTCCATCAGAATGGACAATGCCGGAGAATTTACTTGAAAGGCATTTGATGATTATTGCATGGCAATGGAGATTGCAGTTGAGCATTCAGTACCGCATGTCTATACCAGAATGGTTTGGCAGAGGCTTTAATCAAGATAATTAAATTTATTGCCCGACCCCTTTTGCAGAATTGTAATTTGCCAGCTACTTGTTGGGGACACGCAGTCCTACATGCAGCGAATCTCATCAACTTTAGACCTTCGGCCTACAACATCCATTCACCTATGCAACTAGTGCAAGGGTCACCACCGAAAATTTCTCATCTCAGGAGGTTTGGATGCAAGGTTTATGTACCTATACCCCCTCCGCAGCGAACTGCAATGGGCCTTCTCCGTAAGACTGGGATATACGTTGGTTATGAGACTGCATCCATAATCAGGTATTTGGAACCCATGTCGGAGATTTGCATACCGCCCGCTTCGCTGACTGCATTTTTGATGAGGATAATTTCCCGACATTAGGGGAGGAAATCAACCCCTTGATGAAGAATGTCGGGAAATTACGTGGGAAGCCACGGGAATTCTTGCATATAACCCACGCACTAGTAAAGCAAACAAGAGAAGTCCAGAAGATAATAGAAGTCCAAAAAACAATTGATTTGCAAGCATTAGCGAATTAACTGCCTGATCACTTTAGTGATTTGAAGAGCGTGACTAAGTCGCATGTGCCTGCACGCACTGCACCGGGGAGGGTTGAAATACCAAAGAAAGCAGAAGGTATCCCTAATCTCGTCCAGAGGCCTCAAAAAAAAAGAGGACGAGAACTCCGACTCCTCGAATCCAAAGTAACCGGGGACGCCTGGTGAAAAAGGATAAGAAGGACTTATCACAGCCGATCACCGAAGTCCCCCAGAATGAGAAGGAAAGCCAGTTGAAACATGGCACAAGTATGACACCTATTGAAAAGGACATACTGGATCTGAATATCCCCATCGGCATGGATGTGTGCGCACACATCGGAGCCGAAAAACTAAAAGGACTTGCCACCGCAATTCAAGGAAACGATGCGCAAGATGAAGCTCCAGAAGAAGCAACTCATGAAGAAATAGCTATAAATTATGTGTACACGGGAGAGTCCCTGAACAGGACAACAGCCAGTATTGATATCTACTTCGCAAAGAAAATTACCACAATCATTGATCTTGATCCCGAGCCTGCATCGCTCGCTGAATGTAAGAAAAGATCAGATTGGAAAGATTGGAAGAAGGCAATAGCAACTAAATTGCTATCTTTGAACAAAAGAGAGGTTTTTGGGCCCATATGCCACACACCTCCCCACGTGCACCCCGTAGGGCACAAGTGGGTATTTGTTCGAAAGAGAAATGAAAAAAACGAAGTAGTGAGATACAAAGCAAGGCTGGTAGTACAAGGTTTCACTCAACATCGTGGAGTTGATTATGAAGAAACCTACTCCCCAGTCATGAGTGGAATTACCTTTAGATACTTGATCTCAATGACAGTAAACTTGAATTTAGAAATGAAATTGATGGATGTTGTGACTGCATAACTTTATGATAACTTGGATTTGGAGATTTATATGAAAGTCCCTGAAGGAATTCCTCTCCCGATCCAAGACAGAGCAAATAGAAATCTGTACGGTGTGAAGCTTAGAAAGTCCCTGTATGGACTAAAGCAATCTTGCAGAATGTGGTATAATCGCTTAAGCTACTTTCTCTGCAAAAAAGGCTACACGAATAATGAAGACTGTCCTTGTGTATTTATACGACAATCCCAGAATGGATTCTGTATAATTTCAGTGTATGTAGATGATCTGAATATCATCGGGACAGTGGAAGATATAAAAGAAGCAAGCTCCTATTTGGAGTCAGAGTTTGAAAAGAAAGTTTTGGGCAAGACCAAGTTCTACTTAGGCCTGCAGCTTGAGCATGTCCCTGGAGGAGTCTTGGTACATCAGTCGACCTACACCCAGAAGGTGCTAGAAAGATTCGGCTTTGAGAAAGTATTCTCATCAAAGTACCGATGATCGGGAGATCTTTACAACAAGAAAAAGATCCTTTCCGACCTAGGGAAGAGGGGGAGGAAGTCCTGGGACAAGAATTCCCATACTTGAGTGCAGTTGGAGCACTCATGTATTTAGCAAACTGCACTAGACCAGATATTGCTTTTCTTTGTGAATCATTAGCAAGGTGCAGTCTGAGAGCCCACCAAAAGGCATTGGCGGGGCATAAAGGACATCTTCCGATATCTCCAAGGAAGCAAGGACCTTGGACATTTTTGAGAAAGAATCAAGATCTGAACTTGATTGGCTATGCAGATGCTGGGTACCTGTCTGACCCGCATACCGCAAAGTCACAAACAGGCTATGTATTCATGTGTGGTGGAACTGCAATTTTCTGAAAATCGTCTAAGTAAAGCCTTGTAGCTACCTCGACGAACCACTCAGAAATAATAGTACTGTATGAAGCCGCACGTGAATACTCTTGGCTACGACGAATGGTTCACCACATCCAGCAGTCATGTGGGATGAACATTGTGCAAACCCCCACAATTATCTATGAAGATAATGCCGCTTGCGTTGCACAAGTACAAGCGGGCTATGTGAAGAGTCATCTCACAAAGCATATCAACCCCAAGTTCTTCTATGCTCATGAATTGCAAAAGATGGACGAGATTAAAGTACTGCATACTAAGTCTTGTGGAAATCTAGCAGATTTATTCACAAAGTCTCTCCCCGCTTCTAGCTTTGAAAGATGCGTACGAGGGATTGGTATGATGAGACTTAGAAAGTCACGAGTCGGGGAGAATTCGCTCAATCCCGTTAGTGAATCTTGATCCTGAAGATCAAGTACCCAAAGAATAAAAGTCCTGAAGACTGAGTAAAGTTGGGTGAATTGTACTCTTTTTTCCTTGATGAGTTTTTCTGAAGTTTCTCGGGCAAGGTTTTTAATGAGGCAATTCGTGCATCGCAGCATAACATGCATCATGTACTCTTTCTCCAAATTTTTTCCACTGGATTTTTATGGAGTTTTAATGAGACATAAGTATGTCGGATAAGTGCCCAAGGGGGAGTATTAGGAAACTAGAGATAAGGATTCCCGTTTAAACGGATCCTCTCCGTTTAAATGAGTCCTTATCCGTAGTGGGCACCTCTCCACCCCTCTATAAATAGAGAGCTATATGGCTGATTTTGTACCCTATTGAATTGAAGTAATAAAGAAAGATCAGGAGTTCTCTCTACCTCTCTGTGTTCAATCTATTATTCTGTCGCTTTGTGATTGATTCGTTCTTATTCTAAGCAGAGAAATTGCTCGGACTGGTCGCCAGCGAGGGTTCCTCAACATATTCGTGTTATGTATTGAGTACCCCAATACACATATTGACATATAATTGCATACATAATCAATTGGGCAGTATTTAACTTGCAAAACCGAGGCAATAATTATTCATAGATACTAAACTGAAATAATTGTCATTAGTAAACTCGTTTCATGCGGCAGTATAAAATAGCTTTTAATAATAAATTCCACGATCATGGCTAAATTGACCTAGTATATGTAAATTAAGTCGTAGCCTACGCAATAAATACATGAAACAAACTGGGTCCGGAGGAAGGGTTTCACCTAGGCACATCTGAGATTGGAACTTACAGCCAAATCCTAGGCAAACATGCTTTGATCATTATATTAGAGTAATTTCACTTAAAAGTTATTTTTATGTTAGATTAATATCTCTCCCTACATAAAATAAATTTTAAAAGAAATCATGTGTTTGATGATAATAATTATGAATATGTGCTTGATATTAATGATGATGAACATGGTATAGACAGTTGGAGAAGCCACTGTCCTACTGATAAATGATAGGTGAGTGGAGGGTGCCCGGGAAAGGAAAGATAGTGGTAGGTATGAGTTCCTCTACATATGGATATAATGTAAAGATAAACTCTCACTCGTGTAACGAGCCGCATCTATCATAACTACAATGGTTCCGTCAAAGATGGACAGAGCTCAATTATCTTATTAAGTTACTATACATTCCACATAGATGATCAATATATGATTATGAATTTGGGACAAATCCAGGAAGGGTAAAACCCAGGCTCCTATAAGTAGCATGGTGGAGTTTCTAGTGAAGGCGAGTCCGACCTGACCAACGACTAGCTTATAATCGAATAGGTGCCTAGCGAGGGTGAGAAATTGCACCGAACCAATAACTATGACTAGCCAAGTGGAGATATGGTATATGCAAATAAGGGAAACAACTCTGAACTCTAACTTGAGCATCACATCTAAGGAAATAAGAATGAACTTGTAGTCAACGTTGGAGTTGCTATGGGTAAATCGACACAAGCCCGTATAGTGCTAAATAAGCTGTGAATTTATACCTGCTTCTTGGATTGGAGGCTACGGAAACCTACAAGTGATCTTTTTATGAGTACAAATGACTAGTAACTTTACAAACTAAAAACCTAACAATTTTGAAGCTTAGGAGCTTATTTTGAGAAGGATGATGAGAAGAGCTATGAATTTTGATTTGATGATGTTGGTCATGAAACTATATATTTACTATTAATGCTTGCTAAGTATTTTTGTACTCACTCTTGCTATTATTCCTCCTTGTTAGAGGTGAGTCGGTATGAAGATTTACCCAGGTATGACGAGGTCTACAAGGAAGACAGTTATACTAAGGGAAGTGAGATTGGTACGAAGTATGACGCGTATGAGACAAATGACTGTTATGAAGGTTGTGATTAGTAGGCGGCGACTGGTGATCATTTATGTGAACCCAAGTATATTGGTGGGTCACTACCTTCTAGTTTTCAGACTTATATAATTATTAGTTGGTACCACTTCTATCTCCCAGTGTTGTAATATTCGGGCAAAACTTGTTAGGCCCTATTAAAGACTAAAGCCTTGCGTTGCAATGTTATTATAATAATATTGTATTTTCTCTAGCTATTATTTTGCTACAACACTCTGATATGGCTATTATTCAATAAAATAGAAAATTTATTCTATTTTATTGGATAATAACTACAGAATAATGCTATTAATTAAGGCAGTGTTGACACGACTCATCACAAGTTGGTAGGTAGGAAGTGGAGGAGAAGGAGGTGACAGAGCTCTAGTGGGCCTCACCGATGTCGGTGAGGCCGATGCAGGGGGCAGCGCGAGGATGCATTGGGTGGCGGCTACCATGAAGGTTGAATCCGGAGGACCGGATAGGCTTGGACATAAGAGATAAGAGTGGATATATAGATTTTGATAGGTAAATTTTAACAATTGAATCTTCTTCCAACGGCATGAGACTAGGCTAATTTTTTTGGAGAAATTAATTGGATAATGTGTAGATGATCCCTAATTTTTTATGAGCTTTCAAGCCATACGTCTTGTCCTGGAAACTTGGAGGCTGTACGTGGAAGATTAGTAATCCTGGACTAGTGATAACGACTTGGAGGCTGTACGTGGAAGATTAGTAATCCTGGACTAGTGATAACTAGGGGTGTAAACGGAGCGGATACGGACGGATATTGCTCATTTCATATCTATTTCTATATTTTTTGTCGGAGTCGGAATCGGACACGGATAATGCTAGATATGGATACGAATACGGATATTCTCAGTCACGAATACGGAACGAATACATGCCGCTCCGAATACGGTTAGTCTCAGTCACGAATATTTAGTCGGATAATGCGCGAATACAAAAATCATATATATCACATGTGTAAGTATTAATCACCACAGTACATATCCATAATAGAACTACATTAGTGGCTTAACAAGCAAATTTCACACGATGACAGGGACAAATTAAGCAACTAATAAATTCTAGTTAGGAAAATAGCATGTAAATGTTAGGGACTAGTTAAACAAGTAGTAACTAACTAGCTACATACTATACAGTTCAAAAGTAAGAATTAGTCATAGCCAATTAGTCAAGTACAACACTTGATACGGGGTCACCCGATCTTCTCGATGTAGGATGAATACTTGCGGGAGTCTTGATGAATCGTAATGATCCTCCAATACCAGTGCAAAGGATGAACACTTTTTAATCCGCCAAAATACGCTCGCGTTGATTTCACCGACCACCAAGCGAAGATCTACCGTGCACGCAATTCTTAGAGGAAAGACTGAACGACCTTGTTTGAAGAACACTCTTAATTTCATATAGAATTTCGACAGCAATGATGAACTCAACAAACTTTAGTAGATTGATTTTTCAAAAAAGTAGTCTGAGCCCTAAAGGCTATGATTACAAGGTTTATATAGCCCCTTGGGACGTCCATATGGTCTTCAAACCGAATACAACTCAACTCTATATTGTTTTAAACTCGAACTCACACAAAAAGAAAACTAGATTTTATAACCGTTATATTATTTCGGTCATAGTAGATGATTCATGATGTATTTGAAGATAAGGCTTTATCCATTGCATAGATATTGAAATAAGCTTTCCATCGAGTACAAACTTCGTTTGTGAAAATTATGGCCTTTTTAGTAAGTGTCTGTTGGGCTGTCCCGAACCGAATCCGAATTGAGTTCTGAGTTGAATCCGAATTTGAATCCGGTAACTATCCGAAAAAATATCCGGTAACTATCCAAAAAAATATCCGGATAGTTCCGTATCCGTCGAATAATGTTTGTTTCGAATCCGTTTCCGTATCCGGCAAAAAATATCTGAATCCGTATCCGTAACTGGCAAAACCTCCGGATATCCAAAAATTTGCTCCGAATTCTATTCAAATTAAAACGGACGGACGGTCAGAAAATATCCGCTCCGTTTGCACCCCTAGTGGTAACGACTAGGTTTTTTTTTGGACTTTATACTTATAGCTTTTAGCTTTTACTACATTAACTAGTTTTTAAATGATGTATTTTTTTAAGATATGATCTACAAGTTGATTGTAGTAAATATTATATCGACTTCAGCTATACTAGTTAAAATCGCATACGACTGTCTCTCTTTTCATATTCTCTCTCACGAACAGTTAGAATTTTAAAACCATAAACCAAAAACTATTAGTCAAAGCCTAAAAGAACCCACTACAAACAATCTTTCAGGATATTGGTAAACATCACTCAGATGTTTTCTTCTAAACTATCATCCAGATTTATGGCTGGCCACAAATTCTCCTCCTATCTAAAAAGATCCTCTTAAAAAAACTGTTAAATCTCTAATATAATAGTTACAAATTTAGATAATTATTTAGAAAAACATCTGATCTTCTGATCTTCCAGGAACAAAGAAGGTAGACCACCAAAAGTGTCTGTGTTCGCCTCCACGACGTAACGCACGGAGACGGAGCCACCACACCTGTACCACAGCAAAGAAAATTCAAAGGAGTGGAAAAAAAAACACAAAGAAAGATCAAAGCCGCCTTTCATGTTCTGTCTTACGGTCCGCCCTTAGTCTCCACCGTGTCACGGCCCATTTCTTCGGCACAACGAGATCATCACAAGCCATGGCGACTATCGGTGCTTCACTGATGCCCCCATGGAGCTTGCTCTGCCTCCGCGCGCTCGGTGCCCTGGCGGCTTTGTGGTGGGCCTGGCGGGTTCTCGACCAGGCCTGGCTCCGACCGCGGAGGCTAGGCCGGGCCCTGCGTGCCCAGGGCCTCCGCGGCACGGCGTACCGCTTCCCGGCCGGCGACATGAAGGACTTCTTGCGGCTGGAAGCGGCGGCCTGCTCCGAGCCGATGCCGCTGTCGTCGCACGCCGTCGCCGCCCGAATGCTCCTGTTCGACCACGGCATCATCAAGGAACATGGTACTAGTACTTACTTTAATCAGCATATGATGCGGTGATCTCGCGCGTGATTGGTAATTAGTTTCGTGAATTACACGAGAGATCACCGAAAATGGCAGGTAAAGTTGCCGTGACTTGGTTCGGTCCGGAGGCAAGAGTGGTCGTGAATGACCCTAAACTGTTTCGAGAGATCTTATCAAACAAGCATGGGCAGTTTGGGAAGCAAAAGTCCATCCTTAGGATCGAGAAGATGTTGGCCGACGGGCTGACGGCTCACCAAGGCGAGAAATGGGTCACCCACCGGAGGATAATCAACCATGCCTTCCATCTCGAGAAGCTCAAGGTCACTCCGCTAAGCACAACCCACCGGAATCTTTACATTCTGTCCCAATTCAGAGGTGTTCATAATTTAAGATCTGATGTTCACAGTGCTGTTGTAATGGCTAATGGATTGCTTTTGCAGAGGATGTTGCCGGCTTTTGCAGCCTGTTCCATTGAGCTGATACGTAGGTGGGAGAGTTCTGTGGGGTCTGATGGTATGCAGGAGATCGATGTCTGGCCGGAGTTCCAGAATCTCACAGGTGACGTCATCAGCCGCACAGCGTTCGGGAGCAGCTTCAGTGAAGGGAGAAGGATCTTCCAGTTGCAATCAGAGCAAGCACAAAATGCTGTAAACATGACAAAAGTCATGTATATCCCAGGTTACAGGTGACCTTATATTTTCAGACAATGCAACCCGCTTGTACATTTCATTAGAACTTGTCGGCAGCCTATCCATCTGCACAGGTTAGTTTCTTAGATAAAGTACTTGGTCTCTATCTCAAAAGACAAAAAATTTAGATTATGAAAACAGTGCCTAACGTAAAAGCCATTGAGAATGTAAAGTACAACCTAATTTTGACTTTAACTTTAACTTCCAATGATTGAGAATGTGTTTTTAATCTAGTTTTTATTTGTTTTTAATTTTTAGTTTTAGAATCCACTTGCTAATTTTCATCTATTTTTTTATTCTGACATTCAGCTATTTCGGGGTTAACTTTGGAGTTAGTACGAAAATTAAGTTGCTAATTTTATTTTATTATTCATTTCGAGTTTTCTTTTATTTTTCATTCCAGATTTCTGTTATTTTTATTGTACTTGACATGAAATCTATCTTTTAATCCAATTTTTTTAATTTTGTTTTTCAGTTTTAGTTTAGAATTCGTATACAAATCCACTGCTAATTTTCATCTAAATTTTGTTATGAATTTAAGTTATTTCGAGGTTTAACTTTGGAACAGTCACATAGCCCACACTGATCGGTAGTTAGTCATGCAAATAAATTATACGTTTAGCTCAGAGGCACTACTAGATAAGTCTAAAATTGAGGAGACTACACGTGATGAGTTAAATTTCTTATGCAGGTTCCTACCCTCGAAGCTCAATAGAAGGACGAAAGCAAATGCCCGCGAGGTCGAAACACTTCTGAAAGGCATAATCATGAAGAGGGAGAGGGCAATGAAGGACGGACATGCCGACAATGACGATCTACTAGGTGTGCTGATGGAGTCCAACATCAAAGAAAGCCAAGAAAGTAGAAGCTCCAAGCCAGTGATGACCAGAGAGGACATAATTGGGGAGCTGAAGATATTCTACTTCGCAGGAATGGAGACAACCGCGGTGCTGCTCACATGGACAATGGTCGTGCTAAGCATGCATCCTGAGTGGCAGGACCGTGCAAGGGAGGAGGTTCTACGCGTCTTTGGAAAGAACCAGCCAGATTACGAGGGCATAAATCAGCTGAAAGTTGTGAGTACAACAAACCAGGATATGCAATTTCTCATTTAGTTTCAACTCTAATTAGCTCCAGCTTCTCTGTTGCAGGTGACAATGATATTACATGAGATTCTTAGGCTGTACCCACCTATCCTACTACTTGGCCGGGAGGTGTATAAAGAGACAGAGCTCGGAGGTGTCACATATCCACCCGGCGTTACATTTGCGTTGCCAATTGCGAGCATTCACCATGACCCAGATGTATGGGGAGAAGATGCCGACGAGTTCAAGCCAGAGAGGTTCGCGGATGGTATCTCCAACGCGTCCAAGGACTCGCCGGCGTTCTTTCCGTTCGGCTGGGGGCCGAAGAATTGTGTCGGTCAGAACTTTGCATTGCTGGAGGCCAAGATGGGATTGAGCATGATCCTACAGCACTTCTTGTTCGAGCTCTCGCCGTCCTACACCCATGCACCGTGCCGGGTGTCCACACTGCAGCCACAACATGGGGCGCAGATTAAGCTCAGGAAGCTTTAACACTTTGTGAGCATCATCGGCGACCCATGGACATGGGATCCTGGATGATACCGATTGATTATAGTTGTATTTTGATATCCTAAATAAGGGCTTCGATTCAGTACACCACCTTGGTTTGAAAAGTTTACGAATCCCAAAGTAATTAGTTAAGGGTATGTATGTGCTTGCAATGAATGATCTTAATTCTGTTAATGTAATTAGTTAAGGGAATGAATCTCAAAAGTCATTGCATTCGGCATATGTCATCCTATGAATGATCAATCACAGATGACCATGGTACTGTACGAGGTTCTCAGGTTGTACCCGCCGGTGGTCACTCCCAACCGCAAGGCGTACAAGCCGATGGAGCTCGGAGGCGTTCAGGCCGAAGAGGTTCGCGGAGGGGATCTCCAAGGCGTCTAGGACGCGCTGGCATTCTTCCCGTTCGGTGGCCAGAACTTCGCCATGTTTGAGGCCAAGATGGCCATCAGCATGATACTTCAGCGATTTGAGTTCGAGCTCTCGCCGTCGTAACGCCAGGCGGACGCGCCGTTTCCGGCGGGTGTGCTGCAGCTGAGCGCAAGTCAACGTTCAGGAGAGTTTAGTGGGGATTAATTAAGAATTTTAGATTGTACAGCATAGCTCGAAAACAAAAATACTAATTCGAAGTGAAATGCTCGGTGTGATGCTTTATACGAAGATGCAAAATTTGAGTGACTCGTGTGGTAGGCTGGTAGTGGTGCTAGGTACTCATTGTTGGGCGATGCTTCAAAACTCAAAAGTGGTTTTGATGTGCCGTACTTAGAAGCATGCAACCTGAGGCTAGGACTTACTGGAGTATTTGGTAAGATTATAGGAGATAGAATAAAATCAATTAGGATAATTTGTACCTCATATGTTTCGTTCCATATCTCTAGTAATCTTCTATATCTATATTAGATCTCTAAGTCACATTGTATTATATATATATGCCCTCAAAAGCTCAAGCAATATAAACATCAATTATTCCAACATTCTATCTTCCTACATGATATAAGAGCCGAAAGATCTTAAGTTCAAGACCCGATTGGTGTAATTAAAAAATAATAATTACAGCATACTTTTATTCCACGTCTTAGTTGAGTAAGTCTACACATAAAAGGGGGTGTTGAAGTATAAATAAATTACCTGTTTTTTCTCATTAGTTCAAGTTTTTGGGTGATCTAGCTGGTACGTACAACTTAATATATTATAAGAGCTAAGAAGTATGGAGTTCAAGATCCAGTTGACACAACTAAAAAAATAATTACAGCCCACTTTTTAGGCCTGTGGGAGTCTACACGTGAGGAAGAGTGTTAAAGTATAAGTGAGTTGCCTATCTTTTCTTACTAACTTAAATTTTTAGATGAATTAACTGATACACGTAACTCAAACTCAATATGGTATATCACCAATACTTCAACAGGACTAATCTTACCCGGCCCAACTTATACAAACCACTACTGCATAGCACATCAGAATTTTCCCTAATCCTTTCAAATTTAGGCCATACGGATAGCCTGTCCAAGACATTTAATTCTCAAACTTGACTTTTGATTGGTTATCTTAATTCTTTTATGACCTGTCATGGGGACTGTCGGTGCGTCGCTGATGCCCCCATGGAGCTTGCCCTGCCTCTACGCGCTCGGGGCCCTGACGGCTCTGCGGTGGGTCTGGCGGGCACTGGAGCCGGGCCCTGCGTGCCCAGGGCCTCCGCGGCACGGTCTACCGCTTCCCGGCCGGTGGCATGAAGGACTTCGTGCGTCTCGGCGCGGCGGCCTGCTCCGAGCCCATGCCACTGTCGTCGCAGACCGTTTGTTCAACTACTCAGAAGGCACTAAGAGAAAGAAATTATAAGAGTTATTTTCATCCTAACATACATGATCACCACCCTCAAAAGGACTTCACCGTTAGTTCTATCATGACCATCTCGGTCTTCTTATTTCATCATAAAAATCTATGTGATTCCTCTCGATAAATTTAGGCACTCAACACACCCCGCACACATCCATTAGCTCTTGACATGATCTATACAAGGCAATGAATCAACCTTTTTTGTTGTGCACAAACTGATTATGCATGCTGAGCGGGCAGTCTCTTCTATGTGGACTAAGGACATGTTTGGTTGTTTACTTGTTTTTTTTTTCTGTTCGTGCTCTTCAAACTAATGTGTACCCATTTATGTTTTTGCCCTAATTATGTACATGACTCGATGACTTCGCCTTGTTGTTCGGGTGGAGCGAGCTGTCGAGACCACTGGCGCAGCCGGACGCCCGCCGCCATGGAGACGGAGTTGCTCTTCAATAGTTCAACCAAACAAGGGGTGCAGACCACACATCATTTTCCACTGTCAAATATAAATCATTTTAAGATTTACCACTAATATCTCATTGGCATATGGCTCTAAGACCCATATTTCAGTAAGATATGGAGTGAAAAATACTGAAATACATATCTTTACAATGACAAATAACGAAATATCCCAAATAATAAAGAGAATAATAAATTGGCATATCCTTTCATACCAAAGCTATTACAGTCCTTTTTAAATATTCAATATCGTCCTGAAGTTCTATATGCCCGATCAAATCAAACCGTATGGTCACTTGGGTCTGGCACGAACTTGGTTCAAATGTATGCAAAAGACAATATATAGAAGCTATTCTAGCTCTGTTCTCAGCAATCTACTTCCTCTGGTTTTTTTTTATTTGGCACCTTTGACTAGTGCACACATATTAAGGCGATTGTATTTTGCACAAAATGTGACCAAAATATTCTCTAATAATATCTCAGGCACATCAAATAAGATAGCAAATTGGTGGAGACGGTTATAATATTATTGATAGGGGTAGTTTGGGATGTCTATCTAGTGAACCAGGAAATGCCAAGTATTAATGTGGAAGCAAATTTTGAAAAGAAGTGCCAAGTAAACAAAAACGGAATACTAATTAAGATAACAAAAGGATGAATGCGATCAACAAGCAAATCGAAGTGTTCTTGAAAGACGTGATTGAGCAAAGGAAGACGGACATGCAAAGGGAACAAAGAAGCAGTCCTACTTGGCTTGCTGTTTGGGGCAAACTCAACAGCTGGCTTCGATGGACTCGAGCCCATCCTCGGCTCGATGGACATTGGACGCTCCGTTGAAGAAGAATAATGAAGAATAGGTTGTTTGGGAAATGAATTTAGGGAATTTTGGACACATATGGTATGATTGTTCTTCGAAATTCTAAAAATAACCTCTAAAACATCAAAATTCCAAAAGTAACCCTCTTCCCGACTGCACAACCATGCCAATGTGACACGTGGCCTAGTGGTGCGGTCGGGGACCGCACCACTCAATGCCAATGCGACAAGTGGCATAGTGGTGCTGTCGGGGACCGCACCACATAGGTGTGGTGCGGCCGGGGAGCGCATCACATGGGTGTGGTGCGGTTCCCGACCGTACCACTGGACACATGTCACCTCCACGTGATCGTGCGGTTGGGAAGGAGGCTAGTTTTGGAATTTTTGTGATTTCGATGCTATTTTTAGAATTTTAGAGATCAACAGTGTTATATCTGTCTAAAATTCGAATTTAGGGGCCTTTGTAGAATCAGAAGGCCACAAGGTCATACTGTGACCTCATATTCACCCCACGATGTAAGCATTTAGGCCTCACTTTCCAGGTGTTCAGTGTTTTGATGAGTAAAGACTACTAATTACTTAAGGGGATGTTTAGAATAGCGTTGATTTATGACTTTTTTTACTGTAGTTGATTTATTTTTTACTAAAATTAAATTGACATATTTGACATAATTAAATTTTAAAAAAATTAAAAATAGAAAAAACATGTTAGTCCATCACAAACAATGCAAAGAAATACGGAAAAAAAAAGAAAAAGGCAAACAAATCCTAAAAAATAAAAAACATAAAAAAACAAAATTAATGAATAATAAAAAAATAGAAGCTAGAACCCAGAAGCTAAATTGAGCGGTACCTAAGACTAACTTTAATTTAAGTGAAAAATACTACTTCCGTTCTTCTTTATATGTAGTTTTAGGATGCGTGCAGTCAACTGTTTTAAAATTTGACCACTAATGTACTCAAAAGTACTTGGATTTATCATGTGAAAATACTATTACTAGATTTATCAACAAAAAAAATTTCATCTCATTATATTTTTAACAAATTTTACTGGCATATAATTAAAAATGTAATGGTCAAATGTGTATGTTGGAGATCGTGTTAATGCCCAAAACAACAAGTAAAAAAGAACAGAGAGGGTAATTTAAGTTAGGCCTTAATAGTGGAATTGGGTGTTCTTAGTGTTCATGGATTCCCAAATATTGTGAATGTTGGCAAAACATGAAGATTAGGGACTTGGTTCATAAAAATGATCCTATGAGTTGAGTTTGGATCAATTTAATGATATACTTTGTTTTTTTTACCGTACTATTAATGAGGGTTCAAAGCTAGTAGCTTGAGCTTAGTGAGATTATAAGGCAACTAGGTGTGATGTACACAAGATCTCTCTAGCTCTTATCTAGTCAGTGCCAAAAAAAAACCATGTGATGATACATGATTTGCAAAGGTTACACAATTTCAGACTTAGTTGGAATTTTTTTTTAACTAAGGCAAATCATCCGACTGGATCGGACTATAGGTCGGATCAATTTCCAGAAAACATGTCCTAAGGTTTTCAATGGGAGTCAGATAATCCGAGTGACTTAAAGCATGGGTCAAATTAATTTTCTAGAGGACATGTTTTTGGAGTTTAATGAGGGTTAGAAGATCCGAGTGAGTCAGAACAATTTTCCAAAGTGACGCAATTTTGGAGTTCAATGTGACCCGAATAATCCAAGTCAATCAGATTAAGGGTCAGATCTTTTTGGCAAAGACTTGGTTTGAGGAAACGTTAAGCTAGCTCGGATGATGCGAGTGGGTCAGAGTATAACCTGAATACATTTGCCAAAGAATTTGGTATTGGAGTTTTGCACTAGCTCGGATAATTCGAGCCAAGCGAATAATATGAGTGAGCCAAATTATCCAACTTGAGTTGGACAATTTGAGAGGGTGCAACAGCTAGTTTTTTGACAATTGAAGGTAATTTAAGTCGGATGATCCGAGTGGGTAGGATAATCTAACTCAAGGCAACATTTTGAAAATCTTTTGTCTACCTGCTAGTTTCGGAGGAAGGAAGCTATAAATAGATCCTATGGACGTTCAAGCTAGCGCTCTTAGGACTCTATGTCTACACATCTATCCTATTGAGGAGCTCAAGGGCACTTTGAAGCTTAAATTAAATATCTTGAGTTCATGAGAGTAGATTGAGAGAGTATATTAGGCCTAGTTTGTGCATCATTCCTAAGTGCTTGACCTAGCTAGGTTCAATGACTTCTTTGGGCTTTTTACTCTTAGAGATTAGTGTCTCATAGATGGCTTCGAGGTGTTGGCCTGATGACCTTCCAAAAAGGAGCTTGTAGGAGGCACTGTGAGGCTTGCAAATGTTTAGAGTCCACCTATGTAGGATCGAGGAAGCCGACTAGAGAGGGAGTGAATAGACGGTCTTAAAAATTCTCTTTTAATTAAAATTAATTTCTATTTAGATAAACCAAATATATAATACGGAAGCTTAAATCAAATTGGTTTAGCACAAATAACGCCTAAAACAATAATGTTCACCTAATTCCAGGTTTGCAATCCTAGGATGACAAGCAATCAATTTAATTCTATGAATGTAAATTGCTCGAATGTAAGTTGAGCAAAATAAAACAAACTACAAATGACATAGTTGCTTTTTACCGTCATGTTCGAAGACTTGCCGTTCTCCCCTAGTCTACATTGAAGTAAGCCCAAATGAATTAGATCAGCTCCATAAATTAAGCCTTTCACCTCAAATCCACTAGTGGTAACTCTTTCCCGCTTAGGGTAGGTGAGCTCTAACCTTCATAACTTTGCTGAGTTTTCTCATAACCTTCTTTAAGAATATCACCGTACACAATGTCTCTAACGCCGTCTAGGAGTTGGCAAACTCTAAGAGTAATAAGTCAAGCATTTCGCTTCACTCTCACCACATGTAACGAATGCACAAGCTTAAGTGGATACTCAATTCACCTCTAGATGCAGCATATGCAATCTAGATCATTCCTTCTTGCTCACAAGATGCAACACATATACAATTGAAAGAAGGATCTCACACTAACTCAAAGAAGTGTCGTAGGTGCAGCAACTCTTGCTCTAACCGGCCACAAAAGGGCATATATACCCACGCCAAAAAGAACTATCCGTTGGAAGCAAAACCCCTAAAAAATCAAGATTTTTGGTAGTTCCACCATTATAAAACTAGAACTACTGCTCCCATCGCAACGGTCAGAAAACTAGCCGTTATCAGCAAAATCGGTAGTTGCACCGTTTATTTTTTAGCACTTTCAATCATCAAAAGTACCACGCGCCACACATGCGGAACTATCACTCTCGCGGGGAGGAGAAGACCACCACACATGTCTCTCTGAAAACAACGTACCATAGGATTTTCAGAACTTCTGAAGTTCGGTAGTACTGCGCAATACATGCCAGTACTACCAACTTCTGATAGTACCGCTTACACAGAGTCGGTACTTTCTCTCGCTGATAGTACCACTCACATAGAGCCGGTACTTCCGCACGCCGCTTGGACCGCTCGCACGCAGCTAGAACTTTCGACAATTGGTAGTACCACTCAACACATACCGATACTTTCAATCTTCAAAAGTACCACACAACACATGTCGGTACTTTTGATCTTCAGTAGTACCGTGCAACACATGCTGGTAGTTCCGATTATCTTGACAAGTGCATATACTTCAACAAATCTTGCAAAATATATTTACAAGTTATAGTATCATATACACAAAAATCAATAATGATTCTCAATAAGTTGCAAAACACATTTGCACACCTTTAAAATCATGACACAAGAAATTAGTACATGGACTTAACACATTTGCAAAACACATTCGCAAACCTAAGTCGCATGCTACAAGGATTATGTATGAGCTTTAACCATTTGCAAAACACATTTGCAAATATAAACCTCATACCTTAAGGAATAGGAAATATGGACTTCAAATACTTGCAAAATACATTCGCAATGTATAGTCCCATGTTATAAGGATTCAACACATGAGCTTCAACTATTTGTAAAACACATTTGTAAATATAAGCATCATACTAAGGAGAGCTAGAGTAAGTAAGATTGAGCTATCAATACATGATGAGACTCAAGCTACAAGATATGACCACTCTTAATTGTATGGCAACCTATACTAGCAATTTGGTCTTTCGACCAAACACCAAGACCAGTAAAAGAGTATAAACACATCCTTAGCCCTAGCTAGTCATATCTTTGTCTTGTACATTTTCTTGAAGCTTGATGACACGTATCATCACTTCAAGTCCGAGTCTTTGTCTTGATGTGCATCAACCTATAATACATCATTTGACTCGATGATCAACACATGATCATCTTCTCTTGAACATGCATCAACTCATGACACATCTTCTTTTTAAACTCCATCAACACATGATGAGTCTGTTTTCACTTGATGATTAACTCATGATCATCTTCTCTTCTTGATGGCTTTCAACACATGAAGCCATCTTCCATCATCTCGACTTGGTGATCTTCAACACATAAAGTTATCCCAAATTATTTTCACTTGTGGAATCTAACATATTCATCCAACTCACAAAAAATGTTAGTCCACAAGCCAATTGCCATCAATTACCCAAAACTTTACCATTAACACATAATGGGGGGACTTGTTCTATAATATTCTCTTTTTGATAATTCATGACAATCTCAACAAATAATGAGATATAAAATAATTTACGAGTATACAACATGTACACAACAATTGTATACTCTAGAATAATCTTTCTTAAGCAATTAACTCATTTGACTGTGTGTATTTATCTTTGAGATTAATTGCTAACAAAGCTTATTCATCCGATTGTAATTAATCATCCAACCATTAATACATAATGAGGAACTAGATAACAACCCGATTATGAGTATATATGAACTACATAAGCTATATATATACTTAAAGAATACGTTTCAAAGTAAAGATTCTTAATATGTGAAAAGAGAAACTTAGATCAATACTAATGAAACCATAAAGCATAGAGTGAACTCCCCTTAAATGTGTGCATATAAGAATGTATAGTGAAAATATATGTATATATTTATCTTAGACTTTTTGGTAAAGTTTAATCTATATTTTAGATCCAAAGAATACACTAAGTTATAAGAATGAGATATCGAATGCATGTCACTGCAATTTTATCTTTTCATTTAAATAAGACTTAAGATATCATAATTAATCAAATATATTGGTCTCACAATAGTATTTGTCATTCATTACATCCAATTGAGACTAGGCAATATTATAATTAATAAGCATATTAGTCTCGCAATTTAATTTCTGCAGTTATTTATTTGTTATTAAATTCCTAGAACACTAGAATTATATAGGTTTTGAAACTAGGTTGTAAGACTCTACTAGACTTGTGCAGGAGTTATTGTGATCACACTAGCAAGTTTAGACACATAGGTTGGGCACATGAAATATTAGATTTTTAATTTGGTCATTTAGAAAGAAGAATCCCAATTCACCCCTCACTCAGTCATCCGATCCACTTCACACAGCTTGCTCCACCCCATATTCCCCAATCCCAACCCGGCAGGCAGCGGCTAATCGATGGAACAACCACAAGACCAATAGGAGAGAGCACCTGAGGGCTAAGGAAGAAACCTAGGCGAGCGGCTGGCAGCGGCACAGTACAACAAGGAGGAGGCGAGGCGTTGCCAAGCTAGGGAAGGGGTGCGGGCACGCGAAAAGTCAAGGAGATGTGGCTGTGGCATGCGGCAGCATAGTGACACCACAATGGGGTGGGGCAGCATCGCAATGAGCTGGTAGGGGCAAGAGACGACAGAGGAGCCTAGGAGGGGACCGTGTGAGCCTTTCCAGAGATATTGGATGGCTAAGTGTGGAGATACTTAGTAGTATGTTCCATTTATTTTTAATATTTATAACCATTTACAATTTACTAGTGAATCACTAATTTGCTAATTTTAATATACATATGACATATCGTTACTCACTATAAGCATATTTATATGTTTTGGGTTTGCACTTTCTATTAACGAGGTATGTTCTTTTTTTTTTTGGACCCCCGACCATTTCCATCTAAATGGATAATTTAAACCTTAAAAAATGGATAATTTATCTCGCACTCAGTCGATCAAAAAGCGTTGTCAAGATAAAGCGCTCGTAGTGCCACGTCACGTAGTAACGCAAGGATAATTTTATTGTACACCACTTCTCATAAGAACCGTTGATTTGCTTTGATCTAATAGCTATTGTTCCATAGAGTGATCTCTTACCTTGTAGGGGGTAAGGTAAGAGAACACTTATGACCTTTCAAAGGTTAATATTGTCTTTAAACATCATCACTTCACCTTCACAGGAAATAATCAATCTACACTACTATAAAGAAAAAAAAAAGCACGAGTGTCACGAAGACCACATTCATGCGCACCTAAATTTGATACATTTCATCTCAGCCATCTGCTTGTTTGATGATCGGTCTTCATCAACCTTCCTTGCTGATTTCACTCCATCTCTTAATTGCATTAATTATGTCGATAATGATAATTAAGCATAATAATCCACAAAACAAAATAAACTCCGCCTCTCACTACATCCCCGCCGACTGCCTCTCTGTCCCTGCCTCTCCTACAACTATATCTTTACTACTATAAAAGAAGGAGTTGGTGGTTGCCGAAGCCTCCATCCAATCTAGACCGTCGGATCTTCCCTCTCCCTCCCACCACCCGACTAACCCTAAAACCCTCCCACCCGCGCCCTCCCCACCCGCCCTCCCACCCGCGCCGCACCTCCTCTTCCTCCCCGCGCGTCTCCCTCCCTCCTACCCGTGCGCCACCTCCTCCCCTCCCTCCCACCCGCGCGCGCCTCGTCCCCTCCTTCCCACCCCGCGCCGCCGCCTCCCTCCCCCCCCCGCGCGCCTCCTCCTCCCTTCCTCCCACCCCGCGCTGCCGCCGCCTCCTCCCCCACCCCGCGCCTCCTCATCCTCCTCCCACCCCGCCCGCCGCCTCCTCCTCCTCCTCACCCCGCGCCGCCGCCTCTCCTCCTCCCACCCCGCGCGCCTCCTCCTCCCCCACCCCTGCTCGTCGTCGCCTCCTCCCCCCCCCGCACTGCAGCCGCCTCCTCCTCCTCCCCACCCTACGCCGCAGCTGCCTCCTCTTCCCCACCCCGCCGCCGCCGCCGCGCGGACTTTGTCTGACGAGTGGCCCTCCTCCCCTCTAGACCACCCCGTGCGCCGCCTCCTCCCCTCCCTCCCACTCCGCTCCGCCTCCCCACCTCGCGCCGCCGCACCGCCTCCTCCTCCCCACCTCAGCACCGGCCGGATCTGGACGACCCCTCCCCCACCGCCGCTTCCACCGGCCAGATTTGGTCGGGCCCGTGTGCGTGTACGTCATCGCATTGGAAGGTGAGTCAAATCAAGCTTTGTAGCATTGGAGCATCCTTCTCCCCCAACGCCACCGCCCCTGTTGCCTCCTTCTCCCCCAGCGCTGCCGCCCCCGTCGCCTCACCCGACGTCGCCTCATTGATTCCAACGAGCTTGCGAGTTCGATCGACTCCGCGAATTAGGCAGCGGTTGTTTGTGGTGTTCATTTGTGAACGGGTTGTTTGGGATGCCATTCGCAGGGCAAGGATGAGGAGTGCGTCCGTAACAGAGCAGAGCATCTCGACGCAATCGACCTTCCGCCACGCCTCATGACGCATCGGCGTGAATGTGATGTTCGTGAAGTGCGTTTGAGGTTTTCAGTTTGTTGATTGGTGATTTACTGATTTGTGTGTGTATATGTGGTATTCCATTTGTTTTCATGCATATTGGGCGGTGGACATCGCAGGATTGATGACTTTGAGTTCACCCAAGAATGTGCTATATTTGACCTTCTGGATATCCCACTCAGAGTACGGATGGATAGTGGATCCTCGGTATGCTTTTTCCTTATGATATATTAGTTTTGCATCGGTCGCTGCAATTACAGAACCAAATTGGTGTGTGGTTTATGTTTCTTTCAACATGGAACATAATACTTGTGCTCGGATATAGCTTGGCAGGTATTCATCTACTCTGGTTAACTTAATTTTGGTAGCTGTCTTTCTCTTCTGTGTTCTTATACTTGAACTTCTTGTTTTCTTGATTTTACTAAGGGAATTGGGTTACAAGAATTATGACATTGAACTTGAAGACAATATTAATTTCCTCTACTGGCCTTTTGTAAATGTCTACTATGGAGCTGCTTACGCTAAATGGCTCTTCTCATGTGATGAAAAGTATGTAGTTTGTTAAGATTCTATTGAAATCTTTGAGAGATGCGCCAAGGAGTAAATGTTATCATCAAGCTTCGAAAGGTGGGCTTTATATATTCATGCATGCAAAGATGTTTGTTCATACAAAATGAATTGCACTTATCTCAAGTGAAGACTATTCTTAAACTATTTTCTTAATAGTATTATCAATGCTATTGCGATCTTTCAGAGTGTGAAAAGTGTATGCAAAAGACTCTGGAAAGTCCTTTATGAAAAGTTGAGAGTTATTGCAAGAGGATGTTTAGTGCTTCCATGAAGCTTCTTATTTTAGTTGCAGCCTAATTCTCTGTTTCCATATAGGGTACTACTTACCAAACATTTTCTTGAGTGAACTAAACTATGAAATAGATACTTTTGGAAACTTCTACTTTATGTTACCAAAATTGACTTATATCAATAATCATGTTAGTCTGGCTGAGCAAAATTCTATAGTGCAACAATTACTTCAAATCTCTACTGGAAGTTAAATAATAAACTATATAATGTCTTCTTCTGATGGATTATAGCGGACTATTTCTGGTGGTCTTATAATATTCACCTAAAACACACTAAGAAGATTACTAAGAAATGCAGATAAAGCATATAAATAATCACCATAAGTGATTGTATTTTCACTTCATTTTATTTCACTTTTTCTAATGTGTTCTTGATTCCCCCTTAATTAGAGCCAGCTTCCACCATAAGAACTTTCAAGCTTCCTCATTTGGAGATGATTTTATATCAGAGAATTCACCTGGAGTATTTCCACAGGTACATCCTCTCCATTTTCTAGAATTCCGTTTTCACTTGAATAATTCTTAAAAATGGAGGTTAGTTGTCAAAGCTTTGTGGCTTTTGCCATCTTATTTTATCTTTTTTAGTATGATCAAATGGTGGAATGTTTGTAATGTAAACCGCTTTCTTTTGACAAAGCATTTCTTAAAATCAAAAGTTCATTGATCACTCGGTTTGTTGCATGTTCTTCTATGGCTAACATCTTAGCGATATAATATGTACACATGTGTGGTTTGGTGTATATGTTTCTTAAAAATTACTTTTTAGTACACACTATCTACGTAACATGCAATGGTTTTCTAGAAGAGAACTTGCTCTTCTAGAAGAGATGCAGCATTAATATGGAATTCCATGAAATGTTACTTTTTTGTTGCACAAATAGGACATTAATGTGTTGTTTTTTGAATACTTAAGTAAGTATTGATTTGCTCAAAGTTTTGCCCAATCCATGCGAGTTGTTTCTGACGTTCTTCAGCTATGTAATATGTAGTCCATCAGCTACATTACATATGAATGGAGGATTAAATTAAGATTTTTATGCAAGCCTACACATGAGGATAAGGTAGAAGGACGTGAGTGTCAAGCTCTTTTCATCATCATTCTTTCACTTGTTTGAACATTGTCATATCATGGTGTAGGGTTATGGTTTTGCTCTCTCTGGTGTAGGGTTCACTTGTTTATGGGAGACATGGCCAAGAGATTTATACAGCAAACTTGGATGTGGATATCTACAAGGAGGTAGTGACTCACAATCATGTCAGCTAATTGTTTCCACTAGCGGTTGTACTTTTGTGGGAATAGTAGTATTGTACACATATATGTTTTGTTAGATCTGCTCTTCTTCCGTTGAAATTTTAATGCTTCACCTACTATTTCCTTTATTAGGAGGATTTACTGGGCATTTTGTTGAGATTAATTGAGTTTGTTGATGCTTGTCTATTCTTTATCATGGATTTTGGATGTTAGGCGTGAAATGCGCTCTCTGTTCTTTGGGTATTTTGTTGATTAATTGCGTTAGCTTTTCAAATGTGAAAAAGAGATTGGTTAACATAATATGCTATTTTAGTGTTTTAGTGTTAATTTTATGGTTTCGTAGCAACGCACGGACACATAACTAGTTAACTTAAAAGCCATGTTGTCCTCTTCGGCAACTATATTAACTTAAAAGCGATATTGTGTTATCATGATTATTTGATATTTGATATGTGGATTCTATGTGTCCACTGACTAATTGATCAAAAGGAAAGAACTCCATTACAATTAATACCGTCATTTCTCCCTTGCCAAAACGAAAACGTCCTTTCAATTATTTGCGTCATGCATGCGTGAGTACACTAGGTTGCACCAATTGAATTCAAATTGTTTCGTTTGAAATGAAATGTATTGCAAATTTCATTTTAGCTTTGATCTCAAATTATTGTTATTCTGATATTTTCAACTGGCTTTTGACTTTGATGGTTAATTTATATTATTAGTTAATTTGGGAATCAAAGTGGATATTTTAGTTTGACGTACGATAAAATAATTACTTTCAAATATGTATTAAAAAATACATATTGTTTTATATTTTTGAATTAGTCTGCATTACAAAAGAGTAGCACGTCCTCTTCTTTTCAGTTTTTAAAAGCTACTTTTTGGCTTTTGTACAGTAACTAATTTTCAAATAAAATATCTTTTCAAGATGTGGTCTACAAATTTATTAAAATATACATTGTATTGACTTCATTTATATCAACTAAAATTATATGTGACCTTTTATTACTCTATATTTTCTCTTATAAATAATTTTAAAGCTAAAAGTTGAAGTTAAAAAACCATAAGCCGAAGAAAATAAACATACCACAAAAGATTGTAACATAGATATGCACAAGCATGCAGATTGGGTTAACGAGGACGAGAACGTAGGCCTCACGCGGGCTAATTCTAGAAAGATTTCGCCACACTCGTTAGTATGGCCCAACTCGGCGTGGGTTTGCTTCTTGTGCTCCCAAGTCACAAGCTCCAACTGGGCTGTGTGCAGTGTTCTTGCTCGCGGCCGAGATGTCTACGGCTCCACGCACCATATCCATACTAGTGCTGACCGATGAATTCCGTTTTACTTCATGTAACCATCTGATTCAAAAAGCAAACGTCAAATTCATGCGTTACAAAATTTTGTACTTTTCAGGACTTTGGAGTTCATCTTTGCTCACACCAAGTCTTAGGCAACTTCGTGTTCTAGAAAAATAAAAATAAAAATGTCTTAGGCAACTTCTTCAGTAGCTACGAGTCATTTGCACTACTTGAAATGCGCCATGAATGCGAAGGCAAGATGCTTGGACAACCCAACTTCCCCTCTCATTCTTGTCCTGCTTTTAGTGCTTGAGTGCGCGCTTTAGACCGTTTGACGGACGCCACAGGTCAGCCCTCGGCACGTCAAGAGGCAAATTACACTAAACAAATGTTGGATATAGATGGACCAATCCATGCCATCCATCTCATCCAATTATCACAAAGCCGAGGCATCTTTAGTTGTCAGTGAAAGCGTGTAGAAAATCACACCGTGATTTGTTTCATTGATACATGGAGTATATGTAGTGGTACAACGAGAGGATTACATAGAAGGAACAAACTCTTGTAGAAACAAACTAATCTATATCAATTTGACTATTGTTAGCGTGATTGCCGGATGGGCAATAGTGCCGGCACAAGGTGCGGTATGTACTACTAGTCTAACATCCCCCGTAATGTCAACTAAGAGCTTCGCGGATGTTGAGACTGGTACGGAACGTAGTGAATAACTGGGTCGGCAGGCCCTTGCATACTGAGAGCTCGACAGGACGTGAAGAACACAAATGTTGCCTAGTGCCACTCGTTCACGAACAAAATGAAAGTCGATCTCTACATGTTTGGTGCGTTGGTGTTGTACTAGGTTTGTGGGGAGGAAGACGGCACTGACATTGTCGCAATAAACAATAGTGGCACTTTGTAGGGCGATCGAGCTCGAGAAGGAGCTTGTGAAGCCAGCATGCTTCGACGACTACATTGGTGACACCTCGATACTTGACCTCTGCACTGGAGCGGGACATAGTATGTTGCCACTTGGAGGACCAAGAGATGAGGTTGTTACCAAGAAATAGATAGTAGCAGGAGGTAGACTTGCAGGACACAGTATGTTGCCTCTTAGAGGACCAAGAGATGAGGTTGTCACCAAGGAACAAATAGTAGCAGGAGGTAGACTTGCAGGTGTCGGGGCACCTGCTCAATCAGCATCGGAGTAGGCGACGAGGTCACTCGCAGAGGAGTGATTAAGGTGAAGTCCAAAACCGATGGTGCCCTTGATGTATCGAAGAGCACGCTTAAGAAGGTTGAGGTGCAACATGCGCGGATCATGCATGTGCAAGCACACTTGTTGGATAGTGTGAGTGATGTTAGGCCAAGTGAAGGTGAGGTACTAGAGTGCCCTAGCTAAGCTGTGATAGAGGGTGGGGTCGGTAATAGGGTCACCAATGGAGGCAGGAAGCTTGCATTGTGTCTTGAAGGGGTAGCACATGGGTTGCAAGACTCCATGTTGGCACACTCTAGGATTTTTGCCATGTACTATTCCTGTGAGAGGAACATGCCATCGGCGTCACGTCTGCGAAGATGCCAAGAAAATAGTGCAAGTCCCCAAGGTCGGTCATGGCGAACTCACTCCAGAGAGCAAGGATGATCCACTCAAGGAGACTACTGATGGATGCTTTTGAGAATGATGTCATCGACATATAAAATGAGAAAGGTAGTATCAGAGCCATTTTTGTAGATGAACAAAGAGGGATTAGATTTAGAGCCAACAAACCCGATGGAGTAAATGTAGGATGTGAAGCGACTGAACCAAGCATGCGGTGTTTGTTTGAGACCATAGAGAGATTTATTTAAACAACAGACGTTAGAAGGCTTGTCAAGATCAGCAAAATCGGACGGTTGTTGACAATAGACGGTCTCAGTAAGGGTGCCATAAAGAAAGTCATTCTTGACATCGAGTTAGTGAACAGTCTAATTGCTACAAAGAGCAAGATAGAATAGTTCGAATGGTGGCTGGCTTGACGATGGGATTGAATGTCTCAGCATAGTCAACACCCGGTTGTTGGGAGAAACTGCGAAGGACCCAACGTGCTTTGTAACGATCAAGAGAGCTATCGGGTTTGTGTTTGTGGTGAAAAATTCACTTGCCACTGACGATGTTAGCTCAAGGGAAGGAAGGATGAGATCCTAAGTTTGATTTGAACAGAGAGCCTGAAACTCATCGAGCATGGCAGCTCGCCAATTCGGATCATTGAGGCTCCACGATAAGTCTTAGGCAATGGTGAGATGGCAAGGGCGGCAATATGGAAATCAAAGACCCGCTTGGGAACGTTGATGTCGTGCTTGCCACAAGTTGTCATGGAGTGCGTTTGTCGTAGTAGGGATTGGAAGAATGTTGGAGGTGTTGTTATCGGTAGGGCCTGGCGCGAAGGCACTGTGCCTAGGTCGTCCAAGTCCCAGTGGTGCCTGCAGCCGGTGCAACCGTTGCCGCGGCATCTGTGGGAGCGAGCGAAGGAAGCGGCCCAGCTACTACAAGGACGGTAGTGGTGGCAGTGTCTGCAGCCTGTGTAGCAGATACTTCATGCAAAAGAGGTAAAGGGTCATGAAGGAAATCATAAGATGCGGGTGGTGTGGAGTGCCGAGCAGCATAGGGAAATAGTTCTCATTGAAGGTAACATGATGAGATAGGATGATACCATTTGAGGATAGGTTGAGACAACAATAGCCCTTATGTTTACAAGGATAGCCGAGGAAAATGCATTCTGTGGATCGTGGAGCCAACTTATGAGGAGAGGTGGCCGATAGATTTGGATAACACTGGCACCCAAAAACCTAAAGGTGAGAGTAGGTTGGAGGGGAACCAAACAACGCTTGGTGACGAATGATGAAGTTTAGAGTTTTTATGGGAAGAAGGTTTAGTAGATAGGTGGCGGTGTGGAGAGCTTCAGCCTAGTAACAAGGAGGAAGATGAGCCTGAAATAAAAGAGAGTGCAATATGTCATTGGTAGTGCGGATAACCCACTCGGCTTTGCCATTTTGTTGGGATGTATGGGGGCAAGACATACAAAGTTGGATACCAAGTGAAAGGAAGTAAGAATGAGCGGCATTGTTATCAAACTCGCAGCCGTTATCACATTGGAAATTTTGAATGGTAGAGCCACACTAGGTGGAGACATAAGCGCAAAAAATTGTTATGGTGGGAAATGTGTCGGGTTTGAGTTTGAGAGGAAATGTCCATAAGTAATCTGTGAAGTCATTCAAATAGACGAGATAATACTTGAAACCCAACACACTAGAAATGGGAGATATCCACAGATCATAATGAATGAGTTCAAAAGTTTTATTTGTTTTGGAGAAGGATGGCTGAAAAGGAAGTCGTACATGATGGCCCAATTGACATGCATGACATAGAGTAGTCTATGTCGTGCACTTATTACAAGGAATACTAGAGGAGGATGCAAGTCGGGAAAATGCTTGTGCGCTATCCTCAGAACTATTGCACAAAAGAATCACATTCTTGGTTTGGAGATTCTTCATAGAGAGACTAAAAGAGTCAAATGCAACGGAACATTGATTATTTGTAGTGAATTGGTGGATGAAAATAAGATTTTTTTTATAATCTTTGGAGAAACAAGAACATTGTTTATATGTAGAGGTTGATGAGAGGATGAAAGGGAAGTGTGTCTAGAGGAGAGGACAGGAAGATGACACCATCTCCAATGACAATATGGCGAGGAGTAGGGAAGGATGGGGGTTGAAGAGTGGAAAGGTTACCGGGTTTGGTGGTGAGGTGTGCGGTCATACCAGAGTCCATGCACTAATTCGACATAGCAGGGGGCCGCAGTGACATGGTGTTCAGTGCTTGGATGAGCGACACCTAGTTCCAAGATGGAGTGGGTGAGTCGGCTGTGAAGGGGAGGTCGCCAGGCACAAGCGGCACGCCACTGGGCGCAACAAGGTGCACGAATTGCGTGCCACCATGCGTAGTAGGCACACTGCTGGGCACGAACGACGTGGTGAAGAGCGTTGGGTCGAGGCCAAAGCTGCCAGGGGGTTTGGCCTGCTGCCTCGGCCACATCTGGTAGGTGCCGATCCATGGGTTGAACCATGGGGAGCCGTGGTTGCTGGTGTAGTGATTCTTATTGCAACCCTTCTTGTTGCCCTTGGGCTTCCAAGAATTTGTGGAGTTGGAGGGCGTCGAGCACTTGTTTGTGGAAGCGATGAGTGCGGTGGGAGAGGAAGGTTTGAGAATTTTCATATCTGATTCTTCAAGGAGAAGAGACCGGTCCTCGAGGAAGGTGGGAAAGGGAGTTTTCTGTTTTGATGATGACAACGATATGATGAAAGTTGTCATTGAGACCGTGAAGGGTCAGAATTAGAGTGTCATTGGAGACTTTCTGATCGATATCACCGAGGGCGTCGCTGAGGGACTTGAGATTTTGGGTGCATGTCAAGATTGACATGTCACCTTGAGCCAAGTTGCCCAAGATTTCGTCCGAGATGGAGGCGTAGAGGGGAGAGAGGACAACAAAGTCATTTGCTTCCAATCAGTGTCGTTGGCTAGGCGAGCAGTGCTATCGATGTGCCGCTTGGCGCCATGTTTGCTGACAAGGATGAGGAATAGTTCATGCCATTGCGTGTAGTTGGGTGGGTGGAGCTCGAGGGAGAAGGGAATGAAGTCCTTAACGTTGACAGCATTGATGGCGAGAGTGGAGGGTTTGGGAGCATTGGCGGCCATGGCAGATCGCCAGAGGAGGTGGTGTCGAATGGGAGGGCGACGCGCTTAGCATCGTAGTCTATCTGATACCATAAAAGCGTGTAGAAAATCACATAGTGATTTGTTTCGCTGATACATGGAGCATATGTGGTGATACAATCAGAGTATTACATAGAAGGAACAAACTCTGTCTATAGAAACAAACCAATCTATATCAATACGACTATTTGTTAGCGTGATTGCTGGATGAGCAATAGTGGCGGCACAAGGTGCGGCACGTACAGGTAGTCTAACAGTCAGGCGTCCAAACCTAATCATTCTCCGGACAGATCGCCGGAGAAAAGAACTAGAGTGACGGACGGATGTCTGTGGACTCTCAGTCTCAAGTTTGTCACCTACTGATAGCTGACCTGACCTACAACAAGACAATTGTTCTTTGTTCTGCTTGGGATGCATGGGGCTGTCGATCGTAGCAATCTTGGACGCTGGCACGCTGCCCCATCGCAGTTTCTTCTTCCTGTTGCGCTCGTGCCGGGGCCGGCGAAAAGACGGGGAACGTATGGTGCAGGCTGCAGAAACGGCGCGAGGAGAAGGCTCAGGGAGTCAACACCGGATCGCCAAAGGAAATGGAGTTTGGTACCATGTCACTCTCGGCAAGGAAACGCTGCCTCCCAGAAACAGCTGAGCCTTGCACGCCTACCACCACCCATTAAAAAAAGGCCTTGGACTTGGACCAAAGAGCGGTGCTATGCGCACGTATGAATGGGTTTTCATTTGGAACTTCTCATCATCTCATTTTTAGGATTGCTCCTATCTAATTAGATTATTCGCCTGCTGAAACATGGCACAGATTTAAAAAAAAAAACACTAGTGGTCACTAATGTGTCAACACAGGTCAACCCATTGGCACCTTTCTTGATTGAAAACTTCAAAACACTTCTTTTAGAGAAAAACCTTCAAAACTTGTGAGGTGTTCTTAATTTGCATTCAGAGTTTGCATAAGAAAAACACTCGTAATTCATCCACAAAACACAAACCAGGAAAAGAGGGCAAAGTTACAAAAGCAATTACACTCAAAAGTTACAAAAGCAATTACACTTAGAGAAAAAGGAGGGGGAGAAAAGGTTAACCCCATGTTGGATGGAGGCAGCTGCAACAGCGAGACAAGCAGGCAGCACTACAACCCCAATCTCTCGTGCACTGACTCCCTTCTTCCTCCTACCTTTTTGTTCCTATTGTCCTCTCCTCTCCGGTCTCCCACCCCAAATTTCTCTCCTTTTCTTGGTGCTGCTGCACGAACGCCTCCAGGTCGCCGCCTAGGGATCGCTCCCAAGATCCGATTTTGATCTACACGGCGAGGAATTCAGTCCTTCCTCGTCAAGGCCCACCTCGCAGATCGCCCCCATCGTGCTCGATTTGTTTGTAATTTTCTGGTTCTGATACTTGGCTTCTTGTACCTATCTTTGATCTTATTATTCTTGTCACTGCTCTGTTTTCTTGTTCTGTTTTTCGTTCAGATCAGGGTCTTGATCGTGGTTACAATTGTGAAGTTTGGGGTTTTCCATGATTAGTATCTGCTTACCCGGCAAACTTGGTTGTTTTCTTGATAGGATACGAAGTTCGATGCTTACTTTTAGGTTTTAACCTTGTTGGAGTTTGATTAAGGATAGCTGTTTACTATTCTTTGCTGAACTCCATGCAATTCTCCAGTTAGTTTAACAAAGAATGATCTACTTGTATAATCTGGTATCGTACCCTGCCCCTGGCCCCTGGGTATCAAACATTAATTGTTTAGTTTTCTCCCGAGAATCCCTTTCGGAATTCAAGGGAATTTTGACTCGTAGTTACTGTTAGTGCGTATGAACTAGGTGTCACCAAACAAATGACATACTTCAGGGGTGTTGTATTGGACCATATATCACTATGAGTCCGTGTAATTTTTTACTGGTTAGCGCAATCTCCTTGTCTCATTGTTGGTAATTCTCAGTGTCTCGTTGTTGCTAATTCTCAGTCTCGATAACATATTCACAATCAGCAGGATTGCAGGAATATAACTGAAGCTAAGCATTGCGCAACAGTATGCCGTGGACTCCCCTGTACTCGACTTACTACAGTAGCCGAAAGTGTGTTCGCCTTGTTGTTTTTTTCCGTGTGATTGTGTATGCCACTTCCTCTCCTCAGAACTTCTTTTGCGTTCATCATCAGAAATTTTCGTAATGTAGAGTGCACTCTGAATTTTTAATTTGGTATGCATTGCAGGTGAGGCAGTTACATTTACAGGAGACTCTCTTTTCCTTTGAGTGGCTTTCTGTTCTTGACTATATTGGGTGTGAAAAGAATGAGAATGTATGTTAAGATTGAACTTAAGAGATTTCGTGTTGTGAAGGAAGTGGGAACTATAGTAATGAATGTTAGGATCTTTGCTTGTTATCAGTTGATGCAAGTGTGCCAGGTGAGCTATTTGTTTATTCTCCGAAATATTCCTGTTTCCTAAATGAAATATGGTTGTTTGTCAACAAACATTCAGGTGTCTTTTTTCATAGCTAAGTTTATTGTAATTTGTTTGTCACTTTTCACAATAATCTTGATGCAGTAGTGAAAAGTATCATCCATCAATAACGAAGGGAGATATTCCTGTTATGGAATAGCTAAATTAGTTATGCTTTCAAGTGTGTTTTGCAAAACACTCAAGGTCAACGAGATACATCAAGTTTTAGTTCTTACCCTGGGACTCAAAACCCTCATATCCTTGAGTTATGCAAAGAAAATATGTATTGATCTTTCTTATTTCCTTTTTATGTGAATGCAACATTGTTCATTGATAAATAATAAGTAATGTTATTTTTGTCTAGCTTGGCTAGGAAATAGATATTTCATTGGTCTGTGCATAGACTCCTTATAATATTTATATGCGTATCTATCTGAATCAAATATATATACCTATAAATTCAGTTTACATGTTCTTTTTGAAATTATCCGTGCATTCAGTTATTTCACACATCTTCTACTCCTTTTTGTTGTGTGTCATTGGTATTCTAACAACTTGTTCTAAATTGCAGGCTGAGTACTTCCGTCAATTGCTTAAGCCTGTCACGTAGTCTAAGCAGAGGACACGAGTTTAGTTATTGTATCTGCTATTTTAGCTTTCATTTGATATTAAGGTGCAACAACAAAAGCAGTGCAGTGGTGATGATGGCTACCTTGTGGTAGGACATATTTAGCCTTCTTGTTGTTGCGAGCTTCAAACATATAGTAGATTTCTCGTTGTTTTGGGCAGTGTAGCTACTGCACCAAATTGGTAGAGTTCCGAACTTAAGTGCATTCTTGTCCAGTATCAACCATCGACCCATGCAGAGGGATCCGACAGCTTTCACTGGAAACCCCTCCTTTGCTTATGGGCATGAAGCAGATGGTTGTATGGCAAATGGACCTTTGAGTGGTCAATGCAACTACAGGGTCCCTGTTTCACCTGCCTTTGGTGCCCCTGCAGGCATGACAAGCCCTCAACTCCGAACACCACTTGATGAATTTGAGTTCCAACCTTCCAAGGTATGCCCCAGAAACTTCATCATCTTTGATCACACCGATGACAAAGGTCGCATCATGTATCATCCTGCCTTGGTGAACAAGCTGAACCCCACAAACATCAATGCTTTCCCTTCCTACCGTGAGGTGGTTTGCAGAAGTTCTGGCCAAGACAATGGTAATCTGGAAGATGAATCCTCGTCTTTCAAGGAGGACACAAGAGAAATCGATGCACTGCTGAGCTCTGATGAAGAAAGTGACGAAGATGATGTCGTGAGTACCGGGCGTACTCCTGACCCCTTGGAGGGTAGTCTCCTTGATTCGTCTTCACCGCCCAGGTTTAAGAAAATGAGTCATTATTCTGAAAAGAGTTCGGTTTTGCATGGATCCACGGAAAATGTTACTCATGAGAGGATGAGGAAGATGATCACTGTTCTTAGGGGAATAATCCCTGGTGGGGACCAATTGGATACTCCGGCTGTCCTAGAGGAAGCTGTTAGATACCTAAAGTTCCTCAAGATGGAGGCAAAGGAACTCGGCGTGGAGGGCTCGAATGACTAGAACTGGCCAATGATCTGCTGGTGACAGTAAAGGCCTACATAAATAAAATCTGAAGGTGGCATATATGTATATATGGCCTTAAGCAAGGCCCTTATCATCATTGTTACTGGATTGGCTTTGTGTGGGTGTGGAAGGCAAGGAAGGCATCCTGCTTTTGCTTCTTTCTGCAGGCCTCAAAAGGTTGTGTTTTGTGGGATTCTGATGCTTGATCTCTGGTGGTATGGTCTGGCCTCACTGTGGCTTTCCCTGCCCCCTCATGGTGTGGTTGGATCGTGGGAAGAAGCTTTGGATGATGCATTATGTTGTCTGACTTACTTTTGCCGTTTGTGACTTTGCACTCCACCGTTCTTGTGATCAAGCTTCCTGTGGTGGGCACATCCCAGATCACTGTCCTTTTGCTGAAGGTTACTTCGGTCTGCCTTTTCAAGCTCTTATCTTTGTGCACTGCTTAAATTATGTACATGCTTGACTTGTTATTGCGTAGACTGTGCAAAACAGCATCTTATCATTGTAAACTACCATATGAAATGATGCACTTAGGCTTTGTTACTTGTGACGAGAGAAATCTATCTCGTTTCATTTGCTTTGGAGATGATGATGATGATGGTTCTCTCCTTTGGTTAAGCATAGAGATGATTGTGATGATGGTGTCCAATAGATAGCATGACATTTGTGCTTTGGTTTATTCGCTGTGCTTTATCTGAAAGCTATGAAAGCGAATCCAGCATTGGCACAAACGTGCATTCTTTTGCAAAGGCCAATTATGCTGGACTAAAGTATGGTGTTTCTTATGCTTTAGCCTTGCCATTTGCTTGGCTATCGAATCCGGAGAACTTTGTTGAACACTTGGCCATGCAGTCATTATTATTTCTAGGAATAAGTCTACCTTACCCCACTGAGCTTTTACGAAATTCTAAGTTTCAACCTCCAATAACAAACCGGATGTTTTCTCCCCTAAAGTATTAATACCGTTTATTTACCTCTTGAAGCCTATTGAATGTGGTTTTGCTCCGAGTAGGTGCCAACATGGAGGCAGTTTCGATACGTAAGCTAATTTTTTGGTTTAGGGTTTTGACACG
Organism: Melocanna baccifera; assembly: GCA_036346265.1. NCBI lineage: Eukaryota > Viridiplantae > Streptophyta > Magnoliopsida > Poales > Poaceae > Melocanna > Melocanna baccifera. The sequence continues at coordinate 28,652,732 of CM070677.1, read as the reverse complement.
TAAGCAATCCAGTTAGCAAAATCAGTAAAAAACAAAAAAAGATGGTGGGACCCATATGTCATGCTCCAAAGCTTTCTTCTACGTCTACTCTTAACTGTTGCTGCTGCTCTCTCTCACACAAAGCCATGAACTCAATCTTGATCTCCTCTCCTGTATGAACATGGGAGGGTTGGCTCACGCTCGCTACCCACCGTGCATTGCTGCTTACCGGCCACCGGCTTAGGCTTAAATCATGACTAAGAAATTGATACACAAAGACAAAAAAAAGATTGCTTAAATCAAGCCAAGAAATTGATTATATCAAAATCGAATCCAATAAAAGATGGAATGCATAGAAATTAAGTGGACTTGGAACGATAATGCTGTTGCATCCATGTGTAGATTGGAAGCATTTCTTTTGGGGGTAAGGAGAGGACTGGTGTTGTCCGGGCTTCTATCCACCGTCCATCGCGTGGTGGTACAGCCGCTGCTCATCGATATCGTCCAACTCGCTACCACCTCCCGCGCCTAGGTAGTGGGTACTCCAGGCCCTTTGTTCAACCTCATCTTTTGCACATGGAGGTGGAGCAACAGTAGCAAGAAAGAGCAGATGTAGCAGTGTGGTGTGGTCGGAGCCGAGGAAAATGATGACATTCCCGACGACCCTGTGACATTTCCCTTAAATTGATTAAGGAAAAATAAAGTTTTACAAGTGGGAGCATAATGTGACGCCGATATTTTGGGATATCTCGTGCCTCTATCGTGCCTATGCGCGGCCATGGTCCTCGCGTCATGCTTGAGGAAACCGCGGGAGTGACCTCAGCCACGGCCAATGAAGTCACCACCAAGGGTGGTGAGGTGGGCCTTCTTCTTTGGAGGACTTCGTGGACATGCTGCCAACGAAGAGGATCTAGAGAGAGATACATAGAGATATGTGATTAGGGAGGAGAAAGATGGAGCTGGGAACAAGGGGTGGAGGAGGAGGAAGGCGGCTAGGTGGAGCATAGTGGAGGTCGTGGCGCGATTGATAGGAGGTAGGGAGGAGCGGGAGAGGAGTATGGCCGTGGCCAAGAGCTCGGGAGAGATGGAGATGGTGGAAGCAAGACAATGTTATTCTGCGTATGTAATACAATTGCATTGGGTGCTTTCGGGTAAGAGTGCAATCGGGTCGAATTCGGATGGATATTGTTCATATCATATCCTAACCTATATTTTTCTGGATTCGAAGTCGGATATAGGAAGGCCAAATACAAATACAAATTCATAGTTTCAGATATGGTACCATCGGGATAGATACATTTTTTTTTGGAATCGAATAACAATATTCGGCCTTAATCATTCCATGGAAATGACTACACCAATCAAAACCAACCACAAGGTCCAAAACACACACCACCCAACAGTTTTACAATATCACTCCAAACAAAGTGCACAAAACAAAGGACTTAATCCTTTAATCTAAACCAACTACTCCACCCAAACTTGTTGAAAATCTCCATCACCACTCTCTCAAGTCTTTTGCCGCCAAATGAGTATATTTCTCTTCCTCTTTAGACAGATCGACCAAACACTTGATCCAATAAGTCCCCAAAGATGACTGCAAGAAAGGATGAGTAAAGGTTCTTTTGAAAATGGCATCATTCTGTTCATCCACAAAGCCCAACATAGAGCCGCTGCACCCACTAGAATCGTTTTCTAAGCCTCAAAGAGAAACTTCTAAGCCAAGACCCAAACAACACCTCAACACTAGTAGGTGCTCGAATACCAAAACTAAAAACTACCACATTCCAAAAGGCCCGGGCCACATGACAATCGAAAAAAAGATGCTGAATGCTCTCATTAGAGGAACAAAAGCAACATTTGGTACTTCCTTGCCACTGTCTTTTAGCCAGATTATCCTTCGTTAGAATGACTCCTTTTTTTAAGTACCAAAGGAAAATTTTGATTTTAAGTGGTAACCTAGCTTTCCAAAATAAATTTTTTTCTGGAATTCTCTCTCTTTCCATGAGATCTTTGTACAAAGACTGAACAGAAAAAGAGCCATTCTTGCATAAGTTCCAAACTAAAACATCCTCATCCTTATTCAGAGAAACTTGCACTATCAGCCTTACCAACTTGAGCCATGCATTCAACTTTTCACCTATCAACGCTCTCCTAAAAGAGACATTTATTGGTGTTGTACTTAGTACTTGGGCCACTGTCACATTTCTTTTTCTAACAATTCTATATAACTCCGGAAATTCTGACATTAGTGCTTCCCTTCCAATCCAAATATCCTCCCAAAATCTCACTTGTTGACCATTATTAACCATGAATCTGCTTCTCGCTAAAAAAATATCTTTGACCTCCATAAGCCCACTCCAAAATTGAGAATCCCCAGGTTGCTTAACCACTTGTGATAAAGTCTTACCTTTTAAATACTTTTTCTTAAGCAAATTCTGCCACAGACCCTCCTCATTCAACAACTTAAACAACCATTTACTCAAGAGACAACAATTCTGAATTTCAAGATTTAGAATACCCATACCCCCCACACATTTTGGTTGACTAAGGGTTCCCCATCTAGCCAATGTATACTTCTTTCTTGTCTCATCACTTTGCCAAAAGAATCTGGATCGATAATAATCCAGTTTCTTAAGGGTTCCTTTAGGAATCCTGAAAAAGGACATCATAAACACCGGGAGACTCGAAAGAACCGAATTGATTAAAACAAGACGACCTCCCGCTGATAACAACTTGCTTTTCCAACTACTAAGCTTTTTCTGAAACCTTTCTTCGACTTCCCTCCAATCCTTGTTCAAAATTTTTCGGTGGTGCATAGGGAGACCTAAATACCTAAACGGTAAAGCTCCTTCCTTGCAACCAAAAATTTCAACAAGATCATCTCTTCTGTCCTTTGCTTCTCCAAAACAGAACAACTCACTTTTATGGAAATTAATTCTGAGACCCGACAATTCCTCGAAAGTACTTAATACCAACTTCAGATTCTTTGCCTCTTCTAAATCATTTTCCAAAAAAATAATAGTATCATCCGCATACTGGAGAATAGACAAACCATCATTCACCAAATTAGGAATTAAACCCCTGAACTGCCCCCTGCCTTTGGCCCTATCTATCAGAATTGCTAACATATCCGCCACCAGATTAAAAAGAATAGGCGACAAAGGGTCCCCTTGTCTCAATCCTTTTGAAGTCTGAAAGAAATGACCTACGTTATCATTCACTTTAACCCCAACACAGCCTCCACTTACCACTGAAGCCATCCAATTGCACCAAGTAGGCGAAAAACCTTTTAATCTCAGAACCTGTTGCAAAAACGCCCAACTCACCTTATCGTAAGCTTTCTCAAAGTCTAATTTGATAATTATCCCACTCAATTTCTTCTTTTTTATCTCATGCAACGTTTCGTGCAAAACCATCGCACCTTCCAAAATATACCTTCCTGGAATAAAAGCTGTTTGCGAAGGTCTAATAACCTTACTCGCCACCCCCGAGATCCTATTAGCCAACACTTTTGTGAAGATCTTAAAGCTGACATTAAGCATACAAATTGGTCTATACTGTTGAATCTGCTTAACCTCTTTTTGTTTTGGAAGGAGTGTTATTATACCAAAATTAAGACTAAAAAGGGAAAGTTTGTTTTCATGGAAATCTTTAAACATGGCCATTAGGTCATCCTTTATTAGACTCCAAAACACTTGATAAAACTCTGCAGGAAATCCATCAGGACCCGGAGCTTTATTATGTTTCATTTGGAAGATGGTATCTCTCACTTCCTTTTCTGAGAAGACCTCCGTAAGACACTTATTCTCTATTACCGACACCTGAGGGATATCACCTTTGCAATTTTCATCAAGATTCAATCTATTCCTTTGCGACGACCCAAAGAGGTTCTTAAAATACCTTGTAATATAATTTTCCAAATTAACCTCTCCTTCAATAACTCCTTCTTCTTGTTCAAGTTGGAAGATTTTAGTTTTTCTTCTTTTACCATTTGCTACCATATGGAAATATGATGTATTGTTATCTCCCTTCAGGATGTCTGTGGTCTTGGCCCTCTGGAACCACTTCATTTCCTCCTCTCGAAGCAAATGAGCTAATCTTTCGTTCACACTTTGCTTCAGGTCTAACTCATGTTGACACAGAAGTTGTGTTTCCGCTTTCTTATCAAGCCTATCCGCTGTCCTGACCAACTCCTGTTTTTCTTTCTTGAGAGCCCCATTCTCATTCTTTGCCCATCCTCTCAAGAATTGTCTCAACCTCCGATTTTATTCTGCCACCTTTGCAAGGACGAAATACCCTTCATTTCTTCACTCCAAACCTTAGACACTAAGTCGAAGAATCCCTCACGTAGGAGCCATCCTAGTTCAAATTTGAACATTGGTTGGCCCTTCCCCTGGGTTCCTTCCCCCGTGCTGAGTAAAAGCGGAGTATGATCCGAAAAAACTCTACTTAAAGCCCTCACCGTTGAGAGTGGGAACCTTTGTTCCCACTCCGTGCTAACTAAGACCCTGTCCAGCTTTTCAAAGGTTGGATTTCTCAAGGAATTACCCCAAGTAAACCTTCTTCCGCATGCATCAATTTCCTTTAACTCGAGGCAATCTATAATTGCATTAAAAAGAAAAGGCCACTTTCCATCAAACTTATCATTATTTTTTTCACTCGGACTTCGCATGATGTTGAAATCCCCACCAATCATCAAAGGCAACTTATCCTTACTGCAGGCTTGGACCAACTCAGCCAGGAATATATCCTTGAATTCTGGTTGCGCTGCCCCATACACAGCCACTAAAATCCACTGAAAACCATCTCTTTTGTTTCTAAGATGAAATTTCACAAAGAACTCCCCCTCCACAATACTGCCCATATCAAAACAATCTAGATTCGCTCCTAACAAGATACCTCCTGACCTCCCCTGTGGCACCGTCCAATGCCAAAGAAAGTTTCTTCCCCCACACAACTTATTAAGCTGTGATAGCGAGAAATCTTTCTTCCTAGTTTCCAAAAGAGCAATAAAGTCTAAGCTCTGCTCTCTAGATGTTTCAAATAAGAATCTTGATTTAGCCAAGTCCTTAAGACCTCTGCTATTCCAGAAAATTCCTTTCATGAAGAATCCTTTTTTGATATTTTCACTTTCCTTTTTCCACATTTCCTCTTGCCCAACGACTTAGCGTTGGAACCTTGATCTTTATTGACAGCCACTACGTCACAACTTAGGTGATGACTATCAACTTCCAACATCTCATTCACCAAATCCCCACACAAGTGCTTTACTGCTTCAATTTCTAGTTCTTCTAAGTTTTCCGAATCCCCAACACTACTCAGCGAACCTTCACTGCGCTCCTCCACACTGCCCCTAAAATTAGACCTTTCTACATAAAACATATGATTAACCGCGGAAACTAAATCTTCATTATTGCCACTTGCAACTACCCCCAAATCCCTAATCATACTAACAGCAGAAAGAACAGGAATAGAACAAAACGAATTAACTGAAACGTTACCTTCCGTTTGCTCCAGGTTGCGCAACACTGCCCGCCGCTCTGCCCTCAGCATAGTATGTTCATCGGTCACCCCGATCAAGCGCGGGCTGGCCCTTGATGGTGAAGCCACCACCTCTTTAACCTCCATAGCCGCTGTCACATTGCCATCAGAAACTGACCAGCAAGCTTTCACATTCGGTGGTACACCTCCCCCCACCCTGTCCTGCACACCCCCCTCCCTCGCCAATCCCACCTGCTGTCCCGACACCACCTCACCTTTTGGAGCCTCCTCCGACTCCCCCATGAATAACTCTTCAACACAGCCGTCCTGGAAATCATCCCCAGCCCTGACCAGCTCATTCACCAAAAGATTACCCTGCTCCTTAACTCCTTCAACTGATTCCTCCACACATCCCACACTGCCCACAAACTCCTCCTTTTCGCCCATCACATTATCAGCCACTTCATCTAACACTTTATCCACCGACCTCTTCAAAAACTCCTCCGCTTTTTCTTTAAGAAAAATCATAAACTCATCCTCCCTCATTCTTTGCACTTTATTCTTGAGAGCTTCATAGCTCGAGCTTTCCTCTTTCGACGACTCCCCCAAATTTACTCCTCCACCTCCCCTCATGCGCTTGTGCTCTCTAGCACCCTCCATCTCCTCCCCCAACAAATCATCTTCCTCCATACCCTCCTCTTCGTTCCCATTACCACCATTGTCACCTCCATCCCACTGCACCTCTACTTCTTCTCCATTTTCATCAAAACCTCTCTCTTCCACCTCAAAGTCTAACTCGAAGTAGTGATCCCCAATGACCACATCTAGATGTGCAGGAATCAACTTCGGATTGAGGACAGCTACAAATATTCTTCCAAACACGTTCTTCCTGGTCACCTCCATATCCACTGTCTGAGTTGAACCAAGCAAAGATCCAATCGCCCAAAGATTCAAAAACTCTCTCAACGATTTCCGCAAACCAAAAACCTTGACCCAGACTTTAGGAAGTAAGAAACCTTCCTCCTTCTCTTGCCACTCCTCAAAGTTCAGCCTAACACCTGTGGAGACACCATCCTCCCTAACATCTGCCCCCCCAAAAGCAATCGACCGCTGCAACTCTGATTTTGAAGGAAACTGAGTGATGAAAGTATTATCCCCATGCTTCTCTACAACCCACTTCCACTTTCCTGGCACAATCCTTTGCATCTGAGCACAAACTTGCTCCACAGAAAGCTCACCTCCTGTGATGGTAATCAAAGCCTTCTTTGAGTCCTTTTTCCCTCTTAGCAAAGGAGGATGCTGAATATGAAAGAACCCCAAACCGTGCACCGCATACCCCACAGCCTGAGCAACTGGTCTTGGCATTTTAAGGATCGGGCATCTATGATTCACATGGTCGTGACTGTCACAGATGACACAATACACCTCCGCCGAACAACTTGCTGCTAAATGTCCCTTCTTTGTGCACCTCGAGCATCTAGAATCTGCCATCAGAACCTCTCCCTCCTCAACCGAGCCTCCTTGCACTTCCTCCCCCTGCACAACTGCCGTTCCCTCCTGCAACTTGCTCTCACTGACCTTACCCCCTTCACCTTCAGCCAACTTTCTTGCTCCTGCCGAACCTCCAAATGCCCCCCATGCACAGGAACACTACGCACAGCTGGGTTCCAATTTTGCCTCTCCACACCACTCCCCAACCTGCCACCAGAACCCCCACGCGGCCCCTCAAAAAACCTCCCAGCACCTCTGCCACGGTAACTCCTCACCCAACCCCTTCCGCGAAACTCCATACACCCATCAGCTGACCTCAAACCCCGACCTCCAACCTGAGCTCCAAAGCCAGCCGCACGAAAACTACCACCACCAGGAACCGCATCAACATTCTCCACCCCCTGCCCACGACCCCGGCCAAAGGAAGCTCCGAAACCCCGAGACCCAACGAAACCTGCCTGGTTTGATCTCACAAACCTTCCCCCCAAACCACTGCGACCTCCTCTCTGCATCTTGACCTGACGCCGCTCTTCAGACCCCAGCTCCAACTCCTTCGTCCCCTTCACCTCCACCGCAAAGGAACTAGCCCTGGGAAGTGAAACGTCGACTGGAATATGGAAGGAGGTGGCGGCGCTCTGTTTCCCCAATAACGCCCTCGGCCTCCCTTTTCTGGTGAGAAACTCACCTAAGCCCAGTGGAAAACGAATCACCACATGGGCCCCTTCACTCCCCAACTGGCCCAAAACTAACCATTTCGGCCCAGCTGGACGAGCAGCCTTCTCCCAGAACCCTCCAGAGACGTTCTTCCCCACCTCCGATCCAAGCAACTCCTCAGCTTGCGGCGGCGCCTCCACCGACCCAACTTCCCTCCCAACCTCTACTCCGAGCCCCTGCACCCTGATTTTTCCTTTGCCCTTCCCCCTAGCCCTCAAATCTTTTATCTGGATATCACCCAGACGCAGATCCGGAGACACCCGCCTCGCCGGAAGCGGCCCTTTCCACGGTCTAAAACCCCGTGAAAAATTCCTCGCCGCCGCTTCAACAAACTGTGAACCTACCGATCTGAACAAGCCCTCCTGACCTGAACCACACTCCACAGCCCCCAAACTTGGTGGCGCACAAGCTAAAGAATCTAGGGCTCCTGCTCTTACCAGACCCCTAACCTCCAAATCCGCGAGCCCAGCATCCTGCAGGACACCGTCGCTCGACGCCTTGGAGATGCAATCCCCCGCTTCTCCTTCCTCCTCAGAGCTATCCGCTCCGACCAACGGCCAGAACCTTGAGCCACTCCCTTCTCTCCTTACCCCGGCTAGCGGGTCCGAGGATGCGAGCAGCTCCGTGCGAATACTCAAGAAGCACTCCTCCGCTTCAACCTCCCGCCTTCTGGTCTCTCTCCCGTGGAGCGAGAACTTCCCCACCACAGGAGAAAGCATCCCTCAACGACACCAACGCCGCCGCCTTTCCAGACCCCGAAACCGGCGAGGAATACCGGGGCGCAAGAGTGAGGCGACGCCGGCGAAACTCCCTCCCAAAACGCCCTACCGCCCTCATCCTCTCAGATACATGACGATTTTGGATAAGAAACGGATAATATAGGTGGACGGTATGTGCATATATAAAGGAATATACATCAACTCATACCACCATCACTTCAAACCTTCAACAAGCAATAAATTCATCTAGATTACTTAAGTACGGTAGCTACTAAATTCATATACAAGTTCAACATAAGTGGGGAGGCTTGGTGGCGACTGACTGGAGAGGTTGGACTCTAGAGTTAGGTTAGAGCTTGGGTAAAATCTAGTTGATGGGTTGGGCCGGTTGGGATACTAGCTTACTTGTCAGATATCCAATCGGATAGTATCCAGTTTACTATTTACCAACGCTATTCAGTTAGATTTTAGTTCTCCCATTTTCGCTACCGCAGCAACAACTATCCAGTACCGACCAGATTCGGTACTGAATACTAAATTATCTTCCTATATTTGGTACCAATCAGATTTAATACCAGATCGATCGAGATTAACCCGTACCATTTACACCCCTACTTTCGGGCACCTTGTGACTTTTTTACCTCATTTTGTTTTCTCGGTCAAGCTTCAGTTTTCTTCCCCTGGGGATGGACAATTTGCTTTAACTTCCATGGTTAAGTTAAAAATTTTATTTGTGTTCTTTCCTGGCCTATGCTCGCTAAGTAAAAATGGATGAATATGATATTTGCTCAAGAATGACTCTTTGAATAATTTTTTTTGGAAACTTCAGTAAATTCTATGGCGAATACAGTAATTGCATGCTGATTTCATTAGCACAGCTATGATTGTGATGGGGACTCATAGCTTTAACTTATCTGAGGTACCTTAATCGTTAAGGTGGTACATCATGGACATGGTTGCTATTTGGATCCGTTGAAATTGGCATTTTACCTTTTTATTGTTCGGGAATGGTAAACTACTCCCTGACATCAATACTTATATTTAAGTAGTATCATCCTTTGATATAATCACTATCACAGCAAATAAAATATGGCCAAAACAAAATATCCCTTACAGAGCAGTGCTTCTATACTTTTTTTCTCTAACAAAAGCAATACTAATCTCAAAATAAATAAAGAGGTAAGTAACATCTTATATATTTGGAACTAATATCTTGGACAATTGGACTTCATTTGTAGAGTGAGGCTAGTTTTTATTATTTTTGGGTGGGGCTATGTCTCTGATATGTTTGGAACTAATATCTTGGACAATTAGACTTCATTATTTGTAGAGTGAGGCTTGCGTTAGGTTGGACTTTATTTTTCTCATAAAAAGAAAGAGTGTGTCGTCCCCAAAGGCGTTGAAGTTTTGCATTCCACCTGCCGCCGAATCCTCCGAGATACTTGTATTGAGTTGCATATATCAACTAATTTATCTAAAAGTTTAAGCTAATAAGAAAAGACAGGTAATTCATTTATACTTTAATACTCTCCTCAGGTGTAATTCACTTATGCTTCAACACTCCCTCTCATGTGTAGACTCCTTCAGACTTAAGACGTACAATAGAAGTAGGCTGTAATTATTTTTTTAATTGTGTTAACCGGGTATTGAACTTAAGATCTCTTGTCTCTGATACCATATTGAGTTGTATATACCAAATAGTTTACCTAAAAATTTAAATTGATGAAAAGATAGATAATTTACTTATACTTCATTGGTTTGCTTGTTGCTAGGCCTAGAAAAAAAGCTCGTTAGTGAGGCTTGTTGGCTCGGTTTAAAATTGTTTCAGTTACACTTGTTAATTAGTTAAATATTGAAAGAGTCGATTTCGGATAAAATTAAATTTTCCTTTGGCTCGGCTCAGCTTGGTTAGTTTGCTCGATTCTAAAAATAATTTTAAATTATTAATAAAATAATATTAAATAAAATTATGTTAATTTTAAAAAAAGCTCGGATGGAAGGGGATTCCTAAATGGGACTTGTTGGTTATGACCTGATTCAAAAAGGTGATTACGCTACCTAAGAGATCCGATTAATTTGCGATTTTCATGGCTCAAGTCTTGGGAGACCGAAATAATGTGCTTGGATTATGTTGGCACAGACACAATCTCTGCTGCCTGGTGCCATTATATTTTGTGTGGTGCAAGGTGATTATTATTGCTCGCGCCTTTTTTTTCTATTTACGGTTGTTAGTTCCTACCAAATTTCAACACTAGCGGGTTCGCATTTTTCAACTGTGCTAGGTGAATATGATTCACTCGGCCGTTCTCGCAGTCAAGATGTATATATATATCACCACTGTCCAAGTTAGGGGTGAAAAAACTCGTTAGTAAGACTCGTTGGTTCAATTTAAAATTATTTTAATTACACTTGTTAATTAGTTAAATATTAAAAAAGTTAATTTCGGATAAAATTAATTTTTCCTTTGGCTCGACTCGGTTTGGCTCGTTAGCTCGATTCTAAAAATAATTTTAAACTATCAATAAAATAATATTAAATTATATTATATTAATTTTTAAAAAAATTTGATAAGACGAAGAGCTGACTAAATATCTACCCTAGTCCAAGTTAAGACCGAGAGAATGCACAGCGGTAAACTGAAACCGGTGAGAATTGACCATGTGAATATTGCCACATCTTTCGTTGAGCGGAAGGATTTATCTGGACCAGGAGTTGTTTCGAAGCTGGGCATTGATTTCCGATGCTCCATTATACCTTGTGTATTTTATGCATCATGAAACTCCTTCTACGATGCTATTGGTGTTTTGAACACGTGGATCGTGAACAGTTGTAAGACCATACAGTGACAGTTTTATAAAAGTGATAAGTATTTGATATTACTTGTGCTTTACTCTTGTCAATTTAGTTTGATTTTTGTGAAATTAAATTTTCATGTGTGCTTCTCTATTGAACCGGTTAGAGCAGCCTAGGGTGACGGTCTGACCGGTGGAGTCTGGCTGGCTATGTTAGGCGGTTTGATTAGCTTACAAAGTCGCGGTCAGACCAACCCTGGTGAGGTGTAGTTGAGTTGAGTTAAAGGTTGTTTTCTATGATGTTAGTGGTGTTAGTCACGGCGGGTGTTATGTAAGTGTTAATCATGGGAAGTCCATGCATGTGTGAGTCATACCGTGTATCTATGCATATGGTTTACTAATGAAGAGTCGAATGCATGTTATTTGTACTCAGATCGATTGATTTGTCTTTAATGTTCAGGTGCTTTGATAATTATTGTAGCCAGCGATAAGACCGAGGCTACGAAAGAAATTCTGAGGTCATGGTGTGTCTCGTAAGTCCAAGTGGAGAAACATCTCAAGTTGATAAGTATGAGAGAAAAACAAGAGTCATAAAAAGGCAATGTATGTATGTGGTGTTCCAATTGGACTTGTGCATTTTAATTGGTGACGTTCCTTGGAGCAAGCGTACGATCTTAATGGCAAGGCGTTGGGCATCACAGACTGTAGAGTGATATTGTTGTGCCATGGGACTTGGATATTTTAAGTGGTGACGGCTTCAGCATAGACGTACGATCTTGGGGACAAGTCATACGCATCGCATTATCGTGAAGACCAGCAGGTGGCAATTTGAGAAATTGTCCAAAACTAAGTGGAGTAGCAGTTTGCAAAACAATAGCACTGATCTAAGTAATTTAGGTCACATCTTTGTGGTTGGAGTATTTTATCGGGCTTGTGGAGCCTTTGAAAATTGCACTCTAAAAAGCGTGCAAGTATGTGTGAGTGTAAAACTTGTTTGTGTGTAGATTATTAGGTTTTTTCAAGTATAAGTAGTGTGATCCACTAAAGAATGACTAGTTTAATGAGGTGAGGAACATCCACTATATAAGTTTTTGTGTTGTATTGTGAGAAGTATGTCTTTTATGACTTGAGTGTTTAGGGTTAGGATTTTCTTGTGTTAAAGCATTTTATGTATGTACTCTAAACTTAGAGCTCTACTATTCTGAGGGATTGATTGTAAAATATTTCTCTCTAAGTGAAACGAACATCCAAAGTTTACCTAAGTGAATTGTGTCATAGATTCTCTCTTGTGCTTTTGATTTGTATGCCTTTCTTCTTTGGATTTTTCTTCTCTTGAGATATTTTGGTGCCAAGGATGTGTAAGAGGTGAAGATGACTTCTGGAGATAAGACCCATCTATCTAAACATGATTTAGAGGAAGTTTTTAAATTTGCTCGGTTTTCCTTGAGAGAGTGGTGATTTTTAGATTTTGCTCTTGTTGATATTTTGAGTTGAATTCATATTGTATTCTAGCTTGTTATGACATATGAGGATCCATCCCAAGTCATCTAAACCATCTAAGACCCATGAGAAAAAGCAGATCGAAGTTTCCTTCTGTTGTCCAGTTTTGGTGCACCCTTTACTAAAATAGAAAACGGTCATAATTTTGGTATGATTATCTCGATAGTTGGTTGGAATAGATTTGTAACATCCTAAAAAAGGTGCATGCTAAATTTTACGTCATTTGGATCATCGAATCAAAAGTTATGTAGATTTTCGGATTTGAAACAATAATGAAATTATAGTTCATTTGCTGGTATGACCGCCATTCACCAGAGATCTAACCGCCATTGAATTGGAGGTATGATCGGTTTCAATTTTTGGTCTAACAGAATGCAATTTTTGGTCTGATCGGTGAGGCTATGATTTTTCAGAGTTTTTACTTCCTTGGCTTAAGGCTTTGTTGATATTATGAATTTGGTTTTTCATTGCATGTTATTGTTAATATTTGGGAGATATTTTGAAATAATCATTCACCCCCTCTAACTCATCATACTCGATTCTACAAGTGGTATCAAAGATATGTTGCTCTTTGTTGATCTTAACCGATCTTAAGCAATGGCGTCGGAGAGATATCACAACAAGTCTCCTGTCTTCGATAGGACTATCTCTATTAGAAGATATGGATAGTGATGCACATCGAGGCTCAAGATTTAGCCATTTTAGAACAAAGTGAGAAGTCATTTTATTATACCTGTCGTTAACATGGTCCTTAATGTTGTTCAGTTAACAGAGGTTAAGATAAATGCTAAGGCACACAACTTTTTGATCTAAGACTTAGGAAGATCTGAGTTCAATCGAGTATCTCGTCTTACATCCGCATATGAGATCTGGACGACCATCTCTAATTATAATGAGGGAACATCAAAAATCAAGAAAGTGTGTGATACTCAATTCAAGAGGGACTACTAAAAGCTGGAGATAGAACATGGAGAGTCCATCAATTCCTTCTTTGATTGATTACATAAGATCTTGAGTGATACAAGGTATGTTGGTGTGATCTATTTAGATACTGATAATGTGGTTCATGTTTTGAGTGCTCTTGATATGAGTGCTTAGGAAATGAAAGTTACATCTATAAGTAACAAGGCGGACTTGGCAACTATGACCGTGAATAAGCTATATTCATACCTTAAGACCCATAGGATGGACGTCATAATCAAAAAATCCAAAAGTCTGCAGAGGATAGCTTTTGTGACTAATCATACCAAGAATAGTATTTCATGTGAGAATACTTCTTCGGACTTTTTATTATCTTGTGTTTTAAGCCATGAGTAATGAGCAACTTAAGATCCTGTCCATAGATGATCTAGCCCTCATCACTAACCAATTTGCCCATACCTACCACAAAACAAGAGAGCTTAGGAGAAGAGGTCTAATTATGTGCTTCGAGTGTGGTGAGATGAGTTATATTCGTACTAGATGTCCTACCTTTGTGAATAGGGATAGAAATGATCGTGGGGGAAGGACTATAAAAAGGAATACAAGAAGGACCACAAGATGGGTTACAACAAGAAGCCTCATCAACCTTTCAATAACCACGACGCAATCAGGGAGGCGACCATGTCATCGCTCACAATTCTCAGTGGTCAAGACATGAGCAATGTTGAACCAACAACTTCAAGCGATGAGGAGGAGCAAAGGAAGGAGAAGAAGTTAGTTAGCTTTACCGGGCTGTGCCTCATGGCTGCTAGCAATGCTGACTCTCACCACACGCTTGATAAGGATGATCCCTACACCAAGGACAATGATGAGGTAGATTTCTTTGACTCTCTCATGCTCAAATCAAGCACTTAGAACGATTGGTAAAAAGAAATGATAAGTTTAAAACTAAAAATAAGCTTCTAGTCTTGCAAATGGATAGATTTAGAACACTATTCCTTATCTTGATAACTATGATACTTATCTTACTTTGCATGCTACAATTGAAAGACTGAGATCATTTGAGTCATCTTTGTTCGGACAAGTAGAAAATGGTAGACCTAAAATTGTTGACATCAAGGTTAGTCTATGTTCTAGTTGTTTAGGAGATGGAGACATTTCTAAAGATACTTGCCATGTAAATTGAAAATTGCTCTGATTCAGTCATTGATTTTCTTATGCTCATTGTGAGTTTAGAGATGAAAAATTGAAAGAATTAACTGACAAGCTTAATCTTGCTAGATCTGAACCTTGTAATACTTGCTCTAAGGTCAATTCTAAAATTGAAGTTCTCACTAAGATGTTTCAATACAAACATGATAAAGAATTTATTATTTCTGTTCATGCTTCATATGTTGATTTTATTACTCTCGTTACTTGTGCATTTTATATTGAAATTGGAAATGATTTTAGTTGATATGTACAAAGCATTTAGAGTTAAATTTGATGAGCAGTTGCGTAGAATCAAGAATGTGTCTTGTGTTTCTTGTGAGGCTTTGAAGTTAGAGATAGCTGTGCACAAAGAGAGATACACTAGAACTGTTAAGAGTTAAGCTTATGAGTCTTATGTCATTTTTGTCAAGAAGAATAATTATTTGCAGAAAACGCTTAAGAAGTTTTCTTGTGGGAAGAAGAATTTAAATATGATTCTAGATCAATCTAAGGTTAGTAAAGCCAATAGAGATTTAGATTTCAACCCAGCATTCTAATAGTCATCATCCTAAGGTAGTGAATATAGTTGAGAGTGGGAAGTTTGAAGTTGCCCCTCTTGAGCCTATCAAGATTGTGTTCAGAATTTGTCTAGTCCCTTTCTACCAATATAGGTGTTTCTATTTCAGCAGGTATGACCCCTCAAAAGGTTAAATGCTATTTCACCTTTTGTAAGAAAGATGGCCACATATTGTTGTGATTTTCTGAAGTTTTTGCTTTTTTGACTTAGGGCTTTATTGAAATTATAAATTTAGTTCTTGTTACATATTATTGTTAATATTTAAATAAATAAAAGAGTGACTCACCACCTCTAACTCCACATACTGATCATACACTCGATTCCACGATAGTACATCTTTCCCTGAAGCTGAGCTGAGGGACGATCCAGACCAGAGATGACAATGGGTACCCGGAACCCGATACGCGGTGGGTTTTTACTCTATTAAGGCATGAGTCTGGGTCAATTTTCTAACTCATGGATATCTTAATGGGCAAAAAGCCCAATCCATCGGGTCTACCGGGTTCGGGTACGTTCCTATAGTATCTGAACCCGTAAATCCATAGGTAATATAAACCTGGCCATCCTAACAAACCAGCCCACATCTCGGCCCACAATTACCCTAAAACTTCTCCAGCCGGCCTAGCCCAACTAGTGCATATAAAAGACGATGGCCCAACTAGTGCATAATATAAACTTGTTGCTTGTTTATTGCCTAGGGCTTTATGCTGATATGCTATGCCAATGAACTATGAACTGAGAATTGATGGAGTGAACTAGTGATGTGCATTGTGGATTTGTCGTTGCTTGTTTCAAGCATATTAGCATATAAATTGAACTTATTGTTGACTTGCTAAGCACTGCACTGTCTGCAATCTGCACAGCTGTTGTTGGGAACGGGCAACCCGTGGGTACCCGTTACCCGAGTGGGCATGGGTCTAGGCAAAAATCTGCACCCGTCAATGGGCATGGGCATGCGTCTAACTTTCACGAGCACGGGTTTGGGATGGCAAAACCCAGCGGATTTGTACCCATTGCCATCTCTGATCCGGACCTTGATGACTCTGGAAAGACGCGCCAATATTTAATTCTTTATCCAAAAATACCTTGCCAATGCTAACTATTAAAGCTCATGTCCTCTTCGTTGGTTGCTTTTTTTGTTATTAGTTGTTTATTAAGGAATTGTTCATTTGACCTTATAAGTTTGGTTTCCCCTTTTTCTTCACTGCAGCAGTTAAAAATGTACTGAAGCTGCTGTTAGAAATGTAGACAATATTTTAATTCCAAATTTTATTAGTAGTGATGTAAAACTTACAACTAACAGCAGACTACTCATTATACTTCAAAAAATATGCATGAAAATATAGTATGAAAGTTGATTAAACGTGCGAACGACTTACTGTTGGGCTTGATGAAGAATAGGAAGTAGCGCAAGCGTGATGCAGTGCAGAATGTAGATACTAAGTGCAGCGAGCGGTCGCGCAGATGTGTACTGCCTAGAAACCTTATTGCCGTCCTCGTGCAAGTTTTCACAATAGCAATGGCTCAGGGATACCGCTTCCCTTCTTCACGGTGCACGCGGGAAAGAAAGTCAAGGAGGTTCAAACGATACAACACAACAGCACAAGTTTGCAGGAAGAAGAAATGGAGACCGTGAGTTTCTTGTCAATATACTCTGAACATCTCCAGGTGTATATATATAGACAGACTGATAACTGATATAATTAAGTAGCTATTTATCTATTAGTAACTGATATATTTAATCAGCCATCAAAACTAATAAAGCTCCAAATTAGTCAAGCTGAGGGACGATCCGGACCTTGACGACTCTGGGAAGACGGACTGAAAATCTCCATTTCCTGGAACTAGGCGTCAAAAAAGCCCACCTATCGATCGGCCCACGCGCAGCGCTGCACAACTTTGTCACATTTGTTGCCTTGCTGATGGTCTGCGATTATCCACACCGGCTATGGCCCAATATTTTGTGTCACCCAAACAAGCTCTGAAACGACCCATGTTGAGAAAACCTTGGGAGTTGGGGCATGATAACAGCAGCCTATCTGTGTCATTGCTCACGGTTTCAATGGTGCAAATTAATGTTTGTTTGATTTTAAAGGAATCCGAAGCGCTATCAATCAACTTTAACAATTTGTCTGGAGTTCAAGAGGAAACAAACGCCGTGAGCATTGCTTCCTGTCAAATTTATCTCAATAATGACAACTAACAACGATGGATTCCAGTGACAGTACCAGCTGCACACAAGTTCAATTTGGCTTATTATCCTATTCTTATTTTGAGAGGAAAAATTAGGCGATTCCATTTGATTTACTCGTTGCCTAGCACTAGAGACTAGAGAGAGGTCCTAAATTTACTTCAACAAAAGAAGTATTACAATTTGTGATCAAATTTTATTTTTACACACTTTCATATAGTAACGCTTTTAGTACTGATTTGGAGCTCTCTCAAAAATAAAAATTACTCCCTCCATTTATAAATACATGTTGTTTTGGATACATGAAGATAAACTTTTGAAACTTTGATTATCATTGTCTTTTTAAATATTTATATTAAATACATGAAAATCACATATATATATTTGTCTTGAAAATTGCTTTTATAATATTATAATTTCTGAGGTTCATAAAATAATACAGTATAAATTAGTGGTCAAAGTGATATTTTGAAGACTATGTCAATACCTAAGATAATATGTATGTATTTATCACCGGAGAGGGTACTGATTTGGAGCTAGGAAATGCTAATCTAGTCAAGATGTGCACTTTATCTTAAACAAAGATTCCAAGAAGCACCTTATTTAAAGCATAAATTTGTTGTCCACTTTACGTTTGCTGAGCACAATGAATACCAGGGAAAAGTACAAATAACAAGCACTACGTCCTTAATAAAATTTGGAAACAACTTAATTTTCCTTGCGGTTAATCTATATATTTAGAAATATTTGTGGTCAACGAAGAAAAAGCTTGACGAGTACCAAAAACAGAACTATTTTAGACCAGAAGTAGTATTTTGAAAAAAAAACAAGTGTGTGTTCTCCATATTTTCTTTTTATTCGCAAAAAGGTAGCATGAAATAAAAGTCTTTTTGGGGAAAAAAAAGGAAATATGCAGAGGTTGCTAGCGTATTATCCAAGGTGGACTTTTCCACGATGAACTTGTTAGCCTTCCACGACATTGCTATGAGAATCTGCAGTGGTCAACAAAATTCACTCCGCTATAGTACCGTGAATTTTTCCTTGTATTGTCCGTCCAATTGAGAAAAAAGGTTCAGATTAATGGCTACAGTAAAGGTGTTAGTACTGCTGCTACAACATCCTGGCGAATCTTGCGCATTTTTCGTTGATCTAATGGCGCAATTCGTGACATGTAGCACCTGGATTTTATTCAATATTGCAAAATAGAGTACAAGCAAGCCGTTTTTTATGAGACCAGAGTTCAAGCAAGCCCTACATCCAAAGAAGCACCGTCAAAACAGCTTAAAGTCAGTTTCTACTTTTGGTTTTTGTTTTTTTCACTATTCAGTAATTTTATCTTTTTTTAGTTTTTTTAATTTTTTTAGGCTTTTTTGCTTTTTTCCGTATTCATTTGCATTATCTGTGATGGGCTAACATATTTTTTCTATTTTTAATTTTTTAAATTTAATTATGCTAAATAAACCAACTCAACTACAGTAAAAATTAAATCAACTACAGTAAAAAATCATAAATCAACACCAAACTGAACTACCTTTTCTTTTCTTGGTACGGATATTTAGAAGTCACTACATTGCAAGCGTCCAGAAACGATATGTAGAATCCTTGAAAGGGAGGTGTCACCTAGAAATGTTCAGACCGTTGCTCTCAAAAATTGAAAATGCACAAAGCGGTAACACTCAGAGTCACATTCTAAAGGCAGAGTCCAGCACATTGACGTTTGGTAATTGGTAGCAGTTGCTTCAAGGGTTTCAGATTTCTACATGTGCCTAAATATTCATGCATCTTCCAAGAAACGTCACGTCCGACCACATTATCCTGAAGAGATTTATTCGCGAGATCTTGTCTTCCCCT
Source organism: Melocanna baccifera (assembly GCA_036346265.1). Classification (NCBI taxonomy): domain Eukaryota; kingdom Viridiplantae; phylum Streptophyta; class Magnoliopsida; order Poales; family Poaceae; genus Melocanna; species Melocanna baccifera. Next base: position 28,633,322 of record CM070677.1, on the reverse strand, counting down.
TTTTCTTTTTATCTGATCGCGAAACAGAGCACAAAGTTTTATTGAGAACTTGGTCAGACTTATGTACCCCTACAAAACTTGCTATTCCACTTTTACCCTTAAAATGTCAGAAACCCCTCTACTAAGGCACCACTTAAAATAGTTTAAAGTCAATCTTTGCTTCTGATTTTACTTTTTTCACTATTCAGTAGTTTCATCTTTTCTAGTTTTTTAGTTTTTGAGTTTTTTCCTTTTCTTTTTTTTCCTGTATTCGTTTTGTATTGTTCGTGATAGGTTAACATTTTTTCTATTTTTATATTTTTTTAAATATAATTATGTCAAATAAGTCAACTCAACTACAGTAAAAAATAAACCAGCTACAGTAAAAAACTATAAACCAACATCAAACTGAACGCTACCTAAAACCCTCTCAATCAGTTTCTGTGGCCCTACACTGACTTGTCAGTCAGAATTAGCACAGAAATTCCTCTTCAAAAAAAAAAAGAATTAGTATAGAAATATACAGAAAAGTTTTTTTTAGATAATGGAACTAAGTTCCAGCCGAAATATACAGAAAAGTAGTATCACTAATTTACTAATTCTCAAGTTCAAGGTCTAACAGCCGCTTCCACTTGGACTCTAGCCCTCACCCGAATTACTATGGCAGTATTAACTTGTTTAGACTTATTTAAATACTCTATCGGTTCTTTTTTACTTATATTTTAGATTTTTTTATGGTCTCCCAGATGTAACATTTACCGTTATTTTTTATAATTTTACACTAAGATATACTAATAAAACTATAATATTATGAAAATATTTTCAATAACATAACTAATTATATAATTTTTATATAGTTAACATAAATAGCTTTAAATATATTAATAGAAAGTTTGATATACAGATTTTAGATCGAAAGAATGGAGGTGTGCTATGCATGGTCAAACTTTTTGATTTGACGATCAATGAACATGCGAACCACTCCACTAAAGGTCCAAAACCCACTTCCGAAAATCCACGGTTGCAGCGATCTCTCCCGTGCCAGCATCACAGTAGGCCACTACTACATGTATCTACAAATTAAGCCTTTCGATCACTCCCCCTTTTCTTCTCTTTCGTCCCGGCGGGGGAGAATCCCCGAACAGTGGCGGCGCGGCGCCTTTTACACGTGCTTGCAGCTTGCGCGGCTACGGACGCCTGAATTCGCAAGCCACGCAGCTCCTCTCGGTGCATGGGTGGCTGATCGATGGACTGGAGCGTGATCGCGAGACGCCCACTTGTCCTCGCTAGGCCCCTTTCCACGACGAACTCCCTGCCCTATAGCGGGCAAAAGTCGGCAAATAATCCACGATAGTTGGATAGTGAGATCGCATCGCATGTTGAGCACTGCACTAGCTAGCATGCACTGTGATCTTAGCCACTCGAATTCGTGCTCCAGCTTGAATCAGGCCAGCCCTGAGTCAAAATTTGACTCGAGCTCGAGCAGTGTTCATGGGCTTTCACTTTCTAGATAGCGCACCTTGGTCGCAAGCTCGATTCACATGCATGCATGCTCGCCATATTCGATAGCATCAAAGCCATGTGCCGAAAGTCAACAGAGGAAGGGTGAACGATGTCGATTAAAATTTTTCACTAAATATTCTTGATCCTATTCTCTAATAGCTACAAAGCTACTAAAAATGGAATCTATAGCCAAAATCCCAAATCAACTGACTAAGAAATCAAACTCGGAGAAAAACCAAAGCCTAGAGGTTTAACCTCCAACCAAAGAGCGGTCTAACCTCTCTTCGGATGGTCTGACCTCTCCTCAAGTAGTCTGACCGCCGTGAACAGTAAAATCAGGCAACACTACAGTAATTTCAGCACTATTGCCAGTGACGGATCTAAAAAAATAATGCAGGGGCATCATGCTCCATGCATATCAACATGTTTCTTTTCTCCTATTTGTCAACGTGTTTAAGCTTTCTTTCTTTTATACAACTAAATAGTGGTACTACCAACCGGCGGTCTGACCACTCGGTTATACCGCCCAGAACGGTCTGATTGGCACCACACTGACGGTCTAACTGGTAATATACCAATAGTTAGACCAGCATTAAGCCAGCAGTCTGACCGACAATGTGACAACAAAACTTACAAAATATAAACTTTGCAAAATTCAAATATCTACTCCATAAACTTAGAAATGCTTTATCCTAATATTAATATGGACATTCTCAGATGGTGCTTCAAATTGAACCCGGCTCCTTACTTTGAGTCTGTCATCAGGATTTTTGTTAGAATCGGCTAACTCCACTATATTGAGGGGGTGATCGTTTTAGCGATGGCTTCTGGCTTTTGGCTGAAATTTCACTGTAGTTGGCTTTTTTTTACTGTAGCTGATTTGGCTTTTTGAGTATAATTAAATTTTAAAAAATGTAAAAATAGAAAAAATATATTAGCCCATCACGGATAATGCAAAGGAACACGGGAAAAAAGAAAAATGTAAAAAGCCTAAAAATTTTAAAAATTCAGAAAGAGACGAATTACTGAATAGTAAAAAAAACTGAAACTAGAAGTTAAAACTGAAAAAAGTTAAAATAAGCAGGGCCTGAATCGTCCTCAACTATCCAAACCGTCCATTGAACCGGCAAAACCATAACATTAAAGATGGTCTAATCGGGATCCTTTTCAACTGTACCTTGTAGTATGTACATTAATTGCTCCATGCATACAACAGACGACATGAGTTATGTCCATGACAACAACAAAGCGATATATTTGGGCGTTGTTTGCACAAAATACTAGACTAATGAGTAAGCATTGAGCACTCTGATCTCTGACAAACGCATTTGTAAGGTGTGTTTTGCCACTTCTCATCCCACAGACCAGATGAGGCTATCCTAAATCACGGATTACTTGAGGCTACATTACGGGGGTGTTTGTTTTAACGATAACTTCTAAATTTTGGCTAAAATTTTACTGTATTTAACTTTTTTTTACTATAGCTGATTTAAATTTTTAGATATAATTAATTTTAAAAATATAAAAATAGAAAAAAAAACATATTAACCCATTAGGGACAATACAAAGGAACACAGAAAAAATATAAAAAAGCCTAAAATATCTAAAAAAATTCAAAAAAAGATGAAATAATAAATAGTGAAAAAAATAGAAACCGAAAAAAAGCCGAAACGAGCGGAGACATTTAAGTACATTCCCATTTGATCATTTCCATCATCCACAACCTACTTCTGCCAAATTTAACATGCCAAAGGAATAATGTAGCCAAAATAGAATACTATATTGAGCAAACTTTAGTTCGAATCGTATATACTACCAAAATTTCTAAATTGGTCCCATCGTCTGACCATACGTACAAATACGATATTTTAATTTTTCAGCCATCATGCGACCATATCCATCATTGTTGTCTTGCAGAGGGAACAAAAAATTAAAATAAGGTGGAGTGCACGTCAAATTTTCAATAATCCATTCCACCTGAATTCGAGGCGATAATGTAGCCATGCATGGAGATATACAGCTTGCATGATCCATTCACTTCACATTCAATTCCCAAGGAACCAAATATTCATTATTGTGGAGGAGCATCAGCAATAAGTTAGAGCGGGCCATCGTTAAGCCATAAGGAAGAAAGAATATTTAATCCCAAGAAGAAGACCAAAATTTCAGGTCCATTGCTAGATTCTTCAAGAAAAATAACAAGTAACTAGTTCATCTTAGAATTGAAGGTGAAGCCATAACCCTGTTTGACCACGGTTTGTTTGGTTTGAGGAACCGAATGACAAATGGACCCTCCGATCCTAACTCTAATCTTCACTTGTTTGATTTGAGAAATGAGATATGTTAGTCCATCACCACCTAATCTCTCATAAGCACAAAGTCAGTACAAAAGAAGGATGATATTATCCTACAAAATTTCTGGGATGTTTGGTTTAAAGGATCACCCACTACTACAGAAACTATCATCACAGACGGTTTTCTGAACCATCTGAATTTATGGGTCAGTGATAATCGAAGGTTATCACAGACGGTTTGTGAGCTGTCTGTGATAAATACAATACAGACGGTTTGTAACTAGAACCATCTGTGAAAAACACTATCACAGATGGTTCTAAACTTAGAGCCGTCTGTGATATTGGCTATATATATACCGATACGATATAAACAACTAGTCTCAAAATATAAAATAATAAAATTCTATATAGCTTATATATACTCATTTGAAAGGCTTCGATGAGATGTACAACTTTGCAGTTGAGACAAACTCCAAATTTCGAAGGAAAGATTGAAAATTTTGACAAAAACAGAAATAAAAAACTTATGATTCAAATTTGAGACTAAAGATGGCCGATTTTAGGGGTCTTCGAGGGCATTTGGCACAAGCCGGTCATTTTTTTTGGATCGGGCTTATTGTTAGCTTTCCAACGAGTACAAGAACGTCAAAAATGGACACCGTATGCAAAAGTTAAGCCCGTTTTACTAAAAGTGTGTCAAAACGGAATCCTACTCGAACTCAAGTAGAAAATTATGAAATTTTAGAGATGCGCGAAGCGAAAAACATATCATAAACGGTTCTTAATTAAGAGCCGTCTGTGATATCATAGATGATTCTAGTTTAGAACCGTCTGTGATTGCATTTAACACAGGCGGTTTTTATGAATCATTTGTGATGAGACGTCTAATATAAACGTTTTTGTAGTAGTGACCTCATCCTAGAATGAATTGATCCATCGTAGGATCACCCATAAAATTTGATGGATCCCTTATTCTACGCTAATATTATCTTTACTAGGAATAAGATGGTGATGGACCAACCATTCTATTCCTCAAACTAAAAAGGTAAGTTAGGTTTAAACTTAAGATCGGATGGTCCATTCACCATTCGGTCCTTAGACAAAACACCCTACCATTGATGATTTTATGATTGGACCAAATACTCATCCTACCCTGAGGTGGTCTCTCAAACCCAGACATCTAGTAAATCCGAAGTTGATTCATCACAATCCATATATATACTCCGAATAAAAGTTGTATACTGTAGAAGTTTGGTCAAATCAGTTGTATTGTATACACGCATGTGATGGGATTTTCGTAGGCTTTTCTTATCATATATATTCAAAGTTATTAGAGGCCACTCTGCCGGCCTGTAGTTACATGGTTGAATAAGATTTCGAGGTCTCATCCTCGATTCAGAGGGCTTTAGCTTCGGTAAGAAACATCGACAGTTTGTGTCCTCTACACTAGGTTCCTTTGTGTGTGTGTGTGTGGAGGGTGGGTTAATTTGTTGTCCACACAGGATCGATTGGCAATATTAGTCCAACCAGCTATTTGGAATATTGGTAGATTACACTAGCATAAATTAAAATTTTCTACCACGTCAATTAGGAAGCCATGCAAATAAGAGATCATATATCATTACCACTAGACACACAGTGCAGCGGAAAATAGAGTTGAAGCAGCTGATTCAACAAAGAGTGTGTTGGTGTAGTGGAAGCAGTCAATCGTCCTCCGGCCAACCGTTTCCTCCTCGCGATCGTCTCGATTAGTGCCGCAGTCATAGCAGCGCCTCTACCAAAGTCCACACGTCCAGATAGGGAACACCGTGCGTCAGTGTGCTAGCATCAGCACACACGGTAGAGGTTATGAGAGGTGATGACTAGAGTTTTGATAGGTGTGTTTCGGGATACCTCTCTCAAGCCCCGTACTTCTCCTTATATAGCCTTCAATTGGATCCTTATTCGATAAGAGTAGAGATCGAATCCCACTTGAAAACTATCATCCAAACTCTTATCATTCCAGCCCATAAAGTGTATGACCTTGTAGTTTCGTGTACATTAGGCCATGGGCCGAAAACTCCTTTCTAGTTTATAAGTCGACAGCGGTCCCTAGCAGAACATAACGACCTCCAAATATACATAAAGATCATATTGGTCGAACATATATAATGTTTATGTACCGATCCTTTTACTTCATGATACCAGATCGAACTTAAGACGAGAGGTGTGTCATCCTATAATAGCTCGATCGTTCACTCAAATCTATATTGGATTACTTAGTTGTGATTGACTCTTCAACCATATTCGGTATGACCATGTACTTACTTAATCTAACCACATCGAGAGGTCCAGAGATATCACTCCTGATATATAGGAGGGGAAAATTCCATCTTGATCACTCATATTCTTTCGCATGTTTCATAGTAAACTTGAAAGCTACCTTTATGACCACCCAGTTATGGAGTAGTGTTTAGTAACCCCTAAGTAAACTATTACAAATGTAGAAAATAATGACAATCTCAGGTCTAAAGATCCTATATACACTATATATGAGACCAACTGATGACACTTAAAAATATAACAATTCCTGCAGTATCTCATACGGGTCAATCCAACATCATATTCTCTAATATGTGTCTACATTATTGATTTGATATATCATATCCATGATCTGTGAAATATGATCATCAATTAATACATGTGCAGATATGCAAATCATAATTTTTCTACATAATGATATAAGATCAGAGATAATTTAGAATAACATCAAAAGATAAATAAATAGTTCCATGAACAAGTCACACACTTATTTATCAATATGGAAGACATTTATTCAAGGAACGCAATAACATATTAGTCAAAAGATCATAAACATAGAAGTGATACAATCTCTATAATTTTCTCTAGATTATATCACTAAAAGTACATAGGGCAATGAGTTATGGGGGCTGTTCATATTGACTTTTAGTGATAATTGTTGGCTACGGCTGATAAATAGTAGTGACCGATAGAAGCAGTTGATGAATAATAGTGCATTGTGTAAGAAAGACGGTGTAACAAAAGGCACTACAACATTCGGACTGCTGTACAACTTATGAAATTATGATATAATAAAATACATAGTATATTACAATATTTGAAAGCAAAAAGTAGTGGCTGATAAATAGTAATAACTGATAAAAACGACTTATAAAAGATAGGGTGTTCGTATTAGCTTCTGCTTTTGAAAATAGAAACAAATATGAACAAGTCAAAAATATCGAGTACACCTACTAAACCTTCTCTAGTTATAATATCGAGTCTACCTACTAAACCTTCTCTAGTTTTATTAACTAAATGAAATGATCTCACCATTCAATTCTCTCATCTTCCAATTAAATTAAGACAGTGATATGAAAGAGGGTGAAAAATATGACTACAATTAACTAGACCAATATAACGAAACCAAGATTATTAGTAATAATTAACTAGTTGGCTCGTGCAATTGGATCTAGGAAAAACAATTTTGGTCTACAAAAATTTTGGATCCCTCCGAGAAATCCGGTATTCAGAAATTTAAAAATTTTAGAATTTTTTGAAAGAATTCCGTTGAAATATTCAAAAATACAATTTAAATTGAAGAAATACAAATGAAAATTACCAAATTCCGGCAACGACCACATCTGCACCATGGCTGCCTGCCTTGCCGGCGCTGCCTTCCCCACCACCGCCCTCCTCCCTTGTCGGTGCTACCTCCCCCTTCCCTTGCCACTGCCGCCTATCCTCCCGACTTGTGCCGGCGCCACCTCCTCCCTTCTCCTGTACCGACGTTCGCGTCGCCTGCCCCCTCCCCATGTTGCTTCTCCTGTGATGACGCCACACCGCCTCCCCCCTCCCGCGTTGCATCTCCCATGTTGGCATCACTCCTCGCGCTAGAGCCCATTGCATGAGGAGATGCAGTGCAGTGGGCTGGGTCGAAAATTTTGATCGGATTAGGCCTATTTTAGGGTGGATCAAGAAATCCAAATTTCAGCGAATTTTGACAAAAAAAAATAATTTCCCTAATTGAACCTATGTAGGACGGATTTACTAAACGTTTTATAAGTTAATTGTAGCATTGCTACCTGCCGGTATGTGAAGTCAAAATCGGCAATATTTGAGATAGTTACAGCATATGCAGGTCATACATCACGCATGCGTGGAGGAGGAATAAGTGATCATGTCTCAACGGGCTCAAAGATAATCGTAACAGTTAAAAAGATTAGGTACAGTATGTAAATACCCCTGGGTCCCTGCTGGCTCGCGATAGCTAAGCTAGCTCCTGTGTGAACTTAATTGTCACGTGTTTGTGCGTGTCTAATATGAGTAATATCAAACCTAGGTGAAGTTGGTACACAATGCGTAAACAGCTTGTCAAATAATTTGTCAAATAATTGTGTGGTTGTCATTGATAATAAATTAGGTCTCTTTTTATTTCTACTTTTGGAAACCTACATTTTTTAATTTCAAGAATGGTGGTTAGTGCTTTTATTTCTTTTGTTTTCAATGCTCGTTATAGTGGCTTGCAATATTAATTGTACTTTAAAAACAAGCAATTGAGTATGAATTTGACTTCTTTTTTTGTTTGGGAAGGCTACCTACCAAGTCTATCGAGTTCTGCACCTGGTCAATAGTATATATATAGGTAGACAGGGAACTAACTAATTTATACTATGCCTTAGCTTATAGGATGTGCTTAAAAGTATAGGTGGGTTTTTGCTATGATTTATAGTTTAAATTTTTAAATTTTGGCTATTTATGAGAAGCAGTATATAAATAAAAATAGTCATATATAATTTTGATTGGTACAACTAAATTTAATATATTTTTACTATAATCATTCTGTTAATCTTATCTTAAAAATATATCATTGAAAAACTAGTTATAGCATGTATAAACCAAAACCAAAGCCAGGCCTTTTCTTTCCAAGGGAGCCTATATGTATTACATAAATGAGTTTGGTCAAAAATGACGGCAGAGGGAATCATGGAGATGTCACACTTGGCTGCCAAAACTAGGGAATTCAACTGGCTAGACCAGGAGACAACCGAAACACACTCATATCTGCAATCTGTATAAAAGATGCAACTTTACCGTGCAAAGATATAAAATGAAACTGCTGAAGAAAAAACTGCGCGCGCATGGCCTTCTATCATTCCATGCATGAGTACCCATTATACATCTCAGTGTTGGTATTTATCGTATAATTTCTTAAATACAGAGGATAAATCATGAGGTCAATAATATGATTAAATTAATTAAATACATATAACAATATGAAAAGAAACACATATATATTTCATGAATACAAATCACAGCCTCATGTGAGCAAATTCACAGCGACCATATATAAATAAACCACACAGCGGGTAGAGCTAATTAAGCTTGGACACACCCATCAATTACTTACATTCTCGTCTCAATTACAACTTCTGCTACCAAACAAGCAAATCATGATAAGGCTACACATCTTATGCCCACTCCCACAAGAAACCATTTCAGTGCAGTCACGTCCAAAGCCATCAAAACTCTTCTTTTCCACCGCCATCATTATTGTCGATTCCAGTTTTACACATGCTCAAAAGAAACTGCACCCATCATCCATGGAAGCACCCTAGCTTATATATAAGCATTCCAGGAACAAGCAAAAGTAGAGATGGCATCCTCTTTAATTCCCCACAGGGCACAGCTATGAGAATGGGGATGAAATAGAGTCAATGAGGTACACATGATGTACACTAGTACATGTACAAGAAGTCTAGAGGTATATAGAACAATAAGAGCTAAATTAAGTTGCAGCCGTTCTAGTTATAATACCAGCTTCCATCTACTCCATTCAATTTGTCTGGGGAAGTTGACAAATGGAAGAGAATTGAAGCAATGCAAGCACAAGTTGATCAAGATGAAAGTTTGCAGCAAATTAATTGACACCAATACCCTCACCAAGACTATGCAAGCTCAAGGGTACCCTTAAGCTTGGTGATCACATTTGGCACAACTCCAGCAATTCGAAAGCATCATCTCTACTAGGGCCAACTAATTAAGTGTATTTGTATAAGTTAGTCATGGGTTGTTGGGCATTGTGGATGGGAAGAGGTCTTGCAAGAGGGCGTAGTCAGTGAGGTGGTGCTGCTGAAGAGGAGGAGCGGCCATTGGAGGAGGAGGTGTACCCGGCAGGTACATGTTAGGGTTTGCATCCATGGGGTGCATCGTCAGGCTCATCAGGTTTGGGCGGAATCGCCCCGGCACGAGGTGCGGCGGCAGCGCGTGCACATTGGGCATGAAGAGGTGCCCGCCGCCGGAGCGGAGGCTGGCGGGGCTGTGGTGCGTGTGCTGCCCTTCGTACGTCGTGATCACCGTCGAGGGGTCCTGGTACGACCGCTCCACCCGCTTCTTCACCCCGCACTTCGGCGTTGTGCACCGGTAGTAGCTCCTGCATTGCGATTTACGTTACAGCTAGGTAAGGTACCAGAACACCATGATTGTGGCATAGTGACTCGTACTATGTAACAACTGGGTGCAATCATATATACCTTGGGAATGGGCTGTTCTTGACGGCCTTCTGGCCGTACTTGCGCCACCGGTAGCCGTCCTCAAGGTGATCGACCTCGCTCTTGGTGAGAAAGGCGACGCGGGGCTGCCGCTGCCTCTTCACGGCTTTCTTCTGTTTGTTCCTGCAGGAGCAAGATCAGTTAGGAACAGATTGATCGGACGCAGATTCCTGCAGTAACCAAGCTCAATCTTGAATTATTGTTTGGAGCTAGTAATAGCTAGCTAACTAGCTGACTAGACGTAGCTATTTCATGTCATAGGTTAGCTCCAGTTTCGCCAAGAAGAGTTATAGATCTGTAGTAGCGACTAACGAGATAGCTAGATAGCTACGGATCAGCGTAAGTTTTGCAAAAGGTATTGTAGATTAGCTTTAGGTGCTTTAGAGATATGATAATATGTGTCTTTGAAACTTTTCTACAAAGGGGGAAATCTTTAATTGAATCTTCAAAGTTGAAGCTAGCAATGACACACAACAATTGATTAATTCTAAGGAAGATCTCTTCTAGAGAGTACTTTGATCGTCTATTAAATCGAATAGTACCACATGATCTAGAAAATCATCTTGGAAATGGGACCAAAACGAAGGAAAAAGAAAAAGAAACAATTGGAAAGTAGGCATTCGCTTGGAGCTAGTCGGATCTTATTTCTTGATGAACTACAAGAACCCTAAAGAAGTAATTCATGCAAACCCTAATGCTCACACCATTTAGTAGAGAAAGCATAAAAAGAGGAAAAAATTCAGTTAAGCATGCAACAGTAGGACCAGATCTAACTATGTAGAAAAGCTCCCGAGCTGAAGCCATGCATCCAGACGGATTCGAGCAAGAAATCAAGACGAGTCACATAGAGTAGCATCAAATTAATGAAAACATACGCTTTCTTGGAATTCTCCCCATCCTCCTGATCTTTCTCATCCTCCACGACCTCCTCCTCCTCCGCCTTCGCCCGGCCCTTCTTGCACCGGCGAGACTTGCCCTCTCCCTCCCCGTCGCTGGACGAGAAAGACACCGACGAGTTCGGCGTGACCAGCGCAACGCCTTCCCCGGCAGCGCTGCCGGTGCCCTGGCTGTCGTGACTCATCACTTCGACCGACAGCTCGTGCTTGACCGGCGCATCCTGAGCCGGGCACGGCACGTCGAGGTGCCGAGCCAGTCCGGTGGGATCCAAGAACCCCTGCAGGTAGTCCGTGATGTTGGAGTACGGCATGATCTCGTCGGCGCCACCGCCACCGACGCCCGCCGGCTGGTTGAAGAAGAAGCTATCCATGTCGTTGCTGCTGAACACGTACTCAGCGCCATCGGCGCGGGCGAGGTGGCTGTGGCCGTGCTGGTGGTAGAGGCCATGACGATCTCCTCCTCCTCCGGAAGACATGTGGAGTGGAAGTATGGGAGCTAGCTGTGTGTGTAAGGGAGGAGAGGCGTGGAAGTGAGGAGGGTTTGAGCTTTCAACTAGTCTCGCCTTCCCCTTCAGATTTGTTTTTGTCCTCGCAAAAGCGTGCAAGGATAGGCGCAAGATACGACTTTTTTTTTGGAGCAGAATATATAAATGTGTGTGGGTGCGGGCGGGGGCCGGTGCCGTGATCTTCGTTATATAATATACTCCGTATTCTTGTAGTATATATTACCAGTCAATTCTTAACGATGTGAGTCGATCTGCTAATGAAATCAGCGTGTTTAAGATTCATTTTTTGCATGTGTTCATCATCGGGGTGTCGTGTTTAAGGCCGGTGCCAGAGCAAACTGTAGGGCTCCCATGGAGGCCTGTACTGTGATTTCATGACTCCATACTGCAATAGTTTACTGTTGACGATCGATACTGGTCCCCAATTGGACATGTTTAGTGTCCTTAAATTGAGCAGTTTATGAAGGATCATGTAAAAAGGTCTATGATATTGTTGTGATAAACCATTCTTATTTTAGAGGAGTGAAAATTTAGAACTTATAAACTTGCAGATTTTTTTGGACAGATTACAAAAATAGATGATTTTATGAATTTTGAGTCATAGGATAATCTGATGACCTAGGTCATTGGTTATTGGTTGCATAAAACATATTATTGCTAATGTGAGTTAAGTTATGAAAAACTTGTGCTCGAAAATTATTTCTTTATCTTTGGATATGTATGGTCGCTTGGAATTAACAATTTTTAATGGCGAGGATCAAGATTACGCTCATGGAGGAGCCGATGTCCAAAACGATCAAAGATACTAGGTGATATGGTGAGCTCAAGTATGACAAGAAAGATAGAAAACATTGAAGGAAAATTCAAACGACGGGTTTGTACCATTTGGCTTAGTCGGTCCAAGTAAGATGTGATCCGATACAACGGAAATGGAAGAGACTTACCGATATGTGGAAAACTAGTGGTGCATCTACACGTGACAAGTATGGTGATTACTTGGAATAGAAGGAGATCATTGGGTCATGAAAGGGTAATTTGGTAATTTGATCAAAATATCGGAAATGGCTTTGGAATAAAATCATGGTGCGCGAGCAACGCATAGGAAGTTAGTTTAGGTCATGGAGAAACTGGTTTGATCAAGATGGATCAAAACTTAGGACTTAACGGATTCAGACTTATGTGCTTTAAAAAGTGTGTATAAGTGAACATGTGTGAGTAAAACCCGTGTGTGAGGGGTTATCGAGTTTTTCTATTATGCTAAATGGATAGCATCCACTAAGAGTTAAATGTATCTGACTAGCCTATTTATTTAAGAGGTTAGAATAGAGACTTATGAAAAAACCATCCAACCTACCTCTTTTATGTGCTCTCTTGTGTTAGGATTATGGTTTGAGAGAAATTGAGTGTTTGTGGTGTACTATTTATCCTTTAAGGTGGAGTGACTGTAAAACTTATCTTCTCAAGTGGTAATACATCAATTTTTGATCATCTACATGACTATCTCTTGTTTTGTTTGATTTGCTCTTGATTTAGTTGGTTTTAATCACTTTCCTTCTCTCTTTTTGATCTTGTCATGTCAAAAACGTATAAGAGAATGAGATAATCTCAATTCTTAGTGCAGAAAGTTTTACGAACCAAAATATCCTAATTTTCTCAAGTTTTTTCAATTTTTTTATTGAAATAGATTCCTAAGGTCATGGACTAACTTTGATTCAAGTTTTAATTATTTTGGATAGACAAATAAAAAATTAAATGATTTTTAATATTTAAAATACTACTAAAATCACTATCTATGGGCTGAAAATTTCAATAGCTCCCAACATTTTTGGTTTTTGTTTCTTTTAATCTTCATAGTTTCTTATATCTATTGAAGTAAAGATTAAAAGAATATTTAAGAAAAATTTAAAAATATCATTCATTCTCTTTATTACTATATCGGTCTTAGAGTTTAATTAATTGACTCGTTTAAATCGAGCGTTTTAAGAGATACCTCTAGTAGTCTACCCTAGCTAGGCTCCAGCCAAGAATTTTGACGCTATATGTGTCAGTGTGTGGATGTGAGTTCATTTTTTTTCTTTATGAGGGGAAGCTTAACTGGCCTTGTATAGTACAGTAGAACTCTTTCCTTACTTACACGTGCAATAGGAGTACCGTTTTTGAACGATCACATCCATACGTATACAGCTGTATAGTTGGAGCGAGCATGGACGTACGGCAGTCACAGTACCACGTGCACTGTACAGCTGCCGAACTACGTAGCCAGCTTCTCGATCTTGTCAAGGACGAGTTTCATGTGGTTTTAAAATTTGAGAAGAAATTCAGAGCCTTAATTACTACTCTACACAACCGAGCATGCATTGACCTCAAGGTGCAATGAGAAGGTTAATTGGCAGAAATCCTGTATTGTTGTCTACATCGAACATGTGTCGACTGCATGTTTTAAATTTGTATTGAACCACCAAAAAAACTTAGCTTACTAATCACAGACATTTTTCTCCTTACTGCTTTCATCTAGTGAAATTACATACATTTTCCCCCTTAAAGTACCCATCTAATTAATATAGAGAATTTTATATGATGAAGCTATTATACTGAAAACTGTACCTAATGGTTTATTATTCTATTAATTACATTTGAGTGCTGTGGTCTAACGAGATATGTAGTTCTCTTTCTATTTCAATTTCTTTCAGAATTTATGGGGCACTTATACATGTGTGGCCAAAATAAATATAGTACTCTAGTTTAAATTTCAGTACTGTAATTTGTTAATAGATACAACTTTTAGCTTGGAGCTGGATTATTGTGTTGCCGTACAAACTACATAGATTACCTATAACTCTCATGTTACTGAAAGGTGATGTGGAGATTTTACAACAGTAGTGTTAATAATCTGGCCCTCATTTTGACCCAAAATTAAAAATCGTTGATCCTCGTTTTTTTTTCTCAAAGCATATAAAAGTCTTACACTCAACAGATATAGGATCTGTTCTTTGCGGCTTTTAAAAGTCGCTTTTGATTTTTACTACAGTAACTAACTTTTAAATAGAGTATTTTTTTTTAAGATGTGGTCTACAAGTTAATTGTAGTACACGTTAAAAAACTAATATATATACCATCAAAAATAGCAAGTGAGTACCTCTCTTCCGCATCTCTATCAGAAATGTACCAAAAGCCATTAGCCGCAAACTTAAAAGCCATCACCAGCTGAAAGAACAGACCCACAAACAATCAATTAGATTGAAATGTGCTAACAAAACATTTTGAGAGGAATAGGAGTATACATATTAGTAGATATATATGTTCCTCATTTTTCCTAAGTTTGGCCTTCCACATCGATCAAGAATCTTTCGTAGTACTACACGATGGCTAGTCACACCAATCATATATATTTGGTCACGGCTGTCATAATGTTTTTGTGCACTCGGCTGTGACAAACTGACAATGTGAAAGCCAAGGAATTGGTGGTGGAACAATGTCATAAGCGTGCTATTTTTCTTGCGGAGACTCGCTCCGTTTTTTTCTAGTACTACCTATGATTCTCTTACCTTTTTTAATTGATTGACAGACCTCTTGCCTTTGTTTTAAAAAAAACAATGCCATATGCTGTTTTCGGACATGTTTTTTTTTCAGTTTTTTAAAATAGTTTTTGACTTTTACTATAGTATGTAACTTTTAAATAGAGTATTTTTTAAGATAGAGTCTACAAGTTAATTATAGTATACGTTAAAAGTCTAATATCTGTACCATCCAAAATCGCAAGCGAGTATCTCTCTCCGTAATCTCTGTCGCAAACAGCTAAAATTCAAAATTTTCAATTAAAAATCATAAATCGCAGCAAAAAAAAATAGACCTTCATCTTGTGAAACTAGATTTTTTTTGCCCCAACAATTAAATCACCCGATCAATGGAGAGACTTTGTAGGCAATCGAACTTCCTGAAGATCTCGTAAAAAATTCCCTGCAAACACAAACACTGAGCCCATGGTTTGGTTAATGTTAAAAATCCAAAAAAAAAAAGATACGAAAAGATCTTCACGAGGGCAGCAAAACAAGTAACCCACTTTAAAAACTGCCGGCGCGGCGGCGACTCCTCACAGACTAGCCGGGCGAGCCCACGAGCTGCCGGCCGGTCCCCGGCGAGCACGCGGGTGGTGTGGTGTCCCGTCGTCACACCACGAGCGGGCGGGCGGCCGGTACAGTACAGCACAAGCGGCCGTGGCCGCACAGCTGTCCCGTCACGCGCGCGCGGGCAGGAGAGGCCACGGGTGCGGCCGTCTCCGCCAGCCTCGGCGTCGATTCGATCCCCAGCCGCGCGCGGTCAAACTTTCCCGCTCCCGACCTCCGCCGCCTTTCCTCTCTCGGCCCCACATCCACCCGTGCACGTGCGCGATTGCCCCGGCCCCGCCCCGCCCGCCCGTCCAAAACCCAAGTCCAACGGAACCCACTCGAGCACACGTGCTGGCTGGCGAGTCTGCAGTGGGCCCCATCGTACCCGCGCGAGGAATCGTCTACAGCGTCACCGACGCGCGGGGGCAGGCAGGGTAGGGACGGCATCAGGTGCCTGGTTGGCCAGGCCGGTGCACCAGGTGTGAACGGCGGGGCGCCGCGATATACTATAGCACGGCGCGTGGTCGGGGTCGGCCGCCGGATTTGGCGATGGGGATGCGACGGTTCGCGTATGGTTTTCGGGGCGTCGGCGTCGGCGTCGGCAGGCAGGTGCAGGACGCAGCCGCGCGCGCGGATCTTGTGCGTGCCAAGTGGACGCACGCAGCGCGGGGACGTACGTACGTGGTGGCGCCGAGCCCGGCGGCGCGCGGTTCCGTGCGCGTGCGCGAATCGTCGGGCCTTTGGTGATTTGATGCATGTTCCTTCCCGATGTGTCGATCGCTTGTCGGTTCTACCAAAGGCAGCGGGGTCCGGCTGTGACTCGGACGGGTTTGGATCTTTCGGGCGATGATAATGGTATAGTAGCGGGTTCGTTCCGAAAGGTGGGGGTGAGCGATATGTGCGTGACCCCACCGAGCTAATTTGGGCGTGATTCCTAGGCTCAGGTGCATGCATGTGCTCCGCATCACTACGGTGGTGCTCCAACTCGGTTATGCCTTAAGGTTCTCCACGTGATTTTTTATTTTTGTTTGAAATTGTATTTTAGTGGCTGTTATTTTCTTTAAAAAATAAGCAACAAACTAAAAAAATCGTTACATCGTTACAAATAATACAAAGCAATAAGAAAAAAAGAAAAGCTAAAAAAGCTAAAAAAACCCAAAATTAGAAGTTTCAAGTAATTTATGATTTAAATAAGCCGAAAGCTCAAATAAATCAAAAGTTGAAGCTATTTGAAGCGGGACCATTGATAGGTACGGTAAGAATTGTGTTGCTTAGGATTACCATTTTATACTTTTCCCCTTGAGCTGAAAACTCCAAACCGAAGGTACACACGATCAGCATGAGTGGAATCATGGTAACCCCGTTCTTTTCAACTTAATTTATGACTTCCTCTAGACAAAAAAATTGAACATTTTCTCTATAGTCTTTTCAAGGTGATTTATCATAACACTATTTTTGAAACGGCTTATCGAAATTTAATTCATTCGTATAAATACTTATGCTAGTGCTAAAAGTAATTAACCGCATCCGAAAAGAATATACCCATGCTCTAATGGTTAGTACGAGCAATATAGAAGCCGCGTTTTACATGACCTGGTATGGTCATAAAACCTGGTGCAATTCTAATCTTCACATGACATAGAAATACGTTTGACAAAGTTTAATGAAAGGTTGACCAGCTTTTAACGCACCAGTGTCGAGCAATGTATACGACAGGGTTGCCTGTCTCACACAAATGTATGATATGGCTGCTTCATTTCATACAAAATAGGGCTGTGCCGTTGTGGTTAAAGTATGAATCATGTTAGGGATCCTGTTCTTACTATACTCATCATCGGGTAAGCCTAACGAGACCTGTCAAACAAATGGGCTTGTGGACGTAAGGTAGGTTCAAAGAAGTATGAGTAAGACTTCAATGAAATTCTTACATCTAACAGGAAATTCTTCATCATACGGACTCAAAGACGACTACTAGCGTTGATTCCACAAATTGGTTCCTTTTTTTTTTTGAGCGGGCCACGAATTAATCGATTGATTCCGTAAAGAAGCAGTCCAAAATGTCCAGCCGAAGTCCTCTAAAAATCTAGCCCAAAATCCATTAAACCCAGTCCATTACCACCACAATCCAACAGGTCTCCCAGCAGTGACCAATGCAAGCCAAACCAGGAGACGAAGTGGCCCACTAACCAGCCAGTATTAACCCCGAAACACTGCAACAGATCAAGCCCAAGACCAACACCTCTCCACAGCCCTAGGGTTTTCGTCCAGCGATCGAACCGAATCCAGAAGAGGTGCCATGGCGTCGCGGCCGTCGCTGAAACCGAAGCCGAAGGGCAAGGGCGGGAAGAAGGGTTCTACGGCGGCCGAGAAGGAGCAGCCCTCCGCGGCTGCGGCGACGGCGCGGTTCGTGAAGGAGTGGAGCACGTGGACGATGAAGAAGGCGAAGGTGGCGGCGCACTACGGCTTCATACCGCTCATCATCGTCATCGGCATGAACTCCGAGCCCAAGCCATCCATCGCCCAGCTCCTCTCCCCCGTCTGATCCGATCCCCGAAGAGGCCCAGATGCGATCGATCCATCTCCTTTTAGTAGCTCATAGCTAGTAGCCGTCCTTGCTGTTACTTGGATCTGGGGGCGTGAGTTCTTGATGCTTGTGTGGGGATTCAGAGGTTTTGCTATACGAGTCTAATAATAATGTCATACGGGCGGATGTCTCTTCGGATATCCATTAGTATTGGACCAAATCTTTTTATTAATCTGAGGCTCTATGGATCTACTATTAGTACGGTGGCATGTTGAATTTTCTGTGTTATTTGTGTGCGCTATATGCTCCCACTGCCTGATGCTTGTGCCTGATGTTTCGGATTGAAAGATATGGTTGTCATTGTGTTGTGTAATCCGGATAGTTTCAGCATGCATCTGGAGCGACTCATTGGAATTTTCGCTCTGAATTTGGTACTTGCAATTCATAGTGCCTTGTAAAGCTGTAGGCCGTCAACGGTGGTGATTGAGGGATTAGGGAGAACTGCTCATCGAATAAGTCGACGGTGCTAGCAGAAACTTTGCTGCAGCATACGGAGCCCTCGTACGAATGTTTGTTGACCGACTCTCTTGCTATTCAGTTAATTTTGTCGCTGTTGCGACACCAGTTGATAGTTATATATAATATCAGGCCTTTTCCCCAGAATGAACTGAGTGGTCGGAGCGAACATCATGCCTCACCTTCCTTTTTTTCTTCTATAATCATCAGATAAACTTGTATGTGCAGCGAACTTCATGCCTCTCCTTTTTTTCTCCCATAATCATCTATGATAAACCTATATTTGCAGCGAACATCATTATTCCTGTTTTTGAACTTTGACCTTAAATTTGTACAGGCCACACACTGATATCAACTGCCAAACAACTCGAATTTATAGCAAACCTGTCCTACTCAGCATTGCAAGCTTCATACATGTCAATCAGTGTACCCCCACGCTAAAATCGTTGAAGGAAATGAAACAACTTTATTGCTCTGTGCAAGTAAAAAAAAACATATAGAAGCGTTGTATCTGTTGTCACTACATCGACGAGAAAGGGGGTGATATTCACCTCCAGTAACATGGGGCGCCACACCATCAAACCACAAGAAGATATCCTCACATTGGAGTGCCGTTGGACAGAAAAATTCATCTCATTCCCCAACATTCTGTTTACAATCTACTGAAAAGGCTTTACTTGAAGTCCGAGGATAGTGGACTGCATACATATTACATACTATGACAAGCCCAGAAAACTAGGGGCAGGTGCATCACCAAGACACAGAAAATGCCCAGGATCACGAAAGCCCAAATGAGGACAAGGCTGATTGAAACAACGTAGAAAATGCCTCAGCAGCTGTCCCATCATCAGCCTTAATTTTGAGCTGTGCCTTCGCTGATGCCGTGTTGATGATACATTCTACAACGAAGAAAGAAGTAGCTCCATCTTTCTGGGCATAGAAAAAGAACTTGTAGTTTGGAGGCTGACCACCTGAAGCAATGCATTGAATGTAGTTGCTTTGCATATGACGAATGAGTGATTGCGGATTCATCAATGAAGCTGCTCCTTGTGGGCCTAAAGAGCATTCCTGTTAAACATAACAAAGCACATAAGGTCAAAATACTTATAATTTATAAAGATCAGGAGGGCTGAATCATTGCTCAGAACATAGAACTGCTAATTACACTGTTCAATTGGTGATGAATTTCAAGAGAAGACTCATGTATTAAACAATAGAAGCATCAAGGATTTTCATGTATTATAAGAATGTAATAAGAATCTTAAACAAGTCAAAATCACAGCTCAGAACATAGAACTGCTAATTTCAGACTTCTCATCTGAGATGACTTTCATGGGAATACACGAAGTATTAGACAATAGCAGCACCCAGGATTTTCATGCATTAGATCACTTGCTAAAATCATAAGAAACTTGACCAGGCAATGAGAAGAGGCTATGCGAGCATGTTGCGCACTTGCGCTACTAATAATCAGATAATGCATGGACAAAAACTTGAAGTAACATACCTGAGATAGGGATAATGCCAACTGGCCCCATTTCCTCTGGAACATACCGGGATCCAACACAGGCTTTGAGTTGAGGGTCAGTGCTGGAGGTGGTGGAGCAGGGGCTTCTGGAACACCGAGCCCAAGGAGGTCGTCAAGACTGAAGTTGGATTGTGAGGAAAATGTTGGCCCACCAGGATTAATTAGTGAAGCTTCAGCTGGTGTTTGTGAACTTAGCAATGAAGGACCAATCAAGTCGGAAGGAGCATTGTATGTAGAGGTGGAAGAACCATTGCTAGCAGCTGTACCGTTATCCTCTTTATCGGAAGTACTTAGCAAAAGATCATTATCATTTTCTTGATATCTTTGGGCAGAAATGACATTTTCTGAAGTCTCTGCCCCAACAGTCAAGTTTGTAAGATCTTCTGAGTACTCAAATGGTCCACGGTGCTCCTTATCCGTAAACATGTAAGATGGCTGCAAAATGCATAGGAGATGTTGCTACTTTTTATGTAAATTTTGAATAATTATATAGATAACTATATTTAACCATTTGAGTACCTGACTTGCTAGAGAGAGATGCTATAATCTTAACCAGCATTTGTAAATTGTAATAACCACACAGCACATAATATAGTTTTTTTTCATCCTCTAGACATACAAGGGATGCATTTCCATTAACTGTGGAAAGCGTAATATGAAGGGTCACTTGACACCCACTACTATAGAAAGCACTTCAAAAACATGTAAGCACTAACCCTAACCATGTTATCATGAAGATACAAACAAGTACATGTCTTGATAAAGGTCAACAGACAGAAAATCCACACATGAGAATGGCATGAATTCAGAATTTTATTTGAGTCACATGAACTCAACTTGCCTCAGGACAAGGGTTCGGAAACTGCTGATTATTGTCTCTAACCATTGCAGTTTACGACTGCAATCCAGCAAAGCATTTAGTTTAAAGGATAGGGCTTAATCTCTCCTGTGCTGCCAAATTTCCCGCACAATTCTTTTATACAAAATCATTATTTCAGTATTACTTAAAAATTCACAGGTTGTTGGAGACAAGCTGGTCTTGTAGTGTTCAGCAAATTACTAATTTTAAACTGGTTTTGTAGTATTTAAAATGTCAACGATTACAAGTGGGAGATCGTGTACCTTCTGATATACAACTGAGAGGCTATTGAATTCATCAAATATCCGATCTTTGATTTCACTGTTCTGTGTGTCTGCAAATACAGAGACAGCTTGCTTGGGAGGGTTTACAACACGCTCTGCCACAGCAGGATTATATTGCAAAAGCCTGTAGTAGAAAAGTGCTCGGTCATGAACATCCTGCAATGAAGTCGCAGTTTAGCAAGAGCAACATTCTTTACACCATTTCATATAAATTATATCAATAATCCAACTATTAACATAGAAGAAGACAAATCAATTCTGACCTGGTGAGTGTCAGATAGACCAGCGGCTAATGTAGCTCCTAATGTTTTTTGCGTTTCTGGTGGTCTCTTAAAGAAACATTTCATCACCGCAGTCAGGAGATGCAAGCGAACCTGTAACATACAATATCACTGGAAAAATGATGTGGAGCTCAACAAGTAACTACTAGCTACTCGCATATGACAATCTAAAGAAAAGGCATAGAATTTTACAATAATGTCGGATAGCCTACTAGGTAGTAGGTTCAGGCAACAATACAAAAAAAAAGGAATAAGAGAGTCATCCTTAGGTTTAATGCACAGTAAGATCTGAATTTCACTCATGAAACCTTTGTCCTGATACCGTTCATTCCACTGACTGAGTGGGGCATTCAACTTTACTCTCTACCCTCTATAAATGGAAATGTCAAATGTCAGCTTATGATCTTACATTAAACCCGGCAATGATTAATATTTACACCAGTTCTTACTGATTTAATGCTTTAGCCTTTATGTACTCTACCATTAGATACTCCAAGACACATAATTATGAGTGTCTCATATCATTACTGTGCAAACAAACTTTTGGGATACATATAGGACAAACCATGGTTATCAAGTCGTCGACTAATCGACAAGTTGGTGGCGCACGAACAACTGGAGGAGTCGACTCGACTTGCGCCACCGCCGCCGCCGGATCTGCCACCGCCGCCACCAGATCTGCCGTCGCCGCCGCCGAATCTACCATCTCTGCCGTCGCCGCTGCCGGATTTGCCACCGCCGCCGCCGGATCTACCGTCTCCGGCGGCGAATACCGTCTCCGCCGCTGCCGGATCTACCACCGCCGCCGCCGGATCTACCGTCTCCGCAGCTCCGTCGGCTCCGGTCTCCGCCGCTACCTCCGCGGCTGCCGCTTAGGAGCGGTGGAGAGTGGCGGCAGGGAGAGGGAGCAGCCGCCGGCACCGGAGACGGAGGAGATGGGGAAACGAGAGAGGGAGCGAGGCGCCGAGGGGGTCGGAGAGAAGGCGAGGCGCGGGGGGCGAGTCGGGCGATAGGTTTTGGGGGGGTTATTAGGATTCCGAATTTTGCAATTTAGCCCTCTCATATTCTGAAATTGCAATATAGTCATTCTCTGTATATATATATTCATGTAAATAGTACAAACAGTACCTGTCGATTAGTCAGCGACTAGTCGGTCACTAGGAGAGTAGTGTCGACTTAATAATCTTGGTACAAACAGAAGAGTCCACTTTTTATCACAGAAGATAATTTCAGCCAGTGGGTTAATGGCAGAATGCATCTTCCAATGGCAAAATATGACCAACAGAAAACAACGCAAAAGTTGCTAGTACCTCAGGAGAGTGCTCTTCATCCCAGATTTCAACAAGACTTTCAAGAATGTATGGAGCATCATGCATGTCTTGTGAATATTCTCCCAGCATCCATATGAGAGCCGATTTGCCTTTTGGCTCCTGAATATTTTTGCTACTGATATTTCCAACAACTGCTATACAATCATGGCTCCATTGAGGATATTTCCTCAGAAGGTCTTTCACCAACACCTGCATTTAAGTTTTTACTCAGTGACATAGAGATGCAGAGTTGAATGTAATCCTACAAGATTTCATCCTGAGTAAAGGATCGACAGCATAACTAGCATTAAGAAAACTCACAAGAGTTTCAGCAGTCACATAATCCTTGTCCATTTCAAGAAATTGTAGAAGCCTGTCCACAATAGCATTCACGTCGTACTGCTGCAGCGCTATTTTCCCAACTGCTCGGATAGCCTCTCTTGCGATTGGTACATCAACATTTCCAGCATATTCACACAACTCAGTTACTGGTATAAAACAAATACCATACGAATATTTTAGAAAAATAATGGTAACTAAGGACTAACAATGTATCACATATGTTGCAAGATATGGCATATAGTAAGTGGAAACTGGATATCTGCTGTACCAATTTCATAGGTGTTGCTCTCATTTGCTATAGCAGTCAACATCTCAAGTTTCAGCTTCTTCACATAAGAAGGATCACTAAACTGGCAGTAGAAACTTTTGTAGTCGGACGAAAATAACATTGGAGCACGCATCACCAGAAGATGCAAATGACATAGCACAGAGTATGATTGTTCAGAACTCCCAGCACCTACCAGAGTAAGCAAAGGTGCTTTTATACGCTCATAAACCTAAAATGGAGGATGCAAACAGAGATTAGAAAGATTCTCAATCAAGGTTTCATCTTTCTTAAGTGTATGACAATCCATACAGTACACTATGATGAGTATCTCTACTACTTAAAAAGAGGAATTGGTGATGGTTTATCCCACTTCGTGGTTCATCTACCCTCCAAAAATCTCTAATCCACGCTGTCCATCGCCAATCTATGGGTCCAGAACCCGCAAATGCTTGCACCCCCACTCCAAGTCACGCCAAGTGCTACCTCCCCACAACCTTCTCCACCTCCACCTCCTCCTCCTCCCTCCACTCCACCTCCGCCCCCCCTCCTTGCCACCTCTACCCCCCTCTCGACTCCATGCGCCGCTGCAGCCTCCACCTTCCTCACAGCCCTCTACCTCCCCCCGCCACCACCTACGCTTCCCTAGCGCCTCTTCACCTAACCGACGGCGCCGCCGCCACCTCCAATCCTACGGCATCCCTCCGCTTCTCCCACGCCGCCGCCTTCTCCATTGCCTACCCTCACCTCCCCCCTCCCCCCCGCCTCTCCCCGTGCAACACGTCACCGCTTTGCCCTCCATGCGGTCGTCGCCTCCTCGGATGTCGGATCCAGCCTTCCTTGCCTCCTCCCCTCGCAATTACCCCGATGAGCCCCTTTGCCACGGCCGCCTCTACTTCCTCACCGCGTTCTCGCGCCACCCCGCCACCAGGCCAACCCCCATCGTCGTCGGCGGCCCTTCCTGTTGGTCGGAGAGGACCGGCCGCACTATCATGTTAGGAGCAACGTGGAAGCCACCACCGCCGCTTCCTTGCCTTGCCCTAAGGTTTGGCTCCTCGTCGCTGGTGAGATGGATTTGGCGGACGGAGAACTCCCATGTCACTGGTGGGATGGGCCATCTATTCCACCGAAGCAATTGAGAGAGAGAGAGAGAGAGAGAGAGAGGAGTCGACGAGCTGTAGAGGCATGGCAATGTGGGTGTTTGGATATGGCTCCTTGATATGGAACCCGGGTTCGCCTACGACACCCGCCTTGTCGACTTCGTCCAGGACGACTGTCGTGTCTTCTACCAGGACAACCTCTAACCTACCTGTAGTTCACCCAAATTGCGGTTCTTGGCCTCTCTGCACCCTTAATCCCCTCTGATTTTGGTCATCGGACAAGGAGCACGGATCACAGGGGCACGGCGGAGTTCCCTGGGAGGACCGTCACGCTCGAGCACCTGCCCGAGGTGACATGGCACTCCTAGTCTCTATACTCCTCTTTTTGTGTCATGACACTTGCTAATCAAGAAAAATCTGTTTAGGATAAACGTTCCTATGTTGGGATGGGTATAGATACCACTTTTACTTGATTCCTTCTTAGTTTGTGTGTGCGAGGTGTTTGGTCAATCATAAAATGCTAGGATTACTTGATCAGATACTCCTATGTAAGATTTGGACCGGAACAAAGTAATTTCTTGGTACTAACACTAAGGGCATGATTCATGAACGGCGATTAAGTTGAAAATTGATGCTAATGTCAGTGTGAAGCTCAGTAGAAATGGTAAATTCGTAGCTGCCCTGTGACTTCTCTCTGAGAAATTGTGGGAAACATGGGTAGTATGTGGTACAATCGATGGGTTAGTATATTCATAGCTACCAGGAGAAAAAAAGCTTTTGCATTAGTTTGCCTATCCTGTTATGTTATTCTGTATTTGCTTCACATATGTTTATTGATTTGGCAAGTGAATCTCTCTATTGTACAAACTGTAGTGGGGAGTTGCTTACAAAATTTCAAGGGAGCAAGATAAGCAGATAGCTCTGGAGGTATGTTTTGAAAGACTAAGCAGATATATTTCGCTCACATTATTATGCACAATTATTTCATAATCGGAATATTTGTTGTTATGGAGATAAATAGATTGTCATGTCACTGTTACTATTGGATGTTTGGGTGATATTACTCCCAGCCCCTCATGAGGATGAGGTGTACATATCATTACTTTGTAATATATCTAATGCTTTACTTGCCTTCCCCCCCCCCCCCCTTTCGTTTTACTATTGGCAAAACTTTGTGCATATCTTGGTCAATTCTATGGATATGATGAGTTAAAGCATGCTCTAGCCCGCATGTTTAGTATAGAGGGGCAACTTGAGAAACAGCAAAGGATTGGCTGGAAGCTTGTCTACAAGGATCATGAGGATGACAACCTACTTCTCAACAATGACTTGTGGGAGTAAGTTCATCCATCTTTCTTTTATACTTGCATTAATTCTAAATTTTCCCCTCTCAGAATATCATATAGGTGAATAGCTCCATAACAATAATAATTAATAATATAGAAATACTGGATATGCATGTCCTTGCAAATGGTACTGACAATGTGAAATATGGTCTACTGGAATGATGAATTAATTGAAATGTATATATACAAAACAATGCAGTTTGTGTTAGTAGATTATGGATTACACATGTTAATTTCTCAGGTAATTGATAACTTCAATTTTTAGCAACTACTACATAATGATCTTGTGTTTTTGTTATTTCTCTTACAAAAATTAGGCATGCTCATGAAGCTGTGCATCGCTGCTGCTATTATTACAAATGTTATTGCATTGCTCAAAAATGTTTTTAACGATCTTAATATGTTGCAATGTTTCAATGTGAAATGGTTGGTGTGGATTTATCAGCAAGAGAGTACTACCTTCTTGATAATGAACTCAAGATCTACATGAAGAATCAGCACGGACAGAAAGATTTTGCCCCAGGAATTATTACCATTTGTATTTTTTAAATAGAGTTTTCAACAAAAAAAATATTGGGCCTCCCATGTTGTTTTAGTGTTTAGGATGCCGTAGAGCACACGAAGATGGGGTAGTCCGAGGAGAGAGATATCTACAAGGTGCATGCTTGCTTCTTCTGCTCAATGATTTGTACGTGACATGGTTTGTAACAGTGGGGGATTGAGTTTTGGTGCAGGATGGGGGGAGGGCTGGAGGACTTCTGCTTGATCACCATCGACGGGAGCAGGGGCTTCAGCGAGGACATCCTGCAGCAGCGCTTGCAGAGCATCGTGCAGCGGCGGGAGGAGCTGTAGTAGGTCGAGATCGAGCTGTGCGCGCAGGCTTGTGCGCACCCGCAGATCATTGAGGTGCAACACAGCTTTGAGGCAGCTGCTAAGGAGCATGTAGCAGCTGCGGCAAAGCTCAAGGTCGTATCTCTTGCTTTTACTTTTGTGTGTTTGGTGTTCCCTACTCACTAGGTGGAAGGAAGTACATATAACTTATTGATTGCAAATAATGTGGTCTGTACTGGTTAGTGGTTGCTTGAAAAGTACTACATGTTATCTGAATATTTTTTATATAGAGCTTTGTTTTCCCATGCGTTGCAACGCACGGACATAGGACTAGTATTTAATAAATAAGGATGTGAAATCCATTGATCAAGCGTCCTCAGAATGAAGAAATTTGCAGACCATATGAACTTCCAAAGAACAGCTTTATGTATGGCTAACGGTTATGTGAAATGATATTTTCAGTGGATCTGGTTGCATAACAGTGAAATACAATAGGTGTAACAAACTGTGCACCTGTTGGTGAACATCAGTCATTGACATTGTCAAGTGGAGAAAAACTTTGATTGTTGCCAAAACAACAGCTCCATTTGCATGCTGAAGTCTATCCTCAAGCAGGTTCATTATGTCAAAATTTTCATTATTATCGGATGGTAGGAACTTTGACACCAACTCAAGAACAAGGCACTGTGCCCACTCACTGAATTCTTTGATCCTGCAATTACAAAAAAAAGTACACAACAATTAACTCAATGCACATGAGTGTTGCCAACAAAAGCTCCAGACAAGTGGAAACTCACCTATTTAGCAGGTAAAATACCACTTGCTTGCTATACAGTGTCTCAATTTCCCTTGCTGCTGCCTCTGAATTGGCAGCCTCTAGGGTCCAGATCTCCTGCAATGCATGCAAACAATTGGCAACCACCTGCAAATTCACCAATGTAATCAGGCTACCTAAAAAAAGAACTGTGTCTCAACAAGATTACAGCCGAACACTACCCCAGTTCAACCTAAGTCCAGTTAAATCGACCTATCCAATGAAACAGGTCAGATTCAAGTTAGACCTTCCTCAAGACACCTCATAACCGCCACAAAAAACCTACCAATCAGATCTTTATATTAATAGAAACCACATAAAAAAGGACATTTCTATAAGCCGTATTAAGCAATTGAGTTTAGCTGTCCCAGCAAATGGCTAACAATGGGTTAGTAAACTCAGTGCCAAAAAGGCAAACTCAAGTATTCTATCGACAGCTTCTGCTGTACACAGAAACAGGCAGGAGCAGGTGAATTTCTACTAATTTCTTTTTAGGAGCTTTCTTTTATTAAGACATAGATGTCCTGCAAAATGATTTGACTGCACACTTATCACACGAGATAGAAACAACCAGTCTCCCATCCAGCATGTTCTGACCACAAATATCCAGATTTCAGCAAGTCCACTATATGTGGAGACAAAATACTGCCAAGGACAAGTTTCTTGCAGGCCTAGTTCACCTACAATCAACAAACTGTCCAACCCAGCACTCCCGCCAACAACATTTAGCCAATTGGAATGGCATTTGTATGAAGAAGGAATATGGGGTTATGGGGATTCCTAATCTGAGGGATCTTAATATCTGTCTTCTTGCTTCCTGGTTTAAAAGATATAACAATGGGGAAGGGAAATTATGGAGGAGAATTATATATCATAATACAGAATTGAGGATCCCAATACCTTCTCTTGCCCTAATGACAATGTTTGAAGGGAGTGCTTTGGGCTGGGCAAGCTGCCCAACTTAGGTACAGATGGAAGGTAGGAAATGGTAAGCATATTAGATTTTGCGAGGATAGATGGTTTGGGAGCTCTAATCTTGCAACTCAATTCTGGAAGTTATATGAAGTTGTTAATGAGAAGAATGTGACCATAGCTCAGGTTTGGGATGGTATTGAGTTGAAACTGGCATTTACAAGATGTGTAGATAATTAAACAATGCAACTTTGGAATGATTTACTTAGCTTAGCTCGTACTATTACTTTGTCTACTGAAGATGATGAGATGATTTGTGAATTGCATTCTTCTGGGACTTGTAACATGCAATCTCTTTATGCTTTGATAAACTTTAGAGGTGTAACTCCAGTTAACATTCCTGCTGTTTGGAAGCTTTCTATACCACCTAGAATTCATTTATTTATCTGGTTGCTTGCTCAGAATAAACTTTTAAGTAGAGATAACCTTTGTAAGAGGCAGTCTGTGCCTGATACCACTTACTTGTTCTGTGCGGAACCTGAAACTGTCATGCACTTGTTTTTCCATTGTATATTGCTATGGTGCTCTTGGAAGGAATTTCTTACATATTAGAGGTTGATATTGGTTCAGACTTTGAATCTGTGTCTAAATGGTGGATCTGTAACAAAAAGCATGCTGTTCTGAATATGGTCACCTCTGCAGCACTGGAGTTTATGGAAAGAGCGAAATGCTATGTGTTTTCAACACAAAAATTGGATTGGTATGCAGGTAATATGGAGCAGGATGGCTACAACTCTGAGAGGATGGAAAGCCCTTTGCAAGGATACATGGTGGCCAATGATGAACAGTATTACTTGGACACGGACACGGGAATCGGAATCTAACTCGGATTCGGGTGTCCAATTCTGCGAACTAAAAAATAGGATTCAAAGACTCGGCTACTATATACTAATATAATACTAATAAATGAATATATTTCCTCTTCCAAACCCACATGGCCATAAACCCATCCCTGACATCTTTCGCCCCATTATTTCTTCCATTCGAAGCCTTCACTTCTTCTACTCTTCACCTCTTTTTACTCCACCAAAGCCATGGTAGAGAAGGAGATCAACATTATTTCTTTCTTGTAGCCTTCCTCTAGTTTTGCTTTGCCTAGTCATAGTCATGAACAGGGATATCGAGCCAGCTATTGCTGCCTTTTTCCCATCTAGTCTCTTCCTTCTTCACCTAGGACGCTGTTAAAGGTGTCCGATGAGTGTCAAAGAGTGTCCGACTTGTGTCAACACGGCAAAAAAATTTCGCACTCGGGTATCTTGGTAACACTTATGATGGATCGCAACATCTGTCAATTGGAATCCAAGACGAAGGAGATGCCTCAGCTGACCTGGAAGTGAAGAATTATACCAGCTAGCCTGGTTGGTGAGGTGGGAAAAGGAAGTCTCCAGCAAAATAACAACTAAAGAATGACAGCAGTGCCGGGACTGGAAAACAAGATGAATGTGACAGGCTAGCTTTGTTCTTAATTTGTCAAGAGGTTAAGATTAGACCCTGATGTCATATGGGTGACAGGCTCGGTGCTGCCATAGTGCCATGACCTATTACAGTACTTGTAGTAACAGATATTACCAGACTGTGAACATTGTGAACTGGTTGCATTAATAAAATGAAACCGGTGTGGAAACACCCTTTGGTTCTACACCAACATTTACAAGGGCCATGAAAACAGAACTACTGATGAAATAAAAGAAATCCAAGATGATGTTCTAGTTATATATGGCAAAGTTAAGATCTCTTTAAAGCATTAACTAGAAGTGTAGAACTAAAAAACTGTGACTTGCACTCTGTCTTTCTTCCCCATTAAAATATCTGCGGTGTCCTACCTACTTTGGGCACCATGTAAACCCACGGCAGTCCTGTACTGTTGAAGGCACTGTGGAAAACAGGCTACATGCTGTTCAAAAGGGATCTTTGAAGTAAACTGCTAGTTTTTTTTGGGTTGGATATAAAACAGGTGAGGCTAATCTTGTACCAGGTTCAAGAAATTACAATATCCAGTTCTCCAGTCTGTGTTTAACTCAGTTTACATGATATTAATTTATATCACCTTAGGCACTGCTCATTTCAGCTTAAAGCCAGCTTCTGCTTCCGACTTGCTTTTTTTCACTATTCAGTAATTTCGTCTTTTTCTGAGTTTTTTTAGATTTTTTGGGCTTTTTTGTCTTTTCTTTTTTCCCATATTCCTTTGCATTGTCCGTGATGGTCTAACATGTTTTTCTTTTGTTTAATTTTTTTAAATTTTAATTATGCCAATTCAGCTACAGAAAAAAAAGCCAAAAGCCAACGCCATTCCGAATGCCCCCATATTAAAAAGATGTATAAAGGATATATTTAATGCAGGGACAATATGGTATATCAAGATCGAGATGCCACTTATAATCCAGTAATTTTGTATTGACCAGAATAGTGACTTCACTGGAAGCTACTACAATTCGTTCTGTAGGTCATTGTACTTGCCATCACAAAATCTCTTGGGCTAAGTAATTAACAGACTATGAATTGTAATTTGTTTAACATTGGTCATATCAAATGGGTTAAAACTTCCTTTTTGATATATCTAATAAGATATCCTAGGGGAAAAATTATGTTTACTCAATAGATCACAAAAGGGTAGGCAGTTGAACAATGACACTTCTTGAAACAACCAATATGATCAAACAAGCCAAATCAAAATCAAATCTTCTTTCAATTAAGGATATAATCACTAACATGCAGTTTCATTAGGCAGATAGCAGCTGCATGCAGTGCCCAATTCCAGGTGATAGGCTCCCATTGTCACGAGTGCCTACCATTGGCATGCAGTGCCTAAATTCAATCCATATTGAGATTGCATCTGTGAGTAGTGACTTAACTTCCAGTTCCAGATTGAATCAGCACAACTCATGAATTATATTTTTAGGTGGAAATTAAACTGTCACACAAGCAGTTTGTGGCAATACTGCAATAGTCATTGCAAATAATAGCAACATGGTCGCTGCGTAATGAACAGTTTGTGGCAGGGTGGCTCACCTGCGCATCGGGGTCGGAGAGCATGAGCGCCTTGAGCGCAGCAGGCAGGTCAGCGTCAAGGCAGGCGGTGGCAGATATGTGATACAGCTTTGCAGCACCAACAGCGGCGATCATCCGGACGTAGGCGCTGGGGTCCTTGAGGCCGGTGGTGAGCGGCGTGACAAGGTACTCGACAAGGTTGGGGACGCGGAGAGAGCAGAGGCTGCGTAGCGCGAGTCCGCGGATGGTGGGGTCCTGGTCGCGGCAGTCGCGCTGGAGGAAGTTGATGGTGAGGAGAGCGAGGTCCGGGTGGGCGCGCGCGTGGACGCCGACGTAGAGGTAGCACATCTTCTTGAGCACGACGTCGGAGGTGGCGGAGCACATCACCATCTCCCCGAACGCCGCCGACACGTCAACGCCGGCCGTCATGCAGGATATCACCCGCTTGAAGACGTCCCGGCGCTGGTCGTCGGCGTCGGGCGCGCGGATCCCCGCCAGCTGCCGCAACTGCTGCTTCAGATCCGCCACCTCGCTCTTCCTGCACACTCAACTCAAAGTCGCCAATTGGTTAGCTAGGGTTCGAGAAGCGAGAGGGAGGGTTTGGAAGCAACAGTAGGAAAGTGGCGTACCCGGAGGGTTGGGACGGGGAGGCGGACTTCGCCGGCGAAGGCACCGTGGGAGCCATGGCGGGGGACGGCCGCGGCGGGGGGCCTTGGGATCCGGGTGCGCGTGGGGAAGACGACTTCGAGTGGTGGTTAAACTTGGATCTGGTCTGGGACTGTGAGAGGAGTACGAGAGGCTTACAAGTGGGCCATGAATCAGAATACGCCTTCCGAGCTGGTTTACGGATTCAATAAAGAAACAAGAGAGCGCCGCGGTATTCGCTATCTGACCCCGCGAAAGGTGAACACCATTGACACAACAAGCCCGTCTGTTTTTCTTTTTAAAAAAATTTAAAAATGGTATACCATTTATAGTCATTTAAATAAGATCCATCGACGCGGTCTCCTTTCTCAACTCCGGCATCACCCCTCCATCTCCTTTTTCAACTCCGTGCCACTCTCCCCTCCTCCTTCATCTCCGACGATGAGTACCGTTCATCTCCGACGATGAGTACCGCACCCCCCCTCCAGACATAGAGGGAGGTTAGAGAGGTGGTGGTCCGATGGTGGGCGGTGGTGGAAGGCGTCGGGCGGCGATGGAGGGAGGCACAGTGATGGAGGGATACTAAATATTAGGTTGAGCGGGGTAGTAGCAGTGGGGGAGGGGAGATGGCAGCGCCACTAGGCGGCGAGGTCGCCGCCGGCCGTTGGTGGTGGAGGAGGGGGCGAGGGGAGATGGAGGAGAGGTGCGGAGCTGCTCGCACCAGAGAAAAGAGGAGAGGGAGAGCGGCAGCGGCAGTGGGGGAACGGCCGAGGAGCTGCGGGGAGGGAGGCCGGGGAGTGGTGTTGAGAGGGAGGGGAAGGGGAGCGGCTATACCATTTGATTGGGGACCAATAGGATACCGTGCAGTAGTTGCCCTCAAAACACACACACACAAGCCCACCTAGCGCGGGCAGACGTTGCAAGACCTATCGCCAAGGATCCGACGAGTTGATTCTTTCCAATTCCCCGTCCTCGCTTGCATCAAATTATTTAGGTGCGTGCGTGTGCTGAATGGATATGAAGCTTAATGCATTGAAATCTGCTCAACATTTGATAACTCGAGGTCCTTCAATCAAGTATAAATGATGTAAGCGTGGGCACAACCTTTTTCACTGTATGCATATGCCTTGTGCCTCCGTAAAAATTCCTAGTATGTGTACGGAATGTGCACATGTGTGCATGTGTGTGGGCGGTGTGAGTTGAATATGTCTCCATCTTGTACCCTCTCAAAAAAGAAATATTTGATCATTTACCACACCTTTTATTTGCCTTTGACCATAGGGCAAATGATCACAGGCATATAAAAATGGGGCAAGTGATCAAATTCTCTCTCGCAAAAAAAGTATACATGCTATGAGGCTAGGTCAATGATTACATTGTACAGTTATCTTTTGTGGTATCAACAGCTCAAGATTGCAATGATGTAATATTATTGTCTGCAAACTCTAGTCACACCGACCATGGTCGGTCTCACCACACTTTAGCCGCTAGTATGACCGCATGTGATACCACGTGCTATCACTACCTTAGGTAATGGCATTAGTTTGCGATTATTACCTAATAAAACAGAATAAATTCATGTTTTATCGAATAATAAGCCATATAGAGTTAGCTAGAGACAGTACAATATTATTATAACACTATTGCCACACAGGGCTACAGTTTTTAACAGGGCTTAACAAGTTTTGCCCGAATATTATAACACTTAGAAAAAGAAGTAGTACCAATTAATAATTCTACAAGTACGAAAACGAGTAGATAGCAACACGCTTATAAACTCGAAATCACGTAAATGGCTAGTGGTTGTCCCCACTCATCCCAACCTTTATATAGAGCATTTGTCTCGTACACGTTGTACTCGGGCCAATCTCGCTTCCCCTGGCATAGTTTTCCTCCACGTAGGCATCATTGTAACTGGGTAAATCATCGTCCAACTCACATCTAAACAAGGAGGATTAATAGTAAGGATGCGTACAAAAAGTACTCATCAACCATTCATAGCACATAAGCAAAGGTGTGACTTATCTCTTCATAGTCAAATCTCTTATTCCATCTTTTTCTCATTAATAAAATAAGTTATTAAGTTAGAGAGATAACTTGCATGTTTTAGTATTTCAAACACTACTAATCACCCCGTGAAGCGAAAGAATCCCCTAGTCGGTCTCCGTAGCCTATAATCCATGAGATAGACATAAATTCATGATTTAATCAGCACTACGTAAGCTTGTATCATTTTACCCATAGCTACTCCAAACTCTTTGCAACTGGGTCATCCGTATTTCCTTAGATGCGGTACCGAGTCATAGTACATAACATTTTCTACTTCTATTATTATATATCCACCAAACTAAACATAGTCGGTGGTCCAGGGCGGTTTTCTACCCTCACCTGACATCACACCCGACTGTGAAATAGTCGTTGGTCGGGCCAGACTCACCTGCATCTGACACTCCACTGTGCTAAATATAGCCATCAAGCTTATCCTTTATGACCCTGAGTCCAATTGAGACCTTGCCCATAAAATCACCTAAATAATCTACATACCCATTGTGGAGTGTATAATAACGTGGTAGGATAGCATTTTCTGCTCGTTGAAACAAGAATATGGTTGACACTAGAACATGCGACTCTATACCTGAGTGGGAGTTATTTAGTTCTTATATTATAACCATACGTAGATGACTCCACTTCTGCCACTATCTTTCTTTTCCTGGACACTCTCCACCCACCTATTATTTATATGTAGGGCAGTGCTCCTCCTACTATCTACCTTGCCATATACATCATCATTAATATCAAACACATATTCATCATCATTAACATCAAGCACATCATTTCTTCCAAAAATCATTTTATGTAGAGAGGTGATATTAATCTAGTATAAAAATAATTTTTACGCAAAATTACTCTAATTAAAATGATCAAAGGCATGCTTGCCTAGAATCTAGTAGTAGTTCTCAGGTTTAGATGCGCTTAGGTGGAATCCTTTCTCTTGACTCGGATAGTCACCTACAGTTAATACGTAAGCTATAATTAAATTTATGGACATATAAAAAAATCATGTATCAATGTGTTCCTACGGTGGGCCCTTGGTCAGATCCACAAGTTGTGGTATTTATCTCCAATTTTTCCTTTATCTTGTACTCATCGTTCATTGTTATTTTACTAACATTAGAATGTGTGGGCTGTCTAGGGGTGTATTCGGCATTTTGTTGTTTATTGGTAAATTACTGCCCATGCGCAAATGAGTAGATACATGTATAAATATGTGTGTGTGTGTCCATATCCATTTATATGTATATATGCCTATTTTCTCTTACATAGGTGTGCATGCATTTATATATCTCTCTCTAATATATCTAGGTGTATGGATGTTAGCTGTTTACTCCGACTGGCCCATTTCCACTTGGCCCCATGCCAGCCCGGCCCATTTACCCCTCTACCAACTCCCTCTCTCTCTCTTCTCTCTCTCTCTCCCTCCCTACCACACACACATGCGCCGCCTTGGCTTCTCCTTCCTCCCTTCTCTCTCTCTCCTCTACCGCTAGTTTGCACCCCCGTCAGATCTCCTGCGCCACTACTGGCGCTTTGCGTTCTAGTCGAAGCCCTTGCTCCACCGCCAGTACCTCATGTGCTGCCCTTCCTCTCCCTAGTCATCCCCTACCTCTGTGTCTCAGTACTCCCCGGATCTGCTGAGTTCCTGTGTTTCCCTTCTTCCCTCACTACCAATTTAATTCGACCTTGTGGTGATGGTTCGGGGCGTGGCTCCCCCGGATTTGGCCCCTGAACAGTGGTTCCCGGTGTCCTCTTCACTGGATCTATAGCTGGCACTCCTACCTCTGACTCTACCAGCATTTACCCTTGCTCCTACAGTACAACCTCAGCTTCACTCTTTTTTGGAGCCTCTGGCCTTGAGCCTACCAGATACAACACAATTGACCTCAACACCACCAGTTGCAGCATCGCCGACCACCGTGCCATTGACCACCACTACAACATTGTCCTCATCCTCCTCGACACTAGTAGCCCTAGCGCCTCTATAAGTTCAAGCTCTATAAAATTGGTTTTGGTAATAATGATAAATATAATTATGAGATTAACTTGTTTATCAACTATAATATTATCTAGTCTCATTTTGCATGCAATTAATGGCAAAGTATTTTGGATATAATGATAAAAACAATTGTGAGACTAATATGTTTATTAGCTATGATATTGTCTAGTCTCATTTGGATGTAATGAATAACAAATGCTATTATGAGACTAACATGTTTGATTGATTATAATTTCTTAAGTCTCGCTTAGATGAAAAGATGAAATTATAGAGGTATGCATTTCAATATCTTATTCTTATAATTTAGTACATTTCTTAGATCTAAAATATAGATTAAACTCCACCAAAAAGTTTAAGATGAATATGTGTATATGTTTTTCACTATATTCTTGTATACACACATTTAGGGGAAGTGCACTCTATGATTTGTTGTTTCATTAGTATTGATCCATATTTCTCTTTCCACATATTAAGAATCTTTATTTTAAAACATATCTCTTGAGTATATATATAACTTGTGTAGTTCATATATACTCATAATCGAGTTATCATCTAGTTACTCCATTATATATCAATGGTTGGATGATTAATGACAACTGGATGAGTAAGCTTGCTAGCAATTAATCTCAAAGATAAACACACACATTCAAGTGAGTTAATTGCTTCTAGAGTATAAAATTATTGTGTACATAGTGTATACTCGCAAATCAATTTTTATCTCATTACTTATTGAGATTGTCATGAACTACCAAAGATGGAAGATTGTGGAATCTAATCCCCTCATTATGTGTTAATAGTGAAATTTTGGTAATTGATGACAATTAATTTATGGACTAATATTTTCTATGAGTTAGATGAATATGTTAGATTCTACAAGTGAGGATAACTTGGGATGATTTCATGTGTTGAAGATCATCAAGTCAAGATGAGAGAAGATAGCTTCATGTGTTGAAGGCTGTCAAGAAGAAAAAATGATCATGAGTTGATTATCGAGTGAAAACAAGACCCATCATATGTTGATGTAACTCAAGAAGAAGATGCATCATGAGTTGATGCATGTCCAAGAGAAGATAATCATGTGTCGATCATCAAGTCAAGTGAAGACTCATCATATGTTGATGGAGGTCAAGTAAATGATGCATCATGAGTTGATACACGTCAAGACAAGGACCCAAACTTAAAGTGGGGATATATATCATCATGCTTCAAGAGGTTACTTAAGACAAAGATATGACTAGCTAATACTAAGGATGTGTTCCTAATCTTTTATCGGTCTTGGTGTTTGGTTGGAAGATCAGATTGCTAGTACATGTTATCGTACTATTAAGAGGGGTTATATCTAGTAACATGAGTCTCATCATATATTTATAGCTCAACCTCAGTTGCTCTAGCTCTCTATGGCATAATATTTATATTTGCGAATGTATTTTGTAAATAGTTAAAACTCATATATTGGATCCTTGTTACATGGGACTATACATTGCGAATGTATTTTGTAAGTGTTTGAAGTCCATATTTTCTACTTTTTGTGGTATGAGACTTATATTTGTAAATATATTTTGCAAATGGTTAAATTTCATATATAATTCTTGTAACATGGGACTATACATTACGAATGCATTTTGCAAGTGTTTGAAGTCCATATTTCTTATTCCTTATGGTATGAGACTTATATTTGCAAATGTGTTTCACAAATGATTGAACCTCATATATAATCCTTCTAGCATGTGACTTAGATTTATGAATGTATTTTGCAAACGTGAAGAGTCCATGTACATATACCTTATGTCATGATTTAAAATATGTGCAAATGTGTTTTGTAACTTGTTGGAAATCATGATTGATCCTTGTGTGCATAATGCTATAACTTTCAAATATGTTTTGCAAGATGTGTTGAAGTATATGCATTTGTCAGGATAATTGGAACTACTAGCCTGTGTTGCGCGATACTACCTAAGACTGGAACTACTGGTATGTGTTGTGCGATACTACCGAAGATCGAAAGTACCGATATGTGTTGCGTGGTACTACGGACGTCGTCTGATCGAACTGGTCCGATCGGCTTACAGTACTATCGGCATGTATTATGCAATACTATCGAAAGTCGGTACTACTAGCATGTGTTGCGCGGTACTACCGGAAGTCGGTACTACTGACTCTGTGTGAGTGGTACTACTAGACTTCAGAAGTTTCAGATGATTCTACAGCATGTTTTTTTCAGAGAGATACCTGTGTGGTGAGCTGCTCCTACCTAGGAAAACGGTAGTTTCGTAGGTGTGGAGCGGTACTACCAGAGTTTGGTAGTACCAGACTTTTGCCGGTGAAACTATCGATTTTGCTGATAATGGTTAATTTTTTTACCATTGCGAGAGGAGCAATAGTTCCGGTTTTATAACAGTGGAACTACCGAAAATCCTAATTTTTCAGAGGTTTTTCTTCTAACAGCTAGTTTTTGTGGTGTGGGTATATATACCCCCTTGTGGCTGGTTAGGATAAGACTTTTGACACTCTATTTTACTCTCTTGAGCTAATGTGAGGTCCTCCTCTCAATTGTGTATGTGTTGCACTTTGTGAGCAAGAAGAAAGCTCTAAATTGCATGTGTTGCATCTAGAGGCGGATTGAGTATCCACTTAAACTTGTGCATTCATTGCACGTGGTGAGAGTCAAGTGAAGGGCTTAACTTATTACTCTTGGAGTTTGCTGACTCCTACACGGCGTTGGAGGTGTTGTGCGCGGTGATCTTCTCAAAGAAGGTTGTGAGAAGACCCAGCGAAGTTGTGAAGGTTGGAGCTCATCTACCCAGAGTAGGAAAGAGCTACCACTAGTAGATTTGAGGAGTCTGTCCAATTCATTTAGGCTTACCTCAACATGGACTAGAGGAGTTCGGTAAGTCTCCAAATACCACGGTAAACAGAAACCATGTCTTTGTGGTTTGTGTTCCTTGTGCTTAATTTACATTCAAACAATTTACATTCATTGACTTAAATTGATTGCTTGTCATCCTAGAATTGCAAATCTAGACTTAGGTTGCTGGTGCACTTATGTGAATATTATTGTTTTAGGTGTTATTTGTGATAAACTAATTTGAGTTAAGCTTCTACATTATATACTTGGTTTGAGCCAACTAGAGAAATCGTAATTAGCCAAGAGAATTTTAAACTCGCCTATTCACCCCTCTCTAATCGGTCTCCTCGGTCCTATAACCTCTCCCTCTACTCCTTCCAAGCCCCTCTTCTAAGCTCCTAATAAGCATTTCTCTTTTGATTTTGTTGCATTTTTGTTTTGTTATTGGTTTATGTTCATCGTCTTGCCTACTCTGTGTGGAATGAGGATTTTGGGAAAAAAATTTTGTGCATGCAGGGTGAGCAACCATGACGGGGCTCGAGAATCCTTGCATGCACTGGGAGCATGTCGGGGATCCTCAGGAGCGCATAGATGGCCACCCCAAGGCTTCTCCCCAATGTTGTGAGCCTGCGATGGCACACCATCGTGGTTCTAGTTGGCCGTAAGCCACTGCTAAGAGCTATTCATCAAATGGAAAAGGGGGCAATGGCAGAGAACTTGGGGCTGTCTTTGTCGATGTTGTTGGGCTCAATTTGGGGGTACTTGGTGGGTGGTCCTATTCTCATGTGCTCGTGGTGTTCCTTTTTGGGGTTCTTGCTCTATGTGGCCCGTCAGTGATTTGACGTCACCTCCCTTACTGCGGTCTTCTCGTGGTCTCTGGTCCTGGCTCCTTCTTCTTGGTTCTTAGCCAGTGCCTAAGCTCTGGAAAATGTCTCTCTCTCTATCTCTTGCCCCTAGGTTTTGCATGACGGTGGAGGTGGCTATGGTTGCGACATTGTGATTGCTGCGGTTTTATGGTGGATTTGGGCTTTGTCCCTATATTGGTGCTATTGTTGGTTCTCTATTGGCTCATGAGCTCAGTGGTGCAACACTTCTTTACTGCTCTAGGGAAGATGGGGGTAGTGGCTTTTGACAATGATGCCTTCCCTCTCTCTTTCTCTCTCTCGGTTGGCCTTATCTCCTTCCCTTCCTCTCTGGACGAGTTAGGGAAGTGACCTGTGGCCTTAGTCGTGGCTCGATTGGAACTCTTGACTAGGGAAGGTTTTAACTAGGTAAGTGATGGAATGGTGACTGGCCCCAAACAGTCTGGTATGTCAATGAGCGAAAAGAATAGATATTATGCAATCTACGGGCCTGGCAGCAATATAATAATTAATTTTTATTTTATTTTTCTTGAGTTACCCTTTTCTTTTCTTTTGTTTTCTTTTATGTAGGTTAAGAGAATATAGAATTCCTCTTGTAAGCAGTGATGTTGTAATTCTGGTGTTAATGTATTCATATATGTACTATGGTGGACATTGTTGTTGTAACTTCAGATGATTACTCATGTGTTATTGGTTTAGCATTATTGTAGTATCTCAATTACTGATGTATTATTGGTGGACATTGAACTTGTATAATACTGTTGCATAATTCAAACTTTGTGTGCGTATATAACTGCGTTTTTAATTTGAGATTTTTGTGACTGCCATCTCCTAATTGTATTGCGGTTAGATGTTTTAATTAATGCTGATTTTCTACGTAATTGTTTTTAAGATGTGATTAAAAATACAGGTTGTTACATCGCACCTTAACCCCAAAGCTCAAAATCGGTTTGACCTCGTGTGCAAATAGTATTACCGCATGTGCAAAATGTTCAGACTGCCTGAGCCCTGACAAATTTGGATTTTTCACAAACTAACTTCCAACTCGACAAACTTTACCAATTGTTCATCATAATCATCATAGTACCTTCTCACATGATCCTTCAACTTTGTTTACCATTTGCTCGATCACCACAATTTCAATGGCCACCTCGAACTAGCTCTCCTATTCAACGTTCAACCTGATTGCTCATATCGTGTGCAGCGCCAGCAATGGGACGCGGTTCTCTCTACACGCGATCACCTATGAGCTATGGCGCTAGAAAGATATGGGATCTAAAGACTTTTCAGATAGCTACAACATTTGACTAGATATG
The DNA here is from genome assembly GCA_036346265.1 of Melocanna baccifera. Taxonomy (NCBI): domain Eukaryota; kingdom Viridiplantae; phylum Streptophyta; class Magnoliopsida; order Poales; family Poaceae; genus Melocanna; species Melocanna baccifera. The sequence goes on along the minus strand of CM070677.1, from coordinate 28,591,804 downwards.
AATCTCCTTATCTATCTCATTTAAGCTTATATTATTATCTACTGTTCGATTGATCGCTCGGTCTATGTATCTTCATCTATTCTCCTATGTGGCCTTGCACTCGGCGATTGGATCCATGAACAACAGAAGCATTTTGCTTGCGATCGGAGGCTGGTTCATCTTTGTAGCTGTAGTGATTTGCATGGCGAGGAATGGAAGAGACTCCCAATCTTCACAAAAATGGTGAGCGGAACTAAGACACCACTCAAATTAGCTTCTAACTTTTGCTTTTTTTATTATTCATTAATTTCATCTTTTTAATTTTTTTAATTTTTGAGTTTTTTTACCTTTTTCTGTATTATTTGTGATAGGTTAATATGTTTTTTTAATTTAATTATGTTAAATAAATCAATTCAGATATAGTAAAAAAATAAATCAGTTACAGTAAAAAAATTATAAGTTAATATCATTTTGTAAACCTCTAAAGAGAGAAGTTAGAAGAAGCTACAGAGAAGTCCTTGCCCTGTAGACCGCTATTCTTGCAGTGCCCCCACCGCGGCACCAGACACCGAACACAAGGGGAGGCTCAGGGACAAGCTACCAGCCTGCCACGTAGAGGCCAATCTAATACAATATAGTTACATAACTAAGGAAGAGATGATTAGTTCAGTGTTACGATAGTATTTGAGTAGGTATCATCCAGTAATTTATCTAGGGAAAGGGAGCCCTTTGACCCTAAAAAACTCCAACCCTTCTGCCGTGACTGCTGATAGACATACAGGGGATGATGATCTACTAGAGATATAGAATGAAATATATCAGATGTAAATAATAATTGATTCTGTTCTATATCTAATAATTTTGTTGTACAAGACATGTACTCTAGCAATGTGCGCGACGTTATGCAATTTAGTGTATAATAGAACTCTTGATATGATTAAAATCTACGTAAGATGTCATGGACTCTGTAGAGTTCCATCGTTGGTCGTGTTCCGGTCGACATTCAAAATATCATAACAGTCAATTGACTCTCAATCGAAGATGAAGATGCATGACAGGACCAATTTTGTTATATATGTCTATATGAAATTAACAAGACTAATGTTTGCGTCTGCAAACGTGCTGGTAATAATTTTCATTACTAGTTTTGAACAAAGGGTGAGGATTTTTGTGCATATTTTTCAATATTGAAGCAATTAAGTGATCTGCGAATCACATAATGCAATATGTTTTTTTGTAAGTGGGTGGGTGGTACACATGAAATTCGTCTCTCCGGAGTATGTATTACATTAGTTTTGAAATAACTATATTGCAGCCTACAGCATCAAACACTACTACAAAAGAGACTATACTGGACGTCTATATCACAAACGGTTCATGGGGAACAATCTTTGTTGTAAATATTACAGTTGATTTTACAAGTGTGACTGTGTACCGTCTGTAATACGCAAATATCACAAACGGTTATTACAAATAACCATCTATGATATTTTTACGGACAATTATTTATACTAACTATCTGTGATAACGTCAGACATCACAAACGGTTATTGACACAAACCGTCTGTGATAATGGCAGTCATCACAGATAATTTTTATGATTAACCGTCTATGATAATTCACAGACGGTTATTAATACGGACGATCTGTGATAGTTGCGTATCACAGACAGCTTATGGTTAGAACCGTCTATGATATGTGTTTGTAAAATGAATATTGGCACTTTGTCTCCCCGATACATGTGCCTCTTCGATCGTTTTGGCTCCTTGATGCATCTTGATCTTGTCTCATGCACAATGTATAAAAATGACCGTCCGCCGCCGAAGATTAATCGCCACATTGTTGATCCTGTTCGAGCACCTCGCCAGTGGACTATTTTTCTTACCTTAATTCCTTGTCTCTCAAACATACAAATAAATATATGAATTCCTACTCTTCCTTGTCGCCAGCATTGGTGGCCAACCTGGCCATCTTGGACGATCACCTTGCCGGCAATACGCTGGCGGATGCTACGGAAGGACACTATGCTAAGAGTGTCATCCCTTCTATATATGAGGATTTGTCAAAGAAGTTGAAGGCCATCTTCTGCCATCTTGACATCCTCCTCTGCCGCGTCTTCTAGTTTATCTGCCACTTCTAGTGAGCTAAACGATGTTGCATGTCTCCAGGAGGCTTGTCGTCGCTTAGAGTGCTTATTCGAGGCGGTGAGTGATCGAGTCATCCTAGCTGAAACCCCTTAAGAAAGGAAAGAGAGCCTATGGACTTAATTAGACTTGATTGTTCAGTCGGAGAGTATTCAGGAGACACTCGAACAAAGCGCATCAGCAGGTGGACGCATTTCGGGCTTCATTCGTTCATACATAACTTTACCCTTTTGGCAACCACGATTTTACCCTTGTGTAACAAATATTTAACAGGTAATTAAACTCATTTTCTTTATACATAACTCGATTGTACTCATCCCTTCATTTGCAATGACCGAGGTTAACTTTTTAAAATCACGTAGGTTGTTCAGCGTTTACATTGCCCAGGGAGGGAGACACAGGGAATTTTGTGCTGGACTGCAACACATGACGCAATTTTCGGTACCCGCTATAACACAATCATATATCACACTTTATAATAATGCATTCAGAACTGACCATATATATGTATGTAATCCTATTTTTGCAGTGCCACCAGCAGCTACAGAGCAACATATGTGGATTCTACTTTGCAGACATATGCTGAAAATCATGGACACTAAGATAAAAGACCCAGAGGTTTGACAACTCTCCAATATTTATTTCATGATTATTAATTTCTCTCTCTCTCTATATATATATATATATATATATAATATATATATATATATATATATATATAGGAGGAAGAATTACGTGCATAAATAATCCATTGTCGGTTTGTCACGCTCATAAATAATTCATCCAAACTATTTTTGTCATTGCAAGTAATCTACATCGTCAATTCCATTGTTGTGCTTATTGGACCACTTTGGGTTAGTTTTCTTAGTGCTATCAAATGCAATAATTTTAATACTATAACGACAGGGTGTAGAATTCGACTCAAGTACATACAATCTTACCAACTTCACCGAAGTTCAAGGACAGCTCTCCGAATTCTTGATGGCAGAGATCATTCATCGTAATGGAGAATTCTACCCCAGCGGAGATGATAATTAGTTATTCAAACATTTGATTCAATTATAATTCACTCAATTGTGCTTAATCAAACAATTAATTCAATTGTACTTCATTCAGTTGTTTAATTCATTTGTGAGATCTGTACATATAACAATTGTTATGTGTGAGTTGCTTGTGTTATTTAATTCATTTGCGAGATATATATCATTTGCTATATATATATGATCAATTTATTTGTGAGATATGTGTCCTATGGTATATATATATGATCTGCTTGTTTGTTTTCAGATAGCATGGCTAATATTTCCTGAGGCTAGTCAAAAATAGAAAATAATGTTGGTTTTCAAATAGCTATCATAGATGGTTTTTAAATGCAACCGTCTGTGATATACCCGCTATCATAGACGGTTCTTAAATGCAACTATCTGTGATATGTAAGTTATCACAGATGACTAATACCAAAAATCATTTGTGATATCTTACATATCACATACGGTTGTTTTAAAAAATCGTCTGTATTGTATCTTATCACAGACGATTTGAGAGCTATCAGTGATAGCTCTTTCTATAGTAGTGAATTTTGTTTTGAAGGCTAAGCATCAAACTTAAAACTACACATCAAAAAGAAGAAGTACCAATATAATGTCATCTCCCTTTTCTCATAGGATGAAAGGAATGGATGACGTTGTATACCAACTCAATCTGGATGGTTCCATGGTGTGGACATTTTACCTAAACTATTATATTCTCATACTCCTTCTTATGCATAGCAGCCCCTGGATCGGATCAGAGTTTGTGAGATACAGCATGAGCATACACAGTATCAAGAACGAAAAAGATGAATCTCATATAGAGAACCAAAAATAAAGACGTTGAAGCAACTACGACGAGAGAGAAAAGATTTAGTAAAACCAACTATAAATTCTTTAAGAGCAACCTCAAACGAGTACAAGGGATTGTCACCCACTCATAACTTTATTGAATCTTTTAGTACCATCGAATCCTTACCATATACAAGAATTTAGTGCTAAAAAATATCCTAACCTCTAATCCTCTCAAGCGCTCTCTGCTTTGGATGAGTAGGCTTGATTGTTTGGTTCCTCTCTATAATCATTCCCCATGGTTTATATAGTCTCTGCTAGTCCTTCTTATATTTAGAGTAGGAATCCTAATCCAAATAGGAGTAGGAGTCCTAATTCTAGTAAGATTTATCTAATACTCTTTATAGCGCACCTTTTCAAATATTAAAAGACTAGATATGAGTTACCCTAACTCAACATCAATGAAACCTATTAAGGGACAGCCAACCCATGGGGCCATTAACTTGTTTAGTCCTATATTACCTATTATATTGAAGAGGCACATCGCCTCCACTATTTAAGGAAGGGCACAAGCTGCATGTTGTACACACAAGCTTACGAGCAGAAAGATCAATAAAGAAAGAAGATTGGGACTACATCATGTGTTCTTGTCTACTTTTAATTCTTGTTTGCGACTAGAGAGCTTCGTTCATCGGCAACAAGGTCGCAAATATACAACACGTTATTAGCACGATAATGCTCTAAAGCTAAGGCTTCCCAGTACACTACTTTGATCTAAGATTTCAATTCTAGTGGTAATGTTTCAATTCAGTAGATTAGTTTTTTCTACTATTCATTGTTCATTGACACAATCCCATCGGTCGGCTGGGCGCAAGCCTTCACATGCGCACCCACCACACCTTCCCCCAGCCATCTAGTTGTATGCCTCCACGTACATGCCCAGTGTGCCAACGCCATCGCCGACTGGGCGCCACCTCTACGGTGCACCATCAGCTAATCAGGCCAACTGACTAACTGCTTGCACCACCGAGTTACACCCTAGATCAGTTGCGGGGTTCGCCACCGTGTACCTTCACCGATCAACCACTAATGGGTTGACTAGGGGGTGAATATGTGGTTTTAAAATTTTCTTTTGCAAAAATTGAGTTTTAGATGTGAAAGTGTAAATCAAATCGATTTTGCTTAGTTAAGGCCTAAATCATCTTGTTTCAACTAAGTGCACCAACAACATAAGTCAATGTCAAGATTTGCAATGCTAGGATGATAAACAATCAATTAAACTCTAGAAATATAAATTGCGAGAATGTAAATAAGCACAAGAAAGCAAACTATAATTGACACAGTATGTTTTTACTGTGGTATTCGAAGACTTGTTAGTCTCCCCTAGCACATGTTAAGGTAAGCTCAAATGAATGAGACCGACTCCATGAATGAAGCCAAACACTTCCATTCTACTAGTGATAGCTCTTTTTTTCTGTGTAGGTGAGCTCTAACCTTCACAACACGTCAGGCATTCTCACAAGTTTCTTAAGAAGATCATCAGACCACGACGCCTCCCCACCATCTAGGAGTTGGCAATTACCTCCAAGGTTATTAAGGCGGTAAGGCGAGATAAGGCGACCCACCCCCTTCACACCTTTTAAGCGATAAGGCGTAAGGCGAGGCGACGCCTTACACATCCTAAGGCGTTAAGAGGCAACAAATAAAATAAGCATTTAGCAAAGACATATGTACCTTGTTGTTGCCAATTCTTGAGCTCATGTAGCACCCATCTTCCCATTCAAATTGCTCTTCTCCCATGTAGCATCCATTTCCTTGTCCCTTGTAAGTTTCAACATATATATTATTATAAATGCAATAGATATAAATTGTATTTCAATTAATTGAGTAAATACGGATTGAGTGACATACCTTGTTGAGTGTTGACAATCTCTCATCTCCTCTTTTCCCAAGAAACAAGCCACATGAACAATGAACATAAGTTTATAATAACAATTAAGTGAATGCAAGATTAAATATGATCAATATAACAAATTAACAAGCACGACATAAGCGACATAAGTCCACACAAATAACATAGGTAATTAGTCCTCCAACTCTCTCATCTCTCAATATCCATCATCGAATTCGTTGGGATTGATAGTAGAATCCATGTTTTCTCCGCCATCTTTGGTAGCATTGGGAGCTTCGTCACAATCACTCACATCCGCATCATCATGTGGATCTTCCTCCTCATCTTCTTCATTGCCTGAATCCGATCCTTGCTCTTGCTCATCTAAGCCATCTTCTTCAACCTCCATTGTTGTAGATCTTGCACGCCTTTGGTAGGTCACAGTCTCACCATGACTATGCCTATTAGCTTGCCTTGGAAGATTGTGACCTCTAAGCGAGCGTGATGCGCCAATGGCCTCATCAACATCATCCCATGTAAAGCCACACTCACGACCACCTTGAGGTGGTACAGCCAATGAGTCAGCCCATTCATTGTCCCAATCAAACTCATCAATGACCAAAGGGTCATAGTGTTTGCCTGCTTTCTCACGCCTCATTTGAAATCTAGCTTTCATCTTCCGGTTGTATGCAACAAAGACCAAATCATTCAATCTCTTGTACAGTAACCGATTTCTTTTCTTTGTATGAAGCTACAAAAACACAATTACACAAATAACAAGCAAAGCAAATAAATAACTTAATGGAATTAATAAGCACAAAGAGATACAAATTGAGTAGATGAAAATTGACTCACAAATTCAAAGGTACTCCAATTTCGCTCACAACCGGATGATGAAGCACAAAGACTAACAACACGCTTAGCAAACCTTTGTAGTTCAATGATGCGGCCATCATATGCACGCCACCAATCAACTTAATGGTAAATACATGCATATATATGGAATTAGGAATGAAATAAACATGCTGAAGACGAAGTTAACTTGATGAAATTAATAACACTTACGGGGGTTCCTTGACTCTAAGTTTTGGATTGCCATTTTGTTTGAAAAGACATCTCCTCGTTGATCCTCATAATTCATTGCTTGTTCGTCAATCTTGTTTCGAATATTCTCATCTTGTATCATTCTTGCAAGCACATCATTGAAGCAACTCCAGAGCTCCCCAACATATGCATCATCTCCACTCTTTTGGATGGCAAAGAATTTCCCTGAGTTCAAATAGAGTGCAGCACCATACAATGGATGATCCATTTGTTTCACCCAACGTCGCTCAATAATATCCATGATCTTCTTGAGCAAATGTTGTTTGTTTTGGGTAGAGAAGCTAAGCTTGATCTTCTCTTTTGCATGAACCATTAATGCTGCAACCTCTGGCATTGCGGGCTTCTCATCACCATCAACCACCCTAAGTACGATAAGAAGTGGGGCTGAAGCTCTAAGGCAGTCTTCAACTGAATTCCAGAATTCTTTAGAGAGTACAATGTCTGTCACATGCATACCGGCCTCCGTCTTTGACAATTTGATGCTAGTCCATGATTCACTCACAAATAGACACTTCAAAGCATCCTTATGCTTGTGCATGCTCTTCAAAGTAAGGAAGGTGTGGCAAACCGAGTGGTCATGGTCTCACAAGATCCATCCCATCTGTTTTCTCCCTCATTGCACTAAGAAGCCTCCCATGCCTATAAATGAATGTGGTGACACGCTTGGCACGTGCAATAGGCTTCTTAAATTCCTTCAACTTTTCAATGTCTTCCAACATAAGATCTAAGCAATGTGCAGCACAAGGACTCCAAAACAGTGTAGGAATCCTGTCCATTAGAAGCTTTCCCGTTGCCTTGTAGTTAGCACCATTATCGGTGACAACTTGAACAACCTTGTCTTTTCCAATTGCCTCAATTCTCTCCTCTAGCAAATTAGCTAGCATAGTTGCATCATGTTGTTCACCTGATGCATCAACAGACTCCAAGAAGTAAGTCCCCTCCGGGCTGTTGACAAGGAAGTTGATCAAGTGGCGCCCCCTCCTATCAGTCCATCCATCCGACATAAGTGTGCAACCATATTGCTTCCACGCCCGCTCGTGCTCCTCCCTCAAGGCACTTATGTCCTTGACACAATCCTGAAGCAATGGCTCCCTCAGCTCATGGAAGCTAGGAGGCTTATACCCGGAACCGTACTGCACACTGGCCTCACAAGCAATCTCAAACTGCCTTGAGTTTGCGGCATTAAAAGGTATGCCGCACTCATAGAACCACAAGGCCCATTGCTTATTCACATAATGCCTATCTTCCTTAGTTCTTGTGCTAGCCTCCATGGTCTTTTGAAAAGATCCAGAATGTCTTTCAGCTACAATATCTTCGGGTATTCTTCGAAGCATAGCAGCAACTGACTTGGTCTCCTTTGCTTTGGCCTTGCTTGATGTTGCAGCCTTGAATGAAAAAGCAGCATGCCTTCTTTTGGCGGCTGTCCCTGAACTTGGCTTCACAATAGAGTCTTGGGACTCTATGCCATGTGTTGCCACCTCTACATCTTTAGCTCCCCCTTCATCATCATCATCATCATCTAGTAAGATTGGTCTACTCCTCTTGTTTTTTTTCAAATAATCTCCCATCTCTTTCCTAATTTCTGTGGTAGTATTGGGACATATAACCACATCTGAATAGCCACCCGCAAGATGCTCCTTCAGCCTTTTAATCCCTCCTGTACATGAAGTGTTACAAAGGATACACATCACCTTATCTCGGTTGCCAATTTCCGGCCAATAGCCATATTTCCATCCCGGATCATTAGACTTCGCCTTCCGTTTTGGATCGGTCTTTGGATCATATACATTCTCGGAGGATGCAATACTTATACTTGCATTTGTACTTGTCATTTTGCCTGCTTCTGCATCACAAAGAAACCCATTTATTAGCTATTTAGCTCAGTGGCTATTGGCTCGGCCGCTCGGGCAGCCGCTTGCTCAGTGCACAAAATAGCGAGCAGGACTGCAGGAGCAGCACGGCGCGCGCAGCATCCTCGACGGCTCCGCCCGCCTCCCCCTCCATCCTCGAGGAGCCGTCGAGGATGGAGGGGGAGGCGGAGCCGTCGAGGCTGGGAGGGGGGAGGCGGGAGAAGGGAGGGAGGAGCCGGGGAGGTAGAGGGAGGAGGTGGAGGCCGGGAAGGAGGGGATGGGGGCATGGGGCAAACCTGGAGACTGGAGTGGAGAGGGCGACGGCGATGGAGGCGGAACGGTGGCGCCGGCGCGCTGCAGCAGATGGTCGTCGCCTCGTCGGTGCGCCGCTTCAAGGATGGAGGCGCGCTAGGGTTGGGCTTCACGGTTCACGCGACAGGTTCTCTCTGGCCCCCTCTCATCCCTCTCTTTATACGTCAGCAGATGGCTTTGGGGCGTCCGCCTCGGCCGTCGCCTCGGCCGTCAGGTCGCCTTGCGTCGCCTCACCGACGCCATGGCCGTGAGGCGGACGCCATACGGCCTCCTTGCAAGGCGCCACCGACGCCTTACGGCTCCTCACCGCCTTACCGCCTAAGCGTCGCTTAAGCGACGCTTAGGCGACGCCTTAATAAGCTTGATTACCTCTAAGAGTAACAAACCAAGTCTCTTGCTTGACTCTCACTAAATGCAACATATGCATACGTGGATACTCAATCCACCTCTAGAATAACACAAGCAACTAGAGACTTCTCTCCTTACTCATAAGGTGCAACACATATACAATTGATAGAAGAACCTTACACTAGCTCAAGAGAATAGAATGAGATGTAGCAACCTTGCCCCAACTGGCCATGGTGGGTATTTATAGCCCTCACACATAAAACTAACCATTGGAACAAAATTACAGTAAATTAAACCTAGGTCGGTACTATCGCCAACTAATGGCTGGTCATACTACCCCTAAAGATAAAATTTTTCATTTGCTTGATGCTCAAGAAAAGCATTCTGACGATGGATAAGCTGATTAGGAGAGGGTGGAAGAGGGATAGGAAATGCTAGTTCTATGATCAAGATGAGACCATGGAACACATGTTCCTCTTTTGTCCTCTGACCAGATTTATTTGGAATACTCCGAAATGTGCCTTCGGTTTCAGATCCTCTCTTTGGAATGTGGAACACATGTTTGGGACCTGGTTGCAGCAATTCAAAGGAGGGGAAAGGAAGCTTGTAACAGTGGGTCTGGCGGCAACAGTCTGGACAATATGGAAAGCCAGGAATGCTACTTGCTTTAGAAATACTAGTTGCGGAAGCGTGGCACCACGCCGCGCTAGCTACCACATAGACCAAAGCAACAGAGCGGATTGTTCATATATATAACTTTGTGGTGCCTTTTTTCTTCAAAAATAGACTGATCACTCGTTTTTGAAAAAAAATGAACCCTTCTCTAAACTCAAAAGGTATGGTAGATGACATATGTTATCTGCCGCACCACCATAGCTTGGAAGTTTGGGTGACCTGTGGCTTGGCGGAGACAGACGGCATAGGTGAAAACACATGTGTTGAGTTTCATTTTTTTGTTGCGCAAAGTGCTTTAGTTAGTGCTTTAATTAGCACTAATTAATTACTATTTTAATTAGTGCTAATTAGTACGCTTAACGCTAATTAAGTGCACTAATTAATGGGAACAGTGCTACGATAGAGTAATTAATTACTATCAGTGCTAACCAGCGTGCTTAACACTAATTAAGTGTGTTTGACGCTAATTAAGTGAACCAATAATGGGGAGTATCACTACATTAGTGGAGACATGTGGATGCAGTCATAGCCGAGGCATTCCCCTAGTTTAATATAGGGACTAAATTAATGGGGAGTACGCTATAGTAGCAGGGACACATGGATGCAGGCATAGCTGAGGCATCAACAGGTTTAATATAGGGACTAATCTTTACTATTTGTTTCTGGTTGAATCAATGGCTATCTTGCAGACAAAGGTGAAAGCAAAAGAGGCGCTTCTGTTGGGAACCAATTTGCTTGGACGGGTGGCCTCTGAAGTTTTCAACGCAAGACGTGGATGGAGACTCTTAGCCTGATCTTTGGTTGCCGAACGTCTCATCTCCTCGTGTTGAATTACAAATAGCTTAGTATGGCTAATGTGAACACAAGCACGTCATATCATGCCACAACATCATCGGAGGAGAGAGGCGCCAGAGAGGTCAAAACTAAGGTGATGAAGTTCGGAGCCAAGGAACATCGACAGGTCAGTAGGGCGACGCAAACCGATCTATGATCGGAAAAAAATAGAGAAAATCCGATCTGAAAATGACCAGAAAAAACTCTAATTGATAGCCGATCGGATGATCGGCGAGACGATTTAAACTGCAGGTTGCATAGCTCCCAAGAGAGATTATGGAGAGGAGAACATTTCCCAAGGGCGGCACGACGGAAGCTATGGAGGCAACGGCTCAGGAGCGGCACCGCTCTGATACCATGAGGGCATGGAATATTTGTGACTTGAAACAATGAAATTCATAGCGTGATTGCCCCAAATATTCGATGCTCTTAGAGACCTATGACAACAAGGACTGTATAAAAGGCTGGAAAATGAAGTTTTGTTGGATCGTCTAAAGAAGGCTTGGATCCCTGAAATGTCGCTATTTCTGGTGATAATACATTGGGTGTATTCTTTTCGGCTGCGGTTTATGATTTTTGGTATTAGCGTGAGTGCTTGTGTGAATAAATTGAATTCTAATAAACCACTTGAAAAGACTGTCTCTATAAACCGATTTAAAATGATGGCAGAGAAACCACTCTATTTATTTGATCAAGGAAAATCATAAGATGAAAAGAGCTAGGTCATTATAATAAGCATTCTAAAATATGGTTGGGATGCTTGTTTGGTTGGTTACCACCTTTTGTCACTGAGATGTCTTGTCCGTCCTTAGTTGGAAGTCTTAGGGAGTTAAAAACAGCAGGTCTAGACGGTGGTTTTTCTTTCTTTTTTGCATTTTCGTTTCTTTCTGTAGCGAACCAGTTGATTTCTAATAATGTAAGTCGGAAGGACTTTTCCCTTCAGTTGTTCTAAATAAACAGTCGGCTACTGCTACTGCTCGACACCGATCCACGCATGCATACGCCGGCTGGTTCATGGTACAGAGCAGAACGTAAGCATCCACAGGCGCTAAGCCGGCTGAGTGGTTCCAGCAGGCAGTGGTGGAATTAGACCGCTGTTTGAGAGGGCGCCGCTCAGAACAGCTGCAGCGACAGCGTTTGGCATCTGTTGTGGCTTCGCACGCACTGTTTATTTTTTGTCTTTTAGCTTTTTTTTCGGAATTTTTATGTTTTATTTTTTCCGTATTCCTTTGCATTTGTCCATGATAGGTTAGCATGTCGCTTTTATTTTTATATTTTTAAATTTAATTATATCTAATAAGTCAACTCATCTATAGTAAAAAAATAAGTTAGTTATAATAAAATTTTAGTCAGAAATCAGAAGTCATCGCTATTCCGAACACCTCAATGTCTAAGGGCTGATAACAAAAGTCCACAAAAAAATCTTCAAAAATCATAAAAAAACAAATTTAATAAAAATTGGCTCAAAAGCAGTTAGCCCAGGCTCGCTTACTGATTCCGCACCTGACAGCAGATACGGACTACGTGCATGTCCTATGATGGTTCTTGCTAGCTGCTCCCCTGGATTGTTCTTTGAACCTTCCCCTATCGGCTCAGACGTACGTACGCCGTAGCAGGATAAGGTTTTATTTTTTTCCTTGTTCGATCGGATTCGTTTGGAGACTCGTCGATCGGCATGCCCGTCTGGACTGGCAGGAGCAGTAACCCCATCTGGATTCTGGACCGGATCCGTTAGACGACACGGGCTAGTGGCTCTCCCTCGAGTGACCACAGCGTGTATACACTGGGTGCTATTGTTTTCCACGTGCACGGTGAGAAATTTCGGCGTCACATTAGCTCAGTCAGATCAAGATATCCATTGGCATTTTGGCGCAGATGCTAGACGTATGTCAAGGAGGCGTTTAGAACAAAGGGTAGGAGAGGAGGTTTCTATTAGTGTGGTTCTAATGTGAACCACATGAAAAAAAAATTATATGGAAGTCCAAAATTTTTAACGTATTTTGTAAATACATTTATATTCGCACATAAAAAAGAGTATTTTAAGTTCATTTAAGTAGTATATTAGAGGTGGATGTAATTACACCTGGGTGTAAAAGATATTTATATATATATATATATATATATATATAGAACCTTACATGCCAGTACGGCAGTGCTCGTAAGGCCATAATTATCAATGAAGTAGAAATGTCTGTCTGTGTCTAGTAGCTTGCGAATTTTAGAGGTGACATTGTGAAATCCAATGTGGTATATAGAATATTATGCTGCAGGTCTCCACGGTGTTACACGATCAGGGTGAAAACTGAGAGGTTGCGTTTACGTTTGCTAACAATGTCAGTTCTCTCTTTCTTGTCCACATGGCAATGTCAGAAGCAAAGCACAACATGATGGCAAGTTGAAATTAGGAGATGGGTTGGTTGCAGGGTGTGAGACATACTCCAGATGGGCATCTCTACCACCACTGCACCTAAATTCAGCCTGTGACATAACAAGACAAGTGAGAAGGCAACAAAATCCCTCCCCTTCTCTCCCATAATAAAACCAATGGGATTGTTAATCCCCATCCAAGAGCGTTCCACTCTCGCTCCAGCATACATAATTTGCAACTATCCCATGCTTACATTAATTTCTCCTGTTACTGGCACAGCAAGCTTGTGCTGCGAAGCACATGGTGCTTGCTCGTGCTACCTGTCACGTTGTTCTTGGCCACAAACACATCAAGTCCAAATGCATTTGAAATCTACATAGAAATTTTTCTTTCTTTTGCAGGCGATGGGGGTCAAGATTCAAGAACCACAGGCTTACATGGATATGTTTGCAATACATGCCTAACATTTTGGGCATGTTACTGCGAGGAGTCATCGTGGAGGACACATGCGCAGACGATGGCGTGGTGGGCTGCCGCCTACCGCGTTGGAAGGGTGAAACATTCCACTACATCCTAATCATGTGGTTACAAACTTTGTGGTAGAAGGATCACCTGGGTGGGAGCAACATTAGGCCGTTGGGTCTGTTTTGATCTTAATCAACGCCGTACTTTTGTTTGAAATCGAAGTGAGGGACGATGGGTGAGTAGCCAGTTAGGTCGTGGAGTGTTTGTTTGTGTTTGGTGCGGTCTACTGCCTTGAATATCAAACACACTGACGTCAGAAGGTGTCTTATCGGCGGCGGCACATCAAAACAATCAGAGAATAAGCCGTGAAATGTGTATCCTGCACCTTGAAGTGCCTCGTGACCGAGTAATTCCTAATTTGGCTTCTCTGCTACCAGCTATGAAGTAGGGCACTAGGGCTAGTAAATTGGATCAAACTCGATCACCGCCTGTAATGTAATGAATCCACACAATCATCTCCTTGTGGCTTGAATTTTACTCGGTCTGATTTGCACTCCAGAAACCTTGTCATCTTAGTAACATCCAGGCGTATATGATCCATCTGCACTCCAGAAATGAGGAGGCATTTACGTACTTTTTTCTGAAGGAAAAATATCGTACAAATCAGTCGTCACAGAGGCAACAGTTCTGCAGACGGTGACCTGCGGTTGGGCTGGTGCTGCACCGTAGCAGCAGTAAATCGTACGAGAGGATGAGCGAAATGGCACCATAGAAAGGAGTATGGGAGGTGACAAGGCGAGCTTGGCGCGCCTGCCTACTCACGCGCGGCTTGCCGCGGGTCATGTTACTCTGCTACTAACTCGTACGACCACCACATCCGTCACGGGACGGCCGCGAGAGCCACCGAACCCTTCCTCCCCGTCCGTCCGGCGCGCGCAGAGCGGTCAACGGAGCGAACGCGCCGACACGGCACGTCCCAGCAGTAGGGTCCCAGCGGCGGGTACAGCCCGATCAGGCCGCCTGGCACGGGCATCCTTGGGCCCGCTACATTCTCGCCGGTTTGTGATTTATTCCTTGCACCAACGTGGCGGTGCAGTGCTGTGAGCGTACGTACGTCCGCATGCATTCCCACCGGCCAAGGCCAGCGTAGCAAGGAGCATGCTCATGTACGTAGTACCGCGTGATACGGACGGTCGGAAGCACGCGTTGCTCCACGATGTGCAACCATCGGCGGCGAGCTTGGGCGGCTGCTCAGACAACCCTACAACTATCTCCACCATCGACGATGTGTGTGCACGCCTAGCCTTAACGGCTTAACCTTACAAGAGCAAAAAGGGTGCACGCTTCTCGTGCTCCTCTGCAGGCAAATATTCCACGAGGCCATGCCACTACTAGTTTTCTTATCATCCACCACCCAAGTAATGTAAGCCCGTGCGCGCTCCCTTACATCCTACACATGGCTAAGAAATCTCGCCAGATTCTTCTTCTACTCACTCACTCCCTACCAAGTCCTTAAACCTCTCTCACTTGACACTTCACACTCCCTTATAAAGGGAAGCAAGACGGGACGTGAGATGAACCAAAAACCAGGCACTCGAGTACACTCCTAGCGCAATCGTAGTACGATGCATACACCCTTCATTGACAAAAGCCCCCACCGCCGCGCCGGCGTCGGCGCGGGAGGACGGCTCAAGCAGAGGCTCGCGCAGCTCCTTGCGCGCTCTTCTTGCACCACCAACACCACCACGACCACGACCACGACCGCCTCGGCCACGGCCTTCGACAGCCTCGATAAGACCAACGCCGACTCCCACCAAGAACCACCAATTTCCCCTTACTTCTGCACCCCCCGCACCTACCAGAGGCCCAAGCTTGACGACGGCAGCCGTGCCCGCCGCCGTCGCCGCAGCGCGTCGCTCGTGCACATCTCCATCGACTGCACTGGCGGGGCCGCGGCCGCCCCCGGCCGCCGCTCCGTCCACTCTGACGCGCCCCTCCTGCAGTCATCGTTGCCAATAAGGGACGCCAAGAAACAGAGCAGGAGCAGGAGCAAGCCGCTCTCCCCGTCGGCGTCGAGGCGGCATTGCTCGTCCTCCACATGGGGGCGCGCGCGGCTCCCCAGGAGGACACCGGCGGCGTACAGCTGCTCGTCGTCCACCGTGACCGACGACGAGCTCACCGACGAGGAGAGCGGCGAGGAGGCCGAGACGAGGACCCTCTTCTCGTCCCTCAGCGTCTCCTCCGACCCCACCTCCGAGTTTTACCACACCAGCAGCAGCAGTGTCGCCAGGAAGAACCACAAGAACGCGGCTCCCCGCGCTGCGCGGCGCGCATTGCCAAGAACCCGCGACCCACCAGAGGCCTTCCGGCCGCTTGTATCCGTGTCGGCGAAGAACCACGAAAGCAACGACAGGGAGGAGGAGGACAAAGCGATCAAGAAGGTGGGCGCGGAGGAGACCGGCGGCGCGGTCGGCGCGGGCATGGCGGTGGTGAAGCGGTCGAGCAACCCTTACGCGGACTTCCGGAGCTCGATGGTGGAGATGGTCGTGGAGGGGCGCATCGGCAGCGTGGGGAAGATGGAGGAGCTCCTGGGGTCGTACCTCTCGCTCAACTCGCCGCAGCACCACCCGGCAATCCTCGCTGCCTTCGAGGACGTCTGGGAGGCCGTCTTCGGCGAGGACTGAGAGAGACCAAGTGATCACTCAGAGGCTTGTTCAGCCAAGCTGTAGATGTTCTCTCTAAGCAGCAGAGGTACGTACGCACGTAGATGCAGCGATCGCGCGCGCGGTGTTATTTTGGTTTTCAGTTCGTCTACTTTGTATGTACATGCCAATGCATAGAATTGGCATTGATCGTGCCATCGAAATGTTGCGGTGCTCACGTTACGCATTGGCTGGCTGCCAGTTGAGCACACTGAGTTCAATGAAGATTTTGAGTTGGTTTTAGCAGGGGACAAGCACACTACTTCAGCAGAGGCAAGTTGCGCTCAGTCGATGAAATCATGACGGCTACGAGAAGATGAACCAGGCGTTACAAACAAAAGTCTGAACGATCGATCAAAGCCTCTAAAAACCATTTTTTCCCAATTTCATTGTCTGTGTAACTTGCTTCTCTACTGTGACACACGACACTATTGCATTACCATGGTCGCTGCAGTCATACGTACAGCATGTACAACCTGTGCAGTGAAACTCGTAGTTTGGATTCGTAGTGCCAAGGAGCAAGGACACCTGCACCGCGAGACCGTAACATCACGTCAAAGTTGAAACGAAGCTTTGCCTCTGCGCTAGAGGGGATAAAAACACAGGGCCACTCAAACAGAGTTCCATGCCCTGGCCAAATCTGGACGCGACGCTGGTCGGCTTCTATGGCCAATGCAGGCCAAACAACTCGCTGTATACGGCATAGCTTTCTTCTGATTGATCACTCATCAGGGTACAGTGCACAAGTTCGTTCGATAATAGCATATTTGCGTCGTGGAGGATTTGAAGTTTGAACTGGGGGGGTTCTGAAATGGATGGTCGCTCACATCCTAGCCTACTGTGCCTACATCGGATCAGACTGTACCAACTACTAGCGGCAGTAGCATCAACTTTTACGATTACAGGTTAGACAATGAAATCAGACTCAGATAGCATATACTACTCTCCAACCAGGCAGCGCAACCACAAACAAAAAGGTCGACATGACTAACAAGAGATTCTTTCCCTAATGTAATCCCCATCAAAACAGGACATTTTTTTTTCATCGCTAGTGACCCAACCTGTAACACGCGGGCCCACCATGGACCAACCGGAAACCTCTAACACGTCAGCTTAACAGTAGAAGTTTCCGGTTAGGTGCCGATATCCTAGGCAGCCGCGCGTGCCGGAACAAGCATATGACGCCGGCGCGCTTGTCCGCACGCGGCGAGCAGTCTTCAGATTCGCACCCCCGAACGTCGCGCCGGTGGTGGTGGGTTTCTGTGAGGAGGCTGGTTTGGTTTGGTGGGAATTTCCGCCGCCTCGAATTCGATCGCCCGCGCCGTGTCGTGCGCGCGTGCATGTGCAAATTGTGTACGCGCTTCACGATGGCGCCGGCGGCTTGAGCGGCCCGTTGCTCGCTCAAGCCGGCGTGTTTTTACCCCTTTTTTCAAGTTGGGAGGTGTCGATACCGCCATGTTCGGCAATTCCATTGTCTGGTTGTGCTACTGCGCTTGCATCGCATTGCCAAGGAATGCGTTGACGGAGTCAGCTTGGCCGGGGAAATGTTCGGAATTGGCTCGCAACGGTGATCTGCTATGGTAAATGGGGTGACACCGGCGACGGCTCTCCTCGGCGATGCATTGGGCAAATTGATGCATAGCACATGAAGGGAGATGGTGTGATGGTGTAGGAGTGATGAATTGAAATTTGTCTTATTGGAGGTGACGAATCGACAACGGGAGGCGATTTCAACCTGTTTTGAAAAAGCTTGATTCATAGTGATTCACTGCACGAAAATCAAATTAATTTGTCAGGAGAGTTGATGAGACTCAAGAACAAGATATAACGTGAATGGATTTCGAAAAACTTCACTCGAGTGGTTGGAACACAACTTGGGCTGATGATTGGTTTCAGGAACGACGGACTCGTGGCGATGACGGTGTTTGGAAAATCTAAAAAAGTTTGAGGAAGGTGTGAAGGGAGGCAAGGTAGTCACAGGAACCCATTTTGAAGGCTTGGTAGAGATGGAAACCGATACGAATTCATGGGCGTCATGGTTGACAATTTTAGTATTCAAATTGGAAACAGATGAACAAGAAAGTGAAAGATTAAAAGGTAATGAATTGGAAAGGAAATAAAAGGAATTGGTTACATGCATAATTAGGGATGGTCTTCATGCAAGCAAAGAAGGGAAAGGAGGCACGACTCCTTGGCTTGGCGCAAGTGGCACCATGGCATTTCTGCTCTGGTTCAGCTGAACAGAGGAAGCAAGAAGGAAAAACAAGAAGAGAGAAAGGAAAGAAAGAAAAGAGAGAGGGAAAAGAAAAAGGAAAGGAAAGGATGGGCTTGGACTGAAAGAAAATTGGGTTGGGTCTAAGGAAAAAAGAAAATGGGCTTAGCTTGAGCAAGAAATTATTTTTATATTTTCTTGAGGGAGAAATTATTTTCAGATTTTGGATTGGATTTTGAATTTGGAAGTTGGATTTGAATTTTAGATTTCGGGTTGGAATTGGAATTGAGATTAATTTCCACGACTACACATAAAATCCAAATATTTGAAAAAATTAATTTAAAATTATTTGTTTTAAAAAAATGCAAAATAGGGATGTTACAATAGCTGCTGCTTTAGTGTGTCTCGCCGAGCGCCATCACCGCCAATAGCTAGCTCTTGGCCTATACATCACATTTTGGCCTTTAGTCTCAGTAAAGACTACAGTTGAAAATTACAATTTTAATTGTCATGCCTTTTTGTACATCTTTGAACAAATTCATAATGCATTTAAAGATTTTTTTTGACCTAGAAGTTTAATTGATTCTTTTGACAACATGTTTTGTGTGCACACGATTTTGTTTTGGCTAAACAATTTTCTAATTTTAAAAAAAAATAATTTTTTTCACAGAACATCAGTACGAAGTTGTCAATGACTAAATTTAGGAAATTGATGGATAGGCTGACTAAAAACCAGACAGAACTTATTAATAATTGTGCATTTGGCCATATATTGAAATTGTCATGCTCTCAAACTCCAAGGGCCATTGCTTTATGGCTAGCTAGTGGGCCCGCTCTTTTCAACTTATGCCTTATGATTTATGATTTTTCTCAAATAAATAAATGGGACGGCTTCTCCACTGACATTTTGAAGTGGCTTGTTATGATATCCTTTTAGAAACGACTTATCGACTTTCGATTTATTTACACGAGCATTTGTATTATGGTCAAAAGTCATAAGCTGCAGCTATAAGCTACAGTCCAAAAGAATAGCCTAGTAACTTTGATGTCAATAGTATGACTGTCAAGCTGAAAGATGGTTCCAGCTTTGCTCTTAATCCATTCACTGTCCATCAAATATTGGGTATCCCATTGGGTGGCTGAGAAGTCCCAAAGAAAGCAACCAAACTTGCAAAAGCATGTGATTTCGCACGACACAGGGATCCATGCGCCTGCTCCTAGTGTTGAACATCTTACGAGTCTTCAACACCAGAGATGGGCGGTGACAAGTTTGCATTGGCCATATCTTCATGCTCGATGCATTGGCCATCTCCTTGTGTCCAACCAGCAATCCAAATGCAAGTCCTGATTTATTATTCTGTTGCTGTAGTTGTAAAAGACGTACCTAGTTACGACTGGTCTGGGTTCGTCTTTGATTGGCTAGTTACAAAAATCAAGCAGTTTCAAAAGTCATATATGAAAGCAAACTAAAGAACGCTGGAAAGGATAAAAGTGTCACTGGGGGATGTTTGTTTGTTCTGGCGGTTACTAGCCATCTCCTCATCTATAACATCGGTCTGTTTCTCCCTTTTCTCCTAGTCTTTTTTTTTTGGTTTCATTCAGTTTGTTTGCATTATAAACAGATCACATACTGAGTTTGGATGCATCTGATACAAGAATCGACGATCGCATCTTTGGGACGACAATGGCATACACCCCCAACAAACACACACTCATTCGTAGTTGGGAAAAGTTGGCTGGACCCCCTTCCAGCGCAGGTCATCATCTCCTCCTTGTTTTGAAACATTGCCAACAGGAGTATTTTTTTTAGAAAAATAGGGCAATTCTATCAAACACATGTGAATTTATGAAACAGTTTTTTACCCTTTTACTTTTAAATATTGCAGGACATGTTTTCTTTCCACTTCATTTTCTGTGTCGACAAATCCACTACATTGTGAAGATGAAAGTTTGTGTGCATTTGCGCACTGGTTTTTTAGGATATCACACGTGTGTTTTGTATTTTTATATAATAATTGCGCGAGTTTTTTTTCCTTGGAACTCTACTAGATTACTTTCCATGGTTCCAAAATATTTTTCTCACTATCCATGGTTCCAAAATATTTTTTCTCCAGGTTGCATGAAAGTCCCAGCAATGAAAGCAATTCAAAATTTGCATCATTAGCTTTTTTAGGTTTTCTGTGAGAGTTATTATGTGTACGTTTGATATTTCTAGTAACACTCTGGTTGAAAGTTTACATGACTATATTTTTTAGTTTTCGCATTATTTAGCTTTTCATGTTAGCATTTGGAAGTCCCAGTTTTATCCATTTGTAAGTTGACTATTGTCAGATGGAAGAAACCTACTGTTTCTTTTTTCATGTGAGCATTTGAAAGTCCCAGTTTTATCCATTTGAAAGTTGTCTATTGCTAATATTCTCATCCCCGGGGAAGAAGGGAAACTAAAAGGTCGAGACAAGTATATTAATCTCGTCTTTTCGGTGGCAATCAACGGTACAAGGCCTAATTGGTGGCTGGACATGGCCTGGGAAAGGGGAAGCACGTGCTACTGAGCCATCGGCAACAGCGCGGGAAAGGGCAAAAAATTAATGGCCCGTGGCCTTTCGGCTAGACGACAGAAACGGGCCGTGATGGGGGCAAGGCCGAAACGGGAATGGGAAGCTACGTGGGCCGCTCGGGGGCGGGAAAGCGACTTACGGTCCACGCGCACGCCCGTGTATTAGACGCACCCTCGCGCTAGGAGCCCGGGCCCGCGCCCGACGGCTCCCTTTCCGTTCGTGACAAACGTCGTATGCCCGTTTTTTTCCTTTTCCGGAAGGCGCGCTTCTGTTCCACAGGGCTTGTCGTCCGCTCCGCCGCCCGTGAACTAGCTTGTCGTTTTCCGCCGCCCCTTACGCGAGTTCACGTGTTCGCTGCTTTCTTTCGGTCACGCTACTGATAAGAGTTTTGTACACGCTAACAAACTTACAAAAAGAATTACATCTAATTATGTGGAAAATTAATTAGCGGCCGTCCGCATTCAATTTCAAACTATGGATCCAAACTTTCGTACCCGATCTTTTGGACTGTCAGCTAATGAATTCCCCAACTTTTGACTCTATGTTTTCTGTTGTATATTATGCGAAATAAGCATATAATTAACTTTAATTCCAGTATAAATTATTATAAAGGCATGAAGCAAATGACATACATATGACTTAACCAAAACATAAACATATGTATTCTTTAAGTCATAGCAAATTCTTAAAACATGTACTAGCATGTAAACATGTAAATAAGATGAATCATGCCAAAACATCAAAGACAGTATAACATGTATAACTAAATTCTCCATGTTAACACGCTCTCGGATGGCTAGTTACTCAAGAAACTCTTGTTTTTTCAAACATATATGTATATGTGGCATAAATTAGACCTTGAATCTTAAATCAAATCAAGTGATATAACAGATCATGAATTTAAGTGCTATAACAGTATAAAGCTTCTTTAATCAATCTCCAAATTCAATTGAGAGTGAACAATATTGATTAAAGATTAATTGTTGAGCAATAATATTAATTATGGATGAGCCGTCCGCAATGTATTGTTCTTTAGAGATGTACTAGAACTAAGCAATATCTCGGACTAAAGATCCAAAATAGCTAAGCACAATTCAAGGTCAATCCCATCACATCCACATATACATAGTTTGGATCTTCATCACGAGCAATTAAATAGCATATCCAACGATGCAATTCACAAAATCGTGAATTGCACAAAATATATATAGCTCAACGATATTTGTCAAGAAGAACCAAAGCAACTTTTGTCCCGAAAACCAATCACTCCGCGGTGTTTTTGCCAACTTCTTCCCCTTGTCGCGAGAGGTTGAAGTCCTTCAACAATAGACAGTTTGTAGAGGAAGAAAGCTTGCCTTGTGTTGGAGTGTTTAGAGCGAGAGGTGGTCGCCTTTATAGCCGGCGGGGAAGAGAGGTCGACGGGCTCACCCTCCTTCTCGTCGACCCGGCCACCACGACCCGGCGCGCCGCAGCACCCCTAGGCCCGGATGACCCGCGCGCCGTGCGTCGTGCGCCGCTCCAGCCAAACGGCCCCCGGAGGACTCGCGCCCGCCTGCGCCTTGGCTCGGGAGCCCCAGCCGCAGCGCCTCGCCAAGAATATCGGTCGGCTCGCCGGCGTCGTGCGAGGGGAGGCCTGGAAGGCGCCGCCGCCTCCCTCATTTCTCTCTGGCCTGATCCGACTGAGAGAGAGAGAGGAGATAAGGCAAAGCCTTATCTCCCTTTTGTCTCACCGGCCGGTGGGGTCCACACCCCACTTCCCTCAATTGGGAAATTCCAAAAAGGCCCTTGGGTCCAACATTTTCAACCAGAAACTTTCAACTAGAGAATATCCTTGATTAATTTGTATTGAATATTTGTCAATTATATCGAGTTAAAATTTAAATTTGTTAAAGTTTGTAAGCTCTTGATTTGTTGTCAAGTGGGTAGCAGTTTGACCAACCTGTAGAGGCAGTTTGACCGGTATGTTGGAGTAGTCTAACCAGCTATGGGTGGCGGTCTGGCTAGTGTCCAGTGTGATAGGATTTTGGGGCGGTTAGACCACCGGTGCGGTATGGCTGGTTTTTAGTTGACGATTGGTTTTTCCAGAGAGATACTTGCTTGTGTGTGAGAGAGAAATATGAGCGGTTCGATGGGCCAATGTGTGGCGGTTCAACATGGGATTGGCCGAGCGGTTAGACTGACATGGGTGCCACAATTTGATCGGCTCCCCCGTTAGCATCATTTGAATGGATTGACCAATGCAGTCTGACCGACTAGTCAATGGCGATCAAACCAGTTTGTCTAAAGGTATCCGAGAGGTTTTTGGATATTTGTGAGAATTGGTCATAGGTTGAATTGTGGAGTTCTTGGTCATTATATTTATGTTGCATTAAGTATGTTTGGACTAACGTGAAGCAAGTGGTGAATAACTTGTGCCTGAAAAAGAATTTTGGTCTTTGATGTGCAGGAAAGCTTGAAGACATCCAAGGTCAACGGCGTGCAAAATTTCAAAGTTGTTCGGTTCTTCTTGATTTAGAGCATTTCTTGAGAAATCTTGATCCGAGGGTCTTAGTTTCGAATCTTTGGGTGGTATTTCTTGTTCTCAAATGGCCATCTTCAACCCACAAGCAAGTCTTATCTCAAGCTTTGTCTGGTTTTCATGCAACCTTGCTTGTCTTGAGGAAATATTGAAACTTTAGCCAAGTTCCATGCGATCTTTGGATGGATTGAGTTTATGAGATCCTCAGTACGTTGTGTGCAAAGTTTCATATCATTTGAAGATGTCTTTTGGAGATTGCACTATTTATTGGCTTTGGCTTAGGCTAATTTTTAGTTCTAGGATCAGAGGTGCGGTCAGACTACCCCTAGGCCCATGGTCTAACCAAAGTCCGGTCAGACGGGCTATCACCGGTGGTCAGACCACTCAGCGGTCCAACTGCTTCCTCATAGTGGTCAGACTAACTCTGAGGAGTTGAACTCGATTTGCTTTAGCGTTTTTGTGAGTGCTTTGTTGGTGGGCTAAATTGATCTTTCTATAGCTTCTAGTAGCTAGTTAAGTGAAAGTTTAGGAATACTTTTGGGAGGTTGAATTTTAAGCATCATTCACCGACTCTAATTTCCATATTAGGTCTAACAAGTGGTATCAGAGTTTGATCAGCTCATCTTGATAGATCTTAACTGGTCTAAGAGCAATGGTATCAGATCATATTCCACCAAGCCACCAGTCTTTGAGAGAGTTGACTATCCCTATTGGAAGGCTTGGATGGTAGTCTACATTTAAGCCCAAGGGAAACCAATTTGGAAGAAAATTAAGAGAGCTTATGACGTGCCTGTCAATGACCATGTCACTCTGACAAATATTGTCGATGTGGAGGCAAATAACAAGGCACATAACTTCTTGATTTAAGGACTTGGTAGATCTAGTTTGATCAAATATCTCACTTGACATCTATTTATAAGATCTGAAAGATCCTTGCTAACTATCACAAAGGCTCTTTGGCGATCAAAGAAGTGAGACAATCAATTCAAGAATGATCACTTCAAGTTTGAGCAAATACCTAGTGAATATTTAGATGAGTTGTTTTCTAAGTTCACCAAGATTCTCAGCAACTACATGTAGTTTGTTTGAATTACGCTGAGTCCGAAAATGCACATCAAGTGTTTGGTGCCTTAGATGTGAAAATATGGGGCATGAATATTACATCCATCAATGGTAACACTGTCATGAATGAGTTTACCATAGGTAAGCTCTACTCGAGGTTAAAGATGCATCAGATTGATTTCATTTCTCATCTCCCAACAACAGAGTCAATGGTTCTTGTGATTGACCTCCTGAAGAATGAGTCTTCTCGCTCATTGGATTTTGCCTCTTCTGAATTTTACTTGTCCGCTTTACATGAGTTGAGTGGTGAGCGACTTGCGAAGTTACCCGAGGAAGACTTATCCTCCTATCCACCAAATTCACAAAAGTCTATCACAATATGAGGAATACGAAGAGAGGAGATCCCTTTTTCTATTCTGAGTGTGGTAAGCCAAACCACATTCGTGCAAACTACCCCAAGTTAAAAGACAAGGAGGAGAAGGGGTACCACAAGTTTCCTCGAGCTCACGATGGCATGAAGCCCAACTACCGTAAGTTCATTAACCAAGTCCTTATCGCTCTTGAGACAGTCAATATGAGTGATGTAGGCTCGAGGATTGATGATGCCAAGGATGACCGACGAGGCATAAAGATGGGCCTATTCTTTTTTACTTTGGCTTATGGCTTTTAGCTTTTAGGCTATTCGTGAGAGAAAGCATAGAGTAACAGAAATCCGTATGCGGTTTTGGCCGATATAAATAAAGTTGCTACAGTGTGTACTACAATCAACTTATAGATCTCGCATTGAAAAGACACCTTGTTTGAAAGTTAATAACTGTAGAAAAGCCGAAAAGCAGCTTTTAAAAGCTGAAAAGAATAAACCCAGAGTATTTGGACTTCATCGGTATGTGATTTATGGCACTCGAGGATACCGCCGAAGCCAACACCAAGGAAGCATCCGACGACGGTTCCATCTTTAGTGATCCGAATGAGGTATGCCCACGTACCAAGGATGTGAAACGTGTGATTATTTACTATTGTAGGGAACTTGAGAAGAAGTGCAAGAAAATTGAGAATCAAGATTGTGTACTTAAAAGCTTGTATGAAGAACTTGCTAAGTTTAGATCTTTAATTCCTTATGAAGAAAAATGTGATTCTTGTTTCACTTTACACTCTGTAAAGACGAGGATGCCGACTAGAGGGGGTGAATAGGTGCTTTTAAAGTTTCATTTGGTTAAACCCAACTTCATAATATGTAAGGGTAAATAAAATTGGTTTTGTATAATTAAGATCTAAATCAACTAGATCCACCTAAGTACACCAACACCCTAATTCTATGTCAAGGTTTTGAATCCTAGGGTGATAAGCAATCAATTCAATTTCTATTAATATAAATTGCAAGCATATAGATTGAGTTCAAAAAAGTAAACCATAATTGATGCATGATATTTTATTGTAGTGTTCAAAACTTACCGATTTTCCCTAATATACATTGAGGTAAGCACAAATAAATTGGACGGGCTCTATGAATTATGCCAATTACCTCAATTGTACTAATGGTAGCTCTTTCCCCTCTGGGTAAGTAAGCTCTAACTTTTACACCACATTGAGCCTTCTCACAAGCTTCTATCAGAAGATCACCGGGCACGATGCCTCTAATACCGTCTACGAGTCGGTAAACTCTAAGTGTAACAAGTCAAGCCACTTACTTGACTCTCACTAAGTGTAACGAATGCACAAGTCCAAGTATATAAGAAATTCGCCTCTAGAAGCAACATATGCAACTAGAGACCTCTCACCTTACTCACAAGATGGAACACATGTACAATTGAATGGAGAGTCTCACACTAGCTGAAGAATGTAGAATAGGGCATCAACGACCTTCTTCAACCAGCCACAAGGGGTATTTACGTCATACCAAGAAACTAGCCATTGGGAGCAAAAACTAGAAAATGTTGTAGTACCACAGGCAATCGGCCAGTACTACCACTTTCCTCACAACAGCTAGAAAAACTACCCGTTGCAAGTTTTAGCTGGTTTGACCACCCTCACAGGGATCGGCCATACCTCACAACGATCGAACCACTACATAGGATAGTCTAACCAAGCGACTATAACTAGATAAGGTGTTCTCTAGAAAATAACTATTGCCAATAAATGCCTTGTCGTACCGCACTACTCTGATCGCTAACTAATGGCCCATCAAGCTATGGCAGTCGATGTGGTGCTGACATGGAATGTGTGGGCCCATGAGCTAACGTGGCATGCCACGTGGCATCCATGTGGATGCTGAACTGACAAGATTGGCTGACGAAGCTGCTGTGGTCGAATCGACTACCGTGGTCGTGGGAAACCGTGGTTGTGTACTATGGTGGTCGTGAGTGGTTACGTAGTCATGAGCAACCAAGGTCGTGAGTGGCTTCGCCGATCGCGGTGGCACACGGGGACAATGATCGCCAGCATTAGGGGCCATGGCCAGGCGGCGTGGGGTGGAAAAGAGGGAGGAGGGCACGGGGGTTCGGTTTTACCTCGTCTTGGTGCTCGGAGACACGTAGGGATTGCTGGCAGCAAGGAATGGTGGCAAAGGCGGTTTGGGCTTCGGCAGAAATGGATCTCTGGTGTTGGAAAGACTCGGCCAAGAGTGGGCGAGGTCAACGCTATCTTGGGGAAGATAAGGATGCCGTCGGCGAGGCTTGGCAGAGCTCCAGTTGCCTGGAATTGCTCGCCAGTGGTGCACCAAGCTCGGGAATGGAGGACGCACGACGTGGGAGAGGTGGAGCACTCGAGAGAGGGAGAAGAGTGGAGGGTGAGATGGTGTGAGTTGGGGTGGAGCGGAGAGGGAGTGCTTATAGGGCTGGGGAGGGAAGCAACGTGGCTAATAGCTCGCCGGTGATTGTAGCCAATGAAACAAAAGGGAGGGGAAGGAAGAAAAGGGGCGTGCAAAAAAGGAAGGGAATCAGGGAAAAATACATGGGTCGCACGAGGGGAAAAGAAAGAGATCCCAGAACTCGGGGTGAAGCCGTGGCGGTGATAGCACAAAGGTGCAGCGGAGGCGGTGGCATCAGGAGGAGGAAGAAGATGGGGGAGGGAGAAGGCCTAACAAGTGGGGCCCAGGCACAGAGAGAGAGGAGAGAGAGGGAATTGGTGGGTGGGCGGGCCATCGAATGAGTGGCACATGGAGCTTGAGATGAATCCAGCCGATTGTGGAGATAAAGAGGAAAGGGTAGGCACCGTGGTGGGATCTGGCCGCATAGTGGTGGGCAAGATCGGCACCAGCCATCTGTCGGCTCGAGAGCGGAGGCTTTTGAGAATATGATTTTCTTTGAAGATAAAAGCCAAAAGGTTTAATTAATTTTAGAAAATAGTAAATAAAGTTCAAAATTCCAAAACAATTTACAAAAATCCCTTGAACCATTTTTGACTTACAAAAAATATTTGTAACTTAATTTGGTCTTTAACTTTTATACGAAAAATCTTTCTTAATTTTCAAATTGATTTTAAGATCCAAAAAATCACAGAAAATCCCGATAAAAACCAAATGTGTTCACATAATTAATTTGTATTAGGATTTTTCATAAATTCAAATTACTCTTTATTTAATATTCTATTTTTTTTCTTAAATTACTTTTTAAAGAGAAACCTTTTTAAAAGCTAAAAAAAAGACAAACTAAAAAAACCAAAACTCAGGCAAGCCAGATAACACTTCTTTTCTATTTTAAATTAAATTAATTAATTTTTTCTATAATAATTTTAAAATAAATAGCTGGACTATTACAGTCACATGTCACAAGGATTATACGTGATCTACAACTATTTGCAAAACCATTCGCAAATTCTAGCACCATTCCACAAGAGAGTTAGAGCAAGTGTAACATCCCAAAAATTTTATTTCTTTCTTAAAGTATTTTTTGGAATTTTTTGGATTTTATTCCAAGCCCTGATTTGAGAAAATTGAAAACTTTAATTTATAAAGGCCAAATTGAATTTATTGCATTTCATGGAAGTCAAAATAAATGTATTTCTTTTCCTAAAGTCAAATATGTGATTACCTTAATTTTCAGAAAATTATAAAGATTTAAAAACCTTCCCTTTAAAGTCAAATTGTGTTGGTGTAAAAATCAATTATCAAAATAGGGTGGAAATATTTTTATAAAGTCTAAAATAGTTCCAGGAGGTTCTCTGAATTTTTCTAGAGTTTTTAAAATTTATTTGGTATTTTTTTGAGTTTTCTAAAACTTATTATCATTTCTGGAAATCAAAAAGAAAAAATTAAAATCCAAAACCCCACCCAGGGTGACAAGTGTCACCCATCGGGCCAAACCCCGCCCGCCGGATCTAACCTCAGTCGTCTGATCCCACTTACCCCTTCACCCCGCCCCTCCCCTCTTTCCGCCCGACGCGTGGCAAGATCGGCACCGTCCTCTGTTGCCGTAGTCAATCGCATCCACTCCCTCCTACTTAATGCACCGATCGGCTCAGATCTCACCCCTATTGCCGGATTTCATCTCGACCGACCATCGTCACTTACCCCTTCGCCAGCAGTCAGCGGCCCCGATCCTCTCCCCGTGCCACCCGTCGAAGATTTGGTCGTCGCCTCGCCTCTTTCCTTTCTTCCCTTCTCGCTGACCGGTGGGCCCCACCTGTCAAATCCATCATCCCCGCCACCTTCCTTCTTCCTCACGCCGTCCCCACCGCCATTGTCCTTTGAAAGCTTCGTTTCCATCCTCTCTCTGCCCTTGCAATTACTCCCCATGCACCGCGTTCGTTTACGCATAAAGTCGCACTTCCTCGTCGCGTTCAACTTCGCCGCCGGAGTTAATTTGGGCGCCCGTTACCTCCCCTCCCTGGCTAAGGACTCCCCGAGCTCCTCCTCGACACACCGCCCCTCCCTCACCTCTCAATCGAAGCATCCGAGCACCGGAGCCTCCCCGAGCCTGATTTTTCCCCGCCAGCCTCCGACGACTCCGGCGAGCAATCGCCGCCGCCTCAAGCCTCCCCAAGCTTCACCGACACCTCCCCGACGTTGCTTGTGCCCAGACGATCCTCGACGACCTCTGCCCCAAGCATTTGCGCCACCGGAGCCTCTCCGCCGCCGTGAAGCCCTCTCCGACCGCCGCCCCTCTCTGCCGATCTTCCTCTCCGGCCACCCTCGAGACCTGCGCTAGGTACCAATCCACTCCCCTCTTCATTTTGGTGCCCTCGGCCAGCGCCGCCGCTCACCGGAGCTCTGACGACCATCGGGCCCCGTGCGCCACCTCCGGCCACCCCGGCCACGTCAGCACCGCCGCCCAGGTGGCACCCCAGTGGCAGCCACATGCGTGCCACGCCTCAGCCACGCAGGCGTCCGACCGCCACCTCGCGCGCGCGCCCACGTCAGCTTGGCGCCGTGATGTGGCAGCCACGTGGTGCCACGTCGCAGGCCACGTCCACCCCAGATCGGCCACGCCAGCGCATCGCCAGCCGCGTGCCACCTCACCCTCACCCCGGGTCCATGCGCTCAGTCCACCGTGCACTGGGCCCGCGTGTCAGCCTCTCGCCCAATTTTACTAATCCCTGGGCTGACGTCATAAACCCATTTTTTCGTATAAAAATAATTCAGCCGAAAACCTATTTACCTTGCCGACGTCATAATCTGTTATTTCCTTTAGAAAAATAATTCATGCTGACGTCATAAATGTTTTTCGGTTTAAAATTAATTCCAGAAATTGAGTATTTTCCTTTTAAATGTATTTAAACTTTGGAAGGCTATAACTTCTTCATTTTAACTCCAAATTGACCCGTTCAAATTTCTAAATTTTTCTAAAATCATAATCTATCCATGTCTGGCATCATTTTGAAATTTTGAATTCATTTGATTTTTTTGAATTTCTTTTGAATTGGCTCTTTACATTAGATTTTGACGATTCCGGAGAATTCGAGTTCGACGATTCTCAGCAGGACTTCGATCAAGGCAAGTTACACCTTTGACCATGTTGAACCTAATATTACAAATTTAGTTATGTTTTTTTTACTGTATATGCATGCATACTTCTATTCAAATTTAATTTAAATTCAGTTTAAATGTTAGATATACCCATAATCCTTTGAATATGGCCAATTTGAATCTCAAATTCATATATCTTGTCACCCTAGCTGAAAACTAGTTAGTACCATAGTATTGACTAGAAATTTTATAGAAATGCTATGGTACTAACTAGTTTTCAGCTAGGGTGACAAGATATATGAATTTTAGGTGGGATCAACTATTTCACATGAAATGACGATTTGAAAATGAAGTCTTCACTTCGGTGAGTCAAGGATGGTTTACAAAGATGGTTTAAAAATAAAAATAGAAACTTACGATTTGGACTTAGCCTAATGGTTAGGTGGTGGGTGCCAGCATGCCTCGTGTTTGGTGACACCTGGTTGATTGTCGTGCATGTGGGAATATGGTTGAGCCTAAATCGACTTAGAACCATTTACTCATTTTAAAATCAGTACAAAGTCCGATATGGGACAGGACTGCTTAACTTGTGAAATTCTAAATATAGTTTCAATTGTGGCGTCGTGGCGCGAGAAGTCTCTGGCACGGAGGGGCTCAAACGTGGATTCGAGTTGTAGTGAAACCTTATGACTATTTTGACTATGGATCATTGAAAAACTAGAAAGTGGGAATGTCTTGTGAGTAAAGTTGTACACCTCTGCGAGTTAAAACCTATTCGGATAGCCGTCTTAGACTTGAATTTTACAAAACTTGGTTTTCCTTTGGTAATGGTCTATTCAGTGGTTATTAGTGTAGGTCGAGCTTAACGATACTACTTTGCAAAAATGATGTTAGTATTGATGTATTGACAATTGCTATTGTATTTAAATTCGATCGCTCTTACGCACAAATAAACTTAATAAGCCTCCCTTTTGTTATTTCTATGCATGCATGAACTCTATTATATTCACCTTGCTAAATCTGTTGTCAGACTTCGACGGCGACTACGACGATGAAGACTACTTCAGCGAGTAGGATGTGTCTTACAGTCATTCGCCTGTGGGAGGCTGGATGAGCTGTTCTGCTACCTTTACTGTTTTCCGCTGCTTTATTTTTCTCTTGTTGGCCTTGTACCCCTATATTGTAAGACTTGGCCATAAGGCCATATTTTCGTTTAATAATAATTTATGGTGATTTTGCGTGATATATATTACTGTTAACCCTGTGTGTACTAGCTTTTCCTGGAATAGTGCGATTTACACAGAGGGACTTGGAGTTGTTATTCCGGGCCCCGACAGTGAGATTGTGTTATCAATACTTGATGAGACTTAAGCTACTAGACATGATCCCTCTTAATAGTACAATAACTTATACTAGCAATTTGGTCTTCTAACCAAACACCATGATCGATGAAAAACTAGAAATGCATCTTTAGCCTATGCTAATTATACATTTGCCTTGCGCATCCTCTTAAAACTTGATGACGAATATATTCACTTTAAGTCTAGATCATTGTCTTGATATGCATCAACCCTTGATGCATTCTCTACTTGCCTTCCTTTAATACATGATGTGCCTTGCCTTGACTTGATGATCAACTTATGATCATCTCCTCTTCAAATCTTAACTTAATGCTCATCAATACATGATGCATCCTTGTCCCCAAATCTTGACTTGATGACTATCAACTTATGGTGTCATCCAAAGTTTTCATCATTATGGGACATTATCTACTCATCCAACTCGAAAAATGTTAGTCCTATAATATGATTGTCATTAATTACCACAATGTACTATTAACTTATAATGGTTGATCTAGATTTTTCACACTCTGAGATAGATAAGCTTAGGACTACACATTCTTCTGTTGTTAACGAACTCATAGATGCTAAGGATGAGTGTAACAACGATCATGTTGGCATAGGCGTTGGTGCTTAAGAAGCTATTGTTTCATCTAGCTTCAAATGTGCCTTGTTTGAACTAAAACTTGAAAGTGACACTAAAACCTTGCTTCAATTTAGTCCTGAGTATTCATGTTCATATTGTGAGTTTAGGAAGAAAAAATTGAAAGAATTAATTGAAATTCTTCATCCCTTTAAAGTTGATTCATGTGAAAATTGCCCTAAGCTTACTAATAAAATTGAAGCTCTTAACAAGATACTTGAAGATACATATAAAAAATAACAAACTCTTATCCATAATTGCATCTAAGAAATCCATTAATTCTATTGCTTATGCATTTTGTGTTGAGATTGAAAATAATTTAGATAAGATGCATGATGCTTTTATGTCAAATTTGAGGAGTAGTTGGGTAGAATTAAATATCCTTATTGTGTGTCTTGTGAGGCCTTAAAGTAAAAATAGCCATCCATAAAGAGTGATATGCTAGGGCAACCAAGAATATTGAGTGTATCACATGTACCACCTGTGTCGGACCCTGAAGCAACGACTCGGGATACTCTGTGTAAATCGCACTAGTTCAGGATTAAACTAGTGCACACAATAGATAAGAAAAATTCATATCAGACATAATGACATTTATTAATAAACTAAATATGGGCCTGATGGTCAAAGTTTACATCAATGGTTCATAAACCAAAATTAAATATAAGCAGCGAGAGAAGAACAATAAAGCAACAGCCTATCCTACCTGCCAATAGGTGAATGACTGTGAGACGTGGCCTACTAGTCGTTATCCTCACCAAAGTTGATGAAGTCCTTCTTTGAACATAGTGAATGAAGCAATATGAGTACATAAAGTACTCCACAAGTAATACCAGGAGGCTTAACATAGTTCATGCATGTATAAGAATTGACAATGAAAGGTATAATAGGGTTAATTGAGCATAAAGCAGAATTTAAGTAAATACTGCAAATAGTTAATTGACCAAACACTAACTTATCCACAGGTATTACACCTGGTCTATCTTTTTCAAAAGATCTCATACAGATTCCATCCATCTATATGCTTTTTAAACTCTCTTATGGATTCCATCCATCCACAAGCCTTTTCAGAAACCATTTTAAAAACCAAAATGTAATTCATGGAAAATTTTACTCAGCTTGCCCATAACTGTGGGCACGGCTACCTAGGATAGATTATACACTCTGCAAAGGTTGTACAACTTTACCCACAAGATATGATTATCTTATAATATCGGCCATTACACGCTTCCATAGGCATGCAACTGAGAGAATCATAACAAGACTTTTACAATGAAAGCCTTCTTCCTAGCCAATCCAACACTAAGGTTTCACTCCGGTAAGGAATCCACCAGACCGGGACTCCCTCTTGAGCCAAGTGAGACTTCATATGCCTACTCCATGCTCACTTTCAACCTACAGTGAGACTCGAGTTGGGATTTATAAATTATTCAGTCAGGACTGTCCCATATCAGCCTTGTGATAGTACGCTATGGCTTTGCAATAGTAGCTCACAGATCGGTCGTTAATTTGACTTGTGCTCAAATCACAAACCTTTGTGCCTGACAATCAATATTGTGTCACCGAACAACAATGCATGCTAGCACCCACCACCTAACCATTAGCCTAGGTCTAAACCAAGTTTTATATTTTATTTTTAAATATTTCATATACTTTCTTGACTCACCGAAGTCAAGAATATATTTCAAAGTTTATCGTTTTATGTAAAAGAGGTATTCCAACCTATAATTATTCTAAGCATTGTCCAGTTAATACTAATGTATCAACTATGTTTTTCTCTATGGTGACAAGACATAGAAAGTTCAATGTCAAATTTAGCCATAAACAAATGATTTAGGTATAACTAGAATTTAAATCGAATTTAAACTAGATTTAAATAAAAGTATGCATTCATAATAATTTGAAAAAACAACATAAATAATTTAAATTACTAGAAGCAACATGATCAAAGATGCAACTTGCCTTGCTCTGAAATTTGTTGAAGTTCACCAAAGTTATATTCTCTAGAATAGTTGTGGTCTACACGTGAAAAGCCAGAACAAACTAAATTCAAATATCTAACTACCGAAGCTGAAATGACTACGACGACCAAGGTGGTTGAAGCAACAGAGGTGAAAGCGGCTGAAGCAACAATGACTAGCGTTGTGGTCGTAGAAGCAAGAGCGAAGGTGGCTAAAGACAAGGCGAAACACACGCTCGAGGAGTAGGGGATACCTCCTACCGAAATGCTAGGAAGAGCATTATTGAGAATGTTCCTCATAATCTCCAAGGAGGAGAGCCTAAGACTGCCCACACTGGAGAAGAAGGGGAAAATGATTACCTCACTTTTTTCCCTAGATTCTTTGGTCCTACTTCCAAAGTAGGGTCTTCTTCATATCGATCTCGTGGTTGAGCTCCTCACCCCGAGGATATTCACAACTGGGAGAACGTTTTCGATG
The DNA here is from genome assembly GCA_036346265.1 of Melocanna baccifera. Lineage (NCBI taxonomy): Eukaryota > Viridiplantae > Streptophyta > Magnoliopsida > Poales > Poaceae > Melocanna > Melocanna baccifera. The sequence goes on along the minus strand of CM070677.1, from coordinate 28,556,639 downwards.
ATGAATGCCTCAAAAAGGTTTGGTGGAACAAGGCCGATGAAATCACCAGGCTCAAAGATCCCTAATTGGTCTTTACCAAATTCGCTCGAATGAGCATAAATGTAAGTATCTAATACTCAGTGATTCTTAATTGGTTTTTCTAGCTTCTCACTTCCTTCTCTATTCAGAATGCTTTGGAGAGTATTATCATTGTGGGCGAATACCACAAACAACTCATGTTGTTATGACAACAGAAAGCCAAACTTCGTGAGCAGGCAGAGAGATGGTAAGTCACTGACTCTAGTAGTCTTTTATATTTCAACTACTTGTCTAGTTTTTCATGTCTTTCTGGAATCTTCGTAGGTAGGTTCAAGAGTGACAAAAAAAACCTTGGTCAATGCACTCGACTACGAGAAGGTCGTGACGCTAAAGCTTAGGAAAGAAATTGAAGACTTGCGAATAAAACTTCTAAGAGAAAGCTCTGCAATCGCAAGTTGCGAAATGAAATAAATAGTAAATTCTGAACTCAAGACTGCTTATTTGAATGTCTTTCTTTTCTTTCTCTTTTCTTTTTATAGATAATGAGATCAAAATGGCTAATATTCGCACTGAGGTCAATGAAAAAACCAAAGTGATCAGTGAACTTACTCGTATCAGGAAAGACAAAGACCAGAAGATTAGGCACTGGAAGACCAACATAAAAATGAAGTCAAGAAGCTTGAGTCTCGATTGGCGGTAAGGGAATCTTTACCTTCGAGTTTTGTAACCAATCGTTTTTAGAAGTATTTTTCTGACCCACTTTACTCTATTTACAGAGGCTATAGTCGAAATAAAGCGACTCATAGAAGCTTTGACTTGTAGTCAAGAGGAGACGAAGTCAATGAAGATCATTCTTCAGGACAATATTTCACCCTTAAATAATCTATTTGGTGGACTTGGTGTTGAGGATATTACTCCTCTTGAAGACACCATGACTGCCCAGATGAGTGTGATTGGACAACAAATCAGAGTTTTAGAGAAGCTAATAACAACTCTGAAGACCAACCAGGATGACTCATTAAGAGAGGCGATCAAAGGTGCAGTGAGTTATCCCTTGGCAAAACTCAAGGCATGTGATTGAACACTCAACCTTTGACCGATTGAAGACATAAAGCCGTTATACATCCGGTGAGTTTCTAGACTTCTTTATTAGATGATGGAGGGTGCATTTGTTCAATGGACTTTATTTTTTCATAATTTGCTTTGATAACTCTTGTAGAAACAAGTAATCCAAGCAATCTTCTTGAAGCAACTCCAAATACACACTTCTCACGATTGAGTTTCAAACGGTGTTTTCTAATATTATCGAATGTTTCTTGTAGGTCTAAAATATGATCAAGTCGTTTAATGTTCTTTACGACTAAGTCATTAACATAGGCTTCCAAATTTTGGCCTAGTTAAAATGAAAAAAATCAATTACATCAAATGTTGAAAAATAGGACCAGTATTTTTCAAAACAAAAGGCATCTTGACATAGTAAAATATTCCAAATGGCTTAATGAATGCGGTCTTCTCTTCATCTTCTAGAGACATACTAATCTGATGATAACCAGAGTATGCACCTAGAAAACTTAGATATTTTCTCTGTCTTGACTAAATAACCAAATATAACATGAAGAGAAATTTGGCCAATTGGCTTGGCCGAAGATTCTGGAACAATCCCATGGAATGACTATCATGTAGGCTTTATTCTAGTTCGAGGAACTTGCATCTCGTCCAGAGCACTTACAAACAGAATATTTAAAGAGCTACCACCATCAATTAACACTCAATTTACTCAACAGTTATTGATGGTGGGCTCGATCACAATTGAAAACCAACCTGGTCGAGTCAAAAGGATCAGACAGTCACTTTTCTCGAAGGAGATGGTGACTTTCGACCTCTTAGGAAGATTATTAATGAGGGGAGGATCAATGGAGTTTACCTCTCATTTGACAGTTTTATATTATCATTTTGAGTCGTATGCCGAAGATCCTCTATAGATGTACTCGATGGTGTGCTTTGGATCCTAGAATCGCATCACCTCGTAACCGTTCCATTGCTTTTGACCACTCATTTGTCATAACTCCTCCACTATAGGAAGTGGTCCCTTCTGGAGTAATAGTCCTCAAGTTTCCATTGGAAAACTCAGCAATTGTGAAGGTTGTGTCCTTGCTTTTTATGGAGAGGGCACCACCTCGACTTATTGTTCTTCTGTGCAAGGAGCTTGCCTTTGCCCCGATCGGAGTACTGCTTGGAACCTCGTGGCTCTTATCGCTTACGGCCAAGACCTCTTTGGAACTATTGGTTTGAGACTTTTGGTTTTTATCTTGCTCATGGATTTCTTGGCCTTCTGATCCTTATTTTTGCTTCCTTTACCTACCTCCTTAGGACTTTTATTAGCCCGATCGATAGTTCTGCTCCAATCGACCGCTTAAGTAGTAGTCACATATCGATCAGCCATCTCGAAAAGTTCAACGATGGTAATTGGAGGATTCAAAGCGATATCTTTAGTGAACATTTTATTGCGGACTCCCTCCTTGAATGCTCTAATACCAAAAGCATCAGAAATCTCTTGTATGGAATTATGAACATGACTGAAACGTTTGATGAATGGATGTGAAGTCTTATTACTGTTTTGTCTCATCTTGTGCAGGTCATCCTCCTTCCTAGGGTGATTATATGTGTCCCGAACATTGTCCAGTAGAAGATCGCAAAGATGTTGCCATGAATGGATCAATTCTCATGGCTAATTTAACAACTACGATGGAGTTGACCCTTTAAGCATAGTTAGAAGGTAATTCGCCATGGCGTGCTCTCCTCCTCTTGCTGTTCAAACGGTTGTCATGTAGATTTGAAGGAAGTCGATGCGATTCTGGGACCCATCAAACTTCTTCATATTTACCGGCCGAAACCGTGGTGGATAGCGAACTACTTGAAGTTCAGGCATAAATTCTCGGTATCCGGTAACAAGATCATGATGTCTCCTTTGTTGGAAAGGATGATTAGCGTCTCTAGGCGATCATACTCGATGATGCCCAGCAGTCGATGGACTCAACCTATAAATAGGTATTGTCCATACGAGGGTTATACTCCTCATATTCCATCTGTCGCTGCAGATTTCTTGCTCAAAGTGGTGATCGATCACCACCTCTGAAAGCTTGCCGATCTAGGGATGCTCGAAGAACTCTTCTCCGACTATTCGACTCCCAGAATTGTGTTAACGAGGTCACTCGAGTCTGGTCATCATGCTTCGAGTCTTCGCGCGATCCCTTTAGCAAAATGGTCATAGCTTGGTGCTCGAGCAAGTTCTTGAGTTAGGTTTTTAAGAAAGTCATTTATACGTTGAAGCTCTTAAGCTTCATTGGATTGGTATTGGATGCGCCCAAGCAAAGGGCTCTGGACAGCCAATCTTCTCCTTCGGATGGTCTCAGGATCCTCAATATCTGAGATTGCCTGAGCTCGTGTTAAAGAAGAGTGATTATTTCGAGGATTTCTCCCACGCTCATCAGAGTACTCACCTTGTTCATCACCGAGATCTCCTCTCCATCACCATGAGAGATCGCAGTGTGTGAGCGGAGAACATTGTTAACTCTTCCTCTGGGAGAGCGATCAATATCTGAGGGGAGGGCAAAGATCTCTTGGATATAATCTCCACTTGTGTCAAATGCCCCCTGGCTTGAAGTGCCATCAAACAAGAGCGCATCGCGACGTTAAGTAAACCCCTCTAAGAAAGAGAATTTTGGGTTATAACCATCTCTAGTCGGAGTTGAGCCCTGCGATGGTTTGAATGAACTCGCAGGAACCCACCCCACGTTGTCTGCTAGGACAACTAGAGAGTGACGACCACCGAATGGCGATGGAGTCACGGAATGCAGGATTTCAGGACTTGTTGAGCCTGATCGGACGATTGTTGAGGGACTCGAATGTTTTAGAGGTAGACCCCTCGTCGCATTGCAAGTCCTATTTACGATCAAATTGACCCTTGCTCTTTGGGGAGACCGGTTCCTCCGTAGAGCATAATGTTGTGGGGATAAGGATCTGTCCTAAACCTTATCCGTAGTGCGATCTCCAGAGATAGGCTCACCCTCGGATGAAAGCATGGTCTAGTTATAGTCGTAACAAGCATTCATGTCGAAATCTACATAGTTGCCTAGGTTGAATCAATCCTTCTTGTTCCATTCTTCTGCCATGAAGGCATCAAAAAGATGAGAACTTGCAGACAAGGAAGTACTAAGGTTTGGAAGATCACCATGGACGGCGCCAACTGTCGATGTTTTAGTATCGATCTTACATATAATTATTTGGATTTGGAAGATCTCTCAACAACCTGACTACGATCAAATAGAAAAGGACATAGGAATTTTATAGATATTCGGATCTTCTTCTGGAAGAATAATGACTCTACTTCTATGTAGCTATTACTCAGTGAATTGATTACAGTCTGGCAAAAGTGATGTGAAAATGTCTTGCGCTACCTCTGTTGCCTCTCTTGTTCTCTCTGATGTCAACCTTTATATAGCAAGCGAAGTGGTTGCGGTTGTTTTATGTCAAGAGACGTCTTATTAATGTTTTAGATGATAATCGTTTGACAAGAGTTATTATCAGAGAAAAGTTATACGCAGTTATTCTAGAGAATAAATGCACATGCTAACCGCCTTATCAATCAGAACCATGATGTAATAAATTGTTGTAGATAAACTAGTCAACCGAGCTAATCGCAGAAGAGTCTATGACTACAGAGTGACCGTAGGATAACTTACGACTATGTCATGCCCATAGGAGAACTTACGACTATAAAGCAATCATGAAAAGGCTTACGACTAAGAAGTGGTCGTGGAAAGACTTATGCCTACTTGGTTAAGTTCTCCCTTATGAATATAGAGTATACTTAGAGAGTGCAATGACATAATAATATTATTTACAAATAAATAATAATTTAAGAATTATTATATCCTTGTCACTAGACTACAATAAATGCAGTGAATACCATACCACACAGATACATGTGTACTGTGCCCACAGGTGAATACAAGTTTAGATACAAAAACATGTTAAACCACAGAATGAGATCTCTGTGGTTGTAAAGTGGAATACGATAACACTCAGAAATCTTCACATCAGACAAAAAAAAAGTGTATTTGTTGAGCAACAAAAAGCGGGGCACTGATGTGACGAACTCACGAACACAATGGCGCAACTCAGGTTCAAATAGGTTACCAAGTCGGCCACGGCAAGCAGCAGTAAACTAGCCGTCTGGTTCTGCGTTTGTCTTGCATCTACGGGTTTCAGAACAGCAGCGGTGTTGGCAGGGCAAGACCGCAGCGGTGCAGAGCTCACAGGCAGGCAGACTATGGCACTATCCCCAACTTTCTCATTAGTCTCGCAGTAGCGACGAATAAGCAACTCCTATGATCACGGGCACTGGGTATATAGCAGCACGTTATTCTCATTTAAGCGCCTCTGGAACTGCGCTAAACGAGCTTGTAAGTCCACAATTCCAGCAGCTTTCTGCGTGAGTATACTGCTTAGTCTTGTGATGTAACCGTCTAGTTGGTTGCCAGGCTGATCTGCTTCAACTAATAAGTTCATCTCCTGATCAAGACAAGAGGTCCACAGGTTATGGCAAAATGATACGGCAACCAACGACAGTGAGACAATTTACCATTTTGGGAACTAACCTCTCTGATGATGTCCAGGGTCTCTTCCACCTGCTTTCTATGAGCGCTCACCAAATCTTCCTCTTCCTGCAGCAGTTATACAAAGTCAAAATGTAACTCGGTCATCTTGTATCAAGAAAATGTTTCAGAGGCATTAACACCATACCTGAAGGAGACCATTCAGATCGTCATCTTCCTCTGGCACAGCCCTTCTAATCGGATAAGCAATGGAATTTCTCATATTATTCTCCGAAGTTGGATCTCTAGCCTTCCTTGCTTGTTGCCTTCCCTGCTGGTACATTGTACCTGGTACTTCAGCTATGCCCATTGCTGCAGTACCCTTGGTTCTTTGTTCCTTGAAATAACCACCATTCAACGAACTGAACTCCATATCTTCCTTCACCTTGGGCATTCTATCCACAAATGTTGGTGCGGGCTGTTCCTTGACATACTGCTGCTTGGGCCAACCAAAATTACTCCTTTCAGTGATATCATTCATCACCTCAGCTGCAGAGAAAGAGGGTACAACTGAAGCCAGTGGGGAAGGACTTGATTCTCGTAAAGGTGCAGCAGCCAAAGGAACATCTTTCTTGGTGTTGCTTCCTTTCGACAGACACTTCACCCTGAAGATGAGAATGTGTTGCTTATGTTATATGGATGTCGCAGCTATTGCAACAGAAAGAATTGAGGATAGACAATCACCTATCAGCATATCTCAATGTGTTCAGAGTATGCTCACAAGAACCAGAACTAGGGGAAATGCATGATATCATGACAGTGCGTGAGTCTCCAATGAACGAATCTCGCAAAACTTCGGTTAGTTTGCTGCCTCGGAAAGGAATGTGAGTCTGATCGTTATCAAGTGCTCTGATGCATTCCTTTAAGGCAAGCAAACTTTTATTGATCTCAGCACCCTCAATTCTGCATTGTATAGCGAAAAGGACAGTTCAGCACAGCAAAACACCTACATATTCATGACGTACTTAGGACAATGGTAGAAGAAAAAAGTTGTGAGAGATGACCTTGTTTGTTTATCGTTGTCAGTTGTATCAGCACCACGCTCACTGCCAGCAAGGTCAATAAACGACAACTTGCCAACCAATCTGGGTGGCTTGGAGTCATTGCCATCAACATGCTTTTTAATAGCAAGCTGAAGAATGGCATGAGACCTTGAGGACTCTTCGTTTGCACCAGTTGTACCGGTACTTCTGGTGGTACTGCCTTTTTCAATCAACTCCTTGATAGTTTCAACATCAGAGACTTTATACTCTTGTAAACCGACAATGCAAACTTTCTGTTTTCCATCCTCTCTCATGCAAAGTTTACTGCATGGAACGATTGGTACTCAGAACAGGAGACATAATTGGCTTTCTGAATACACACCATTTCTAAACATCAAAGATTTGGGGATAACTTACCTCCTTTCATTGAGAAGGTCAAACAATTTCCCACCATATATCTCAAAGAAACTGACAAATAACTGAAAGCCTTGATTGCGGTACGTATGCTGCATCAATCTCAGAATGTCTTGGGAGGCCTTAAGAGGAAGTGGCCACATGGTGTAGGTCTTTCCACTACCTGATTGGACAATATGAGTTAGAAATAGTCTTAAGTATGCTGCAAATATACACATATGTAGAGAAGATTAGACATATACCAGTTTGTCCATAAGCAAAACAAGTTGCCTTTGTACGATTAAAAATAGCAGGAACCACAGGTTCCACTGTTTCACGATAAACCTGTAAATAAAATGAATCCAGCTTGTTGAGAATGGATTTACAATACTTAATAACACTAACTATAAAGAGTATTCAGTTTATAATCACCTCGTCATTCGAGACGTCCTCATCTAAAACAGCATCAAATACAAATTCATGCTTTTCAACATATTCAGTGAGGTCAACCTGCAGAATATGTGCCAGGCATTGAGGAATGAGTATAGACCACCAGTAGGAACATAAGACCCTAAGGGACATTGGCCATAGATAATGCATATAGATGTAAATAAGTAGCTTGGCAAGAACCTTAAGTTTAGTCTCATGGACAGTCAAAGAGTTTTGTTCAATGTCTATGATATCTTCTTCTTTCTTTGATATTTCCCTTTTGTTAAGTGGTCTTTTGCGCACCTGCATTCAACATTCCACATCAATACTATTAGAAGTAGACAGGTTATCACAAGTTAAGAGAGGTTATCATAAGTTCTGCTGAGCCATTGAGGAATACTTATCAACAATCATGGAGCAAAACCAAGAAACATACCACCACTTTGATTTTGGCAACGGGGGCTGCCTTCTCTTTCTCAGGGAAGGCCTTGAGGTAGTTACTTTCAGGAAAAACAGTGGACTTGCTCATCTGTTTATTTGTAGCGAAGCTCAGATCTGAATCATCAAAGCCTCCTCCATTGGCATAGCCAAACTTTTGAACACCATCATACATCCCTGGTACTTGAAACTGTATATGAATTTGAGCTCCAGTTAATATAGAACTTACCGTGTGCAAAAGATTATTCACATAGTCTGGGCAAACATTTAGGTTTTAAATCGGATGATTCATCAACAAAATCAAGTACGTCCGTCTGGGCAAACATTTTGGTTTTAAATCGGATGATTCATCAACAAAATCAAGTACGTCGTGTAATCTAAAGTAAAGAACCAAATTTAAACAAAACAATAGCTTGGAACATACAATGAGTAGTTCAGTAATGATTTTGCGGTGCCACATCTCAACAACCACCTACGATTCCACAAAACTAATATTTGTTTAACACTGCGACATTCTAATCCCTCAAAAGCAATTGCACATCCAACCTAGCACACCTAAAATAAGACCAAAGCCAAATCATAAACAATAGACTTCTCCATTTGCTTTCGAAGCCGCCGATCAATTCAAAAAAACTGAAAAGACAATATTTTTTACGACCCAGGCGGCCGTGCCTCCGCACTCGGATTCGAAACATCAGATCCACCACATCGGCAACCATCTAGAACATCTTTGATGTAACCCAACCATGCGAGATCATCGAAACAGGCGCGCTAACTAAAAATACAGCTCTCGTCTTACATCGGGGATAAGCTCGGTGTCGAAGGCGTGGAGATCGAGCAGCCCGGGGCTGAGCTGCTGCCTCTGTCCCGGCGACTCCGCCGCCGCCGCGTCCCCTCCGCGCAGCCGCGCCGGCGTCGTCGGCTCCACCGACCAGAAGATCTCCCCGTCCCCGCGCCGCAGCCCGCCGCGCTGCACGCACAGAAGAGGCCCGAATAAGCTAACCCGGAAAGCACCCGGAGATCCCGCACTCCATGCAGATCTCGATGGATCGGTAGCCGTACCTGGGCCCACCTGCCGGCGCCGCCGGCCGCGCCTGCATTGGCGGGGACGTCAAAGAGGAGCTGCTCGGAGGAGTATCTCCGGCGCCCGCCTCCGTTCATCGTCGCGCGCGAGGTGGGGTTCGGAGGCGGCGCGCTGCCCTGTGGAGTGGGGACTGGGAGTAAGGGAGGAAGACTAAGAAGGGGGAGTGGGGAGAGAGGCAGGCGACAACGGATGGCGGAGCGAGCTGTGGTAAGACTTAGGGGGTGATCGGTTTAGCTTTTTTTCGACTTCAGCTTCTAGCTTTAGATTTTTTTCACTATTCACTACACTATCCATTAACTTAGCTACAGTGTTTTTTCAGCCAGCTACAGTGTTTTTTCAGCCAAAAGTCAAAAGCCATCGCTATTCCGATCACCCCCTTAGAGTTAAAAGCCTCCTGTTTTGGCCTTTCGGGGTGGGGGAGGGACTTTTCGCGGTTTGCTCCCTGTGTTTCGTGTGCCGTTGCGCGGACGCCCTCCGAATTCGAATTCGAAGGGATAACGCATGATATATCACTAGAAAGAATATTGTGGCTCAAAATGACATTTAAAAGATTGACTTTCACCATAGAGCACTTCAAATATGTTTATATTCAAGATATACTATTACCTCATCTTTATTGTGAATTAAAGTTTTTTTCCTTTTTGTCATGGGAAATGACCGTTTTGTCTACAAATTGCACTGCAACTGTGGATGACAATTGCAGATGGTTAGATATTATGTTTGTGCATGAAATAGCACAAGACTATAGTGTCTTTTATGTAATAAATTAGATGATGGTATGATAGTATGTTGTTTAGTATTTAATTATTATTGTTATTCGTTTGTCTGAATTGTTATTGTTATGTCATAGAAAATTTGATAGAGTTTTACATGTGATAATGTAGTAACAGATAATAAGAGTTGTTGTAAGATAATTATTACAAACAACATATCAAATTAATTAGACAATCATCCATTGCAAAGCATTGATGCATGACACGTTAACAAGATAACCATCGGAACCATCTATGACAACAAGTTCCTAAAAGCTACCAGATCACGTAACACATAAGTAGTAGCTCATTATAATATCCAACAGCTGCCAAAATAAAATCCACTTTCACATCCTAGCGTAAATCCGACATAAACAATGGTTCATAACACATAAACAGTGGTATTTTCTAAAAGCATAAAAACATGGAACGCAATGGCAAAATGATCATTTCCTATAGTCAAAAGGGGAAAAGATCTAATTTGTAAGAAAATCAAGGTAATAAAATCAAGGTAATGGTATATCCTAAATCTAAATATCTTCAAAATGGTATATAGTAGAAGTTAGGTAGTGTTTGGAATAGCGATGATTTTTGGATTTTGTTGAAATTTTACTGTAGCTGATTTATTTTTTACTGTAGCTGAGTTGACTTATTGGGCATAATTAAATCTAAAAAAATGTAGAAATAAAAACAGCGTGCTAATTTAGAGCGGACAATGCAAAGGAATATAGAAAAAATAAAACTCAAAAATTCAAAAAAAAATTGATAAAAACTACAGTGAAACAAACGCCCAACGCCATCGCGAATGTTCATCGTGAAGCATACTTGAGCGGGTCCTTAATCAATTGAGTGGTAAATAATAAATTATCCCGTTTGAATTTGGAGTGGAATTCAAGGCAGCAGGTGGGTGGAGGAAGGGAAAAGTGGACCGTGTTTTGAAGCGAGGGACCTTTTCTTTGCTGCTTTTCGTGGTTTGGTTGGTAACGCCTTGTCTCCACTCATACTCAGCTGGTTGGTGTAGATTTCGTTTTCCTCTTCTTTTTTTTGTCAATTTATGGTGCAGTTTCCCCTCCCCAATTTTTAATGGAGAGTTAGATCAATCAAGGCATTTAGTATAGTTGCGTGCATCACCGACTTTTTCATATGGAGTAATGTGGTAAAGCTTTTCTGAAAAGGTTTTAAAAGTGCATGTAGCAAGAAACTTTTATAATAATAATCTGGAGCTCAATTAGGGCATCTCCAATGGTCCTAACTAGCAACTAACTAGAAGACTTCCACATCATCAATCAAATAGCTAGCATACAAAGGACTGTCTATAAGGATAGCTATTTGATACTTACATGCACACACAGTCATTTATAGAGATTACCTTGTTTTCTGTTATAGCCTAGTGCTTAAGGGCATCTCCAATGGTCCTAGCTAGCAACTAACTAGAAGACTTCCACATCATCAACCAAATAGCTAGCATACAAAGGACTGTCTATAAGGATAGCTATTTGATACTTACATGCACACACAATCATTTATAGAGATCGCCTCGTTTTCTCATATAGCCTAGTGCTTAAGGAAGAGCTACGATTTTTTTGCATACTCTCTTTCCTCCACATAGGATTTATGCCGATGTGTACATGCAAATAGCCAGCTGACTCAGACCATTGGAGATGCCCTAAGGAAGAGCCGGCTCGATTTTTTTGTATACTCTCTTTCCTCCACATAGGATTTATGCTGATGTGTACATGCAAATAGCCAGCTGACTCAGACCATTGGAGATGCCCTTATGCACTCTACGGGGGTATTGATATGAAAGTTATCATGCATAAATTAATGCCCACTCCTAGAAGTAAGGTCCCTTTTGGAATGCAGAATTTAGGCAGTGATCGTTTTGACTTTTAAAAATTTCAACTTCTAGGTTTAGCTTTTTTTTTCACTATTCACTATACTATCCACTAATTCAGCTACAGAAAAAAAAGCTAGCTACAGTGAAATTTCAGTCAAAAGCCATCGCTAAAACGATCACCCCCTTAGGCCGCACTCAGCTTCAAGGGAACTTGGCGATGGGCGTTCGGTGACAGCGATTTTTTCACTGTTTATATTTATGTTTTTTTATTTTGTGTTTTTTTTTTTTCTGTATTCATTTGTATTGTCCGTAATGAACTAAAATATTTTTTTAAATTTTTAAAATTTAATTATGTCAAATAAGCCAACTCAGTTACAGTAAAAAAAATCAGTCAGCTACATAAAAAAATCATAAGCTATCGTCATTCTGAATGCTACCTTAACATAAATAACTTTTTTATAGAAATTTTAAAAAAATCCTTACGTTCTAAACAAGACATAAATATTAAAAACAGAAAAGGAAACTCACCGACCCTGTTTTACTTTTTTGACAAGTGAGGCGACCGCCCACGGGCACCTGGCGGTGGCGGTGTCCAGCCCGCCGGCGCGGCAGGTGACGACGCGTCGCTCGGGCGGCCGTACGGACGATTGCCTTGCCGCAGGAAGAGGGCCCACACTATATTTTTCAAACTGATTAGCCGTTCATAACAGTCTTGTTTCGGGTGAGCGGGTTTGATTAATTTAGTGTCATGCTACTCGCTACGAGGAGCAGCAGCCTCGCGGCCCATGTTTTTGGCGCTTTGTTCCGAGAAGGTCCAGATGTTTGAAGCGTAGCGCAGGAACACCGGCAGTGTGAGACTGGGCGCGACGGGCCCCGCAGTGGCGATTCAAAACCATTTGTCAGTACGCAGCCGGTCCACGCGATTGCAGTTGCGGTCGAGTTTGAATCCAGCTCCCGGAACAAACAAGACGGTTGACTGCTGCGGGCTGAACGCAGTGCTGGTCCGCTTGCTTTGTTGTAGCCTGCGAGATGACGCTAGCAGCGGTGCTGCAGCCGTATGATGGCCGACTCTTTTGGAAACAGGCACGATTCTTTCTGATATGATCGATTCATTTTCACGTGCCTGTCATCTCATCTCTCCAGTGTGGAAACCAAGCAAAACAGAGGGATCGAAGGCCTGGGCATTCCCGCTGCCATGTGATGCACGCGTTGCAAAGGCCAAAGGCCGTAGTTCAACTTCAAACACGTGCAGAAAATTCTCTAGCAACGGAAAATCATTTTTTTTTAGCAAGGGCTTGTTTGTAATGTAGTAAATAAGCTGAGCTCGAGCGAGTCTATGCTTGATACAAGTTTGAGCCAAGGCTAAACTGGAGTCTGAGCTTACACCTAGCCTCAAGCTTGACTCGATTCAAAGTTAAATAGATTCGAGCTCAAATCTTGGAAGCTCGTATAAATAGCATGCATCTTTTCACATGAAGTGTTCACAAAGTTTTGAGTAGACTCGAGCTTGGCTCGATGATAGGTTGGATGCAACTACGGGGCTACATGCAACAGCATCGGGCAGTGGTGTTGCTCCATGCAACTACGGGGGGAGCGGGTGGCGAGCCGATCAGCGGCGTGGAGTCTTACGGTGGCGCTCCTGTGGTGTCTGTTAGGAAAATGTAACTTATGGCCATGTTCTGTTGGAGCCGAACCAATCTCTTGTATGCTGTGATAATCTAACGATTGGTTTGGCGTAACAATAGGTGGTAGTTGCTTATAGATTGGTTCTGTCTAACCGAACATGGTGCGTAATCTGTAAGCCACACAGGGGGCTTTTCCCTGTATATATACAAAGGTACGCGGCCTCTTAAAAGAGGTGAGAACGCTTCCCAGATTAGGTGGTTTGTTTTCATGGTATCAGAGCCTTTTTTCCTCCCAAAATACATCTAATCCTCTCCATCAACTGAGAGCCCTAGCCATGGCGAGTTCATCTTCTTCTCCGGCCATGCCATTGCTAGGCCAATCTGTTACTGAGAAGCTGTCCAAGACCAACTTTCCATTGTGGAAGGCTCAAGTTATGCCTGTGTTGCGTGGAGCGCAACTTCAAGGCTATATCGATGGCACCTTCGTCGCACCACCTGCCGAGATCGACGGCAAGAATGGAGAGAAAACCGTGAAGGTGGCAAATCCAGAATACATCAAATGGTGTACTCTAGAACAGCAAGTTCTGGGCTTCCTGTTGACCTCATTATCACGGGAAGTTCTGGCTCAGGTGGCAGCTCTGACCACCCCGCGCCAAGTCTGGAGTGTATTGGAGGAGATGTACAACTCTCAATCACGTGCACGTGCTGTGAATACCCGCATTGCACTTGCTACAACTCAGAAAGGTAATCTGTCAATTGCTGAATATGTAGCCAAGATGAGATCCCTTGCAGATGATATGGCTGCTGCTGGTAAACCAATTGGAGACGAGGAGATGGTCTCCTATGTTCTGGCCGGTCTTGACACCGACTTCAATCCAATCGTATCGACCATCGTCGCTCGTGTTGAGCCGATCACGGTTGGTGAGCTATACTCTCAACTCTTAAGTTTTGAGTATCGCATGGATCTACTGCATGGAGGATCACAGTCGTCCGTGAATGTTGTTCGCCGTGGTCGCGGTAGCAATAATCAGCGCGGCCGTGGAGGCCGCGGACGCAGCTTTGGCCGTGGCCGTGGTCCCCAAGGAGCTGCACAAGGAGGGCGCGGCAACGACGGTTGAGGTAGTTTCAACGTCGACAAGCCTCAATGCCAACTCTGTGTGAAATACGGCCACACCGTCATCGACTGTTGGTACAGGTTTGAAGAAAATTTTGTACCACCTAACAGCAAAAGTGTATCTGCTGCCACACATAGCTATGGTGTGGACACAAACTGGTATACAGATACCGGTGCTACGGATCACATCACAAGCGAGCTCGAGAAGCTCTCAGTAAGAGACAAGTACAAGGGAAACGACCAGATTCACACCGCTAGTGGTGCAGGTATGGATATTAGTCACATTGGTCATGCTGCTATTAAAACCCCTAGTCGAAATCTTCATCTTAATGATGTTCTTCATGTTCCTAAGGCCCAGAAAAATTTAGTTTCTGTTCATCGTCTTGCCTCTGATAATCAAGTTTTCCTTGAATTTCATCCTAACTTCTTTATGATTAAGAATCAGGCAACGAAGAGAACTCTACTGCAAGGCAGATGTAAGAATGGGCTTTATCCTTTGCCGTCTGCCTTCTCAAGGAGGGAAGTCTTCGGTGCCACCAAACCTACATCCCAGAGGTGGCATAGTCGCTTGGGTCATCCATCGTTTCAAATTGTTCAGAAAGTCATTAGTCGTAATAATCTCCCTTGTTCCATTGAGTCCAATAAACAGTCTATTTGTGATGCTTGCCAGCAAGCCAAAAGTCATCAACTCCCGTATTCTATTTCGTCTAGTACTTCATCTAAGCCATTAGAGCTTATCTTTTCTGATGTTTGGGGTCCTGCTCCAGATTCTGTGGGCAGAAAAAAAATACTATGTCAGCTTTATTGATGATTTCAGCAAATTTACCTGGATTTATATGCTTCGATATAAGTCTGACGTGTTCCAAAAATTTCATGAATTTCACAATCTTGTTGAGCGACTCTTTAGCAGAAATATTATTACAATGCAAACAGACTGGGGAGGTGAGTATCAAAAATTGAACTCCTTCTTTACCAAGATTGGCATAACTCATCAAGTGTCCTGTCCTCATGCGCATCAACAAAATGGGTCGGCTGAGCGCAAACACAGACACATTGTTGAGGTTGGCCTATCTCTACTGACGCATGCATCCATGCCCCTCAAATTTTGGGATGAAGCTTTTTCCACGGCAGCTTATCCTATTAACCGTACTCCTACAAAGTTGCTAAATTACTCTACTCCTTTCGAACGTTTGTTCAATCAAACACCAGATTATGCCTTTCTAAAGACCTTCGGATGTGCATGTTGGCCTAATCTTAGGCCTTACAATTCCAACAAGCTCGCTTTTCGCTCCAAGAGATGTGTCTTTCTTGGCTATAGCTCTTTTCATAAAGGCTATAAGTGTCTTGATGTTTCCTCTGGCCGAGTATATATTTCTAGGGATGTTGTCTTCGACGAAGAAATTTTTCCTTTTTCTGAACTTCATCCCAACGCCGGATCTCGTCTCAAAGCCGAGATTGATCTTCTTTCTCCTACTCTTTTCTTCCCCACACATATTGATCATAGGGGGGATAATAGCACAGCTGATCAATTGTTGTCTAATACTCCTGATAATCCTGATTATGCATCTAATGGTGTTGTTTTGGAAGAAACTGGTGGTCAAACGCAAGAGATATAGGAGGGAACAATCGGCGCTGGACATGAGGAAGGCGCTGGACATGAGGAAGTTTTCCCTGGTGCTGCAGCTTCCGGATCGGTGCGATTCTCAGGCAAAGATATAGCACCCGTTGATCGAGTGCACCGTGACTGATCGAGGAGAGCGCGGTGAACATCACAATGCCAGCAGCAACCACCTTCACCTATTATAGCCTCTGTGCCAGATCATCCACGTACAAGGCTTCAGCATGGCATACGAAAGGTAAAACAATATACTGATGGTACAATAAGATATGGTTGCTTAGCTGAAAATGGTGAACCAAATGATTTAGTTGAAGCTCTTAAAAATGATAATTGGAGGTTAGCTATGGATGAGGAATATGGATCTCTTCTTAGAAATAAAACTTGGCATCTTGTTCCCCCTGAGAAAGGCAAGAATGTGATTGACTGTAAGTGGGTTTATAAGATAAAGAGAAAGGCTGATGGCACAATAGATAGATATAAGGCTCGCTTAGTAGCAAAAGGTTTTAAGCAAAGGTATGGAATTGATTATGAGGACACATTTAGTCCTGTGGTTAAGGCAGCCACTATCAGAGTTATACTATCCATAGCAGTATCAAAAGGGTGGTGCCTCAGACAGTTAGATGTACAGAACGCGTTTCTTCATGGTGTTCTGGAGGAGGATGTTTATATGAAACAACCACCAGGTTATGAGCATCAGTCTTTATCACATTATATTTGTAAATTGGATAAAGCTATATATGGTTTGAAACAGGCACCCAGAGCGTGGTACTCTAGGCTGAGTGAGAAGCTGCAAGAGCTTGGATTTTGTCCTTCAAAGGCTGACATCTCACTGTTCTTTTATAACAAAGACAATGTTACTATATTTTTGCTAATATATGTTGACGATATAATTGTTGCAAGCTCCTCACATGAGGCTGTTTCAGCTCTTCTAAAGGATCTAAAGGCTGACTTTGCTTTGAAGGACTTAGGACCCCTTCATTACTTTCTGGGAATAGAGGTTCGACAGGTTTGTGATGGCATTCACTTATCACAGAATAGATATGCATTGGATATTATTAAACGTGTTGGGGTGTTACATTGCAAACCTGTCACTACACCTCTATCAGTTTCTGAAAAATTGTGTCTGGAAAAAGGTGAACCCCTGGAAACTGAAGATGCAACACGTTATAGGAGTATTGTTGGTGCACTACAGTATTTGACTTTAACTCGTCCAGATATTGCTTTTTCAGTGAATAAAGTACGTCAGTTTTTACACTCCCCAACTACTGATCATTGGTCAGCAGTGAAAAGGATCTTGCGGTATTTGAAATATACACAAGGTGTTGGTTTGAAAATAAGGAGAACTTCTTCTATGCTTGTGAGTGCATTCTCTGATGCAGATTGGGCAGGCAATGTTGATGATAGGAGATCAACTGGTGGATTCGCAGTGTACATTGGAAACAATCTTGTATCCTGGAGCGCCAGGAAACAAGCTACTGTCTCCAGGTCTAGTACTGAGGCTGAGTATAAGGCATTAGCTAATGCTACTGCAGAGGTAATATGGATCCAAACCTTATTGAGAGAATTGGGAATACAATGTCCACAGGTAGCTAGGCTTTGGTGTGATAATATTGGAGCCACATACCTCACTGCTAATCCTATCTTTCATGCTCGTACAAAACATATTGAGGTTGACTTTCATTTTGTACGGGAACGAGTTGCACAAAAATTGCTAGATGTGCGGATTATATCTACAGAAGATCAAGTAGCGGATGGTTTTACCAAAGTGCTCACAAATAGTAAGTTAGCTCAGTTCAGATACAATCTTAACTTAAGTAAGTTATGATTGAGAGGGACTGTTAGGAAAATGTAACTTATGGCCATGTTCTGTTGGAGCCGAACCAATCTCTTGTATGCTGTGATAATCTAACGATTGGTTTGGCGTAACAATAGGAGGTAGTTGCTTATAGATTGGTTCTGCCTAACCGAACATGGTGCGTAATCTGTAAGCCACACAGGGGGCTTTTCCCTGTATATATACAAAGGTACGCGGCCTCTTAAAAGAGGTGAGAACGCTTCCCAGATTAGGTGGTTTGTTTTCAGTGTCGAAATGGAACACGATTATCATGATAGTCATTTCGAAACGATTTATCGACATTTGATTCATTCACATAGACACTCGTAATAGGATCAAAAACCATCAACCATAATCATAAACCATCGGTCATAGCTGAAAAGAGACTATCCTGTATATGTCATTTATTCTTCACTAAGGGGAGTATGTATGTACGTAAGCAGTAAGCATATAAAAGCTGCTACATAAACACACTGACATTTTTATTCATACCCTCACAAATCTGAAAACTCACAATCAACATGTCTATGAATTATTAAACCACCACCTCAAACATATGTTGATCACTCTAGACTTGACTCTGCGACAATCAGATAGCTTTAAGCTTAATCTGTGCACCATGCATCGGATGCAGCGTTATCACAGTATGAGGCGCATGAGTATACGACGGCGCGAGCTCGAACTCGAAGCGCTGAAGGATCATGCACAGCGCCATCTTGGCCTCAAGCAGCGCGAAGTTCTGGCCGATGCAGATCCGCGGCCCCCAGCCGAACGGGAGGAACGCACCCGGATCCTTGGACGCCTTGGAGATCCCCTCGGCGAATCTCTCCGGCCTGAACTCGTGTACGTCGCTCCCCCATATGTCGGGGTCGTGGTGAATGAACAGCACGGGCAGCTCCACGACCACGCCGGCGGGGTAAGTGACGCCTCCAATCTCCATCTCCTTGTACGTTTTCCGGCTGAACGCGATGGCCGGCGGGTACAACCGGAGAACCTCGTAAAGGATCATGGTCACCTGGAAATGCAAAGGCAGAGCAAGAATTATTTACACCTCTAGCTGCATGATTACCGTTGAAGCCTCAACAAAGAATGAAACGAAACAAGTACTCACCGTTTTGACGCGATTGAGGCCTTCGTATTCAGGTTTGTTTTTCCCAAATAGGCCTAGGACCTCCTCCCTTAAACGGTCCTGCCACTCGGGGTGCATGCTTAGTACGACCATTGTCCATGTGAGCAGTACTGATGTCGTCTCCGTTCCTGCAACGTAGAAGAGCTTGCACTCCTCGATGACGTCTTCCATTGTCATCCCCAGGCTGGATCGGCCATTCTCGTCTGTGTGCCTCACGTTTGACTCTAGCAATAAGCCGAGTAAGTCATCTTTGGTGCTTTCGCCTTCTTTCATTGCTTGAATTCTTTTCCCAATTAGACCTCGTAGAATTGATTCAATCTCCTTGTTGATTTGATGCATCCTTCGGTTGTTTTTGGTTGGCAAGGACCTGAAAACGGCAAATTCAGTTGCAATTTTAGTATAGACGATCGAACTAATAGTACTAAATAAGACGGTGCTACTTGATCGCGTGATAGCTCTGCACTTTAGATAGTTTACTGTTTGCAAAATGGTCCTCATGGTTAAATTAGTTAGTGCTAGTGAGGTCTAATTAGCAGTAGTTAACTACTAAGTACCAACTCACATGTAACCGGGAATGACAATCTTCTGAATGCATGCCATGAGGCGCTCAGCTTGCTCGGCCTGTAGCTGGAAAATCCTTCTTCCTTCAAGGTAGCTGCTGCTGAATGCGGTGCGAGAAATGACATCTCCGGTCAGTTTCTGGAGCTCCGGCCAGACATCCACCTCGCATGAACCGTCAGAAGCAAGGGACTCCATCCATCTGCCGACCAGCTCCTCACAGCACGCAGAAAACGCCGGCAGCATGAGCTGCAAAATCATTCATTTTAAGGATCAATTATTGTACACTCGAACACACAGTAAATAGTTCACAAGAGTATTAAAAAAAGACGTACAATAGGAAACATCTTTGTGTACCTTGAGCTTCTCGAGATGGAATGCAGGGTTAAGGATCCTCCTGTGCTTGACCCACTTCTCGCCCTCGTGGTTGGCGACGCCGTCGGCGAGCAGCTTCGACAGCGCCGGGAACTTGGGCTTCTCGAAGTGCCCGAACTTGTTGGACATCACGTCCCTGGTCAGGTCAGGGTCGGTGATGGTCACCTTTGGGATCGGGCCAAACCAAGTGATGCACGCCTTGCCATGCTCCCGGACGGTGTTGCAGAGGAACGGCGCGACACGGGGGGCGATGTCGTGGCACCGCAGCGGCAAGGGCCTCGACCAGGCCTCCCTGTTGAGACGGCCGTAGTCCTTGAGGTCGCCGGTGAGGAAGCGGTAGGACGTGCCGCGGAGGCCCTGCGCGCGCACAGTTGCCAGCCATATTATACACGCTCTAGAGCCGCCGCGGCCGCCACCACAGCCTGTCCAGCAGCCGGCCGGCCTGCCACAGGAGCACAAGGCCCAGGAGACCTTAGAATCAAAATGTTCTCTCTCCCTAGAACTTAGAAGTTAGAAGACTTCATCTATACTAACTGATATAAGTACAGAACCTTTAATTAGACCATATGCATGAAGATTATGTAGAAGCTTCCTTTGTCGATCAGTAGATAGACAAACCCCATAATCTATGTGTAAGAATGATCGTTTTAGAGGAAAAGCAGAATCTGTTGTTGAGAAAACCTTAATCATAAAGCCATATTAGTAAGACAAATAATCCTTTTTGTTCTGAGATCATAGAGGAAATTTTCACTCACAATACAGTCATAAAATGCAGCGTACCCTGTACCCAACGAAGTTACTGCCCACGCTCCATCAGGGGACTGCACTCCATGTTTGCTTGGAACGGACGCGATGTCGCGGTGCGGTGGGAGTCTGGGAGATACTGGAGATGGGAGATTGGGAGGCGCGGGCCGCGCGGCGTGACGAGACTAGGACCGACGAACCGTTTCGCGTCTGTTCTGATGCGCGTGCAGGCGGCAGACGAACCGATGCGCGTGCGACAGGCGCCAGGCGACAAGGGAACCGTTTCCTGCCGCTGTCGGCTGGGCCCCAGGGTATACCGTGATCCACTCGGTATACTCTATGGATCCGTGGATCCGCCTCTGGTTCCACTGCATCGTGTCAGAGCCAGGCCTCCAATTTTGGACGCTTGAGCCCGGCCGGGCAAATCTCCTCCAGGTATCCAACCAAACAACGTGCAGCATCCATCAAAGATTATGTTCTGGGGCGCAGAAAGGGTTCGGCCTGCCAGTGAACAGTGAGCCCAACTTTGGCGCCCAGAAACGGTCCAATCGTGCCCAATCTGGCCCGATGCCAACACGGCAGTACGCACTCAGCACAGCGAAAGACGGTTCGATAAACCGATCGAGAGCGACCTACCACAGCAGCAGCAGCAGCTTGGGCATTCCAGATCACTGATGTGAGCACGAAGCACCATCGCTTTTGATGAGAGGATCCATCGTTACCGAACTCAATAGAATATGGAGTCAAGTGCCTAAGTTCCCCGTCTACGGAGGAGAAAAGGAGGAGAGGAGTGGACTTACTCTTTATGCTTTTCTCTGGCCGTGCGTGCTCATACATCAGCTATATATTCTCTTTGAAAGACCTGCATGCCTACATCAGCTATATTCTCGAAATTTTCAAGCCTGTGATACTCCTCTTATTAACTACTGCTAGCCAGTACGTACTTCGGTGATTCTAGTAGTGTTGGACTGTTCTGTGAGATGACAAAAAAGAAAGTTTGGCATGTACGTGTTGATTTAATGTGGACGTGTTGACGGGAAAGAAAAGGATGCCATATATTGGTCTGGTTCTTTTTCACTTTTGAGCTAGATTTTAGCTTTAATTTTTTTCAGCAGTAACCTTTATTAGACAAATAAACCATAAAAACCAATTAATCTATTTGATAGAGGTAGGTACCGTCTACCAAGCAACCTTACGATCGACGAAAGGCTTGCAATTTGCAAACGGCCATCGACAAAAAGACCCTCGGCCCTTGAACCCTTCAACTATTGAAAGCTAAGTGTTTTTATTAGGGATGAAAATGTATCGAATACAAATTAAATAGTCTCAAATACGAATACGAATTCATAATTTTAAAATAAATATGAATTCATATTTTTAAAATAAATACAAATACAAATTTGAATGTTTTCGAATACAAATCGAATGTCGTAACGAATAGGAATGCAAATTTGAATCGAATATATACTTAATTCGGTCGAATGCGAATATTCTAAAACTTTTATAACAAATCTCAGTAGAACAAATTTATGTAACATGACTACACATCTACACGAGCTAACAGTGTAGCGCATAGAGTTAAAAATTATACAACGTAATTTTCACTTCTTACTGATGGACCTTGGTTCATCAGAAAATTATTTCCTACAATCATCTGCGAGAGGTCACCAGAGATGAAAACAGATCGAATATGAATCGAACAGTCTCGAATACAAATACGAACATTCTCGAATACGAATATGAACATTCTCAAATATGAATATGAAATGACTTTACCTTCTCCCTCCCATTTGAGTACTATTTTATTAAGGAGTACTCATATTTTTAGACGTGATGCATATCTATCTCCATCCACTAGTTTGCTCATTAGTTATTAGCATGTGATGTGTACATTGAGAAATGCTCTAATGTGTATTATTCTTTTATTTATGGCCTTCTTACATCAATTATATACTAATTTTACATAAATTAAATTATGTAAAAAATGATGTGACAATTTGTAAAAAAAGAGGAACAAAACAAACTATAAGAAACACAACAAAAACTATACAAAAACCCTACTTTCATTTATGCTGTGGCTCCTGATAACACTAAATGAATTAATCACTCTCTTATCATATTGTTGACACGGAAAAAAATCACAAAGTCAAAACCATAAAGTACAGACAAAGCATCTTGTTGAAGTATAAGTAAATTGTCCATCTTTCTTCATCAGCTTAAGCTTTTGGGTGAATTGGTTGGTACATGCAACTCAATATGGTATCAGAGCCAAAAGGTCTTGAGTTCGAGGCCTAGTTGGTGCAATTAAAAAAAATAATTGCAACTCACTTCTATTCCACGTCTTAGGCCTAAAGAAGCCTACACGTAAGGGAGAGTATTGAAGTATAAATGGATTATCTATCTTTTCTCATCAACTTAAGTTTTTAGGTGAATTGATTGGTGCATGCAACTCAATACATCTAATGGACAAAAAATTGAGTGTTCATAAATAAAAAAGAAACACTCGAGTTCCATCTAGCAAAACCCAACATTTTATTAGCGCCTGTATCATTTATTCACTGTTGAAATTGTACTTTCATTTCATAATTAATTATAGAATTATTGAGCTAAAACCGCGTACATTCCAACAAGCTCGTCGCCTCGAGCAACCGGCGAGCCGGAGGCCCCTTCGCTAGCTCGATTAGGCGCTTCTCCCAAAAACCCCCTCTACGTCCAGCGACAGCACTGCAGCTAGCTCGTCATTCCCTTGTGCAAGAGCCGCGGCATCTATTTCACGTCGTGCAAAGAGACCGAGAGCCGTCGGCATCGCCGGCTCCAAACCCACTTGGCGCAGTGATGCTAAAGCAAATTTAGGCGGTAAGAATTAAGATAGATTCTTTTCGTTGTCAAACATTGCAATCGACTAATGTTTTTGGCAAGTGAGTTCCAATGTGCACATAAAGGCAAATGCATTTTTGTTTTAAAAAAATAAAAGATACATTCCATATTTTTGGCACGGGCAAATAAACATTCTTGTGGAACCATTTTTTTTACGGATTGATATCCTCCTACCATGCAGTTCGATTAATGACTGAAAATCCGTAGGTAAAACGACGCCAAAAGATTTTGTGGAACATAGCGAGTAGGAATCAGTATCTATAGTATTCCTAGAAAAGGCTATAATTACTATAAGAGTCCTGTAAAATTCACATATTCTAGACGTGGCCTCAGTTGTCTTCCCAGGAAAATCAAGGTGCAGCTTCCTTCACTCGATCATCTTGCTTCCTAATCGCACGACCGAGCAACTGCAAAAACGCGCCCGGATAGTCAGATGATCGCAGCCCATGCTGCATCCTCACGAGATTCTCCACGCCGTGCCGTGCGTACGCACGCACCGATCAACAATCCTCCCTTGATCTGCGATCTGCGCGTCGAAAGCGATCGATCGTTCGAGGCTCGAGTAGATGGCAGGAGGGGGCCGCGCAGGCCTCGCAACCGCGCACGGCAGCAGCGGCCGGCCGCACCCGCCCGAGAGCACGGCCTCCCCGATCCTCTCACGTCGTTTTCGCCGCCAAAAGCGCCGCACTCCACCGTCGCTTTGCCACTTATCCCCGCGCCGATTGGCCAGGCCCCTAGGCGGCTCGCCTCCCACGCGATAAACTAGGAGGACTCTGCTGCACATAGCATATGCCCTCTGACATTTCCACAAAGTCAGATCAAAACTGAGAAAGAATAACTGACGCCTGACGGGGCTCTAGCAGTCGAGTGCAACCAATAACAGGAGTGACATAAACGAAGTCAAGTGCAAAAGTTCAGTTTGCGGTTTATTCCCACACTTGCTCCTGCTTTTATGACGCGAGAGAGCTCGAAAGAGATTCGAGCTCTTTCTCTCTGTCTCTCTCTCCCTTTTGACATTTGGATCGAAGTCAAAAGAAAACAATAGGAAAGCCTAGCTAAAGACGATGGGTGCCCTTTTGACAATGTGTGTATAGGTATATTGGCTGATCCGTGCAAATCCGGACGCGATCTTTTTATCCCTGCTGCCGCCGTGCCCACCACTTGCGTTTGACTTAATAGCGATAGATCGCGCGAGCTCGCTCGCTAGCCAGCCCGTGCCACTTCTGAATCCTCCCGGCGTACGCGTCTATGTACAGACGTACGCGTATATATGCCCCGCCAGGCCTGCCAGTGCCAAAAGTCAACCCCCTCCGGTACGAGCAGCACGCGTGTATCCTCTCCAGCTAGCTCTCCTCTCACCTTCTCAAAGCTCAAAGCCGTCGCCATTCATGTGCGACCTGCTGCTGCGCATGGAGAACTTCAACGACTGGGACCTCCAGGCCGTCGTTAGGAGCTGCAGCTTCTCCCACCCGGCCGAGCCGGAAGAGCCCGCCGGTCCTCCTCGCGGTGAAGTCCCCGCGACGCCGGAGGCGGAGGCGCCTCGGGAGCGCGCCCCGGAGGTTGTCCGGGGTTCGGCGTGGGCCGCGGTGGCGGCCAAGGGAGCGTCGCTGTACGACCTGGAATGCCTGGACTTGGATCACAAGCAGTTCTTGCAGTCCACGTCGGCGTGGCAGGCGCGGGCGGCCGGGGATGACGGCCATGAGGTGATGATCTCTTTTCCGGCGGCGGTGGCTGCGGCCTCGACGTCCAGCATGCAGCCGCGGATGCGGCCCGGCCGGAAGCCCAGCATACGCACCGCACGGCCTAAAAGAAGGTAGGGGACTTTGCGCTCGTTTTGGTACGTATAGGACGAAATTTTAGTGCACGGCGCGATTTGGATGGAGAAGAACGGGGTGAGTGATAAATAGTTTCTTTGTGGTGAGCAGCAAGAAGAGCCAGCTGAAGAAGGTGGTGTGCGAGGTGCCGGTGGCCGACGGCAGCGTCTCCTCCGACCTGTGGGCGTGGCGCAAGTACGGCCAAAAGCCTATCAAGGGCTCGCCTTATCCCCGGTAAATAGCCTCTGACCCTGCCTTCCCTTTCCACGCGTTACAGCCGTCGTCTGTAGTCACTAGCTGCCCGTGCATACTCTTGACAACTAGTGATGAGGGAGTGGCCCCACCGTGTTTCCTTTGGCCCACCATGCATGGGTCCAAATATTAGTGTAAGCAAAAGGTAAAATTAGTTAGGACATAGCAAGGAAAAGTCATGTATATCCTAGTAATAAACATCCTAAGGAGGGTATTTGTGTAAAGATCCTTCTAATGGCCATAAATATGACATATAAGGCACCATGGAGAGAGCGAGGATTCGGAAGAGAAACTGTAAGATTATTAGCAATCACCACATATATTCTACTTCTCTCCCCCCACATGAATCTTAGACTTCATGCACCCCTCTTGGTCCTCTCAAAGCTTTGCTATTTGATGTTTGGCACGTAACCACAATAGCTTGCACCGTCTGTGGATAGCAGCGCAAGAGCCACGAGTCAAGTGCGAGATTGATGGCTCCAAAGAGAAAGGTGGCATTGGTCTCAAGGTGGAAGAAAGGAGGCGCGGTTACGAGAGCGACGAAAGGCCCTTGACCCCGTGGCAAGGACATACCACGGCAACCGAACGCAGTGCCATCATAGGTGGTGGAGAGGGTTCTTCAGCGTCAATGGAGGTTGCAAGGCAAACGGCGTCGTGGGCAGAAGGCCCCGCCTCGACCGTCCCGAGCGACTCTGGTGACCCCACTGTCATCGTGACCGCCACGTTGCGGGCTGAGAGCGCTTTGGTATCAGCAGAAGGAGTTGGTGGGAGCGGATTGAGGTCCTCTATGGGATGCTACATCGAGAGCTAGTAGATCTGCGGAGGATCATGCAGGGGTTGCAAGAGGTGCAGAGCCCATCGGCCCCTGCTGTCGTCATCACTGAGGCAGCTAGGGAAAGGATGGAGAGTTGAGACACCACTGCCAAGGCCCGTGGCTCCCTCTGGTGCAAGGTTGCAAAGGTGCCCTTCGCCGGAGGACTTCAAAACACCTATGGTGGAGGATTGTAAGGGTGATACGGACCCTAGAGAGTTCCTATGTGTGCACGAGATGGCTATCGAACCAGCGGGAGGGAACGACTCGACGAATGCCAAGAGGATGCTGCTGGCTTTGCAATGAGTCACACTGTCCTAGTTCTTCACACTCACCCTTGACTCCATTTATACGTGGGAACATGCCCACAAAATCATGCACAACAACTTTTAAGGCAACTATGCGGAGTGGATTGATGTAAACCAGCTTTTTGCGATAAAGCAAGCCCTAGAGAGAAGCTACGGGAGTACTTCAAACCCTTCACAAAGGTTAGATACCAGGTCAAAAATGTCAACGAGACCACGATCATCAATGCCATTGTCCGAGGCCTTCGGAACGGAGACCTCATGGAATACAATGCCCGGAAGCTAATAAAAACCATGGCCAAACTTTTCGATAAAATGAAGGAGTGCAACCAGACCTCATGGAATACATTGATGTTGTAGAGCCTAGCGTGGAAGGTAAACCCACCTCGCAGACTTAGAGGGTAGGCTCAACCAGAAAACAGTGCAAAGGGCCCCAAAAAAATGTACATGTGCAACGTTGAAGATGGCAGTGACAAAGTCGTTGTCTCAGTGGATGAGGCCATGGCAGAGGAAGGGGCCGTGACCATGACAGGGGCGGTGTCAGGACAATGGACACCCCCAAGGAGCTTGGCATGAAACACATGGCAAGGGGGAGCACACAACGAGTGATTGCCACATTATCACTACACTTCGTGAAAATGCGGACAGGGAGCAGAGCCACGAGGAAATAGTGCTGGTCATGGTGCATGTGCAATGGCCCTTGGAGGTCCTACTCATGCAAGCCCCCCAACCATGCTACTTATCAAAGCTGCCAAAGGTCAACCACGACGGTGATCAATGCCATCACTGAATGATCATCCCTGGAAGTCCCTTCCAAGAGGCAGCGGAGGTCCAATGCGCGTCGGGTGCACCATGTCGTCATATAACTGACACAAGAGCCCCCAGAGTAGGCTAGCATGGACATCACCTTCACAGTGAAGGACACCCTCGGGGTAGATTTTCCTTACCAAGACCCGTTGCTCGTCACAGCCAGCATAGCGAGGTGTGAAATAAAGAGAGTACTAGTTGATGGAGACATCTCTACGGACCTTATTTTTGCTAGCACCTTAGACCAAATGGGCATCCCACGAAGCAAGCTTCAGTCACCGAGGATCCCGTTATAGGGCTTCGGAGGTGGTCCTATCAGGGCATTAGGTCAGGTGGCACTTGAGGTCATGTTCAACTAAGGTGAGCAGGCCATGACAGAAGTGGTCAACTTCGATGTGGTGAATCCTCTGTACCCATACAATGCAACGTTGGGGAGGGCTACCATGAACACACTCGGAGAGGTCCCGCACCATAATTACCTCTGTGTGAAACTACCTGGCCCGAAGGGAGCCACATGATCTTGGGTGATCAGGACCTTGCACAAACAGGTCAAAATGGGCACAAGGAGCACTCACCGAAAGGTTCACACACTAGGTGAAAACCCCATTACCCCCAGTGAAGCTCTACTCCCTCCTTCTGCTGCAAGATGGAACCCGAAGTCGAGGCCCGAACAAACATGTCAAGAAGATACCACTTACTGAAGGTGATTCGATGAAGTAGGTGTCCATAGGATGCGGCTTGAGCCCAGACAAAGAGTAAAGCCTGGTGGAAGTCCTTTGGTGAAACATGGATGTGTTCATGTGGTCCCCAAGTGACATAACTAGAGTGGACTGATCTATCATTAAGCATAGGCTGACAGTCTAGCCCGATGTGAAGCCCATCAAGCAGAAGCTATGGAGGATATCCCTTGATAGATAGGAGACTGCCAAGGCTAAGGTTACCAAATTACATAGTACAAGGATCATTCAAGAGGTTGTCCACCTTGATTGGCTTGCTAACCCAGTGTTAGTACAAAAAGCCAATAGAAAATGGCGCATGTGCATTGACTTCACCACCCTCAACAAAGCATATCCCAAGGACAATTACCCTCTACCCCACATCAATCAGTTGGTAGATATCACGGCTGGGTGCGAGATGATGAGCTTTCTCGATGTGTACTCTAGTTATCACCAAATCCAGATGACCTAGGAGGACAAAGACAAGACTAACTTCATTGTCCCCAGGGGGACATTATGCTTCATCAGAATACCCTTCGACCTAAAGAATGCCAGAGTCACCTTCACCATGCTAATCACCTATGCCCTAAACTCACAAATATGTCAGAATATGGAAGCGTACGTGGACGATGTAGTCATCAAAAGCCAAAGCCCAAAGCCACATGTTGCGAACCTTCAAGAAACTTTTAACAACCTCTGCATGGTAGGAATTAATCTTAACCCCCAAAAAATGCCTCTTGAGTCGGGCAGGCAACCTTCTAGGCTTCTTGGAATCTGAGAGAGGCATCGAAGCAAACTCGGACAAGATTGACACTATAAGGACCATGGAGGCCCCCAAGACCCTCAGAGATGTCCATAGGCTACGGGCTTCCTCGCTGCCCTTAGCCGATTTCTATCATAGGCCACCAGAGGGCACTCCCGTTCTTCAAAACCCTCTGTGGATCTGGTGACTTGAAATGGACTGAAGAATGCGCCCATTCCTACGAGACTTAAAGGAGTACCTTTGGGACCTCCCAAGATCGAATGCCTAGAGCAAGAGGCTCTGCTCCTACTATACCTCATGATGACCCCTTAGGCAGTGAGCGCAGTGGTGGTACTGGAAGAAGGGACCATGCAATATCTGGTGTACAACGTGCCTGAGGCACTCTAAGGGGCGAAAACATGCTACACAGAGCTAGAGAAGCTGGCATACACCTTATTTATGACCTTGTAGAAGCTGCAACACTACTCCTTAGCACACCAAATCACTGTGCCCTCCTCCTTCCTTCTCGAGGAGATGTTGCAAAACAAGGAGTCCATGGGCCACATCAGCAACTACGACATGGAGTTGGCACCTTTCTCCATCAGCTATGTGGCTCGCACAGTGATAAAATCGTAGGTTCTAGAGGACTTTGTCATCGAGTGGACCCCCACTTATCAACCATACCACCAAGCACCACCAAAGCCAGTTTGGGTACTGCACTTTGATGGAGCGTGGGGCTCCGTGGGGGCCTTAGCGGGCATCATCATCACAACCCTGGAGGGATGAAAGCTGGCCTACACAACAAGGCTCAAGTTTCCAATCATGAACAACACGGTGGAGTATGAATCCCTACTCTTCAATATCCTGTAGACACAAGAGTTACACATATTTTACTCCCAAAATCCAGCAAAAGGCATGGTAAAGTGATGACTTCAATCTTGACCATGCTCATTTATACCATTATTTCCATATATTTTGCACATCAATGCATTTTACATGAAAAATACATAAAAAGAGGAAAAACACCAAAAAATTGCTAAAAAAGATAGCCCAACCTAGGCTGGCTAACCAATTGGGCAATAGCGTGACGACATAAGCCAAGAGAGCCCACCTAGCTAGCCAACCAAGCCTCCACCGGCCGACCAAGTCCACCAGACTAGCCAGCCCACATCTCCACTGCCTTCAGCCCAAGTCACCAACCACCTTAGCCGAGTCAAGGAGACTTTGCCGCCTGACCAGCTTTCCCATCAATGTTCCTTGACTGACCACATGTCCTCTCTCCTCTGACCTTCGACCACAGTCGTGCTTGGACGACACCTGGCCAGCCGGCCAAGGCTATAAATAGGAGGGTAGGTCCTCTCAAAATATAACATCATCAATGAGAAGCAGTTAATCACATCACAATATTCTACTCTAAAATAAGTCTTATGGTAGTATAATAATTTTAGGGTGGCTAGTAGCTCGGTAAGGTAGTACAAGAAGAGTTGGCTTGCACACAAATGGTTCCGGAGTTGTCCTCTTTGGTATCTAGGAATCAATATCAATGAAGGAATAAACAAGTAGGCAGTAACTAAATTTAACACTAAATTCAAATACATTGAATAAAAATATACATGCAAAATAATTTAAAATAACATAATTTTATTTACAAACTAGGACAACATGATCAAGGTGTATAACTTGCCTTGCTCTACGAATTTGTGAGAATTGTCGTTGAAGAAATCCTCATAATCGTTGTAGTCTACATGTGAAAATAACCCACTAAACTCAAATAAAATTCAAATAAACTCTAAAATTTTGAAAACAAGGAAGATTTGGATAAATATTAATTTTAGATGAATTTAGAAATTTAACTAGTTCAATTAGAGTTAGGGTGAAGAAGTACAGGCTTCTAGAAGTGTTTTTGCCGTGGTCGGAGTGGTCGAAGCTACAGTGGTCAAGGCTACAGTGCTTGGTTGAAAGCTATGTGTGGTCAAATGCTACAATAATTGGTCAAAAGCTTTGTGTGGTCGGAGCTACAATGTTCAGTCGAAAGCTATGTGTGGTCGGAGCTACAGTATTTTGTATGTGGTCGGAGCTACAGTGTTCGATCGAAAGCTATGTGTGGTCGGAATAACTATAGGGGTCGAAAGAGTTATGTGATTGAAAGAGTTATAGTGGTCAAAAGATATATGTGATTGGAAGTTTAGAGTTGTTGGAGGCTTATAGTGGTTAGAGGTTTAGAGTGGTCGGAGGTTTAAAGTAGTCAGAAGACTTCAGCAATCAGAGGGCTTCAGTGATCGAAAGTGGTAGCGGTCATAAGTGGCAGTGATCAAAAGTAGTAGTGGTCGTAAGCGGCAATTGTCGAAAGTGGCAACGGTCAAAAGTGGTGGCGGTCGAAAGCAACAGTGGTTGAAAGCGATTGTAGTAGTCGAAAGATACAGAGAGGGGGGAGTCGAGCACCTCAGTGCAGACTACGAGAAGGTCAGAAGTTGGTTGATGGCGAGGAAGAAGCAGCGGTAGTGCACGACGTCATTAGCGAAGGGGTTCTGGTGGCGGATTAGCTCGGTGAAGGGCAGCAAACGATCATGCGGGCTCGATGAAGACGGAGGCGGTGGTGGCAAAGCGTGAAGAGTCCCAAGCTCACAGGAAATGCTCACCGGAGCTCGACTTAAGGCCAGCGGAGGAGGAACTCGGTGCGAAAAGTTTCAAGTGCATGAAAGCAAGAATTGAGGGACGGAAGAAGAGCAGTGTGAGTAGGAGATGCTTGGGGAGGTATTTATAGGGATCGGGGAGAGGAATGCCAAGAGGCGGCTCACCGGATTTATGGCCGGTGTAGTGGCGCACGAATAGGGTTGATCGAGAGGTTTAAAGTGAGGAAAACCATCAGAGGAAGTGGGGAATGACGAGGGGGTCTTCATTGGCAACATTTTCTTCGGCTAACAGAGAGTAACGATCAGCCATTAAGAGCTCGAGAGGCATCAATGGTGACGGGTGGAGGTGGAAGAAGGGGAGGAGGGAGATGATAGGAGGGCCCCACCGGTCAGTGAAAGAGGAGAGAGAGAGGGCGGTGAACGGATAACCGCCATATGACATGAAGAAGACATCCCAGCCATCAGCACGGGATAAGTAAAGATGGATGCACGGGACGGAGCCATGTGGAGATGGAGGCAATCTCGGCCTAACACATGTCGACACAAGGAAGAGCTAGATTTTTAAATTTCATTTTTAATTTTTAGAAAGCTAGGAAGTTTTGAAAACACTTTGAAAATAGCAAATAAAGTCTACAAATTCAGAAAAATTCACAGAATTTTTTGGATATATTTTGAACTTAGGAAAAGTATTTCCAAAATAAGTTGGTCTTTAAATTTATACAAAAATACTTTCCAGCTTTGAAATTAATTTTTAAATTTACGAAAAACACAAAAAATCCTGATAAAAGTCAAATGCTTTAAAATAATTAATTTGAAATAGTATTTATTATAGAAATTCAAAATATCCTTTATTTAATAATGTTTTTATGTTTTTAATTAAATTACTTTTCAAAAGAAAAGCCTTTTAAAAGCTAAAAATCAAGCAAATAAAATTTCAAAAATTCAGGCAACCAAATAATACTTGTTTTTATTTAAATTAAATTAATTTTTTCACTGATAATTTTGGAAATAAACAACTAGGATGTGACATAAAGCTTCCTATGTACAAAAACAATACCCTAGAATACTCCAAGATGAAGTGCTATGCAACGATTTCCATGCGCTTGCGGATAACTATTTGTAAGGCATAAGAATCACCAACACCTCCGCAAGGTGAAGGCGATCAGAGCCCAAAGGGTCCTCATTCATAGCAACTCCTACTTGGAGGCAGGTCACATCGACATGTCCTATCAGACTAGGACCCCAAGCTGGCAAAATACCTCGCGATGGTCAGGGCTACGGAGCGCCACTTTTTGGGTGTCACCGTTAGGGCGATACCGCAGAGCGAGAACATGGAGGTGGACACCCTTGCCAAAGTCATGAGCGTAGGGCAAGAGCCAATGGTTGGTGTGTTCTTCATGGTCCTAGCCTCCTCATCTACCTCACCAGAACAAGGGCCCACACCCAACATCTTGTGCATCGGCTAGGAAGATGACTAGTGAGAACCCATCATCAATTTTCTCCAAGGGAAAGAAAAGCTGGATGACCCGCAAGAACATCAGAGGCTATCCCATCAAGCGCACACCTTCAACATAGCAGATAGAGTGCTCTACTGTAGGGGCATATGCATCCCTCTACTCAAATGCTTATCCAGGCATGACAGCCCAGAGCTCCTCATGGAAATCCACCGTGGACTGTGTGGATCACACTTGGCCCCACAGGCCTTGGTGGGAAGACCTTCTACGGATTCTATTGGACCACGATAGCTTTGGACGCACATGATCTGGTGAAATGGTGCTAGGGATGCCAATGGATGGGGAGGTTTTTCCACTCCCCACCGACCCCACTACAGCTGATCCCCCCAGTATGGCCCTTGGCATGCTGGGGGCTCGACATCATAGGATTGCTCCCTAGGGCACCTGTCAACCTTAGGTTCATGGTGGTGGCCTATGAGCACTTATCCAAATGGGTTAAGGCCTAGCCCCTGGAGAAAATCACCTCCGCAATGATACAAACGTTCTACTGGGAAAACACCATGTGCTGGTTCGAAGTCCCCTGGGAAATCACCATGGATAACGGCTTAAGTTCGACTTAATGAGTTTTCGATCCTTCTATGAGCGTGTGGATGTCAAGATATGCTACGCATCAGTGGGGGCGCCCATAGTCGAACGGGGCAGTAGAGTGCATGAATGGCACCATATGGGAGGGCATAAAGAAGTGGCTAGTTGGACTACCTAAAAGAATGTGGCCAGAGGAGTTGGCAAAAGTCCTTTGGTCCATGCACACAATGGTCACATGACCAACCGGCTTCACCCCGTTCAATCTCCTCTTCAGCAACGAGGCCATGACGCCCAAAGAACTAAAAACGAAGTCCCATCGCATGCTAGTTAAGGCACCATCGATGGAGCACCGGCTGTCACTGGACATCATCAATGAAACTAGATTCTAGATGGCAAACAACATTATGAAGTTCCCTAGGGCGACCACGGCCTCGTATAACAAGAAGGTCAAGCCATGTTGTCTGGCGGTAGAGGACCTTGTTCTCAAGAAGACCCTTTACGCAAACACAACGAAGAAGTTGGAATCCGAGTGGGAAGGCCCATACATAATGATGGCCTCTTTCAAGGCCGGTTCATATCACCTATCCACCCTCAAGGGTGAATTGCTAAAGCACCCTTGGAACGATAATCGCCTTTATCGTTTCTATGCCTAATTATGTTCTGCAGCACTGTGACAGCCGCGTTTTGTTTATGTCCAAGGTCATGTGCCTGCATACCACACCCTTGGACCATGTTCACTACTGTAATGCTTACCCATGCATTTTAAAAAGTATAAAATCCACTTCTCCCTAAGCAAGAATCCCATGTGTGACCTATTTACCTTACTCTACAGAGTCAAAAAAACGCTGGCTCTAGAGTCTTGACCCACTCTATGAAATCAAAAATAACGCCTGGAGGCCCCAGAGCCCTTGTCCGCTCTACATAGTCAAAAATAACTAGAACTCTGGTCCACTCTACGAAGTGAAAAATAACGCTCGAAGGCCCCAAAGCACGAGCTTACTCTACGAAGTCAAAAATAACATCCAGAGACCACAAAGGTCCGACCTACTCTACAGAGTCAAAAATAACACCCAGAGCCTCTAGAGCCTACTCTACGGAGTCAAAAATAACTCCTAGAGTTCATAGAGCCCCATCCTACTCTACAGACTCCAGAATAGCGCAAGGAGATGATAGGGCCCTAGCATGATATACGAAGTCAGTGGTAGTGCTCGTGAGCCTATGGTTCCTATCCGCCATCTTCGCTAACACCCGTTCAAAGGGTGGGGACAGAGGTCTTGCAAGCCTATGGATCCTACGTGATGTCTTTAACGACACCCGTTTGAAGGGAATTGATGGATGGCTCATGAGCCTACGGTTCCTATGTGCTATCTTCGATAGCACCCATTCAAAGGGTGGGGACGGAGGGCTCACGAGCCTACGATTCCAACACACTATCTTCAATGGCACCTATTTGAAGGGTGGGTATGGAGGGCTTGCGAGCCTATGGTTCCTATGCACCGCCTTCGATGGCACCTATTTGAAGGGTGGGGTGGAGGGCTTGCGGTCCTACGGTTCCTACACACCATCTTGGTCAAACAAAGGCACACGGTTAAGTTACATCACACTAGGCACTTCATCACATGATTAAGTTACATCACGCTAGGCTCTTTGTCACACAATTAAGTTACATCACGTTGGGCTCTTTGTCACCCAATTAAGTTACATTACTTTCATTGGAGGTGTCCTCCACCTTTACAAAATCTACAGGATGGACATG
The DNA here is from genome assembly GCA_036346265.1 of Melocanna baccifera. NCBI lineage: Eukaryota > Viridiplantae > Streptophyta > Magnoliopsida > Poales > Poaceae > Melocanna > Melocanna baccifera. Next base: position 28,521,299 of record CM070677.1, on the reverse strand, counting down.
CGAGCGTGGCCAGAAGGCTACCCAGAACCGCTGTACTGGTGATTCCAACGGTGGAGTTCACGATGAAGAAAGCTCTCCGTGATGGGGAGCTATCTATCAACAAGTGACACATAAAAGGGACTTCATGGCATAAGAGCCGAATATACGCATAAATTAAAAAGTGTCACATAGATACACAAGAGAACAAAAGGGAAGGTGTCGTTGGCTTCACACCAACTGATCTCTAGTCTGGGCAGTGGACGGCAACGTATCCCCACCTTCGGTCCGCTAGGGCACCGTCACCAACCAGGACCTGACATCAACACTGCTACCTAGTGCCCGATGAATGGTGATCTTCACTGTAGCCTCGCCAAGGTAGGACTAGATGTGCTCACGGAATGTGTGAGTAGCTTTGTGCGTGCTGTGGATCACATTCATCATGGCCGTGGCTTCAAGGGCAGGTCTACAAGGGGAACACGAGCTCGTCTGCGTGGTTGCAACCCTTCATGTGGAGCAAACCGAGGAGAAGCTGCACTGTCACTTGGGAGCAATGGTTCCCATAGGCCTACTAGTGTTTTGGCTGAGTGTGGAGGCATCCTAGAGACAAAAAATGATGTCGAGGAGATCGTCGGGGTTATCAGATCTCTCTAGCACCGCCACAGTAAGGTAGACAATGGTTCCCTCCAATGCCTCCATCGACTCCCAAGTAGAGATGGTGGCCTAGTTGCCGAGTTGGCGCTCATCCACCAGCACCGCAATGAGCTGCTCTTGCTCCTGCTCAACGCGCCAATTTGCTGAAGGAAGTTCTCCATCTCCTCCATCACCACGCAACCACCTACATCATGTAGCCTTTACCTCCACTATAGCCTTCGCCCCCTCCTCCTCGAGGAAGCAAATTCGCTCTGCACGCTCAGGCTAGAGAGGCATCCACCTTGATCTTCTGGGTGGCCTCGTGTTGTCCATGGACTGTAGCAGCCTCGCTAAGGATGGCCGCCGTCACCAAGTGACATAGAACCACCATCTGAAGGGCGAAGGCAACCCAAATTACCTCACAACAAAAGGGAAAGGAGGCCAAGAGATAATGAACAAGGACGAACGAACAAAACTCACTTTTTTCTTGCAAAACCTCAAGGGCCCTAAAGAGTAGGTTGAACTGGCACGACCTTAGAATCCTCGAGGGCCTGCAGAGCACGAAGGGCATCCATACGGAGCAGGAAGTCTGCCAAGGTCAGCTTGCCAGCATTAGGGATTGGAGCCTCCGTGCCATGGAGATAGGAAGCATCTTCAGGCAGAGCCACTGCGCCGCCCCCAACTGGCAACTGTTGATGGCCATGGCCATCATTGGCGTCTTTAGAACCAACCAGAGAGAGGCATAAAAAGTCCTTAGAGCTGAAGGAAGGACTCAAACCTACAACAGCTCCTCTGGGAACATGGACCGGGCTCTGATCGCATTCAGGGTGCACAAGGCTTGACGAGGAAACATTCACCATTTCGTCGTATGGACTCATGGAGGCTATGCCTTCTGAGTTTAAGCTCTTCTCCTGGATCTCGAGGGCAATACGATATCCCTCTACAGGAACCACAGGGGGAGAGCTGCACCGAGCCCACTTCACATATAGAGGAGGTGACCCCGTAGCCACCAGGCAATCTAAGGTGCCCAGTGCCACCGGGCCACTTGCCTCTCTGAACTAGCCTGAGCCTCTTCCTCCTCCCCCTTGGTACCTAGTCCCCGCTCGCCTTCATCGTTGTGCCCCCTCCCGTCATCCTCCCCACCCCCTTCGTCGTCCTACTCTGCCTTGACCTCCTAATCATCGCTGAGGAGGCCCTCTACATCCTCCCCCTTTGCCGAGTGGTGAAGGGGTGTGAAGACCAATGAAATTGCAGCAAGGGAAGCAGGAGAGTCCTCGTAGCCCCTGACATCCTCAGTGTCGTTGGCACGAGAATCATGACCACAGGAGGAGCCAGCTGACGAGAAGGCCTAAGGCCTCACACACCAGATTGATACAGCACCCACCATTGGTAGCGTAAGCGCGTAGGTTGTACTCCTTGGAAATGTAAGTCCCAGGAACACATATGCCACCCATTTGGCTTCTCCTAGTGAGGCAACTACAAAAACAAATAATGAGGCCAAGTCAACTGGATAACGGTGAAGCTCGTCAATGAAATTCGTAAAATAAGAGAAGTTGACAACTTACCTGGCGTAGCTGGCCTCCCCAGATGGCAGATAGGACCCTAAATTTCGTCTTTGCGGTGGGCCCAGTCTGCAGCATCCAGCTCTGGGCCATCGGAGCCACGCGTAACATATAGAACTTCTCCATGAGGTCCCACATGTTTATCCACTTTGCCCAACCCTCATCATCGCGATCTAGGGTGATGTGCAGCGAAAGGATGAAATCGATGCTCTGCCCAGTCCAGTGAAACTGACTCCCCAGGTCGATGCTATAGTTCAAGTAGAGTTGGCGGGGAGGTACTTAGAACAACTATAGCACACATAGAAGCTCACGCTCACAATGTTGGAGAACTGCCCATCAGCCACCCTCTTCGGCTGGCACTGAGCATCGTGCAGTGCGGCGAAGAGTGTGCCGATGGGCATGGTGGTTTCCCAGTGCATCGCCCAGAAAAAGATGGCCAGCCGCGCGATATCATTAGCGGTCAACTGTGGCAACTCTAAGTCATAGAGCCGCAAAACATCCGCCATGAATTGGGCGCTTGGAATACACAACCTAGCGTCGAAAAAGGCTGCAAACATGATGATTTCACAGTCGACAGGGCACGTCACCACCTCATCATCTTCAGGGAGGCAGATAGATTGCCAATCCACAATCTTGTCCTCAAGAATAAGCCCAGCTAGGAGATCCTCCGTCGTGAGGGGGCTCCTAAGAGTGTTTACAAAAGATTCACTTCACTCAGGCTCCCTCCACACTTCCCAAGTGGTAGTTCAGGCCTCGCCTCTTCAAGGGAAGTGTCATGATGGCCGCCAGTAGGGCGACCGAAGGAAAAGCAGGGAGCATCGCCCCTCCCACGCTTCAAGGAACCTCCACTGCCACCACCATGATCAACGTGGGAGACTGAATCATCGGCACAGTCACTGTGTCTTTTCCATGGAACGCAATGCCCTCCCTTGGTCATGGTGGTTGCAAGAACCACACTCTGGCAATACACAGGTTTGAGGGAGTGAAACAGTGAAACCACCGGAGAAAATGCAGCATAGTGCTAGAGAAGCAGGACAGCGGCGATAACCATCAACAAATGTTGGGGAAGAAAGAACACCAACGTGTGTAATTGGGAACAAACGGTCACCTAAGTGCTTTTATGGCAATAGGGCAAATGCAGTGTTTCAGGCGATGCACGCACCCCCATAATTGACACGACCATGTTCTCCCCAGTGGATTGTCACCACATGGATGAGATAACAACCAATGTATGCCCCCACCACCACCAACGTATGCCCCCGCCACCACGCTACTAAAACATGGGGCCTAGCACGGTACCCTAAGCGATGGGATGTGTCCACGCACGGATGCTGCCCAATGAGGCCTCCGAAGCCATGCTACCTGTGCAAGGACCCCCTTCGAGCCATGATGCCCATTTAAGAACCCCCAAGATGGAACCCCCCAACCCCCACCCAGCAAAGCTCCGGATCAACGCACCACCAGGGGACCCGTGTGTGGCGAGCCCCAAGCGGGACCCCAGGCATGCACGATGGCAAGGTCGCCCAGGCACCCTCAGGGACTCAGCCTGCCTAGCTGTCAACAATCATAACAGTGGGCCCAAGAGATGAAGGAGGCCAAAGCACAAAGTGCATAGGTTCGGCCTATGAGTTGCAAAACCTTTGCCAATAAGAGGCTACTGTTGGGAGAGTGACCCTCACCATTGCCCCTTCAGCCCACCATGCATAGACCCAAACATTCGTAAGCAAAGGATAGACCCAGTTAAGGTATAGTAAGGAAAAGTCGTGTATGCCCCTATTAGTAAACCCTTCAAGGGGTATTTATATAAAGATCCTCCTCTATAACTATAAATATGGCCCATAAAGCACCATGGAGAGAGAAGGAAGGATTTGGAAGAGAAACTATAAGACTATTAGCAATCGCCACATCTACTCTCTCTCTCTCTCCCCACACAAATCTTAGGCTTTAAGCATCCCTCTTAGGCCCGCGGAAACTCCGCTATGTGTTGTTTGACGCGTAACCACCATAACTACTACTACAGAGCACTAGTAATTAAGCTTGGTTGGATCAGGATCACAACTCGATCGTCAACTGATTTCCCCTAGGAAGGAAATTACACTTTGATCACAAGATTTTCCAGCATTTTGATGGTGCCAAATAAGCTTAGGTCACTACACGTCACGGGTACTTTTGCAGTACAACACAAATACCAGTAGTACTACTAGTGGCACACTGGTATATATACGTAGTGGCATGTACGTGCGAGTGTGCGACGTCCCGACCTGTATACTCAATTTTAATTTCTGGATGGGAATATCTGACTACAGGGGGTACTACAAGTGCAGCAGCATGAAGGGGTGCGTGGCCCGGAAGATGGTGGAGCGCAGCCCGGCCAAGCCCGGGGTGCTCATCGTCACCTACATGGCCGACCACTGCCACCCCGTGCCGACGCAGCTCAACGCGCTCGCCGGCACCACGCGCCAGAAGTCCACCGCTGCCGAGGACCACCCGACTACGTCGCCCAAGAGCGACGAGGGCCCTGTCGACAGAGCCGGCAGCAACGCCGACGGGGCGGTGAAGTGCGAGAACGACAGCAACCAGGCGTCGGCCATGGCCGTGGACGGCGGCACCGAGAAGGCGGCCGCGGACGACGAGAACGAGTTCTGGCCCGCGGGGATGGGGCTGGACGAGTTCTTGGTGCACATTGATGACGACTTTGATCATGCCTTCGAGGAGGACGGCGTGCTGGGACGGCGGCTCTCGCTATAGCTGGATGGAAAGTGTATCTATAGGACCATCGATTAGCAACTTTTTGCCCCTTTTTAGCTCACATCTTGGTGAGAGAGGTCTTGCGACAAGCGAAGCCAAGTATAGCTGCACTACACCAAGTCATGGTATAACCGACAGTCTGAAACTGTAGGCAAAAGTGCCAAAACTGTTGGGTATATATTTCTCCAACTGTCGACTGTCAAAAATTCACTGTTGGTATTGTTGTGTCTGTGATGTTGTCCCATGTCCGACAGCCTTGTCGGTGTTGTTCATTACCGACAGCTGTTGGCACACTAGTGAGTCTGATGGATTTGGTGCACAACGTGAGACCACTATTTTACCAACAAGGCTGTCAGCTATATTAGCATACATCACCAACAGTCCTATCATCTATTACAAAGCTTAACACCGACAGAAATTTTTCTAGACAGAAATGGAGGGAAATGATTCCTTCTTCCCGTGATAAAGCATTGCAATATGAACACATCTATGATAAGGCTATCATATATTTGGTTTGCAAATTATGTCAGCGCACAAAATTTGGGAATAGATTTGTTATGCATAGAATCGCTAACAACATTGCAATATGCACACATCTATACAAGGCTATCATATATTTGGTTTTCAAATAATGTCAGCGCACAAATTTTGGGAATAGCTATATTATGCATAGAATCGCTAACAAGGCTATCATGTATGGAACAAAATTATGTAACAGTACTGCCAGCATTGCAATAAAATGAGCGAATCCAGCATGGCATCATGAGAAGAAATCTGATAGGGCTGTTGATTAATCATACACCAAGAACGATAGTACTCTCAGTATTGCACATCTATATTGATTGCATATGAGGGCTGTTGTAGATCATTATAGCTATTGGAGAAAATTGGAGCTGGTGTACTTCTTGTGTGTGTGCGCACACGCTTCTTGCACGATCCCTCTCAACTAAAAGTTGAAGTTGAAATTTGCATGTGTAGCTGTGTCTGCATGCTTGAGTAATCTTTGTGATATTGGTGCACATTGACTTTTTGCATTGGGACAATTCCTCCCATGCCCAGGTTTTGTAAACCGGTTTTAAAATTTTACCGACAGACCGATGTAACCGATAATCGAAAAATTTTAGAGAATTTTAGGTTGAAATTTTCAAATCAAAAATTGAATTTCTAAATAAATGGGCAGAAAATCGGTTGAAAATGTCACCAAAATTTTTGTAAACAAATTTCAGCAAAATTTCTTCTATATTTGATAAAATTCATGCAAAATAATTTTTTCAGAGCTGGTTTAAAATTTGCCAAAGGGGCACCGACCGATAAATGCCTCTTGATGATTTAAATAATTTAATTTTTATTCTAAATTACGGTAATATACCTGTGTTTTTTATTTTTACAATAATAATTATCTGTCATTTCACTGTTGAGCGACTTGAACTAGTCGCCCAACGGTTGAGCAACATGTGACCAAGTCGCTTGATCATTGAGCGACTAGCTCAAGTTGCTCACTGTTGGGCGACTTGGCCCTAGTCGCTTAACCGTGGAGCGACTCCTTAATAAGTAGTCCACCGGTTGGGCGATTTAAAATATTATTATTGTTATTATTTTATTAATCCGATGAAAATAATTGTAGAAGAATAAATGATAATTTTTGTAGGTAACACATTTAGCAATGAAAACGTCAAAAATACTAAAATTTTGGTCAAATTGTTAACCCTAGTGTGTAACTCATGCATGGATTGAGTTAGGCACTCAATGCCCAACGGGGACTGGAACAACCTGGCGGAGGCCGAACTGGCATATCACCCTGTGCACCACAAAGTACTCAACAAACACGTCAAAAACAAGTTTTTTCCACGTCAGCCAGTATGTTTGGTCATGCCAGCACAATGAGGACAGCCCGGAGAGAGCGTGGTCCTCCATCTCCTGAGCTAACTACGGCTCCCAGCGCACGTCATCAGCGGTGAGGCGGTAGCTGCTCGACAAAATTCTTGTACACATGGGTAACCAGTAGGTGTCGAATTATGCCTACGACCTAGAACAGTGGTTACAAAGAATGACCCATAATACATTTATAGTAAAGATCCACCATAATACATGTATAGTAAAGATCCAGGAGAGCATGTACCCATCTACGGCACTAAAGGGACCCTGCGGTCAGCCTCTCCACCGTACCCCCATGGTACATGTCTGCACGGTACGAACTGCTATCGAGCGGCATTGGCCATCTGATAGAGAAGCACTTGAACAACCATAGCTACAACAGGAGGGGCAGCTTGTAAGGATAGAGGTCAGCCTTGTCCTATAGTAAGCATCGCACATGACGCGGTATGTCACGGCAAGTACGACTAATCCCCAGCTGATGTGCACCTCCTCCCTATCGACGATGACCCTCGCATACTGCACAAGGCAGGCGTTGATGGAGTTACCATGGCTGTAGGTACTTGTCGGCCTCTGTGCCCATCTCAACCTATGCACAAACGAAAAATAATAATAAGCCCGTCATATGGCAAGAATATTGCATCGCTAAACAGCAAAAATAGATAGCATAAGTACCACGAATTGTGAAAGCCACTGCATAGGCGAGCCATGCCTCTGTCGTGCCAGGAAGACATAGTACACTGTCACGGCCTCGGCCGAAAAAAACCCCCTCAAACCTGCCCAGCAGGTCGTCGTGCTAGTTGCCAGGTGCGTCCACCAGGGAGGCAGCCTCTCCCACGATGGGTAGGCTGAGCAGTACCGTGATGTCCTGCAGAGTGGGGGCCATCTCTCCGAATAGGAGGTGGAAGGTGTGCATCTCAAGCCGCCACCGATCCACTAGAGCTATCAGCAGGAATCGATCGAACAGGAACCGTCGTGACTACTCTAGGGTGGCCTGGACCTCCACGTCTTTGTCAACCAGACCGCCATCCCCGTCAGTGGCCTCCACCATCCACGCGAGAGATAGAAGGCTGGCATCGCTCAGCCTGCAAAGCACGAAGAAGTCAGTACATAGCAAAAATATTGTAAAAGGTGCCATAGTTTGCAGACAAACCTATCTCTCCAGTATGGGTCTAGTTGTAACATCATAATTTTCAGAGCCTTTTTGAAGTTTTTAAAAATAAAATTCATTATTTGGATTTTCTGGAATTAATTAAAGCTTAAAATAAATTTTTATTAAATAAAAAGATTTAATATGATTAAAATAAACATTAACATGTGCTAAAAATATTTTATTTGGGTTCCTTGTGTCTCAAGAAATATTCTGGAATTTTCTGAGAATTTTTCGGGTTTATTTGTTATTTTCTAGAACTCTTTTTATCTTTTTTTGAATTTTTGAAAAAGAAAAACCTAAAAATATGTTCATAGTGTTGGGTCGGCCCACCACTGTTCATCCCGGCCCAATCCCTCTTGGCCACCCAATCTCCTCGCCGCTGCGCATCAGCCATCCGAGCTACACCGCTTCGCGTTCGCCGGATTCCGACCGAGGACACGCGTCCTCCATCCAGTAGGCCAACCACTGTTCACCTGTGCCGTCTATCGCAGCCGCCCAATTCATCCGCCCTACCACGCATCGTGCATCCGCAATGTCGGACACTATTCATTATCATCGCGCGATGAGTTCATCTGCAATGTGTCCTCGGTTTGCATGCACAACACGAACTCCGCCGTGCCACCCACCGTCTCTGAGCCGGACTCCCTCAAGGCCCATGCATAAAACCCCCACCACCTCCGTTTTTTGCACCCCAGAGCCGCTGCCGAGCTTCATCGTGTGTTTCGCCATTGTCGCCACTCGTGTTGTTTGCTGGAGTTCATCGTCGATCTCGCGTCGCCGTCAGTTTCGCGTCTTCGAAGCCGGTCGCTTGCGCCACTGTCCGTCGCTACCGGTGAGTCCCAGCTACCGTTCTGCCTTGCCCCTGTGCCTCCTCGTCCAACCAAACGCCGCCGGTGAACCTCGCGTCTTCCTGTCGCTGCCCGCAGTGCCAAACCGTTGCCTCGCGACTCGCACCATGCCATGTGTTGTCCCTCGGACCGTCCGATTCTCCATCTCTACCGTCCACTCAGATCTACACCGACGGTTGAGATCCTTCCATGTGGCACACCCCTCACCGTCGGATTGTGCCGACGTCACATTGCACCCACGCCCCCGCGTTGGTTCACCTTCTCCATGGGCAATGTCCGTCGGATCGTGGCACTTCGTTCCTGCTGTAGCCGAGGAGCAGTCGCCGTGAGTTCGCAACTCGTGGATGGTTTACAGTGACTCACAGGAGGAGTTTAGCGAGCCCTACTTATCAGGACTCGAGTGGAGCCCTTTGATTAGACCTTCAGTTAGAGAGTGTGAGTAAAGCATTGATTTCTATTTACAGTTATGTATTATGTGAGCTGCAAATTTTGCTCTTAAAAGCATTATATTGCAATCATATCAAACCTTTATTGGAATTATTTGCTCAGTTTGGTTGTTAGCTTCTTAGCTAAGTGTTTGCTTAGTCTAGGTTTTGCCATTAGAAATCCCTATAGACGAGTTTACCTCTTATCTGTGCTTTTTCCTCTTACGTTTTGTGTCTTTTGAAGTCAGCAGTTGTTTCCCTTTTTAGAGCAGCAAAACGATGATTGATACCCGGAACTCAGCTGGCCGTAGTCAGGCAAATCAGGATCCAGAGAATAACGCCACCAACCAGTCAGCTCAAGTAGCCCTAATGGCACGCAATTGAAGGTTCAGGTCGTAGGCAATGATTATGCCAGCTTTCAGAACATTGTGGACAAGGTAATGCTTATTGAGGAGAGTCACCGTGAGCTAGAGGAGTCACGCAAGAGAAGGATGATGCAGCAAGGATCCCAAATACATCAGACACAGAAGGCTTGTTTCGGCACATATTAGCCAGCTTGTGTGCCACAGCAGCTAGCTTTTAGGACACTGGCCCCAACGTCACGCTAGTTTCAATCAGGATTGTGTCCCAACGGATCGAGTAGCCAAAAACAGGGGAGCGCTAACCCAGTAGCTTTCGTTACTTGTTATAAGTGTCATGAGCCAGGACACTATACCAGCAAGTACCCTCAGAGGCAAGCTCCGATGCCAGTCTGCTTCAATCTAGGAGCCACACCAGATTGGACTCCCGCCTCAGGAGCAGGACGTGGAGCACCCCAAGTGCCAGGCCAGGCAAAGTCGTGCACCGCCATCAGTTGTGCGAGGACAAGTGAACCATGTCACCGCAGAGGAGGCCCAAGTAGCACTAGAAGTTCTGATTTGTAAGTTTCTAGTTAATTCAATTCCTGCTATAGTTTTGTTTGATTCTGAAACTTTGCATTCATTTATTTCTCAGAGTTTTGTTTTAAAGCAATGGTTGAAAATTGTTGTTCTTGGATTTCTTCTTTTAATTTAATCCCCAGGCTCTGAGTTGAGTACAAACCTAGGTTGTCCAGGAGTCAAGATAGCCATTCAAGGAGTGGAGTTTGTCGTTGACCTTATCACATTGGATATCCAGTCTTAGGATCTAATTTTGGGAATAGATTGGCTTAAAAATCACCAGGCAATGTTGGATTGTGGAAGCAGAGCAGTAACCTTGACCTGTCTAGATGGAAGAAAAGCAGAGTTTATAGACAGCATGAGTAAGCTAGAGAAGGTCATGGTTTTTCAGAGCAAAGAGATCATGATAGAGGATGTTTCAATTGTTAGAGAGTATCCCGATGTATTTCTGGATGATCTCCCCGAAATGCCACCAGATCGAGATGTTGAATTTTTAATTGAGCTAGTACCCGATACTTCTCCGATATCCAAGGGACCATATTGGTTGCCTGTTAATGAATTAACGGAATTGAATAAGCAAATTCAAGAGTTTTTGGACAAAGGTTATATCAGAACAATTTCATCCTCGTGGGGAGCACCAATGTTGTTTGTCAAGAAGAAGGGTGGTAGTCAGCGCTTATGTGTGGATTACCGAGCACTTAATGAGGTCACCATCAAGAATAAGTATCATTTGCCTAGGATTGATAATTTGTTTGATCAACTTAAAAGAGCAGAAGTATTCTCTAAGATTGATTTGAGATCAGGATGCTATCAGATCAGAATTCAACAGGAGGATATACTTAAGACAGCTTTCTCAACTTGTTATGGTTTGTACGAGTTCACAGTGATGTCCTTTGGTTTGACAATGCCCTAGCATATTTCATGTATTTGATGGATAAAGTGTTTATGGAATATTTGGACAAGTTCGTCGTTGTGTTCATTGACGACATTCTAATTTACTCCAAGGATGAGAAAGAACATGAGGAACACTTGAGGATGGTATTGCAGAAACTGAGAGAGCATCAGCTGTATGCCAAATTTAGCAAGCGTGAGTTTTGGATAAAGAAAGTCGTATTCTTAGACCATATCATGTCGGTAGATAGAGTTGTAGTTGACCTCAGGATGTGTTGGATTGGAAGTCACCCTCGTCTGTGATGCAAGTCAGGAGCTATCTTGGAATGGCAGGGTATTATCATCGCTTCATTGAAGAATTCTCTAGTGTAGTCAAACCCATTACACAATTGCTGAAGATGGAAAACAAATTTGTTTAGACGCTAGAGTGAGAGAAGAGTTTTCAAAAACTAAAAGAGTGTTTGACCATAACCCTAGTGCTAGTGTTGCCAGATATGAACAAGGATTTTGATATTTATTGCAATGCTTCCCGCAAAGGTTTGTGATGCATGTTGATGTAAGACAAGAGAGTGGTAGCTTATGCTTCGCGTTAGTTGAGACCACATGAGGAGAACTACCCCACACATGATTTGGAACTAGCAGCCGCAGTGCATACTTTAAATTTTTGGTGTCATTATCTTATGGGTAATCGATATAAGATTTACACGGACCACAAGAGTTTGAAGTATATTTTCACCCAAGCCGAGCTCAATCTCAGGTTTAGGTGATGGTCAAGAAAAGTCAGCCAGCTTTGCACGAGAAATTCCAAACGTTTAGCTTGGAGTTGATCGAGGAAGGATTCCTAGTCACGATGGAATTGCAGCAAACTTTGGATGATCAGATTCGTCAAGCTCAAGTAGAGGATGAGGACCTCCAACGGATCAACATTAATATGAGTAAAGGAAAAGCATCAAGATTTACAAATGATAACAAAGGAACCTTGTGGTTCAAGCAACGATTATGTGTGCCAAATAAAAAGGAGCTAAAGGAGTTGTTACTCAAGGAAACGCATGAGTCATTGTATTCGATTCATCCGGACAGCACCAAGATGTACCAAGATATTAAAGACAAATATTGGTGGCCAAGTATGAAGCGTGAGATAGCAGAGTATGTTACACTTTTTGATGTGTGTTAGAGGGTGAAAATTGAGCATCAGAGGCAACAGGTTTGCTACAATCGTTGAGAATTCTCGAATGAAAGTGGAAAGAGATTGGTATAAATTTTATCATAGGATTGCCAAAGATCAAGGATGGTATGATTCAATTTGAGTAATTGTGAATAGTTTGATAAATATTGATCATTTCATTCAAGTCAAAACAACCTACCTAGGTAATAAATTGGCAAAGTTATACATGTCGAGGATTGTGAGTCTCCATGGAGTACCTAAGAAAATAATATCAGATCGTGAATTGCAGTTTACTTCACGATTTTTGGAAAGTTTTCATGAAGATATGAGTACTCATCTGAAATTCAGTACGGCATATCACCCCCAGACTGATGGATAGACTGAGTGTGTGAATTAGATTCTCGAGGACATGTTGAGAGCTTATGTGCTAGATCATACAGCCAAGTGGAACAATTATTTTCCCTTTGCAGAATTCTTTTACAACAACAATTACCAAGCTAGTTTACAAATATCATCATTTGAAGCCCTGCATGGCAGGAAAGGTATAAACCTTCTCAATTAGAAAGAGATGGGGGAAGGCCAAGTGTGTGGGCCAGATTGTCTAAAGGAAGTTGAGAAAAAAGTTTGACTAATTCAAGAGAGACTAAGAACTACCCAGACCAGGCAAAAGAGTTATACGGATACTCGTCGTCGAGGGTTGAGCTTTGATCTAAATGATTATGTGTATCTAAGGATCACACCGCTCAAAGGTGTCAAGAGATTTCAGATGAAAGAAAAGTTTGCGCTAAGATATGTTGGGCCGTTCGAGATCTTAAAGCGTAGAGGAGAAGTTGCTTATCAGTTTGAGCTATTTGTGTCCTTCAGTGGGATACATGATGTCTTCCATGTGTGTAGGCGGATCTGTCATAAAAGGAGTATCCTGTCAAAATCTTGGAAGTGTTAGAGCGTGTGACAAGGAGTAAGGTTGTCCGTTTTTGCAAAGTCTAGTGGAGTAATTATTTAGAGGAGAAATCCACTCTGAGCGTGAGGAGGACCTCAGAGCATAGTTTCTAAACATATTCTCGTAGTGAGCCTGAATCTCGGCATTGAGATTCCGTTTAAAAGGAAGAGGTTTGTAACATCCTAATTTTCATAGCCTTTATGGAGTTTTTAAAAATAAAAATCATTATTTGGATTTTTTTTTCTAGAATTAATTAAAGCTTAAAATAATTTTTATTAATTGAAAGGATTTAATGTGATTAAAACAAATATTAACACGTGATTAAAAATATTTTATTTGGGTTTCTTGTGTCTCAAGAAATTTTTTTAGAATTTTTGGGTTTATTTACTATTTTTTAGAGCTTATTTTATTTTATTTGAATTTCTGAAAAAGAAACCCCCCAAAACCATGAACAGTGTTGGGCTGGCCCACCACTATTCATCCTAGCCCAATCCCTCTCGGCCGACCGATCGCCCCGCCGCCACATGTCAACCATCTGAGCCACACCGCGTCGCTTTCGTCGGATTCCGGCCGGGGACACGCGTCCTCCATCCAGTGGGCCAACCACTATTCACCTATGCCGTCTGCCACAGCCGCTTGATCTGTCTGCCCTGCCAAGCATCACGCATCCACAATGTCGGGCACTGTTCATCGTCGTTGCTGCGACGAGTTCGTCTCCGATGCGCCCTCGGTTCGCATGCAGAACACGAACTCCGCCGCGCTGCCCATCGTTTCCAAGCCGGACTCCCTCGAGGCCCGTGCATGAAACCCCGCCGCTGCCTCCGTCTTTCGCATCCCAGAGCAACCGCCAAGCTTCACCATGTGCTTCGCTGTTCTCGTCGCTTGTGTCATTCATCGGAGTTCATCGTCGATCTCACGTCGCCGTCAGTTTCGCATCTTCAAAGCTGATCGCTTGCGCTGCCGTTCCCAAAGTACGTCGCCACCGTTCATCGCCGGTGGTGAGTCCCAGCCATCATTCTGCCTCACCGTTGCGCCTCCCCGTCCAGCCGAACACCGCCAGTGAACCTCGCGTCTTCCCGTTCCGCTCCATTGCTCGCGTTGTCCCTCGGTCCGCATCCGCCCGGCCATGACCCCTCGTGCGCCGAACCATCGCCTCGCGACCCACGCCGCGCCATGCGTCGTCCCTCGGACAGTTGAGATCCTTCCACGGGGCCCACCCCTCGTTATCAGATCGGGCGATGTCTCAGCCCAATCACCTACCACGTTAGCCCTCGTCGCCGCGTCAACATCTCGGTCGCCCGTACACTATTCCATGCGCCGAGTCTCCGTAGACCTGCTTTTCCGTGCACCGAGTCTACAAAATAGTAATTTTTTTAATTTTCCAGTAGATTAATTTTTCAAGAGCCCGTTCTTCTCCGTCCTAACTTCGCCTTTTACCACTTTTCCCGAATCCACCAATTGGAAATGATACTTAAACAAAATGATACTTAAGCGCCTAAGTGGTATATATATTAGAAATGATACTTAAGCAAAACGAAACAAATCCCGAATCTACCAATTGGAAGGCGCTTCACAAATTTTTCACATAAATTTAGTCTAGTCTTGGTAGTACTCCTTTCGTTCTTTTTTTACTCGATGTTTTTGGCTTTTTACAATCCACGAAATGCAACTTTACTTTTTGCGCCTTCACAATAAGATATACTAATTAAATTATATTATTATGAAAGTATTTTAACAATAAATCCAATGATATAATTTTTAAATAATCAATCAAGATAGTTTTAAATATATTGGTAATCAAATTTTATAATATTTGATGACATAGATTATAGGATGTGAAGTAAAACAAGAACCAGGGGATAATTAATATACGCTGTGTCCACACACCATTGCATGAAGAGAATAATATCCCCAAAACACTGCAAGAAGAGAACGAATATGGGCACATCAAGAAAGCGAATGGAACATGCACGGGCGCAGAGCAACGCGTCTACGTACTTGCCGCCATCCGCGCAACGTGCAGTGTAGCGTGCAACACTGACTTGGAATCACGCGATGCATAAATGTAACTAGCGACGTAAGCGCGGCGCCACACCGTGCTAGCTACCGTGTGGACTGAAGTAAAAGAGACAAAAATTCGCAGTAAAAAGATAGCAGAGGGGCTTTTTGTAAAAAATTGAGGACATTTTCGAAAGAACCAAGAGCATGCATGTAATTACTTGAAACTGCGGGGCATTATCCAGTAAAAAAAAGCGGAGGGGTTTTTCGTAAAAAATTAAGGGCATTTTTGTAAGAACCGATGATCTTTTTGTAAGAACCGATAGCCTATATGTAATTACGAAAACTTAGAGGTTATTTTTGCGGGAAATAACACGTGGGCACGGTGTGTTGGGGAATCCCCCCACCTTTGTATATGGTACGTGCGTTCTGTTGTCCAACACGTAGCACTCAACTCTGATGGCTACATATTTTTCCCCTCTCTCTGCGACATGCAAATTGGAATATTTGCTGCATGGGGAGTCTTGCACGTGAGATCCAAGGCGAGCATGCGCGAGGAGTGCAACGTAACAACGGCCGG
The DNA here is from genome assembly GCA_036346265.1 of Melocanna baccifera. Classification (NCBI taxonomy): domain Eukaryota; kingdom Viridiplantae; phylum Streptophyta; class Magnoliopsida; order Poales; family Poaceae; genus Melocanna; species Melocanna baccifera. Next base: position 28,505,591 of record CM070677.1, on the reverse strand, counting down.
TCCTGGATCCGCGGCCCCTTCGTACGAATTGCAAGAGATTGAAACAAGTATTTGAGAGAGAGAACTATTGCTTTATTATTTTTTCTGTCATCTTTTACATGAATGTGATACATATATATATATATATATATATATATATATATATATATATATATATATATATATATATATATATATATATATGAATGATGAATAGCCGTCTGCGTCTGTCGTCATGCGTCACGTCGTCAGTCGTCCGTCTGGCGCGATTGGTCATTTCTCTGTAACACTCCCCCTTGACCAATGTGTCTTCATATGATCACCTTGATTCATCATCTTGGAAAATCTCATCCAAAACCCTGTAGAAAAAATATGAGGAGAATCTGAAGAGTAGATATACCTTAAAAAAACTCCTTTAAAACCCTGTGGAAAAATTTAAGGAGAAAAATGATATGGCATATATTTGATTATATCTTTAAAAACCCTGTGGAGAAAATAGAGATATAATATATGTATAATTACGTTGTCATATTGCCTCATTAAAAATCTTGATGAGAAATCTTAGAGGAAAACTCATAAAGGGAAAAGAGTACAATATTTATATTTGAACGGGTTAAGTCTTAGGAGATTTCTCCCCCTGACGCTTGCAAATCATGTAGTCTTCGCATACCAATTTCATGAACATATTTCTGAAATGTGGAAGTTGGTAATGACTTAGTGAATAAGTCTGCGAGATTATCACAAGACTTAGTTTGCAGAATAGTTATTTTGCCACTCTCTTGCAATTCATGTGGGTAAAATAGTTTAGGTGCAATATATTTTGTGATATTATTTTTTATGTAACCCGTTTGCATTTGGACAATGCAATTAGCATTATCTTCGTAGATAATAGTGGGTGGTGCGATAGCACCTATACCACATGATTGTTGTATGTAGTTAATCATTCTGCGAAGCCATACACATTCACGTGATGCTTCATATAATGCAATTATTTCAGAATGATTAGTGGATGTAGCCACTAGAGTCTGTTTTGAAGACTTCCAAGAGATGGCTGCTCCACAATGTAAAAACACAAAGTCTGTTTGAGATCTGATATTATAGGGATCTGATAAATAGCCAGCATCTGTATATCCTATTTAATCCATACATTTATTCTTCTGAAAGAATAGACCGAGATCTTGAGTGCCTTAAAGATATCTAAGGATATTCTTCACTCTTACCCAATGTCTTTGGTTGGAGCAGCCCTATATCTAGCAAGTAGATTTACTGCAAATGCAATATCCGTGGGTGCAATTTGCAAGGTACATAAGCGCTCCGATGGCACAGAGATATGGAACCTCGGGTCTCAATAGCTCTTCATTGTCATCTCGGGGTCTAAATGGATCTTTGCCTCTGTCTATAGATCGAACAACCATAAGGGTTTCCGAGGGATATGCATTGTCCATATTGAATTTCTCTAATATTTTATGGACATAGGCTGATTGAGACACTAGTATGCCTGTATGAAGGTGCTCAAGTTGTATACGTAAGCAAAATTTGGTTGTATCCAAATCCTTCATTTTAAATTCCGTTGTAAGATGATTACGTGTTTCATCTATATCTTGTGAATTACCAATGATATTGAGATCATCAACATACACAGATATAATGCAAAATCCCGTTGAGGATCTTTTGATGAACACGCATGGGCAATCATCATTGTTGGAGTATCCCTTTTTGGTTAGGAACTCACTTAGTCGGTTGTACCACATTCTACCCGATTGTTTCAAGCCGTATAAAGACTTGTTTAATTTTACACAATATATATTGCGATTTGCGCTTGGATTCGGAATTGAAATTCCATCAGGAATTTTCATATATATGTCGAATCAAGTGACCCATAAAGGTATGCAGTCACTACATCCATCAACTGCAAAGATAGATGATTTTGTACTGCTAATGAAATTAAGTATCGGAAGGTTATTCCACTCATTACTAGAAAATTAGTTTCATTAAAATCAATACCGGGTCTCTGCGTGAACCCTTGTGCTACAAGCCTTGCTTTGTATCTCACCACCTCATTGTTTTCATTCCGTTTGCAGATGAAAACCCATTTGAAACCGACAGGAATACATTGGGAGGTGTATGTATCACGTTGGTGAATACATTTCTTTACTTGAGCGAGGCTAACTCCGCTTGAATTGCATCCTTCCATTGATTCCAGTCCGAGCGCTGTTTGCACTCTGCCATGGTCTTAAGATCTGGTTCATTTTGGAGATTGTTTGCAATTGTTGTGGAGAAATAAATATCGACAAGTGTAGTCTTACGATCATATGATTCTTCAGAATCAGTATAGTTAGTGGAAATTTCTTGGACCCCTGGTGACTCAATGTTATTTCCCAAAACATTTGAGTTGGTGTATTCCGATGTCCCAGGATCAGAATTTGAGTGCACTATTGATTTGGGTTCAAGGATCCTTTGGTGTCTATCAACTTGAGGTTGATCTGCATTTATATTTTTCTGTTTTCTTTGTCGCTTGTCAGGAGCTATATCCGCCACTTGTGCCGTACTTCTCCTTCTCTTATTTTGAACTAGGAGTTGAGTGGTGTTTTACGGTACCTCCACTCTTTCAGGCACATTTCTGGCAGGATTATAGGATTTTGTGACACCTTTATAATCAGTAAATGCATCTATCAGATTATTTGCAATATTTTGCAAATGAATGAGTTTCTGAACTTGACGTTTGGTCTCTCTAGTACGTGGATCTGAGGCAGGATTGCCTTGAACATTTCAATCAATTTCCTGGCATTTAGTTTGGTACTTGTGTCCTCCTAATGCCGGGAAATGTTCCTCATTGAATATACAATCAGCGAACCGGGCCGTAAACAGGTCCTCTGTTAGGGGCTCGAGATATTTTATAATTGACGGAGATTTATACCAAACATAGATTCTAAGTTTCCTGTACGGTCCCATTGAGGTACGCTGCGGTGGTGAGATCGATACATATGTAGCGCAACCGAACTTTCGCAGATGGGAAATATCTGGTGGATTTCCACGTACTAATTGTAGCGAGAAAGTGCTATGATATGCAGTTGGGCGCAATTACATTAAATCAGCAGCGTGTGAAACTGCATGACCCCAACATGATGTTGGTAAGTTGCAATTCTGTAACAATGGTCTAGCGACGAGCTTGATTCTCTTGATAAGAGATTCTGCTAAACCATTTTGTGTATGAACATATGGAACAGAGTGTTGAACTTGTATCCCAAGAGCCATACAATAGTCATTGAAAGCATGAGATGAAAATTCAGCAGCATTGTCCATTCGAATTGATTGAATTCGATATTCAGGGTAATGTGCTCGTAATTGGATAATTTGACCAATTAACTTAGCAAATGTATGGTTTCGTGTGGATAAAAGACACACATGTGACCATCTAGTAGATGCGTCAATGAGAACCATGAAATACCTGAATGGTCTACATAATGGTTGTATAGGACCATATATATCTCCTTGAATGCGTTCAAGAAATTTAAATAGTTCAGCTCTGATTTTAAGATAAGAGGGTCTTAAAATCAATTTTTCGGTGGCACAGGAAGTGCACATAAAATCTGAGGATTTCAGAAATTTTGTTTTGAGGTATGTATGACCAATGGAATTTCTAATAATTTTGCTCATCATTCCAATGCCTGGGTGGCCAAGGCGATCATGCCATGTTTGGAATGTGTTAGTGTGTTGAAAAATTACTTTGTACGCAATATGTTGAATCGGTTTGATGTATGTATAGTACAATCCGGAGGTTGAAGATGAAATTTTTTCTACTACTTATTTGCCATATCCGTTGTTTTTGGTTAGGATGAGATATTCCTCTTTGTTGTCATTTTGGGTTTCAACATGGAGTTTGTGGTACCACTATCCACAAGGTATAATTTCTTCTCCATTTGATTGTCTCCAAAAATCTATATACGCAAAAGAAGAATTTTAATGAAAATCTTATTGTGGTATATATAGAATACATATAAACTTAGTTACAATACCGAATATGTTCGATATATGATTGTAGCATGCAAGCTTGCAATATAGATGACAATATTGTTTATTTTACAACACTGTAGTACTTAATAGCTATGGCGATAGGAGTCTAAATAAGATCTCCAAACATGTCTTGAGAAGTAAATTCTTCAAGTGTGTCCTCGCAGCTCAGGAGATCATCCTTCTTTGGAGAAGTACATGTGTCCTTGAATTCTTGAATGAACTGTTGAGAGCATCCAGCTTCATTATTGTTGCATGGGAGATTGAAGTGTGCTTCAAATCTCTTCTCTTGAGCATGCTTGCCTTGAGTCAAAGACTGGAGGTAGAGGTTCACAAGGTGCTTCGGGGTGCGGCATTTCTTGGTAGGATGGTTGTAGCAACCAGAAGTGCCTTTACCCTTCTTGAATCCACCACGCTGTTGCTTTGTGTTGCGTTTATTTTTACCTTTAAAGTTCTTTGAGTGGTCTTTTGAACCACGGAACTTAATGTTATTCTGATCAGTATGAACTTCAGGAAGTGGAGCAGCCCCAATAGGACGTTGCTGATTGTTCTTTAAAAGAAGTTCAACATGCTTCTCAGCCTAAAGTATAGTATGCATAAGATCAGAATAAGTTTGGTAATTTGCAGCACGCCATTATTGCTGTAGGACCCTGTCAGATGGGAGCATAGTAGAAAGAGTCTTCTCTATTTTGTCTGCATCCGTTGATTCTTTTCACAAAACCGCAACTTGGAGCAAATAGCATGAAGGGCATGGTTATAGGCTCCAACTGTTTTGAAGTCTTGAAGTCTAAGATGTGCCCATTCATGATTAGCCTCAGGTAAGATAACAGTTTTTTGCTGTTCATGTCTATTTTTAAGGGCTAACCATAAAGTGAGTGAATTCTCCTCATACAGATATTCAACCTTCAAATCCGGATGTATGTGATTTCATATTGTGCTCAAAACGAAATATTTTACAATATCCGGGAGAATTTGATCAGCTGGAAGATCGAATATCACCCTTTGCACCCCACGTGTGGTGAGGTTGATTTTCAGGTCCATAGCCCATGTAGGGTAGTTGATACCATCAAGAGCGAGAAGCTCAAAATCTTTAGTAGCTATGTAGAGCCTACATGAAAAGTACACCATAAAGTTATTAATTTACATGAGGTAAATTAATATGTATGGTAATGTTGTAATAAAATGAAAATATGTGGAAAACAATATGAGTATTGTAATCCGAAAGAATATATACCCAAATTAAATATAACATGTGGGTATATTGATAATACCGTGTAATCACAATATTGGCGGTAAACACCAATTCATTGTATGGCATAGTGTACAAAAAAACGTAGCAAAGTGTCATAAATTGTGATCATGGTATTAATGTAAATATGTGTAAATATTTTATTGTAGGAATGCATTCATAATATTTTGCAAAAATTCCCTCTCTTTTTTTAGTTAATTAAGTACAATGGTACTTATGAAATGGGAATTTAATGCAAAATTGTTGAAGATAGCGAAATGTATATATGGTCGCAAATCATAATGTAAATTAGTTGCAATAAAGTAGTAATCCCATATATGTAAAAGTTATAGAAATGTGCTTGGACATTTATTTAAACAATTACATAATTTTCAGGTTCTGTAGGGACTGAAATGCGAATTTATAAAAGTACAAACTGACGGTATAATTATAAACAAGCACATGGATTATACTGCAAAAATTACAATAGACGATGACAATTTCAAGAAAATAGAGAGAAAATTTGCAAAATGTGCAAAACCTGGGCTCAGGCCCGTTCGGCCTTTAGGCCCAAGTGGGGAGGTGGGAATAAATGGGCCAAAAGCCCATGTGTGGGCAGCCACTATAAAAGGGGTGGGGGAGTTAGGGTTTCCCTAACTCCAAACCCTAGCCGCCGCCGCCGGCCGGCCGGCCGGGCGCCGCCACCTCTGCGCGCCGCTGCTGGCGCCGTCACCAGCTGCAGCGAGCTCGGCGCCACCGCGCGCCGCGCGTGTCTTCGCCGCGCCGCCGCGTGTGTGCGCGTCTTCGCCGTCGCCGCCGCCGCTGCGCCGCCGCCCGCACCTCGCGTCGCGTGTCTTTGCGCGCCGCCGCGTGCGTCCGCCGCGTTAGCGCGCCGTGTCGCCGCGCCACCCAGCCCGGGCGCGCCGCCGCACACCGAGGCGCACGTGTAGCACGCCGGTGCCGCCGGGTGGCGCCGGGCGCTCACGCCACGCGCTGTTCGTCGAGAGCCTCAACGGCCGGCGCGCGCGCGCGCGCGTGTAGCGCTTCGGGTGTCGCCGGTGGCGCCGGGCGCTCACTGGGGCCGCCGCGCGGTGCCGCCGCGCTGAAAGCTGCCGCGGCTGGTACCGCCGCGCCGCCGCGCGCAAGGGCCGCACCAATGCCGTTCCGGGCCGCGTGTGGCGCGCCGTCGTGTACCGACGGTCCTTGCTTGGCCGTGCGCGCCAGCCCCCTCCTCCTCCCTCTGAGTTTTCGGTCTAGGTACGGCGGTTAGCCGCTGCGGAGGCGTGCGTCGGGCGCCGGTAAGGGCCATAGCGTGGGGTCCTTGCCGGTGGGAAAACTCCGTGAGCCTCCCATGGACGATGACGAACTGGCGAAGAACCATGGCCAGTTGCAATGACAGTGGTGGTCGCCGGTGGACAAGGAGCAAGAAGAACTTGCAGTGATTCGCACAAGAAATCAATCGAAGCAAGAAACTCAAGTAATGCTTTTTGATGTTTGTCACAAAGATTGATCTGGTCGTTCTCCATACCTTCTTTTTGTTCTTGTTTGATTTCGCAATCGTGCTGATAACGTATTGTAAGAGATTGAAACAAGTATTTGAGAGAGAGAACTATTGCTTTATTATTTCTCCTGTCATCTGTTACATGAATGTGATACATATATATAGATGATGAACAGTTAGAGTTACCGGCGTACGGAACGTCGTGTCCGTACAGATGTACCGGTGTCCGTACGCCGGCGACCATTGGTCATTTCTCTGTAACAGTACGATCTGAACAACCTCTGCGCGCGCTGCATCATGCAGCAAACCGGGGATCGTCTTTGCAATTTTGCACGGGGAAGAAGATGCTCGTACGCACACATGTATCACAACTCGGCGAGACGTTGTAAGCACGAAGGGTTGGTGAATGTACTTTGTTAGAGCGAATACGCGTATGTTTTTTTCCAGGGAATAATTAACACGCATATCTAGTAGTAGTGTCCTTGAATTGTGTGTGTAAATTGCAAATAATCATCGTCGGATGCTTGTTGATTTATTTCTAGCTGGAATGATGGTTGGTTGTAATTTCTGACGCCAGTGGTCTCCAGATCCTGGGCCTAAGTAATTATTCCTAACAAAAAGGTTATGGGCATGATCAATTTGGCATAGCATCGTTGCAGACCATAAGAACTCTACTCCTAACAGTGAACTCTACTCCTGGTACTGGGCTTTGCTGTAATGGGTTTTCCAACTTCTGAACTCGCGGAACGTGTTTATTCCGAACAGAATGGCTCGCTCTACCAGGCTTACAGCAGCATAGTTGTGTCCGTCGACGTTCATCTCGATGACATATCAGGTTGCTGAGTGGGCCAAATCACCGCTCACCCATTACGTTTTTTTCGAGGTAAAGAGAGCTTTATTAACTAACTAGGAACAGGATTGCAACTGTGTCGAATAAGATCAATTGCACAAGTACTAACTAGGAACAGGATTACAACTGTGTCGAATAAGATGAATTACAATTGTGGTCCAGGGAGAATTGGAGGCTGGGATGTTCATCTGTTTCCGCGGCTTGTTATTGCGCTGGGCCACCTGGAAGACTGGGATGTACAGTGGACTAGTGAACCGAGAGGATGAAAGCCTCGAGTGGAAGTGATCACACTGGTTGCTACGAATGATGCGAAATTGCTTTTGCTTTTTTTTCGATGGCATGGGAGAGGTAGAAAATTTTCATTATGTGTGCATACTATGCATGTCATACTTTTTTGATGTGCTCTCAACCGCAGTGCCGCGCTTTTTTGAATGCACGCCTCACCATGATTGTTGGGCACCTCTTGACGCACGTCTTTGCAGTCATTGACTCGTCGTGCCATCAATATAATTTTTTTAACTAACGTCTTATAATCCATGCCATTAAACTTTCTAAAATTTGACCATTAATATGCTTAAAACTATCTAGATTTATCGCTAAAAATACTTTCATAATATTGTAATTTTATTAGTATATAATAAGATAAAGTTACAAATAATAATGATCAAAATCACGTCTGATAGACCATAAAAAACAAAAAAAAATCACTGAAAAAGAATAGGAATAGCAAAAAATATTAGCGATGGGCAAACAATGCATTATGAATATTGTATTCATATGGCATTTTAACGTTACTATATAATTAATTAGGTTTTAATCCCAAATAATTGACTACTTTACATATTTAGTTGTGAAAATAATTTAATTTTGTGGCGTCGTAATGATAATAAATACTAACATTGATAAATAATTAAATTTCATATAGTTTTATTAGTACACTATGTAATCTTTATGATAATTCGTATATTCTATCACTTGAAAGCACGTAGTATTTTTAGTACATCTATACTTAGTATGACAATATTGATGTAGCCTATTAATGTCACATATAGCTTCAAAATTTATAAGTAAAATGTTTTGTATAAGACACCCATATTAGTTTTGAATCATTACACTTAGAGCAATAGTCGCAATGGCTGAAACAAATAGGGAAGCAGTCACTTGCTTTTTGAATTAGAAACTAAAAAAATTTCTAATAGCTAAATAAAATAAAGCATCAAAATCACCTCTTGATAGTATGGTAGAATTATAAATATATTGTGCCCCTGGCTCCGTCCAGGCATGCTGCAGATCTAGATCGGCCAACCTTGCATCACATGTTCCGGCGAGCATGTGAAATTGAGCAAGCAACCGAGCTACAGCGCAGCACTTTGTCTTATCCAAGTCTCTTAATTGACAATTTTCCGTACTCTCGACGGCATAAATGCATGTTGTTGACAGTCGACACAAAAGTAATGAATATCTGCATAATATTATAATTTTAGATTTTATTATAGATAAATATAGTAAATAACTAGTGACGTATAAATCTGTACTAACAACAGATAATATATTGTACTTTGAAATGTATGCAAAAACATAATTCAAATAGAGTCAATCAATCACACGAACGATTTACAGTAAGACATAATGAAGAATAGAAAAAAGCGCAAACTCGATGAAGTGTAGAACGCAGATGAAGCGGCGAAGTGAGCGGTCGTGCAGATATGTACTGCCTAGAAACCTTATTGCCGCTCCTGTGTAAGTTTTCATGGCAGCAATGTCTCAGGAGATACTGTTTCCCTCCTTCACGGAACTATTACCTACTGTTAACTTACGTAATTAACCAGACATTTACCCACTGGTAACTATCTGTCATCAATATCCAATAAAATTTCAAATTCAAATGTTCTAATATCATCCAAACAGAGAGACACACGGATCAGCAAATATATTGGACTTGACCTGCTAAGTGGCGTGCCACACACAAGTTACATGATTTACCACACAAAAATATGCAAATACACACACATGCATGCGCATGTGTTTAGATAAATGCCTCTCATGCTATGTGCCTCAAGCTTTTAGATAATACCAAGATTTTCACCTTATATATTAGTCTCCTTTACTTAGTGGCGAAGCCAGAAATAAAATTGAGGGTGGACTGAATCATTTATCGAATGAAACTAAGTTGGCATAAATATAACTTTTTTACTCTTATAGAATTTCAAATTCATACAGAATTTACACAATTGGAGACAAACAACGAAAAACAGATAACTACAAAATAGGTATCTCGATAATGGAAAGCGTATGCCCAAGAATATATAATTGTTCTGCCATGACTCATGAGTATGGAGTAGCGATAAGTCTCCTGCGTATGAAACATATGAAATAATTAAAAGTCTAAACTCTAATGTTTATAATAGTAAATCAAAAATAGTAAATTGAGAAAGAAGGAAAATATTACCGGAGGAGTGGAGGACACCTGTTGGCTGTTGAAGTGTTGATCACTGCCTCTGGCTCTCAACCTCACAGACAGCGATGCCCGAGCTCCTTATCCTCTCTCGCCTCTCGCCTCCTCCTCACGACTTCACTCTTTCTTTCTCCTCTCTCTCACTTCACTCCCTCGGTCCCTCCTCTCTCAGAGCCAGAGGCTCGCCTCGCGACCCTCGTGCATGCCGCCGCACGCCCGTCCGCTCCCTGTCCCCGGATGGCGGATCTACCTCCTTCGCGCCCGCGCCCGGTGCGGCTCCCGCCCTAGATCTGCCTCCTCGCGCGACTCGCGCCCCGCGCCGTCGATCTGCTCCCAGGCCCCGGCGTTGGTGGCCCGACCGCCCAGCCCTCACCGCCTCGGCTCCGGCGCCTCGGTTCCCCCTCAACCACCGCGGCTCAGCTGAGCTCCCCTCGCTGCCCTTGCGCCTCGGTTCAACTCCCCCCACCCCCGGATCTGCCTGATTGCCTCCCCTCGGTCGCGGCCCAGCCATCACCCCTGGCCATCAGATCTGGCTCCCCCGGTGCCGCGGCGGCCCGGCCTCGGTCCCCCCTGCGCCGTCAGCCCCCTCTGCAGGTGAGTGGGTTGGCTCCTAAAGTTCTAAGTTGCAATTGGTACTTTGGTATTTTGCTGGGGTTTATAAGTTGGAGTTGATATCTTAGTGGGCCGGTGGGTGAGATGAATTTGTTGGGCTTCTTAAGTGTTAAGGACAGTGGGCTGACGACTTTTCAACAAACGTTTTTGATTTTGTTGTTGCCAGTCTCCCCTGCTAACCCTGCGCTTGCAGTGTTTGTCGACGAGCGTGTCAGCTGACTGCCGGCGGGATGTGCCCCGGAGGAGGGGGTTGCCACCAGGGGAGGGTAGGCTCGAGCCTTACTAAGCCTACTCCTTGGCTTCTCCCCTGCCTTTACTTTATTTTAGTAATATGATATTAAACTATACTAGCTTTAGAATTATAGAAAATAAGTTTTACACTCATATGTGTCTGATTTTTTTTTAAAAAGGCAATTTAGCAAAAGACGAGAAATCTAACAGGAGACGGAGACCCTTGTGTTCTTATCAACGGTTTTGGAGACCAATGTAAGCACATCAAGCCGTTGTACTCACACTTAATACGCCCGCGTAGCGTACACGTAGGAGGACAATGTACTAATTACGTCAAGGAACTAATGATGAACCACTAGTATCGCTTCTGAAAAAGAAACGACGAGTCATGACAATCCGATGAGCCAAACAAAGCCCACTTCGTTTCTCCAAACACGTTGCTGCTGCCACCTGCTGACTGTAGCTGCACACGTCGCCGAACCCACTCAACTTTGTCCGGACTGAAAGGCCCACTAAATATTCTGTACGGAATAATGATTGGGGACGACGATTTCCCTGTAGGGGCGCCCGCGGAGAATATCCTCGTAAAAGCGGAGCTGGGGGATGATCTCCCCTTACGGGAGAACAAGCGAGCTCTCGCCATGCTAACGGTGTTGGGATGAAGGCATCCTTCCAGCGGAGTCCTACAAAGATATAGTAAAAAAATAAATATTTTTAATAATAAATTATAATTTTTTAATATAAAAGATTATATTTTTTTCTTATATATCTAGATTAAAATTACAATTTATATGTTAAAATATATTTTTTGAAGCTATTTTTTAAAAATATGCTCCATCGTAAGGCCTCTTTGGTGAGCCGTACCCCGATTCGTTTCACCGTACCATTGCATGCATGCGTGCAAGCGTATGCGCACCCCTTTGTTGTAGCTTCACCGCTACTGGATATCGTAGTTGTCGCGGACCCCTTCATCACCGACAAGGTCTCCAACGCCAGCTCCTTCCACTCCTCATGAACCACCATCGTCCTCGGTGAGCTCAACTCCCTCGTAGAGTACATAAGTCAAGAAGAGTAATTGTAGTCGAAGTTGGAAATATGAGCTAAAATAACTGAGGCCAACAATGAATTGAATTAGTTGTGGTCGAAAGAGAACTGAAATAGCCATAGCCATAAGTCATAGTCGTAAGTATTAGGTAGTCGTGAGTCAAAAGAGAACAGAATTGTAGCAGCAAAAGTCGAAACCTTCGACCGCTGTCCTGGACGAACTCTTTGACCACTGCTGTACCGAGATTTCTGACCACAGTTGTAGTCGAGATCTTTGACCACAGTATAGTCAAAATCTCCGACTGCTCGCGTAGTCGTAACCTTCGACAGCAGTAGTCCTAGAAATAATTGTAGCTTTCGAATAGCCATAGTAGTCGTAAATCACATGGTTGGTCGGTAGCTAAAAGGCCTATGTGGTCAAAGTGCAGTGATCATTAACCACAGTCGCAACCATTGTAGTCGTAAGCTTAATGATCGATTGCTATAGCGGTCGTAGCTCCCGTAGTCAGTAGCCATAAGTGGTTGATTAGTTGTACCAATTGATAGTCGTAAATGCGGTAGATCGGTTGTGTGATATAGTAAATTAGTCGTAAGATACAGTGAATTGGTCGTAAGTGCATTAGATCTGTCGTAAGTGCAAAAAATCAGTTGTAAGTTACAGTACCTAGTGGTAGTCGGTGCTCAGAAGACCCATGTGACCCGTGTGAATAAAGATCGGTAGTACCGGCTCTGTGAGAGTGGTACGACCGAAGTTATGATATATCGAAGACCTATGTAGTCAGCACTGTGGTCGGTGTAGCAGTTTTCGAACCGTCCAAGCACCATAGCGACTGAAGAAAGATCGGTAATCGTAAAGAGTTCTGTACTCACCAAGAATGAGTAATCCAACTAATCGAAAACTCAAACACTTGTAACTTTTGCATACGAACTCCAAAATTAGTAATCTTTATTTCTAAATTCTTCTAAAATCACGATCTTCCTGACTTTCCAAAAATATTTAAGTCTTGTCTCTATTTATTTGGCTCTTATTTACTTTTATCTGGATTTTATCGGATAGACGACTCCGCGCTAGACAACGCCGAGAATGCCTCGAAAACATTCTCTGAGCAATAAGAGCAAGGCAAGCATCCCCCTTTGACCATGTTGATCCTAGTATTTCAATTATTGTACATTGTTTGCAAAATATATTATGCATGCGTGTATATTCCATAAAACTGTTATACTGTGGGCAATGTTAGTTACAACAACTCAAATGCATTCAACCTTCCTTGCAAATTTGATATCACCACCGTTGTAACCTTTAGGACATGGTTTACACAATATACATATACTGTCAAATTGGGAATAGTACATTGATATATGGTCTAGATGCTTAGACAAACACTAGTTTTTGCTAAGTTTGATATTTCAAATAAATTTGCACGTGGGTATGATGGTTTCAAAATGTTGGACCAGAGGGGGAGTTATATGATACATTGTTAAATGTGAGAGGGAATCTCACATATATGTAGGGGGAGATTCTCGCCCGGGACAATTAAGGACCAAACGCTATTACTGCTCATCTAAGTCACACCGTACTATCACATGTGCTATATGGGCTCTAGCATTTAGCTGATTAAGTTGTATAGGACTAGCCTTGCATTGTGGTAGGCACAGAAGTAGTAGGGCACTCTGGTTAGGTTTGCTTGTAGGGGCTCCCACACCACGGTGATGGGATCAAAGCTTTAATACAATAATATAATGCTCACTTGGGGTATCCAATTATGGGGTCTGTCATTCAGTTCACTCGGGGTATCCGAGGGGAGGGATGTTAGTCTATCATGCAGCACATGGCAAGTTGGGGCATGTCCATTTTCATCAGACTGGTGCAAGATTAGGACTACATAACATAAAGGCTATAGAATAATCAACTTTCATCACATGCCTAAGAAAGCGTGAAATTGTCGATAGTATAATTGATTATGTCGTATAGGTAAAGCTGTACAACATCTACAGAGTGTTAAAAACTATTTAAATAGCTGTGCTCACAGTCATGAGCAAGCTTGAATGTAGCTACAAAGGGTGTAGTTTTCATTTTCAAAACTAATTCACTGAAAATATGGGATGGCATGTACGCAACCATTTGCCATACCCATGGATGGGAATTATGCGATGATTCACAGTCAAGGAGGGCTATGAATGGATTTGATCTACTGTTATGGAAACTATACAATGTTATTTTCTTATATGTCAAATACTCTTTACCATTCCGCTTGCAAAGTTAGTACTAATTGATATTGCAAATAAAATTTGCTTCATGCTAAAAATAACTTAATGTGGAGCCTCATCCTTTGACATCCTTACATATATATAAAATTTGCGATACACTAAAAGTCTTACTGAGTACACAATATACTCAACCTTACTTAAATTGTTGTTGATTAGAGAATGAAGATTACGTGCCCGACGATGTGTATTTTGCTCCTGGCACCGAGGGGTTTGACAAGTGAACTTGCTAGGGTTTGACTCTAGTCAGTTGCATGCAGGTTATGGTGGCAAATCACTAGATACTTTTGTTATTAGACTTCGTTACATTTTGTTCTAGACTCTGATGTTAATTTCAACCGGTCAGCTCTATGTGTATATACTCTTTTATGTCTCGCTTATATATCATCCTTTTGTTATAAGCTACTTGTGTGCAATATGTACGGATGTGATCCCAATGATGTGAATGCGTGTACTAACTACTGATCATGGGACTAGTACAGAGCACATGCGGCGACCCCGCCCGGGGGCGGTGTCCCACAAGATCATTAGCCGCTCCGTTACCGTATCCTTTTTGGTCTAGAGAGGAACAGAGAGAAAGAGATAGGAGCAAGCTCATCTAACTTTGATTTGTTGCAACAAAAAATTCAAGAAGTGCAACAATTAATTCTGAGCTTGCAACAAAAAAAATCAAGAAATGCAACAACTAATTCTGATCTTGCAACAAAATGTCCATCCGACTGCAATAAACCGATCATAATAACCGGTGCAACAAAATCACAACCCTATTTCAACAAAGAAAATAATGCAACGCAATAAATCAATGACTTCACTGCAACAAATGTCTCTTGCTACAAAGATTTAAGACAAAAAGACTGCAACAAATAAAATCACTTTCTGCAACATTGAGGAAAGTGTGCTGCCACAAATTTGAGAAACATCTGAAAGAAAAGCATACCCAACATAGGTAGACATTTCACAGCTGTGAGTAGCCAAAGCTCGTTCAAAGGAAGAGGAGGTCGGCCAGCCTCACCAGAACACCCGAGATCAGACTAGGGCGAAATCGGCCTAGTGCCTCACCCTCTCCTCGTCGAGCCGGGGAGAGAATGGAGGAGGGGTATGGAAAGAGGGTGAGAGAGAGGGGATCTACTACCACTTGTGGTGGCAGCGTTGTAGCAACAACAAACATGGTCATTGGGATGCGGTTATTATTGATGCTATCGGCTGTAGACGACATGGGACTTGGGAGCAATATGACTGGAGAAGTCTAGCTTTGGGGAGGATGAGGATAGCTCCGGCAGTGAGCTCCAACCCCAACAAGCCCACTGGAGGGGGGATTGGGAGGTGGGTGAGAAGGGGACGAGAAAGGATAGAAGGGGACGAGGATGATGTGAAAAACTGTAGCGGTGGTAGGCTTGAGAATTAACGTAAGTGTGAGAGGGGCGCGAACTTAGCAGTGAAGTGTCAGATGTGTCCGGTGTGTCCGGATGCGCGGACAATAGCGATCTCCTAAAAGATCAAACGCCCCAACTATCAGCAACAAAACATCACTCTGATCCATCCAATCTAATCAAATCCAATCCAATCATCTTGCTAAATTGCTCTTATTGCTCAGCAGGACACCAATCCAATCCATTGAGAAGCTTGTTCCCATCGGACACGAACCACCGCTTGCTCTGAAGCCCATTGCCGACGATCCGCATGCTAGGAAAAATTTTAGGCATGAGTGCTGAGCCCTAGTTAACTAGATCAAAATCTGTGTCTCATGCCACGAAGTGGCCTAGTCCCATGAAAAAGCTCACGCCTCATGATGGCATGCGTGCACGCACCTACCCATCTCATGCCACCGTGACCTCCATAGCGACAAAGAGACGAATCATCAATTGAAATAGAAACATAAGCCCCCATAGCTTCAATCGTCATTTCAAATGGCAACAGAGGCACTTGCACTCTTTGTCATCATTTAAAATGGCAGCATAAGCCACACATATAAAAGGATAAAAACCGGCCGAAATCATTACAATTCAGTAAAAAAAGAAAATATGAGGGGAGGAGAGGAAAAAAGAGGTGAGGAGAGTGGAAACGGAGGATAAGAGAGTGTGAGAAGGAGTGGATTTCTGCATTCTAGAGGTGAGTTTTATATTTTCTTTGTAGATTTTATTTTGAAACCATGTTAGGTTAGCAAATAAAATTATTATATGTGTAATTATATTAGGCCGTGGGTAAATATGAAATAGTATGGTTGTAGTTATTTAGGGTAGTTTATGTTGCCACATGCTTCCATGGTATGCGCTTGTGGATTCAGCCATAGCACACTGTGCACGTTGCATGCTCCCACCGCACCTTCTTTGGACGTGGTAGGGGCACTTCCTGGCACCGTACTGCCCCTACTCGAGTCTCATGTAGCGTTCTATTAAGCATATTTATGCAATCTTCCTCATGAAGTTTCGTACTAACGACTATTTTTTTGAACAGGATCACAGTTCCACAGGATGGCTCAGTACACTCGAATGTACTCAGGTATACTATTCTCTCCTCATTGAATGTGCTCGACTTTGGGAACATATTTTAATTGTATCATATCTTCCTTGTAGGCTAGGATACATATATTGAGGACTACGTGGAGGACACATCCACCCATAGGACACAGGCTGCCATGGGGTGCAGTCAAACGATGATGATGTCCCGGTGGACGCCTGGTTGGCCAAGGCCCTAGAGGATAAGGCCGTCCATGTCCTACGGGGTTCACAGATCTTTGATGCACCCAAATAAAGCCAGCTGACCCAACAGGATATTGTGACTCCCACACCTCCTACTCTTCCAGCTAGGTCATGGCACACACCAGACCATTGGGCTTACCCATTAGGTCATGCACAACGCTGGCCCAGGGCTAGCGCCACTAGTGGGGTAGCACCTAGGAAGAATCACACATAGGTTCCTTATAGTTAGTTGGTCCTTGTAATAAGTTGCTATGTGTTTGCCACGTGTTATGATATTTGCGGTGTTATGCTCTTCTTTGTTCTGGTTTCTTTGTAAAGTTGTTCTATTACATGATTTATGCTATGACTATGAGATAGCCTTTTCTTCTCAGCAGCGCGACGAAGGGGTCATGGTAACACCATGTATTGCGATAATGCGAGTCCATAACCTTTCTGTTAGAAATGACAACAACATTGCACCCTATTTTAGCCCGAAGTGATAACACTTCGATCAACCCTTTTTCAAACTGAGGTGACAACACACCGCCACCTGCTTTTGAGACCTAAATAATGCCTCAAATCTGTCGCTCACATCTAAGAGGGCCTATAAATTGGTCCACATAAAGAACCCATGTATCTAGAACACACTCCTTCAACCACAACATAGTAGATAGGGCGGGTAGCTCAAGGTGTGGGAGGGGACAATGAGTACAGACTAGGTTTCGAGGTTGTGATCCTTAGCTGGAAGACACACACACACACAACTACGGTCCCCCGGACCTTGACCTCCTAAGCCCCAATTTACCGATAAAAATTAGAGAGTCCTATACTTCTAGAAATCCCCTCCATAACTACACACATACCCCCAAACCTTGGCCGTAATACAAACACAAACTTGACGTGGTGGTTCAGGTTTACGACAATGTGGGAAATCTAGGATGTTGATTCTTTCGCTGCCCACTGTTCATGGTAAGTAGTTCGTTGCCCACTATTCATGGTAAGTAGTTTATTTCCTATCTATCGTCGGTACGAGTTCGGACAGTATATTTGTGAGCACTCCCGGTCGGATACGAAGACCGCCGTGGGCGCTAAGGGACCTTGAGGTAGCACAACCATCTCGAAGTAGCACAACCACCTAAAAGTAGTACAACCACCTTGAAATGGCACAACCACCACGAAGAGACCTCGAAGTATCTCCACCACCGCCACCAAGTGAATTCAAGAAAAGTGTCTTAGAGATACAAGAGTGGCCCCTCTCCTATTACAAGGGGTCCTATTTATAGGGGAGAGAGGGAGTGATATGCATAGTTACAACTTTACCCTTAGAGTTTGGTCTACTCCTGGGGGTATTTCGGTCATTTGCTCCACATGGGCCCCGTCGAGTCCATGACCCCAGTGTCGGTCCAGGGTCCTCTTAGGGTCAACCTTGCGTACTTAGCCCGAGGTCGGTCTCGGACCCTCATTGGGTCGATCTCGCATACTTCGCCTGGGGTTGGCCTCAGGTTAGCCTAGAGTCCTCCTAGGGATGGTCTTGCACACCTCTCCCGGGGTTGCGCACTTCGCCCGAGGTTTGCCCGAAGTCCTCCTTCGGCTGACCTTGCGTCCTTCGACCAGGGTTGGCGTGTTGTTGCCCTGAATTGGATGTGGGTCCGAGGTAGCATGGGGACCCTCCCCCAACACTATCTATACTTTCATGCATGCATTGCTTGTAATCACCTCGTTTTCCTTGCAGACCTCATATTGCAAGTTCAACAAGTGTATGAATCAATCGTATTCAATACCTGCCTAGATTTACATCCACACTCTCCAAATTCGCCTAGAAGAGTTGCAGAAGGAGCTCTATACCAAGAGGATCAACAACAACGAGCTCTATAGGTAGAAGGTCAGGGAGATGAACGAGAAAGTGGTCCATCTTCGCAGTGACTATCACCCGTACTACTGTTATACCAATCTGAGCTGCTATTGCATCTATCACTACCACGACAACTGACCATGTCCACGCTGCCCTAATGACCACTACTCCATGTGGGTGTCCAACGGCGTTCTATTTTCGTTTTAGGGACATTTGCCCATAAGCTCTATTAGATCTACAACCACCATGTCGTTTATATTCCACATGGCACATATGTACCTTACATGTAGTTCTGGTTGACGGCTCGTGTATATTGACATTTGTATCATACGAATAATAAGGCAAACATATAAACCTAACCAAACCCTACATCTTGTGTAATTCGCACATTCATTTTGAAGTGTTATGCCGAGTTTGAAATGATTTATTTAAAGAAAAATCATTAATACAATCTGAGACACACCATTCAAATTCCCTCTTTAATTGTCAACTATTATTTTCAAAACTACTAAAGCAAAAAAATACAAGAATTATTCATAAATAATACATTTTTAATTAAGAAAATATATTATTTAAAAAAATAAAAATGACTTTGTCACCATTTTAATTGGTGACAGAGCTCTATTGCCAATTTAGTCGACCACAGGGCCTCTATCCTCAATTCATTTGGTGACAAATGCTTACATACTGTCACGCATGACTCTGCATAGGATTGTTATTATTCCAAATGGTGATAGAGTGTTGTTACCATTTTGAATGGCTACAATAGTTTATTTATGTAATTTTTAACGATGATATATTAATGTAATGTTAATTAAAAAATATATCATTTAAAAAATTCTTACCCTCAAGTAGGGCTGTAGAAAGGCTCGAGGCTCGCAAGCTGCTCGAGCTCGTCTCACTCTAGGTTCGATTTAAACTCAACTCGAGTTCCAAACGAGCCGAACTTGGACTTGATCCTGAGCCTGTGAACTCCAACAAGTCAGTTTGCACCCTTATATCTTTCTCTTTTTATAGTTACTAGTAAGGTGCCCGTGCGTTGCAACGAAAAACCAAATAAAAGTGATGCATAGTATCAAATATGATCTCAAACTGAATAATAAATATCAACCTTTTCTTACGTCATCATATATCAAACAAAACATCCTCCCCTCCCTCCTCTGCCGCCGCGCCGTCCTCGCCTCCTCCCCTCCCTCCCTCCCCCGCGCTGTCGAAAGATGTTTTACCACATGCCTTCAAATGCATAATGTTAATAAAAAAAGTTTTGGTGCTCATGTAAGAGTGAGTTCCCATTTGCGTAAAGTGTGATACTTGCATTGACGAACAGACCCAAACAGGTCAAACTTTTCACCTTTATCTACTTATCTACACATTCAAGCAATATGTCTGTCTAGCAAAATACACAGCACATTGCATAGCTGCATGACTACATCAACTATATTAATTCAATAAAGAACATTGAGCTTTGTATGTATATAAACAAAGGTGTTTGACAAAAGGATATCCAATATTTGAGTCGATAACATTTGCTCAAACACAACAAATTATTGTATAAGCATCATAGACTAATGAAAGGACGAACATGGTTTGCTTGACTCAAAGCCCCCTCAGAAGGGGGAAAGGAAAAACGATCATGAAAGGTCCCCGAGACTAAATACATATTCAATTATTCATAAAGGATAAAGAAAATAATTTCATGTTACAGTTATCATGCATAGGCATCTGCACTCCGAATTTTAGTTGGAGGTGGTAAATAGCAGTTGACATGGTGGCAACACTAATAATAGA
This sequence comes from Melocanna baccifera, assembly GCA_036346265.1. NCBI lineage: Eukaryota > Viridiplantae > Streptophyta > Magnoliopsida > Poales > Poaceae > Melocanna > Melocanna baccifera. Next base: position 28,485,097 of record CM070677.1, on the reverse strand, counting down.
CACAAGAGTGTACAAGCCATAAATAGGCACACAAGAGTGTACACCTAGCAAGAACTGCACTTAATGTGTTTTATGTCTCTCAACAAACTAATTGTGATCATCTTTAACTCACTTAAATCAAGTTTATTTGGCAAAGGAGAAGTAAATGAACAACGATTGAGATGAGAGAGGAGCGTACTTTGTAATGTCTGCAGCTGCTGCTGAGCTTGTAACATTTTCAGCTGACAAAAAGCACGACAAGAGATTACATAAATTACATTGAGAAGTAGCACATATTCCCATACATAACTGTAATGACTAACGATGCCACATTAAAACAATTCTCATGAAACACAAGGTTGCTCTTTAACACATGCAGTGATTGACTATGCTCTTCATTTCTTCTAAATTAGAAATAGATTATTTCTTATGTTCCCTTATTGGTTCATGTGATGAATTATATAGATATAGAGGCATTGAATGTATCTTGTCATTAATCAAAAGTTTATCCAACTTCATGCAAGCCAACTATCCAGGTGCCAATTCGATAAGGGTATAATCAAAGATCTTTCTTTTTTGGTTCCCCGGATTTTACCACCAACCCGTTGAGTCACTCAAGCTAAGACGGACTCAAGTTCCCATGATAAAGAGAACTACAGGAGGTATGATCAGACATAAAACTAATCTAAACCCCGTTTGATAAGAAAAGAACACTAAACAATATCGTGCATACCACTCCACCCGAGATAGCACCTCCAAAGACTGCATAAGGTATACCATTTTTAGACAAGTGCTACATCATAAAGCACACAAGCTAAACAATCTAACAATTGATTGGCACTTACTCCCTGTGCATAAATCTTCCTAGCCCCTTCCAGCTGCGACATCTCCCCATTAAAGGTATTCGCCATCTCCAGTACCTCCGGTGTGCTCACGAAGCGCACGAATCTTCAAGCACAAGCCAACCAAACACCTATCAAAATTCAATCTTTTCGACACTATCAACTCGAAAAACACAACATAAGCCATATCAAGAAACCTCTCGAGGGCCACGCGACATGCCGCTCCAGCTGCAGCTGGATCGCCGGCGGCAGCAGCTGGGCCGCTGCCTGCTCCTCCGCAGCCAGCAGGTTTGCCACAAACGGCTTCACTGACCTCGACGCGATCTTCTCCGTCCGCCCATTACCGGACACCACCAGCTCGCACTTGCGTAGAGACCCAAAGGCACCACCTTTAACCCACAAGAACAGCACGAACCTACCAAAAATGCGAGATTGTTCTCTTCCTAGTTCCCGGCTTCCTCACTGGGAGCGGCGGGGGTAGAGCTGAAAGAGCACGAAGTCGAGCAGCGCGTCGGGTTCCATGGCATCGCCACCACTACCGCCACCGCTAGCGATGTCGGATCTGGTGGATCCTAGACAAGACCAGCTCCTCCTTCCTCGAACCGCCAAGAAAGGTCGGGAGGCGGCGGGGTGGGAGGAGGAGGAGGCGGCGAGCGGAGTGGGAGGGAGGAGGCGGCGCGCGGTGGGGAGGAGGAGTTCACACACACGGCGCCTCACGCCGCGCGGGAGGAAGGCGGCCGGCCAACGACGAGGACACGGTGCTACGCCCGGCCAAAGCACGGACGGGCGCGTGGGCGATAGCATGTCGACCACCTTGGACCACCCACGCTCGACACGACGATCTTCCGGACGGCGCGGCGGGCGGCGATGAGAAGGGAGGCGAGGGGAGGAGGAGCGCGAGGATCTCGGGAGGAGGAGGCGGGCCGACGACGGATCCGCTCAGGCGCGGGGAGGACGGCGTGGGCGGCGGGGAGGAGGAGGCGGCAGCGGGGGGGCGACGGGAGGCCAGGAGGGGGAAGGCGGCGGGGGAGAGGAGGGGCGGCCGTGCGGAGAGCGAGGGGAGAGGAGGACGGGGCGAGGGAGGCGGGGGGCACTGTGTGGGAGAGCGAGGGGGGCGGGTAGAGTAGGGGGAGCGAGGGGGAGGCGCGGGGGTAGGGACGGTCCGATTTTATCTCATAATCAGATTGAATGGTTAAAAAATAAGGGAGGACTCATCAACCACCAACTCCTTTTTATAATAGTAAAGATTCAAATTAAGATATACATACTATTATATTATGAGTTATGATAATTTTTCTATTATCATTTGTTAAATATTATTGTATGTTAACTCTTATCGAGTTTACTCGAGTTTGAGTTTTTTTATTTTAAAAATTAATATTATTAAATTGTTAACTATTACAAAATATACTTGAGCCTACTCGAATTTAATGGACCAGACCTCAACCCCCCCGCCCCCCATCCGCACCCCACCCCACCTCGCGGCGCACACGTAAAACGCAGGTGCACGGCAGGTCACCTCGCCTCTTTCCAAGCCGTGCCTTGGACGCTTCGCCCTGGCTGTCCCCGTCGGCGGGGGCGTCTTCGCCACTTCTCCCTTGTCTCCAGGGCTCCATATCCGGCTGCCTCCGCCGTCGTCTGATTTGACCCCGACTCGCCTCAAAATAGCACTATAAGTATACTAAACCCGAGTGCCCCCCCCATCCAGGGCTACAAGCCTGCAACTACAAGGCGCCCTGCTCTTGGAAATTCCAGTCGGTCGCGTCTCGTCTGCGTCTGCGGTCGGTTTAATTGGCGGCGTTGGCTACTCGTCAGTGCCGCAGCAACTGAATCCTCAGGGGACTGGGATTCGCCGCTCGTGGAGTGGCGGCCTGGGTGAGCTCACTTCCTCTCCATGGCCGTTGTTCATTTTTTTTTTCCTCTCCCGATTTGATGCTAATTGGCGCGATTTGCTGGATCAGGAAGTTGGTTACGCGGTTATGTTATGGTTTGTGCGTAATTGATGCTGATTTGTTTTTGATGTTGTGCTTCAAGTGAGGGAGAGATGCCTGTTAGGTTATACTGTTGGACTGTGCTACTCTTGCTTGTTTGGTGAGAGAATGGATGGCCTTGTTGCTTCGTTGTGGCGTTGCTTGTGGAATTTGATGTAGTTAGAGCGTTGAGGGGGTTGCTTGCCTGTTGGGTGATGTTGCTCTGGCCGTTTTAAGCAGTGTCCTCTCGAAGAGGATTTGTAGTGCAGGGCGTGTGCTTAGGCCTAAATGATGCAATTGCAGTACGTTCTTCCCCATCTGTATGGCTGGCATGCTCTTGTGCCATGATAAATTTCTTGATGCCCAATAGGTCTTGTTCATACTATGTTTATGTAGAGGAACACAATGAAATAGTATTGCTACTGTTACTGTTTTGCAGAAAAATGTCATGCTCCCGTTTCATTACCTGCTTGGATAGTTTACGCCTCTTCCTTTGCATCATTATGCTATAATGTTTGGCAATTTTTTTAATAGTCTTTCTTCTCTTTTGCAGTGTGTAGTTAATTCGTCATTTTCTCGAGATTTTGGACTTGCATGAGTTGATTAACAGGTCCATTCCCTGGTTCCTGATGGAGGCATCATCTTGCCTGCGCTACCAAGTTTCTGGTTTTGGTTCACCCCGGATATGGCTATGTCTTCTTTTAGTTCTTGTTCTTCAGAATTGCAGCCAGGCACTATCAGACTCTCCTTATTTGGTCGGCATGGGGAGCTATGACATAACGGGGCCTGCAGCAGATGTTAACATGATGGGATATGCAAATGCTGAGCAGATTGCATCAGGGATTCACTTCAGGCTAAAGTCACGTGCGTTTATTGTTGCTGAGCCTACTGGAAAGCGTGTAGTGTTTGTGAATCTTGATGCTTGCATGGCATCACAACTTGTGACTATAAAGGTGCTCGAAAGGCTAAATGCTAGGTAAGAGTCAATTCGCTTGAATGTAATTATCAGAAAATCCTTGCATGTTTGTTGCAACTGCGTGTGTGATGTCTGCTCATAGATTCTGTATAAGTTTTCATGATTAATCATCCTTTGCACATTTATCTCTCCCAAGACGTTGATTCATTATCAAGTTATTCATTATACCTAGCTTATTTTCTTGATTGTTTTTAACCATCATTAACTCATAGCTGTCTTCCTGTGTATTAAAGACTATTCAATTGAGACACACCCTCTGAAAATCCTTAGCCATTTTGCAATGCACAAAGTACAGCAGGGTCCAGATGCACCCAGCGACATAATCTTGTTGAAATCTGCTTTGCCTTTTTTCTTACTTGGGTTCTGCCTTGCATGTTCATGAAGTTTGAGTTGACTATGTGAACCTCAATTTGGCAGGTATGGTGACCTCTATAACGAGAACAACGTGGCTATCAGTGGCATTCATACTCATGCCGGGCCTGGTGGTTATCTGCAGTATGTAGTTTATATTGTCACTTCTCTTGGGTTTGTTCGCCAATCATTTGATGTAATTGTCAATGGCATTGAGCAAAGCATTGTTGAAGCTCATAACAACCTCCGTCCTGGGAAAATCTTTGTGAATAAAGGTATATATTTTTTTTGCATTTCCTGGGACTAGCTAGTTTTCCATACGCCATTGGAACTGACCTCACATCTATCTAATTGAAAATCACTTGATGGTATTATTTGTGATTTATCCCCATCTCATTCTAAATATAAATGGCATTAATTTTAACTTTTAAGCCTTGAAATGTTATTACTTGAAGTCTGGTTGAATTATTTCTTTGTGACCATTCAGAAAGCTTCATAATAAACAATGTCTAATTTTAGATGTTCTACTCCTTATATGATGCCTTACTCCTTATATGATGCCTGCTAACCTGAGATTTAGTTGCTGCAAAGTCTTTGTTATCAACACTACAAAACTTGATTTTCAGGTGACCTCCTTGATGCTGGTGTGAATCGCAGCCCGAGTGCATACCTAAATAACCCTGCTGACGAGAGAACAAAATATCAGTATAATGTTGATAAAGAAATGACACTTGTCAAGTTTGTAGATGATCAACTGGGTCCAGTTGGAAGTTTTAATTGGTTTGCAACTCATGGGACATCAATGAGTCGCACAAATTCTTTGATTAGTGGTGACAACAAAGGAGCAGCTGCACGTTTCATGGAAGACTGGGCTGAACAAAATGACTTTCCAAAGCATGCAGCTCATGCAAATTCTGATGATTTGGGATCTTTGCACAAGACAACTGGACTTCCGCGAAGAGTCTCTACAATAATTCCTGAACCAAATGAGATAAGTATGTTCCATGCTTCTTTCACTGTTTGGATAGTGTATTGAAATGAATCATGTTAGGCTGTGGCTAAACCTTCACTTTTTTCCAATTGCTTTTGTTCAGCTGATGACTTAATACAATTGGCATCATCCTACGAGGCCTCAGGTGGCAGACGGTTGGCAGGTTCAAGTATCAGCAGGCGCATTAGAAGTACTCAAGAAAACAAAGCTAAATTTGTTTCTGCATTTTGCCAGTCAAATTGTGGAGATGTTAGTCCAAATGTCCTGGGAACATTTTGCATAGACACCCATCTTCCTTGCGACTTCAATCACAGCACATGTAATGGGAAGAATGAACTGTGCTACGGACGAGGCCCAGGGTATTCACCATGCCTAACAAGTTAACAACCTTTCTTACACATTTGCAATAACTAATTATAAATGAGGCTTTCAAATGTTGCTGTCTTGCAGATATCCTGATGAGTTTGAAAGTACCCGCATAATTGGGAATAGGCAATTTCTCAAGGCTGTAGATCTCTTTAATTCAGCTTCTGAAGAAATACAAGGCAAAATTGACTATCGGCACACTTATTTAGATTTCTCACAACTCGAAGTTACTGTTTCTACAAGTACAGGAGGTCAGCAAGTGGTCAAAACATGCCCAGCAGCCATGGGGTTTGCCTTTGCTGCTGGAACCACAGATGGACCTGGAGCTTTTGATTTCAAACAAGGAGATGTCAAGGTTGAATATATCAACGAAAACTTACTTCACAATTTAGATAATGTACTCACTGGTTGCTACCACCTCTTATCAGGGAAACCCTTTCTGGAAATTAGTGAGGAACTTATTAAAGCCACCAGGGAAGGAGCAAGTTGAGTGTCAAGCTCCAAAACCAATATTGCTAGACACTGGTGAAATGAAGGAACCATATGATTGGGCGGTATGACTTCATTTTTTCAATAATCATATACAGGCTTACAAGTAGTTTTCTCTGGAAATGTCTTATTACACTTCGTATCACGGTCACCATTAATAAGGAGCAACTATTTCTGCATTAAATCAGGACTGCATAGGCTGATATAACATAATTCTCTGTAATATTGGTGAATGGCACATTCCTTAATTTTATGCTTAATTTTATGTTTAACTAATTTGAATATTTTCACAAGAGTTGCTTAGTTTCAGAGCTTAAATCAAGCCAATATCAACACATTTATGGCCAACACATTTTTTGTGGTAGAGGTGATGAGATCAAATGGGTTGTCTTGTCACTTGTGAACCATAGGCCACTTGTCGTAAGCTCCATGATATGTCAAATCAGCTCTAACTAAAAATGAACCAAGATCTCTAACTAGAAACCAACTTACTGAATTTACACATTTTTTTTGTTTTAGTCCTGTATTGACTTGTGTAGTCTTGTGCAGCCCACAATACTTCCCATTCAGATAATAAGAATTGGCCAGCTGGTTATCTTGTGTGTTCCTGGAGGTATAGTTCCAATTCTTCACTCCTTGGATATCTGTCAAGCTAGGAGTGCATGCGATATGATATCTTAATCTATTGACATGCGTTATGACTTCCCATGCTCATGTCATGCAATGTTTGATCTCTCTCTCTCTCTCTCTCTCTCTCTCTCATGTCATGCAATGTTTGATCTCTCACTCTCTCATGTCATGCAATGTTTGAAACCCCCAACAACCCTAAATTCCATGGTTATGTTTTGCTACAGAGTTCACGACAATGGCTGGCAGGCGGCTACGTGATGCTGTCAAAAATGTACTTACAAGTGTCAGCAATGGTGAATTTAATAACAATATTCATGTTGTTCTCGCGGGGCTGACAAACACGTATTCTCAGTATGTTACGACTTTTGAAGAATACCAGATCCAAAGATACGAGGTGTGCATATTCTCAGGGCATCTTTCTTTCAGTTGAGAACAAAATATGAAATGGAACAAAGAAAATAGCTTCATGTTCCTTGCACAGTTTATTTGTGGTTATATACATAGACATTTTAAACTGCATTCCTAGGTTCCTTTCGGCATTCCTCCTATGTCAGATTTACACCAATAGCTTGAAATTAACACCTTTTGTTGTCATGTTTTTTCACATCCCTTCTCAATCTAGAAGTATCAGAATATTAGGCCTGCATATCAGGGTCTTATTCCATTTGTTTGCAAGCCTGCATTAAAATCAAGTGTCCTATTTCAAATATGTCCCTGAGATGTCTTGCAATACCAGTTCTTTCAACCACATCCATTTCACGTGGTGCAAACAAAAGAGAGAGTCATGTTTGTTTTGTTTAAGACTTTGCACGATTACATCAGTTGGTTTTTATTGATGTGTTGTAGCTGAAGATCTGATATTTCTTTAACCCCAATTTTCAATGGTCTTTCTGGCAAATATGTACAGTTGGATCACGCGGGATATGCATCGGTTCATTAACAATTTATTGGAATGAATACCTTTTCACAGGGAGCATCAACGTTGTATGGCCCCCACACCTTGAGTGCATACATTCAAGAGTTTCAGAAACTTGCTACAGCCATGGTTGCAAACAAAGAGGTCCCAACAAATTTCCATCCTCCTGATCTCTTGGACAAGCAAATTGGACTACTCCCAGGTGTTGTGTTTGACTCGACCCCCCCTGGTGTCAAGTTTGGAGATGTCAGCTCGGACGTTCCTGCAAACTCAACCTTCAATAAGGGCAGTACTGTGAACGCTACATTTTATTCGGCATGCCCAAGGAATGACCTTCTTACTGATGGTACCTTCTCACTCGTTGAGAAGCTAGATGGCAGCAACTGGATTCCTGTCTACGACGACGACGATTGGTCGTTGCGTTTCAAGTGGTCAAGGCCTGCGAAGTTGAGTCCAAGTAGTTTTGCGACGCTGGAGTGGACCGTTCCTGAAGATGCTGCCTCAGGTGTTTACAGATTGAGGCATTTTGGTGCCTCTAAGCCATTACTGGGGTCCATCAAGCATTTTACTGGGACCTCCCGCGCATTCGCAGTGCGCTAGGCGGTACACCGTTGCTATCTATGGCACACCTATCACAGTTTACGCCAGCCACTTTTTTAGATTGAAAACCCGCCACTGCACGTACACGATTTCCTCCCTGGTTTTTACATGTATCTGAGGGTTCTAGCCTTGCCCCATCATATAAAACTGCTGTACTTTTGGTCAAGCTCCCATGAATATATGCTTCCTATACAGATAGTGCATAACTATACTGTCGATATATGTGAACACGGATCATATGATCTCTTGCGAGGCATAATGGCATTAGATAACTCCATATCCGCTGAATCATGATGCACGCACTGTCTTTGCATCTGTGCGGAGTACACTGATAAATAAGCGTGCCGCTAGAGGATTAGTAATCTGAACGATGCATGTTTTGAACCGTCACTATTCGGTTGAACTATCGTATTCATTAGTATTCATTACGATGAATTCGACAAAATAAAACTCATGTTACATGTAGTTTCAGTTTAACGATGATAATACATGTCGTGAAACAAACAACAAAAATTAATTTTTCAATATCGCATGTTTCATACCTAAAATGAAATGTTTCACGAATTATTTTCTAATGTTCTAGTAGTTCTAGTGCGTTTTTGTAATTGATTAGGGGAATTAAACCGGTTTGATATCGAGTGTTTATGTAGTTAGAACGAAATGTTTCACGCTTTAATTTCTAATGTTTTAGTAGCTAAACCAAACGTGCTCGTGGAACTATTAAGACTACTAGTGGAATAAATAAGGTCCCGTTCATTTCGACTTGAACTTCTGATTTATTTTTTACTATTTCTATTTTTATATTTTTATGACTTTTTGGCTTTTTGAGCTTTTTTGCTTGTTTTTTTCCTCGTACTTGTTTGTATTATACATGATAGGATAACATATTTTTTATTTTAGATTTTTTAAAATTTAATTATATAAAAATAAGTCACTATCAGTTACAATACAAAATAAGCCAACTATATTATAAATTCAGTTATAAATCATCAATTTTTAGCCCAAATAAATACCCTCTAAAGCTATTAGTGAAAATGCCAAATATATAAAAATGGGATTTTATTTTAAAGATCTTGTAATAAGAAACACGACGGTTCAACTGCCAAATATATGAAAGTGGGTCGTATTTCCATCTTCAGTTTTTAGGAGCACTGTCGTCAGCTATTTCGTCTTCTAGTGCGGCTGCCGTTGGCCAGGCCCATGTAGGCGGCGGCTGGTCACTAGCATTCCCGCCGTAATAGTCTTCGGATGGGTTAGCCCAGCGGCCGAAAGATTAGCCGGACTCTAACTAACGAGAGTACCAGGCTCGTTTAAGCTTTCTTTATGGCCCACCTACTCTACCACTTTGGAAAACGCCTCCTTTAAGAAGCCTGGCCCACTTGTATTATCCCCAACAAAGTTTCTATACTTGATAGAACTAGGTTAGTACTAGTGGCAATGAACTGGAGAACTCTTTTAAAAAGGTGAACTGGAAATCGCAGGCATATGCTCGTACGGGAAAAGGGACCCTATGCTCATTCAGGATCTATTTGGAACATCTGAACTAAATTTTGTAGAAATTTGTAGGGAATACTTCGATTCCAAACAGAATTTGGGAAGATTGTCCAAATGTGTTTTGGTTTTCAGTCGGATAGAATTCACGTCGCGCGATACTTAGGGGGTAAATTATCAAGGCAGCGTATCATGTGCACAGGAGCTAACTGGTGAACATATACACGAGTTCGTCCCGAGCCGTTAGATCAGATATGACCGGCCCAAATCGCAGGCGAAGTCCACCCCAGCCCACTTGCACAGTTTCGCGTTTTGCCCCCGCCCTTGCCACGGATTTTTATTTTTGAAAACCCCCTCGTGTGCCTCTCCTCTCCTTCCCGTCGCTTCCATGCCCCATCGTCATCCCCAATCAAGTCACCGAGTTTCGCCTCACGCCGGCGTAGCGCCGCCGCCCACCGTTCAACACAGGCGCAGCGCCGTCGACCAACAGTGCCCTCCGCCGCCTCCTCTTTCGGCTGCGCCCTTCACTAGCGGCTGCTCTGCACCCGAATCCATCGATAAGAGGCACACGGATAGTATCAGTCTCTATTTGTAATCAAGTCTATTTGTAGTCACTTTGGCATGTCATTTTCTTATATGAATTATATTGATGTATGTGAGAAGTGAGAACCATGTAATCATATCTGGTACTGTTCACAAATCCAATGCTTTTAATAATTCATTTGAACCAATCTCACACTTGTTTTCATTTCAATGATATTTGGCATGCCATGGTATTTTATCAACAAAGTGATCTGAGGCCTAATACTATTGACATCCAACTTGAAATGAATCAGTGGAACAAAAATCACATAAATGGCTTTGTACAAATTCACATACATGAGGCTCCGATGTACTTCTGGACCGAGTTTTGTCCCAGAATAAGACTGCAAGATTGATTCCATTCATACATCACATAACAAATTCAGTTGACAATTTCTCATAATCTAACAAAAACAAAGCTCCATGCGTCCATTCAGACATGCAACAAAGAGACATAGTTGATATAACACAGTCAGACATACATCCATGATGGAACTAACAAGAAAATATAGTTGATAGAATTACAATGGAAATTTAGTTGCCAATCTTCCCAATACACATTCCTAATAGTAGTCAATTGATTGGTTTATCTGTGCCAATTAATTGATTGGTTCAGCATCCAAATCATGAGCACCTCACAATTAATCGTAGGAATGACCCACCTGTTGAAGACCCTGATGACTTGGAGTGCACTCTGTGTGGGCCTTCTTCTCCATCATGCGTGAAGTGGAAGCCGAGGAGGCCGTAGATGAGGGCGGCGGCGCACCACGAGTTCGACGGCCGAAACCCTAGCACGAGCTTAGTTGATTTAGGCGGTGGCTGAAATCCTACCACAATTTGCTTGAGTGATGGAGCGGGAGGAGAGAGGCACAGGGATGGGGGCGCCAAAAACCCTAGCGCAAACTCGGCGATTTGATCGGAAGAGGCGCAGGGGATTGTACTTGGATTGGGGATGACGATGGGAGCGACAGGATGGAGAGGAGAGGCACGCGAAGGGGTTTCGAAAAAGTTTCATGGCGATGGAGGGGGGAAAGGCAAAACTGTGCAAGTGGACTTTGCCTCCGATTTGGGCCGCACAGATCTGATCGGATGGCTCCGGATGAATCTGTGCGTATGTTCGCTAACTAGCTCTTGTGCACCTGATATGCTGCCAATTGTTAGATCTGCACATTTATCCTTGTGCAATGATCCCCTTCCTGGGTAAATTAGCATCTTACTTGCAATCACAAATTCACAATCGTACAAGACAAGCACACGAAGCACACGGACTGACTAGCTTTAGCTTACAATCCAGTGACCAGTGGTACATCACTCGCGACCAAGTAACAGTTCTGCTAAGGACAAATGATTGGGACCAATCGTTGACCACCCCAAAGGCCAAAAACTACTGTAACTGTAACACATCCCAAAAAGAAAGAAAGCGTGCATGTTTACCTCCCTCCAGAGGAGGAGAAAGGATGGAGCCATGGAAGCGTTGGAAGACACACCGGGAAAGCAAAAGCGAAGATGACCCCCCCCCCCCCCCCCTCCCCAAAAAAATTTTAAAATGCTGCCTCTTGTTCTTACATGTGGAGAACAGAGGCACGGTTGCTGCCTTTACAAGACATACAGAGTAGGTGCCATGGAGTAGCAGTGTACCATTCCAAGGAATCTGTGAGCAATTTCTTGGCTTTGGGAAGACTAGATCCTCTTATCATCTCGATTCCATCCTTGTCCGTGATCTAGAAGCACGTTTGGTATTTACAACTAGCCAATGTTCTTGCCCGATGTGACGTCTGTTCATGCACCTCTGAAACCGCAAACTGGGTCTCCTTGGAAGAAAGGAAAAAAAGGAGAAACTTTGTAGGACTGAAATCTTATGAAAAAATTTCCTATGAGCCCTTTTGGAATAAATGAATGATCTCCTAAAATACCTATGAAATTCCTATAGAATAGCTCGATCCATAAGGATTTTAGAGGAAATCTAACAACCTCATGGAAATTTTTCTTTGTGTCTTTCTCCAAAATCTATACTCTTTTCCTACAAAGCATCCAAACGGTACAGTTAAACAATTTCTAATTCCAAAGGATTCAGTATTTTTGGATTTCTACTTTCCGAAGAGGCCCTAAACAAAAAACGTAGAACCAAACAGTTCGTTACACGAAGATGCATATCCAAGGAGGATGCCTGTTGTTTGGCAACAGTAGCCGTCTGAAATTTGCAACCGTCCGTGTCTTCCGGCTCCTGTCGAGGAGGGCGCAAAACGCGATTCATGCACGGTAGCAGGATTGCCTGGAACGCACGCATTCACGCATGAGACAACACCCCACGAGATCCATTCTCGGGCATTTTATTTATTGGAGTATATTGGGTTGGCCCAATTTTATTTCAATTAAATCTAATAAATCCTAAGGCAATCCCATATGGGAAATCAAGAGGAGATTAACTCAACTTAAATGGGTGGAACCAAGTTACATCTGTTGAGAAGTTGAAAAAGGTGGAAGATGTGCTACACGTGAGTTGAATATGCATTCAGTGACTTTTCCGTTACTAGTAACTGATGCTTTGATGGTGGCTGTTACTAGTGATTGATGGCACATGATGGCTTCCTCCCTTGTGTGATTCATACCTGAGCTATTCTCCATTGTTCCATAAAAGACGCTACTTTTCTGCTTACTCGTCCTAGCTCCTGCGCGCATATGCATTTGGGAGAGCAGGCCTCCGGAACCACGTCCAGCTGCGATATCTGCACGGATAGGCGAGCGTCGGTTTTGGGAGGCGCTGCGCATCGCCGCTTCAGCCATACGACGTGATCGGCTATTTCGGTGGCATTCGGTACGGCAAGTCGACAAATTCGAAGATCATTCGAGGGACCGCCTGCCTCGCCCCGCACTAACCGAGATCGACTACATCGAGCAGTGCTCATGTCAATCGAGCGAGCAGCGCATCCGGTGCCTCGCATCGCCCGCCTCTGGGTATAACACTTTGTCTCTGATCTTTTCAGTACTGTTCTTAGAGATAGTTGCACTGTTCAGTGTTCTAAAAATGAGCAGTACTAGTACAATACTTGTCATGATCTTAATTGTTAATTTCTGGATTAAAATATGCCGTAATTTGCCAACTTTTCTAACATTATTTTCAGTCCTCCTCGAGAGATACGGGAGTAATATCCTCTGCCATTGTTAAAAGCGGCACCAAGAGCAACGTATATGCTTTCGCCATCCGTTTGATGCAAAGTCGACGGTCCAGATCAAATCACACTGGGTGTTCTGCTGCCTGATTGAGCAGTAGCAGGGTTTCCCCTGCCTCCTTGCAAACGCCGTGATGGCCATGTTATGTACTCACTATTGAGATATAAGCTACACTATCATAAATTAAAATTGTTTACCGTGTAAAGTAGGAAGCAATACGAATAAAAGATTATAGATCATTACCACTAAATATGTAGTACACTGAAAGTAGAGCTGAAATAGCCGGTTCAACGGCGCACATCGGTGCAGTGGTAGTAGCCAACTGTCATCTAGCCAACCGTCTCCTCCTCGCGATCGTCCCAATCAGCATCACAGTCGCAACAATACTTCTACCAAGGTCCACATGTCTAGAGATAAAACACCGTATGTCAGTGTGTTGGCACCAGTGCGCACATCAGGGGTTATGAGAAGTAACGGCTAGAGTTTCCATGGGTGTGTCTCGAATGTCTCACTCAACCCCCGCACCTCCTTTTATGTAGTCTTCAATTAGATTCTTATCCAATACGATCGGATATCGTATCCAATTCGAGAAGCCTCAAACTGGACCCTTATCATTCTAATCCGTTAAATATATGACTCTGTAGGTTTATGTATATTTGAGCATGGACCAAAAATTTCTTTCCGATCCATAAGTCGGTAGCAGTCCATAGCAAAACATAGCGACTCCTAAATATATATAAAAATCATATCGGACGAATCTATATAGTGCTTATGTACCAATCTGTTTGCTTTATAATACCAGATTAAACTGAAGTCGAGAAGCGTACCATGCTATGATAGCTCGATTCTTCATTCAAACTTGTAGTGTATTACTCATTTATGATTAACTCCTCAACTACATTCGTTATGGCCATACACTTTCTAATCTAACCACATCAAAGGGCCCAAAAATATCTCTCCCATTATATTGGTTGGGCAAATTCTATTTTGATTACTTATATTTCTCCGTATATTTTATAGTAAATCAAAGCTACCTTTATAGCCACACAATTAGAGTAGTGTTTGGTAACTCCAAAGTAAACTATTACATATATAGAAAACCGTGATAATCTTAGGTTTAAGTGTTCTACATATACTATGTTTTAGACCAACTGATGATACTTAAGAATATAAAAATTTCTGCAGTGTCTCATGGTAGGTTAATTCAATACCCTGTTATCTAGCATATGTTCACATTATCGATTTAATATTCTTATATCTATGATCCATGAAATATAATCATCAATCAATACATGTGCTGATATATAAATCATAATTATCCCACATAATGACATAAGATTAGAGATAATTAAAAATAAAATCAAAATATGAATAAATAGTTCTACGAACAAGTTACATACTTTATTAATCGATATTACATATATTTATTTAATAGATAAAATAATATATCATTCAAAAGATCATAAATATAAAAATAATATAATTATATTTATAATTATCTCTACGCCATACAATCATATAATAAACAAGTGCGTCTTGGACCAAAAGGCGGGAATCGGTTGGTACACCGCAGTCCTACTACAAGTTCTATAGCTCCTATCGAAACCGAGCAATCCCCGCTCTCGAACTAGTCAAGATCCGCGAAATCCAGCACATCGCATTTCATCATTGCACCCGCAAGTTTCTGCAGGGGCTGCAATTCATCAGTAGAAGGCAAGGACAAATAAAAAAAGCAAAAAACTTTCGTTTCACAGGATGAGATACTAAGAAAATATAAGTTGTTAACCGCTCAGCTTTTGTTTTTAAGCCAGCGATTGCCACCAACGACAGCTTTTATACTGTTCATATTTTTTTCTTTTTTTCCTTTTTCATATTTTTTTTATTATTCGTGATGGACTAATATATTTTTTTTATTTTTAAACTTTTTTAAATTTATTTATATCAAATAAGCCAACTTAACTACAGTAAAAAAGTTATAAGCCACCGTCATTCCGATCGCTAACTTAATATCATACCCAACGCTATACCGATTTGATTTTTAAAATAGTATATTATGATATCGGTCTATATCAACATACCGTTTTGGATTTAATATAATAATATGAGTATATATTTGTTTAATTATATGCACAACAAATATCACTTATAATATTATTTTAAATATATAGTAGTAGTATCAAGTATAATATATAGTTTAATAGACAACATTATCAATTTAATAGATAATATTATCAATTTCGCCAGTATCAACCGGTATGACCGGTATCAAGATGGTACAGTATTAATTTTGTTTTGTATCGATTTAAGTGATGGTATAGTATATACCGACCGGAACCGAAATGGTATGGACAAGATTTTAGAAATTTTTCCATGGTGGCCGTGGCCCCACATCGCGGCCTCAGATGCACGCTAGGCGTAGGCAGGCAAAGCCGAAGGAAAGCGCCTCCTCGGATTCGCTTCTAAAGCTGACGACAGTGCACGGCGTAAGTCACGTAGCTCTTGCAAACTTTGTGCTTTCCTTTCCTAACCATGACGAGATTAAAGGCTTAAAGCCAAGCAAAGGTCAGACTAAACAATGCTTTCTCCGAGCTCGTTTTTCCTCTCAGGGCGTCGTCAAAGCTCGCGTCGAGGTCTTCGTCTCCCTTGCCTCGCAAACGGACAGGTCATGGGTCGTGGTAATTGGTAAACGAAAGGAACAGCAACAACCAAAAAAAAAAAAACACAGGCAGGGGGAAAAGGAAAGGCTGCCTGCGAGGGGAGGGCCATGGAGTGGCAGCGGGTGCTGGGGATAAAGAAAGCCGAAAGGAATGGGCGCGGCGCGGTTCCCCGAGCGGCCGAGACCCCTCATCAGAATCATGCGCAGATCTTTGCCTTCGCCACCCGCATCGCACATCACTCATTGCTCGTCTTCGTCTCTCTTGCTAAGCTCCGCCGGCTCATCATGGCGCTGCAACGTGAAGGGCCCCAAGCCTTTTTCGAGCTTTTCCGAGATCCCATTCCGCCCCCCTCTGCTTTGCACAAACCAAGAAACCAGAACGCGTACTTCTTGCAAGCGGCGGAGATGTGACAAGAGATGATACAGATTTGTGAAGCCATGGCATTCTGAGAAAAAAAAAAGGTCTCATGTGAGGTTTTTCCTATTTATCATTTATCTAATGAATCTCATAGTAGATGGACGGTGAATGGGAGGTCTCACGGTGAGACCCTCTTCCATAAAATTTGCTTCTATCTAACTCTAGAATTTTTTTAAAAAAAATTAGGCATCAGCACTGAAACGAAATTGAATTTTCAAAATTTTACAAAATCTTGAATTCTTGTTTTTCTTGGATCCTTGCCTCTCCCCAGCCATTCCCAGCCCTAAGCCGCTCATGACCCAGCCCAACCCACCGCCGAGTGCCTGCGCCCTTCTGCTGCTGTCTTTGTTTTGCGCGAACCTTGTAGCTCGTCCGAAAAATCGGCCGCAGCCTCTGGAACCGCCACCTCGCGCCTCCAGCGCTTTCCTCCGCCTCCCACCTGAGTCAAGCGCCGTACCTGCACCTGTCAACCCTCCCTGTCACCTCAGGTCACCTCCCGATCAGCGTCGCGCGCCCCATCGTTCGGCGCCCACCCAATTCTTCCTCCCAAGCCAATTGCCTCCCTCACGGCCGTCTTGTCCTTCGACACTTTTGATCGCCAAATCCACCACGACACCCTCTTAACTCGCCCCTGCCGGCTCCTCACCTACCCACTCCGCCACCTCCCCTCATGCCGCGGGATCGGGACAAGCTCAAGCCGACCTAGCTCGCCTATTTAAGCCCGCGACCCTTCCATACTCTAGCATACACCACCAGCGGCATTAGCGCGCCGATTGCCTCCGAGCTTCCTGTCGCCCGAATTCCCGAAAACTCCGAGGTATGATTGAATTTCCAATTCGTTGATCCAAGCAATTAGGGCTCAATTCCTTTCGTGAGTAGCATCCCTAGACCATTAGCGCCCTCCCCGAAGCACTAGCTCGAGCCCCCATAGCCCCGTTTGCCCTGTCCGCGAGCGCCGCCGCGCGGCCATTAGTGGCCACCGTGGGCAGCTCAAACCAGCCACCCTCCGGCCAAGCCGATGCTAGCATTAGCTTTACCTTACTCCCTGGAGGCTTAAGCCAAACCCGATCGACCCGAGAGCCCCTAGGTTATCCCTGTGCTCCTAGAGACCCGAGCGTGCCCATGGCGCCGCCGCTGCCGTTTATCGGAGATGTAGGCGAAGCCATGCCCAAAAATAGGACCTCAGTGCTTCCCTCTACCCGTTCCCGCCGTTGGTGGGTGTCGCGAGAACCCCTAGCATCGCCAGTCGCTGCCGCCTCCTTCCTCTGTTATCAGCCCGAGCCGACCGATCGGAGGAAGAAGACGATGACGTGGCGCCGCCGCAGCCTCCATCTCCCGAACCATCCGGCCGGCCGTCTTAGCGTCGCGCGCGAGCGTCCGATTGCAATCGGACGGCCGCCATGCCACGCTGAAGCCGGTTGGGCGGCGAGCGCCTCGGCCACGGCGCGAAGCGCGTGTTGTAGCAGCTGCGAAGCGGCGTCTTGGCAGCGGCGGGCGAACGCGCGATTCATCAGAGCTAACCCGCGCGCCGCAGTGCGCCGCGATGAACAGTAAACCCGTTAGCCCGTTACTGTTCACCCAGAGACCCGAAACCCAAAAAGTGAGTTTATACTCATTTGAACCGTTTCGAGCCCCTGAATCCATTTCCGAGGTCCGTTTCCCCATACCAACCCTTGTTAACCCAAAACCTTTGTTTTAAAACTTTTGTCCGATTTCGTTTTCATTTTTCCGGTCCAATTTCATTCCTTCGAAAAGCGGACCTAATTTGTTTATTTTTGCGCTAGTCCCCGACGAAGCTGATCCATTGACGCAAGAAGCGGAAGCCCCAGTGCCAGCTCAAGGTTCGCCGGAGTACGAGTTAGTTGAAATCCCCGATTCGCAAGGCAAGTTGCATTAATTTTTGATCATATTGAACCCATACTCTTTTATTAACTAAATACGCATTATTTTATTACGTTATTTTCATGCAATTATTTAATGTACAACTATATTTCGAATGACATGTTTTAGCTATAATCCCACCACCGATAATTGAACCGATTCATATTTTGTTAACCCTGCTCATTTGACGAACCCTAGTACATGAAGTATAGAATAAATTATACCATACGACAATTTAGGAAATCATGATTTGTACTGTTAAGTGATCCGACGCTTGTCGGTAGGCTTTGTAAAATAAATGTGGAGGATAAGGAGTAATCACGGGAAGCCATTAATTGGCCGGGTCCCCTGACCTTATCTTGAGAGGAGGAGGCATGAGAATGAAAGGTGCAGCACGATGGTGCTTTGGCTAGTGTCGAGAAATACTAGCGGGTTGCCTCGGCAAGATTTCAAGGACTAGACCCTTATGCCAAATGAAAAACATAGTACCCGCTCAACCACAAGCGTTGATTCGTCGAACCTAGACTAGTAGCTACTCGATTCGGTTGAATCTTTCTCGTTAAAGACAAGAGTTGGTACCGTTAGGCCACAACGATAGATCCTCACAAAGCGGGTCCCTCTTTACGACTATGGCGATCGGATCCCGGGTTTGTGTTGGTGTTTAATCTATCGGGTAAAGGCTATATACAGGAATCGAGTAGGCGAAGATCTTTGTTTTCTTAATTCAGTCATGAGGATTAAGAAATCTTGTGGGTAAAGCTGAGCAGCTCTGCAGAGTGACTTAAATGGTATTCGAATACACTGTGCTTCCAGTGAAAGAAGCTGTGTTTAATTGGGTGACTCCATTAATGAGGCATAAGTAGATTTGGAATGATTTTGGTAATATGTGAAAGTAAATGTTCAAGTTTATAACTCTAAGCAATTAAGAAGGTTATATTTGATTTGTTTTGAATTTAAAGTGTTTTATAAAGGCAAAGCTGCATCTACACATATACTAGAACTAATATCCCATGCCTGTTGAGATTTTCCCTGCATATAATTATTCAGTATATTTCCGTGCGACTTGTTGAGTACTGTGGTTGTACTCATACTTGCTAAATCAACGTAAGCAGAAATCGGTCCGCACGACGTTGAAGTTTTCGAAGAAGCTGAAGACGATGGAGATGCCTTCGACGAGGCCGATATTTGGTTTTAAGGGTTGTTCTCCGCTCAGGCTTGCCTGTGGCACCCTTTTGGTTTATGTATTGTAAGGGCTGTCGCCCACTACTAAGCTTGGCTGTAAAAGCCTCTATATTGTAATAAAACTGGTTTGTACCCTTTTAAGTACGTGTTGTCTTTGAAATGCGCTCAGTATCTGATACCTCATGATTGAGCAGATCTGAAATTCGGCTGCGAGATGAACAAGATATCGTCAGCCCACAAACGGGGTGTTACAGAGTGGTATCAGAGCAACGCTGCTTGACCGTAGGATGACCCCAAGTGTGATAGGTTATTTACAAAAGCTATTTAAAAAAATTTAAAAAGGAGTTACATAAAACATAAGTATTATTCTAATATTACCCCTTCTCGAATCTACCTTCTCTATATTAGCTCTCTTGTGAGTCAGTTTTAAGTTTTAAAATGATTTTATTTCCTCTTGCCTTAATATCAAAATGTCGATTTGTGCAGATGGTTCACTATATCCATTCAGATCCAGACATCCTTCGTGGATGAAATTTGCTTTGCTTTGGAGGATGTTGAAGTATCTGTATGCTTCGGAGCGTCAGCGTCCTATCTTTCACTCGAGAGGACAGTTCATGGGGAATAATCTGTATCAATGGAAGGCTTGGATGACCCTGGAGCCGTTACCTCTGCGACTAGATATTCCAAGGAAGTTTACAGCATATCGTCTGAAGGAGCCAGATGCAGTTCAAGACTTAGCCAGACAGGCGGTACATCATCTTCGACGCCAGTATGAGGTTGAGTTTGACGAGTCTCCATTCCACCTTATTCCACTGGAAGACGAAGATGGGAGTCACTATCTTGTTCCAGAGATGGACCCACTGGAGGAGCCCCGCATTGATGAAGCTGCCAAGTACATTGGATACCAGGAGGCCCAGTACTCGAGGACAGTGGAAGAATGTCATGAAGCTCAACGTCGGTTGTACGAGATCGCCAACAAGTGAAGATCTTAAAGAAGAGTCTACAGAGGTACAAGCAACTAGAAGGCGGCGAAATGTCGATGTGACGAATCGCTCGATGTTCCTCGACATCCAAGAAGCCAAAGAGAATGACGGCGCCCCAATACGTCGGCTCTTCCGAGGATCCACTTCCCAAGCTCCAATGGGACCGAATGTTAATCCACAGGAGGACAAAGGGAAGGGACAGGTAATTGACGTAGATGAAGAAGAGGAGGATCCAGAGGAAGATGAAGAAGACCCAGAGATCAGGATGTGGTATACGACGAGCCACCCTCCATCAGATGAAGCAAAGTAGAAGCTGAAGTCGTGTGCCTGTAAATTACGCTAGAATAGAAGTAGAACCCTTTTGTAGTAGGCCCCTTTTTGGTTGTGTAGCACAAGTCTGAATGTATACCTCGTATGTATGGTGTGTATCCAGCTTGTTATCAAATAAAAGCTATGTTCTTTTGCTTATGTTGATATCTTGTGTTGATCTAAGTATCCTTATTCTATCTCTTTCAGAAGCTTCTGCCTATCACTCTTCACTCTAATTCTTACCTTATTTCAATCTATCCTTACCTAATTTCGAACTCTCACTTTCTTGTCTGAGTTATTAAAATTGCTGCAGTACTAATTCTGGATTCCATTGAACTTCAGATAATCATGGCAGGAAGTGGGACATCTGGACAAGGAAGTCCTCGGCAGGACCCGCCAAGACAACCCGGTATAATGGATTTGTTAGCAAGAATGGAAGAAAATCGACATCTGGCAGAAATGACACAGACAAGAATGATGGAACAGCAAGCTAGGATGATGGAGCAGAATGCCAAGTTGCTAGAACAGATAGCTGCAAGAAATGAAGCAGCGCCGGTACCCAATCAACAGCCAATGTCAAAATGGAATGATTTCCAGAAGACCCGACCTCCCAATTTTGCTTCTTCACCTGACCCAATAGCCGCAGAAGGCGGTTGAGGATATTGAGCGGAAACTCAATACGATGCAGATGCAATGATAGGAAAAAGTCTTGTATGCTTCGCACGGTACAAGGCGAGTGCGGCTGGTGGATAAACTATCAAACAATGAATGAAGACAAGGATATTACGTGGAAGGAGTTCGATGAGGCCTTCCGTCAGGCTCACGTCCCTTCAGGCGTGATGGAAGCCAAAAAGCGTGAGTTCCTTGCACTTACGCAAGGTGGACGCACAGTATTAGAATACTTGCATCAGTTTAATTACTTAGCCAGATATGCTCCGGACGAAGTTAAGACAGAAGAAAAGAAAATGGAACGGTTTTCGGAAGGATTAAGTAAATCGTTGAAATATCATATTTCTGCTACAGATTTTAAGGATATGTCTGCCATGATAAATAAACTAATTAGATCTGAAACGGCACGGAATGAGTTGGACGAGTCCCGGAAGGGAAGGTTTGTGCAGAAGGCCCCACGAGCGAGCACGTCACGTAGCGGATGTTTGTACCTCGCGATCGAAGCCAAAAGAAGAAGCGGACAATACTTGTTCCAAGATCACAATACAAGGCTAATCAAGCGGCGTCAAGCGTCGCACCATCCACTAAAGTAAAGTGTTACATTTGTCGTGGAAATCATTATGCAACCAAGCGCCTGACGAAATCTACCGCATGTTTTCATTGTGGCGGTGGGCATTTTAGGGATAAATGTCCAAAAGACATCTACCCTCCGAAGTTGCAAAGGCACAAGTGAAGGCGCAATCCCAGCAAGTCTTTACTATACCCAAGCAGGAAGAAGGAGGTCAGGCACGTAGGTTCGTGCTGCGACCAACAGGTACCTCGACTGGATCATCATCGTCGGCAACTCCTACAGTTGATAAAGATAAGGGTATTCTGAAGCCAGTCCAAGGAAGGATCACTCATGTATCAGCTGAAGAAATAGCAGAGCCAACGGCGTCATTGTCGATGCGTTTCGTACACTTAAAGCCTGCATTAGTTTTATTTGACCCTGGAGCTACACATTCGTTCCTTTCTTTGGCTTTTGTGGTGAAAAATCATATACCTTTTACTGCTCTGCAAAAACCTTATACCTTTCAAACACCCGGAAGTAGAATGGAGTCTCGTTTCGGGTGTGAAAATGCAGATTTGGAAATTCAGGGAATTAAGTTTAAGACTAGTTTATTATTATTGGAAATGAAAGGACTGGACACTATTCTTGGAATGGATTGGTTAACAAAATATAAGGCCAAGGTTGACTGTGAAAGTAAATCAGTTACTTTAACTAATACAGAAGGTCAGCGAGTAACAGTAAAGACAGATCCAGCTTTAATTGCGAAGATGAAGTCAAGTGTACACCATATAGTAGTGGAAGAAGGAGTCTTACAAGTGCCGATAATTCAGGAATACCCAGATGTATTTCCGAAGGAATTACCTGGAAAGCCACCTGATAGACCGATAGAGCTTGCTATCGAACTAGTACCAGGAACTCGACCAGTGACGAAGCGCCAATATCGGATGTCAGCTCAAGAATTAAAGGAACTTAAGAGTCAGATGGATGATATGATAGAAAAAGATTTTATTACACCCAGTATATCTCCATGGTCAGCTCCTGTACTATTTGCTAAGAAGAAAGATGGAAGTCAAAGAATGTGTGTGGATTATCGAGGATTAAATGCGGTGACTATTAAGAATAAATATCCTTTGCCGAGAATAGACGATTTGTTTGACCAGCTCAAGGGAGCCAAGGTGTTCTCAAAAATTGATCTCCGATCAGGATATCACCAGCTTAAAATTCGAGAACAAGATCGTGAGAAGACGGCATTCACTACAAGATATGGTTTATTTGAATTTACAGTTGTACCATTTGGTCTGACAAATGCACCTGCATATTTTATGAACCTAATGAATCTGGTATACATGGAACAGCTAGACCGTTTTGTGGTAGTCTTTATTGACGATATATTGATTTATTCTAAATCAGAAGAAGAACATTGCCAACACTTACATGTTGCCCTGGGTAAGTTAAGAGAACATCAGTTGTATGCTAAATTCCCGAAATGTGAGTTCTGGATGAAAGAGGTTGCATTTCTCGGCCACATAATTACAAAGGAAGGAGTGAAAGTAGACCCTGAAAAGGTTAAGGCAGTAATGGAATGGAAACAACCAACGACGATAACCGAAATTCGAAGCTTTTTGGGATTGGCAGGATATTACCGTCGATTTATAGAAGGATTTTCAAAAATATCCAGACCCCTTACACAGCTGCTTAAAAAGGAAGTTCCCTTTCAGTGGACCGATAAATGTGAAGGGAGTTTTCAAGAACTAAAAGCAAGGTTGACTACAGCACCAGTTCTTATACTACCCAACCCTGAGAAAGATTTTCAAATATATTGTGATGCTTCGAAACAAGGACTTGGATGTGTATTAATGCAAGATCGGAGAGTAGTGGCCTATGCGTCACGACAGTTGCGACCACATGAAGTAAATTATCCGACACATGATTTGGAATTAGCGGCTGTAGTGCATGCATTGAAAATATGGAGACACTATTTGCTAGGAAATCATTGTGAGATCTTTTCAGACCATAAGAGTCTGAAGTATATATTCACGCAACCGGACTTGAATCTACGACAACGAAGATGGCTAGAGCTAATTAAAGATTATGATATCGACTTACAGTATCACCCTGGAAAGGCTAATGTAGTAGCCGATGCTTTAAGCCGGAAGTCACATCATGGGATAACATCTATTATGGAATGTTCTAACCGGTTGCGGGAAGAAGTTCAACAGTTGAATTTACAGGTGGTGGAACAAGGATATGTAGCGGCTTTGGAGATACAACCAATGTTAACGGATCAAATTAAGACAGCGCAAGATAATGATACAGAACTACAAGAACTTAAGAAGAAAAGTCAGGAAGAAGGTTCGACAGAGTTCACTATAGATGAACAAGGGATATTAAGATTTCGTGGACGTTTTTGTATACCCAATAACGAAGAATTAAAGAATCGGATCCTACAAGAAGCTCATTCGTCCCAATTCTCTATACATCCTGGAGGGACTAAAATGTACCAGGATTTAAAGAAGAGATATTGGTGGAGTAAAATGAAAAGAGAGATAGCTGATTACATTGCACGTTGCGATGTATGCCAAAAGATTAAGATAGATCATCAGAAGCCATCAGGACTATTACAACCATTGCGGTGCGAATGGAAATGGGATGAGATTGGTATGGATTTTATTACGAGTTTTCCGAGATCCAAAGATGGATACGATGCTATTTGGGTAATTGTAGACAGATCGTGAAGGTAGCACACTTTATACCAATAAAGCGGACATATGGTAAAGACAAGCTAGCCGAATTGTATTTAACTAAAATTGTAACATTACATGGAGTACCGAAAGAATAGTTTGGATAGGGAGCACAGTTTACATCAACATTCTGGAAGAAATTACATGAAGCCATGGGAACTGATTTAGCTTTTAGCACAGCATATCACCCGCAAACAGGAGGACAGATAGAACGAGTAAACCAGATACTAGAGGACATGTTAAGGGCTTGTGCAATTGTTTATGGAGTAGCATGGGATGCCTGCTTACCCTTTGCGGAATTTTCGTATAATAACAGCTATCAAGCCAGTATTAAGATGTCACCTTTTGAAGCCTTATATGGAAGGGAGTGTAGGACACCACTAAATTGGACGGAGGCGGAGAACGACAATACCTAGGTCCACAGTTGTGCAGGATGCGAAAGCTCATGTTAAGATCATTCGGGATAAAATGAGGATAGCCCAGCGCGACAAAAGAACTATGCGGATGTTCGCAGAAAAGACTTAAATTTTGAAGTTGGGGATTACGTATACCTTAAAGTCACACCCTTCAAATCCATAAAAAGATTTCAAGTAAAGGGGAAGTTAGCTCCAAGGTATGTTGGACCTTACGAAATTATTAAAAGGATAGGCGAAGTAGCCTACAAATTGAAGTTAACAGAGATCTAGCCGAGTGCACAATGTGTTTCATGTGTCGCAATTACGAATGCTTGCGCCAACCGTGAGCAAGTCTCAACGGAGGGTATAGACTGCGATGCGATTTAACTTATCCTAAGAACCCTTACGGATTAGGAAACTACGGAGAGACATTTCGGGAGTAAAAATATCGATTTCACAAGGTCCAATGGCGTAACCATACGAGAATGAAGCGACATGGGAAAAAGAATCGGACTGCGGCAAGAATTTCCCAACTGCTCCTTGAGTCCGTGAATCTCGGGTCGAGATTCTTCTTAAGGAGGGTAGGTTGAAACGAATTGAATTTTCAAAATTTTACAAAATCTTGAATTCTTGTTTTTCTTGGATCCTTGCCTCTCCCCAGCCATTCCCAGCCCTAAGCCGCTCATGACCCAGCCCAACCCAGCCCGGAGCTGCCTCTGCCCTTGCTGCTGCTGCTGCCATTTTTACGCAGGCACTGTAGCTCGTCCGAAAAATCGGCCGCAGCCTCTGGAACCGCCACCTCGCGCCTCCAGCGCTTTCCTCCGCCTCCCACCTGAGTCAAGCGCCGTACCTGCACCTGTCAACCCTCCCTGTCACCTCAGGTCACCTCCCCGTCCAGGCGTCGCGCCGCCCCATCGTTTTCGGCCGCCGCCACCCAATTCTTCCCTCCCAAGCCAATTGCCTCCCTCACAGCCGTCTTGTCCCTTCTGACACTTTTGACTGCCGCCAAATCCACCCTGACACCCCTCTTAACTCGCCCCTGCCAGCTCCCTCACCTACCCACTCCGGCCAGCCCCTCCCGCAAGCCGCCGGGATCAGGACAAGCTCAAACCGACCTAGCTCGCCTATTTAAGCCCCGCGACCCCTTCCATACTCTAGCATACACCACCAGCAGGCATTAGCCGCGCCCGATTGCCTCCGAGCTTCCCCTGTCGCCCGAATTCCCGAAAACTCCGAGGTATGATTGAATTTCCAATTCGTTGATCCAAGCAATTAGGGCTCAATTCCTTTCGTGAGTAGCATCCCTAGACCATTAGCGCCCTCCCCGAAGCACTAGCTCGAGCCCCCATAGCCCCGTTTGCCTGTCATGCGCGCGCCCATGCGCCATTAGTGGCCACCGTGGGCAGCTCAAACCAGCCACCCTCCGGCCAAGCCGATGCTAGCATTAGCTTTACCTTACTCCCTGGAGGCTTAAGCCAAACCCGATCGACCCGAGAGCCCCTAGGTTATCCCTGTGCTCCTAGAGACCCGAGCGTGCCCATGGCGCCGCCGCTGCCGTTTATCGGAGATGTAGGCGAAGCCATGCCCAAAAATAGGACCTCAGTGCTTCCCTCTACCCGTTCCCGCCGTTGGTGGGTGTCGCGAGAACCCCTAGCATCGCCAGTCGCTGCCGCCTCCTTCCTCTGTTATCAGCCCGAGCCGACCGATCGGAGGAAGAAGACGATGACGTGGCGCCGTCGCAGCCCTCCATCTCCCCCGAACCATCCAGCGGCCGTCTTAGCGTCGCGCGCCCGAGCGTCCGATTGCAATCGGACGGTCGCCATGCCACGCGGGAAGCCGGTTGGGCCGGCCGAGCGCCTCGGCCCACGGCGCGGCGCTGTCTTGTGGCAAGCGCGCGAGGCAAAGCGGCGTCGCGAGCGGCGGGCGGGCCGCGATTCATCAGCTAACCACGCGCGCAAGCGTGTGCGCCGCGATGAGCGATAAACCCGTTAGCCGTTATCGTTCACCCGAGACCAAACCCAAAAAGTGAGTTTATACTCATTTGAACCGTTTCGAGCCCCTGAATCCATTTCCGAGGTCCGTTTCCCCATACCAACCCTTGTTAACCCAAAACCTTTGTTTTAAAACTTTTGTCCGATTTCGTTTTCATTTTTCCGGTCCAATTTCATTCCTTCGAAAAGCGGACCTAATTTGTTTATTTTTGCGCTAGTCCCCGACGAAGCTGATCCATTGACGCAAGAAGCGGAAGCCCCAGTGCCAGCTCAAGGTTCGCCGGAGTACGAGTTAGTTGAAATCCCCGATTCGCAAGGCAAGTTGCATTAATTTTTGATCATATTGAACCCATACTCTTTTATTAACTAAATACGCATTATTTTATTACGTTATTTTCATGCAATTATTTAATGTACAACTATATTTCGAATGACATGTTTTAGCTATAATCCCACCACCGATAATTGAACCGATTCATATTTTGTTAACCCTGCTCATTTGACGAACCCTAGTACATGAAGTATAGAATAAATTATACCATACGACAATTTAGGAAATCATGATTTGTACTGTTAAGTGATCCGACGCTTGTCGGTAGGCTTTGTAAAATAAATGTGGAGGATAAGGAGTAATCACGGGAAGCCATTAATTGGCCGGGTCCCCTGACCTTATCTTGAGAGGAGGAGGCATGAGAATGAAAGGTGCAGCACAGTGGTGCTGGCTAGTGTCAGGAAATACTAGCGGGGTTGCCTCGGCAAGATTTCAAGGACTAGACCCTTATGCCAAATGAAAAACATAGTACCCGCTCAACCACAAGCGTTGATTCGTCGAACCTAGACTAGTAGCTACTCAGTTCGGTTGAATCTTTACTGTTAAAGACAAGAGTTGGTACCGTTGGGCCACAACGATAGATCCTCACAAAACGGGTCCCTCTTTCTGACTATGGCCAGTCGGATCCCCGGGTTTGTGTTGGTGTTTAATCTATCGGGTAAAGGCTATATACGGAACTGAGTAGGCGAAGATCTTTGTTTTCTTAATTCAGTCATGAGGATTAAGAAATCTTGTGGGTAAAGCTGAGCAGCTCTGCAGAGTGACTTAAATGGTATTCGAATACACTGTGCTTCCAGTGAAAGAAGCTGTGTTTAATTGGGTGACTCCATTAATGAGGCATAAGTAGATTTGGAATGATTTTGGTAATATGTGAAAGTAAATGTTCAAGTTTATAACTCTAAGCAATTAAGAAGGTTATATTTGATTTGTTTTGAATTTAAAGTGTTTTATAAAGGCAAAGCTGCATCTACACATATACTAGAACTAATATCCCATGCCTGTTGAGATTTTCCCTGCATATAATTATTCAGTATATTTCCGTGCGACTTGTTGAGTACTGTGGTTGTACTCATACTTGCTAAATCAACGTAAGCAGAAATCGGTCCGCACGACGTTGAAGTTTTCGAAGAAGCTGAAGACGATGGAGATGCCTTCGACGAGGCCGATATTTGGTTTTAAGGGTTGTTCTCCGCTCAGGCTTGCCTGTGGCACCCTTTTGGTTTATGTATTGTAAGGGCTGTCGCCCACTACTAAGCTTGGCTGTAAAAGCCTCTATATTGTAATAAAACTGGTTTGTACCCTTTTAAGTACGTGTTGTCTTTGAAATGCGCTCAGATCTGATGCCTCGCAGCTGAGCAGTCTGGGCTCTGCGAGATGAACAAGATCGCATCGCCCACGAAGCGGGGTGTTACAAGCACGCATAGAATTACAAATATAGTCTCTTCGTGACCACGATAGATACCACATTGGCTCACCGTGTAGAAAGGAGCGTGACAAACAGTGGATAGCACTGGGCTACCGAGCTGATAGCTTAGCAAGAGTTAGTGTCAAAACCATCTAGCGTGGTAGGCCAACACACTCGTTTGTCATCTGCCGAGTTAGACCTAGATAACATGGTTCTACAACTCGACCTAGATAACATGGTGCTACAATCTACCACGGTAGAGCAGCGTGACGGATGACATATATCGTCGAACGCTACTGCCACGGTTACGAAAGGGACTACATTCAATTTCGTGTGCCCGTGCGATGGATTCCAGATTTGTAACATCTTATGCGTTGTACAGTTCAGATCACTGGCTCACCCACTGACCGTCTTCTTGTTATGATGGAGCGATGAAGATGGAACGAGCGATCATGCACGGTACAATGAACATATACGAGGGTGCGATCGAGTCAAAGCAAAGAATGTACGAGTGCCTAATTACATACAAGTCGTGTTGCAAGTCTCTTGTACATGCAAACGGAAAGATGGAAAATGAACAACAGAGATTTAGGTCTGGTCCATTTCAGTTTCAACTTCTAATTTTTAGTTTATTTTTTATTTTTTTATAAAATTTATTTTTTTCTAATTTGTTTCAACTTTTTTACCACTTTTTTCTATATTCATTTATATTGTTTATGATAAGCTAACATATTTTTCTATTTTTATTTTTTAAGTTAATTATATCAAATAAACTATCATCAGCTATAGTATAATTTTAATAAGATATAATATAATTTTAATTATAAACCGCTATATTTCAGTCCATCCCAGCCTCCTAGGAAAAGGCACAGCTCCACGCTTGTACACGAGGGAGGTGGCTAAAAGCAGCTCTTTTCCCACGCATAAAACCACAAAAGAACTCACTCACACACACACAAAAGAAGGTTAAAGATCTCTAGCTTGCTAAACCACCGCATGTTCTTGAAGCTTTAACAATTTGTCCTTGAAGATTCCTCTTCTTTCCCTTGTTCCTTTCCGAAATTCAGAGCGAAGCTTTTGAAGCTTTATTAACAATCTGTACTTGAAGATTCCCTTCTTCCTTTCCGAAATTCAGAGCGAGGCTTCGGTCTCGCTTCCTCCAGAATTGCGAAGCGAAATGGTAAGAGCATGCAAGCAAAATTCCACTCGACTACGCCGCCTCGGAAGCTACGTTCGTGGGTCACTCCGCGACCGCAGCAACAAGTCGCGCTCCAACACGGACGCTGCACAACGCGAGCCACACGCGCATCAGAATTATGTACTGCCCGGAGAAAATTAATGGAGGCAAGACCGCGAGAAACGAAACGGACGGTCGCGTTGAGGCGTGGGGGCACGTACCACGATGGAGGGACTCCTTGCAGTGCGCGATGGCGCTCGCGATGCCGTCCTGCTTCTCCAGGAGCGAGTCGTCCCGGCGTGGTGGTGGCGACTGAGCCGCGCGGGCTGCCGTCTGCGCCGCGGACGCCGAGCGGACCTTCCGTAGCCGGAGATCCGCGGCGGCGCCGGGCGCCACCCTCCGCAGCCGCCTCGAGATCTTGCTCAGGTACCGCCTGATCACGTAGCCCGAGGGCGCCCTCTTGGCATCCTCCTGGTCCGGCGATCCGTACCCGTACGCGGCGAAGAGCCTGGCCGAGCGCGCGCTGTTGGAGCTCCGGGAGAAGCTGGCGCGGCCGCCGTAGAACGCGGCCTTGGCGGACCCGAAGCTGAGCGTGCGCAGCTTGCCGCGCCTGCTCGCGCCGTACCGCGCGGCAGCATCGTTCGGCTCGGAAGCGCAGAACTTAAGCGGCGGGGGGACCGCCCATCGGCCGCCGCCGAAGAAGAGGCGCTCGTAGGACGGCGACGCGGAGCGGTTCCGCTGCAGTGAGATGACGAATTCGACCTCGCTGGCGCACGAGTCCTCGGTCTCGGAGCCCGACTCGCCGCTGGACGCGGGGGCGGAGCAGCATGACAGGTCGAGGTCGAAGAACGGGCCCTCGTCCTCGCCATAGTCGCACGGGGTGGCCGTCGCCGCCGCGGTGATCGTGGACACGGCGCGGCGGCGGAAACGCCGCGCTGCGAGAAGCCGGAGGACCTGCATGAGCGCGCGCCCGTTCTTCGGACGTGCTTGTGTGCCAGTGCCTCTGTGCGTGCGCGCTCTGTTCGGGTGGGGTGGGGAGAGGTGAGCTCGGCGTTTGGGTGGTGGCGGCTTTTAAACGGGAAAATTTTACGGTATAACATAGAAATCAACTCTGGCCTTACCAACAAATTAAGCAAAGTGAATATTTTCGTAGACGTGTCCAATCACACACGCGCACTCTGAACTCCTTGTCGACCTTTTTGAATTTCTGCTCACAAAATATTCATTTTCTTCTTTCGGAAAAAGGTGAAGTTTGATGTTTGTAACTCTCCACCTCATGGTCGATACCAATGACACAAAGTTTGCTAGGATAACTAGCGTAAATTAAAATTTATATTGTATAAATTAAAAATTTATACGAGTAAAAGATTATAAATTATTACCAATAAACACGTGGTGTAGCAAAAAAAATATTAAAGTAGCTCGGTTCAATGTAGTGCGTGTTGGTGTAGTGAAAGTACTCGATTGTTCAATATTTTTGGAAAAGATCTTTTGAAGCCGATGTTTAACGATAGTCGATCTATATAAGCTAATCGTTTCCCGTCTAATTGTCCGATCAGTGATGTAGTTATAGCAATGTCTCTACCAAAATTTACATGTCTAGAGATTAAATGTCGTGCGCTAATATGCTAGTAACGGTGTGTACAGCAGGAATTGTGAGAGATGGTATGGCTCTGCTAAATTAGGCTTTAGCTTTTAGTTTATAGCTTCTTAATTTTATCTTTTTATAGTTTTTGAGCTTTTTTATCTTTTTTCTATATTTTTTATATTGTTTATGATAAAATAATTTTTTAAATTTAATTAAACTGAAAAAAATTAATAGCAGTTATCATAAAAAATTCTTAAACAGTAAAAAACTAAAAGGTCGCATTTCCATGTGTGCGCGAGATTCCTTTCTCCTCTAACCCAGTGCACCCTTTACATGAGCAGACATCCATAACTTTGCGAAGGGACAGAGTGGGCAGCAATGGGAATTGACGACTGCTACAGCGCAGCTGCAGACGAAGCGGCAGGCTTTTACAGCCTTTTTTTACCCGTGGTCTTCCTTCCCTTCTCTCCTCGTCTGGTCCAACATATCTACAATAGTGTCAGGGTCAAAACTGCAATTATTTTGATTGACCGAGCCGGTCGTGAAAACGGCCGGCTCTTTGCCATCCAAGAGGTCTAAAATAGATTCTGTCCAGTAGTACTCCAGTTCTACTGTGGAAATGCTTTAGATCTATTTGATATGACTGTGATTTTTAATTTTTGAATTTTAACTATTTGCGACAAAACTTACGGATAGAGATATAATCACTTGCAATTTTGAATTATATAGATATTAGGTTTTTAATGTGTACTAAAATTAACTTGTACATCCTGTCTTAAAAAAATACTCTGTTTAAAAATTAGATACTATAACAAAAATCAAAACTATTTTTAGAAACCGAAAAAACAGACCCTTGTCGGGTTTTAGCCCCACCGTTCTGCTAATGACGCTCTATATTTCTCCCGTTTGCTAAGGGAAGATGTGACGTGATGGATCGTGGACGATGACTTTCAGCTCTTGGTTTTGGCATCCTGCGTCGGGTCAGGTGGCCCCAGTGCAAGAGCCGTTGTCCCGATTAGAACGGAAACAACCACCACATTGGTTAAGGAAAATAGAGAATCCAAACTGGACTCGGTGGTGCGCATGTGCTTCGCTAGAATAGTCTAGTCACCGGAGCCTAAAGCGTCCTCGTTCATTTCCTGCTGATTTCGCACGAGTGCGGTTAGTTTTTTTTTTGCCGTGCCGCTTCCGTTCGTGTGAGATTCAGAGACTGCACCGGTGAGACGGTACTACAAAAGTTTGAAAATATTTTTAAATTTTTGTTCTTAAAGTCGGGCACTGTGAACAGCTCGAACGGGCAGGTCGTACGTCTGAAACTGATGGATCTTTCCCCTGGAGAGGCAGGCAGAGCAATGAATAGATACAAGGACGAATGGCATACCGCTCAGATCAAAAATTGATGGTTCAAAAGCTCGTCATCGACTGAAGCACGAAAAGGTTCTTGCGTAGCAGTACTGGCTGTCAGTTAGTTATTACGGTCAAAGAATATTTTCTGTCCTCGCCAAAAAAAAAAAATCGGTTCTAGGGCATTGCAGATCCCATTTTGAATATTAGGAAAAACGCAAGGAAATTGAAAAGTGCTACGACCGTCGGTTTTTATTTGGCACTTTTAGCTATATTTTGAGATCTAATTATAAGAATAGCATCAGTTACGTGGTAATTGTAAAAATAACACTTTTACCGTCTAAGCACCGTACGGCAAGCCCTACAAAGCCGACACTCTAGAGACCTACCGCACAGCCATAATGCAATAGGTGATTCATGGTGGTCATTAATTAGTTTAAGTACATGATAGCACAATTACAGAATTTATTTATCCATATTGCATGTTAAAATTTTTATATATAGTAAATGAACTTAAAAACTTACAAAATTTTTTGTGGAGCTTCCGGACGCAGCATAAATCATTGTGCAATTTATTCGTAATTTTATCTTTTCTAAATTTTACTTGAAAAATCATTAACAAACTATTTGTACGCATTTTTTTAATTTAGCATATGTGCACAAAAAATTATAAATTTTCTTTGAAGGATCCTTACGCAACAAACTTGATTGTATTTTTTTTTGCATAATTTTGTTTTATCAAGAATTGTGCATATATAGTAGAAAATAAGCGCCCTAACACGAGACGTGGTATGGCTACTCATTTGAGCCGCTAATGTCTCCTCACTGCGTCTGCATCCGTGGGAGTGGCCTTATCTTTCGTCGAGTATGTCCCATGGGATAGGACAACCATGGTCGTACCATTACGATTGTGGTACGTACCATTCTAGATATTCATCATACGTCTGAACGTCATACGGACGTTGCTCTATTACGACATCCAATTGTGTCATGTTCGTCCATGTCAACCCTCTCTCGATTGATTGTATTTCTGGAATGATCGATGTTACAAAAGAATACATACGAAGTATAAACATTATTAGATAGAGTTTGACTCATCGATGTATGACTCACTATAGAAGCCTAATGTCCAGAGGGGCACGATTTGATACAAACCAAATTATTGCATTACATGCTACGTCACATAAGGCTCCACAATGTGTAAGAACACCAGATGACAAGTCGTCGCCCATAACTCCGCGTCCCAGAGGCATTGCACGGATAACCCGTGTGGCACTACACTCTCCACGAATTGTGGAGTCCATAGAACCAAGATGATATTGTAGTCGTGCAACGACTCGAACTCGTTGTGCCACAACAAGTAGCACCTCGCTGGTCTATCCTTAGCCCAGCACAGATGGGCACTACTTCACCGGAAGCCCATAGTAGACCCGTCTATCGGGTTGGGGAACTGGTGTACGGGTGCACTGGCCTCTCGAAGGCCGGACACCCGACAGGGAAGTACTCCCAACTCCATAGCTGCAGGAGCATGTAGCACATGGCCACGTTGTGGGTAGCACTGGTGCCACGCTACGAAGTGTCACACAACCGCTGATATATAGCGCATAGGACGGTTGATCCCCAGGTGTATTGGGGCATCGCCACAACCTCCGCGTCAACCAAAGACTCAACGATGCGGATGAAGTCGAGGTAGCAAATATTGATGACTGTTGCTGCAAAAGAGTAAGAGGTAGCATATAATAGACCAACAGAAAACAGCAAAATACTTGATATGTCAACATGATTTTTTGAATATCTTATATGTCAGCAAGTCAACTTACACTGTGCAATAGAAACTTTTAATCAATTTCATCATTTTGGAAAAGTGAATGAAAAAATTTTGCTTACCAGAAAACACAAGGTGCACTAAACAATTCAGTCATAACCAATATCTGGGTCCTGATTTATTATGTAAGTGCAAAAACTGCTACTCCAAAAGGCTCTTCTGATTATAGCATATGGGGCAATTGGAACAACTTTTAACAGATCATATGCATATCCTCATGATGACGAAGTTGTGTGACTGCAGCTCCCTCGATCCTCTGCTTCACTAGAAGAAAAGTGGACTGAAAAGTACCTTAGGACTCATGTAGGAAGGTATCAAGATATGAGAAAGTAGCACAAGCCTGTTCTTCCATGACATCTGTAATAGAATACAGACACTTGTCCAGGTTCACTATTTCAATTCACTTCTACATATAATTAAAATAAAAGGCTAATTTCAGGATAATGAATAACCAAACAGTAAGATACAATTGTATTCTTTAAAGAACAACTAAAATAACGTTGGCTCTGCATAGAGTGGAATATGTGCAAAATTCTTCCGATTCCTTGTTATTTTGTCCACCCTGGTATGCCAATTGAGGTTAAATAAATTATAAATAATACAAAATGCCCATTTAGAATCCGAGGAAGTTTTAGGTTAAGTTACCATGATAAAGGACTGACCAATGCTCCTCAAGCTATTGGATCATTTTAAGCTGGCAGATATAGTCTAAAAGCAGTCCCAAAACATCTATACTACTGCATAAATGACAAACCGCAAAGATGCCAATAGAACAACATTTTGTCGATGTGACATGTGCTAACCCTGAATGATGCACAACTATAATTTTATGAAAGTTAACAACACGGCATTTAGCATCTTTCATGCAACATGTCTTCTCAGTTATGAACTTATGATGCTACCAAACCTGAACTTGGAGGTCCAATTCGTAGCACTAAAATAATGTGAAATTTGGTAGTATTTTCCTATGTAAAACATTGGAGCATGAAAACGACTTGAAGCTGCAAACAACAGAACTAATATTGAAGAGCGCGAGCCGTTGCATGTTGTCGACCATGCGAGCCCAGTCCGCTTGGGAGGCACGGTCACGAGGGCCGCTGCTGCCAGCGTTAAGGACACCGTCGGTGCCGAGCTCTGTGATATGAGCAACCACGTGAAGCCGGTGAAACCCTACGTCGTGGTTGAGGAGAGGGCACGAGGGCGGGTAGATTATCTCAGAATCGGAGCAATCGGATGGTAGGGTTTGGGACCTTTAACCAATCCAACACCAAAACCACAAGGGAGAAAAGCCGCGCCAAGTGGTTAATGATGTGGGAGCCGGAGGTGTTCCCCCGCATACCCATCCTCTCACACGCTGGCACCGGGAGCTCTTTGAAGCTGATCACCGCCACCCCCGAGGCGAGCCTGTCCACGGCCACCGCACACACCTTGGACGCCGATGACTGCGTCGATGGTGAGAAGGATGAGGCCAGCGGGGTCGGGTCATGCGGCACAAGATTGAGGTCCATGGAGGGCTCGGGCGAGGACGGCAGCTATGACAACAAGGAGGATGATGACAGGGCCGACGGTGGCGGCGCGGATCGGGATGGGGGGGAGAAGACCTAGGGAGGAGAGATGGTGAGAGGTAGGCAAGGCTATAAGTTCTATGAGGCGAGGGGAGATGCGAGAGAGCTAGGCCCACAAGTCAGCATAGATACTTTTGTGAGAAGGGAGAGGGGAGAAAGAACGTACCAACCACTAAGTGGTTCTTTTAAGTAGTATAGATATGATTGTTAATTGATGTGTGTCATAATCTTTGCAATAGTCAGCATCCCAATTGAGCTTTTTTGTACAAAATACCATAGTTGATGGTGCCTTTGATGTACCTGAGAATGCGTCTGACTGCATTGAGGTGAGGCTTCTTTGGGTTACTCATATACTAACTAGTGACTCCAATATCATAGAAAATATTTGGTCGATTGAGTGTGAGATAGTAAGACTCTCGACAAGCTGTCGGTACAATATTTTCAAATCCTTTCCTTCTTGTTCTTGTAGCTTCTCATTAGGGTCCATAGGAGTAGACATAGGCTTGTAGTCAAGCATCCCATACCTTTGTTTGCATACTTTTGTTGGCCTAAAAATAGCGCCTTCTTTGTACGCTCCACCTTAAGTCATTTGAAATCTGACCTAGAGATTTTTCTTTTTTCCTTTGTATCTCCTTGCAGTAATCTTACATGATGATTAAATTATCGATGTAGACTAGAACTATTGCTAGTCTATCTTCCTTGGCCTTCACAAATAAATTCGAATACGATGGACCAACTTTAAATCCACCTTGTACTAAAAACTCACCGATCTTCCCATACTATGCTCTAGAGCCTACTTTGAGCCATAGTGTACCTTGTTCAATTTGCAGACATATTCAAGGCGTGTCTTGCTTTCAAAGGCTTTTGGTTTCTCTATGTAAATGTTTTTACCAAGTTCTCCATATAGAAAGGCATTCTTGGCATCCATTTATCACAA
The DNA here is from genome assembly GCA_036346265.1 of Melocanna baccifera. NCBI lineage: Eukaryota > Viridiplantae > Streptophyta > Magnoliopsida > Poales > Poaceae > Melocanna > Melocanna baccifera. The sequence goes on along the minus strand of CM070677.1, from coordinate 28,447,796 downwards.
TTTTCAAGACTTGCTAGCGGTTAATGCAAGGAAGACTCAAATAATTGTGATCGTTGCTACTAGATTGAATGTTTCTTCATAGTCTATCCCTTATTTTTGAGAGAAAGCCCGAGCAACAAGTTGAGTCCTATACCTTTTGATTGAGCCATTTGGACAGGTCTTGACTTTATAGACCTATTTGTAAGATATTAGCTTCACATTCTTTAGTCTCGGCACTAAGTCCTGAGTTTGATTTTTCTTTAGTGCTTTCTTATTCCATAGCCTTTTGTCACTCAGGCCCTATGGTGCTTTTTCATAACAGGATCGAAAGGCACAACCGGCACAATAACCAAATGGAGGGTTAGCTCATGGCACAATGAGTAATCGTCATACTTGAATCCAATTCCTTGCTTAAGCAACAACAAGCTAAGGTATAAGGTGAATTCATCAGCAAATCATGTCGACTTGGATCAGTTGGAGCAAATAGTGAACATAAAGACAACCCTAAGATGCGGATGGGTTTGATACCCAGGAGGTGAAGATGTCAAGGTGGAAAGAAGGCTGCACGCACCAATTGGCGAGGCCTCCACCATCGTGGGAGAGAGGAGGGGCAGAGAGAGGACGGGGATGCGACGAAGGGGAAGCAAGCGGAGAGTTAAGCTCCTGCTCAACTTAGCTTCTGTTTTTTCACTATTCAGTAATTTCATCTTTTTTATTTTGTTAGATTTTTAGGTTTTTTTGTATTTTTTTTTTATATTCCTTTGTATTGTCCGTGATGTACTAATATGTTTTTTTCTATTTTTCTATTTTTTAAATTTAATTATGTCAAATAAGTCAACTCATCTACAAGAAAAAATAAATCAGCTACAGTAAAAAAAGCTATAGGCCATCGCTTCCCTAAAACGAAGTTGAGGCGGTTAATCTGGGCTCTGATTACCCTAATCAAGTCGACAAAAAACAGGGCTTCTCAGGTGGGCTACGGTAGTTGGCCCAGTAAAATTGGAAAGTAGCTACAATTAGGACCATGCGTTCTAACACTTCAAAATAGAATTAAACGGCCATCGCCACCTAGACAGAAGAAATGAAATTAAATTCAAGAGAAAATAAATCTTATATGCCACTCCAAGTATATGAAATGTTAAATTTGCCATCCGAGTTTGATGTTCCTTGTATTTGCTACTGGAAACAGATGTCACTCATGTTATATGCCCCGTTCAAAGGTCAAGGCTGGCCTTGTTCCATGCCAATTCTGCTATCGAAAATACGGCCAGCCCATGTGCCGATTGGACTTTGTCTGGATGTAGATATTACACATGTTATAGAGCAATGTATATTTGGGCCTTTGTTTTCCACCACTGGCAGTTGAAGGTGCAATGGAGAATGGGTGGCATATGTTTTTGTTGGCAAATACAAGCAATATGCTAACTCGGATGAAAGAACCAATGGGACATCTTATTTTCAATTTCTAAACTGTTTTTTTGATTTTTTTACAGTAACTAGCTTTCAAACATAGTGCTTTTTAATACACAATTTACAAGTTGATTGTAGTATACACTGTAGCGATTTCATTATCAGTCAAAACCGCACACGAGTTTATGTTACTCCATACTCTCTCACGAACTGCATAAAAGACATAAGCCTCATCTATAAGCCAAAAGTCGAAGAAAAAAAAACGATCTCAATATTACACAAACTCGGAGTGGTCTATAAAATTTTTTATAAATTCAATCATAGGTACCAGGAGAAGAGAAATTAAACCAGGTCAGCATCGTAAAGGTCAATATTTAGATAAATAACATCATAATATTGTAAAAAGAGAATTGAATTGCCCTCGTATTCTTTTGGATGTTGTCAAAGAAGCCTCGCCTCCCAATTGCTTGTAATGCGTTGCATTATAAATCCCAGCCCACATACTTCACGCACTAGTTCGCTAAGCACTGGAAACTGATCCTCTCTCTCCCTTGGTGCCTCAAAGGCAGAGGCAAATAGTAAACCGAAGGCACAAAACGGCAAAGTACTGTAGACGCTACAGCAAATCAAAGGTACTTTTTTTACTGCAGCTATCCCCTTTCTTCCGAAATCCAAAGGGTCTATTCTTTTTGGCTGCGGCTTATAGCTTTGGTTGAAATTTTTGAATTTTAGCTGTTTGTGACAGAGATTACGGAGAGAGATACTCGCTTGCGATTTTGAATAGTACAGATGTTGGGCTTTTAACGTATACTATAATTAACTTGTAGACTCCATCTTAAAAAAATACTCCATTTAAAAGTTAGGTACTATAATAAAAGTTAAAAGTCGTTTTGATAAGCTGAAAAGATCAGGCAAAGCTAAGATTTGCCCAAATGCAAATCACTCTGCTTCTCTGCTAGAGGATACGAATCCCTAATCACGTATGAAGAGAATTGAACGCACACATGGAAGATTGAAGTACCCGGATTTGTCGCTTAATTAACTATTCTCCACTCAGTTGAAATTATAATGTTCCTGGCTAAATAAGCCAGACGGTTTTTATCTGACGGTGAACAGTTGAGAGGAGTATTTAATATGGACTTTTTCCTAACCTATATCCCGTAACCTGACGATATTATAATTCCCGGCCACCGGATAGCACACGAGTGACAAGGTGCTGCCCCTTGCTTCTCCATGAAACAAACATACTAGCACCGTGCTGCTCAGCCAAACGCTCGTGGCACCATCCGGTTACACCAGCCGCGCCAACTCGGGCGCGGAGTGGATTGTGTTCGACCACGTCGACGGCCTCACGGTGTCGGGCGGCACCATCGACGGCACTGTGGGCGTGCAAGGCGGCCGGGCACGGCGGCTGCCCGGACGGAGCAAGTGTGAGTCGTGCTGTACTAGACACTAACGTCTGATGGCGGGAACGTACTTACGTGCAAAGTCACATAATCACACCATTTGTCTGTGTTGTGCGCGGCAGCCGCTGACGGTGCGGAACTCGAGGGAGGTGCTGATCAGCGGCCTCAAATCGGTCAACAGCGAGCTGTACCACGTCGTGATCGACAGGTGAGAGGGCGTGGCGGTGCAGGGCGCCAAGATCGTCGCGCCGGAGAGCAGCCCCAACACGGACGGCATCCACGTGCAGTCCTCGTCTGCGGTCAGGATCACCAGCGCCAGCATCCAGCAGACCGGCGACGACTGCATCTCCGTCGGCCAAGGCACGAGCAGCCTGCGCGTCGAGCATGTCAGCTGCGGCCCCGGCCACGGCATAAGTTGAGCTTAGGAGTACATGCTGCAGGTTGTTCTTCAAACTAGCGTGTCTACTTCTGTACACGAATGTTGCGTGTGTGCGCATGAACCGAGTGTCAGCAAGTGATTGTTTGCATTGCAGCATAGGGAGCTTGGGGAAGGAGAGCGAGGAGAGGGGCGGGGAGAACGTGACGGTGACCGGGACGTCGTTCGTCGGCACGGAGAACGGGCAGCGGATCAAGACGTGGGGGCCGGAGGCGTGCGAGGGCGCCGACGTGCGCGGCGTCGTCTTCGATCACGCGCTCATGCACGACGTGCGCAACCCCATCATCATCGACCAGAACTACCGCCCCAACCACGACGGCCAAGGGTGCCCCCATCAGGTGCGTGCGACGCAACGGAAACATTTGCTTCAGCAGACACCTCTATTCGACCTAGCTCACTGTTTCAATGTCTTCTGCGTGTTTCAGAGCTCAGTGATAGACGAGAGAACTCGTTGATTGAATAATCAAGAATCTGGGCAAGCCTCTCTCCGTATCATACAAAACAGGAAGGATACAAAACAGGAAGGAGATTGCCAGACTTGCCTAAAATAGTAGTATGCACATGCATGTCTACCGCACTAATCAAGGAGCGCTAAACAGGGATAAAAATCCTGCTAATAGTAGTCTAACACCCTCCCGCAGTCTGAGCGTGGCTAGCCACAGGGAAGAACGTTCAGACTGGACCTGAACTCAGTGAAGACCGAAGATGGTAGGCCCTTGGTGAAAATGTCAGCATACTGGGAGGATGTAGGTACGTGCAACACCCGAACTGTGCCGACCGCGACTCGTTCACGGATAAAGTGAAGATCAATCTCGATGTGTTTGGTACGCTGATGCTGGACCGGATTTGTCGAGAGATACACCGCACTGACATTGTCACAATAAACAATAGTGGCGCGTTGGAGAGGAATATGTAATTCCTGAAGGAGCTGACGCAACCAAGTGGTCTCAGCAACGGCATTTGCAACTGCACGATACTCAGCCTCAGCACTAGAACGAGATACAGTAGGCTGCCGCTTCGAGGACCAAGACACGAGATTATCACCAAGAAAGACTACATACCCAGAGGTGGAGCGACGGGTGTCAGGACAACCGGCCCAATCAGCATCAGAGTAAGCGACCAGAGTAGAGATATCCGTGCGTCGAAGCTGCAAGGCATAATCCAAAGTCCCGTGCAGATAGCGAAGAATACGCTTGATCAAAGCATAATGCGGCTCCCGTGGGTCATGCATGTGAAGGCACACCTGCTGAACAGCATAGGAAATATCCGGTCGAGTGAACGTGAGATACTGTAGAGCTCCAGCTAGACCGCGGTAATGAGTCGGGTCAGCAACAGGGGCGCCCTCGGTGCCAGAGACCTTGGCACATGTGTCGACTGGCGTAGAGCATGGTTTGCAAGCTGTCATGCCAGCGCGCTCAAGAACCTCCAAGATGTACTGACGCTGACTGAGGAGGAAACCATCAACCTGACGAGTGACAGAAAGACCCAAGAAATGATGCAGCGGACCAAGATCCTTCATAGAAAATTCCCGCTGAAGTGCGACAATGACCCGGCGAAGCAGTGAAGTAGAGGAGGCCGTCAGGACAATATCATCAACATAGAGGAGCAAGTAGACTGTCTCACTGCCGCGACGATAGGTAAATAAAGATGTGTCCGACTTGGCACTCACGAAGCCCAAAGAGAGAATGTGAGTGGCGAAGCGACTATACCAGGCGCGGGGAGCTTGCTTCAGACCATACAGAGATTTGTTGAGGCGGCAGATGAAATTCGGGTGAGCGCTATCAATAAATCCAGCAGGCTGTACACAATAAACGGTCTCATCAATGGTGCCATGCAGAAAGGCATTCTTCACATCCAACTGATGAACAGGACAATCATGCGAAAGAGCCACTGTCAAGACTGTGCGAATAGTGGCCGGCTTAACCGCAGGACTGAAGGTTTCATCAAAATCAATTCCAGGACGTTGAGTGAAGCCACAGAGGACCCAACGTGCCTTGTACCGATCCAAAGAGCCATCGGGGTGAAACTTGTGGCGATAAACCCATTTGCCAGTCACAATATTAGCGCCAGAGGGACGGGGAACTAAATCCCACGTATTGTTGGCAAGAAGAGCAGAGAACTCATCAGTCATGGCGGCCCTCCAATTCGGATCAGCTAGGGCCCCACGATATGTCTTCGGAATTGGAGACAAGGGAGCCACATGGAGATCGAAGATTTGTTTTGGTTGCCGAAAGCCGCGTTTCCCGCGCGTGACCATGACATGCTCGTGTGTTGATGGAGGGACGAGCGCAGCATTGGGAGGTAGGGGGTCCGAAGGCTCTGTGGCAGCTACAGAGTTGGCCGGCCCAGCGGCCGTGCCGGTTGGCCTGCCAGCCGCGCCAGGCAGCCCAGAGGCGGCCTCCTCAGTGGCTGCAGCGGACAGTTCGCCAGCCGCGCCTGACAACGACGATGGTCCACCTGCGCCAGGAGACGTTGCGCCATGCAACACATCCGGAAGTGACGACCCGGGGGCACCGCTGGCAACAGCCTGCGACAGGACATCAACAGGGGCAGCGGGGCACTGTGGGGCGTGTGAGGAGTGAGGTGCAGCAGCAGTCCGAGCAACCTGAGAACCTGAAAAACAGGGGGAACCAATAGGAATAACAGGTGCAGTATCAAACTCCGATAATAAATCAAGGTCGGATGAAGGAGGGGATGAGATCTCGGAGAAAGGAAAAGAGGTTTCATCGAACGTAACATGACGTGAAATGATGAGCTTATTAGAGGAGAGATCAAGACAGCGATACCCCTTATGCTCAGAGGGGTACCCAAGGAAAACGCAGGTGGTGGAACGTGGGGCGAGCTTATGGTCGGCGGTCGCGGAGAGATTGGGGTAGCAACGACACCCAAATACGCGAAGGTGACCATAGGAGGGCATGGTTCCGTGGAGGGCATAGAAAGGCATAGCGAAGGCCAGGGTCTTAGTGGGATGACGGTTTAGGAGATAGGTGGCTGTGTGGAGCGCCTCGACCCAGTAAGAGGAAGGCATGCTAGCCTGGAATAAAAGGGAGCGGATGATGTTGTTAGTGGTGCGGATGATGCGCTCGGCCTTGCCGTTTTGCGACGAGGTGTAGGGGCAGGACATGCGGAGAACTATGCCGCGAGTAAGGAAGAACGCGCAGGTGGAAGAGTTGTCAAACTCACGGCCATTGTCGCATTGGACTGACTTAATAGAGGCGCCGAACTGGGTAGAGACATAAGCGAAAAAGTTAGCGAGAGTAGAAAAAGTGTCAGACTTTAGGCGGAGGGGAAAAGTCCAAAGAAAATGCGAGCAATCATCAAGAATAACTAAATAATACTTGTAACCAGAGACACTAGCAACAGGGGAGGTCCAAAGGTCACAATGTATTAAATCAAAATTATTGGCGGCTCGCGAAGTGGACTGACTAAACGGGAGACGCAAATGACGCCCAAGCTGACAAGCATGACATAAATGTTCAGACTCGCTCTTATTACAGGGGATGGCAGAAGACGACACTAAACGGGACAAGGCGTCATGACCGAGATGACCAAGACGTTGATGCCAAAGGGTGGAGGTGGTGCCGGCGGCGAGCGCAAGGGGCCGAAATACCGATGACAGGAGAGGGTAGAGAGGCCCGGAACTATTGCACCTGACGATCACGCTCTGGGTTTTGAGATCCTTCACAGAAAAGCCGTATGGGTCAAATTCAACAGAACAACTATTGTCTATGGTGAACTGACGAACGGAAATAAGATTCTTAATAAGTTTAGGAGAAACAAGAACATTATTTAAGTGGAGGGAACCCTGAGCGGTAGGAAAAGATGAAGAACCAGTGCTAGAAACGGGTAAAAGAGAGCCATCACCAACAACAATATGGGATGGTGTAGAAAATGAAGGCGGATGAGAAATGCAAAGAGTACCGGAGTTTGATGTCATATGAGTTTCGGCACCAGTATCCATGTACCATTCCGTTGTCGGTGGCGGCTGTAGAGTCATCGTGTTGAACGTCGAAGCTAGCGCGTTTTGGTCCCAAGAAAAACCACCGGGATGGTGAGCCCAACCGGTGCCACCAACTTCAGAGGGAGGCAGCGGCAATGGGGCTAGCGGCGGAGGCGGCCCAGGGCGAACGCCTGCAGACGGCCCAGGTAGCGGCTGCAGCCCAGCGTGGAAGGCCTCCGGACGAGGTGGCTGGTGAGCGGCAGGCGCCCTGATGGAGGGGAGCTGGCGACCATCGGGTGGGGCAGCCCAGAGAGCCTGGAACGTGCCATAGGCTGGCTGCCAGCCGGGTGGAGCAGGACCAGGCCGCGCGGGCGAAGAGGCCCACAGCGTGGCTGGTGCAGGCGCCCAGGGCATGACCGGCGTGGAGGAGCCGCCGCCACCGTTTCGCTTGCCGCTGCGCCTGCTGGTCTTCTTGCTGCTGTGGCCGGCGGCGGGGTTGTACAGCGATGGCACAGGGAGACGGGAGGCCGAGGCGGCGAGGGCCTGCGCTGGGGCGCCAGGCTTCGCCTGCATGGTGAGCTCGGTGAGTCGAAGATCGGAGCGCACCTCGATGAAGGTCGGGAACGGCCGTTGCCGTTGGATCAGCGCCACCATATAGGCGAAGCGGTCGTTGAGGCCACGGAGGGCGTTGAGGACGAGTGTGCGGTCACGAACTGGTTCACCAAGATCAGCGAGTTGGTCGGCCATGGCCTTAAGACGGCGGCAATAGTCATCAATCGACAGATCGCCTTGGACAAAAGTGCGAAACTCGGCGTCGAGGAGTAGCGCACGGGTCTCCTTGTTCCCGATGAACTGCTGCTCCAGCCCCAGCCAGACGATGCGAGCTGTGGGCGGACCATCCTCGCGGTTCATCACCACCTCGAGGAGCTCGGGGGTGATAGTGCCATAGAGCCATGAGAGGACAGTGCAATCCATGCGCTTCCATGAGACGTCGGCGGAGCGGTCATCGTCGGAAAGCACGTGGTCGGCCAGCGCATATCGCTCAAGCGTGTTGAGGAAGAGACCGCGCCAGCGATTGAAGTGGGGCGACGTGAGATCGAGGATGATCGGCACGAGAGCCCGGATGTTGAGGATGGCCGCCGCTTGAGCATGCAAGGCGGCGGTAGCTGCGGCGACCTCGCCGGCGATCACCATGGCGCGGGCATCGGCGGCGCGGCGCTCCTCCTCCAAACGGGTGGCCTCCAGGCGCTCAGCCTCAAGGCGCGCGCCTCCAGGCGTGCAGCCTCTTGGCGAGCTACCTCTTGGCGCTCTTCTGGGGTGAGAGCGGCGACGCGACGCTCCAGTTCGCGCCGGGCGGTCGCAGCGGCGTCCGGGATGGACATCGGCGAGGTGTGGCGGCGCAGCTAATGTTTGCGGAAGCTGAGGTTCGGAACGAACCAATCTGATACCATGATAGACGAGAGAACTCGTTGATTGAATAATCAAGAATCTGGGCAAGCCTCTCTTCCCTATCATACAAAACAGGAAGGATACAAAACAGGAAGGAGATTGCCAGACTTGCCTAAAATAGTAGTATGCACATGCATGTCTACCGCACTAATCAAGGAGCGCTAAACAGGGATAAAAATCCTGCTAATAGTAGTCTAACACTCAGCTGTGAAGATCAGTGACGTCACGTACACTGACATTCAGGGGTCGTCTGCGTCGCAGGTGGCCGTGAAGTTTGACTGCAGCCCGAGCAATCCGTGCAGCGGAGTCGGTCTGCAGGACATCAAGCTCACCTTCGACGGCGGCAAGCCAGCACGCAGACGGCACGGCTTCAGGCCTTGTCATGCCTCCCAGTTGCTTGTAAGTTGTAACGCTTTACCGGAGAGATCTTGTGATCCAAATGGAGTACTTCACATAGTTCGTTCAACACGTACATATCAGAAGATATCAATATTATAACTAACACATATTTAATTTTTATTGATCTTCTATTTATTTATTTATATACAAGTATATGAGTATGAACACCCTCACGCGTAAATACTAAGCACTATATCTAATGGGAACATCAGCACTAATAAGAATATTAAACAATAGTAAAAACACATGTACACTAATGGGAATACTAAATAACAGTGTAAACACAACTATTCTAGTTGTTTAACACTCCCCCAGTCACAACTAGTGAGGTTGAGATTGTGTCGTAAGATCTTCAGTTGTTGTATTCCAATTGATTTGGTGAGACCATTGGTTAATTAATCCCGTGATGATATAAACCAAATCTCCAACGCTTTTCTTACCACTCATTCTTGGACAAAATAAAAGTCCACCTCAATATGTTTAGTTTCAACATGGAATACAAAATTAACAGAAAGATATGTGGCTCTAAGGTTGTCATACCACAAAACAAGCATTTGCGATTGATAAATTCCAAGTTCTCCCAATAGATACTATATCTAAAGGATTTCTGCTATGGCATTAGCAAGAGCCTTGTACTCTACCTCAGTATTGGATTTCGCTACTGTGGCTTGCTTCCTTAAACACCATGATATGAGATTGGAGACCTTCTATCATCTGTTGATCCTGTCTAATCTGTATCAGAGAATGCACTGACCAAACTAGAAGTAGACTTGCGAATACAGAGTTCGACACTCACTATATCGTACATATTGTAAAATTCCTTTTTACCATTGTCCAATGATGTTCGGTTGGTATATGTAGAAATTGACAAATCTTGTTGACCACATGTTATATCTGATCGTGTCAATGTTAGTTACTGTAAAGTACCTACTATACTCTTACATCATGTTGCTTCTACAACTGATAACTCTCTCCGATCCGACCTTAATAATTTTTTAGTTGTCGACATTGAAGAAGTTAGTGATTTGCATGTTGTCATATCAGTCCATTGTAGAAGGTTGGTGGAATATTTAGACTGAATAATGACGAGATCCTCTCGTAATCGACATACTTCGATGCCCAAGAAGTAATGAAGATCACCAAGATCCTTGAGAGCAAACTCTGGCTGCAATTTCTGAATCAAGGTATGAATAGCCTGAGGAGATGAGTTAGTGACAATAATGTCATCAATATAAACAAGAATATATGTGATCACACCACTATAATCAGTGGTGAAGCCAGGATTAAAATCAAGGGTGGGCTAATATGCTAAACTAGATTGTTACAAACATAATTTTTGCCCTTGTTTAATTCAAATTTGTACATGAATAGAAAAGAAACAAAACAAAAAAAGAAATACAACAAAAGTATCTTAGTAATAAAAAGCGCATCTCAAAAAATTATAAATGTGCTTCCGGTAGTAGATATCAGTCATCTGCATACCAAAAATAGCAAAATTAGTGATACGATAGCTAATTGTAAATGATTATGAACATTTAAGAAAAAACATAACATACCACTAGCATGTGAAAAATCTTAATTTTAATTTTTATCTCTAATAATTCAAGTTGATCGATGGCAATGATACAATATTTATATAATCTCTAACTATAGCTCACAACCGGCAAGTCAAAAGCACCTCCAAATCCCTTATTTCCCCACTCCACTCGGCTGCTCGACCGACCCCTACCGAATCCAATCCGCCGTGCAAGGCAGCCGGTCCCCAGTCTCCAGCACACACCGCCTCACGGCCTCAGATGCGACAGCGATGCCTCAACAGCAATGTAGCCAGCGGGCAGCGGCCCAATAGCTCCCACGGTCCCACCCCATCTCCCCTTCCCGTCTTCCCCTCTTCACGCTTCGGCATCAGCTGCCGGTGTAGGAAGCCTCAACGGCTCGGCCGCCACTAGCCTGGATCTGCGCGCCACCCGCTCACTCGAGCATCGGATCTGCTCGGCCTTGGCGGAGCCTCGACGACTCGGCCGCCACCCGCCCTCCTGGAGCTCCGGATCTGTTCGGCCTTGGCGGAGCCTCGACAGCTCGGCCACCACCCGCCCAAATCTATGTGCCACCCACCCGCCTGGAGCACTAGATCTGCTCGGCCTTGGTGGAGCCTCGACGGCTCGGCCACCACCCGCCCGGATCTGTGCGCCGCCACCGCCAGGTGCGTGCACAATCCTTGTCACCCGTGTGTGTGCCATGTGCGTATGTGCTATGGACTACTGGTTTGTGGATTTGTGGTCTGATCTTTGTGCATGGACCGCGTGGTGGATGTGTCGTCTCTCGGTGGTTTGCCTAATGCCTGTGGTGGATGTTTGGATGAAGATTCTAAGCCCTCATCTCTACTTGGCTAGCCTAGCTTGGGGGGTGTTTGGGGCGGGCCGAAGGGTGGGCTGAAGCCTGACGAAGCGCACCAGTGGCTTTGCCCCTGACTATAATTATAGGTGAATAGGGACATGTCCGCTCGAAAAGGAGAAAAATCAAGTTCTTGTAAATAAGAACCGAGTCGAGAATACCAAGCATGAAGTGATTGCTTCAACATATAAAGAGCTTTATCTAGTTTGCACACATGATGTGAAAACTGTGGATCCTCATTACCCAGTGGTTGTCGCATGCGCATGAACACACCCTTTTCCATAATGCCATTCTATACATCCAATTGACAAAGCAATCATCCGTGTGACACTGCTAATGATAGAACAAGACGAATTGTAGTGAGTTTCATAATCAGGCCGAACATTTCTTCATAATCAATCCTGTACCATTGTTTGAACCTTTTGCAACTAATCTGGCCTTGTAGCATTTAATAAAACTATCAGCTTTCTTCTTCAATTTAAATACCTACTTGCAGTCAATGATATTATGACCAGGCTGAGATGATACCAAGTACTCTGTCTTGTTCTTTAAGAGTGTCTGATATTCGGCGTCCATTGACTTCTTCCAATTTCTGTCACAAAGAGCATCACCAAGAGTTGTCGATTCGGTCATAACAAAAAATGCGTGTCGGCGGGCATCACATTGCACTATGTCGTTGGTGCGAATTCTTGGTTAGTGAATGTTGTTCTGCAGCCTTGTTTGTATGGGATGAGGCGATGGTATAGGAGGATTAAGTGGTGGAGATGAAGCCGTGTCGAGTTTCATGGTTGTGCCAGGGACACATGGAGTAGGTGAAGCATCAAATACATATGTGGGGTCAGCAGAATCCTCTGCGAGACACTTGTTGGCAAGCAACAGGATATCTTGTGCGGGATTCAAGAAATCAATGCCCTTGGGATCTGCGCCAACAGCACCCACCGAATCATCCAAGGGTCTATCCTCGTAATCTATCACTTGGAGTCATCGCTTGGATTTGTTGTAGGCAAGTCACCTATAGCCTACACAAAGGTGAACAATAGATTCAGCTGGATAGCTAGGTCAGATTGTAGATAGCCAGGTCAGATTACACAACAACATTTGAATCAAGTATACCAATACCCGTATTAGTTTCCCTACCATTCATGCATCCCACAACCGGAGAAAAATTTGTGGAGGCCAAGGGAGGAAAGATCAAAATTTGGTCAAGTAATGGTTGATCTGATGGTGGTGATTTTTCATCAACCAAAGAAAATTGTTGCTCATCAAAGACTACATCACGAGAAATATAAATCTTACCTGAAGAGATATACAAACATTTGTAGCCTTTAATGAAGAGAGCATATAACCAACTAAAATACACTGTTTAGACCAAAGTTAGAGTTTTCAATCATTATATGGACAGATATAGGGCCAATATGCACACCTCGAAAGTTCTAAGAAAGGAATAGTATGAAGATATTCCAATAAGACGGTCTAATAGAGTTGAGTTTAAAGTCGATTTTCCAAAAGTAGATAACGTTTTACTAAGGAGGCGATTTAATAAATGCACTGATATGCTCTCATGTCCTTAAGTCTAGATTCTAATCCTTTCATTCCAAAAGTAAACTTACCAAAAATAACTGTCCTCTTTTAATTATAAAACTATCTACTTTCCACCCGGTAAGGTACGATCCCTAGTGATCACTGTAGTCCGTATTCCAATGAACTGGCATGAATTCATGATTTTATTAGCACTGCGCAGGCTTTGTACCACTGTACCCAAAACTGCTCTGAACCTTCTGAACTAGGTTTTCCACACTGCCGTAGGTGCGGATTCAGGCTCAAAACACAGAACCTTTCTTCGATTACGTTATTCCATCCACCAGCCCATCTATTGTCCATCGGTGTGCCAAGTTGCTTACTTGGGATCCACCGACTTCCAATAGTGTTTGGTCGGACTGGCTTCTGGCCCAACACTCCGCCTAACGCATATAGCGTCTGCTCGGACTTACTCACTTCCAGACTTGCGTTACTGGTCCTGAGCTTCATCCATATCTTACTCACGCATAAATACTTACCCAGTGTGGTGGACTGGTTAACGTAATGGGTTACTAAATTCTGCCCGCCCAAGACGGGGAGATGGTTGGCACGATAGTTACAGTTCCCGATTCTGAGTGAAAATAGGGTAAGTCCTTACATGATATCCATATGTAAAGGGGTCCACCTAACCTCTCTGCATCCTTTCTCGTAACCCCTTTACCCACCATATACTTACACACACACACAAGAATATACATATACATCTCTGTTGGTGGTTCGCTGCTCTTCTCAGCGGTACTACGACTAACAACTCTCATTCATTTTTCTTTCTTTTTCTCCTATTTTCTTTTCTCGATTAACTCATAAATAACATCATTATTCTCTCATCTCTGATCAAAAGAACTAGCTTTTATGCAATTAAATATAATTATCAACATTGCTGAAAAATATCATGTACATTTAACATAACTAAGTGCATGGTCAAAATGTGCTTGCCTGAGTAGTAGCGTGAACCGGAATGATAACAAGTTGAAGGTACTCCCTGGACTGGCTCCTGACCGGACTCTGAAATACCGAGGCTAAATTTAACCAAATAGGTATTTAGAATATTAATTTTAAGAAATTTATTTTCCTTCTTCTATATGTATATATATACACACATATATGTATATTTATATATAGATACACATGTATACACATATACACACACACACATATATATATATATATATATATATATATATATATATATATATATATATATATGTATATGTATATATATGTATGAGTTCACACCCATATATATATATATACTAGTAAGGTGCCCGTGCGTTGCAACGAAAAACCAAATAAAAGTGATGGATACTATCAAATATGATCTCAAACTGAATAATAAACATCAACTTTTTCTTACGTCATTATGTATTAAACAAAACATACATGTTAATACTCGTAAATAAATCAAAAATATATACAGAAATGATAGTAAACAAGAAGTGTCATGTATCACAAATTCACAATCGGTTAGCGTGAACAAGCATTTACCTTGGCACGTTGCATATGATCACAATCAAGCAGATATGAAGGAAAAGCACCCTCTTGAACATCATCATTGACCTTTTGTCGAGAAGTTGACTCATCATGCATTTTCAGGCTGCAAAGAAACAATTGACAATAAGGCCCCATAAATGCGACTGCAACCAAAAAGGCAGAATCTACACTGCAAGGAAAACTTAATTTTCATGCTCACATCCCCTACTCCATAATTGTTTGAGAGTGCCGCTTGCTAGAAAGAGTTGTGTGCTACGTCGCTAAGTGGATTTATACAAAATGATCGGAAGACAAAATACAGTAAATAATGCAAAAGCATGCTGATATGTGTGGATCAATTTTACTATCTGATTTGGCGGCAGTTAGTTGCCGACCCGGTAAATAAATGAAAACAATCTGAAGATTATCAATTTATCATACCTCTTCAACTTTCCTTTGTTCTCTTTTCAACTGATTCTTCATAGTGGTTTTGCTACACTTAATGGTGTGCGGTGCTTCTTAATGGCATGTTGCAGATAACGAATGCATTGAGATATTGAAATGTTTCAGGTTAGGCTAAGAGGTAAAAAAGATTACCTTTCCACCCAATTCAACTACTTTACGGTTCTCTATTTGCTTCCGCTCCTTCTATGTAGAGGCACCTATAAAATTAGCATCAGGTGAATGTTTGTACAACAATAAATCCTAACAATCAAAATTAAGATTTTTAAGGAGAGATGGAATACATATCCTTTTATTCTAGTCTTTAAAAAAATGTAAAAGTGAAATGCTGAATACCAAAACCACATATATTAAACGAAGTTAACTGATATAATTTAATTGACAAATGTTTTACTTCTATTTCCTCAAGGATGTAAGAGGAGCCATTTCGAAGCATGTCCAGTGTCCACTCGCAGCTGATACAGCTTGTGCCTAAACACCAAGCAGAACTTGGAACAATTGAAAAGGTCTGCAT
This sequence comes from Melocanna baccifera, assembly GCA_036346265.1. NCBI lineage: Eukaryota > Viridiplantae > Streptophyta > Magnoliopsida > Poales > Poaceae > Melocanna > Melocanna baccifera. The sequence continues at coordinate 28,432,359 of CM070677.1, read as the reverse complement.
TATAAAGCAATTAATAACAGGTAGATATGTTATATTATCATACAAAGGCATGTACATTCAAGAACTCCAAAAGCACATGCAAACATCAAGCTAACAATTCCGCACATATTCTCTTTAACTTGTAGCATGCTCATTCTAAGCAAACAATACACTAATCCAAGAATGTCTGTATTGAATCAAACTTAAGAGATAATATTGAGCGTCCCACTTTAAGAGCACAACAGTGTGAACTAAACATGTTTAATTCTCCCAAATATTTCTACATATTAAATTTCTGATAAGTAGTTATATTTCAGCTCTGCACCACAATAGCATGGATGCATTAAAACCAATGTATTCCTCCACCCAAATCTTAGCATTCATGCAAAAAAACTAAGCAACTGAGCCAAACACTAAAAAAACACTAATGAAGCCTAAAAACAAGGTTTCCCTGATCCAATAGCCCATTTGGTGGCGGCGCACCTCACCAGGGCATATAACTCTGAGTTTAAAGATTCTTGTCGTGGATCTTGAACACCATCCGAAATCGGTCGCGACGGTAATAGCGAAGCACTTCTTCCCACCTTCACGGCGAGCGGATCCTTCGCAAATCACCACGACACAACAACACAAACGCACGATTCATTTGTAATTTCAACGCATGAAGACTCGCCGGATCAAGAACCAACCCAACCCGGAAGGAAGTGCGCGAGATTGTGGAAGTCGGCGGGAGACGCGGGAGGTAGAACTTGCGGCGCGCGCCATGAGTAGGCGAGGACGAGGAGGAGCACCGTTGGGCATGGATGGGGTGGGGATCACCACTTGGAGGACGGCGCGCGCCCATGGCGGCGTCGTGAGTCGGTCCTCCAGTGCCGCACCTCCCGGCGAACACCACCAATGGAAGGTCTCGATCGTCTTGAGCACCGCTTCAGCCTCCTCTGGCTCGGGTACTGGGAGTTGCAGCGCCTTCTTCGTCTTCCACCGTCCATCGTTCACTCCGCGCGCCGCCCGGCTTATCCGCGCCACTGCTGAACGATCTTCGGCCGCGGAGGGGGGAGGATGCTGGGGTAGGAGGCGGCGCGCGGGATAAGGAGGAGGGGTGAGGCGCGGCGCTGGGAGGGAGGAGGGAGGAGGCGGCGCGCGAGGTTAGGGGAGGGAGGCGGGGGCGGCGGAGGGAGAGCGAGGTGGCGGGGGAGAGCGAGGGGGGGGCGGGGCGGCGCGCGGTTGTGGGGCGGCGGGAGGAAGAGCGAGGAGGATTGGGGAAGAGCGAGGGAGTAAGGGGTGATGTTGGGATTTTAGGGTTTAATCGATCGTGTGGTGAGAAGAGAGGAGAAAGATCGAATGGTTAAGAAGTGAGGAGGGTGGACGTGACGGCAACCACCAACTCCTTCTTTTTAAATAGTAAAGATATATATATATACATATATGTATACATATATGTATATACATATATGTATACATATATGTATATACATATATGTATACATATATATATATATATATATATATATATACATACGTATATACATACATATACATACATACACATACATATACATACATACACATACATATACATACATACACATACATACACATACATACATACACATACATACATACACATACATACACATACATACATACACATACATACATACACATACATACATATATATACATACATATACATACATATATATACATATATATACATATATATATATATATATATATATATATATATATATATATATATACATATATATATATATATATATACATATATATATATATATATATATATATATATATATATATGTATGTATATGTTGATCTTTATTTATGCAAATCAACCAATGGAATTGCTACTAATGAAATGGTATTGCCAAGCTAAACAAAAATAGTTCTAATTTAATAATAACAGAGAAGATCTTTTTGGCCTGAAAGCAATAACACAACACAACAAAATGAAGTTACTGGGGTCCTAAAATTTCCTTCTGCCCACGGCCTTGCGCACGCCGCCCTCCTGGAGCCCTTCCACCTCCCCTCTCTATAGTCTCTACTCCTCCCTTCCTACCTCTGCCTGCCTTCGGCTCCTGCTCTCACTCCCTCTCCCTACGGCTCTCCGCCGCCGCGCCTCTCTCTCTCTCTCTACGGATCTCCGCCACCTCTCTCAGCTCCCTGCGTCGCCTTACTCTTCGGCTACCCTCCCCTTCTCTCACGCCGCCTCTGCTCCCTCTCTTCTGCTCGCCTCTTACCCCTTCTCTTCTCGATTTTTCTCGTAGGGCTTGGCGCTAAGGGGAAAAGGTCAGGGTGGTCCCGATCTACGCGGATCTAGGGTGGATGAACTCCCTGGGACCGGATCTGGCGCGGCTCCCTACCAGTGGCGGCTTCTACGGCTTAGGGAACGGGTTGGAGTACTAGGTGTTGCGGTGGCTTAGCTATCGGTGGCCTGAGCTTCACCCCTACTCCACGGTGCTGGCTTCCTAACTTCAACACACTTTTATTGCTTGGTTTTGGGTATATGCTTGGCTGTGGGTGTTGGGTGGGGTCCGAGCAAAAATCCCAAAAGAGGTAATGGATAAAAAGAGGGTGTGACCTACTTGTTGTCGGGCTCCAACAAGAAAGAGGGTGGAATGGGGGGTCCACAGGCTGATCTTCACGAGGTTGTTGTCGGGGAAGAAGTCGTGGGTGCAGATCTTTGTCGGGGATCGGTTGGTGGTGGTGGTCCCCTGATGACTTCTTGCTTCTCTGCACCTGCCGGCTTCACTTCTGGCTGCTTGACGTCACTCCATCCTAGCTCCTCCTGGATTCTTGTGGCGATGCCTTCGATCTTTTCTTCCTGGCCTCTGGACGAAGGTGCACTTGGGTTAGGAGAGAGGGGTGGTGCTGAAGGTGTTGGGGGTTTCTTACCTCTAGTTTCTTTGAGCTCGTGGTCGTGTGCTTTGTAATATCTTTGGGGTATGCAGTAAGGGATAGATACACTGAGCTTTTGGGGGAGGTTGTATCTGAGCTGGTCCCTTCTGGGGTTGCACTGGCTGGAAGTAGCTGGCTGTGTCCTTGCGCTTATCTCTTCCTCTGATCCTCAGACCAAGGACCTTTATCAAAAAAATATTGTGGGTTTTGGTTTCTCGAATTACCGAATGATGACGCCACAGAGATATTGTTTGGAATGCTCTATCTAATTTTCTAGTCCCAAAACTAATCGCAAAGGGCGAAGGCGCCAATCGGCTCTCCCGAAACCACGTAGATACACAAATCCTTTCTCTTTATAAAACATTTTGTAAACATATTGTAACATGGAAGTATGGAAGAGTAAGGATATGCCAACTTCAATGATATGTTGATGTTTTCTCTCTCATAATGATTAATGCTTAAATTAATAATTACCGAGCTATTTTGTTGATAAAACCAAGCGGGCATGGAAGTATGTGATATGTTGATGTTTTCTCTCAGTCGAGCTATTTTGTTGATAAATGTGTGGACATGAAACATGATAAGTGATTTGAACTTATTGGAAAAAGGAATTCAACTTTTGCTATTCGTCTCTCCAATTGATTTGCATGTATAGGATTTTTTATTTAGAAAGCGCTCAACATGAGTTTAAAATTAGATGAATATATGATAGACATCAGCTTTATTCTTGAGACAGTAGATCCAGGTGAATTTACTGAAATCATCAATAAAACTCATATAGTATTTAAAACCACCAAAGTAAGTACACGCAGGCCCCAAACATTGGAGAAAACAAATTCAAGGGGTGTCAATGATACATTTTTTTGATCGAGAAACAGAAAGCTGATGACTTTTTCCTTGTTGACAAGTATCACAAATAGATGATTTGTTAGACTCAAGAAAAGAAGGTAAACTGTGATGCTGAAAAATCTGATCTACCATAGGGGACGAGGGATGGCCTAAATGGCAATGACACCACTCGTGACTATGTTTGATGATAGAGAGGGCCTTCCTAGATATAGCCAAACTACTAGGAATGGGGTATAGGCCATCCTCACTGGGACCGTAAAGGAGCACATTCTTCGAAGTATGATCCTTAATGAGAAAATACTCATGATAAAATTCAAGACAGATGTTATTGTCAATTGTGAGTTTATGAACATATAATAGAGTTTTATTTGTGTGTGGAATGTGAAGAACACTATTTAGGAATAAGGGTTTATGTGATGTATGAATTTTAGAATAACGAATATGAGCAATTTGCATACCGAACCATTTGTTATGTAAGCTTGAACTTTGCCGAAGTACCACTCGTGTATCGTCAGCTTGTTTAATTCTCCGATGGTATAATCAATCGCTCCAGTATCAATGTACCAGGGCGCATCAAACTCTAATCCTATGGTGACATTTACTACCATGTTCTCCTCCTACTGGAACGCATGATCGAAACGTATGTAGTATTTAAAAGCTACATGGTTGATCTTTCCACATAATTGGTAGAAAGGCTGATTATTGGACCCCTTGTTACCGTCATGATGATTGCTACCATCATGATAGTTGCTGTAATTGGTACCCTGGTACCGGTACTGTCTGTGGTCACTACCTTGGCCACATCCACGTCCACCATCTCCACCTTGCCCACACTTTCCTTGATTACCCTGAGACACCATGTTTGCGGAGGGCTAAAATATGAGATTGCTCTACTTGTGACATATCTCATAGTCTAGCATATGTGAGTAGAGATCGGTGAGGGTGATAGGCTCCATCCTAGTGGTGACGGATGTCACTAGCGCATCGTAAGAGTTGTCGAGGCCGGTGAGAAGATAAATGATGACCACATTCTCTTCAAGTGGTTTGCCGGTGGCGGCAAGCCCATCAGTAAAGCTCTTTGTTAAAGTAGTCGATCATCATCATGTCCCACTTCTGAAGCGTAGCCAACATCCGTCGGATTTGCATAATATGTGCCCTAGATTGAGTCGCATCGTGCCCTAGATTGAGTCGCAAACTTGCGCTCGAGGGCATTCCAGATTGCATCCGATGACGACAAAACAACACCTACCCTAACACCTCTGGTGAGAGGGTGAATAGCAGTAGGCTTATGCACGTCTAATCTTGTTGGAGCCAGACGGTATATGCAGGATTAGAAATCTATATGGCTCCATCTTCATCAACACCATGATTAACTAGGGTGACATCAAATTGGTTTCTTCTGCAAGACCAAGCCACTATGTGTCGTGAAGGACAGGAAGAACTTGCGCCTTCCACAGTAGATAGGTGTCTTGAAACAACTTCACATTGATAGAATTACCAAAATATAGGTGACCAATGGACATCCGACCGACGGTTTGAGTGTTGAGTAATCCTGAGATTGACGATTCTAGGTTAGCAGATGTATTTGTAGAGATTGTCATTGGATGGAAAGAACAAAGTTTGATACCATGTCAGAAGATTCAATAGAATGGTTTGTAACTGGCACACATTTGCATGCTATTGATCATCTATTTATATACAAGTACATGAATATAAACACTCTCATGTGTGAATATAAACACTCCTCTAATGGGAACATCAACACTAATAGAAATACTAAATAACAGTGCAAACACACTAATGGAAATAATAAACAATAGTAAAAACATAACTATCCTAGTTGTTTAACAGTACGAAGATAATTTAATACACAGAAGACTGGAGTACCAGGAATGTAGCTTTGCTCTGCTCTGTAGAAATTCTATTTTGTTCCAGGTGAAACGATCCATTCCCAAAACAAGGTTCAACATTATTGCTCCAAATTAACACAAGGGAATGCCCGAGTTCAAACTCCAAATTAATTATCGGTATAACGACTACTGCCAATTGAATAGCCTCCAATGAATCCACGGAGCATCGCTTGCAAACATTCCTCCGCTTCATCACCAAGCGCAGGTACATCCAGGGGCCAAATGCCATCCAGCCGCACATACAAGTATACACAAATCAGAATCCTTCCCTACAAGAAGTATGTCAGTTGCTCCTTCTTTCTCGACCCGCCTTTGCCATATAGGTCATTCCATTGCTTGATCTGATTCATGACAGCACCTTCACTAGCAAGGCTTGCGGCGACCTGCATAGTGTCAAACGCGCAACGGTTTAGCACTCTGCTTTTTGTGGTGATAAGGTTTATTTGTAGGAAATATTGTGTATGTGTAGAATGCACATGGAGTCACCAGTGACTTACTTGGTCCTTTGCCTGCCTCAAGTCATCCATGGTTATCGGCCTGAGGGTAATGGTCTCTCCAGCTTCGCCTTTTATGTCTTTCTCTGATTTATCTTTCTTGCCATTCTTGGGTACTGACTTGTCTTTCTCGCTTTTCTTGGTTTCTGACTTGTCTTTCTCGCCTTTCTTGGTTTCTGACTGGTGTTTCTCGCCTTTCTTGGTTTCTGACTGGTGTTTCTCGCCTTTCTTGCTTTCCGAATTTTCCTTCCCGCTTTCCTGATTTTTTGGGTTCTCTTCTGGTTCCTCCTTCACTCTCACTGAATTTTCTTCATTCTCCTTTTTATCCTGGGGCATCAAATAATCATTAGCCAATTTTAGATGATGATATGATTGGTCAAGCTACCTAATCAAGCAAACCAGTGATGGAGTTTGCAGGTCTTGTTGGGCAAAAATTACATGAAAAATGGCAAAGCCACGGATCATCAAATTTGGTTAAGGGATATGTTTCTGTTGGTTTTACCTTCTTCCTCTGTTGTTCTTTCTGAAGTAGTTCTCTGACAGGGCAATAAGCAGCCGCCACGCAAAAATTCTGGAAAAAAACAGCTTTAGTGTTTCAGAGAGTGACCACTGAATAGCTCCTACTTCCTAATACCACAGGTTCAAAACGGTGTACAAACCTTCAGATCACTGCCACTGTATCCTTCAGTCATTTTAGCAAGTTCCTTGAAGTCAATATTTTCAACCTTCTCTTTGGACAACAGCTTCTTCAAAATCAGCTGTCTACTATCTGAAGTTGGGAGGCCGACCATGATTCTGTTTGACACAACATGACACATCAGCAACTCATCTACACAAAGCTAAATCTCATCAAGACAGTTTTTAAAAGTACTCACTCAAACACACCTGTGCTCAAACCTCCTTACAATGGCTTCGTCAAGGTCAAACGGTCTGTTTGTTGCAGCAAGGACAAGAATCCTTTCGTTGGACTTCGATAAGAGTCCATCCCAGTGAATCATGAACTCATTCTTGATTTTCCGCGACACCTCATTTTCGTTGGGATGATCACGACTCCCTAACATGCTGTCCACCTCGTCCACGAAAACGATGGCCGGTGCAATTTTAGCAGCCAGACTGAACAAAGCCCGGATGCTCTTCTCGGTCTCTCCATACCATTTCGACGTGATGGTGGACATAGAGATGTTCAAGAAGCTAGCACCGGCTTCATTTGCTATAGCCTTAGCAAGCATCGTTTTCCCAGTTCCAGGTGGTCCAAATAGTAAAATTCCCCTGCATTGCTTCAGGAGACCACCTTTGAAGAGGTCAGGCCACTGAAGTGGGAGCATGACAAGCTCCTGAAGTGACCCTTTGATATCAGCCAGTGCTCCAATGTCATCAAATGTCACTCCTATTTCACTGGCGGGTATAACCGATTGTCTAATCCGCTTTTCGTATTCATCATCTGGAATATCCTGTAAGTTGAGATGGCAAAACTGTAAATAATAAGTAACTAGTCATGTGTCCAGTGTATTGCAACGGAATTAATTGGATGTATAGAGAATCATGCTATAAAAGAGGGCTACTTTGATCGATTGAAAAGTGGAGAGTGGTGAGAAGTCAAAGGAATAGGATGGTTGGAGGAGAACATACGTACGACCACCAACTCCTTTTATAATAGTAATGATTACATTAGTAAACTGCTAAAGATAACATGTTGCTAGTTGAAAATATGGGATACCTTCTTTGCCTCATCCTTTGCTTCCACTGTATCTTTCCCAACGTTGCTCTCTTGGAAAATGCTTAATCCCTGAGATAAGCTGTGAAATAATCATGTTAGCAAAAGCTGGAGATAGAGCTAAGAATGGATCATCATGATAAATTAGCTAACCTCTCCGAAGAAATAATGAGCTTCCCGTTTCTGTATTCAGGGGCCATGTCATTCATCAAATGGTAAGAGACTGCTGGGGCCATAATTTCTTCTATGTAATTTGCAATAACTTTAAAATCATCATCTGCATTGATTGAGTTCAAATCATCACACTCCAGATTGTTTGCTGAGAGCACCGCTGCAATGTGGTTTCTAACTTCTTGACTCTGGATTTTCATCATATCTTCTTCCATTTGGGTTTTCCATTTCTCAAGATGGGTCTCCTCTTTGGGAGGCTTGGTCTCCAGAATATATGGGAATAGAGCCCTGACACCCTCATCAACATCGTCGCTATCTTCATCAGATTCAAGGAAGTATGAACCAATTATCAACACTCGTCCAGATAGTTTGTTCAACATTTTCTGGAACATAGAATATGCTCTCTCTGAACTAGCAAGGAATTGGTTGACATCTCTTATGTAAAGAATAACTGGATTGCATTCAGAAACGGAAGCTATGATCTGCAAAAATTATTCCAATATCAGATCACAATACAAATAATGCACGTCAAATTCGATCAAGCAGCTGAATGCCTGAATTACCTTGTAAAGGGACTGTATGAGAATTTTTTCATCTAAATTCCAGCTTTGTCTACATGAATCTGCATCAGAAGAGGACCCGTAAGTAACTCACACATCCAAAATTGTGACTTTGTACCTGCACTATAAATCTGTGCAAAAGAAGAGACAAGGTTGGCCCACAAATAGCTAAATAGACTAGGACAAGCACATTTTAATTTAGCTTCCGAATTTCAGCTGGATGAACCAATATGGACAGACACATTTTAATTTACTGGACAATGAGGATGCTGGGTTGTCTGAAACTAGTCGAAGCTGGCAAGTATGCCTTACATTTGATCAATGCACAAGAGAAATGGTGGCATAAGTGAATGAGAATCTTGTTGAAAAGAAATAACTCACCAAAGTCTTCAGAAGATTCTGAGTCACAGTCCTTCGCACCAGGTAATAAATATACGTGAACCCGAACTGAAGGCATGTTGTTAGTGCAACAATGGCTGAAGAAGTGGCAGAAAAAAATGATTAGAGACTCAATATAATATAAAATGATTAGAGACTCAATAGAATATCTTTATCCGAAGCTTAATATCCTCACAGATATATATATGTTACCTCGGCCTCAAATCCAGAAGGCCCATTTCACGATGCAGTGATCCTGCATTAGTGTTTTATGAAAACACAATCAGAACACCACAGATATTGTAGCAAGGGCGTTGCATCACATGCATGATTAAGGGAAAGAAGACTCAAGTAACAAGCCTGAAAGTTGATAGGCAGAAGCCGTGCGAAAAAAAAAAAGCTAACAGCAGGCCTTGCGTAAAGATGGACTTACAAAGAAAAAATATTAAATTGTTCTAAAAAAAGAAACTGATTAATGCTTTGATACCTCTTGGTTTATCCTTCTTGCGAAACAAGTTGAAAAATCCAACCAAACCAGACACTGTATCCAAGGCTGTCCTGGTTTCGGATCTTTTATGAACCTGCATCAAGAACAAATCAACGGAACTTTCATAGCAATGCCAGTTTTACAAAATAGTAGGCGCAGCAAATGCTCCTATGCTGTAAAATTGTACATTCAGGATCTCTACTTTCTCGAATTGTTCAATGTGGACATGCTAGTGCTGTCCTTACTCAAGGACCCCATGGTTTCATTCGAGGACAACACGTTTCACACTCAAGTTTTGTTTCCTGAAGGAAAAAAAGGCCAAAAACCTGATCGTGGAAAGGCGGCGATACAGAGGCCCTCAATGTACTGAAGAAAGCATTTGCAGGTCCACACAATTAACTGATGAACAGTATTGAAAATCCTGGATTTTGCCTTCCCCTCAAAATATCAACCGAATGCACCATACAAAATGAAACTACCATCTACATGCATAAGGCGGAATTAGGGTACCAACCAGAATATTGCTTGGGGTGCCGTACTTGTGCTGGATCTGCAATGGCATTCAACGACAAAGAGTTCAGGATCATAGCAGAACAGGGTGACAGCAAAATTACAATTGCCCGAATAGTTTCTAACTGACCCGGCGTGAGAATTCGTCGACATCGAGCAGCAGCAGGCGAGCATTGAACTGGTGCGCCAGAGCCTTGGCGAGCGACTGCAGGTACAGCTCTGCAACAAAAGGCGCGCCTGTCAAAAGATGATCTTTGCAATCCAAAGGATTCACATTGTGAAAGTACTAATCACTGATGCGACGCGAACCTGAGGTGCCGCAGAGCAGTATGGTGCGGCTGGCGTCGGAGAGGACCCGGATGTGCTTGGGCAAGTCCGGCTGGCTGAGGTAGGCGTACGCCGCGCTCGTGAGCGCCAGCTTCATCTGCTCCCTGCAAACAAGCCATGGACCACATGCTTAATTAATGTTTCAGCTCAACAAACACATTCTAATTTCTATTGACGGAACAGCACCTAGAACATGACTCGTGTTAATGCGATCACTAAAGAAATCGCCCAATCCTACCCACAACATACCAGCAAAGTCATACATAGTAATCGCTTCTCGCTTTTACGACTAATCAAAAGACGGGAGAAAAAAAAAATGATTTTTTCGCATTGGATGGGGTTTCCCCACGGACCTGAGGTAGTACGGGAAGTCATCGAAGGAGACGCCGCTCTCGCGTCCGTCGACCACCAGCCGACGCAGCTCCGACTCCACCTCCGCGACCGCGGCGCCGCCGCCGCCGCCGCCGCCTGGGGTCGGCGCGGTCAGCCGCGCCGACACGAGGCCGAGGCCCACGCCCACGCCGACCCCTATGGCCGACGCCAAGAGGCTCCCGTGCTCCATGTCTCTGTGTCACCTACCGCCGCCGCCTCACGCGCGTGCGCTCGACTACGACAGGGGCATGCAACTCTGGGCTGGGAGAGGAGCCGATTCGGAGCAGATAAAGCCACACTGAAGAGGATAGGGGCGACGGGCTGGTATCTATTTATAGAATTTATAGAGGGGATCGCGTGGGGGTGCGGTTCGGTGCCGTGGAGACCACGAGTCGACGGCAAGTCAGCGTTACGGAGCGTGGTTGGTTGGGACGCCGGTTGCGTGGAGACCACGTCGACGGCAAGTCGGCGTTACGGAGCGTGGATGGATGGAACGCCGGTTGCCTAGCCGGATTCGGCAAAGACGGTGAATGGTCTGTTCTTTTCAGTTTTTTAAAATAATTTTTAATTTTTGCTATAGTATCTAACTTTTAAATAGAGTATTTTTTTAAGATGAAATCTATAAGTTAATTATAGTACATGTTAAAAGTCTAACATCTGTACCATCCAAAATCACAAACGAATATCTCTCTGTAATCTCTGTCGCAAATAGTTAAAATTTAAAAATTTCAGCCAAAAACTATAAGCCGCAGCCAAAAAGAACAGACCCGAAATGTCCGCTGGTAACTCGACCAGGCTTGAGTTGTGTGGTGCCGATTGGCGGCTAGGTTTCAAGCTTGGTTTTGTTGTTGCAAGGCCTGGTTTAGGTAATTTTTTTATACACCTTCTTGGGTAACATCGGTGTACATATGGCCTAACTGAAGGTTAATGGCGTGTTAATAACCAATGTGATGTTCTTGGGTAATTTTTAATCGGTGTACGATTGACATCTAGAAAAGCCCAGACATCGTGATGGGCGTCGATGGACGAGGTAAACGTGTGAACAAACCACAGATTGGAGCCACTGTCTTTCGTCTCTTCCCTTTCTTAGTGTAATGCTTCTCTACGAGTGAAACTTGAAACTGACAATTCTACTATCAATCCTCTTTTTCACTTTTAAGACTTATTTGGGTACCAAGACAATAATCCCTAGGAAAATAAAGCACAAGAGGGATTTTTATGGTTAATAAACATCCCTATGGGATGTAACCTCGTGTGACAATTAACCATGTCATCGTTTAAGGACATGAGAGATGGGTGAAAATCCCTCCCAATCACACGAAATGAAAAATTCAAAAAGGGCAGTCCATCAAGCATGTCCGCCACCTAGGCACTGTTGCGGTGACGACAACTAGTGGCGTGTGCGAGCGCAATGACACTTGGCTGGGTGCGATCCATGAGAGCCTAGACACGTGTGTGGGCACTGATGGTCGAGGGCAAATGCATGAAAAAAGCCATATATAGATTGGGACCACCATCTTTCCTCTCTTCCCTTGCTTAGTGTAACGCTTCTCCATGAGTGTAACTTGAAACTGGCGATGTTATTGTCTATCCTCTCTTTTGCTATTAGGGCTTGTTTGGGTATCAAGGGCAATAATCCCTGGAGAAGACCCAAGGGGATTTTTATAGTCAATAGGGATCCCCATGGAATGTAATCTAGTGTGATAATTAACCCTGTCATCATTGTTTGGGGACATGAGATATGGGTGAAAATCCTCTCAATCACAACAAATGAAAAATTATAAAAATCAAAAGGGGCAGTCCATTAAGTACGTCCGCTACCTAGGCGATGTCATGGGGGTGACAACTAGCGACGGGTGCGAGTGAAATGACACCTGGCTATTTGCGATCCATGAGAGCCCAAACACATGTAGTGGGCGTTGATGGATGAGGGCAAATAAGTGAACAAACCATAGATTGGGATCACCGTCTTTCCCCTCTTCCCTTTCTTAGTGTAACACTTCTCCATGTGTGGAACTAACTGGCGACTATGCTATCTATCCTCTCTTCCACTCTTAAGGCTTGTTTGGGTGTCATTACCAGGGACAATAATCCATAGGAAAATAAAGCTCAAGGGGATTTTTATGGTCCATAGGCATCCCCATGGGATGTGACCTAGTGTGTAAGTTTAGGGACTTGAGACATGGGTGAAAATCCTCCCTATCACAACAAATGAAAATTGAAAAAATCAAAACAGTCGGTCTATCAAGTACATCCTCTACCAAGACGACATTGTGGTGGCGACAACTAGCGGTGGGTGTGAGTGCAATGACACTTGGCTGGGTGCGATCCATGAGAGCCTAGACACCTGTAGTGGGCGTTCATGGATGAGGGCAAATGCCAAGTGACATTGTTGTCTATCATCTCTTCACTTTCAGGGCTTGTTTGGGTATCAAGGACAATAATCCTTGGGAAAAGGAAACCTAGTGTGATAATTAACCCTGCCATCGTCATGGGGTCATGAGATATGAGTGAAAATCCCTCCCAATCACAAGAAGTGAAATTTTCAAAAATTCAAAAGGGGCGGTTTGTCAAGTACGTCCACTACCTAGGCGCCATCGTGGTGACGACAACTAGCGGTGGGTGCAAGTGCAATGGCACTTGGCTAGGTGTGATCCATGATAGCCTAGACACATGTAGTGGGCACTGATGGATGAGGGCAAATGCGCAAACAAACCATAGATTGGGACCACCATCTTTACTCTCTTCCCTTTCTTAGTGTAATGCTTCTCCATGAGTGGAACTTGAAACTAGCAACGTTGATGTCTATCCTCTCTTCATTCTTAGGGCTTGTTTGGATGTCAGGGACAATAATCCTTGGGAAAGTGAAACCTAGTGTGATAATTAACAACCTTGTCATCGTTGGGGACACAAGACATGGGTGAAAATCCCTCCCAATCACAAGAAATGAAAAATCAAAAAATTCAAAAGGGTAGTCTGTTAAGTACGTACACGATGGCAACAACTAGCAGCGAGTACGAGCACAATGACACTTGGCTAGGTGCGATACATGGACCCTAGATATACTTAGTGGGCACCGATGAGTGAGGGAAAATGTGCCTACAAACCATAGATTGGGGCCACCATCTTTTCTCTCTTCCCCTTCTAGTGTAACTCTTCTGCATGAGTGAACTTGAAACCGGTGACACTGCTGTATACCCTCTCTTCCACTCGTAGCGCACACCCCTATCCAGTGCATCCCCTAGACACCAGATGGGCACGATCAACAAGAGCAAAAGCACATGTGCAATGGGTGTAATTGATTAGCGATAAACGTGAATTGATCCATACATCTTGGATCATTATCTTTCTACTCTCCCCTTCCCTAATGACAGCCCTCCACCATGGGTAGAACTAGTAACCAAAGAGAGTGGACCATTGCAATTATTCTCTTGGCACATACCATTGCATTTCTCTAGGGGCTTTATCTTTCCTCTCATAGTGTGCAACACCACATTTCTCTAGGGGCAAAACTAGTAAAAGAAGAGATGGATCACTATATTTTTCTTTTTCTTAGTGCACATCACAACATATCTTGAGGTGGAACCAAAACCACATGAGCAAGGATCACTATCTTTGTTCTCTCCCCTGCATAGTGTGTAAATTCTTCTCCGAGGCTGGAACCAAGTTAAAATCTAACAAGAGTGGACCATGTTTTTCCTCTCCTCCATGTTTTAGAGTGCGACACTTCTTTAGGGGCACAACTGAAAACTAACAAAAGGGACCAACACTTTTGATGTCTTACCTATTTTAGCACACAATGTTTCTGTTTTCTACATATGTTACCTCTCTCCTTGAAGCGACGCACCCCTTTGCACTTGTTGTCTAGTGGCGAACTAGCAATTGACATGAAAGTCAAACTAGCATAGCTTCCATTTTGGGGTTGATTTTGAAACAAGTGTCTCTGTTCATGAATATTTGCATAAGTTCACAGGGTGAGGTGGGGAGTATCCAATTATACTGACTGGTTTTATGTTCCACTCACCCCTATGTTGTTGTGGTCGATGCCCTTCACCTCATAGATTCCTACTTCTCATTAGTGCCCTCCATCTCAACTCATCCATTTGATTCCCTCTTTGGTGGAATAGAAATATTTTCTCTTCTTATACATGACTCAAACATCAAAGTTGAAAAGCTAAAATTTAATTTTTGGACTTTTGGAAATAGGACACCACCTAAAAACAAGCTGGTTTTCACTAACTAATCATGGGATGAGATTTTTGAAAAGAAAAGAAATATGAAAAATGAATCGTCAGATCAAATGATACTTGAAAACAGTGTAAGATTTACATGCAAAGTGGGTTATTGATGAAAGGTTCTCATAAAATATTTCAAAGCGTACACATAGCCGTGTGTCACTTCAAAGTGACACACTTATCCACCGTCGTAGACAGTACAACACCACTACATGGTTGGTTACCATGGATATTACTGTGTCATCGCTATCTATCATAATCTATAGCACATTCCAAAGACAATACAAGTGGCAATTGTTGGTGCACTGAACTCTGATGTGGCAAAGTCAGCATGCTGCAACCTTTTCCCTCCAGTTGTAACCACATATACTAAACTCCAACATGGAAGTACATGGAAGTTGCAGAAAAAAGTTTGTGCAAACATGTGACAACGTAGCTATCCGATGCATCCTTTTTTCCGCATTGTACATTCTACTTTTTGATCTTCCTTTTTGTCCCTTACTAGAATTTTCAAATGCCCTGCTTTTTATTAACAGCATCGAGGCATTGGCAGTCCAATTTTGTAAAAGGTGAAATTATCACCAAATTTTCTACTATATCATGACTGCCAGTTTTTCTTGAAAGTCATGCAAAATTCCATATGTACAGCTTTTGCCTCCCATCCTTTTGTATCAAAAGCACTTGCAAGGCTTACTTAGGGCTCGCTCATATTATCTTTTAGCTTTGGCTTATTCCAAATAAACAGTTTGATTTTTTTAGAATTTTTAGCATATTATTTTCTTAGCGCCTTTAAACCACATGTCATTGACTATTATTATATAATAGATTTTGATTCCTAATTTATGTATGTACAAATCAAATTCCTTAACTTATTTTATTTTTCTCAAATTAGCATATTTCTAGAATTTTAATTCTGAATAAAACCATTTTTCTATTTTTATTTAGTTTGGAATTAAAAAACAATTGCTAATTTACTTTGATTTTTATTCTGAATTAGTATATTATGGATTATACTTCTTATAGACTTTCTTTTTAGTTTTAGTTTGGAATTCGTATATAAATCCATATGCTAATATTTATTTTGAATTAATGATATTTTTTATTGTACTTGACATGAACTCTTTCTTTTAATCTAAATTTTATTTTTATTTAATTTTGAATTTCACTTTTAGGTTAGAATTTGTATAAAAATCCAACTACTAATTTTATCTAATTTTTATTCTAAATTTTAACTACGTAGGGGTTTTAATTTGAAGTTCA
Source organism: Melocanna baccifera (assembly GCA_036346265.1). NCBI lineage: Eukaryota > Viridiplantae > Streptophyta > Magnoliopsida > Poales > Poaceae > Melocanna > Melocanna baccifera. The sequence continues at coordinate 28,416,194 of CM070677.1, read as the reverse complement.
TATGAAAATAAAAAAAATGCTAATTTGCTTTTATTTTTATCTGAATTTCAGTATTTTTTGTTTTTATTTTTATTTAATTTTAAATTTTAGTGTTAGTTTAGAATTTGTATACAAATCCAAAAGCTAAATTTTATTTCTAATTTCAGCTATGTAGGGGTTTTAATTTGGAGTTCGTATGAAAATCATATTGTTCATTTCCTTTTATTTTTCATTCTAGATTTATGTTATTTTTTGTTATTTTTTATTTAATTCTAAATCTGAGTTTTAGGTTAGAATTCATATACAAATCCAGTTGCTAATTTTTATCTAATTTTATTCTGAATTTTAGCATATAGTGGTTTTAATTTGGAGTTCACATGAAAATCAAATGGCTAATTTTGTTTTTTATTTCAAATTTTTATTATTTTTTATTTTATTTGATATGGACTCTTTTTTCAACCTAAGCTATTATAACTTGGGTCTGCTAGATGGATGATTAAGTGTTTTTCTTTAAATAATAACATCCGATGTTTACTATAGTTCAACTTAGTTAAGGTCCCCTAGATTAACAGCCATATGTTTCGCTTTTGTGAGAATTTCTAGTCTATTTCTCTTTTTTCTTAGCAGCTCTAAAAGATCTGTCATGAGCTTTTAATATACAATAGATAGATGACCCATCGATATAGACTCACTTCAGCATTTCCTATAAAACAAGATAAGCCTCTTTTGCAAATATAATTAGGAAATCCTCATTTGCAACTCCTAAAAGTGATGAAGAGTAGCTATCAATAATGGAAAATAGAAGGCCTGGACTTTATCATCTAAAGCCAAAAAAATCTAAAAGCAGCATGCTATTGTTTAGCATGAGAATGCCGGTAACCCCTTTTAATTAAGAATAGAATTTGTCCATATATAGATCATCCAAAAACAGAATAGATTTTCCATTGGCTATTAGTTGTCATGCAATAGCCCTAGATATATGCAACCGTTTCAACACCTCTCCCCATCAGGAGGAGCTTTTTCCACTATATAATATAAGCATGAGGAGTACAACTTTTGTCATCTGTTTGCCACAAGAAGCTAACCCATGACGCGGCCATGGGACATCCTTCTTATTGTACAACTTGTAAAAAAAATTATATATGTCTGCCACATTTTTGCCTTTGTTGCCCAGGCCGCCCCCAGCAAAGCCCTGAACCTGATGTGAAAATTTCCGTGTTACGAAAGTTCGTACAGATAAGAACCCGGGATGATGTTCTCTGTCCGTCGTCTCCAGCCTTGATGTTGGCCTGCATATTGTCGGCGTCCCCAACCAGCCGCGCTGCTTTCTGGCTCCCTGCTGCTGATCCAAGCCAATCAAGCTAACCAAAAGGCTCGTCTCTACCGTCCCACGATGTCCTTGAGTCCATCTCTATTCAACATGGACGGCGCCGACTTGGCTGTGAGTAGTCAATACAGTAAGACAAGCATGCCTGGAAAGAAATGGGGTAGGGAGAGAAGAGGATTCAGCAAACCTGCCTATATTAAAGATGCAACTTTTTTTTAGCGAAACAAAGATGGAACTTAAGTGTACGTAACTATATACGCTCCATTTTTCTTTAAAAAAGATCATATATACATTCTGTACCAAATCTTTGGTGCTAGTGTATAAGCGCAGAACTCCATTTATGATATCTTAGTATTATATATTATAAGAGAGAACATACTCACTCTGTTTTCTAATACCTGTCGCATGTGACCAAAATATTCTTCTGCAAATACTTGCATAGTAAAACAGTAAACGTAGCATAACATAATATTTTCCATTTATATCATCATCATCATCATCTCTTTCATTCGTTATTGCAATGATTGCCTATACTAGATACTCATAATACACATCACATAACTTATATCAGTATAACCAAGTGAACACCAGCCGATGCATAACCCTCTCAATCACTCAATTCCATGCAGGTCCACCAAATAAATGGTCAAAATATTTCTTTTTTGAGAATTTTTGGCATATTCTCTTTTTGTCTTAGTGACTGTAAACCATCTGCCATCGACTTTTATTATATAATAGATTTTGATTCTTAATTTATATATATATATATACACAAATAAAATTTCTTAACTTATTTTATTTTTTAATTAGCATATTTCTAGAATTTTAAATATGAATAAAACAAAAAAATCACTTAGTTTGGAATTTAAAAAATAATCACTAATTTCCTTTGATTTTTATTCTGAATTAGCATATTTTTGGATTGCGCATCTTATAGACTTTATTTTTTAGTTTTAGGTTGGAATTCATACATAAATCTAGCGATACTTTTTATTTCAAATTTATGTTATCTTTTGTTGTACTTGATATAGACTCTTTTTTATCTAAATTTTATTTTTATTTAAATTTGAGTTTTAGTTTAGGTTAGAATTTGTATACAAATATAACTACTAATTTTTATCTAATTTTTATTCTGAATTTTAGCTATGTAGGGGTTTCAATTTGGAGTTCGTATGAAAATCAAATTGCTAAATTTTTTTTCACTCTCAGTTTATGTTATTTTTTCTTCTTACTTTCTCGTTTAATTTTGAATTTCAATTTTTGTTTAGAATGTGTATACAAATCCAACTGTTAATTTTCATCTCATTTTTCCCTAAATTTTAGCTATGTACGAGTTTTAATTTAAAGTTTGTATGAAAATCACATTGCTAAATTACTTTTATTTTTATTCCAAATTTCTATTAATTTTATTGTTATTTTAGTAAATTTTGAATCATAGTTTTAGGTTAGAATTAGTATATAAATCCAACTTTCCATTTTATTCCGAATTTCAATTATGTATGTGTTTTAATTTTGAGTTCATACGAAAATCAAATGGCTAATTTTGTTTTATTTTTAATTCCAAATTTATGTTATTTTTTAGCATGAACATTTTCATTTAATCTAGGCAGTTATAACTCCGGTCTGCTAAATGAATTGTTAGATGTTTTTGTTTAAATAATATCACCCAATGTTTGATATAGTTTAACTTAGTTAGGGTCCACTAGATTAGGACTAGATATTTTGCTTTTTTTCTCTGACTTTCTAGCATTTTTTTAGTAGCTCTAAAAGACATGTTATAAACTTTTAATATACAATGGATAGATGTCGGAATCTATACACAAAAGAAAAAGAAACAAAGAAAGAATAGATGATGCATTAGTGTTAATTCCCCATTGGTTCGATGGGTCCAATGGTAATTCACTAATTCTAGCTAGGTAGGTCGCCAGTTTATAGTAAAGCAACTTGCATCTGTACACGTCATCCTCCATAGAAAACAAAAAATCCATCGACAACTGCGTTCGGGGTGACTGTACGTACAGCAAGAATCAAAGTTGGATTTTGCGGCACTCAATTCACAGAGTCAACAATAAACACTAGGCTATGCGTAGAGAAATGAGCTCTTTTTATTAAATAATTCTTTTTTGAAAAATATTTTATTAATAACTTTGTGTACTTTATTTCTAATTCTAACCTTTTGACCATACCATCACTCATAGTGTGACAAGATAACACTATCACGTTAACCACCATAACATGATCAAATCCTGCACTCTAGCACTAGAAGCGTGATAGTGTTGTTTGGTCACGCCATAAACAGTGATGTGGTAAGAAGTGTCATTTAGTTAGACTTATCCCGTGGTATAGTAGTGTTAGTTAAAAAGGTTATATTTAGAAATAAGTTGGCGATGATTTAGTAATAAAAATAAATTGAAAGGGGAGTTAATTAAAAAATTGTTCTAGAGAAATGTACTCGGGTGAGCCAGCTAGATGGTTGCTCTCTACGAGCCCTGTTTTCCTTTCCTCTTCTCTCTGGATGGATTGTTTGTTATCTTTTGAATTCCATTGATTAATAAAAACTCTCTACGAGTCTTTTTTTTTTGGGGGGGAGCAAAAGCCTGTTCAAGCCAAATTACTATCTTCTTTTTTCTCATAGAGAAAGTTGTCGTTCGATGAGATGTTTTGTGCAGGTGAAGAAGGCTTAGAGGGCCATGCCTAAAATATTTTTGAGAAATTTTCAAGATACCTTGACTGAAACGGCGAGCATGTCAACAACGACGCGGAGGTTAGCGCTAGACACAACTGACCCGGCATATGTGAGCGGCTTTCGTATTATCTTTTATTGATAATTTTTTATTGTGATTTATATTTTTAGGTTGAAAATAAATAGTAATAATTTTTAGAAAGAGAAGAAGAGCAATGAAAAAAGTGAGGGAGTGATGCGTGCGTGTAACGGGATCGAGAGAAGTGGAATGTGTGGCACACCCATTATCTATGTCTTTATCTTTAGAATTAGATGGTAGCAAGCGGAGTAGAAAAGACATTTCAAAAACCGAATGTTTGTATTTTTTTATTTTTCTAAACAGAAATAAGAAGCGGGAACTAATAGAGAGGGCCGTATATTTGGCGTGTGAAATTTATATTTGCATTACTAATGGTATGTGGCCATCAGACAAAGGAACCCACCAATCAGTGTATCTCAAGGACTACTGGGTTGTTGACGCAGAGGAGCACGATGAGCAGTGGGATGCGGATGGCGGCCTTGAGGCCGTTCGACGCGCGCAGCGGCACTGGTGAGGCGGACGCGGAGGCGACAAGAGTGCCGACTGTGGGGCCTTCTTCCGGTGACGACTACAGCTGTAATATTCTCTGTCTTTTCTGTCAGAAATTGTCGGTAATACTCATTTCCTCAATTCTAAAATATGCTTAATATAATACCGTTTTGTAAAGGTGACATAAAGGAGATTAATTTAGAAGATGGCATTCTTACCATTTTATAAAAATTTGAACACATAGCATGAGAAGTTTTTTTTTGCTAAACACATGTGCATACTTATTCGTCTATTTTCATATGACTTAAATGTTAATGACAAATAGTTACCAATATATAAATAATTAGTTAAATATATCAATTATCAGTGAATAAATAACTGGTTAATCATATCATTAAGTAGTCTACACATACATACATACATATATATATATATATATATATATATATATATATATATATATATATATATATATGCTTGTAGAAGTCTAAAATAGAGTGCCATGAATCATCGTCTCCTCTATTTCTTTTCTTTCTCTGCAAACCTGTACTGTTATTTTTACGCTGTCTGAATTTCATCGACTTTTTTTTTTCGACGTGCATCGTGAAGAAGAGGAACGGTATCTCTGAATCGTTGCCACCGTGAAGACTTGCACGCGCAACTGATTCCTTCACTGTTTCATATACGTTCTGCATTGCATCGAATTTGTGCTACTTCCTATTCTTCATCAGACCCAACTGTAAATCTTTCGTGTAACCAATTGATTGTTTAAATTATGTTTCTGCATATATTTTGAAGTACAATGAGTTATATGTTGTTAGTTTTGATTTATATATTATTAATTATTTGTTAAATTTATCTCCTAGTAAATTTCGAAATTAAAATATTACTCATATTTCCGACATTTCCACCCTTTATCTCTCTGCGTCACGCATGCTCAGCCGCGAAGGAAATTTTCCATCGACTCCGAGTGGATATTTGATTTGTGAAATTCCTCCACAAACCGTAGGGAGTGAACAGTGTTCATATGGAATTCCAGCGAATCAAACGGTGGTACAGTACTTCGTAGATTCCTACGCTTTTCCTTTGGAAATCCTTCGAAAGAGGGCTAACTTTTATGTGTTTGTTACGCACGGATTGGATTTGGACCTCCCGTTCCTTTTGACTGTTTGGTTGCTCTCATGATGTTACGTTTCACATGCACCAATCTTTAATTCTTTATCCAAAAATTCCTTGCCAATGCTAACTATTAAAGCTCATGTCCTCTTCGTTGGTTGCTTTTTTTTTGTTATTAGTTGTTTATTAAGGAATTGTTCATTTGACCTTATAAGTTTGATTTCTATTTTTTTTCACTGTAACAGTTAAAAATGTACTGTAACTGTTATTAGAAATATAGACAATATTTTAATTCCAAGTTTTACTAGTAGTGATGCAAACTCACAACCAATAGCAGACTACTCATTATACTTCAAAAAATACGCAAAGGAAATATAGTATGAAAGTTTATTGAACGCGTGAATGACTTACTGTTGAACTTGATGAAAAACAGGAAGAAGTATAGGCGTGATGCAATGCAGAATGTAGATAATGCAGTACAACGAGCGGTCGCGCAGATGTACGCTGCCCAAAAACCTTATTGCCACCCCGTGCAGGTCTTCACGGCAGCAACGGCTCAAAGATACCGCCCTCTTCTTCACGGTGCACGCCGGAAAGAAAGTCGACGAGGTTTAGACGACGTAGCACAAAAGCACAAGTTCGCAGGAGGAAGAAATGGAGGCAGTGAGTTTCTTGTTAATATACTCTAGATGTCTCTATATGTGTGTATATAATCAGACTGATAACTGACATAATTAAACAACTATTTGTCTATTAGTAACTGATATATTTAACCAGTCATTTATTCATTAGTAACTTTATATCAACAAAGCTACAAATAATTTAAAAGAATAAGAAGAAAAATAAAAGGCAAAAAATGTCAAAAAAATTAAGAAAGCAGGGTCTAAAGTCACCGCGATGCTGTTTGCTTGCGCGGATAAGAACGATGATGAGGCATGCGAAGCTGACGTAGGCCTCCCGATTCTTGTGTTGGTTCACAAGGTCGTTGGACCATTCGATCAGGGTGGTGCGGTCCTAGCCTCGATCTGAAGGCCCGCGTTTTCTACAGGAATTTACCCGTGGCTGCTGCGGCAGGCAGGCAGCAACACCGTGTGGTGATGGCAAAGCTGGGAGCGTACGCCGTCGCCTGGCATGTGAGCACACGACGGCGCCGAGCCTTCGCTCCCCGTTCCTATTGCTCTGTGTGTTTACTCCCCAGAGGAAACTAACGAGCCTCATCGAAGGTTTGTTGGGCTTGGCAGACGAGCGGTTGTGTTGCGTCCTGCGTGCGGCCTAATTGTTTCGACGCCGACGGCCGGTTTCGGCGGATGGGCCACAAGAGGCCGTTGTTGCCGGCAATACTAAGCTAGCTATTAGCTAATTTATTCAAAAGCTTAAACTAATAAAAAAATATGAACAGTTCACTTACACTTCAACACCAGCGAAACCGCAGCCTTCCGTAATTACTCGAGGAAAGGTCAAGTAATTACGAGAGATCCAACCCGGCCTGTCAGCCGCTTGGTCAAGGCTCACGGTTTAGGGTCAGCTCGCTGTTATTGTGTTGCGCTCTTGAATTTTACGATGTTTCTTTAGTTCTTGTAAAATTTTGTTTCTAGTAATATTTTGTTGTCGCGATTCTAAAAATGGTGTTTTCAACTAACATTGACATAAAAAATGCATTTGAAAAGTGTCATATCATGTTTTTCAGCATTTTCAAAAGTCCTAAATTAAAAATGAATTTTAGAATTTTCTTGGATTTAATCAAGCTTAAATGGAATTTTTAGAAATTAAAAAGGATTTAATATGATTAAAATAAATAATAACATAAGCTGAGAATATTTTTAAATTTTTCATGAATTTTTGGATTTATTTGTTATTTTCTAGAACTCTTTTGGATTTATTTAGCTTTCTGAAAAAGAAAAGTCCCAAAATTCCCATGAATAGTGCCAGACCGCCTAACACTGTTCATCCACCCAAAATGGCCGCTTCCATCCGATCCCCTCTTGGCCACACGTCGCGCATTCCGTCGCCGTGCCCCGCCCTCGCGCCACCGCCACCCAATCGCCTCCCCGGCCACATGTCAGGCATCCGAGGCCCTAAGCACTGTTCTTCTGTGCACTTCGCCGCACCCGTCCGATCTCCGCCATGCCACGTGTCTCCATCCCGGTCGTCCGAGGGTCGACACCGCACCCATCATCTACCTCGCAGACTCTCGGCGTCCGTGCCCGACCGGGACTCTCCCTCAGTTCGCGTGAATAAAAAGGCAGCCGCCCCGCCACCTTTGCCACCATTGCTTTTGCCATGCGCCGTCGTTCCCTGCGCCGCCGCCGCCGCCTTTATGCGCGTCGCGCCGCGTCGCCCATCTCGCGCCGCCGCGCGCCGCCCACGATAACCGTGCGCGACGCTTCGCCACACGTCGGCCATCCATGGTCCGCCCCTATCCCCACCGTTGATTCAGATCTAGATCGACGGCCCAGATCATGCCGTGTGTTAAAGCTGCAACCATCAGATCTTGCTGACATCATCCCATACCCGTGCCCCACCGATGGTTCGTCTCCTCGGTGCACTCTCTACGCCATGGACTGTGAGACTGATAGCCGGTCCCACCTATCAGAGCACTATTCTGTAGACTCGTGAGCCGATCCCCTATCCGAATCAGTAAGCCACGTCAACACCACGTGTCAGCGCCGATTGACCCCAGGTGCCATGTCAGCTGCCACGTTAGCACCATGTGTCAGTGCCACGTCAGCCCTAGATTGTCACGTGCCAGTGCCACGTCAGCCCTAGATTGCCACGTGTTAGTGCCATGTTAGCCCTAGATCGCCACATGTCAGCGCCACGTCAGCCGCGCCCGTCGCGTCATTACTGCCCCCATGCACTGTTCCATGAGCCGAGTCCACCGTGAATCCGCTTTCTCATGCACTGAGTCCACAGCACAGTAACTTTTCTAAATTTTCAGTATTTTCTTTAGATTTAATTTTTCGAGAGCTCGTTCTTCTCCGTCCTAACTCCGATTAACCTCGTTCTTTTTTCTAAATTCATCTAAAATCGAGCTCTACCTTTTGGTTCTATTTTTAAAGTTTTTGGAGTTTGTTTAAATTTTATTTGATTTTATTTTTATTATTTCGGTCATTTTCTCTTTCGTTAGATCATGTTTTCAAAGGAGCAGGAGCGCCGCTAAAAGATCCTGAGTTCCTCGTTGAGCCAAACCAGGGCAAGTCGTGTCTTTTGATCATGTTGAACTTAATTTTTAATATATTATTTAATTATGTTATTTTAAATTATCCTGCATCGCTATTTAATTATAAATCTTTGTACTTGGTAGTTACCGTCCCAAATTGAATCATTCCTCCTTGATAATTTGAATACTATGATATCCTTGTCACCCTAGGTTGAAAAATTATTTAGTGATACATATTAGATGTCACATGGGAGGTACGATTAGTATGCATAGCTTTACTTATGTTACGATGGGTACATCATCGCATGTGGTTAATTAATTTGACTTAATGAGATATGAAATCGTGGTTGGTGTCACCATTATAAAATTTATACCATGGCATTGGTGTGTCATCTGTGAGGTTATACTAACTTGGTTTCATTTGGGCAAGTGATCGTGCAGTAAAGGGGGAAGTGTGGATTCACTTCGAGGGATGTGGAAGTCTCGCATGAGTAATAGTAAGGCGACCTAGTCCTGGAAAGAATCTATCACGGTAGCAAAGCAAAGCAGTGAGTCGTAATCTCCTTCTTGAGCTTCGACCTCCTCTGAGAGTTATTTTGAAGTGTAGTATGTGAGTACATAAAGTACTCCGCAAGTCTTGGGAAAAATGCAATAGATGCAGGGTTTCTCAAAGGAAGGTTATATGGTTCTTTTGTAGAAATCAGCATTTTATTTCAAATTTACATACTTATCTTAAAAGCAATTTGTTAAACAGTTTATTTTCAATAATTGAAATTAGATAAATAATTTAGTGAAGGTTTCATCCACCTACACTAATAACAAAAGCTATCTCCGCCAAGATTTAAAATGAAGGTTAAATCCACCTGAACTGGTTACATCCACCAGCCCAAAAATCACGAGAATTCCTTCCACTCCCAAGTTTTACAAAACATTTTTATTTTAAATTCAAAACCAAAACTCTACCATGTGAATGCATTCCTTGCTCGCCCTTAACCATGGGCACGGCTATTCGAATAGATTATTACTCTGCAGAGTGTGTACAACTTTACCCACAAGAGATAATTTATCTTAATAGTCAACATACTTCCTTTGGCATGAGACCCAGATAAAATATCACAAAGCCTTTACCTCGCTCTAGTCTAGTTAGATACCACCCGCTGAGGTTTCACCGTTGAAGGGTTAAATCCACCACAGTCAGAAGCCCCCTCTTGCGCCATGTGAGTACAGCAAATCCCTGTCCCTCACTGTGAGTAAACCAATAAATCAGTAGCACCCACTAACCACTGGTGGTACCAAAACTAAACTATCGTATGTTAGTTAGCTAGGTTGTACCCATTTTAACTTGTGGTTGTACGAGTTGCTTAGTTTGGACAAACACAAGCGTCGGTCCTTAAACGACTAGGGTGGATTATTCACAATCCCATTTTTCGTGCTAAACCGCACCAACCAATCATTCCATCCACCCTGATCTAATTTTCATTTTGAATTTCCTTTTTAAGTTAAAATTACAGTGGTAACATCCATTACCACTTTCCAAACAAATCATTAAATCAAAAACATTCATTAACCATTTTTCTCATATGAGCATTTTTACATTTTTCAGCTAAACTAAGCGTTTGCTAATACTCTAAATTCAACAACAAATAATACTAACTTATTTATGAGTCCAAGAATATCCTATGCTAACAAGGGTACATGGTAAGCAATTTCCAAAGGATGGTATAACAATTTGGCATTTAACTAAATTTTTCAAGATTAAATTATCACTTTAAATAACATAGCCATGCAATTAATTTAAAATATTTATGAAATCATTTACAAATTTGGGATCAAAATGGTCAAGGAGACTTGCCTTCTTGAATTAGGTTGGAATCCTCCCGAGATTGCTCTTGAAAATCTTCCGAGAATTCGGACTCTACACGAGAAACGAGAAGAACCAAAATAAATAAAATAAAATAAAACTCAACAATTAAAAATAAATATACCAAATTAAAGTTTGGAATTTTAGATGAATTTAGAAATTTGAATGGGTCAATTTGGAGTTAAAATGAGAAAGATATGGCTTTTGGAAGTTTCAACATAAAGAAAAAGGAAAAAGGATAATTTCTGGAATTAATTTTATTCCGAAAATGAATTATGATGTCAGCAAGAATTATTTTTCTAAAAGAAAATCAGAATAATGACGTCAGTATGGAATTTAAATAAAATCACAAAGGCTGACAGGTGGGGCCGGTCCACGGTGGACCGAGTCCACGAATAATACACGCGGCGGTACGACGCGCAAGCTAGGGTGACGTGGACGCTGCTACCGGTGCTGCCACGTGTCAATCGGCGGCGTGGCTGCCACGTGGCACCTGGGGGTGGATTTTGGCTGACGTGGCAGCTGACGTGGCATGCCACGTGGTCACGACGGCGTGGCACGCCGCTTTGCCATGGCTAGGGCTGAGCTGGCGACTCAGGTGACGCGGCGGCAGCGGAATCGGGCGGTTGGGGTGCGGCCACGCGGCCGGATCTGAGCCTTCGGCTCAGATCTGAGCGAACAGCGGAGATGCGGTAGCGCGGGGGCGGGACGACGTCCGATCAATGACGCGTGGCGGGGCTCGCCGCGCTGGCGTCGCATGACGCGAAGCAGCGGCGCGACGCGCACGCGGCGCGACCGAGGAGCGCGCGGTTGGATGTGGAGATGGGGATGCGTGGCGAGCCGGTGCCTCGCGTCCGATCTTGGATGGACGGCGTGGATGCGGGGACTCGAAGGCGGGAAGACGATCGATGACCGACGCGCGTGGTCCGACGACGCGCTGTGGCGTCGTGGGAACCTTGATGCGTAGCGGCGAGCGCGCGACGACGCGCGACCGAGGAGCGGCGCGAACACGCGGTCGCTGGCGCGAGGGACCGGGTGGAGCGGCGACGGGACGCGGAGAGCTCACCGCGGCGACGAAACGTTCTCCGACGACTCGAGACACGCGCGACGACGCACACGAAGAGGAGGAGAAAAGAGAAGACGCGAAGGGCGAGAAGGCTCCCAAGGGTAACATTTTTATACGCCGCGGAGATGTAACGCACACGCGAGCTCGCGGAGGAAGCGGCGACGTTTTAAATCTCCAACCGTGGAAACAAAGCATTTACTCGAGGGGAAACGGTGCTAATTAACGCGCTGACGCAGCGGATGCTCCAGACAAATAATGGCGAAGAGTAGCGGACGGAGGCGAAAACGCTTGGCTTCGGGCGGTAGTAATGGCGACGCAGCGCCGAGGAAGAAACGGCGGGGACGACGGGCTCGATCAGCGGGGCCCACACGCCGGCGAGAGAGAGAGAGGAGGCGGCGGCCGGATGAACGACAGTGGCGGAGGAAAAATCCGGTACCGCTCGGATCGAGACGAAGAGGTAAGTGAAGATGGGCGACGCAGATCAGATTCGGCGGCGGGGAAGACTCCGATGCGTGACAAGTGTCAGCCATCGGGGAGGGAAAGGCGGGCGAAGGGGTAAGTGAAGATCAACGGTCGGGATTAGCGCGGGCAGGGAAGGATGGTCCAGATGGGTGACACGTGTCGTTTGAGGAGTAATTAGGGATTAAATTCTTTTAAAGATTTTCAGAAAACCTTAGGAGGCTTTAAAATACTCAGAAAAATACCAAATAAATTTTAAAAATTCCAGAAAAATTCACATAAATTTTTGGAGAGGTTTTAGACTTAAGAAAAATATTTCCAACACATGTTACTATAAACTTTTATTTTTAAACAGAAACCTTTAACTCTGAAAATTCCAAATAATTTGAATTAATTAATTTAAAATTATTCTTTCCAAATAAAAGCAAAATTTGGGATGTTAGACCCGCGTACCCATGAGTAAATACCCTAATAGAGTCGGGTATGGGATGCATTTTTTACCCGTGGGTATGAAAACAGGGGAAACTTTTTACCCATCAGGTAAACGAGTACGGGTATGGGTGAGCACGGGTATGGGTGAGCTGCACCTGTACACGTCTCGCCCGTTTGCCCGTGTGCCCAAATCTGACAGGTGGGCCAACATAACTCATCCTTTTGGCCAAGGAATTAACTTTATGCGCCCTTGATCTGAGCTTAATCGTGCAAACCATATGTCTAGTATGGGATAGACCTGACAGATTAATTTTGGATATTTCAATTTCAATCTTGTCATTGTGATAAACATGGTTACTGATTTCTATGAGGCGTAAGGGGGATGTGAAACCCTAGCGGGCGGGATTGAGTTAAGGTCGAATATTGAAAATGCCTTGTTATGATTTTCTTAGTATGAGGCTAGTCACATCGTATGGGTATAGTTATACAATCTCTGCAGAGTGTAAAACTATTCGAATAGTCGAGTCCTCATTTATGCATAATGCTCGGAGATTTCACACGAGGGATAGAGTATTCATAAAACTGGTTGGTTATGGTTGGAAGTGAATGTTCAGTTCACTGTTGTCTTAACTTATGGATGGGAGGTTCACAAGCGGTTTATTCAATTCCCCTGTTTATTTATTTATTAGGGTCTTTCCTTAAAATTTGCTTTCAACCTATTCATCGTATTTATTTTAAATTTTTTCTTTATGCAAATTAACCTTTCAACTCTTCGTTGGTAAGCCTTGCATATTATATTGCATTTATTTTTTACAAACGATTTGTTGAGTACTAATGTACTCACGGCTTTATGTTTACTGTTGTTCAGTTGAGAAGGATAAGTTATACCAACAAGAAGTACCAGAGGGAGGATAATTCAGTGACTTCACGGATTAGGATTTCACTCTCCAGTCGATTGTCTGTGGGCATATCAAATGGCTTCCACGCTTATTTTTGTTTTTCCGTTGCTAGATTTTAAGCCTTTCCAGCTAGTGAGATTGTAAGCGTGGCCATAAGGTCATACCTTTGATAAGTATTAATATTTGAGTTTTCCCTTATTTTAGCGTGTATATAGTTGATAATTCATCTATGTTTAACTGTGTGCACCAACGTGATCCTGGACTGATGCGGTATACACAGAGAGTCCGAATTTACATATTCGGTCTTGACAAAAAGCCACCGCAGTGCCAAATGAAACCTCAAGTGCAAACGTCCGATTCGGTCGCTTCAATGTCAATGTGATTAAACCTGCATGCTTGCACAGTTCGTATATTAATAGTTGTATCTGCAGTTATGGATGCATTTGTGTCTAGTAAAATCAATATAAATCTAACTCCAAACCAACCACAACTATTACGGCACATCATATAATGATAACTAGTAGGATGGCCCGTGTATTTACACGACAAGATTTGTTTCAAAGTTTTTAGTATCAAATGATATAACATAAATGTTTGAGAATATGTTTACCTATCTTGTAGGTTATTTAGAATTTTAAGACATCATAAATATTGGGAATGACAATAGAAGTTTCAAGAAAAATTCAACTAGAGAAATATAATTAAAGTATGAGCTTAATGGAAGAGACTCATTAAATATACTAAGTTGTTGAGGTTCTTAAAAATGTAAGCATTGTTCATCATCCATGAATGATGTAGCTACATGCCCATATTATTCCTCTATTAGTTACTATTTTTCAAATGCATGTATACATATGCACCTCTATTTAATCTCAAAGCAATACATTGATTATATGTGATGTATATTATCTTATTAGTTTATATAGTACTAGAGTATATTGCTCACGTATACACCGATGCACTATAGGTGATCTACCTTCAACTTATAATCCTTCACACACTGGCTACCCATCAAACCGTGTGTCTTTTATTTCTTGTCGCCACTACAACTTTTCTACTTCAACCTCCAATAGCACATCCAATTATTAATCGACCCTACTTAGTTGTTACCAATTGCAATACAATATCTTATCTACTACCCATTTTAATATAATACTCCACTACATAGTTATCTTTTATTTCTCTTCAATTATTGTTTAATGCTAACCGTTGCAATATGAAACATGCATACATGTGCAACCGTCACAGATCCCTACTAGGGCACCCATCACACTCTCTTGGGTTATCCTAAGCCTATTCTCTATGGCTACATCATCTCTACTTCAAACTCTTTACCCCTCTGCTTTTGTACGTCCGTACTTCTATTTGTACAAATACATGTATGTATATACACATACATGATGTTATACATACTCAATGTCTCTCTCTCCTATGTTGATCACTTTTTTTTGATATTGGCCACCTCAAAGTTATGGCCTCCCCATTATCTGTGGTGACCTCATACCTTCACTGATGCAGGCATATCTGCTTTAGTTGCTGCCTAATAAGATAGAAAATCTTCTCGCCATTATTGGTGATGTCGTCCCCCTCACTAGTGATAGCATGCTCCTAATTATCTAATAGTCTCAAATCGTTATAGCTCATCTTCAATACAAAGCTTCATCCACTCTCTACTAAAGCTTCCCTATTAACGAGCATGTTAAGATAATGACTTATTCAATAATGCTGACACTCACTACTCATCGATGTGGCCCTTGGTTCTTTTGACTCTAGAATTTCTCTTCAACGACTTCGACGAGTAGCACGTCATTGTCGTTGTCGAATTACTAAGGTTGGCAGAATGATATTATCCTCATCTCCCTCACCGTCATCAACTCTTCGCTTCTTGATGGGTCAACGTTCTGTTTTTGGACAAATCGACACAATTACACTCTTTCATGGTCTCCTTCAACAACATTCATGTTATTTTTATTGAAAATTTTGTTTGCTTTTTATTGTAGTTTATATACAAATTGAATTGCTAATTTTATTAAATTTCTTCTAAATTTTAATTATTTAAGGATTTTACTTTGCAATTGTATAGGAATCAAATTACATACTTCCTTTTCTTTTTACTCCAAATTTCAATTATTTTTTTGTAATTTGTATACAAATCCAATTGCTAATTCTTCTTTATTTTTTTCTTTACAATTATACTTATTTAGATATTTTACTTTAGAATTAGTATTGAAACTGAATTGCTAATTTTATTATATTTTTATTTTAAATTTTAATTATTTTTAAATATTTGTTTACCTTTTATTATGGGCTATATTTATTTAAGGATTTTACTTAGGAATTTCAATGGAAACCAAACTCTAATTTTATTTAATTTAGTCTAAATTTTAGTTATATAATCCTTTTACTTTGAAATTGTATGCAAATCTATTTACAAATTTTCTTTTATTTTCTATTTTGAATTTCAATTTTTGGTTGAAATTCATATGCAAATCCAAATGCTATTTGTTGTTTAATTTTTATTCCAATTTATAGTTATTTATATATTTTTACTTTGGAGTTGGTATAGAAATCAAATTACTAATTTTATTTTTTATTCTAAATTTTATTTATTTATTTATTTAGAATTCATATACAAATCTAATTATTAATTTTGTTTAATTTTTATTCTAAATTTTTTACTTAAGTGTTTTACTAAGAAATTCATATGGAAATCAAATTGCTAATTTTATTTTATTTTTTCTGAATTTCAGTTATTGTTTGGATTATACTTGACGTAGACTATTTCTTTCAATCCAAACTGTTATAATCTGAACACACCGCAATCAATGATGTAGATATTTCTCTTTTTCTTCGAGTAATATGAGATTTTCTATCCTTAAGCGCGAACACGAATTTTGTATAGTAGTAGTAATAATAATAAATCAGTAGTAACAACTATGGGAGAACCATCTGTTAGTAAACGGTGGAGTCACGAGAGTACAACTCTATCAAGATTTTAATTTGAATGTTCGTCTTTATACGCACAATTGTACACCTGAGTTAAAAAGCACATGCCCATGGTTGCGTGAGGTCGCAAATCTCCATTCAGATGGTGCTAATTATCTGAGCAAAGAACGTCCCTTCAAATCGCAAGGTGTGTGCTACTGGTACATGTTCCTGCGTCCAACATTTCTGCTGTGAGTACCGGCAAGCCACGCGGTGCAACGAACGAAGCCATAACATTAGGACCACCGCAGATGAAATAACGAAACTGGCAATGCCAAACTGTCCAACGCATGTGCGGCACGCTTGCATGCACTACTCTACTCCGTGTAAATGTATATGGGCATGTTCATATTAGCTATAATGGATGACTTTTAGTTAAAAAATAAACAATAATAATTGAAAAAATAATAATTTTTAGAAGAAGAGCACGTGCGGTGGGAAAAGTGAGAAATATGTGCGCGAGATGAAAGCGACAAGAGTATAATATGTGATACGTCCGTAATTTTTGTCTTATAAGGCCCCGCTCGTTTCAGCTTTTTTTTTCATTATTCAGTCATTCGTCTTTTTCTGAATTTTTTTAGATTTTTTTGACTTTTTTGCATTTTTCTTTTTTCCCGTGTTCCTTTGCATTATCCGTGATAGGCTAACATATTTTTTCTATTTTTACATTTTTTTAATTTAATTATACTCAAAAAGCCAAATCAGCTACAGTAAAAAAATCAGCTACAGTGAAATTTCAACAAAAATCAGAAGCTATCGCTAAAACGAACACCCCTTAGAGTATGATAGTAATGAAAGAAGTAGAGAAACAGTTAAAAAAGGTAGATATTTCCGACCTCTGAAAACGAAAACAAGAAACAGTCGGTCCTGGCCACACCAACCGGTACGAGCGCGCGGGGCCACACGCGGACGTAACGTACCATACGCTGGGCCACCAGAGAGATTAAGCCCAAAACGACCTGCCGGCCATGGTGATGATACCAATACCATCGCCACTCGGCGGCCGCGTTGGCCCAGTTTGGCGCGGTTTCACCGCAGAAAAACGTTGGGTATTTGCTCCGTGGCCGTACTTGGATTTGACCCGGCCGGACGACTAGCCGGCTGCGTGCGGTGGAGGTGTGGCCTACCGCGCACAGCGTACATATTTTTCTTCCGGCTCTGCCCTCTGCTTAGCTCACGCCCGCTTACTTCAGTCGGGACAGAAACTAGAAATGGCACGTAGGTACGGATTAGAAATAGTGCTTCAGGTCGGCGTGCGTTGTCCGCTCTGCTAGCCAATCTGTCGATCAACCATCCGTCAACAGGTGCATGCACGATGCAATGGACAATTGACAAGTGTGTACGGCAGCGGTACGCGCCGACCGGCACTGCAGTGGCGATCTTTCTAGAGATTTTGGGTAGCGCGACTTTCAGTCTCTAATTAGCCTCTGTTAACTGTCCTTTTTTTTCTTTTTTTCAACCACAAAGCCTATGTGTACACACACATATATATATAGCTAGCTATCCAACTCGTATTAGAAACTAACAAAAAGAGGTAAGACTCCTGTTTGCATATGAACATAGTCTCCGAATCAAATTTTGGTCACACCGTTGTATGCACATCTGCGTATGCTTCCATACTTACGCTTTGGACTCAAGTCGCGCGCGCGTCCGCTCAGCATTTGGTTGCTAGCTCACTCGAACGCTTCCGCGCTACGTGCATGTTGCCAAGCTCCCATGCAGGTCGGCACGACACGCATGCCCTGATCTCCCGCAGTTGGCTGCTTCACTCGTAGCTGGTCGCTACCGCTAGTCTCAATGTCCTCGCTTGCCATTAAAGCACTGATTGCTGCTGTGCTCACTGCTCGTGCTGGTCATCACATGCACCCACTGGTCATACTGCACTACACTGGTTGCTCAGTTGGCCTTGCTGGTCGCACACGTTAGTTTTGTCTTCTCCGGCAAGTCTTTTGGGCTTCCCCTCGTATTCTCAACCTCTATTGGACACCAAGGCACACCCCATACCTCTACGTCCATCTCTTGCTGCCATGACGTTTCTATCCACCAAATTAACCTGCTCACATAGACAAAACAACCCATCACGTAGCAATATTACTTAAGAACACACATTACACTAGTCATAACATGTTAAACACTAGTCTAACCCCTTGGTCAAGGTTTACACTCGTCGAGCTGAGCTACACTGTTTGATGCACTTTGGTTGAGCTGACCAAGCTTACCACTGGTCAGCTCCTTCACTCCAACCAGTACTACTCCAAACAACCACAACATGAACCTACCACAAGCACAAGGAGAACTGACCGCAAGCACATGTCTTAAACTTCACCATTTACTCATCACAACATGAACCTACACTAGGTACTTACAGTCTCTCTTTTGACAAGTAAATTGCCCTTGACAAGTAAATTGACAACCTTATAAAAAATTTATTAATAAGAATGTTTAGGCTCCAGACACAGAAACCAAAGCGAGTGAAGTGCAAGTGTCTAGAGAGGAAGAATTAAAGAAGGATCCTAAAAGAATAAGAATAAACTCAAAAACAAATATCCCTGGGTTTGCTTTCTCCACTTATTGTAAGCACAAAACAAAATTCAAGATTTCAACATTTTGCTTTCTCCCCCTTTTGATTATCAACAGGTTATTTTTGTTGGATTTATGAGGGCATTTAGATAATTTCCCAATTTGAGAGAAAAAAAATGTGGTCCTACCTATCGATGGGACAAAGGAGGTGATAAGGCCGAAGCATTCTCCCTCGCGTGCGCCTGGGAAGAGCCAGACTTGACCACGTCTTGTGGGCGATTGGATCTTGTGTCGATGGCGGCGACAATGGAGGCGCCATCGGCCCGCATGCCTCGGCACCGACAATTGGCAGCAGCCCGTTGGCCACCTCCACGTCCTTCTATATAAGTCGGCTCTCCTCTCCTCTTTTGGGACAGAAGAAATCCGTGAACTTGTCTCTTCCTCAATCTCTTTCTTCTTTTGATTGTGACTCAGTTTGAGCCTTGAGGCTGCGTCCCATGGTGTTTTCTCACCGGCGCTAGCAGAAATGTGGTCCGGATTGGTTTCCCTATGCAGATACTTTTGCCATATCTCTTTGAGTCTTGTCATCGAGGTATTTGGGGATTTTGCTCATGAGGACTAAATCCAGCTGGCTCTCCACCGAGATAAGGGAAGAAAAAAATTGAGGTTTGGTATTTGTGTTTTGGTGCTCTTAGCCGGAGTGCTCATCAGTCTTGTGTGGCATCCACCCTGACTCTCGTCTTCATATTTTGGCAACCCTGGTTTGAAGAGGGGTATTGTATCTCCGTCTACCTCGACTCCTTTCCCAACATAGCAAGGTGCTTGGTTTTCTGGGATAACGTTTTAAAGTGTGGCTTGCTCTGATATCTTCTCAGTGGTTTTGAGTACCACTGGTGTTGTGAGTATTTCAGCATTCTTACAACTTTACTGCTGTTGTTGTTGGATTATTGTTCTAAAGAAGTGCCAAGTGAACTTTGTGGGTTAAGAATAATTACTCTATGATGATATGATATATTTCTGAGATTATGTATGAATGTGAGGGTAGATAGATCTTGAGCTTTTGTCTAGCTTTACCGTTTTGTATGCTCTGATCATTGAATCGGCTATACTTGATACTATCTCAGTTCAGTTATTAGCTTTTGGTTGATCTAGCAATGGCCGAATTCTCGTTGCCCTATTATAATCAATGTTGTTCAGTTAATTTGAAGGTTAGATTGATTATAACATTCATTCATACTGTCCAACAACATTTGTTCATGATATGGTGGTCTCCTTTATTAGAAAAGCGTGATTTAGAGCTTAAGATCTAATCTATAACTATCATATATATAATTAGATTAATATTTATCATAGCAGAGATGGCCAAGAATGGACCTTATGTAACTAGCCATCTGAGAGCAATATATAACATCTCAAATGTTAGCATTGTGCTAATTTTGGTCACATACATAGTGTATATGCTGAGCTTAGCATTCTGGTGCAATGGCTTAATTTTTTTATATGTGTATATGTTGCTTAAGACATTAGAATGTTGTTGTGCTCATTCCTTTATTCAGAATTATGCTAGAATTAAACCTGAATACTTTCTTATACCGCAACTCTTTCAACAGTTTTCTCTCCCTTCGGCAATTTAGGAATCAATAATTAATTTCTCCCCCTTTGTAATGTCTGCCCTTTTTAACAATGCAAGTAAGATAGATGAGCGAAACATTGTAAAACAGCTACGAGCTATCCACAACACTGAAAAAAAAATCTAATCCATAGAAAGAGAACGTCAACCACATACAAGCTAGCACGAAATATGTCAAAATAGACTCAGGTATGCATTTATATCAAAGCCAACAAGAATATAAGAATGGGGTCAACAAGTAATTCTAGACATCAACACATAGACTCAAGCATTGAACAGGATTGTGCTTTTGACATTATCTCTGAGAAAAAAATTTTCCTTACCCAAACCTCTACTGCCGAAAGAGTACGATAATTTCTGTCCTTCACAAGCAAGGAGCATGTACTCATAATCAGAAATGGATTTCTAGATGGTTCATCCTTCTATTGACCAGAGGAGTACGCTGGCTATATTTTTTTTATTTATTTGTAATTATTCTTGCCACTTAGACATATCATAAACTTTTGCTTGATGGAGAGTAATCGCTCCGATCAGCTAGTCTACTCATGGTCTAGATGTAATTGCTTCGAGATCATGGAATATCTTATTCATAACCAACGGAGCAATAATTGTAGTCACGATCAGCTATTATATTTTGAAAGCATGACTTTTAAGAATTACAATCCATTGAGCATAGAGCCATAGTGTTAAAACCAAAATGAACATGGAAGGCTAAGTTTCAGTGTGTTGGACCAATAGCGATAATCACAAGGTGAATGATTGCGAAAACTTTTCTGTCCTCTAGTATTTAAAATCTTCTCTTAAATGACTACGAGAGTCATCAAGTTCAGATTACACCTTTTACATAAGATTCACAGAGATCTAGAACCAAAAAGATGTAAGCCCTTGGTTATATCTGCAAGGCTGGTACTACCGCTGATATAAGATCGATATGACCGTTGCAGTACTACTGCCATAGTGAGGCCGGTATGACCAATTGCCCTGTTCATAAATCCATCGAGGCAAAAATCAAATTTGAGGATCTTGATCATACCTTGCTCAAATACCACCAAAATTGGTATGGACATCAAGCTACATATAAATTTTCATAATTTTTTAGACTCATTTGATATATTTAAAAATCAAACAAACGATACGTGTAAAATTATAATTAAGGTAGTTAATTAAACCAGCTTAATTAGCTGCCGTATGGTAGATGGGTGGTAGAGGAAGAGCTGCATGGTGGCCGTGTGGCCTTCGCGCGTCGCACGGTAGCCGTGCGGCCGAGGCACATGTCACCCTCTCAGGGCTGCCACCCGGTGACCATGCGACAAAATTGATATTTCTATAATTATCACGTGACTACAGCTATTTTTTCTAAATAAGTGGCCCAAAAGTCAAAACTGCCACAAACTCTGGCCGCTGAGAGCAGCTGTACGGCCGTACGTCGTACCCTAACTTGCTCGGTAAAGCGAGCTAGGGATGGGGCTGTGCTTGGATCCAGGTCAAATTTGGCGCAACAAGGTGAGTGGGTGAAGCAAGTGGGCACAGGTGAAAACAGGTGGGCGCATATTGTGAGTGGGCGAAGCAAGTGGGTATAGATCGAATGATGGAACGGACGTATGATGCACTCCATTACGAGCTCTGTTCCGGAGGTGACAAAGGTACGGGTGTACGGTGTACCTCTAGATGAAACGTAACTGTAGTCGTAACCGCTTGAAGATTAACTATGCAATTAGGGGATTACGAATTTACGAGAGGATAATTATATCCTCTGCTATTTCTCACAAGAACAAGTAGTTTGATTTACATTCAGTCCGTTGCTCGGAGTTATCGAGACCAGACTAAGTCATAAAATTTGGCGAGGGTAAAGAATCAAATTTACGTCCTTCCATCTGTATATCGACACGTTCTAACCATCAAGGTAGAGTGCACATGTTGGGAGAAGTACTGCCGGTAATAACACACACCATCGCAGTAAAACGTGTTTTGCGAGCATACGGTACATGTCGTCGAACGTTTGCACACTGCCGGCTCCAGGACAGTGCCAAACCAGTACGCGTACGCACGAGTTTCTGGACTGGGATTTATTTTCTCTGTTTATTAACACCAAACCGTGCGCTTTTTCCTATCCGTTCAACAAGGAGAAATCAAAAGCCTCTAGAATCTTCAGGCTCCAAAAAAAAAAGAAAAAGAAAAAGAGCACGATGGAAAAGCAAAAGGAGTGACAAAAAAATATTTCTTGCAGCTCGGAACGTGCCGTCTGATGTGGCCTGCAACATATCGTGTTGGAAATTTTTTTTTACATGTCACCTTAAATGTTTCAGACCCCTGATCTATTAGTACAAAGTTTTTTTTGAGAATACGACATGGGAGGGGTAAAATGGTAAACCGGTCAACAATGGTACAAAAGGGCATTAAACTACGGCGTTCGCCTCTTATTTTGAGCGCGAATACTGGTCTTCTTTGGTCGTGAGAACGACGCGCGCTGTCGTACGCGCTAGGGCCTGTCCTTTCCGTGAAAGCGCAACACGGTAAAGTGGTTTAAGCGCCGGCCGTGTCAGGTTACCCGTGTGATTAAGGTAACAAGTACCAGTGGCAACAGGATGCTCGGTGTGTCTCCGCGGAGTGGAGGCGTACGCGTGCTACACCGGAGACCGGAAAGTAAAGTCGATGAACCGTGTGATGACCGCGAGTCTCCGCGATCTGGAAAAAACGGGTAGATGGAGTCGTCTGGGCGGCAGAAAGAAGAGACGCCCACTCGCCATTCGCCTCTGTTAAGCGGGTAAATGTAGGTCGAAAGCAAGATGCTAAAAAATCATCGCATCTGCCGCTGCACGCGGTTGCTACGTTCTTCCTCTGTTTTCTTCTTCTCTTTTTTTCTGAGGATAAAGTTCTGAGTGCGCCATTCTTAAAGCTGTGTCACACGTACGGTATCTTGCCCTGTTGATCAACGTGAAAGAAACAGGTGATATATATATATATATATATATATATATATATATATATATATATATATATATATATATCCAAGCAATTCAAGAACTCAAAGAAAAAATATCTTTATTTTAGAGGAAGGAAAAAATATCTATGCAGCTGGACACGCATCGGTCCTCTGCCAGTCAATAGTTGCGACACCCATGCACATGTCGTCGTACATCACTCTCACAATATCGAGAAAAGGAATCTTGTTTGGATTTATGGTGTATACACGATTTGCGTTGTGATCAGGCTTATGTTTGGTGCTTGTTTTTTTTAAAAAAAAAATCCTTTCTCATGCCACACGCTTATTCCATGTGCAGCGTATATAAATAAACTAAATTGAACACGTATGCGGTGGTCTTTGTACTATATTATACTTCTGTCTAATGTTTCGTTTGACCCGGATTTGACTCATCTAGATCCCAATTTTGTTTCCTTACCGCACATACATATCTATGCCTCGAATCATACTCCATAGCCCACACAAACTGAAGTATATAATTAGGTCACAAGATGTTGCTGCTACAGATGTGGGACATTGCGCACAAAAGTTCATAACGCAGTATGAGAAAGAATCAAATATCTTCAAACTCATTAGGGGCAAAAACAAAAGGAAAATATCGATCTGCCCTTTTCACTTTCCGTGTTCAATTTCAAGTTGATCTTTGCTTAGCTTTATCGAGAGTCTTCAGGGCATCTCCAATGGTCTTAGTTAAGTACTATCTATAAGGATTCCACATCATTTATAAAGTACACATTAAAAGCTAGCATTCCAAAGGATTATCTATAAGGGTAGCTATTTGATGTTTACATGCACACACAGTCATTTATAGATCTTTTCTCTATTTTGCGTTATAGACTAGAGACGAAATAGTAGCTAGTTGTTTGTGTCTTTGCATACTCTCTTTCCTCTACATAGGATATATTTTTGTGTACATATAAATAGCAAATAATTTAAGACTATGGAGATGCCCTCAGAAAGAAAGAGAAAGACAATACAATATTTATGTCGAGCGCCGTGCATACGCAGGAACAAAATAAAAAACTTTGTTGGAGACGTTAATTTAATCGCAAGCAAAACATCTATACGCAATAAGCACATCCGATGATTCTTCATGGATATCAAATACTGCATCATGTTCATTGTACGTTTCAAATAAGGTTCTCAGCAAACAGAAAAAAAAAATTGTTTCTCTTTATGTCTCTACAGTGTAGATGATACGAGATGAACTCTTGACAACAATTGAATTAGGGTCTGTTCTTTTTGGCTGCGGCTGATGGTTTTTTGGCTATTTACGACAGAGATTGCGGAAAGAGATATACTCGCTTGCGATTTTTTATGGTACAGATGTTAGTTTTTTAACGTGTACTACAATTAACTTGTAAACCTTCTCTTAAAAAAATACTCCGTTTAAAAGTTAGTTACTGTAGCAAAAGTTAAAAGCGACTTTTACAAACCGTAAAGAACAGGGCCTTAGTTGATCTTAACCCATGGGTACAATCTCTATGAACGGACTTTCAAGTTTCAATTCAAGAGTACTGGCCGACTGTTTTTCTTTGGGCTTTGTTCCGCTGCTAGGGGCGTTCAGAATAGCGATGGGTTCTGATTTCTGGCTGAAATTTCACTGTATCTGGCTTTTTTTACTGTAGCTGAGTTGGTTTATTAGGCATAATTAATTTTTTTTTAAAAAAAAGTAAAAATAAAAAAATACATCAGCCTATCACAGACAATGCAAAGGAATACAGGAAAAAAAGAAAATACGAAAACAAATCCAAAATATCTAAAAAATATCAGAAAAAGATGAATTACTGAATAATGAGAAAAAAGCTGAACCTAGATATTGAAGTTGAAAAAAAAGCTCTTTTGAACAGGGCCGATCATCAAACGCTTAAGGCGTCAGTTTAAGGGCCGGGAAAAGCAAAAGATCTGCCCTGGAAAATCTCGATTGGGAACTTTACCAGCCGGAGAACAGTCCGACTACGTACGTAAACTCTGATGATGGATCTGTTCTTTTTCACTTTGGCTTATAATTAATTTATATATCTCATCTTAAAAAGATAATCTTTCTAAAAGTTAATTATAATAAAAAAATCTAAAAAGCAGCTTTGATAAAGGCCTAACTTACTGGGCAGTTACCTAGCGCCCTCTCTTTCCATTGCTTATCTTCGAAACACATATATGCGAGGTCGAAAGCGTGTGCCAGACAAAGCGCAAAAGCCAAAAGATAAGGAAAAGAAAAGGGAAGAGTGAGAGGTGGACCAACGTCGATCCGACGGTGTAGACGCACATCACATCGTCGACGACCCATCACGTTCGTACGAAGCCCTCGTACTGATCGATGTTGATCCAGTGCTTCCGTCCCATTCCGGTAAATCGGATGGCGATGGAATTATTCCTCTGGTGAGTACGCAAGGAAACACATCGGCACACCGGATAATGGTCCGTTCATTTGGATTTTACCCTTTTTTGGGCTTCTTTAAGAATTAAAACAAACATAATAGTTTTTTAAAACGAATTCTCTTAACGATTTTTGAGTTTAAAATTGTGTACGTCAATTATATCGACATCTCCACCATCCACTACCATCTCAAAAATATATACAAAAACTATCAAACGTATCAAAAAACCATCAATTGTACAAAAAAACAGAGCCAACATATAGGACCAAATACAAAAAATGTAGAGCCAAAACATAGGACCAAATACAATGCGGTACTTCTCATCTAAATAAGCCGACAAACTTCGAGTGCTGAACTCTATGGTTGTGTTTGGTTCAACTTATGGCTCGTGACTTATAGCTTATATTACAGTAATTAACTTTTAAACTATATATATTTTTAAAAGAATAGGGTTAATAAGAATATTATAGTAAAAAGTGTACTGGATTCAGTTGTAATGATTAAAATTGTATGTGACTATTTTCTTTTATATACTATCTCTCGTGAACAGTTAAAATTTAAAGATTTAAACAATAAATCATAAATCACATAAAAATCTACCCCACAGTTCGCATCGCTGGCCGGCCGGCGCCCATTCATTGCATCGATGCACTTCTTCGGGGAGTGCGCGCACGTGCATGCATAGTTGCATACCATTGGATCCAGCCAGAATCAACGGTCCCAATTCGGCACGGTTGTAGAAACATGGGCCAATTTTTTTTTTCTTGATTACCGGTGGTTAATTATATATGCCATAATAGATGGGTTTGTGCGTGCCTCTGTGGCATACCGGCCCTAGCTAGAGCACGAGTATACTACTCAAAACTCCGTCTAAAACAACCGACGGCGCAGCTGTTATATACACCAGGCGCCGCTTGTAGGTGCGTGTCGACGACGAGCCACCGCCGTCTGCGCGCGCGTGTATTTGGTCACTTTTCCCCGGTGGATGCTCGCTTTTGCACCGTACCGCATCACCGGGAGCTAGCCACCGCGAGCTGAGGCGCAAAAGCGCGACGTGATGGAGCGGCTGGTCGGTTATTAGCTCTTGGCTAGCTAGCTGCATGCCGCGCGCCCGCGTCGCCGACGGGGGCGGGCACGCCTTGCCGTTTCGTTGCTGCCAACTGTCTCCGATCGCTCACGTACGGATCGCTTAATCTGCATATGACTCATGCAATTACTCCAGCTTATCACCTGCATTAATTATCTTGTATACATGTCATCTACGACGGCAGCATTATATGCAGCACAACGAACTTTGTGCGGTCACATGCCGCATTAGTTTTGGCTCGATCTGCGCCTTTAATTTGCCGATGTATGTTTGTGGAGTATTATATCGTGTAATGACTCATGGAAAGCGCTGCATGCATGGCGCGCGCGGCCTAACACAGGCTTACACGTACGACCCTTCCCAACGTAATGGTAGACCGCATATCCACTCCAGCTGGTTCCTCCGTAGTGCACATGAACAGGTTGTAAAGCGCTGGCGATCAGATGCGGCATCGGATAGGCCCGCCCAAACGATGGATACATATGCGTGCGCCACCAATTTATAGCACGAAGACTACAAAAACCCTGTAGCGCATTTACACAAACAACAGGATAACATCTAACCGTTTAATGTTCTTATCTCTGGCTTCATCTCCCACCATTGCCTCTCTCGCCAGACAAGAATGTCATTGCCGAGTCTTCTTTTTGTCTGTGTCCTAAAATGAGTTTCCCTCAGACCTCTCGCTTGTTCTCTCTCTCTCCTAATCCAAATCCCTCCTCCGTACCTTCATTCTCTCTATGCTAATACCACCGGCCGATTCGCAACAAGCGGAGGTGAGTGTCATGGCCGCTGTGAGACACATGTGGATGCAGAAAATAGACCCTGCAAGAGGGTCCCACCGCCTCGGTGACCTCCATTCTCGTCATCGATTCTCCCAATTTCTCCACCCTGATGCCCCATTTTCAAAGTTGATATAGAGGAAATTTGGATTTGGTGGATATGTCTCCTATACTCCATTAGTACTCAAATTTATGTGGTTAAGAAGTTTCTCGATGTACTTGCTAAAACTTGCATGCAACTATATTTCTGTTGATACTTTTTAGAGGAATTTCAGTTGATACTCTATATGTGTATGTATATATGTTGTGAAGATACGTAAGCCTACCATGGTACCATCACTTTAATGTTGGTATATCTATGATACATCACATTTAGTCTGAAAATATAGCTTGCTTCTAAACTATAGTTAGATGTCATATTCTACACTATGCAAACGATGGGATCCTGTTCTTCTCCAAATTATAGTTCTAGTTCCTGGAGTTAACATTGTTTTGTAAAATTATTTTTTTGTGTTCTGTTTTTTTGCTTAACATTGTTTTGTAAAATACCGTCAGGTTAAATTTCCCTGACGGGTAATCCGTCAGCCAAATTTAATTTTCCTTTCCAGCCAGCCCTGAGGGGTTTTGCCTGACGGGAACCCGTCAGGGAAATTTTTCCTGGCGGTTTTCTGTATTTTTCTGATGGTTTTAAACCGTGAGGGATGATCCATTTTCTAGCAGTGACTATGCAAACGATGGGGTCCTGTTCTTCTCTGAATTATGGTTCTAGTTCCTGGAGTCAACATTGTTTTGTAAAATTATTTTTTTGTGTTCTATTCTTTGCTTAACATTATCGTCAATAACTATCTTAATATTTTATTTTGTAAAGTGCTCAAGCTTCATGAGGTTTTAGCTTGTTTCATGATGTTTTATAAATTTTCGGGAGGTTTTCATGACTAAATTTTATGATGTTTCATTATTAAGTTTTATAGTATATCATAAAGTTTTAAGACTGACTTTCGTGAAGTTTTTATGGCGGTTCCATAAAGTTGTATTCTAATTTTCATAAGGTTTCATAAAGCATTATGAGATTTCATTACTATGTTTCATGAGGTTTCACAACTAAGTCTCAATATTTTATTTTGTAAACTGCTCATGTTCTATAAGTTTTCATGAGGTCTCAGCTTGTTACATGACACTTCATGAAGTTGAAAGTTTTTTTTTACCGAATTCATGAAGTTAAACTCTAACTTTCATGATGTTTCATAAAGCTTTAGGAGGTTTCATGACAAAGTTTCTTGAAGTTTTATGAGGTTTTATGGCTAAGTTTCATGGTGTTTCCTTCAATTTTATAAAGTTTCATGAGGTTTCATACCAAAATTAACTATGTTTAAGTTTTATATCTAAGCTTCATGGTGTTTCATGAGGATTCATAAAGTTTTTGTAGCAGATTGGTAAATTTAAAAGTTTTTTTTATAGCAGATTCATGAAGTTGAATTCCAAATTTTATGAGGTTCCATGACTAAGTTTGATGGTGTTTCATTAAGTTTGATAAAATTTCAAGAGGTTCCATGCCTAAGTTGACTAAGTTTCGTAAGATTTTATGTCTAAGTTTTATAGTGTTTTATGAAATTTCATAAAGTTTTTTATAGCCAATTTATGAAGTTGAAAGTTTTTTTTATAGCAGATTCATGAAATTGAACTCCAAGTTTCCTAAAGTTTCATAAATTTCAGAAGGCTTCATGATTAAATTTCATGGTGCTTCATTAAGCTTCATAGAGTTTTAAGAAGTCTCATGTCTAAACTGATTAAGTTTTATAAGGTTTTATATCTAAGTTTCATGTGGTTTTAGTTTTATAAAACTTCAAGAGGTTTCATAATTAAGTTGACTAAGTTTCGTAAAGCACGTTCGAAACTCTATGAAATCTTGTGAAACTCATGAAACTTAGAAGAAACTCGGTGAAACTTGACTATATCGTTATAATTATTTCTAACGGTATATCATGTGCTAGCATAACTCTTTTTTAAAAAACTTGAAACATTGCATAAAACTTGCTTGAATTTTTCTTTGCAAATGTGAAACTTGCTGAAATGTGGATATAGAATCATGAAACTTGTTGAAACATGGATAAAAAATTTGAAATCTGAAACTTATTGGAACCTGAGACTTTCGTGAAACTTGCTTTTGAAATATAGAACTTGATTAAAACTTTTATGAAACTTCTCTTTTGAAACTTGAAGTATACACGAAACATACTTTTGAAATATAAAGCATGCTCAAAACTTTCCCTTCGAACTTAAGAATGCTTGAAATTTTTTTAATCATGAAGCCTTGTCAAAACTGCTCTAAAACATGAAGCCTCTGACGTAATATTGCTATCTCGTTAAAATGAGTTTCTAATTGGATATAGTCAACTAGCATCCTTTTCTTGGGAAGATGTCAACAACCAATTTTATAAAAATTACAAAGGATCTGTACTGGACATTTTAGATTGAACAACAAAACATGCTGAAACTTATATTTCACTCCAAATTTTACTCACACATTTCATCAAACATGTTTAATGCATAACAACAAAACCACTATTTCATTTTAGAGATGCCTTCCTGATTCCAAATAGGACGCTAACATGAGATCACCATGCATGTATGAGAAGACACAGACTAGTCGCCTGCCTCGTCGATGATGCTGGCGTTCTAGGATGACTCGAGGGACGAGAAGACTTGTTTTGCCATGGTGGAGTGAAACTTGCATAAGCATATGGTGCAAGTCGCTGCTGTAGTTGTTAGGGCAGGGAGGAGAGGAGCAAGTTACCGAGAGAGGAGCACGATGGAAGTTTTGGCGGCGCATATGGTGCTAGAGGTGCGCAGGGAGGATGGAGGTCGTTGCTGTAGCCGCTTTTAAGAGCATAGGAAATACTTTAATAATACATGATGTACGTGACGTGGGAATCGAGAGGCACCTAGGAGAGACATTGGTATCGTTGGATTGAAATAGATGTAGAACTCCACCCTGTCCCGTTGAAATAATTTGTATCCGATGGTACACAGCGTCCCACGTCCTTCAAAGCTTCGAACAATCGCACCACAAGTTCGTCGCGGCCAGCCGGGCTTAACATCACCCTGCAACCCGGTAGACAGCCGTTCCGATCGCAATCACGGCAAGATATGTACACGCAGCTTCTTTATTTGATCGCCCCATCCATCTCCCCGCCTCGCATGCATGATGGATCTGAACCACCCGGGTTAGAGCGTTCGTACGTACGTGTGATGCCATTACGCATTATAACCCCTACGATTAATCAAAGGACCGGTTTAAATTTAAAGGGTGCAAAGGCAGGGGCAGGGACCTAATCACCTAACTAGCCGATCGATCGAGAGGCCGATGGGATCCCATTGCCATGCACGCATCGAATTAGCATAGTTAATCGGCTGCTACATACTACTTTAAGTTTGATCTTGGGTCGGTTTCGGGACATGTCTGCGCTAATTGGGTGGCCACTTGGGGTGGGAGGGTTCGCTTTACCGGCTCGGCCTGGTCCCAGTTGTAGCGCAATAGGGCACCAAGAACCAATCTGATTCGATGGATCGGCCTAAGCTAGTGCCTATTTGGTTTAAAAACTCTATTTTAGGTTTTTTTTATCGTAACAGTTAAAAATATATTATAGTTACTGTTGACTTTTCAATTATATTATTATTATAGACAACGTAAAAATAAAAGGTAAAAGATAAAAAAACTAAAAGAGCTAAAAGGCTACAAAAATTAAAAAGTTAGGAGCTAAAAGTAAAGCAGAAACTCGTCGAAGGAAGTGGAGCAACTGGCCCTGGCCCCGCAGTCTCCGGCATTTTCCATCGGGTCGGGTTGACGCCGCGCGCCAGAGGACGGCCCGCGCGTACGCAGCGAGTTGCACCGAGACGCTTCGTGAGTGGTTCGGTCTGGAGTCTCATCTTCGGTTTGGTCCGAGTCAGGCGTGGCATGTGTAAACTATTTTTGGGCAGCACACAATGGTTTTAATATTTTGTAAATTTGATTTTGAAGCCAAGAAATTTTATTTAAAAGTTTAAAATGTAAGGCAAAGTTTTTGAAAATTTGTGAAATACAATAAAATTTTTAAAATTCATTAAATTTATGAAATTAATATCACCTAAATTTGAGCTGTTGCAGCATGCGAGCGAGGTGTCCAATCAGTCCAAGAACGATGACTGCTTTTGCAAGTAGTATGTTGGAAAGCTGCCGCAAAACAAATACATTTGAGCAGTGTTTTTATACTTTTCTCTTTAATAAAAATAACATCAATTTTAAGGTAAATAAAAAGATAAGTAATATCTATCTATCATTCATCATACTTTATAAATTATGTAAATTATTATTGAGAAAAGCATTAAAAAAACCTCCCGATACATTTTCACATTGTCAGATGGGGAAAAGGAGTTGATTGGGGAAAAAATAGCGAATTTTCACTTTTTTTTAAGGAAGCGAATTGTCACTCTCTCTTTCTCTCTTTTTGAAGGAAGCGAGTTGTCACTTAGTTAATGCAGATATATCCCCATGTGATCATGTCAAATCTGTTATTCGAAATTGGTTCAATTCCAATGTGCTATACTACGGCACACACTTGATCACTACGCCTACTTCGACCCCCTTGAATTAATTGAAGCTTTAATTTGCTCTATAACTAATACGGAATTGATGACAACTCTGCATAACGTATCAGCGGTGCATACATCCTTCCTGGTACAATACTTAGGCCTATCTCTTGCACTACAAAGACTCCGTTGTGTGGACTTCTGAAACAACCCGTAACTTAATTAGACTAGCATAAGCTAAATTTAGAACTTAATCTTGATTAAGAAACAATAATAAATTGCATTATGATCAACTAGTTTGCATTTCCCAAAATTTCATATGAGCAAAATAAAAGTGTTTACAACTATTAAGCATATACAAGATTGTTTTGGACAATTAAAAATAAATGAACTACAAGTATTTCATTAAAGATAAAATAACAACAATTGCAGTTACATGAATTTATGGATTTTGCTCTTATGTGCTTGCTTGTCGATGAATAGCTTTCCAATACCAAACCAAAAACCTGCTTTTCTTTTGCAAATCAATTTAGAAATATAAAAGCAATCCAAGGGAGAATAAAAATAATAAACAGGTTTTGCCGTCAGATTAGTTCGGCTTTGGAGCGCGGAATCATTAGAGTGCTCATTGAGGTACCCAGACCGTCTGGGGCTAGTCGGCTTCCTCTCACGAGTATGGACATCATCATTCGGCAAAGTGCAATCCCACAACCCATTTCATTCTTTCCTACTTACCTCTTGCCGCAGAAGCCACAGAAGATCGAGTGAGCCATTTTATCAAATAACCTTTTGACCCAAGGGGTAAAACCATTTTTTTTTACCAAGCAAGCCACCTGTGCCCAACCAAGAGGAGAGGATAAGAACGAGTGACCAGCTGTGTCCAGCCAAACAGGAGAGCCAGAGAAGGATAAGACCAAGTGCATTCCCTTACTCTTCAGCTCTCTCTCTCATTTCTTCAACCGAGAGCAAACACCAAAGCATCAGGCAAACCAACACCACAAAAGCCACCACACTTCCACAGCTCCCACAGAGAGGGACCAAGAGGCAACCAAGGAGGAGACAAGCTCCAGAAGCTAGGACAAGCGATGGCGCCCGGGTGACGACAACAACCACATAGAGCCATCAACAAGCACGTCAAGCCAACAAAGACAAGGGGGCGACCAAGGAACAAGCCAAAACCACGTCACGGCCACCTCAACCATTTTCAGCATCCCAACCCTTTTTCCTGACCCGACACAACAAGTAGGTCCCCTTATCCTCTTCTTTTGCTTCCAGCTCACATGTAGGCACATCTCAGAGCAGTAGGGGGAGAGAAGAGAGGGTAGCAAACCTCTGCGAGCCGGGTGGCAGGGGGTCGGCGCAGGGGGGATCAGCCGGAGAGGAGCCGGTTGAGGGGAGCGGCTGGTCGGCGGGACCGGCGACGCGGCACCAGGACCAGCGGCGCGCGAGAGCAGTGGAGACCGGTGGCGCGACATCGAGGTGAGAGCAAGGGCGGCACGAAAGGAAGCGGCATGGCGGCGCGGCACCAAGGCGAGGAGGCGCGGACGAGAGGAGCAGTGGCGCGGCGCCTAGGGCGGCGAGGCGCGGAGCGCGAGGAGAGCGGGGGGCGGCGGCGCAAGAAAGCAGTGCGGGCCGCGGTTTGGTGGGGTTTGGGGAGGAAGAGAAGCAAGGAGAGACAAAGAGATTTGGGGAAAGAACAGAAGTGGGGAGGAAGAGATAAGGTGGAGGAGGAGAAAAGGGAGTGGCCAGGAGGGGCTTCGGCCGAAAAAATGAGGAGGAGAAGAGAGAGATTAAGCGCGTTTTCATAAAATAATTTCTTGCAATTAATCACTCTAGAATTTTCCTTTAAAGCAAACGTAACAAATAAATAGTTGCTAAAAATGTTAAAATTTGCCCAACCCCATAAAGCAGTGTTTTTGATAAAATTTGTGTCACCAGAAGATTAATATTTTGCATACTGATTAAATTCATTTCTTGTTGTTTAATTCTTTCCGATGCAAGTTCAAAGGCTAAATTAATTTTGTTAATCACTTAAAAATGGTAGAAACCCATTTATCATTATTTGTGTTTTTTTTAATAAATTAATTATCATTTCAAGAATTAAAACTTGTGCTTGATTTAATTAAAATTGTGCGCAGTAATTAAACTTCCTCGCGAGCAATTAATTAACCATCAATTCGTAAAATTTTGCCAATCGCTAAAATAAAACCTATAGGTTGCACCGGGGCACTTTTGCGTCGCTTGGTGCGATTATTCTCCATTTCTTTAGCACCTATTTTTTAAGCGGTAGCACGCCTGTTAATTGCAGAAAAGGATCAGGGTTTGGAGGGTGATTTTTATCCGACTAATTCTGGAACCCAGGGCTTCGCTCTAAACTCAGGCAAGCAATTCCTTTGAACATCTAATTAGAATATTTTGGTACAATCAGTATTTACTTCTTAAGATGTATCTTTACGCATAAAAATGAAAACGATGTTTAAGTCGGAAGAATGAGGATGAGAAAGAAAAGAGAAGAGATAAGGGCAGACAGTGGGAGAAGCCCCTGTCAGACCAATAAATAAGGGGGTGGCAGGTCCCTAGGGCAGGCAAGAGAAAGGGCAGGTATGGGACCTTCTACATAAGGCTAAAATATAAGGATTTATAAACTTCACTTGTATATTGGACCGTATAAATCGTATCAACCAATGTTCCGTCGAGAGACAGACAGAATTAGTAACTCTGTCGAAGTTATGATACTCTCCACATGGGTAAGTAGTATATTAGATGGAGGAACCCAGATTTGGACGAGCCCAGTATGGGGGATCCTGTGCACATATATTAGCGCAGTGGAGTGTTGGGAACGGGGAGATGAACCGGCTCAATTGGGAAAGGGTGGAGGAAGCGGGCCCAATCGAGTAATGGTGAATGACCCAGCTCAATTGGGAAAAGGTGGAGGAAGCGGGCCCAATCGGGTAAGGTGAATCACCAGCCCAACCAACAGCTATATTGTTTCCGGTGAGTCAGGCTGCTGGTTATGATTAGCTGGGTGGAGATGTCATATACTGAAACAGTAGTAAAAGTTTTGTACTCTGATCTGGGCATCGCATCTAAGAAAATGCGAAGACTCATGCGCTACAAGGATCAGAGTGATTTTGGGTAAAGTGGTACAAGCCTGCGCAGTGTTATTTAAATCATGAATTCATGCCTGTCTCCTGGACTGGAGGCTACGGAACCTATGGGGGTGTTATCCATTATACGAGTGTTCAGTAGATTTTGAGCTAATAATTTGAAAAGTATTTTTAAAGACTAAAAATATCTATTTTCTATAATTAGCGAGAAAAAGAAAGAGAAAAAGATGAGAAGGATTTGATGATGAGCAAGAAGAAGGAAAATGAGAATGAGGAAGAAGATGTTTTGAGATTGATCTATTTCTGACCATACAGTGCATTTTACTAATAATGCTTGCTGAGTACGTATGTACTCACCCTTGCTATTAATTCCTTTGTTTAGATAATAGCCAGATTGGAGTTTCATTTGGTGCGGATGCGGTCAACCCTGAAGAACTCTACCCTGATAGGATATGGGAGGAGTGTGAGAACCCAACGTGTGGGTTTGACCTGTCTTGTGAGATGTAGGACGGCTAGAAGGTCACTAGTGGTGCAGATCCGACCCTGAGTTAATGTAAAATTATGTAGTATTCTCATCTCCAAGACTCTGTGTAAGATTAGGATCTAGAACTGGAGTTTTACTTTTGGTATTGTATGTTTATTTCAAGCCCTAGCAGCTTTGTACCAGACTTTAACCCTGCGTGGCTATATTTATGTAATAAAGACATGAACCGACTCTAACTATTGTCCGCTGCTACACTCTGATGGGTTTGTTATTCGTTGAAGCGGTGTTCTACCGGTCAGACGAATAGTAATCCGTTGACCAGTGCTATTACCCCTTTGGTAATGGCACGGGTCGTCTCAACTTCCAAGCATTAGAAGACAAGTATGTCAGCCACCTAGCTGAATGGTGTGGCAAAATACTTACCCTTGCAGACAGAAAAACCCTCATCAAATCAGTTTTAACGATTCAGTCCACTTACCTCTTTACGGCCATTAAAGCACCTAAATACATGCTCAAATCTCTCAACAAGCGAACACATCGATTCCTCTAGGCTGGATCAAAAAATCTATCAGGCAGCAAATGCAAGGCAAATTGGGACAAAATCTGCAGACCAACCTACCTAAGAGGAATCAATCTCTTAGACCTGGCGCGTTTTGTAAGGGCCTTCATACTCAAATGGTAGTGACATAAGTAGGCCTCCGAGAATAGACCATAGTAGGGGATGGAAACACCTTGCGGCGATTAGGATTGAGAGCTCTATGGCTGCTACCAGTGTGCTCATTGGTGACGGGTCAAGGGTGTCCTTCTGGAACTCGTCTTGGGCACATGAAAACAGATTGTGCGACCTAGTGTCGACCATCTACGACGCCTCCAGAAGAAAGAAATACACACTACAGATGGTGTTGACAGACAATAAATGGCTGCAGAATCTAGATCTGTCTTCCGGATCATGGCACAACACATCCAGAAGCTTGTCTCTGTTTGGTGGTACTCTCCTCGACGACCTTATGGGCCAACCATGAGGACACCATAACATGGA
Source organism: Melocanna baccifera (assembly GCA_036346265.1). NCBI lineage: Eukaryota > Viridiplantae > Streptophyta > Magnoliopsida > Poales > Poaceae > Melocanna > Melocanna baccifera. Next base: position 28,379,086 of record CM070677.1, on the reverse strand, counting down.
AGCTGACTCCGAACAGAATCTACAACGCTACCTCAGCATACAAAACATAATTCCTTGGAACAACATGCTCCACCATGAACGCCCTAGCTTGGAAGACTTGGGCACCTTAAAATGCAAAATTTCCTGGCTAGCCATATAGAACGGAATCTGGACAACAGATCGGCTATCCCATAGTGGGTGGCCGAACCAACAATCTTGCACCCTTTGTAGGCATGCACAAGAGACTGTTATCCACCTTCTGGCTGAATGTCGTTTTTTCCATAAGGATCTAGGCGGCCATTGCACAGTGGACAACGAGTGCCTCCTTGAACCTGGCGAGTTGGCAGATCACATCCTCAATCTGGTAATGGTGGGAGGCGGCCATTCTTTCTACTAAAGTTCCACAAAAAGTGATGGCGTCGCTTGTCATGCTAGTGATATAGGAAATCTGGAAAAAAAAGATGCATGAATCTTCCGATCAACGGCTTCCACGCCAATGTCACTGATTGGCCGCATAAAGGAGGAGGCCGGGTCTTGGGTCATTGCGGGAGCCTCCTATGTACATTAACCTTCTTTCCACTTTAATCAATTCGACAGCGCTCCTGCCATGCTTAAAAAAAATACGGAATCGATGAAAAACATCACACTTCCTCTTGCCTCTAGCTAAAGGCACCATGCCGGGTCAGATCCCGGTAGCCCGAACGGGTTTCAGGAGTTGTATATTGACTCCAATAAGCTAGCTTCCTCCCGTCCTGGAAAATCCCAGTCGGACCCCCCCCCCCCAATGGCCACCAACCCAACACCGAACGGTCTTTTCGGTCCTCGACGTCGCACTTCACGCAGAAACGCTCGACCCCCCAGATATCCCTACGCCACCAACTTTTCTACCCTCGGTGCCACGACAGACCTGCCCGGGTGGGACCCACGTATAGGAGCTGGATCCTACTTGCCACTTAAGCTCGGCCATTGGCCTCTGACGAAGATGGTGCCACTGACGTGTAACCTCCGTAGCCACCGGCGGGCTACCTTTCCCGCGTGCGCCAGAGCACTTTGCCCATGTCGCCTATAGCATAACCATCGTGCATGACCTAAAATCCTCGCTGATTAAGCTCGACCGGGCCGCCGTCACCGCACGTTCTCTCGTCGCTGGTAAGCATTACCGTCGAATCGCCTCCCTATAAAAGCACCTTGTGGTCTGGAGCTCAGGGAGTGCGAGAAGCACTAGTGGCAACTCAGCTAGCTACTTGCCTTCCCTTCTAAACGCTAGCCCTAGCGGCGGCAGCCAAGAGCTCGCAGCGCCCCTGCTCGTTGTTCGCGCGATCGAACCAAATCACGTCGTTTTCGCATCTCACGCGCGGCTGGTATTCCGCGCGGATTGGGTTCGGAAGACGCCGCCGCCGCCGCCGCCGCCGCGCGCGCGGCCGTCAAGTTGCACGGCGGCTGAGCTTGGATTCTAGCGGCCGGGCAGGCACTAGGCAGGTATGTACCGTAGTAATATAGTCGTAGTTCAGATTTAGTCGTGATAGGTGCCGCTTTGTTTATGTGCTTGGTTGCGTGATAAGGCATGCATGGACGTGAACGTCCCACGGCGGAAGGATCGGATGCTTAATTTGCTTGTCGGTTACATGTAGCATTCGTTTATATTTTTACTTCCCCCACCGGAAAGGATTTGGCCCAGCTGTAGCTAGCGTCCTGTCTGTTGTCTGCTTGCTCCAGCTGAGCTTACCCTGAAGGCTGGAGCTTAGTTACGTGTGTGTGTGTGTGTTATAGCTGTCCACAACTAGCTAGCTAGCGCTGATGTAGGGTCCCATTTATATTGTTTTTTATTTCACTTTTGAATAGAAGCAGCTCGTAGAGAAACTCTATAAAGATATATCTGCGTGTGATTTTGGATGATATAAATAAAATCGTTATAGTATATACTATAATCGATTAATAGATTTCATCTTAAAAATATTCCGTTTAAAAGTTAGATATCGTAAAAAATTATTTATTATAGAAAAATAGCTTTTAAAAGATAATATAAACAGTGCCATATATCGGCCAGGTTGTGCATTCATTATATTACAACTAGGTGGTGCTACTAGTCATACTTCAGATGATGTATGTCGATCAAGAATTGCTTGGTTGGATTCAGCTAGTCAACTCATGTGTTCCCAGGGATGGCAGGGATGCAGGGGCTAATCAATTTCAGCGACGAAAATTCTGAACTTCTTTTGGGAAATAGAATTACTACTGAGATCATCGGTATTCTTTTTTTCTACGCTTTGGAGTCGGTTAAATTACTTTGAGCCATAATCCTCTAAAAATGAAATAGTTAATCCGTGCTAAAAGTTCAACAAAATAAAGAAAACACAGAGCAAGTGAAAGTTAGAAAGCTATTTGGTCCCATATGAGCTGTCTGTGGCTTAAATTATGCTTGGCAACAATATTGAATGAAACACATATTTAATCCAACTAAAAGTTGCATATATTAACCAGACAATCTACATGTGTTCACCACTTGTTCGATGACTCACATTATTTAAAGCTTCCTGGAGTCTGATATGGTAGTATTCCCTTGTCTTTATGTAGTGTTCATCTGTTCTTACTTAAATATATACTACTACAAATAATAATATAAATACGAGCATCACGTTGTGGTCAAAAAAATTGTTTGCGTGTGGTTGGTCGGAGAGCAACGTTTCTTAGATCTGAATTTAAAAATAGATCAACTCGGGGGGGGGGTCGTTCATTTTTAATTATAACCTGGACATGTTTCTGTCTATTGGGATTAGTTTGAGGTTAATTACTCTCATTTTCTTGGCGATATTCCACCACATGACTGCATTCCAAACAAGTACTAGTAGCTTTCAAGCTCTTTAATCAAATTTTTCATACTAGCTAGCAAGTACAAAGCTAACTTTTTCTTACGTCGGGCGACTAGGACATATACATAATACTGCCTGTTCACTACTAACTGTATATCTTCCACTTGCACGGCAGATTTATTTCTTGCGTTAGTCGTGGCATCGATTTTGAGAGAGAGAAGCATAGCATTCCTCTAGAGATTTCAGATTCTTGGAACTGGCCCTGATTTTCAAGCCATGATGTAATTCCCTCCGCGTATTCCTGATTCTTCATTGGAGAAAAATGTGTAGAATGTTGGAAGTTCGTCCCTAAAAGTACGGGTTGAAAGGAACGCCAAGGGGTGATGCTGGGAATTCTTTGATCGACTCTTAACGCGCAAGAAAGACTGAATTATAGTGGAGAGGGCATAGAAATGTGTTGTGAGAAAGTATACGTAGTGCCTAGTGGTGGCTTCTTGTTAGCAACCGTAGCTTAGCACTATACTCCATACTCCGTTTTGTTCTGCTTTTCAGCTGGATTTTTTTACTTTAATTTCTTTCAATAATCACTATTTATTAGACTAATAAACTATAGTAAAAAAACTATATGTTATTGCCTAAAAAACATCACACACACGTATATATTTATATATGCTATGCACTCAAATTTACGGTGCAATCACGGTGCACTCTAACTAAAAAAAGTTATGAAAAATTCTAAAATATTTCTACATGTACTTCTAAACTTGCTTTACCTATGTATAAAATTTTAAGCTCAAATTCATTATATGTTAAGAGTAACCAAAAAATATGACAAATGTTGAGAATTTAAATTTATCAAATATTTCTTTTTTTATTACTCTTAACGTATAATAAATTTAAATTTAAAATTTTATTTAAAGATGAAGTAAGGCCCTGTTTAGCGATCGCAGACGCCGTGTTTGAAGTTAGCGTTGAGCTTTTTTTTACTATTTATTTTTTCTTTTTGATTTTTTGTGTTTTCTTTTTTTCTCGTATTTCTTTGTATTATTCATGATGGATTAACATGTTTTTAAAAATTTAATTATACAAAATAAGTTAGCTCAACTATAGTATAAAATTAGCTAATTATAGTAAAAAAATTATAAGCTATTATTAGGGGTGATCGGAATAGCGATGGCTTTTGTTGAAAAAACATTGTAGCTGATTGAAAAAACACTGTAGCTGAATTGGTTTATTGAGTATAATTAAATGTAAAAAAACTGAAAATAAAAATGAAAAAAGTATAAGTAAATTTTTAAAAAATAAAAAAACAAATTTTTTCAACAGTAACACGTCTTATATGCGCTCTGATAAAATAATCGCCGTCACCGTCATTGAGAGCGAAGCTCTCTTAGCGCCTCTTATTCTAAACGCTACCTAAAGTATATATAGAAATTTCCGCTATTGCAGTGTGTGAGCCAGCCCCCTGGTTTGTTGAAATGGAGTACGGCCGTACAGATTCATGATTGATGTTGCGTGCACTGATTTCCGAGGTCCTCATACGGGTACGTAGTGGTTGTTAATTTGACATACTAGCAGTAGGAGGTCGTAAGGTACGCACTTGTCGTCCTTTCGTTTTCCCAACCACAAATGACATTGTGATCAGGTATCCAAAGACTAGTGGAGTCCGCATAGACCATAGATTGGTGCGGCATACACGAGAAAAATATTTTCCAAGAGGATTCAAAGTGAAATAATGGCCGCCTGATGCGACTTTCCTTAAAGTGAGAAGTTTTGCACGGGTTCTGCAGTTTGTTCCTTTAACATATATTTACAGGAAAAATTGATACACACACACACACAGATACACCACTCTCTAGTGTCTATTTTAGATATATGTCACGTCTCAATTTTTCATTTAAAATATGCCATTGCCAAGTAAGATAGTTTTAAAGAATGCCATTACGAAGCATTATATGCTATTTCTCCTATACTAGACCCGCATTTGTTCCGTATTTTTGTATTGACGTAAATACCCTTGCACTCAACCTGATCTAACTGGACCATATTACATGGCTAGCATCAGATCGCAAGGCTCGATCCTTCCCTTCGTGCTCATCAAACCATAGGCAGCGCCCACCATGGAGCCGTGGTAGGCGCGGTTAGGGCAGCGACCTAGGTAACTAGGGTGGCGATCTCCTCCCAGGCAACCTCCTTCCTGACAGCATGGGCGGCATACAAACCATATTTCGACATACACGCAGAAATGGCCATGAAAAGTTTTACGTACAATTCATATTAGACATGCCAACATTACCAAATCTTGGCATAGCGGTTCAACCATGATCGTTTGCAAAAAAGAGAAAATTTTCCATTCATAATTCAAGTACAATCATGATCAAGTACATGCTACTTACATATGTTTTAGTAGATTTCATTCTTCCCTCCAGCCAGAACAACGTTCAATTCATCCAAATGAGAAAGCAACCACCATTTTTGCTTCAGAGCATTCAATTCACCCACATTTGTTGGTTCAGAATATTCTATGCAAGCCTCTGCACCTTCAATTCCTCATATTCACACTCCCACTTGAATAAACAACGCTGATGGTTATTTTGCACATGGAACACACAACAAAATTATCCAGCCAAAATCAGAGACCTTTTCACAAAAAATCTGAAAAATGCACCTCATGTAATTGTCGCCAACCAAAATTCAGAAAAATGTAACTATACGGTCACGACTACCATGCATGCATACCTCCGTGCCCGTCTCCATGTCCACCAAATCGTTGCCGACAGTGGACAGGTGGGAGGTGGAGGGATGTGTTGCGACAGCAACGGCGAAAGCGCGGTGAGCGTGGGGGAGGCTAGCGCGGGGGCCTTAGGCGGCGGCAGTGCTAGGATTAGGTAGATTAGTTTAACGTTAATTTATAGTTTTTTTATTATAGTTGATTTATTTTTTACTATATCTAAGTTGATTTATTTAGTATAATTAAATTTAAAAATATAAAAATAGAAAAAAATATGTTAGTCTATCACAGAAAATACAAAGGAATACCGGGAAAAAAGAAAAGGCAAAAAATCTCAAAAAATCAGTAAAAGATAAAATTATTAAATAGTGAAAAAAGTAGAAATCAGAAATAAAAATTGGTTTTAAGCTAACTTAAGCACCTCTTTAGGCCATGGCGGTGCAGGTGTAGAGCTTGCTGGAGTAGAAGGGGACCGACTCTAATGCGATCTGATGCTGGCCTTTTCAATATGGTTGAGTGGTGCGATGTCGAGTCCAATTAGTTGAGTGCGAGGGCATTTAGGTTCATGTAAAAATATGGGGTTAGTATTTAGGAAAAATAGCATATAATCCCCCCAAACGCCATTCCTCCAAACAACCTCATTTATCAGTGACATATTTCAAAGAAGTAACTGAAAAATGGCATATATGTAAGACAGGTAGGTCACAGGCTAATCGTCAAGCACACCATCAGTCCGGTAGTTAATTTGTCCTCAGCAACAAGTAAATCAAATTTTGCTCCCTTTTAGCTACCTTGTTTACCTAAAGTTGGATCAGACTTACTACTACAAAAAATTGACTTAGACCTTATTAAGGTTTCTCCACCTCATTCCTTTCCTTCCTTTCTTTCTTCTTCGTGGGCCTTGAAATAGCGTGTGCACAAGAGGCCGTACGTGCAACGAAGCGCATGGAACGTACGGCATTTCACCATTTGCTTGTGATCAATTTTCCAACTAGTATAGGCTTGTTCACATTAATTTTTGCTGATGACTTTTAATTACGACTGATGAATAGTAGTGATTGATAGAAGTAGCTAATAAATAATAGTGACTAATGAATAATATATTATTACGTAATAAAGATGGTATAATAAAAGGCATTGCAATATTCGGACCGCTATATAACATACGAAATTATGATATAATAAAATACAAAATATGTGATAATATATGAAAGCAAAAAAGTAGTACTGATAAATAATAGTAACTGATATGAATGGCTTATAGGAACTGATGCGTTCATAGTAACTTCTGATTCTGAAAACAAAAGTCAAAAGAAAAAATCGAACAGACACATGTTCAAGAAGAAGCTAAATATAGAAGTTGATACGAGCAAACCTATATTCCTTTTCTTCGTAACTGACGCCACCGCAGTAATCAGAAACCGATATCTCCCGAAAATTCTCCGGAGAGTACTGGCCGTCGCCATCGGAACCCGCAATCTTCTCCTCGACAGTCCGTGACCTCTTAGAAAAAAAAATACACAAGCCACGGTTAGAAGCGAGTCCTCGTTTGTACCACGGACTCGTAAGCATTCTCAGGCGCGAGGGCGAGGCAAGCGAACGGGCTAATAGCCAGTACTGCTACCGTTACAAAGAGTCCGGGAGAGAGAAAGCAGGACGCACGTGGCGTTACACACAGGTCGAAGCTTCCCTCCCATTGGTCCAAGGCGGGCCTGGGTCCGGGGCCCGAGGTGGACTTGGGCACGCACCTGCGGAAGAAAATCCAGCAGAGGAGCTCTCTATCCACGTTGATTTTGTATCAGTTCGCGACCTTTCTATTTCCACCCTGTCGAACATGGATCGGAGCCTTTCTTCCTCCAATTAAAAAATCTCTCGTCAGCTAGGCCAGCTGCCTCTATATATACTCTGAACCGCCCTTGTGGCCAATACCTCCCATCAGCTCATTGCTAGCTTCCGGTGTTCGGTTGCTAGCTAAGTAGTGCCAGCTCTTTCTCCCCTTCCACTGCTCACCTTCCAGATCGAAGCCTTAAAGGCCACCGTGGAGTGTGTCTGAAGAGATTCGCAAGGCGAAGGTAAATGCCTTAGCAGCATGGATGCATCCATACTACCACTCTAGCGGCGTGTGTGCGGTTCTGCATGGTGATGCCCATGTTTTGGTGCCATTTTTGCTTTAGCTTTTGCGGCTGCCTGCTAGAGAAAACCGAAGGGGTTCTCCTTTTTCAGCTTGTCTCCACAGACTTGATTTTTCGAGGGAATCAAGCACGGCTGCCCTGTCGAGTTACTCTGTTCGTCGTTGCGCGGCTCGTGCCAATGCAAGACAGCAAGTGTGTCCGTCATGGATAGCTAGCTGCCTAGCGATAGCGTCCAATATGTAGGCGTTGTGTCGAGGACTCCCGGTCACATCCAGGGAGGGTCCGATCCGGTAATGCGCGGGAGCACCGGTTGCCGCTACGTTGCCGCTAGACTGTGACGTGCCTCTGTGGTTTACTAGATTGCAAAAACAGAGTGATTATTCTGAGCACGAGCGCAGCAAGTCAAACATCGATCTGATACATGTTACATCGCGTCGGACTGGCAGGTCCGGTTGTAGCTGGCCGTGAGTACTTGTTTGGCTTCCACACGAGTCCGTCCTGGACCAGCACCACGTCAAACTCCTGCCTTTGGAGTTTGGACTTCGCGCGCGCGCTGCCTTCTCGCGTCCGATCCTTTCCTTCCTTCCCGGCCGGCGCAGGAGGGCGCCGACCGCCGCCAATCGTACGCACGTTGCTTCCCCTATCAGACTGTCAGAAAAAGAGCATATGGGTTTATTCCACTGCGTCAGTACCGTACTGTACTGGCAAAGACCGGTAAAGATCTTCTTGGTGCTGCCGGAGGAGGAGGTGGTGTCAAATTTTGACAAGGAAAAGTTTCCTTTTTTTTTCCACGGCGATGGCGACGCGCGCGCGTTTGGCGGTACACTGAACCTTCGCGATGTGTGGCGATCGCGGCCAGCGTCGTCCCGTCGCCGTCACCGGCCGGCGGCGTGCTCTCCGCTCCACTAGCATGCACCACTCGCGCGCGGCGCGCATGCGGGAAGGAATCGGGGCTTTTGAGTTCCCACTTGCGCTCTATAAATCGAGCGCCGGTCGCGCCGAGCAGAGCTGCAACTTGAGTCTGATACTTGGCGAGCTTAGGAAAACAGAAACTCCGTTGTTGATTTAGGGAGTTCAGGACTGTTTGATGGTATACGAACACGTAGTAGTCGAGGTAAGAACTTGGAATTAGCTAGGATCGATACGATATGGCAGGGATCACCATACGGGAATGCCTGGCCGTGCTTTGGCTGAATTGGTGTGTCTGGTATTGCGAGTCTTGATGATGCTCTTCTGGTTTTGTTTTGTTACGCATGCGATTTTGTTGTAGTTGCAGGGCATGCTTTGCTAAATGGAGTGTTCTGTACGATTGTTGCAGGTTTCTTGATCGGTATGGAGTTCGGCAAAGACGTCCAAGTCCAATTGGCCGGCCTGCACGACGAAGCACTCCCAGCGCTCCTCATCCAGGCTCCGTCGCGGACCATCGCCGGCTTCGACTGCGTCGACCGCGACGCCACCGCCTCCCTGAATCAGCAGAACAAAGGACTGCAGGGCTCGGAGACGAGCAAGAAGGATATTGTCATTAGCATCCAGGAGCCGGTGACCCCTCCACCGGCTGCCCCTGTACCGGCGTACGACGACACGGAGATACCGTACTCCCTTTCGCTCAGCATGCCGGCGTCGCCGTCGGGATTCCACTTCTCGCAGTTCAGGGCAGCGGCCGCCAACCGCGACGAGGCGCGCGTGGCGCCGGCCGAGATCAAGTTCGACGTCCAGCCGGTGGAGCAGGTGGACGTGCACCCCCCGCGGCTGCTGAAGCAGACGCGGTTCCACTCGCAGCCCATCCTGCACGCGTCGAAGAACGAGGAGCCGCGGCGGTGCGACAGCACGCGCGACACGCGGTTTGACCCCTTCAAGACCTTCTCCGGCCGCCTCGAGCGGCAGCTCTCTAACCTGCGCGGCCGGCCGCAGGAGCCCATCGACGTCGAGGCCCCCAAATCGAAGATCTCCGAGGAGACCGAGCAGGTCCCAGCCGCCGACCGCTACTTCGACGCCTTGGAAGGCCCCGAGCTCGACACTCTCAGGGTAAGACATGATCTGTCAGCTAATAGTCTGGCACGCGTTCTGTTGATTTCTTTTCGGGGAGGCTAAAAATTGGATCTTTTTATACGTGTCGTGTGCAGGCGACGGAGGTGCCAGTGCTGCCGAAAGACGAGAAGTGGCCGTTCCTGCTGCGGTTCCCGATCAACGCGTTCGGGATGTGCCTCGGGGTGAGCAGCCATGCGATACTGTGGAAGACGCTGGCGTCGGCGCCACCGACGGCGTTCCTGCATGTGAGCCCAGTGGTGAACCACGTGCTGTGGTACGTCGCGCTGGCGCTGATGGCACTCGTGTCCTGCATCTACCTGCTCAAGGTAGTCTTCTACTTCGAGGCGGTCCGGCGCGAGTTCTACCACCCGGTGCGCGCCAACTTCTTCTTCGCGCCGTGGATCGCCTGCCTCTTCCTCGTGCAGGGCGTGCCTCGGCCGGTGACCGAGGTGCACCACGGCGTCTGGTACGCGCTCATGGCGCCCATCTTCTTCCTGGAGCTCAAGATCTACGGGCAGTGGATGTCCGGCGGCCAGCGCCGGCTGTCCAAGGTGGCCAACTCAACCAACCACCTCTCCATCATCGGCAACTTCGTCGGCGCGCTGCTCGGCGCCAAGATGGGCCTCCACGAGGGCCCCATCTTCTTCTTCGCCGTCGGGCTCGCGCACTACATGGTCCTCTTCGTGACGCTCTACCAGCGGCTCCCCACCAACGTCACTCTCCCCAAGGAGCTCCACCCCGTCTTCTTCCTCTTCGTCGCCTCCCCCAGCGTCGTCTCCATGGCCTGGGCCAAGATCCACGACGAGTTCGACTACGGCGCCAGGATCGCGTACTTCATCGCACTCTTCTTGTATATGTCACTGGTACGTACGTAATTAAACTCTAATACTTCGTGCACTACCAGTAGTATTTCACTAACGTATATCGATGGTTTATCCAAGTACGTACATTTGTGCCGATTCTGATTGTTAATTTTGTGATCAGGCCGTGCGGATCAACTTGTTCAGGGGATTCCGGTTCTCGCTGGCGTGGTGGGCGTACACGTTCCCGATGACCAGCTTGTCGATCGCGACCATCACGTACGCGACGGAGGTGACCAACGTGCTGACGCGGGCGCTCTCGATCGGGCTCTCGGGCATCGCCACCGTCACGGTCGCCGGGCTGCTGGTGACCACCATGTTCCACGCCTTCGTGCTCAGGGACCTCTTCCCCAACGACGTCTCCATCGCCATCACCCGGAAGAAGCCCAAGTTCAGCAAGATCCTCGCGCACTTCCGCTCCTCCAGCTCCGACATGAAGGAGCTCGTGCTCTCCGTCTCCAGGCAGCTGCATCTCGACTCCGACTCGCCGGTGTCCAACTCCGCCGAGTCCGATCCGTCCGTCACCAAAGGCAAACCAGAGCCTTAGAGGAGCCCCCGCGCGCATTATTATCTCCCTATCTCACGTATAGCTAGCTTGCCCTTAGCTTCACATAATTCTTTTCGATCTTTTCGACAAGATGGTCTTAAGAGCAAAATGGAAGCATGCAGTTGGTCGGTGTAATTAGAGTGGTTGGACATACGATGGCGTGGATATCCTCGGAGCATTTTTGTGATGATGAGGATATAATGTGAGGCGCACATATAGGTCGGTCGATCAGTATGTAAATCTACGGATATACTATATATGTAAGTCGTGTGGATGTTAAGTAAGAATAAACCATGGACATTCTTGTGACCATGTAGATTTTGGACCTGAAGTTTGCATCGTTGTTTGAATCAACTTTTACAAAATTAAATAATTATTCTGTGCCTTTAGTAGGACTAGGTAGCGAAAGAAAATGTCGCCGTGTTCTCGGGAAAAAAAAAGATAAATTGTTGGCATCGCTCACATTGTTCCTGCGACGTTTGGTCCAGGCTTGGATCAGTAAAGAAAGGCTGCTTCTGGGCTCTGGTTCAGATTTCAGAAAGGGAGAAACTGAACAGTCAGCAGGACGTACAGCATGCAAGTGACATGCCATTCTTGAGAAGTGCATTCTCAAGAACTCGCCGAACGGTTTATTGACTTCAGCCACAAATTCTCTGTGCAAACATTTGCACATATCGATCGTTTCTGATCTGTAAATGATAACGCTGTCGTGTTCAGACGGAGACATTCGGTTGCTACTTGCTAAAAGAACTCGCCGAACGCTTTCTGCATGGTTATCCGTTCAGGGATGAATCTACTCAACTTGCACAAATACTACCAGAGTATACAGCATTTGGCTGCACTACTCTCTTGGCATGCTTTCTGAAAGCCAGCTGACTCACCAATGGAGCTTGCTGATTATGCAGTAGTCTGTAGTCCAAAGCACGTCGTCTAGCGTGACTGTGATACTGAAGCAGTCAAGCGCAGGATATATCTTTTATGGCTAAGGCTCACAAAAAGTTTTTCATGAGTGATAAGCTTTTCAGCTTAGGTATAGAGCCCCTGCCAAGTTCAGATGTGGATCTAATCAGAGGCTTGATCTTTGCATCATGCTAGGTGCATGCACAATTAAGGAGGGGCATGTATGACATGTGGAAAAAAATGCTTTGAGAAATTTTGTAAGGAATTGACACCTCTTAAAGATGCTGACGATAATATCAGGACCAGCCACAACTTGTATGTACATATTGATTCTCAAAAAATAAAATGTATGTTCATATTGTACCTTAACGAAAGTCTTTCCAGTTTTCCGCTATGTTTGAGCCCCATAAGGTGAATGTACTTGATGAAGAGGCCTTTGGGCCTTGTATTGGGCTAGAAAGATTATCCTTTTAAAAACAAAAAGTTTTCATTAATGCCCCCTTTTTTGCCCATTATTTATGCCCTGGGCAAGTGCACTCAGGGCAGAGACGAAAGAACTGGTGAGCTGCTGGATTTGCAGAAGCAGAAAAAGAAAAAGAACAAGGAAGAACAAAAAACACTTGCATTTGGCCGTTGCCCATGCTTTGGCAGTATGCCCTGAAGGCTTGAACCTTCGGCCAATCCTTTCTCACCCCTTGCTGTCCTTGTAAAAGAGTGCAATAGCCATCAGAGGTCTTGTTCTTTTCAGCTTTTGACTTTTGGCTTCTGCTACAGTATCTAATTTTAAACAGAGTATTTTTTTTAAGACATGGTTTACAAGTTAATTATAGTACACGTTAAAAACCTAATATTTGTACCATAAAAAATCGTAAGCGAGTATCTCTCTTTTCACAATATCTGTCGCAAACAGCCAAAAAGCTATCAGCCGCAGCTAAAAGCTATCAACAGTAGTAAAAAAATAGGCTCAGAATTTCAGTTTCTGAATCGGCTAGAATAATGCAAAACGAAAAAAAACACTAGAGGGCAGTGAGCCAGTGACAGGGATGGCAGTATGACACTGCTAGAACAGCATTAACATAGCACCATGTTGACAAGGTCAATAGCAGGCGGAATAATTGACAGACGAATTGGCCTTGGAGATTTCGGCGACCTGATCGATAAATTGTTTGTCCAATTTTGAGCTCGGATGGAGAAGATACAGAGCCAGAAAGATGGAAGACGACGAATCAAAACTAAGCACACACGCGTGGATGTGTTGCTATGGAAATCAACTACGCGTTAATCCCTACATGCATGGAAAGGAATCTGCATGCAACCGACTCGGCTTTGTGCGTGCAACGCACGTTGGAGATCAAGCTGGACTCCACCCGTACAAGGAAATACGACTGCTGAGGAGGACCTAGGTGCTCCCTGAGAAATGATCCTCGACCGTCTAAAGTTTACTTATCATGTATCTTTATTTTTACTATACCGTAGGAGTATTCTCTAGTTTAAATAGTAGATCTAATCTATCTTTTGTAATTCAATGTTGATTGATATTGCTTCGTATCGATGTGTTGATCTTAATCGATTTAAATCTATCTAAGAGTTGTTTTTGTTTGATATTGCTTCGTGTCGACGTGTCGTTTAGGATCGATTTTTGTCCAAGTTATCTTGCTATCGACGATCACTATCGGTTCGCATCTTCTTACTGATTTTAGTCTAATTGGCTGGCATGTCTTATCCACCATGTGCTTGACCTTTCTACCATCCGCAGGGACACGATGCTGTCCATTTGCAAATATCTTGACGGCAACACACCATCATTGCTGTAACTCGAAAAACAGCGAAAGCATCACCAGCTACACCATGAACGATATTGGTCTTATTGAAGTATAAGTGAATTACTCGTCTTTCCTCATTAGTTTAAACTTGTGGGTGAACTAATTGGTGCATGCAACTCAATATAGTATCAGAGCCAAGAGGTCTTGAGTTCAAAACCCGGTTGGTGAAATTAAAAAAATAATTGTAACACACTTATATTCTACGTTTTAGACCTGAGAGAGCCTACATGTGAGAAGCAATGTTGAAGTATAGTATAAGTGAATTGTCCATCTTTCTTCATCAACTTAAGTTTTTAGTGAATTGGTTGGTGTATGCAACTCAATAGGTCCATGCAACCAATGTACACTGCTGCACACAAAATGACCCTTTGATCAAGAATCAGTTGTCAGCGTCATACCATCTCGCGCGTAGATTAGTTTCTTGTGCACAATCTGAGCCCTTCATTGCACGCGATCTGTATCATAGTATCTTACGGTCCTGTTGAACCATTCCGATCAGAGGCGGATGTAGATCTATGGCAACTTAAGTTTCAACTCGGGGCATGAAATTTTTACTTGTGTAAAGAACAAGTAAGTCTAAGATATAACCGTTCGCTTAGCTTAGATAGTAGTAGTCTGTAGCCCTCTATAGCCTCAAGGCATGACATAATACTAGGTCCATCACTGATTCCGATCATGATCTATCAGGAGAAACAACAGCTTAGACCTTACGGAGCGTAGAACAGCAATCCTTAAGATTCAATATCACTGAGATCATACGATCCCAATCCTATACCTAGGGTCGTGACAACATTGGTTACGATATACTTGTAAAATCTGCTAGCGCACGCTCGATCGCTATCTGTCCCGTGGCACCGAATGAAGCAATGGCCTGTTTTTTACGGTTTTTTAAAACGTCTTTTAACTTTTACTATAGTATCTAACTTCTAAACAGAGTATTTTTTTTAAGATAGGATCTACAAATTTATTTTAGTACATTATAAAAATTCAATATCTACACTAGCCAAAATTACAAGCTTCTTTTGCTGCGAGCTCGTTGGGCTTGATGCGCGCAGATGCGCCGCCGTAAACCTTATTGCCGCCCCGCGTGTTCTCTCTCGCGACAATGGTTCGAGATCCCGCTCTCCTCTCTTCCCGCACGCCGAGAAGAAAGGTCGACGAGGTTCGATAGCTCAACACTTCGTATAAGAGTGTAAGAAGACAATGGAAGAAAGGAGTGAAGGAGATCGGTTCAAACTCGACGCTCTGTGCCTTTTATAGACGCCTCACTACTCTAGTAATCGACGCTATTATTCACCGTAATCGGCGCTATTATTCACCGAATCGACTCCATTATTCTCGATAATCGACTCCATTATTCACTGTAATCGCCGTATTCAAACCAAAAATAAATGGGTCTCATGACCAGTAAAAAAGAGAGAGACGGTACAAGGTTTAGCAAAAACAAGGTAGATATGGTCTGCCAAGTGGCGCACCACGTCACAAGTCACGCGATTTTCACGCGAAAATACGCGAATACGCGCGCGCGCGTGTGTGTTTAGCCAAAGCCACCATCCACTTCCATAATTCAAGGAGTGGGATGGACTCCACCTTATAAATTGGTCTCCCCCACTTTACCTAAGCAATATGGTACTAAACCTTGCGTGCTTTGGAATTATAGAAAATAGGCTTTGGGCCTAATTTCAACAGAAACAACGGCCCAGACCTTACGGAGCGTAGAATAGCAATCCTTAAGATTCAATATCACCGAGATCATATGATCCCAATCCTATACGTAGGATTGTGACAACCTTGGTTACGATAACAACCGCACGGAAACAAGACGATAACCCGATTGAATACTTGTAAAATTTGCTAGCGCACGCTCGATCACTAGCTGTCCCGTGGCACTGAATGAAGCAATGGCATGTTCTTTCCAGCTTTTCAAACTAGTTTTTGATTTTTACTATAGTATTAAACTTCCAAACAAAGTGTTTTTTAAGATAAAATCTATAAATTAATTTTAATACACGATAAAAATTTAATATCTATACAAACCAAAATTATAAATTAGTATCGCTCTTCATAATCTTTATCATAAGTAACTAAAATTTAAAAATTACAACTAAAAACCACAAAACACAATCACATAGAATAGACCCAATATCGCTTCGTCCCGAGGTTTCCCGTGAAACCAATTGAATGCAAGCAAATCCTCAGTTCATTTACTCCCTTTCTGCCCCATCGCGTGACCAACATTTCATCGCCCTTGCATTTAATTTACCACTCTGCCCCCTGCCCTGCGTCGCGCCATTACCCCTCTGACACTATAAATTCTGCGCCCTCTGCCACTTCTTCCCTCCGTTTCCGAGTCCCATACTGAAACGTGCGAATTTGTAAGCTGCGAGCTCGTTGCGATGGCTTCTGTGCTCCATGCGACGTGGATGGTCATGATGCTGTTGGTTGGCGCCCCGTCGTCCTGCCGGGGGGAGTTCACGGTGGTGCTGCCGGACACGTCCGCGGTCGCGCAGGTGGACGCGCCGCAGACGGGGTTCTCGGACCGGGTGCGCACCGACTCGGGCGAGCAGCTCGCCGTGCAGGAGGTGATGGTGGCCACGGGGAACGGCTGGGCGTCCGCCATCGCGGACGTGTGCCGCGCCCGGTGGCACGGCATCGAGTGCGTGCCTGACCGCGGGGACGTCTACCACGTGGTGTCCCTCTCCTTTGGCGCACTCTCCGACGACACCGCCTTCCCGGCCTGCGACGAGGCGCGCGCCACGCTCTCCCCCGCCGTGCTCGCGCTCCCACACCTCCAGTCTCTCTTCTTCTACCGCTACTTCTCGGCCAACCCGCAGCCCATCCCCGCATTCCTCGGCCTCCTCGGCCCCGCGTTCCGGTCGCTCGTGCTCCGGGAGAACGGCCACGTCGGCCCGATCCCGGCGGAGCTCGGGAACCTCTCGGGGCTGCGCGTGCTCGACCTCCACGGCAACCACCTCACCTCCGCCATCCCCGCCACCGTCCAGTCCTTGACCCATCTCTAGCTGCTCGACCTCAGCCACAACCGGCTCGCCGGCCAGGTGACCCCATTCAAGTTCCAGCACCTCAGCATCCTGGATCTCAGCCACAACGCCCTGCAGGGCCGCGTCCCAGCGAGCCTCGGGCAATGCCTGTCTCTGCTAAAGATTGGCCTCAGCCAGAACCGCCTCGCCGGCACGATCCCCGACGCTCTCGGCGGCCTGCCCTACCTCATCCTGCTCAATCTCAGCCACAAGTCCACAACGCGTTGTCCGGCCCGATCCCGGCCTCTCTCGGCCGGCTGTCGTTTCTGCGATCGCTGATGCTCAGCGACAACCGGATGCAATTCTCCACGATCCCCGGCGACTTCTTCACCGGGCTCATGGCGCTAACGACGCTGGCGCTCTCTAGCATGGGGTTGGAAGGGTCAATGCCGGAGTCCATCGGGGAGCTGAGCCAGCTCCGGGTGCTGCGGCTGGACAGCAACGAGTTCACCGGCGTGATACCGGCGAGCTTCCGGCGGCTGGAGAGGGCGAGCGAGCTCCGCGTGGACGGAAACCGGCTGGTGGGGCTGGTACCGTTCGGCAAGGAGATGATGTGGAGGCTGGGCAAGAAGCTGCGCGTCGGCGGCAACGAGGGGCTATGCTACGACGCCGAGCAGGAAGGCCTGGAGGGCGTCGTGGCGCTGGCCGGCGTCGCGGATTGCGACAGCGTGAGGATCCGCACGACGCAGCACTTGGGCTTGAGGAATAGCGGTGGACGCGGCCGTGGTGGCGCGGTGGCTAACGTGACCCCATCGGCTGCTTCCGGCCGCAACGCCGGTGGGGTTCGCGTCCGTAGCTGGCACGTTTTCTTGGGCACTCTGTAGTTTTCGCAGCTAACACAAGGAGCAGAACTGACCGTAACCGTGTGACGTCCACATGCCCACTGCAAGCGGTCCCGGTCCTTGGGTAAATCGACAGTTTGGATTGTGACAATAGTCAATAGGGGGTGATATTTTGTGCAAAACCTACATGAATACACATATTATATCTATGGTGCAAATAAGACATTTCGGTTTCGGTGCAAACCTGCAGTTTCTCTCGGTTGCAACGGCAGCTAAGACTGCAACAAATACTGGCACTAGCTCGGTACACAAGACAACAGATGATTTTAGCCTGTGCACGGTCCATGGTGGGGCTAGAATTGCCCATTTCTAGTGTGGTTATTGCACACGTGTAACCCTCGTGTCGAAAATGGAATGGTCTCGTAAAGGCAGGAGGTTTTGGCCCTAACAAATTTGGTAGCATGATCATGATAACAACACAGAACATGGACCATAGGCGGTCCCGCTCGTTTCAGCTTTTTTTTACTATTCAGTAATTCATTTTTTTCTAAATTTTTTTAGATTTTTTGGGCTTTTTGTATTTTTCTTTTTTCCCGTGTTCCTTTGCATTGTCCGTGATGGGTTAACATATTTTTTTTTTCAATTTTTACATTTTTTAAATTTAATTATGCCCAAAAAGCTAAATCAACTACAGTAAAAAAATTCAGCTACAGTGAAATTTCAGCCAAAAAGCCAGAAGCCATCGCTAAAACGAACGCCCCCTAAGCTCCCATGTCAACATTGAGAAATGGCAAAGCCTAACGCGTAACTAGTCTTACAGCGCGTCTAGTCGCACGGCCGTTTGATGCGCCTTGCACCTTATCCTCTCTCGTTGCACCGGTGATGGTGACCAACCGATGGGGGTTAGGGACTTAGGGTTAGGGTTAGGAGGGGTTCATGGGACCCAAAGCAGGGGGGACGACGAGTCATCGATGTGATAGTGGCACCACCGATTGTGGATTCGAAGGAGGACGGTGCGCGATGGTAGCAGGTGGGACAGCAAAGAAGGTGGCAAGTTAGGTTTGGGTGGGGAGTGTGGGTAGTGCGGCGAGGTACCACTGGCCTCGAGAGGTGGCTATGGGCAGTGGTAGGGGACGCGCGACGAGCGGTAAAGGTGCCGAGGCGGTGCTAGGAGCCGCAGGGAGGCAAGCCAGTGGGGACGGGTGGAAGGGAGATATTGGAAAGAAAGCATATGGGCTCATCGACAGCAGTGGAGGGCGGTGGCCAAGGGGGAACCAAAGGTGGAGAAGATAACATGCTAGGACAGTGGTCGAGGGTGGAGTCAAGCCGAAGATGGAGGGTGCCATGGGGCTAGTGCGATAGTGCTACTGTGCTTTTAGGTGCGCATTAGCAACATCCTTGAGAAATTCCTAAAGGTATGTTGACATAACTCTAGTAGTGTCATTACTTGTTATCACCCGCTGTTGGCAGCTCAAATGTTGATAGACTTGGTTTCACCTTATGAACCATGGATTTGACTTCCACCACCTACATTTTAAGCTTCTCAATTGATTGATGACTTGAATATAATTCCACCTCATCTTATTCACGTCTCAAAAATTTGAACATTTTAAGGTTTTTAGGTTGTTTGATGACTTAAATATAAGGAAAAAGTCTTCTTTTCAATCCTCAACTGTGGTTTGAGTCTATTTTTCAACCGTCTAGAACGGTTCCTCGAACTATCAAAATTAGGTCACTTGACCTCCATCGACCAAAACAAGGATGATTTTGTCTAACATGCCGTTGACGTGGCAATAATTTTGACATATAAGCATATAACAATGAGTTAGAAAATTAAAAAAAAGAATGAAGGGGCCTATACCCGTATCTTCTTCCTCTCTCCCTCCCCATCTTCTTCTTCCTCCCTCTTCTCTCGCGCTGCCGACCACAACCCATCTCCAAGCCATCGCTGCTCCCACTCCCTCTCCCACTCATTTCTTCTACTCATTCCTCTTTCTTCTTCCTCTCTCTTCTCCTACTACCACATCTCACCTATCTACCGTGACCATACCTCGCCACAACAGGGAGGGTTGTTGAGTGGTCCAAGGCATGAGGCGATGAGGTGGTGCGGTTTGAGTGGCGCGAGAAGGCAAAGAAGATGAAAATGGTGCATGACGATGACGAGGATATAGTAGTGGATCAACAGAGAAGAGGCAAGCATGAGATGTTCCCAAGGACTAGGATCCCTATTTGAGGGTTGACGATGATGGAGGTGGATTGGAGAAGGCCAGTGGAGGCCGCATCCATGGTGGGATAGTGGAGAACGGTGGCAGCGCACTAAGGAGGGAGAGAAGAGGAAGGGAGGCTAAGGATAGCTTCACTAAAGGGATGCACACCTTGTGACTGTATATATATATCCCATATAGCTGTGTAATTACCCTGTTGTATAAGGGGCTTCCTACATATATGACATACCTATACGTATATATATATTGGCCCATTGGCCTTATGATGAATACATGCGCTATTCATAACATGGTGTCAGAGCCAAGTCTAGGGTTTCGTCATACCTAGGATCTCGCCTGACCGCCGCCTGGCTTTTGTGCTCTCCACCACGCCTCTGTGCCGCTGGTTCTTCTCCAGCTCTCCACTGCTGCATCACCGCCACTCGGATGCCGGCTTCTTCCACGTCACTGCCTGGATGCCGACTTCTTCCCAGATCGGCACCGATCTGCTCTGGAGCCGTCACCGTCGGGATTCTCCGTCTGATCTGCGCTGCCCGACTTCATCTGCGCCACGGCCACCTGGGATCTTCTGCGCAACCATACGGGAGATCTGATCTGCACCGCCGGCTTCTTCTTACCACCCGGACGCCAGCCGTACACGCCACCGCTCGGAGCACCGCCGCGACGCGGAACCGCCCCTGAGAAATCTGGTCATACACATTGCCGCTCGGAGCCCTACCGTGACGCGGAACGGCCCCCAAGAAATCCGCAGATCCGCGTCCCTGGATCGGATCGCGGAACCGCCCTCGAGAAATCCCCAGATCCGCCGCCCCCGAACCGGATCCTGACTGGACCGACACCTCCTCCCGACCCGGGCCAACGGAGCTGTAGATTCTAGTGAGATTTGGTGGCAAATTTGGGACGGGAGGGTGGAGGAGCGGTGTGAGGAGGTGAGAGGAGCCGCCGTACACCACCGACCGCTCGGTCTCTATCGGCGCCCAAGGCCGCTCCTCTGGCTCTTTCAGCGTTGGTCATTTTGACCGAGCTGCTGGTCCGGGGAGCGGTGTGAGGCGGTGAGAGGAGCCGCCGTCTCGGAGCCGCCGTACACCGTCGGCCGCCGGCCTCTATCGGCGCCCGAGGCTGCTCCTTTGGCTCTTTCGACGCCGGTCCTTCTGACCAAGCTACTGGTCCTTTGACCGGTGCCGTGAGCCCCTCTGGTTCTATCGACACCGGTCCTTTTTGATCGAGCTGCTGGTCCTTTGACCGGCT
Organism: Melocanna baccifera; assembly: GCA_036346265.1. Classification (NCBI taxonomy): domain Eukaryota; kingdom Viridiplantae; phylum Streptophyta; class Magnoliopsida; order Poales; family Poaceae; genus Melocanna; species Melocanna baccifera. The sequence continues at coordinate 28,357,983 of CM070677.1, read as the reverse complement.
CTCCCTCTGTACAAAAAAAAAGAAAAGAGAGAGAAAAAAAGGAAAAAGGAAAAAAATGCTCGGTGATTTTCGACGGTCTTAACTATCGGGATTGGTTTCAACATATGCGTCTCCACATGCGTTGTCAGCGTCTTTGAGAGTTTCTTATTGGCGAAGTTGCCTTGTCCGTCTTACCCTACTCCACCTGCCGTGCCTGTACAAAGTCATCCGAGGCATTTGATGTTGCCATGGAGACTTTTCAGTCTCAGTATGCTGCTTACAAGATATGAATCGATGAGGATGCCTGTGCCTCTGCTATTCGTTGCCAGCATAGAGGTGCACCTCACTGGTGATATTGTTGGTCTGACTTTCACTCAGGTGATGTGGGCACATCTGCGCACCCGCTACGAGCCATTTGGTGCTTCCTTGTATATCGCTGTTGTGCGTCAGAAGTAGTCGCTACAATAGGGACATGCCACTATGGACGAGTTCTACACTCAGCTATCCGCAGTATGGCGCCAGATTGACTCTTTAGGGTCAGATGTTTGTCGCACCTATCAGTGCTGTCAACATCAGCAATCTCACCTGGAGTTTCGTCGCATCTACGACTTCTTGACATGTCTTCGATCAGAATTTGAGTAGACCCATGCTCAGTTGCTAGCTCGTCACCCTTGTGTGACTCTGTTGAAGGCCCTTACAGCTGTTCGTACTGAGGAGATTCACCTTTATGGTGCGGGTCTACTGTCATCATCATCATTTCCTTTGGTTTTGGTGGCTTCTTCAGTTTCTACTACTGCTGCGTTGCTGTTACTTCTTCATTGATTGCGCCTTCACCTGTGACAGCTGCTGTTTGTAAGAGACTCCATTACACTTATTGCAACAAGGATGGACATGGAGCAGTTTTGCTACAAGAAGAAGAAGGATTTTTGTCGTGGTGCTCGTCCTCCGAGGGGCACTAGAGGTTCCTCCTCTCAGCGGAGTCCTGATGCCTTTGACACTCAACAGTTTTTACAATTGCTAGGTCGCGTGGTTTCTTCTGCATTGTCAGTTACTGCTAGTTCTGCTACTCAGTCTTCGGGTGAGAGACCACCTTCTACTTCTTTCTTAGGTACATCACCTTGGATTCTTGATTCTCGAGCTTCTTTTCATATGACATCTAATTCCACCACTCTCACTTCTATTAGTCCTTTAGTTGCTCCTATCACTGTTCAAACAGCAGATAGTATCTCACTTTTTGTCACAGCATGAGACACTCTTTCAAATTCATCCTTTCTTGTTCCTGCTGTTTCTCATGTCCCAAAACTAACCATGTAGCTCATATTTGCCGACCAGCTCACTGATCACGGTTGTAATGTCATTCTCGATTCTGATTCTTGTTGTGTTCAGATCACCGCACATGGACTCTGGTTGGTACTGGCCCTCGTCGCCGTGATTCCCAATGGCTCTAGGAGCATGATTGACTTTGTCTTCCTTCCGCTGCCCCTACCAGTCTGGTCGTCTCCACCACTGCCTCCGCATCTGCTGCAGCCTTCACCGTCTCTTTTGCTCAATGGTATCATCATTTGGGACATCTTTGTGAGTCACGTATGTCTTTTTTACTTTGTCCTGATCTTTTAGCGTCTGTGTCTGGTGATACTTTTCTCAATTGTCGGGTTGTAAGCTTGACAAACAGCTTCAACTCATCTATCATTCTAGCGAGTCAGTATCTCAGCGTCCTTTGATCTTATTCATTCTGATGTATGAGAACTAGCTCCTTTTGTCTCGAAAGGAGGTCATCGATATTATATTATTTTTATTGATGATTTTTCTCGACATACATGGATATATTTTATGTCATCTCGTAGTGATGTTTTATCCATCTACAAAACTTTTGCCATCATGGTTCATACTCAGTTTGACTCCTCTCTTCGTAGTGTTCCACCACACTTTTGAGCTGAGGCTGTTTCTACTTCCCCTTTTTGATCAAGATTCAGCCCTCCTCTGCTCTTCGAGGAGGGATTCCGGTCAAGCGTCTATGTGGCACGACTGCTGATTATTCCAGTCTTCGCCTCTTTGGATGTATGTGTTATGTTCTTTTGCACCTCGTGAGCGCACCAAGTTAACTACTCAGTTTGTTGAGTGTGTTTTTCTGGGCTACAGTGTTGAACACAAGGGATATCGTTGTTGGGACCCTATTGGCCGACGGATGCATTTCTCGGGATAATACTTTTGATGAGTCTCGTCCTTTCTATCCACATCCTTCTTCTTTCTCCACCTCAGCATCTATTGTCGAGCCACTTTCTTTCATGACTTTTTCTTCTATTCCAATAGTCGCCACTCCACCACGACAACCTTTGGTCTCTCCGGTGCCTCCTTCCTAGTCGGCACCCTCTTCACTACTAGCATCCTCTCCCGAGGTTACCCCTGATCTTGTTCCTTCTTATCCTCTCTACTATATTCATGGTCTGCGAGTTGAGGACTCTTCTGATGTGCCTTCTTCTTCTATTGGTCCATCCACTTCGGCCTTTTCTCGCTATGCTCTTCGCGATCATCAATCTATTCAGCCATCTGCGCGTTGTGGTTTTGTTGCCGCTGCTCTTGCCGAACCGACTTCTTATCGAAATGTTGTTATTCATCAGGAGTGGTAGCATACGATGGCAGAGGAGATTGATATCCTTGAGCGTACTGACACGTGGGATCTTGTTCCTCTTCCTGCACGTGTCACTCCTATTACATGCAAGTGGGTCTATAAGGTTAAGACCCGCTCTGATGGTTCTCTTGAGCGCTATAAGGTTCGTCTTGTGGCGCATGATTTTCAGTAGGAATATGGTTGTGACTATGATGAGATTTTCGCTCTTGTTGCTCACATGACCACTGTTCATACTCTTCTTGCTATAATCTCTGTTTGCCAGTGGCCTATCTCTCAGTTGGACGTCAAGAATGCTTTTTTCAATGACGAGTTGCGTGAGGAGGTCTACATGCAGCCGCCCCTTGAGTATTTTGTTTCTGAGGGTATGGTTTGTCGCATTCGTCGGTCTCTCTATGGTGTCAAGCAAGCTTCTCGAGTTTGGTTTGATCATTTCTCTTTTGTTGTCACCGCAGCTAGTTTCTCTGCTAGTGCTCATGATCTTACTCTTTTTATTCACACTTCGCCTCGTAGTCGGACGCATCTCCTTTTATATGTTGATGATATGATCATTACTGAAGATGATTCTCAGTACATCAGTTTTATTAAGGAGCGTCTTCATGAGCAGTTTCTTATATCTGATTTGGTTCCACTTCGCTATTTTCTTGGGATTGAGGTTATCTCTACCCCTGAGGGTTTTTTATCCTAAGAAAAGTATAACTAGGATTTTCTTGAGCGTGTCTCTCTTACTGATCAGTGCGTAGCTGAGACTCCTATGGAGTTTAATGTTTGTTTTCGTCTTACTGATGGTGAGCCTCTTCTTGATCCCACTTGCTAACGTCACCTTGTTGGGAGTCTTGTTTATCTTAGTGTTACTCGTTCTGACATTTCATACCCTGTGCATACCTTGAGTCAGTTTGTTTCTGCTCCTACAAAGCTCCACTATAGTCATCTCCTTCATGTTTTACGATACCTTCGTGGAACTATCTCTCGTCGTCTCTTTTTCCCTCGCTCCAGCTCTTTACAGCTCCAGAAATATTCTGATGCCACATGGGCTAGTGATCCCTTTGATCGTCAGTCTCTCTCTGCTTACTGTGTTTTACTTGGTGGTTCTTTCATTACTTGGAAGACTAAGAAGCAGATCGCAGTTTCTCGTTTGAGTGCTAAGGCTGAGTTACGAGCGATAGAGTTATTAACTGCGGAGGTTACTTGGCTACGGTGGTTACTTGAGAATTTTGGTGTTTTTATTTTTGCACTGACTCCTCTTTTATCTGACAGTACAAGTGCTATTAGCATTGCTAAGGATCCGGTGAAGCATGAACTTAGAAAGCATATTGGTGTTGATGCTTCATATATGCGGACACAGGTACATGATCAGGTTGTTGCTCTTCAGTATGTGTCATCCGAGGTTCAATTAGCAGACTTCTTCACAAAAACATAGATCAGAGCTCAACATTGTTTTCACCTCTCCAAGCTTAATATTGTTGATCCACCATAAGTTTGAGGGGGGTGTTAGATATATCCTATATAGCTGTGTAATTACCCTGTTGTATAAGAGACTTCTTGCATATGTGACATATCTGTACGTATATATATATATTGGTCTATTGGACTCATGATGAATACATGCGCTATTCATAACAGTGACGTGGGTGGTTCGATGAGCATACGACGGTAGCGACGATTCATTAGAAATGGCCAGGGCCACGGTAACCTCACCGTCACCCCTTTTGGTTGACGTCATTGATCTCCAAACTCCGAGCCCTTTGCTATCTCTTTGCCCAAATCATGGCGTCTTATACCTTACCCGTGTCCTAATCCTCTTATAACATTTCTTTCTTAGCATCTTTCGCACCTGGAGCTCGTTGGCACCGTCGCCACACCACCTTCCCCTATTTTTGTCGATGGTGGTCTCACTACGTGTAGTGCTGCCAGCCCACACTGGCCACACCGGAAGCTCTCGCCTTCATCTTCGCTTCAGTCCGCACCAGCCACACCTGAAACCCTTGCCAAGAAGATGCCGGTAGGAGAGAGGTGGAGGAGCAGCCATGTGGCAGCCAAACTTGGAGTCGGCGGCGCACGGTGCTGTCTAGGATTAAGTCATGAATGGGGATGCCACGTCACGTGAAAACTACCTTGATTTCTGCTGAGGGGGTCGGGTGATCCGATATTGTGAATTGAGAGACATATTTTAGACGATTTTACTATTGAGGGTTGAAAAATGAATCACCCATAGTTGGGAGTTGAAATGTAGACTTTTTTCTAAATATATTTACACCGTATTTTACGACTATGTACTATGAGCAACTCTGATTAGACAAAACGAGTGGTATTTTTGGTGCAGAGAAAGAGTACTAATAACATCTACTATCTTATTCTATTTTGATAATGAAAGCTACATCTGATTAATTAGAAATTGCACCTAAATCCTAATCAAACCCTCACTCAGGCCCCAGCCAACAACCACGGTTGTCCCACGCAGAGGACTTCGCTTCTGCTTGCTTAATCAGCAACTGAGCTATACGGATCTTGATTCACAGTGCGAGAGCGCACATAGGATCCAACAATCTCATTATCCAGGCGTAATCACATTTTCATCAACTCATGGGCTTTGTTTGTGTATTTGTGTTAGCGCGCGTTGGATTTTTGGTGGGATCAGATTCAATAACGCAACATGCATTATTGTTCTACTATGTGTACCAGTAAGTCAGATCGACAGGAGAACTTACGTTGAAACATAGCAAATCATTTTTTTACCGCGGTAGGGTGTAAGTCAGTCCATATTTTTTTTCGCCGTGGTAGGATGTAAGATTTGAGCTACTCTGGTATAAGGTATAAGTCATAAGTTGAAAAGAGCTCATGTAAGCTTGGAGCTACTCTGGTATTTTTACAAGGCACCGGTGCAGGTAGGGGTGCAATTGGGACAGATATGGATAAATATTATTTATTCTGTATCCTATTCTGTATTTTTTTCTCAAAATCAAAGTCAGACACAGATAATATCGGATACCCATTTTTCATTCCGTGTTTGTTCTTTAAGGCTTTGGACGGTCGGTCGGACAGAAATTACTCGTTTCTTTACACATGATATTGATAGTAGAGCGCGATCAAAGTAAAATACAGAGAGATTAGTCACCGAGAAATTGAAGTAAGAGCACTTAATATTCTCTATATGTTTAGATGTGACAATCCGCCTATATGTTATCTTGTTCCTAAGTGAAATCATAATAGACTTCCTCATATCACTTGATATACAGATATATACGAACGGATATCACTCATCCTGTATCATATTCTATATTTTTTCAGAGTCGACATGGATAATGCCGATACCAATTTATCTTTTCCGTATTTATTTCACGAGCCTTTGATCGGTCGATCAAATAAAAATTATCTGCTCCGTTTATATCCCTACAACCAGATACCATTGTACCAACTACACCAACTGCTACGTAACCAAAAAGAAACGAACAAGTGCAACGGACAAAAGTGGCCATAGCAAAAGCACAACGAAATCGTCCAGACGACGAGACAAGCAAAGCTTTCTTTATGGCTGCAAGAGTCAAGATCCACCAGCCGAGAGACCACTCGCGCGATTGACACGAAAGAAATTCAATAGAACGGCGCTAGCTCCCACTATTGAGACCCTTCTTAGGTTTATAGATTTATAACTCGTAGTAAAACTGAATCTTAAAGCAGCGTAATTAGTTCTTTTGTTCGGAATATATAAACATTAAATTATTATTATGCTAAAGACATATGAATTATACGGCAGATGAACGGTGGGAAAGAAGTCAGATCTTTTATTTTAAATTAGTATCTATTACATTATTAAAACAAAGATAAAATGAACCACCACGTTTGCTCTTAAAGGATAGAAATTTTCATATTAATTGAAAGAAAAAGAAAAAGATACATACCGTTGATTATGGTGGAGACAGATTATAACAGTCTAGATTAAAAGAAAAAGTTCATGTCAAGTACAATCTAAACAATAACTCAAATTTGGAATAAAAATAAAAAAAAAAAAAAATAGTAATTTGATTTCTATACAGATTTCTAAATAAAATAAAATAAAAATAATTTATAATAAAAAATTAAACAAAAACTAACAATTGGATTTGTATATGAATCCCAATAAAAACTAAAATTCAGAATAAAAAATGAAATAAAATTGACAATTTGATTATGATACGAATTCTAAATTAAAACATACAAATAGCTGTATATCACAATAAAAATTAAACAAAAATTAGCAATAAGATTTGCATATGAATTCCAACAAATAAAATTGAAATTCAAAAAAGAAAACAAAAGAACATTTGTAATTTGATTTTCATACAATTCCAAAGTAAAATCTAAGTAAAATTAGCAATTTGGTTTCAACAAGAATTTCTAAGTAAAATCCCTAAATAAATATAATTCAGAATAGAAATTAAACAAATATTAGTAATTGGATTTTTACCCAAATTTCAAAAAATAATTAAAATTTAGAAGAAAAATATAATAAAATTAGCAATTTGATTTTGATATAAATTCCAAAATAAAATCCCTAAATAACTATAATTCCAAATAAAAATTAAACAAAAATAGCAATAGGATTTGTATACAAATTTTAACAAAAAAATTGAATTTTGGAGCGAAAACAAAATATAATTTGCAATTTAATCTTCGTACAATTGCAAAATAAAAACCAAAATAACTAAAATACAAAATAAATTAAATAAAATTAGAAATCTGATATGTATATAAACTCCAGTAAAAATAACTAAAATTTTTAATTAAAATAAAAGTTATAATAAGGATAGCACGGATGGTGGTGGAGGAGATTCATCAAGAAAATATTGACTCACCAGGAAGCGAAGAGCTGAGACGGTGGCAAGGGAGATGAGGATAATGTAGTATTACGCACCTTAGCCGTTTGATAAGGATATGTTGTGTTATTCGCTGAAGTCGTCGGAAAGAAAGACCGGAGTCAAAGGAGCCAAGGGCTACGACGACGAGTGGTGAGTGTTAGCATTATTGAAGAAGTTAGTGTTCAAATAAACTTAATAATGGCAAGCTGAAGATGAACCTTTGCATTAAAGATGTGCTATAACAATATGGGGTCTTTAGGTAGTTAGGAGTGTATAATTGCTGGTAAGGGACACGACGTCACCTATGGTGCGAGAAGATTCTTTGTATCGTTAGACAGCGACTAAAATAAACATACCAACATCAGTGAAGATGCTAGATCACTGCGGTTACTGAAGAAGCCATAGCATTGAGGTGCCTAATATTAAAGAAGAGCGATTCATATGGGAGAAGAGGGACATTAGTACATATAAGATCATGCATGTGTATATACAAGCATGTAGCTATACAAATAGAAGCATAAACGTACTAAAGTAGAGAAGCAAATAGTTCAAAGTAGAGATGGCACAATCACAAGGAATAGCCTTAGGGCCACCCAAGAGAACGTGATGGATGTTCTCGATAGGAATCAACGACGGTTGCATGTGTATGCATATTTTATATTACAATGATCATTATTAAGCAATAATTGATAGAAGTAAAAAATAACTATATGGTGTATTATATTGGAATGTGTAGCAACTAAGAGATTGTATTAGAATGGGTAACAGTTAAGAGAGATCAATAAAAAAATTAGGTATGCTATTAGAGATTCAAGCAGAAAAATTGTAATGTCGAGTAGAGATAGAAATACGTGGTTCAGTGGGGCAACCAACATGTGAAGGATTATAAGTTCAAGATAGATCGTCTATAGTGTATTAGTGTATACGTGAGCAATATACTTTAATATCATGTAAAATAATAAGACTGCCATACATATAATCAGCATATTATTTTGATATTAAATAGAAGTACATACACATTTATATATTTTAAAAAAGAGTAACTAATGGAGAAAGAATAGAAGCATGCGGTTGTATGATCAATGTATGATGGAGAATGTTTACATTTTTAAGAACCTCATTCCATAGGTTCAAATTTCAATTACACGGACTGTAAGTTATATCAACTGATACCACTGACTGATACTAAAAATTTTAAAATAAATCTAATATGCACATACGCGGATCATCCTGTTAATTATGTTTTAAGGTTGATGTTCATCATATATCATAAATCTAAAACAGATCTTAAGAGCGGGAGACATTGCCCCGTCCCGTAGAGTTTCTTCCCCGAGAGAGAGGGGCAGAGCGAGCTCGCAGTAAAAGTTTCCACTCGATTCCCTTGCCATCTGCCAAGCAAGCTGGCAGCTGCAGCCTGCTGCCGGCCTCGATTCCCCCATTGACTCGAAACGAAAAGTGACCAGTAACCACCACCGGCGCCCCGTCGCCATCCGCGCCCACCTCACCCCACCCCACCGCACCACCCTCCACTCCCACTCCCGCACGGCACACGGACTCAGCTTCCTCCTAACGTGCCTTGCCCCCGCCGCTTCCCATTCCGTTTTGGTTCTATTCCCTTCCCACCGAATAAGAACCTGCAGGGGGCCAGACGAAGGGGAGCAGAGGGAGGCGATGCAGCAGCAGCCGTGGCGGCCTGGGTTCGAGCCCGCCGGGGTGGGTGAGGGTCCTGCACCCACCACCGTCGACGAGGCGTCCATGGAGCGCAGCAAGAGCTTCGTCAAGGCGCTCCAGGTAGGGCGCCGCCGGCCCGGATCCGGGAGACCCCGCCGCTCTCTGAGTTCGTTTTCGTCTGAATTTGTGTGCAAAGATCCGGGTTTTCCGGGCTGGGGGGCCGTAGTTACTACTAGCTTGCGGTTCTTGGCGAGGTTAGGTTGACAATACCTGCGTTTGTTGCGCGTGCAGGAGCTCAAGAACTTGCGGCCGCAGCTCTACTCGGCCTCCGAGTACTGCGAGAAGTCGTACCTCAACGGCGAGCAGAAGCAGACGTGAGATTCTTTCCTTTTCCCTTTCTCCTGAAATTCCGAGCTCTAGTAGGCAATTTTGTAGCAAATTCAGTTTCACGTAACAAGAATTCGTGCATGTAGCAATAATTGATTACTTGTTGCTCCTAGCTCATCATGGTCTTATGAACGTTGTGTCTAGCTAGTTTCTCATTTGGTGCTACAAGACTATGGATGGTGCGCAGTAGGTTTTAAACATGCATTGATTCAGAAATATAGCATTCATCTACCTAGCAGCTGAGCATAGGCAAAGGGGGCAGCGATAGATGTAGAAAATACTCGTGGAGTGGATAATTAAATGTTAAGACCCGCAGAAAATACTTGTGGAGTGGATAATTAAATGTTAAGATGTTGGATCGCAAGAGCTTTTTCACCTCAAAAGCTAGCAAATGAGGTGAGATACTCCTTCACTTTTAAGTTAGGTTTCTTGCCCTTCTGTAACCAATGTGAGACTATTCTAACAATCTTTCCTTTTACACATTAGTGTCCCTCTGCCGTTCACCGCCCCTTCACCATACACCGACGGTCCATTAGGGTCCTTTCACCATACATCGATGGTCTTTTAAGGTCATAGTCTATCAGGCATTCACATACTAGTGTCTATTAGGCCAGAGATGTTAGAATCAGGCTCTGATAACATTTATTGGATCGTAAGGGTTTTCTCACGCTAATAGCTAGCCAATGAGACGAGGACCCTACTTTTAAGTTAGGTCTCTTATCCTTCCACAACCAATGTAGGGCTATTTCAACATAAGACCTTGACTACAAATTAATCTTGGGCAGCGGAGGATGTGGAAATTTGAGTTTTCTTGCAAGGGTCCGTAAATTGTTTATCCAGCCTACTTTGGAGGTTCTGAAATCTGCACTGCACCTACTGTCACTTGGTGGAATTGCAGTGAAATGGATGTGTCCATCTTCTGCATCTGACTTCACTGCAAAAGGATTCTGTAATATTGAAGAACAAAAGGACACTGCAAGTGGAGCATACACTAAGAGATTCTCTGATCCATTTTCACATGCTTCTTGATGCCAGGGTGCTGGACAACTTGAAAGATTATGCTGTCAGGGCCCTGGTCAATGCAGTCGACCATCTTGGCACCGTCGCCTACAAGTTGACAGATCTGTATGAACAGCAGGCTTCAGAGGTCTCAATTCTCGAGCTAAAAGTAGCATGCTTGAACCAGGTACCATCTATCTTGAAACAAGAATTTGTGCTGATAGAGCAACGGGAATTAAACTGACATTCTTACTGTTCAATATTTAGCAAGTCCTCACCTGCCAAACTTACACGGATAAAGAAGGCCTTAGGCAACAGCAGATGATGGGGGCCGGCACAAGACACCATAAACATTATGTCGTGCCATGTAAGGAACTGTAAAACTAAGAGGTCATATTTGTTTGATGAAATGATGAGCACCTAATTTAACTTTTTAATTTTCTTTCCGAGCTAGATGCTGGAAATAAAAGAATGCAGGCCTTCACTGAGATGCAAACCGATGCTGAAATTGACTCAAGGCCTAGACCTTATCCCTCAGGTGCAGCTTCTTGCTTCTCTGCACACATTTGAAATTTGATATGAAGTACTTAGTGTACTAAACAAAATGGTTTCCACTTCAGCAAAGACCCTCTACTGGCATTTGGCTTCAGAGAATAACTCCAAAACCAATGGAGCACGTCAATCTGAATCTGCGTAAGTCTGTCATCTCCATTTTGCTCCACTGTTGCTTATGTGCCATTTGTTCTTCTGTACACCTTCCACTGTGTGTGTGTGTTTTTTGTGAGGGTCCAATGTAATATTGATGCTATCTGCTTTTTGCAGCCTAGGAGAAACAAAAAGTACTAAACCTGCGTCAAGTGGCTTCCACCTTGGTATATAGTTGTTTTATTAATTGCTTATAGTCCATGCTCCAGTAGTGTAATTTACTCATGATCAGCAATATTAAGCCACTAAGTGTCGCAGGCAGATTTTTGCATAGTTTATATATAGACATCAAATATTTAATCTGAAACTACATACATTTCAGGTAAGGAATCGCCTGCATCTCCCTTGCCCAGGCATCTGCAGTTGAACATGACCAGCAAGTGTAATTTACTCATGATCAGCAATAATAAGCCACTAAGTCACTAAATGTCGCAGGCAGATTTTTGCATAGTTTATATATACACCGCAAACATTTAATCTGAAACTGCATACATTTCAGGTAAGGAATCGCCTGCATCTCCCTTGCCCAAGCATCTGCAGTCAAACATGACCAGCACGGATATTGTTTTGCATACTGTTGGCATGAAGGTAAAGCACAATATGATGGAAACATTTGCTGAATATTAAAGCTTAAATTTGTCATCATATACTTTAGGCCACATTTTTGTATTTTTCCTTGTTAAAACAGTATATTTCCCACCCAAGGCAACTTTCTCTTCTGTCATACTTAGATATGAAATTTACTGCATTTTCAGGACCAGCCTGGTGTGAGGCATTTGTCATCATTTAGTTCTTTTGACAACCCAAGAGGGCGTCAAATCCAAAAGGCTCCCCTCCGCACAAAAAGCTTGCTAGCTGCATTCTTTGTCAAGCACCGGTCGGCAAAGATGAAAAACGTCTCTGTTCGTTGATCATCTGCAAGCCTGCAGTTTGTTCCAGCCGCATCACTGCGAGTACATGCAAGAAACCCAGTTTACATCTCTACAATGTATTTGTATCTTGTATATTAGTGGTCTAGAGAAAATCTTTTTCTGATATCCTTTTCATTTCTGAATCATAATGTCATCTTGCTGATGACTTACATGTTATGATTTATATGGATATAGAATAACAGTTTATACCCTTGTGTCATCTCACTAACCAGAAGTTCTTAGCATAAATGGAACGTATAAAGAGAGTATGTCAATGCTGAGTTCATTTTCATTTATACAGAAATTTGCAGATCATGTGTTCGCACAGAAAACAACCACCGATAGACGCTAATGATGTGTTCACATGTTTTATGTGGGTGCACTCACAGACAGAATATGATCTGTGCTATTTTATGTGGTTGCACTCACAAACAGAACATGATCTGTACTATCGTTGCTTGGCGAACGAGCCTCCGATGAACGCTTGTACATGGCTAATCTTGTGAAGTGAAGTAACAAAGGGACTAAGGTGTGCTGTGGGGGCAATAAGACAAGTGTATGCTTGAGTGAAAAGATAATTTTTTAAATAATCTATTTTTATTCAAAATTACAAAAATATACCTATGCCTAAATTTTTTTTTTGTAGGAATGGTCTCCAGTCACTCAACGATTAGACGACTGGACCCTTCGCCCAATGGCCGCGCGACATACAGGCAGTCGGTGAACCATTGACGATATAATTGCAATCGCTGAACAGTCGGAGGACTGGACCCTGTCGCCCAACCATTAACTGCACAACTTATATAATCGGCCGCTCGGCCGAGCCCCCATTCCATCCACCGACGACAACTGAAAGAAAAAAGAAGAGAAGGGGAAAGAAAGGAGAGGAGAGGAGAGGTTCCGTTACTTCTACGAGGTAAAATTTTCTTCATGTTTTAGTCAATATTTTGTATGAAGTAAATAGTTTGCTTAGTGTAAAATTAAGATATATATAAATTATAGTTGTAAAAAAGAATAGTACAACTTTGGTATGAAGTAAATAGTTGTAGAAATTTAGCTAATATAGTTATAAAAAATTAGTATCTATAAAAAATTATAGTTATAGAAAATTTAGTCAGAGTCAATATAGTTGTAGAAAATTAACATCCGTAGAAAATTTAGTCAATATAGTTGTAGAAAATTACATCCGTAGAAAATTCTAGTCATAGAAAATTTAGTCAATATTATATACAAAATTAGTGTCCATAGAAATTATAATTGTAGAAAATTTAGTCAATATGTTTGTATGAAATAAATAGTTTGCTTTGTGCAAAATATTATTAGATAATATTTATGATTAACTAGGAATGAATTTAATAGCATTAGTACATTGAAAATTCATACGTACCTGTTAGAACTGGTATATTGACAATAGGAGAGAGCTCTAGTAGCGAGAGAAAAGCGGCGTTGGTATGCGTGGGAGCAGATACAGAGTTGATGCGTATTGGGATGGAAAAAAGGGAGCGGTGACAATGCGAATGAGGAGATGTTACACTATGAGGGTAGTGTAGTTATTCATGATAGGTGAACGGTCGTAGAAATGTAAATTACAGTACAATAGTTGTTTCATAATGAGCGATACGATTTGATTAGTTGCAACATTGAAAATATTTATAGACAGGCATCAACAATGTCGATACCCACTATATTGAAAGTGTATTACGGTGTCAGCACCGTTCGGGAAGGTCCGAGCGGTGTTGACTTGAGTAGTTTAGCGCGTGCTACTTTGTTACACTCAGACGATGAGAATGCTCGAATCAGAGATGTGATGCACTGGCTTACTCGTAGCTTCTCATTGGACACTGAGGTGTGCATCGTTGTCATATAAGGGTTTTGGAGTCGGTCTTCCACACATATTAGATGGGAGTTAAGAAGATTGATGCGCACGGTTGTATGGTAGGGTTTTGTGGAAGGCAGCCGGTGTCGTGGATATGAGTGTGTGCTGCTTGTGCAATCATGCCCAAAAGAAGTTGTACAAGGCCTTACAGACAGCTATCATTCAGGTGGCAGGAGCAGCTCGGGCGCCCATCATGTTGGTCAAGAGGAGGACGAGCAGGCTAGTGTCACGGAGGTTGTGGAGGATGTTGCTCATCCTGAGGCCGATGCGGTAGATGCAGGAGAGGAAGATCGATCACCACATGTTGAGCCTATAGGGCAGACTGATGAAGGGGAGCATATGAAGTATATAGTGTATCAAATGGAGAGTGATGATCAGATGGCCTAGACTGAAGAGGAGGCTATACAGGAGGACGACGAGGACAGTTCCGATGAGAACGAAACTCCCATCCCGTAGGAATGGAACAGATTGATGCTGAGGGTGTTGCTGTGCATGATGAGTACGAATCACTGTGGAGTACCATGGCATAGAGGTTCGGTTGCACTCAATGTTTATTGACAAAGCATCATTGCAGAATGTCATTAAGCTATGAGCCCTGTCCATACAATGGATGTTTGGGGTCATCAAATCTAGTCAGGAGTAGTACACCATGAAGTGCGAGTAGGCCGGTTGTCCTTGGAGGTTACATACACATAGATCAAAGTATGTGACTCACTGGATTGTCTCGAATGTAGAGCCACACTTCTGCATTTTCAGCAGTGTTTTGTCGAGACATCGTAACCTAACGTCCATCTTCATCGCCAATTCAATGTGTGAAGAGATAGTGGAGAAGAAGGACATGGAGGTCACACATATCATGGTGGCTATCGAGAAGAAATTCAAGTACAAGATTAGCTACGCGAAGGCGTGGCGTGTGAAGCAGAAAGCTTTAGAAAAATGGTTCATGTCTTTCGAGGTGGTGTATGACAACCTTTCTCGTACGCTTTGGATGCTATAGGACAGAAACTCAGGCATGTATTCTGTTGTGAAGGACAAGCCATCCACAAGGCCATCAGGTTTTGCGGTATTGCAAAGGGCATTCTTAGTCTTCGGTGTGTGCATCGAGGCATTCAGGTATATGCTGCCCATGATATCAGTTGACGGACCTTTTTGACCAACAAATACAAGGGGTAGATCATTATGGCCATTGGCATTGATAGCAACAACCAAATTCTGCCCTTGGCCATAGCATTCATAGAAAGTGAGAATTACGACAACTGGTTGTGATTCCTTTGACATTTGAGAGTGGGAGTTGTCGGAGCTCATCCGGGTGTGTGCGTAATCCATGATTGCCACACCGGGATGGTGAAGGACATACGAAAACTTCAGGAAGACCCTGAGGAGCCATTCCCTTGGTCGGATATGAGGAACAGATGGTGCGTTCGTCATCTGGGGGCCAACTTCTTAGATTAGTTCCTGAAGTAACCATTGATAAATCTGTTTAAGAGGCTGACTATGTAGAACCAGCGGCATAAATTTGACGCTTTATGGGCGTTGTTGGATGATCACAATAGGAAGCACGTTGACGAGAGGAACAAGAGACCGCCCATGCTTGGGGCGACATAGCCAAAATGCCATACACCACTGGCTAAGGCTGACATTGTTGCTATGAGGAGGAGCTCGTGGAACATCAATTGCTTCTCTAAGTGGATCAAGGCAGAGCTATTGGATAAGTGGTCCTTACTGCACGACACATATGGCGCAAGGTACGATATAATGACCACTAACCTTGCCGAGGTGTACAACTGGGTCCTTAGAGGCCTTCGTTCTCAGCCCCTCGTCGCCACGTGGAAGGTGTTCTGCACAGCACAATCGGCTATTTCAGGGAGAGGTATGCGAATTTCGCACTTCATGCAGCCAACCCACAAACTCCGTACTGCACGAAGATAATGATGTACATGCAGGCGAAGACAGAGAAGGGCTGGTTGCACACTGTGTACATGATAGGCAATACAAAGCATAGTTTTGATGTGCTCCTCTGGGATAGAGCCAGATTTGGGATGATTCGTTTTCTTGTCACCCACAAGGTATGTCTTGGAGATCATGTAAACGAACCTAGTTGCACGTGCAGCAAGCAAAAGCTGTTACACAAGCCATGCTCTCATGTCCTCACCGCATGCGGGACTGTGCACATGAATCCTTCAACTTCATGTTCGAGTACTTCTTCAAAGAGAGTGTGTTGCAAGCGTGGTGTGGCGAGCTTAGGGGTTCAGGGTTATGGGCAACTTCGCCACATTGGATATTGCATGAAGTCCCTGGATTCCAGATGTTGATATGATGAGGTGGGAAGGATCATCGACAGAGTCGTTGTATTACCAATGATATGGACAAAGCACAAGCCGAAGCGTCGGGTAGACACTGTGGATAGAAGGGCCACACAGCCAGACGATACAAGGCACCTGCTGATGAGTAGGCACACCGGCATGGTTTGTGGTACCATTTGTTCGAGTGTGCAAGTGGCTTTAAGATTAGATATCAGTGTACATTGTCATCCGTACTTTGTTAGTTGCTACATTTGATATACGTAGTACTTTACTAAATGTATTGTACATTGCATGTACTGTTTATGTAACTGTTGCAGTGCTTTCCTCTTTTCAATACTGTTGTAAGTATTGTCCTGGTAGCCTAGTACTGATTTTTTTTACAAGTTAAATTTACTCCTGCTTTACATTCGATATTTTTTATTTCGTCTAAGTACTAACTTGAAGTCATTTTGCAGGTATAGCTCATGACATTCACAGATCGAATTGGCCTTATGGCCTCCTGGATGAGCACCTCGACCAGCTGTATTGAGCGTCACGTCATGTCCCGCATCCTGTCACCGTGGACGACATGACTAACTTGGGGGGTGATCCGCACGCGCACACCTCGAGTGGCCTGGAGGCTAAACTCATGCTGGACAGACAGGTTTGCACTTCGGTGGTATTGTCTTTTTTGTCATACGTAGGTTGCATACTGACTTTTTTTTTTGCTTCGCAGGCTCAACAATGCTGGACTACTACCTCTCGCCCAGATGGTGCAGGCCATAGACGAGGCGCTCGCACCGCCAGTGTCGGGGATGATGGAGACGCAGCCCGACCGAGCGATTCACGCGCCTCCGCTTGATCGCTCCCTCACCGACAACTTTGGTGGACCGATGGTGGTCGAAGACACACTTTTCACTTCCCATTCGGGGGGATGGACTCTACTCTACAGGACGTCTCGTTGCTACTTGGCCTTCCTATCGCAAGAGCTACTACCTTCCTATTGGAGGCCCCTGCAGGCTGGCACGATGACCTACTAGCCAGGTTTCATGGAGTCCTTCCGCCTACGGCCACGGATGGGTACTACATCTTCCCACCGACACGGACACACGGCCCGCCCTTACGGTGGCTCTCACAATTCCGAATACGTGTTCGATGCCCTTCCCTGTTTGGACCACTACCCTCTCCTTTCCACATTATGGTCTTACTAACTTTTGCTTGTACTTAGGTCAAGGGGATGGACCCAGTTGCCGACGAGCACTAGGTGTCATGGCACCTAGAGGCCTACTTGCTGTGGCTGTTTGGTTAGGTGTTGTTCACCAGTAGCCACGACGACACCGTCGATGCATGCCTCATCGCTTACGCTAGGGCCATCGCTGACGGGAGGCCCCTCACATCAGCTGGGATTCGGCCGCACTTGCCGTGACCTATCGCGGCTTGTGTGACGCATGCTGCATGACAAAGCCAAACTCGGTCCTCGTGGGGTGTCCGCTCCTACTGTAGCTATGGTCATTTGCAAGCTCTAGCCTTAGACGGCCCATGTTGGAGGACACCACTCCTAGCGGGCTGAAGATGTACTTTGGGGGCATGGTGGACTGGCTGATTGTGGGCTCTCTCTGGTGCCATAGATAGGTATGTACTCTCCCTTGCAATT
This sequence comes from Melocanna baccifera, assembly GCA_036346265.1. Classification (NCBI taxonomy): domain Eukaryota; kingdom Viridiplantae; phylum Streptophyta; class Magnoliopsida; order Poales; family Poaceae; genus Melocanna; species Melocanna baccifera. Next base: position 28,340,058 of record CM070677.1, on the reverse strand, counting down.
AATTTATTTGTATTATGAATCATCCTATCTAATGAATGTTGTTCCTTGCAGGTACAATTCACACACGTGCAGGTCACACGGGCATATGTGCCCTTCACGGAGCAGTTCGACCGACTCATGGTTGACGACGTGTGCTGAGAGCCGTACTCCCCTGAGGCACTGGAGAGCCGCACTCCTGACGGGTTGTCCTTGCTATGTTGGTGTGACCAGGCTTACTGGCTAACGCGGAGGAAGCTTATCTTTGATGTCTTCGTCGAGGACTATGCGGCGTATCGTGTAATGCGCCAGTTCGGCCCACGCTAGGTTGTTCCAGTACCCGAGCGACCTGTGCCCGACAGCATTCACATGTGAGTTACCGGCGCAGATGTCTCTGCTTTTACTGCCATTTAGTTTCACGACTTCTAAGCAAATGTTACGTCTTGCAGGCACTCTAGGAAGGGAGTCCACCGTGGCATGGATTGGACGACGAAGATGGAGGCGTGGATAGGCCAGTGGGAAGGCACATTGCAGGACTATGTGCAGGAGGCCACCCCCTATGGCCATAGTGTGTATGGCGAGTACCTTTGCTGGTACGCTTCTCAGACACATACTAGGCTGGTACATGCTGTTGACCCGCCTGTAGCACATGTTGCAACACCGAGCGACACATACCCCACGCACTTTGCGCGGAATGCCTACCTCACTATACGTTACATTGTATTTCTAAAACTTCGCTTTTGGCAATCCCATTTATAAGTTTCACCCTTTCGTGTTTTCCTTGCAGGCAGATGTCGGTGCTGCGAGTTGGAGGGACTCTCGCACTATGGGATAGAGGATCGTCGATGGTTTGGAGTTCACACACGAGGAGGTGGTCCAGACTTTCCATCATGTGTAGACCATGGGAGCACGTGTTGTCACCCTGTTGCCTTGCATGAGGCTCCGGTGGTTGACACATCGGCGCCTAGTCCACACTCGGTACGTCCGTCGGTGTCGTCCCATCCGACATCACACCATGTGGGAGGGTCAGCGTGGCCACGTCCACCATACCCTGACGAGGCCGGGGTGTCGGCCAAGGCACGTCTGACACCACCGCGGCCTAACAAGCCTGGTGGGTCAGCCGCGGCCTAACAAGCTTGGTGGGTCAGCCTGTGTAAGGCCTCATACACCGCTAGTGCTGCAGTCCGTGTGTCTGTCGGGCTTCTACGGCTTCCCCACGCATGGCATGTATGACATGCCGTCCTTCCCTACGGATGGCTTTGCGTGTGCCATGGTGCTAGCCGAGAGTACGCCGCGTCTTCGTATGAACTAACAATATTTGCACTATAGGTCTTACGCCCGCTGAGGCAGTTGGGGTCTCCCTGGGCTAGGAGGACACATACCACTACTTTGCGGATTTGGACTACCATGTGGTAGGCCCAAGACCGCCCAAACCCCCTGAGATTCTCTCTGGGTCATAGCACAGCGGTGCACCAGTACCCACACAGCCAGCACTATCCAGTCTTCGAACCTCGTGAGTGCAGGTCTCCTAATCGTATTTCCTTATCGGGGTAAAGGCCCCGACACCCGACGCACTGAGGAGGCCCAAGCAGGGCCGTACAGGAGGACACGGAGGCGGAGTGGGCTGGGGTGACGATGATGGGGGTGCTGGGGGTGACGTTGGGGGTTCTAGGAGGGGTCGTCGCCTATGCTGGCTATACTTTTGTTGTTCCTATAATACTTACATTTTGTACTTACTATGTGATATTTGCAATGCTGTTGCGTTCTTATTTGTACTCCTTTTTATGATGTCCGTTTGTTCAATGCATATCGACGCCTCTAGTTCAATGCACGCGATGCACTGCTCGAACAATCCACTGAATAAATGGCAAATAACAGGGGAGAGTACTATGGTACAATATTCTCCATGCGTGCCTACTGGTAGAAGGTACCTCATGCTACCCGTTGGACGTGGCTGGTCGTCATTGTAGTGGCACACAAATATGAAGCTAGGGTTCGTGTAGTAGCATATCAGATCATAGGAACTTTCTATGTTGACAACCTTATCGTTGCCCCTCTCACGCTGCATCTATTGACAGAGGTCATTGTTCTCCTCATTGAGATTTTCAATCTGCGCTTCCAACTCAAAGATTCACTCCCACAATGTATCTATTACCTCACAACATAGCGTTCATAGGGAGGATCAACCCAGCAGGCGAAGTCGCATTTCACTATCTGCTGCAAAGGAGGGTTAACATCGAAACTCTATTAGCAGTAAGACAAAATAAATAATTGCCTAATTGTACCTCAGAGTGTGGGCATTAGAAGAAACATCACCCGCCATCGAAATGACCTTCCGCGAGTTGCACGACCGCATCCTCCCTATGTCTGCATTTCGATCACACCAATTGAGAACGTCTGTTTGGCATGAAGCAGTAATTAGGGCCGAAATCCTCCCTTCTTTCTAGTTGAAGGTCTTCCTTTAGTGACCCTAGTTGGATTTACTCTAGGACAGAGAAGATGGTTCTTCCTACGGTTCACTGGGTCGAGTGCTCCTACTTTCAGGGGGTGGGGCGTGCATTTTATAGCCCGTGGGGGGAGGCAGCATGCTTTATGACAAATCGAGTCATGTGCTAGCTTTTGTAGCTTTGCGCAGTGAGTACACCACATGGGGCAACTTTGTGCAGTGAATACACCAATATTGACTTGCTTAACACCATGGTATGCGAATAAAAATTATTTGAGGTAGCTAAGAAGGTTTATCCCCCTGTTGTTTTTAGAAGCAACACGAAATAATTGGTGGTAGTGCATGGACAGGTCGTAAGAGCATCTTTAAGAAAATGATCTTGTTGAAATGTATTTTTGGGCGCCAAATAAAATATAATGAGCCCTAGATCATTGGTCAATAAAGATAAATATACTAGGCTACATATTTGTAAAAAAATTGGGGGTAAGAAGGCAAATTACTTTAACCTTAATAAATAAATCCAGGACTTTCCAATATGTTGTAATGTGAAGTCTAGTTATACGTAGAGCAAGTTAAGAGTTGCATCACTGAGATTGACATAGCACAAATAAATAAATCTTGACGGTACATGTAGGTAATATTGGTACTAAAATATAATTGTATGCAACAATCGAGACGCGTACAAATAGAATTTACTTCAAACTAAGGTATGGAACATAATATGTGAGAGTATATAAATTTGTAGGTAAATATAATTGTATATAACAAATAGAATTTAATTTCAAGTAAGTTGTGTAACATATTAAGTGAGTACATAAAATGGTACTGTAATATAATTGTATGTAAAAATAGAAATTAATTTCAAGTAAATTATGCAAGATAATAAGTGAGATTACATAAAATGGTAGTGTAATATTCAAATGTTGTACTTTATTTGTGCTTTATTGCTCCTCATGTTTTGATTGTAAACTAACTTACTCTCGTGAGCTATGCTTGATGTGGTCGTCAGGCATCGGCCCTTCGAGCTTAGTCCTTAGGGGCCCACAGAGAACTGACCTTTGGACCGAAAAGATAGGACTATGCAAAGCATGATGTGATAACTCTCTGCAAAGTAAGACATGACAACACTCTGCCTTGGAAACTTTTCAAATCGACTTGATAATACTGACCTCCTCGGCTTTTTCAGACAAAAAAGAAAGGACTCTGCAAAGTAGGACGTAACAACACTCTAAAAATAAGATGTGACAACACTCAGCCTCATCAGCTTTTTCAGATCAACATGACAACACTACCTCCTTAGCTTTTCAGACCGAAAAGACAGGACTCTGCAAAGCAGGACGTACAATATAAGATATAACAACACTCTGCATCACCAACAACTTTTTAGAAAGAAAAGGCAACATTCTGACTCACAGGCTACTTACATGAAATTAATCACACTATGCCAACCCTTTGGCTTATAAAATAAGGTGGAAGAGATCTGGAAGAGAACACTACATAATTAAACCTAACACCACACTAGAACTTGCTTCATCACATCAGGATACATTCTGACTCACAGGCTACTTACATGAAATTAATCACACTATGTCAACCCTTTGGCTTATAAAATAAGGTGGAAGAGATCTGGAAGAGAACACTACATAATTAAACCTAACACCACACTAGAACTTGCTTCATCACATCAGGATGGACAAGAGGTAGAAAAAGAAATGGAACAAGATGATGAAGCAATAGGAGGAGACCCACGAACTAGCAAGGTTTGATGTGGCCCGCGACGAACAAGCAATGGCTGCTGCGGCCCGAGACAAACAAGCGAAGCGTGCCAAGAGGTCACCTCCCCGCAATGACGCCCCCCGTAGCAGCAACCCTGTCCTAAATTTTCCAACCGAGCGTTCGTCGTAACACCCCCCCTCCCCGAGGAGGAGACGTTGCCCCTTTGTTGGTGTAGGGACCATACAAGTTCTTCAAGTCTAGGCAGCAGCTCTGCCTGGGCATACGTTACTAGGGTTGCGCGAACTACTCCTGTGACTATCTCGACCGCTGTTGGGACACGAGCAGCTATCTACAGTCGGTAAGGACTAGTTACAATCTGTTTCCTTACTATTTTTCTTTCAAAGTACGCACTAACAACCTCTCCCGTCTATCTGTAGTGCCCAGAACTGCTATATGACTACAGCAAGTGGATCAATCTAGAGATATACCCACATGACTAGTGGACACTCAACTACGGGGAGTGAGATGTCAAAAGGGCCTGTGAGATCCAGGAGGAGGAGCGCCGCAATGACGAGCAAACCGAGCGTATACGTCAGGAGACGAGAACTGATCTCGAGGCGTGTACGCACAGAGAGTAGGGATGGCAATTGTGCCCGTTTACCCGTGTACCCGCGGGTAAATACCCTAATAGAGCCGGGTATGGGATGTATTTTTTACCCATGGGTATTAAAACGTGGAAAATTTTTTACCCGTCTCGCCCATTTACTCGTGAGTCCATATCTAACAGGTGGACCAACCCAAAATAGTAAAACCCTAGTAAATTTTCTCCACTCGGCCACCCTGCCCAATGCCCAACCATTCGACCATTCCCCACTCGGCCGCCTCCACTCCTCAGGCCTCCTCTCCTCCGGTCTTCCAGATCCAAACACAAACTCGGCGATTCTCCACTCGGTCTTCCAGAACCAGCTACCTCCTCACTCCTCAGTCGGTCAGTCCTCTCCTCCGATCCGCTTGGGCTCTCCTCTTCGTTGTCGGCGAGGGAGGCATCCCCGGGTTCTCCTGTTTGTCGGGTGGGCTGGGCGAGGGAGGCATCCCCGAGTTCTCCTCTTCGTCGGGTGCGTTGGACCTCGAGTTCGACCCCTCTCTCCTCCGCTTCCTGCATCTCCGCGTCCAGATCCACCCGACTGGCTGCTCAATGCTTCTCCAGATTCCACTCACAATCTTCCAGATCCACCCGCCTCTTCCGCGCCCGCGTTTGTCCGACGAGCAGCGGAGACAGCATCATCCGCGCGCGCGGCACCGCAGGAGCATGAGGAGAAGATGGGTTTGGGCCTTTGGGGTCGTGCTGCTGCCGGTGCCTGGAGATCCTGTGCGCCATCCTCCTCCCTCCCCTCGGCGTATGCCTCCGCCACGGTTGCTGCTCCGTCCGTAACACACATACAAATCCATATTCTTGGTCTGTCTCTTACTTCGCTGCTTGTCTCTGGCTGGAGCACATGGAGTTCTGGATCGGCATGCTGCTCACCATCCTCGGCTACCTGCCCGGCATCCTGTTCCTGCACCTTTTGAATCCTTTGTGTGGGGCTTGGTTAGTACAATCAATCCTGTTCCTGCACCTTTTGAAGGGTGTACATCTACAATTTAGACAAGTTAATTGGATCGAGATTTGCTGGTACCGTGGGTTGCAGTTCGTTTGTAAGTACTTATTTATATGCTTCTCTTGTGTGATTGTGTGTTTATGAGTATTTAGCTAGTTCAATTGTGATTGTGCGTCGACTGCTCAGTGCTTCAGTCCGGTACTACATTTCCTTTTTCAATATCACCTAAGTTCTAGGTAGAAAGACAATTATGGAATTTTTAGTCCTGTGAAGATCCCCAGATATTCAATCAAATAAAAGTTGCACAATCATAAGAATATTTGTACCTTTGCAGCTCCATCTTCAGATAACAATATGGCACTTGAGTACTTGACTGCAGGTCAGGGGATGTTATAGAAGGGTTGAGCTCATGCATGTTGGATACAGTATGCTGCTGCCATAATTACTCTCATCCTACCATTCCAATCAATATGATCAAATCCCTCAACTGCAAAAAGCAAAGCAAATCATGACCTCATTTCTATACTTGTTTTGCCATCTATACTTTTTGTCAGACTTCTTATACTTGGTCATATACTGTATACTCATTTATATACTTGTTACTTGTTCAAAAGTTGAGTATTCAGATGTAAGAACTTTCATCATGCAGAATTCTAGGCAAAATTATAAAAGTGGGTTACTTGTCAGTTAGCACAGAATGTTATATTAGGTTTAGTTGAAAACAATGTTACTACACTGCTTGTGAGGAAATCAATGAAAACAATGGTTTCAAGAATGGTTTATAGCTGCCAAATAGCAATGAATAACAATATATGAAATATATGAAATATTCAGATGCAGTATGCTACCAAATGATTTAGTGCCAAATAGCAATCTATGAAATACTAGCTGCAATCAATATTCAGATGCTACCAAATAGCTGCCAGAATGGTTTAGTGCCAAATAGCTTCAGTATGCTGCCAAATGATCTATGCCTGTGGGCGACGGGTACCCGTGGCGTTCGCAGGTAAACGGGCATGCCCGCGGGCGACGGGTATGGGCGAGGTTCTTCGCCAGTTGTCATTCGCGGGTATGCCCGTGGGCGTAAATCAGGGTCGCGGGTATGGGTATGGGCGAGCACTACCCGTGCCTGTCATGACCGATTGCCATCCCTAGATCCTACCATCACAGTCACTCTTATTTATATGATAAAGACAATAAAGTAGATGCATGCCGCACACCGACTCCTTTTTTATATGATTGATAAAGATAAGAAGGTAGGCTCATACCGCACACCAAGAGTCGTCCGCGTAGCACACCTAGAATTGCAGATGTCAAGCATAAATCCGCGGCATGTTGATTAGAACTAGCTATGTAAGCGCGGTGTTATATCGTGCTAGTTACCATGTGAACCTAAGTAAAAAGGTCGAAAATTCATAAGAGGGGCTTCACTGAAAAAAGCGAAGACTCTGTACGTATTTCAGGAGAAAATGAATGGCTTTTCCGTACAAAACTGAGGACCCATGCGTAATTTTAGGAAACCGTGAGGTGTTATCCAACAAAAGGAAGGGTCTCCATGAAAAAATCGGATCCGTATGTAATATAAGAGAAGTGGAGGGGTTTTTTCGCAAACATCTAAGGTGGCAGGGGCTTTTCTGCAAGAACCGAGAACCCCTACACAATTTCACAAAATCTGGAGGGCCCTTTCGTTAAAAATCCGACATGGTGGCGGTGCTCGGGGGCGTATCCCCCTAGGTGTAATATATGGATGATTCGTTTACGGTTTTTAAATAATCTATTTTTTATTTAAAATTATAGAAATATACCTGCACCTAAATTTTTTACAGGAATGGCCTCCAGTTGCCTAACCATTGGGTGACTGCACTTTGTCACCCAACGGCTGAGCGACACGTAGGCAATAGATGGGTCGTTGGACGATCGACTCTAGTCGCCCAACAGTCAAGCGACTAGATCCTGTTGCCAAACCATTGCGCGATAGCAACCTGTCATCTGACCGATGGGTGACTGCCACCTCCACTCAATTTTTGCGCAATTGGGCCCCTTCCCGACCGTGCATGCGGTAAATGACAATTGTTGTAGTTAGCTAACATTTATCAAATTTTGTTTGTAAGTTGTATTTTTTTTGAAAAAAAGGCAAAAAATATCAGCCGATCCATTTGTGATTTTTGTATATTGTGAATGGTATAAAATTTGTTAGATTAGCAATAACATTTTGTGATTGTCGTATATTTGTTGTAACACAAGAAATTTTCTAAAAATTTTGTGATGACGATTGAGATAACAAAAATTAGTAAGTTCGAAGATAAGTGATATTGTGATGCAACCAAGAATTCATACATAGAGAATTTCGGATAAATGACGTAAGGAAAATAACACGATCGTTCATCGGACATGGCCCTGTCCTAGAAGTGATACATACTACATCCTGAAAAAAATGACTAATATGTGGACTATGTGGTATAACATAAGGCACAAGGATGGACATATGCTAGACAGTACCGTTGATGAAAGATGCATAGACATTCCGTGCCTACTTTCAGAACTCATTTTTTCATGTTGTTGAATGCCTTGCTACGTGAAGAATTGAATGCGAAAAGGCGACAAGATTTGATGTTACGAATTAAAATAGACTTTATAATAAAGCTGACAATAACACGGTTCACAGGGTTTGGTTACGTGCATAAGAAACAACATCATGTATGATGCAACAAACTGAAATACTCCTACAAACATATGCACCTTTTTGAAATGAAAATAAATTTGACCTTTGGAGGACTAGTGCGGAACGGCCCGACCTGCTGCATAGACCGGGGCCATTTACCCTTCTTTTTGAGCCCGGCGTTGAACTCCACGGCGACCTCTTTGGCCTTGACCACCATTTTCCTCCTTTTCTCACGCTCCTTCTCGCGAGCCTCGTGCTCTCTGCTAGGGATGGCAATCGGGCGTGACGGGCACGGGTAGTGCTCGCCCATACCCATACCCGCGACCCTGATTTACGCCCACGGGCATACCCGCGAATGACAACGGGCGAAGAACCTCGCCATACCTGCGCTCGCGGCATGCCCGCTACCCGCGAACGCCACGGTACCGCCGCCACGCATAGATCATTTGGCAAAGATATCAAGCTATTTGGCACTAAACCATTCTGGCAACTATTTGGCAGCATCTGAATATTAATTGCAGCTAGTATTTCATAGATTGCTATTTGGCACTAAATCATTTGGTAGCATACTGCATCTGAATATTTCATATATTTCATATATTGTTATTCATTGCTATTTGGCAGCTATAAACCATTCTTGAAACCATTGTTTTCATTGATTTCATTGATTTCCTCACAAGCAGTGTAGTAACATTGTTTTCAACTAGACCTAATATAACATTCTGTGCTAACTGACAAGTAACCCACTTTTATAATTTTGCCTAGAATTCTGCATGTGAAAGTTCTTACATCTGAATACTCAACTGTTGAACAAGTAACAAGTAACAAGTATATAAATGAGTATACAGTATATGACTAAGTATAAGAAGTCTGACAAAAAGTATAGATGGCAAAACAAGTATAGAAATGAGGTCATGATTTGCTTTGCTTTTTGCAGTTGAGGGATTTGATCATATTGATTGGAATGGTAGGATGAGAGCAATTATGGCAGTAGCATACTGTATCCAACATGCATGAGCTCAACCCTTCTATAACATCCCCTGACCTGCAGTCAAGTACTCAAGTGCCATATTGTTATCTGAAGATGGAGCTGCAAAGGTACAAATATTCTCATGATTGTGCAACTTTTATTTGATTGAATATCTGGGGATCTTCACAGGACTAAAAATTCCATAATTATCTTTATACCCAGAACTTAGGTGATATTGAAAAGGGAAATGTAGTACCAGACTGAAGCACTGAGCAGTCGACGCACAATCACAATTGAACCAGCTAAATACTCATAAACACAATCACACAAGTGAAGCAGATAAATAAGTACTTACAAACGAACTGCAACCCACGGTAGCAGCAAATCTCGATCCAATTAACTTGTCTAAATTGCAGATGTACACCCTTCAAAAGGTGCAGGAACATGATTGATTGTACTAACCAAACCCCATACAAAGGATTCAAAAGGTGTAGGAACAGGATGCCGGGCAGGTAGCCGAGGATGGTGAGTAGCATGTTGATCCAGAACTCCATGTGCTCCAGCCAGAGACAAGCAACGAGGTAAGAGAAAGACCAAGAAAATGGCTTTGTGTGTGTGTTACGGACGGAGCAGCAGCCGTGGCGGAGGCATACGCCGAGGGGAGGGAGGAGGATGGCGCACAGGATCTCCAGGCTTCGGCAGCAGCACGACCCCAAAGGCCCAAACCCATCTTCTCCTCCTCGCTCCCTCGGCGCGCTGCGCTGATGATGCCGCCTCACGCTCGTTTGACGAACGCGGGCGCGGAAGAGGTGGGTGGATCTGGAAGATTGTGAGTGGAATCTGGAGAAGCACTGAGAAGCCGGTCAGGTGGATCTGGACGCGGAGATGCAGAAAGCGGAGGAGAGAGGGGTCGAACTCGAGGTCCAGCCCACCCGACGAAGAGGAGAACTCAGGGATGCCTCCCTCGCCCAGCCCACCCGACAAACAGGAGAACTCGGGGATGCCTCCCTCACCGGCAACGAAGAGGAGAGCCCAGGCGGACCGGAGGAGAGGACTGACCGACTGAGGAGTGAGGACGTGGCTGGTTCTGAAAAACCGAGTGGAGAATCGCCGAGCTTGTGTATGGATCTAGAAGACCGGAGGAGAGGAGGCCTGAGGAGTGGAGGCGGCCGAGTGGGGAATGGTCGAATGGTTGGGCAGTTGAGCACAGGGCAGGGTGGCTGAGTGGAGAAAATTTACTAGGGTTTTACTGTTTTGGGTTGGTCCACCTGTTAAATATGGACTCACGAATAAATGGGCGAGATGGGTACGGGTAGAGCTCACCCATACCCGTACCTGTTTAGCCGACGGATAAAAGTTTTCCCGTTTTAATACCCATGGGTAAAAAATACATCCTATACCCGGCTCTATTAGAGTATTTACCCGCGGGTACACGGGTAAACGGGCACAATTGCCATCCCTAGTAGGATCCCTCTCATCTCTCCTCACTTTAAAAGATTTTTTATAGATCTACGTAGCATGCGTGTGTTATTTGTAGGACTTTGTATATGATTACATCATCAGCACATATGCATATGCATGTGCCCGATAGATGCGATCCTGATTTGGATTATTGTCGAGACCCGAATATGTAAATTCGGTCTCTCTGTGTAAACTGCACTAGTCCAGGATCACGCTAGTGCACACAGTCAAACATAGATGTCATCACAGTCATGCACACGATAATAATAAAGGAAAACTCGAATATCGATAAAATATCAAAGATACGACCTTATGGCCAAGCTTACAATATCTCTAGCCTAAGGGCTTAACAAAATAGCAAATGAAATCCAAAATAAAGCGTAGCGACCAATCGACAAGCCACGGGCATCGAGTGGAGAACGGCCTAATCCGTGAAGTCGTCGTAGTACTCTCCTTCCGAACCTCCTGCGATAGTACTCCTCTCCTCAATCGAGCAACATAGGCGCAAAGCCGTGAGTACATTGGTACTCAAGAAATCGCTTGTAACAATGAATGCAATATAATATGCAAGGCTTACCAATGGAAGGTCGAAAGGTTAATTTGCATAAAGGCATTTATTGATGAAATATATTAAATAATCTTGAAAGCGAAAGTTAACTAGAAATAGTAATAAGAAATAATCAAAGGAATAAACATAAACCACTTGTGAACACCAATCCACAAGTTAAACCAACAATGAACTACCCGCCCACTACCAACATAAACCACCAAGTTATAAATGAAACACTAACCTCGTGTGAAATCCCGAGCAATGTCCATGACCGAGGACGGCTATTCGAATAGTTTTACACTCGCAGAGGTTGCACAACTATACCCACACGATGTGATTAGCCTCGATCTCGTGAAATCACAACAAGGCCTTTACAATGCTCTACCTCAACACAATCCCGCCCGCTAGGGTTTCGTGATCACACCCCTTACGCCACATGGAAATCAAGAACCATGTCCATCTCAATGGCGTAATTGAGTTGAAATATTACAAATTAGTCACCAGTCCATCCCATAATAGACATGTGGTTTGCACGATTAAGCTCAGATCAATGGCGCACAAAGTTAAGTCCTTAACATTACCTAGGCGAGGCTACCACATCCCCGAAGTGCAACTGCACCTCCCCCTTTACTGCACGATCACTCGCCCGAGTGAAAACCAATTTGTATAACAAGCCAACGTCACACCAATGACGTGGCACAAATCTTAATACACGTGGCACCAACCACAGTTCAATATGTCATTAAGTCAAATTAATAATTAACATGTGCTGATGAGATCCATCGTAAATATAAGCCGGCTAAGCAATCTAATCGTACCAACCCATGTGACAAATAACCTAGCATCACTAATAAATTACCCAACCTATGGTGACAATAACATCATGGTATTCCAAAGTATCAAGGAGGTAAAATCTCAATTGGGTGATAACTACCAGTGCAAAGGTTTGAATAAAAATAGCAATGCAATGTAATTTAAAACAAAATAATTAAATAATAGTTTGCAAAATTGGGTTCAACATGATCAAGGGACACGACTTGCCTTCGTTATGCTCTTACTCCCGTCTATGCTAAAATCTAACGAGAGAAAACGACCAAAAACAAAGAAACACATAAAATGATAAGCAAATGAACTCCAAAATTCACAAAACCAGAACCAACAGCTAGAGCTCGATTTTAGATGAATTTAGAAAAAGAACCAATCGGAGCTAGGACTCGGAACAGCTCTCAAAATTAATTCTAAAATTAATTCGAAAAATCGAAAAGTTATCGTGGCTTGTGGACCCGGTCCACGGCGAGTCCACCGTGGACTCGGTCCACGTAATGCTGCACGCGCGGGACGCGCGCGGAGACGCGTGGACGCGCGAAGATATATCCGCCACGTGGCACGGTGACGTGCACGGTGACGTGGCGCCACGTGGCACCGGGGCACTGGGGCGTTCGGCCGACGTGGCGCCGACGTGCCTCGGCCGACGCGGCACGGCGCGCGCGCGACGGGGGATCCGGCGGCGAGGGTGCGGCACGCGGCGCGATTCGACCTTCGGTCCAGATCTGAGCGACGGCGCGATTGCGCGCGCGCGGCGCGGCGACGCGGATCGGCGACGCGTGGCGCGGCGCGCGCTGGCGCGCGCGGCGAGGCGGCGGCGCGCGGCGATCGCGCGGCGGCGGCGCGCGTGGCCGCGCGAGAGCGGATCGGCGACGCGTGGCGCGCGGCGCGCGAGGCGACGCGGCGCGCGGCGCGCAGCGCGCCGAGGCGCAGGCGAGGCGAGGCGAGGCGGCGGCGGCGAGGCGACCGAGGCGACGCGGCGAACGGCGCGAGGCTCACCGGCGCGATGCGCGGCGACGGCCGGTGCTCGGCGACCTCGAGCGACGGCGGGCGACTCGGCGGCGCGCGCGCGCGAACGGCGAGGCTAGGGTTCGGCGGCGCGAGATCGGACACGCAAACCGAGGCGGCCGACGAGTTAAATGCACGCGAACCGAGGAGCTCGAATCGGTTCTGCGCGAGATAAAAATCCGGATTGGTTTGGACGGTCCGGATCTCACGCGATGAGATCGGACGGCCGAGGCTCGGTGGCGTTAGGGTTAGGGTTCGCCGCGCGGCGAACGGACGACGGTGATCGCGCGGCGCGCGACGGGCGGCCGAGGGCGCGGCGCGGCGCGAAGGCGGTGGGCGCACTGGTGCGCCAGCCGCCGCCAGGCAGCAGATGCGCGACGCGCGGCGCGCGGCGGATCGGGCGACGCGGCGCGAAGGAAGCGAAGCGCGGGCGCTACACACGCGGCGATGGCCGACGCGTGGAGGAGAGAGGAGATCGGGCGGCGGGGTTTAATTCTTTTCTTTTTTTTTCAGAAATTCAAATAAACTTCTAAAGCTCTAGAAAATAGCAAATAAATCCCAAAATTTCACCAAAAATACTTAAAATTCCTTGAGACTCAAGAACACAAATAAAATATTTTCAACTTATGTTAATGTTTATTTTAATCATATTAAATCTTTAAAAATTTTGAAAATTCATTTGAAGCTTGAATTAAATTCAGAAAATTCCAGAAAATTCATTTTTAAATTCCAGGCTTTAAAAATCTCAGAAAAACAGGATGTTACAATTATTTATGTAATTTTTTAGATTTAAGGATAATTATTTTTCTACATTTTAGAACTTATCTTATATTTATTTGAGATCTGTGGTAAGTTGCAACACACTGGCAAGGCTTGTATCTCAGGGCGTTATAATCAACATAAGGAACACATTTTTTTTCAATGATGATGCTTTACCTATGGGAGGTGAGAACTCAACTGCTCAGAAATGCATGATGGTCACAGCAGTAGGCATGAAACATTATATTGCGCACCTCATGTGAGTACAAAGAGCTGCTGGCAACACAGATATGGGTTTCAAATGATCATGACTCTTAATGGGCTGTTCTCAAAAGAAAATGGGGCCAGGAAGATGTCTCAGCAGTATTCATTCAGCAATTGTAGAAGACAGTTAGAACATGCGCCGCCGATTTGGAACAACCTCAGGGCTGTTGTTCCTCATCATGGCAACGAACTCCTGGTAGTTAATTCTTCCATCCTGAACAATAAATAAAAACAGGTATTAGCACTGTGATAAATTAGCCATTCTTTCAACTCAAGCTCTAAATTTAAGAATGTAAAATAGGATTAGTACTCTTTTCTCTGTGCGGATTGGTCAAGCAAAGGTTAGTTCAGATCAGGGATAAAAAAAACTGGCGGTTACACAGCCAGTTACCGGAAAAACTGGTGGGAATCGGGAGGGGAAAAACCGACAAAAAATTTTCAAATATAAATTTAAATTTATGACTATATGATGCACTTCGTAGTTTGGTTTAGACTTTTTTTTGTGCTAGATTACCTATTGTATGAACTTAAATATACATCAATTATCTGAAAATCCTATTGACAATTTTCTATCCGATTCTCTTGGCAATTTGCTATCTAAAACGCACGCTTGTTGACTCCTAACTCACATGCAAAGCTCATTGGGCCTATCAGAGCAAGCAAGCCATATGTAAGAGACCCAAAAGACTTAATATTGCATCACGAGGATACCCTCCAAGTAGGTTAGGGAACCCACAGAAGATTCCCGATTTTTAAGCGGTTTTTCCGATAACCGAAACAGTTACCGGTTTTCAAACAGCACAAATTCAAAATTTGATACCTGAATTTCATCCGTTTTTTTTTCAGTTTTCCGTAACCGTTACAACCCACTGTGCGGGTTTTCTCCAGTTCCAAGATTTCTATCCTTGTTACAAATCATATAAATTTGCTAATTCAACCCACTCACCTATTTAATCGTGTTAAATTTATCCAACATCAATTCATTTTGATGTTTATGCATCCGTTATATAAAAGAGATGAGGAAATCTGGAAAGAATTCTACATGTTTTGCCACACAAACACATCTCAAACCTTTCATCGCGAAAAAAAGTTGTTTTGGGCAGAATGTTCGTAAGATATACTTACATGATCTGTATCTACTTCAGCGATGATTTCTTTAATTGTTTTATCATCCCCCATATCATACTTCTTCAGAGCTTCTTCCAACTCATCTACTGTTATGTACCTGCGCACAAAGGTTTGAGCAATGAGAAAATCAATGTAAACAGTCAAAGTAAGTCATTCCAAGTTGTAAGTTAAGTTACCCGCTGCGGTCCTTATCAAAATATTCAAATGCTTTAAGTATGTGGTCTTCCGTCTCCAATCTATTCATGTGCATTGTCGCTGATATGAACTCAGCATAATCAATGGTCCCATTTCCATCAACATCAGCCTGTTTGGGTAATGAAAGAAAAAGAATAAGGAGACAATGCCTTGTGCTAGAACTACCGGAACAGCTGCATCACTTTTACATGGTACAGTCAAATACTTCACGCCCACATTTCTTTTCAAATGAACACACTATGATGATCTTGCGGTCAGGAAGCTGCGCGAAGTTCAATGCGGTCTCTTTTTAAAAAAAATTAAGACAGTTGCTTCGAAATTTCCAAGCTGAAGAAGTGGCTTGGGATAGACATATGGAAAATTATATTCTACGAAAAATATGTAGTTTATAAAAAAAACAAGAGTATGAGCCTGTCCAGTACAAACATACCGCCTCCATCAACTGTTTAATTTCTGATTCAGAAATTTTGGTGCCAAGTTTTGGTAAACCAGATCTTAGCTCTTCAAGAGTAATTGTCCCACTGTTATCCGTATCCAAGGATTTGAACATTTCTTTCAAGCCTGTAATCTCTTCCTCTGATAAGTTCTCTGCAACGACCTGGTCATAATGAAAGAAAATCTTAGAGCTGGCTGCTAATGAAACTCAAGTGCTTAGCAGGGTACGTAAATTCTCCAAAGCATTCAATCACCTTCAATGCAACTTTCTTAAGCTTGTTCATCGCCCTGAACTGCTTCATTCTACTGATAACTGTAATGTCCAGTGGCTTATCTGGGGCCTCTCCATCTTCTCTGATCCATGGGTGACCTGTATGCTTAAGTATTAGATCAAGAAACTATATTTGCAAACAGTAAAGAAATGAATATTTGTTGTAACTACTGACCAAACAGTAAATGAGGAAACTAATATGTTGTGTGTGGAATGGAAAAATCCTTTTCCCTTTGTTCATCCAGGGGGCTATATATACATGGCCGTAAGGCCTTCTTTACAATGCTACTCCTAACTGTGAGTACTACTCTTAAGGTATGCATGTCTTTTATATGTCCGGTTGGGCTTTTAGGCTGGCTGGCCGAATGGATGTAATCATGTAAGTGGGGGCCAACCCCACAACAGTAGCCTCCCATGCAAAATGCTTTAATGCCTTTGTATAAAAAAAGTACAAAAAATAGAAGAAACTAGGAGGGATAAATATTCTCAATTTGCTACTAACCTACTACGCAAGTGCACAATTACCTGCAAATAAGAATGCCATCTTACTAAATATGAGTATGCAATTAGACAAAGACAGAAAGAGCAGTTGTAGACTTACTCAAAATTTCAGCGGCAGACAGGCGCTCTTTTGGGTCTTGCCGCAGCATCTTCTTAACCAAATCTTTTGCACCATTAGATATTGAAGGCCAAGGGTCGGATGAGAAATCAATGTGACCACGCAAGACAGCCTCAAATATGCCATCCTCATTCTCTGGAAAAATGATGGGATGAATAGAAAAATAGAACAACTGTGTTAGGGCGATAAAAAGCAAAAATATGACTAAAATCATGAAATGAGGATTAGCACTCAGCACCTGCCCAAAAAGGAGGAACACCAGACAGAAGGATGTAAAGAATAACCCCAGCACTCCATATGTCAGCCTCTGCTCCATAGTGCCGTTTCAGCACCTCAGGAGCAACATAATACGCACTCCCCACAAGATCCTTAAACTGCTCCCCTGCAAAAGCATAGTAGGTCTTCATTCAGTTTAAGCATGCCATGCATATAAAGAAAGTAACGGCGAACTTCATTTTCTTGAACCCAAACAGCAAAACACCCTCAGCGCCACAATAGCAAAATCCTCCACTACCACCACTACCACCAACAGTTTGCTGATGAAGGACCCCAGTTTTATCCAATAATTTTAGGTGCCATTTCTGGTATCTGTGGATGCGTTTTTTTTCAGGTTTTATATGCTATGATGCTTCCTTCACTTAACAAACAAGGATGGAAACGGCGGGTGCCTAAAGTTTAAATAGTGAAAATCTACAATGCCACCTCAATATCACCTTGTGCAGAAACCCAGAGCTTGCCTAAAGTACTATGGAGTTAGGTGGATCCCGACACTAATTACAAAAGCACACAACAAAAATCAACACTATAATATATGGAACATCAAAGAATGACATAAGCATAATGCCAATTGCTGTCTTGCATCTACATCTAATTTTAGCAATGCTCAACTTCGAACCTGTCAAACCCAGCAAATCGGGCCAAGTCAAACCAAAATCCACATCCACATCAAGTCAAACACCGGAACAATCGCTCACAGCTCAGGAAGTCAAATGAAGCACTCACCATGCTTGAAGAAGACGGAGAGGCCGAAGTCAGTGGCCTTGAGCGGCGAGTCCTCCCTTTTATTCAGAAACAGAAAGTTCTCGGGCTTGAGATCCCGGTGGAAAACCCCCATGGAGTGGCAGCTGTGAACGACGGCAACGATCTCGCGGCAGAGCGCGGCGGCAGCGCGCTCGGAGTAGTGCCCCCGCTCGATGATGCGATCGAAGAGCTCCCCGCCCTCGCAGAGTTCCATGACGAGGTTGACCGAGTGGCGGTCCTCGTAGGCGCCGCGGAGCTCGACGATGTTGCGGTGGCCCGTGAGGTGGTACATGATCTGCACCTCCCGGCGCACGTCCTCGATGTCGTCGCGGTGAACGAGCTTCCGCGTGGCGATAGACTTGCAGGCGAAGCGCTGCCCCGTGGCCTTGTGCGTGACGAGGTAGGTGACCCCGAACTGCCCCCGGCCGAGCTCGCGGCCGAAGGCGTAGGTCGCGTGCACGTCCTCCATCGGCCGCCCCAGCACGCGCCCCATCGCCACTGCGCCCGCGTCCGGCGCCGGCGAAGGCGCCGGTGCCGGCTGGGGCTTCTGCTGTTGCGGCTGGGGTTTGGGTTGGGGCACGGATGGGGGCGGCGACTGGGCCGGCTGGTCGGTTGCGGGGCGGTGGTGGCGCGAGGCGCGGTTGCCCATGGTGTGCGTGGGTGGGTGGGTTTGACCAGGGGAGAGGTGATGGGGGCTTGGGGTTTGAAGCAGCAGCGCACAGCTTTGGGGTGGAAATTCTTGTGGAGAAGACCACGACCTGCGCTGATAGCGCGTGGTGGGGGGATCGGGTGCGGAGGCGAGCGCAGTACGCCGGCGAGGGACACGGCAGGCGTGGCGTGTGGATCTGGGCGGTTTTGGGGGAAAACGCGGGGGGCTGGCCGTGAACGCGTGGGGGATGGGGCGCGGGCGCGGCGGGGTCGTGGAGTCAGCGCGTCAGTTGCGCGTTGGTGCGCTGCGGCTGCTGGTGGTCGCGCGGTTCCGTGTCCGTGTCTGTGGGATTACTTTTGGACAGCGCGTGGTCTGGTCCGGCTGCACGCGGCCGCCGGCCGTACCCGTTGTTCCAAGCTTGAACGCTACTCGGCCGGGTCTTTTGCCGGTTGCTCACAGCGTTGGTTATGGTAGGGCCTTCATTTTAACGATGATTTTTAATTTTTAATTAAAGTTTTATTATAACTGATTTTTTACTGTAACTGATTTTTTACTATAACTAATTTGACTTTTTTGGTATAATTAAATTTAAAAAATAGAAAAATAGAAAAATATGTTAGCACATTACGGATAATGCAAAGGAATACGGGAAAAAAGAAAAATACAAAAAAAGCCCAAAAAATCTAAAAAAATTCAAAAAGATGAATTACTGAATAGTGAAAAAAAATTGAAGCTAGAAGATGAGCTAAAAAAAACTGAAACGAGTGGGGGCCTTAGACGGGATCACATTGGTTGGTTGGTGAATTATTTTGTGTGCGTGATATTTGCGATTACTCCACATATGAAAGGAAAAAAACATAAGAATAGAAAAAAGCAGTAACTTTACCGTGCAAGACCTGCTCAAGAAGTTTAACTTAACGTTACCGAGACTTTTTTTAGACCAATAGCTTTTACGAGAATTAAGGTTCTACGCTATTGTGATCATAGATCATTTGAAATAATACTACCTAAGTACCTCTGGTCGGAGAATTACTGCCCAAGTGCCCCTGGTCGGAGGGTTACTACCCGATCTGCCACTACTCAGAGATCCTACGATGCGATAACTGTGCTTAACTTCAGTTGGTTTCTCGTATGGTGAAATAGGGCACATACACCCCTAACTCTAATAACCGCACGATGATTCGGCCCTGTGCCTCAAACAACAACCGTCTCACGGTTGTTACTACCATCTTCTCCCATTGATAGATAACTGATTGACAGTTATTTGTCAAATCTTTCTCGCGAACAGCAATCACTCACTCGGCTAGACATCAGGAATTGACAAGTTGTCTATTTCAGTAGAACAATTGACACCTCTTCGGCCGTTATGGGAGAAGATGAATAAGGGATCAATCGACAGATGAAGACACATAAGATCAATTTTTAGATAACAGAGGCAAGAAATAACAAAATTAGGGCTAGTAACATCCTTTTATAATCGCTCTACGAGAGCACGTTGTAATCCTAACATAGAAATAAAGATAGTCCCATTTCTCCTTTCCAAATCCTTCTGTGAGGCTTGGCTTTTCCATACAATTCATAAGATCCATGATTTGATCGTTGACAACTGGCGCCGTTCGTGAGGAATTAGCGATGAGTCCCTTAAGGTTCTCATCATCTTCATTATTTTTCCCTTATTCTCTCGACATCGCTTATGTGATCATGACAAAAACCTGAGATAAGAAGAATTGGTTCGATTTCGCAGACTATGCCGATCTCGACATGGACGTATGTATCCACACAATGGAATAGATGTCTCCTCGTCATCATCCTCCATCTCAGGGTCACCAACTCTTATGCCCAGTGAGGTCGACCAAATGGAAGAAGACACACCACCCCAGTTATCAATACTTCCTAGGTTGTTAGGTGTTCCAACCTTGTCGGAGTGCTCAGGTATCATAACAAGTTCGGCACACTCAGCCAAAAAATGTGGCTACAAGAGTGTGACGCCATAATTCGAGGGTCGGAGTACTCTCAATTTGATCTTGGGTGACCGCTATTCGTCAATACCTCCTATGCATTACCAGTTTTGATGAAATTACTCCCAATAGAAAGCCAAGCCAAGACAATAACACTCACCATCTGATCGACAATTCGACAAGTCAGGTTGAGTCCATCACATAGTCCCTCGAAAATTGTGATCTTCAATCATTCTCCGTCATGGAAGCTCCTTAACAAAGTGATGGAAGGCACTCCCTCAGTTTCAATGGGAGTTTCTCAGGAGATTTCTGCTAGAAGCACGAGGTTGACATAATTGGTGATACCACTGCAAATACCGTGCATGACTCTCCATGACAGATCCCTCCACGATCCAATGGTTGAGATGGTAGGAACTCTTCAGCATCACTTGAAGGAGCCAAAAATGACAAAATTGGTAGACATTGACCACCTAATCCTCATGTTCCTACCCCTCTGCATTTGCTAAGTCGTGTGGAGCGAGCAGAGAACTCAGGGTGAAACTTGGGTCATCGTACTCCTTTCTCCAATAGGAACGCTCCAAAACCTTTGATTACTATTTAAAATCTACAACACGTCCATGATATTCTTAACAACCTAGACCTTGCTTTGGTAGAAACCTTGGGATGTTCCCAAGTTGCAGGTCAGGTATCAGAGATCCTCTAGCGAGCCATGTAGCGCACAGAGATGTATCAAGAGTAGAGGTAGTCACAATCTCACAGAGCTATACTTTAACTTCCTCTATGCATTCTACACACGACAGAAGCCAATAGGATTGGACTGACAATCATCCGTTGGCAAGTACAAGACCGGCTCAAAGGTTCCGACAAGGAAGCCATGAGGGAAGAAGGTCCTTCGATAACGAAGCAACACTTACCCCTCATCATGAGGGACAAAATCGAGGACAAGGTCTAGGTGATCTATGACATCATCTGAATCAAACATCTAGTCGGAGACATCATTTGAGTGTCCATAATCAGATTGGGGCACCAGCTCCCCATTACAACTATCGGAGGAACAGATCTCTGATAGACTATAATCTGGCTCCTTTTCAGAGAAAGCACCATGACTTAATCACGAGTTATCAAGCTTTTTCACTAGGCCTTCAAGCGATACGTTGGTTGGAAAGGTCCCAACCAACTAACCTTGAGAAATTCAATGAGAAACAGGATCAATTAGAATTCTTACAGATTTATACAACTACAATCAGGGTAAGGGAGGCAGCGACAACGTGATAGCAAACTATTTGCCAACTATTCTCGAGGGTTCTGCCTAGTCATGGTTGCTTAATCAACCAGTCGAAATGATCTACACTTGGGAACAACTCTGCAAACTGTCGATCATCAACTTCCAAGGTATATACGATCGACCCAGTAAGGAAGATGACCTTCACCGAATCTAACAAGAACCCAACAAAACTCTATGGTGGTAACTGGTACATCAAAAGGTTCAATCAGGTTTGTAAATCTATCCCAGAAGTGATTGATTCTTCTGTTATCCAGGCATTCAAGACCGGACTAAGGAATAGGTAGTTTACGAATGACATCGCTATGAATTCTCCATGAATAATCATTGAGTTATTTGATATGGATGACAAGTATGTCATCGCTAGCAAAGCGGTTGAGCGGAACAAAGTCATCGATCAAATAGAAAAGATTTATCAACTAGGTCTGGAGAAGAAGGAAAAGAAAGCCAAAAATCATAGAAGAATTGAAAGCCTACAACCAAGGAAGTTCTCATGATCCCAGAAAATACTCCAAAGGTAAAAAGGATTATTTCAGTTTAAACAAAGTGAAAGCTCCGATCGACAAATCCAAGAAGAGCAAAAGATCATTCCACATCACTAAACGGCAAAGCATGATCTCTGCAACTATCGTGCTTGGTAGACGAAGCTTGAGGACTATTACTTAGATAAAGGGTCTTTTTCTCCTATCTAGGAGGTTGAAGAACCAAGCACCAAAAAGAACAAAGACAGAGATGAAGAAATTGAGTATCAAAAGCCAAAGCATACCATTAATGTAATCTTTGGTGGATCATCATCCTACGAGTTCAAAAGACAAATGAAGATCGTAGAATGCAAGGTAAATCTCACTAATGCTCCAATCGCAATTAAGCCTTTCGGTGGTCGGAAACAACCATCTCCTTCGGCAAAGAAGACTACCCCATCCATTCAACTCGACCAGATATGTTCTCTATCATGGTAGAATATAGTATTAATAACTGTAAGGTTAATCAAATTCTAGCGATGGGTGTAGTTTTCTTAGTATTTTATTTATGAGAGATATTAAAGAAATACAAGTTCCTAAGTCTAAAATAAACCTTGTGAAGTATGCCTTCTATGGCATAGCTCCGAGATCTTTGACCAAATCGATTGGGGCAAGTATCCCTACCAGTTACGTTTGGAAGTCCTAGAAACTTTCGAATGGAAATGATCTCATTTGATGTAGTAGATTTTGAAACTGCATACAGTAAATTATTGGCCAACTAGCTCTAGCTGGCCACAAACTAAGGTGAGAAAAGTCTCAAAATGTTAGGGCTGAAAGGGGTCATAACAGTTCGAGGGGACAAGAAGATGACATATGCCTATGATCACAAGTCTCTCGAAATGGTCGATGAATTACCAATTAGGAATGCTAATTCGCCTTCAGTGTAGGTAAAGCATTTAAGGCCCAATGTGACTCCAAGACTCAATGATCAGGTCAAGGAGGTACCTTTCGGTAAGGATAGGCCTTTGAGAACCATCAAATTCAGGACAGGACTCAATCCTGAATATAAAGAGTCGCTCATCTTCTTCCTCCAAGTAAACTCGGATGTGTTCACATGGCAAGTATCCGACATGCCTGGTGTCCCTAGGGAGGTGATCGAGCACATGCTAACACTCTAGTCTGACAAAACACTGGTCAAGCAAAAGTTCGTTGTTTCACACCTAATCAAAAGGAGGCAATTCAGTCAGAGATCGACAAGCTTCTCAAGATTGAGTTTATTCATAAAGTCGATGAAAGCATCTAGGCCTCTAAAAATTAGTTTTGGTAATTAATGACGATTTATAAATATGAGACTAATTTGTTTGTTGAGGATTGCATAGGTTAAGTCTCACAAGTGTGCATATGACAAAAGCAAGTTGCATGCAAAAGGACGAAAAGAAAATCAAGATGGATCAAAAACAAAGGTACAAAAAATATATAATCCTTTTTTTCATATTTTACCGGTCTTAGAAAAAATGTTGGAAGACCGGAGATAGTCGCCGTACTATTAAGAGAGATCGTAGAAAGTAGGTTGATATCATATTCTTGTGCCATTTAGATCAATTTAGGATCATGCATGCATATAAAATTAAATTTGAAAAACAACCATGCTCTTTCAGAAAAATCGAAAGTACCGGCGTTGAAAACGCGGAACACCGAGTCCGGTAGTACCGCCATGCAAACTGCGAAACTACCAGACATCAGTAGTACCAGATTTTTGAGTCGTATGTTTTTTCCAGTGAGCAACCCCGTTGAGACTTGGGCTTGCCGAAATCGGTAGTACCAAGATTACATGGCAGAACTACCGTAGTGCGGTAGTACCGCGCTAGAAATCCAAACTACCAATCTTCGGAAGTACCAGACATTTCCAGTGGTACGTTTTTTCCAGAGAACAACCCCGTTGAGACTTGGGCTTGCCGAAATCGGTAGTACCAGAGATTACACGGCGGAACTACCATAGTGCGGTAGTACCGCGCTAGAAATTGGAACTACTAATCTTCGGAAGTACCAGACATTTCCAGCGGTACGTTTTTACCAGAAAGCACCCCTAAGAAAACTTAGATTGGCAGAAATTGAAAGTACTGAAATGTACATAGCGGAACGACCGTGGTGCGGTAGTACCACACCAACAAACGGAACTACCACAGTGCGGTAGTACCGTACTTACAATGGCGGTAGTACTGCACCGACTTTCAGCATCTAGTTCTGACGTTCTGACAGAGTTGTTACTGTGTGCTACAGTACATTACGGTAGTATCGCACTTTGCACGCCGGTAATTCCGATTTCCCTAATTTTTTAGAATTAATTTTTGTAACTGCTAGTTTTTGTTGGTGATGGTATAAATACCCCCTACCAGCTCAAGGACTGCTTGCTGAATTTGCATTGAACATATTTGAGCCTTGAGCATTCATTTCACTCCTCTTCTCTTGGGTGCATTCATTTTGAGGTGTCTTTAGCCAAAGTCAAGTGCATAATCATTTAGATTGATCATTGGCACTTGATAACCATCAAGCGAAGCGTGATCTTTTACTTTTGGGGCTTGCTGGCACCTAGACGACCTGGTGGTTGATCGTTAGGTGATCTCTTCAAGAAGCTTGTGAAAAGGCATAAGCAAAATTGTGAGTGGTTCGGTGCTCACCATCTCCGGAGAGGAGCAAGAGCAACCAATAGTGGATTGAGGAGTTGAGACTTAATTCGTGGAGCCAATACGAAGGTGCTCGGGCTTTCTCAATGTGGACTAGTAAAGACTGGCTAGTTTTCGATACCACGAGAAAACTTCGTGTGTCTACTTGTGGTTATTTCTTTATCTTCACTTTGGTATTTACATTCATAGCTTTGCAATTGTGATTATTGTCATTTTCTCTTGTGCTAGAAGTTTAATTGCAAACATTGTTCCTTGTGGTGCCTCAGGATTGCTAGAATTGAGTAGGTTGAAATCAATTAGTATTCTTGCCTAGTGACCACTTGTTATAGTTTAATTTTAAAAGGCGAGAATTTTTAGAACCTCCTATTCACCCCCTCTAGTCGGTTATCCTTGATCCTACAGTCGACCATCCCGAGTGGCTCGCCAACCCTATAATAGTTAAGAAAGAAATAGGAAGTGGTAAATGTGTGTAGACTTTATAGATCTTAATCAAGCTTGTCTGAATGATGGTTTTACCCTTCTACGCATTAATCAGCTTGTTGGCTCTACCTATGGTGGTGAGATATTAAACTTTTTATATGTGTATTTTGGGTACCATCAAATTAGTATGAGGAAAAAGGATGAAGAGAAAAGTTCATTCATTACATCATATAGAACTTTCTATTATGTGAAAATGTCGTTTGGCTCAAAAAAGTTCGTGCTACTTTTCAAAGGTTAATTAAAAAAAACCTTTAGTCCACAAATTAGTCAAATTTAGAGGCCTACATTGATGACTTAGCAATAAAAATTGTCAACATCGGAGACCATGTTTCCGACTTGCAGGAAACTTTTGTTAACTTAAAAAGATATAACCTTAAGTTAAATCCAGATAAATGTATGTTTGGAGTTTTCTCTGGAAACCTTCTTGGCTTTCTAGTCTTAGAGGAATTGAGGTTAATCCAAAGAAACAGCCATCGATCTGATGCATCCTCCGATCGCAAAGAAAGAAGTGCAAAAACTAAAGAAGATAATGATGTTTTTGAAGAAGTTAAGGAATACTTGACGAGTGCCCCGTTCTTAGTCTCTCGAAGGCCAAAAGAATCCTTACTTTTATACGTGGCTACTATGCCACAAGCAATAAGTGCAGTACTAGTCGCTGAACATAATAATATCCAATGACTAGTTTACTACATAAGCAAAGTCTTACATGGACCAAAATAAGGATATACAGAAATACAAAAAACTATTGTATGCCCTCCTTATGACTTCAAGGAAATTAAGACATTATTTCCAGGCCTATAAAATTGTGGTGCCAACTTGATACACTCTAGGTCAAGTTCTTCAAAACAGGGAATCACCGGGACATATAGAAAAATAGGCAATTGAACATAGGGAGTTTGATCTCCATTTCATCTCATGAACAACCATTAAATAGCAGGTTTTAGTAGAATTCATCATTGAATGGATAAATACTAAGCCTATCCAAGGGTCTAGTACAAGAACCACGAGCAGTGGATTATGTACTTTCACAGGTCTTTGACGCTAAAAGGCTCAGGGGTTGGCGTAGTCTTGATCTCTTCTACTGGAGAAAGCATAAAACACACAAGTAGTTAAAATTTCCCACCATAAATAATATGACAGAGTACAAAGGTTTACTGGCAGGCCTTCGAGCAACTAAAGTGCTCAAGATTCGCAAACTACTAGTGAATAGCGATTCTCAACTAGTAACGAATCAAATAGGAAAAGAGTAAAATACTTAAGTAACGTGATATCATCTTATCTTGAGGAAGTTAGAAAACTAGATAAACATTTTTTTGGCTTCAAAATCCAAGATATTACTAGAAAATAAAACTTTCTAGAAGATCAGTTGGCACGGATGGCTTCCTCAATATCATTCATCCCACCCAAAGTATTCCTACAGCAACTCGACAAACCTTCGGTAGTCGAGAATTCCAAAGAAGCTCTCGTGGAGGTTGCTCAGATCGACCCCAAAAACAATTGGATTACAGTAATCTATGAATATCTTTAGCAGGACAAACTTCTTGAAGATGACATAAAGGCCAATCGTATAGCTCAAAGGCCAAATCATACACTCCGATCAAATGTGCCCTCTATAAACGAGGAACTTATGGGGTGTTGATGAGACGTATATCCCAAAAGGTTGATTTACATTTACTATTTGAAATACATGGGAAAGTCTATGGATCACATTATTCCTATAGAACACTGATTGATAAAGCCTTCCAACAAAGGTACTACTGGCCAACTGCCCTCCATGATACAAAGAAACTTGAGATAAAGTGCGTACAATGTTTGTTTCATAGCCGACAAATACATTAATGTGCACAAAATCTCCAAACAATCCATCTGTATTGGCCTTTTTCAACTTGGGGCTTAGATATTCTGGGACCTTTGCCAAAAGCACTAGGGGATTCAAATTCTTATTTGTAATGGTTGATACATTCATAAAATAGATTGAAGTTGAGCCAATTGTCAAAAGGACAATGGAAGCAGCCAAAAAGTTTATAACTAAAAATATGTTTACACAATTTGGGGGTACCTAATCATATAATCATAGATAATAGTACCCAATTCTTGAGCAAAAATTTTCAGAAATTTTGCGAGGGTCTAGGTATCAAAGTGTGCTACACCTCAGTAGCTCATTAGCAGAGTAATGGAGCAGTACAAAGAGCCAATGGTATATTAATACAGGGACTAAAAAAGAGTTTTTGACCAGTTAGTAAAATGGTCATGAGCTTGGGTACAAGAGCCTCTCTCTGTATTTTGGGTTGTTCAGACCACGACCAATCGTGCGACAGGAGAAACACCTTTCTTCCTAGTTTCTAGAGCTGAATCCATTCTTCCTTCAGAACTAAAAATCGACTCTGCTTGAACAAATAGTTATAATTATAATGATCAAGAAGATTGTCAGATCGATGACATCAATTTTCTCAAAGAATGAAGAAATACAACTCTTATCCGATTGGCAGTTTACTAAGAAGCCATGCGATGGTACCATAGTCGTAAGGTGTAACTCCATAGACTAGCTACATGTGATCTGGTTCTTAGGAAAATTCAGAACTAGGTGAATCATAATAAGCTCTCCCCTAAATAGGATGGTCCTTACATTGTGGTTGCAGTCACCAGACTAGGCTCAATATGACTTGCCATGCAGGATGGCTGTATTATTCCTAATTCTTATAACATTGATCAGTTACATAAGTTCTATGTATAATATTTTTTTATTATTTATGTTAAATAAAGTTATTTTTAATTTTGTCAAATTTCCCTAATAAGTATTTCTATTGGTAATCTCCTGCTCTACTTCAAGTCTTACATTACCAATGTTGTCTAAGTTGTCGAAGAATACCCACACTTCTCTCAGACCCCCTCTTAGGGATATTTTCACTTTATGACATATTGACTTTGATATTGTCATTAAACGTCATGCGGAATTTTCTTGTGACCTTGATAGCCAAGGCCTTCATAATAATCTGTATGTTTCCTCTGAAGGAAATAAATGAAAATTGACAACTAGTATAAGATATTAAAAGCTCAGGGTCTACAAGGCTTTATTTCTTACTTCTTTATTCTGTTCTTCTCTTGTTTACTCTAGTCAAGACACAGAAAACCTCACAGTTGAAATCTCTCCTCTCTACATGTGGTCACACCCAGTGGAAAGAGTTTTGACACAGAAAACCTCACAGTTGAAATCTCTCCTCTCTACATGTGGTCACACCCAGTGGAAAGAGTTTTCTAGCAATAGTCTTTTTTCTATAATCTTTGATACTAGCATAAACCAAGGGATAGAATACATCTCTAGAATTTTTATTCATGCCTTACATTGTTGGCTATTCTACGACCAAGTTGGACAAGAGTACAAATAGAAACACTTATATTATTTTTATGCATGTTGTTGTGTTGATCTTATTATAAATAAATGCAAAAGCCTTTTACAACATTTGTCTTCTAACCAAAGTTCCCTGACTAAGTTATATCATGATTATGGCCAAAGGTATCTACAACTAGTTGAAATCTATCACTCTAGCTCTGCCCATCATGAGAATTTCATACCACTATCTAATTATTTACAGCCTTGACGAGGATAGAGTAATTCTCAAATTATTACGTCACTATATACTTTTTATATACCCCTTATTAGTAAGGGAGAAATCACATAGAGTGGTCGTAAGATCTTCTACAACCATCATATAGTCGTAAGTGGTCCTACAAACATCTTCTATGACTAGTGGTCTTAAATCTTTCTACGACCATCTCATAGTCGTAAGTTCTTATACGACCATGAGTTTAGTCGTAAGTGGTCCTACGACCACCTTGTGGTGTCTTCAACTAGTTTGTCTACAACGATCCACCACGTTGTGGGTCTATCTGACATGGTAATTAGAATGTGCATTTATACCAAATAACCACACAGAACCTCTCTCTGACAACAACCGTCGCACGGCGAATGGGCAATCACGTCTCCCTGACAGTAACCTCCATCAAACGATTATCTCCTGAAACGTCAGGGTATCTTCTAGCACAAGACAATTGCCATCGCTTCATCAACTGTGTAAGGATTGATGACGGAAAGGGAGGGGGATCAGATCCATTAGATACAGGGGATACAACAAAGTTCTTTGGCATTACTCTGATGTAATTATTCTCTCTAAGCAATAGTCAAACAGGACGTAGAGTTATTATTCTTTCAGGATAATGCCTGAACCTGTATAAAAATTCCCATGTATTCTCTTTGCATTCTCGTAGCCTGTCCCTTGAGAGAGTTTCTCCCAAACCAAACAAAATCATACGTAAGATTGATATTAAAACATCAATAGTTGGCGTCGTCCATGGGGAAGCTTCTTCCAGGAATCCAATAATCTTCTTGTCGACAAGTTCTCTTTTCTATGATGTCCTCATGGCAGAAGAGTGGAATGAGGAGAACTGGTTCGACTTGGCCAAGTATGCAGATCTCAACATGGAGGCCTACTACGAGTATGAGCAGACAATGCTTACTTTCGACGGTGAGGCTGTCTCTGGAGGTCCACCTAGAGACCTCATCAGCCATGCCGTGGGACAGGCTGAGAGAGGATCATCATGCCCCACAGCAGTACGCCCAAGGAAGGAGTCACTTTTCCATATGGTAAGGGCCAATCCGACCATGAATCGGACTCGCAATGCAACGGTGGGCCCATCCCGAAGTGCTCGAGTCCCCCGGTGGCCTTGGATTGCCCGGTTTCAGCCAGTTTTAGAATCTCACATTCTAGAAAATTGACATCACCTCGTGGTTGTAACTATCCATTGGAACCTACAAAGGGTATGCTCCCTATGAGTTCATCCATATCGTCACGGAGTACCAATCTAAATGAAGATAGTTATAACCCGAAATTCCCCTTTCAGGCTGAGTTTACTCCTAGCTGTGATGCGCTCTCACTGGAGGATTCTTTAGACGAGTGAACCTCCACCGGAAGTGGAGGTTCTAGACAGGAGGTCATGGCCCTCCCCATAGATCCTCATTACCTTCCCGGAGGAGGCCCTCAGGATGCTCTCTACCGAGCACACTCTCCCTCCTCTCGTGAGGATGGTAGGGAGACTTCCAATGATGAGCGAGATCAGTTCTCTTATGAGCGTAGGAGAAATCCTAGAAATAATTGCTCTCTTTTAAGATGACCTCAACTAGCCTCAGTCGTTGAGGACCCGGAGACTACTCAAAGGTCTTTGCCTGGGTGCATTTAGTACTAGTCTGAAGAGGCTTAGGAACTTCAACGTATCAACAACTTGCTGGAGAACCCAACTCAAGAGCTTGCACGAGTGCTACGCTACGATGACTTCGTCGAAGGGATCGCGCAAAGACACAACGCCATGATGGCTCAACTCGAGCACACTCATCGACATAATTCCTCGAGTTGGACAGGTATAACCACATCCAGTCATTCATAGAAGTCACCTCATAAGAATCGGTATGATGACAGGTCACATCAGTCCCCTAATCACAACTCTATCCGGAGGGTCCCACGAATGACTCTAGATCGGCGGCCTCACCGAGGAGGTGATCGATCACCACTCTAGGTAAGGAATCTGCAATAGCAGATGGAGTATAAGGAGTATTCCCCTCATATGGACGAGGCCTACTATAGATCACTCCCACTGATTGCTGGGCATTGTCGAGTGAGATCGCCAAGCGATGCCAACTACCCTTTTCCACGAATGAGGCATCATGAACTCATTATCGAATGTCAGGCTTTCACACCTGAACTCCGAGTAGTGCGTTGGCCACTACGGTTTCGCCTAGTGAATATGGAGAAATTTGATGAGTCCAAAAAATCCCATTGAGTTCCTTCATATTTATATGACCGTGGTGCGAGTGGTAGGAGGCGGCGAACATGTCATGGTAAACTATCTACCGACAGCGCTCGAAGGGTCAGCTCGATCATGGCTGCTCAACTAACTGCTCAAGTCGATCCACTCATGGAAACATCTCTGTGAACTCCTATTGGCCAATTCTGCCCTTTTGCCTTATCCTTGGACTTCTTGGCCTTACCCTTCCTCTTACTACATTTGCCTTCCTCTCTGAAATCTTGGTTGTTCTGATCGATGGTCTTAGTCCATTCGACCACTTCAGCGGTGGTCGCATAACGGTCAGCCATCTCAAAGAGCTTCTGACTTGTATTCTAATCAAAGGATTCTAAGTCATGAATTCACTTAAAGTTTGGGCGTTATCTGACGAGGATTGGATAATCCATTAAATACAGATTTAATATATAATTAAGGCTCTACGCTATTGTGATTGTAGGTCACTTGAAGTAATACTACCTAAGTATCTCTTGTCGGAGGATTACTACTCGATTACGCACTACTCAGAAATCATACGATCTGATAACTAGGTTAACTTTAGATAGTTTCCCGTGTGGTGAAATAGGGCACGTACGCCCCTAACTCCAATAACCGCATGATGATTTGGCCCTATGCCTCGACAACAACCATCTCATGGTTGTTGCTACAATCTTCTCTCACTGACAGATAACCAATTGATAGTTATTTGTTATATCTCTCTTGCTGATAGCAACCGCTCGCTTGGCCTGGCGTGAGGAATCAACAAGGTACATGTTCTAGTAGGGCAACTAATACCTCTTTGGCACTATTTAAGCTTTACAGGAAAGGATGAATAAGGGATCAATTGATAGACGAAGACACACAAGATCAAATACTAGACAACAAAGACAAGAAATAGCAAAGTTAAGGCTAGCAAATCCCCTTTGTAATCGCTCTACAAGAGAACACCATAATCCTAAGATAGCAATAAAGATAATCCCCTTTCTCCTTTCCAAATCCTTTTGTGATGCTCAGCTTTTCCCTACAATTCGTAAGATCGATGATTTGATCTTCGACAAGCTTTATATTGCATTACAAGGCAGGAATGCAGTCATGTTGTAAAGAAAGCAACAAGAAATCCAGCACCTAATTCAACCATGTTTTATCTGACGAAGATGGCGATGCTTGCTTGGCTGGTAAATGTTACCAAGAGTTTAATGCCAATTTCAAACACATGAAAGGAAAAAAAAGAAGAATAAGAAAAAATGCATAGTAGAATCCTGCATGAATAAAAAAGGGAATACCTAGGCGGAACTAGGTTTTTTTCTTAATTAAGATGAAAATAGGCACCTAAATTTAGGTTGAAGAGGACTTGAACTTAGGTGATGGGGGTGTACATCCACACCTCTCACCAACTGAGTTAGGTTCAATTCCTTAAGAATATAGGAATGAGTAGAAACATTTGTTTGGGTGCTTCACAATAATAAATACATGAGTTTTGAAGGAAAGTGTCACTCGAAGATAGAGAGAGGGGGAGTAAGAAAGAGAGACACTTCCTTGAAATTATTGACATAAAATTTGTATGAGGTTTGTTTTCCAAAGTTTCCAAAAACATGTAGAAAACAGGATATTCCTACAGGATTTTCCAGAGCTATTCTTGTGTTCCAAATGGGCATATAGGAAAATTTTAGATGGGGTTTGAATACTACAAAGTTCCTTCATTTTTTGTTTATTCCAAATGGGCCTTTACAGCCTCTTCAAAACCCATCAAACAAAAACACAGGAATAGAAAAAAAAAGAATTCAATGTTGTGTATAGTGGAATCCATATAGGAAACGAATACATAAGAATTGTTCACACGATGTATTTGGATGCTTCACAGGAAAATACAAGAATTTTGGATTTTTGATGTTTGTTAGTAAGAGAAAGAAAGGGGAGAGAAAATGCATTGGAACTCTCAAAGGAATTTGCAACACGATTCCTCTAAAATGTGCAGGATTCTTTTTCCTATGCTATGAAATTTCTTTGAAGCAACTCTACTATCTAAACACCCCTCATATGATTTTTTTTTCCTTGGATTGAATTTCTCCATTTTCCTCCAACATTCCTTTGTTCCAAAAGCCACTTAAACTCTCTAAGGTCTCGTGTTGAGAGTTCGCCTATCTCAAAAAATGGTTTCTCTAAAACATTGATGAAGATGAGTTTCAATTTTTTCTCATACAAAATAGGCTTTTAGCTTTTCAAGGTGAAACTAGAATTCTCTTAAATAAAGCTTAAGCCTCCACCAATTTCTCATGAGAAGGTTGGTTTTATAGTATAGTAAGGCCTCTAAGTTTATGTTCTAAAGCATCATATTGAAAGGATAGGGTGAGTTCTTTTCAACTGCAGTTAATGTCTTATGGTTGCGACCAATGATTTTTAGCTCTAGTATGAGCACTTATGTGAACAAACCGAATGTCGATAAGCCATTTCGAAAAGACTGTCTCGATAAACCGTTTCAAAAAGATGACATATAAATCGTTCCATTTATTTATTAAAAAAAATCATAAATCATAAGCTAAAAAGAAAGGTGCATAAGCTTTCTGCAAGGCATGTGGAGATCCACAAGAGGCAACAAAGCATGCTCTGATGGATTGTTCTTTTGCTAAGAGTTTTTGGTCGGCTTTACATGGGCATCAGAATTCCTAATCTCCATCCAATAACACGGGATCATGACTTGCTTGCAGAGGATTGTCAATATCTGGTGAATCTGTGGAGGAGCAGCCATCTGCAACGAACTTAAATTTTGCCAGTTCTTTTGGAAACTCAGGAGCTCAGCAGGAATTTCGTCTTTGTCTCACCCGCTGTGATGCAAACAAGGCGGCTCATCTCCGTGCAAAGCAAAGCTGGCATCGGAGGGTAGTCAAGCATATACCTAGTTAAACCAAGTACAGTGTATTAACTCTGAATGTAATTCTGCTATTGATATAATAATGAGGATATGTTCTTTTTGGCTGCGGTTTATGGTTTTTAACTGAAATTTTTGAATTTTAGCTGTTTGCGACAGAGATTACGGAAAGAGATACTCGCTTGTGATTTTGGATGGTACAAATGTTGGGCTTTTAACGTGTACTATAATTAACTTGTAGATTTCATCTTAAAAAATATTCCATTTGAAAGTTAGATACTATAGTAAAATTAAAAACTGTTTTGAGAAGTAAAAAAGGGCATGCGCTGAAGCTTCTGGTTCCATCGAAAAAAGAGAGAGGAAAGGTCTCCTGCTATGACTATACGTTCGATACTGGTCTGTGCCGACGAGGACAAGCACTGACCACGCCTAGTCGCTATTGACCGACCGCCGGGGCAGGCCTGCGCCTTCGGGGCTGCGCTCGAGGGCGCGTGCGTGATCCAGACCGGCCGTGGGCACCGGTCCACGCTGCTCGGCAGTTGGCCACCCGAACCCAAGCTTCCATCCCGAAAACAAGATCAGGCTATCGCAAAGCAACCACATAAACCCACACCGCGAAATCGCCACCGCCATGATGTCCCCGACGGCCACCGCCACGGCTGCGGCCACGGCGCCCGCCTTCCTCCACGCGGCGCCCGCCTCCTCCTCCACCCGCCGCCGGCACAGCCGGCTCCCCGCCATCTCCGCATCCCTCTCCTCCTCCGGTAAAACCAACCGCCCCTGCTACTGCTCTCCCATTTCCGCCCTAATATGACCGGTATCCATTGCATCTCCAGACGACCCGCTGCTGGTGCGCGCGGCGAGGGGCGAGGACGGTCTGCCGCGGCCGCCTGCGTGGATGATGCGGCAGGCGGGGCGGTACATGGCGGAGTACCAGGCGCTGGCCAAGCGCCACCCCTCGTTCCGGGCGCGGTCGGAGACCACCGACCTCATCGTCGAGATCACGCTGCAGCCCTGGCGCGCCTTCTCGCCCGACGGCGTCATCCTGTTCTCGGACATACTCACGCCGCTGCCGGCCATTGGGGTGCCGTTCGATATCACGGACTCCAAGGGGCCAGTGATCCAATCGCCCGTGCGGTCGGAGGAGCAGGTGAGGGAGCTCGTCCCCATCGACCTCGATAAGCTCCTGTTCGTCGGGGAGTCGCTCAAGATTCTGCGCAGCGAGGTAATGCATACATTTTTATGCTATGAAAAGTTGAGTTCTGTAAATTTTTTGATGTAATAAATCGGGGTTGGGTTTACTGTGAATTGGTGTTAGCTAAGTAGTTATATCAGGTATGTGAAAAGTCAACCATTGTGTAAGGATTTGACCGAGAAGATGTGTTGGTCTTTTATAGGATCCAAGTAACATTTGATTCAGTGTTGTGTGCTATGAAAATGCCACTAGGGTCTAGGGGATGAAATTGTTGGTTACTAGTGCTATTGTGCTGCAGTTATCATGATTCGTTAAAGTTGGTCCTATTGGTGTCAAAATAGTATCTGTATTTGCTTGCAGCTTGTTTTGTTTATTGACTAAAGTGATTTAGAACATCGGGTGCATGGTTAACGTCAAATTCACAGTGTCTCATCAGCAAAATAAAACACTGGTGGTTTAGCTTGTTGTCCTTTAGTAGGTTCAAGAGTATTTCTGCTGCTATGCCTGACTGCTAGCTTAAATCAAATACCAGGAAAATTGTTTTTGATACATAATGTGTGATTGGGAAAAGAACTGAGATTCTTGGGAAGCTATCCTCGTACACTCCACATGTTGGGAAATATAAATTAGAGGCTGGAGAAGACACGGGAACTATGGAACTTGTCGAGTTTTCCAGCTTTTGAATGCCAGTAGCTAGGCTATGCCGCTGCATTTTTTCATTCTGTACATTGATTAGGGGTGTTCAAACCCGGTTTTCCCAACCCGTGTAAAACCAGCTGGCATCAAATGTCCTTCGCCGACTGCCTCGCTGCAATGGTCCAACCCCACTGCTCACCTGTACCCTGTTTTGAATGGGTTGGCATAAACCATCATGTACAGCCCAAACATTGATTATGTGTAGGTGTTACCAGACGCTCTCCTCTTTTTCATGCTGTGAAATAAATGTTTATGATAATTGTTGTTTGTAATCTGTGATATGGTTGTTTCTAATCTTTGGTTATCCACTATATTGATTAGACAATTCAATTCAAACCTTGCAGCAAGCATTGAATTGTGGACCTTGTGGTCAAACATCAGTATAATGTTATTTGTATATTACAACTTATAGTCATCATATTTTACTTGATTTCTCTGTTCAGTGTTCTAGTTGGATGTTTTACACTCATCACATAATATTCTCATAAGCATCAAAAACCTATTTATAAGTACCCTTTGTGAAATGAATCAGATTGAATTCAGTTTAGCTATGCATTTTGCACTGGACTTCATTTTGATGCTTATACACCTTGTTTCCTCTTATACCCTCTAGATTGATGGAAAAGCTGCTTTGCTAGGATTTGTGGGGGCCCCATGGACAATTGCAACTTATGTTGTTGAAGGGGGGATGACCAACACTTACACAAATATAAAGAGCATGTGCCACACAGCACCAAATGTCTTGAGGGGCCTTCTCTCTCACCTTTCAGAAGCTATATCTGACTATGTCATTTACCAAGTAAACTCTGGGGCTCAATGTATACAAATATTTGATTCATGGGGTGGGCAACTTCCACCTCATGTGTGGGAGCACTGGTCAAAACCATATATCAAACAGGTAACTGTTCCTCCCTTTTCTTGCTCTTATGTGTTTCCTTATGACACAGTGGGTGGCATCTCTAGTGTCAGCCAGGTTGGAGCTGCACTGCATAATAGAGCATTAATGATCATGGGCACTAAATATTTTGAAGTTCATTATCTGTTGAAAAATATCTTTCTTTATGTTTGTACTCTGTACTCAAATACTCCGGTATGATCTATTACTATAACTCTTTGCAACTGCCGATAGCACACTTAGCGAGACTAGGTATGGTATAATTATGATTACAGGTTCCTCCATAACCTACAAAGGAACACACAAACATAATGAACATAGAAAGAATCAATCCTTTATAAACACTCAGAAACTGATGTTCATGTCAGCAACATGTTGTCATATAAATGCATTTGGTTACTATATTTTGCTACAGTTGAGTTTACACTCAAGACTGCTACCATCCTTGGTGCATATTATTGAGTTAATTTTGATCATAAATGGCGATTTCCTTCAGCTCCAGCACTTCTAAAGGAATATGTAATACAAGCGAAAGGCAAAAAATGCTATGTCATCACCCTTTGTGGTGCACAACTTCTGGTTTGGGTACCAAATTAACATGAAAAATTCTGAAAAAAATTTGATGATGTAATCTATGGAGTGTTCCAGCATCCTATAAAATTTCAACTTGAAATTCAAAATGTATTAGAAGAAACAAAAAGGGTAAGTATTCGGTGAATAGTGGCATTTGTCCTTCTCTTATCCTTTCGGTTTATCATTTGTCAGATTGTGCTCGTTTTTGTTACTCTTAACATAGAATGAATTTGACCTTAAATTTTATACATCGGTAGAGTAAATTGAGAAGTATATCTAGATTTTTTACTTGGAATTTTTCATATTAATTTGGTGTCTAAACCACGAACGATTACAAAGGGTGATTGCATAGTATATGTTGCCCGGGCTAAAAGATTTTAATTTAATAAGGCCGGTGCATTTTTTCAAGATATGGTCAATAAGAAAATTGTAGTAAAAATTGTACTGAGTTCAGCTATACTGGCAAAAATCGCATGCGACTATTTCTCTGTGTGTACTGCCTCTCGTGAACAACCAGAATTCAAATATTTAAATCATAAGCCCAAAAAACCCACCCAACTCTTCAGCTCGATAGCTTGTAAAATTGGCAAGCGTTAGAACCTATTGATTCTGTTCTTTAGAACCTCATGAAACTATTTCATTGGCAGATTGTGAATAAGATTAAGACAGAATGCCCTCATGTACCACTTGTGCTATACATAAATGGAAATGGAGGCTTGCTCGAGCGCATGAAGGACACAGGAGTTGATGTTATTGGGCTTGACTGGACAGTGGACATGGCAGATGGAAGGAGGCGCCTTGGTAATGGCATTAGTGTACAAGGGAATGTGGACCCAGCATATCTATTTTCCCCATTGCCAGTATTGACTGATGAAATTCATAGGTTCGTTAGAGCTTCATCATGGACTTAAAATTATGCTCTTTTGAATTTTTGATAGATACACTTTGGACCAATTTATCAATGAAGCCTCCTGAAGTTCTCAGTCCGTATTATATGTTTTCTTACTATTTATTCATGTTATGCCTTCATATCGATGATCTTCTTTCCTAGTAATGCCATCTTTGATCATCTCAGTTCAGCTGTACAGTTTGTCCAGCTGATTTCATTTACTGAAGCGTGTGTTCAGTTGCGAACCAATGAAATTATCTGCATTGTTCATCTTTAAATGTCTTCAACTCTTGGTTGTAGAACAATAAAAAGATGATCACCTCACATGACCTTAGGATGTTGCAGTCCCTTTCTGCATCTTGGTATTAACCTTGTGGAACATGTATAAGTGCTGCAATTTCAAGCCCTTGAGGTTTGTTTTATGTTGCATAGGATAGGACTTGTATCAGTTGATGCACAATCATCTAACTGTGCTGCACCTTCCAGTCATAAGTTTCCAAATACCTTTCTAGGATCAGCACTAGGAACTGCTAATGATTGTATCACCTCATTTTCTACTCTGCAGGGTTGTGAAATCAGCTGGTCCAAAAGGTCATATACTTAACTTGGGCCATGGTGTTCTTGTAAAAACGCCGGAAGAAGCTGTAGCGCATTTCTTTGATGTCACGAGGAGCTTGAGATATGACACCCTTTTCCAAGGTTATGTTACTGAAGAATTGCAGCCTGTTGCTTGACAATGGCCAATTGCATTGTCATATTTTTTATCCGTGGATCTGTTTGATCTGTGATGTATCTTCTTACTGTGCAAGCTTAGCACCTTCTACTTTTTTAGAGCCATTCCTTTTGCTGGAGCTGTTTTATAGAGATACCATGGCCAAATCAATGCAATTCTATTCAGTACTTATCCACTTAATTCATCCATTCATATGCCGAATAAAGAAAAGCACTCCACATCGTTTTACAAGGGAAGTTGGAGTGGATTCATGTGGGTTCAATTTGTTTCTTTTTGAGTTCCTTGGATTGATCATTGTTCCGGTTAGAATGAATCTGTTGCAGGTATTGCAGTTCTGTATATTTTTTTTTGGGTGTGTTAATGAGCATCATATTTTAGGTACCTAAGGATCATGATCTGGACTGGTACCAATATTTTAACCTACCAGGCTTCCATGCTTTAAATTGAACCAGTCCTAGACCCATCTGGAAAACTATTTGTTGCAGTGTCAGTTAGCACATGTGCTGACATGCTGTCTAGGTTTTAGCATATCACAGATCTCTCTTTCTGGTCATCTGTCTGAGCTTAAAAGAATGGTGTAACTAGTAACAACAAATGCTTACCCCTTTAAAAAATTTATCGCACTCGCGTTATCCATATGTGTGGCATCAAATTGAGGCCAATTTTCCCTTGAATTCCTCTTATTTATCTTATTAATAGAGCCAATATTATAACACCGCTCAAAATGGTTTAAAGTTAGCTTCTTTTTTTTTTCACTATTCAGTAATTTCATCTTTTTGTTTTTTAGATTTTTGGATTTTTTACCTTTTCTTTTTCCTATATTTCTTTACATTGTCCATAATGGGTTAACATGTTTTTTCTATTTGTATATTTTTTAAATTTAATTATACCAAATAAATCAATTCAGTTACAGTAAAAAAAAAGCCAATTACAATAAAAAAGTTATAAACTAACGTTGAACTGAATGCCATCTATAGCATATGTTTTTCCTATAGATTGAATGTTATCCTTTGTTAGATGACAAGACTACTCGCGAGTCGCGATTAAACATGACTTATATTTACAGTCATATTAAGTCCCAGACTGAAGTTCCCAAAATTGATGATGGTTGAGACTTTTTCTCACAGCATGTTATCTTACATGTTTTCCTCCCTCTTTATCCAATTGAAATATGTAGTTATAATTTATTGCAAGACATGATATATATGCTGTTCGGAATTTGTGCGCGTAGCCTCCATGAGATCAGCATATCATCAGGATGACAGGATATGCTTTGCCAGGACCGGATATATGAGCAGTCTAGCATTGTGGACGTTCTTTTATCTTCCAGGGTAGCTCAAGTTGAGATAGTACTGTCTACTGAATGACACTGGTCCGCTAAGAGGTTCTTCTGTTCTGCAGGAACTGTTATCGTCGGGAACCTTGTGATGTGTGGGTCAACCGCCCTGATGTCTTGATCAATCAAATATGGGTGCCTTTTCAGATACAGCACAATGGACCAATATATGATGTTGATTCGAGTGGGGGTATTATTGGCCAGCTCCAATTGGATGGCTTTTCTACCGTCCAATTAGCAACTCAATACAGTAAAAAAAAACTTAAGCCTATAGGCTATTCTAAAGCTAAGAGTCAAAGATCACAAAGATCATTCAAGACAATGATATCTTACTAGTCTGATCGTCGGCCAAAGAGTGGTTGGACTGTTCGATTGATTTGACCGCAAGCTTCACCGATTGGACCGATCAGGGTAGTTTGATCGCCTGTCGAATGAGAAGGTGAAAACAGCATGGCTCTCAATCAAGGAAAAAGGCTAATTTTTTAACCACTAATTCAAACAGAATGAAACTTAGAACAAATTCTCTCTACGATGTCAGAAACTTATTCAAATCATGAATCCTAAAGATCAAAGCCAAAATTCTGACATTTATCCAAAACAAGAAGTACGTACCAAAATCGGGCAAAAGAGAGAAACCTTGATATACACTTGCTCATGAATTATTGATGATTTAGATAACTTTAGATGGATTCTCACATATCATAGTAAACTAAATCACAACATTAACTTAAGCAAAGCACCATCAAGATCAAAATCCTAAAATCATCCATCTCTTGAGCAAAACTGGGCAATCACAAGAACTTTCTATAGAAGGGGTCTAGATGGATGGAATCTGATCTCTAAAAGATATCTCTACTTCTTACACGTCTTTGACACCAAGAGAGATCAAGAGGAGATGAAATCTAATCAAGAAAACCAAACTTATCAAAAGCATAAGGAGGAATCCATGTCATAACTCACTTGGACGAAGTTTAGATATTCATTTCACTTTAAGGTTTAGATATTCATTTCACTTTGAGAAGATTGTTTTACAGCTACTTCCTTATGGAGGACAGAGCTCTAACCCTACAACACACACAAAGTTTCCAACACCAGAAAACCCTAACCTCTCTCCCAACTCATAAAGAGAGTTCACCTCTCTCAACACATATAAAGGCTTATACAGTGAAGACTCCTCACCTGCCACCAAAACCTAGCAGCCAGCACACCCTTAGTAGATATGACCACTTACAAATAGGAAAACTCGATAACTCATAAATAAACGATTTTTACACTCATACACACTTGCACGCTTTTCAAAGTATGACATCTACATGGCTCCAATAGCCCGATAAGATACTCTATCCTCCAAGACGTAACCAAAACCATTTAGGCCACCACCGCGGTATTGCAAATCACCCCTCTATCTAGTATCAGATAATTTCCTCAATTGCCTTGAAGCAACCACCATATGAAGTCCATGATGCTCACACACACTTGCACACTTTTTAAAAGTGTGACATCTACATAGCTCTAATAGCCCGATAATATGCTCTATCCTTTAAGACGTAACCGAAACCATTTAGGCCACCACCACAGTATTGCAAATCGCCCCTCTATCTAATATCAGATAAGTTCCTTAATTGTCATCCATTGGCCTTCGTAGTGCTTCTCCTTGAAGTAACCACCACATGAAGTCTATGATGCCCAATAACTTGCCGTTAATATCGTACGCTTGCTCTAAGGACTATCACTACTTTAAACACAAGTCCAATGGTACACCATACGCATACACTTACCTCGTTACTATCCCTATCTTTCTCCTTTACTTCTCCGCTCAAGATGATACCCCATTTGAACTTACATAACACACCATAGCCTTAGGACACCCCTCTAGCCTTGGTCTTGCCGTTGATCATAGCAATCACCAAGTGCCATGCACATCAAAGAACATGCAACTGTTCCAAACATAAGTGATATGCATTTGACTCTCATCAATAGAGCCAATGTAAATATGCACCATTTGACATATGTCAAGATTCTCACAATGTATAGACTCCCACCATGACTAACATTTGCTTGGGCTCACACACTGACTAACACTTGCATAGACTCCCGCTGTGACTAATACAACCGAAACTAACTACTCACTCAACTCAACACTGGTCGGTCTAACTGCCAACCAACGACCGATTAGACCGCCACAAAACGACTTAATAACTCTCGGTAATAGGGGAAAACTTGAGAATCTCTGGTTGGACCGACTCCCATGGCCGGTCACACTGAACATGAGTCAGACCGCTTCTACACAATGGTCAGACCGCTTCTGTAGACCAGTCAGGCCTTTGTCTACCAGACAACAAAATTAGAGATCAAAAGATATAAAATCAAACTCAAACTTTGACAACGAAGTATACGCAAAATCAAATACTCATCACACAAATGGGGTTGCCACCACATGGTTTTATAATCTCCCCTTTGATGAGTAGTTTGGCAAACACTCCAAAAACAAGAATTTGAGTTTTAATTTGGATAATAAAAGCAAATAAGTTGCAAAAGTCACAAATGGTCTATTTTAAGAGAAAAAATGAACATGACCAATGTGACAAGATGTGGAATATTGCTAACACCAAGAAAGAGAAAGTTTTCTATAAAAGCTACAATCCACACCAAAAACTTCTCAAAAGTCAAAATCTTGCTCATGTTCTGAATAAAAAGAACAATTGTTAAATATGAACAAGACAAAGCACCAAGCAAAAGAGAATATATACAATGCAAATAAAATTCCCCTAAACTCAATTTCTCAATAATGACTCAAAATGCATTTTTCTCACTCAATAGTATATTTTTGCTTTTTTCAACCTCACAATGCTCATTTTCATATTTTTGGTTCATTCTCCCCCTTTGAAGATCATTCTCAATATTTTTGCCCCCTTTTTGACTAAAATCAAAATTTTGCCTTAATCATTCTCCCCCTTTTGATAAAATAGTCATTAAATATCAAATGACTATGCTCACTAAAACTCACCATTTCTATTTCTCTCCCTAAAAGGACGCATGCTAACAAGAAGATCACAAACAAGCAAAAGAAAGAGCATGCTACATGAATTAAAATGCATAACCTAAAAGAGCTTTGAAAATTATTCAAAATGAGGTTCAAAACAAAATAATAACACTTAGAGTCATAGAATGCATACAAATCTATCTAGATCAGGTTGAAGCATATATAACTAATCTAGACAAGATAGCACATATTAAAGCATTCAAATTGATTCAAGATAAGACTTCAAAATTGATAAGTTTATCTAAATGTATCTAAATATGAACTAAGTTATGTCAAGAAAACTAAATGGAACCAAGAAGCTTATATTGAATCAAATTAGAGTGCTATAGGTTCAATAATGATCACTTATGCTCAAGCACTTGATTATAGCCAAACTTATATTTTAAAGATCAATTTGAGGTCTTATTTTAGCAAAACAAGTTCTGCTCTAGGAGCAATCCACAACTACCTCATAAGCTTCAACCATTGATCATAATTGTATAGTCTATCTTAGTAAAGTAAATCCCAGACCAAAGTTATCTACAACTATCTTATGAGCTTCAACTAATTTAAACTAATTGTATTTTCATTGATGTCATGCCATTCTCGATCATCTCAGGCATTACACTTAAAAGTCTTGATCATACCAAACTCCTTTAAGTTCATGCCAACTGCATTGGCAATCAGTCTCATAAACAAGAATTGCTGAGATTCAAGATAAAGCATAAATGAGATTATTTATTCAAGTTAGACACTAA
Source organism: Melocanna baccifera (assembly GCA_036346265.1). Taxonomy (NCBI): domain Eukaryota; kingdom Viridiplantae; phylum Streptophyta; class Magnoliopsida; order Poales; family Poaceae; genus Melocanna; species Melocanna baccifera. The sequence goes on along the minus strand of CM070677.1, from coordinate 28,295,846 downwards.
TTTATTAAGCAATGACATGATTCATCAAAGAATTAGTATAAACACTAAATAAAGCTCAATTTTAGACTCAAGATTCAATAGAGCATATTTAACATAGCATATATCATAAAATGATCACTAGAGAGCAAATTAGTCAAAAGATCAGTCTTTACAAACTTAAAAGATACCAATTGCAATAATTGATACCACTTGCGAAATTTAGTTCAATTTGCAAATTAAGCTAGTATATCAAAGATTTAATCATACATATAAAAGCATGACTAAGATAGTTAAGTAGACATAACACGACAATGAGCAATATTAAATTAGAATTACATCATAATTGAGTAATAATCAAAGCTTATATCTAAATATATATCTTACAATACAATGCCATATATACATGATGAAAAAGGAAGCAAGAAAAATCAAACTCCCCCTAACTATAAGAACCACTTGCAAAAGAAGAGCAAGATCTAAAAGCAAGAGGAACCACTTGTAAGACCAGAAACTTCTACTCCATATGGTTCCTAGCCTAAGGAAAACACACTGCTAAGGAGCGATTCAACCATAGTAGCTATCCCTGCTACTAGACACTAGTAAAAGAAGAAGTAAACTTAACCTAGACAGGGTAAGAGATCTTAGTAGAGAAGAGAAGTGCATAAGAAAAACACAAAACCAGAAGACGTGACTTAGAATACCCTGAACGTACCTAAAACCCTGACTCTCCTAAATGCTATACAATACTGAGTATGAAAACAGAGAATTGACAAAACTCAAGTATTAAACATGTGCCACACTGCTCCTAAAACCCTAACTCTCCTAAATGCTATACAATACTGAGTATGAAAACAAAGAATTGACAAAACTCAAGTATTAAACATGCGTCACATCGCTTGGTGGTGAGATGTAGTCGTGGCTGGAGCAAGCTACACATGAAAAGTGATAAGCATCATCAGATTCCTATAATGAGGTAGAAGATTCAAAGAGATTGATATGATCCACATGATGTCCTCTTCACCTGAAAAGTCTATCTCAAAGAGATAGAAGAAGCATATGACTCGGTATTGGGATTAGTGAAATATATCTAGGTATCTAGTATTAAGACACATGACTAGCAAGAAAAGTTTCAAAGTATGGGTTAGCACAAAATGCAACATGACGCATCCTAGAGCTACCAAAACCCCTCCTGAATCCTTGTTGTGGACCCAAAACGACGAAAATTCTATCTAAGGGCAACTCTGGACCAAAATCCACTCTTCTAGGGCCCAAAACCACATCGCTCTCTATCACCACCAAAGGAATAAAAAACTCATCTACAAAGTGAGGTCTAGAGATAACTCTAGGGACACTAACTAGACTAGGCTCATCTTGAAAGCTCATCAAAGCTCTAGAGATGACTTAAAATTGAATCAACTACTTCCATCTATGAGCATATCCAATAATATCATCTTAACTATCTCTTAACTATATTAAAAAGTAAAATCCTATATAGAGAAGAGAGAAGATGAGGAGAGATAATGTGCTGTCTCTTATACAAGAGACGACTTGAGCTCGCAAATCGACGCAAAAAGTGAGATGGTGTGAGATAATAAGTTATGGTGAAAATAGTATAAAATAGTTAAAAATAATAATTTAATGTTGACAAGGTTAGTTCTAGTATTGTCTTTAGGTGAGGTGAAAGTTTTAAAAACAATATAAAAAATCATACTATTGTAGATGCCCTAGATGGAACACAATAAATTCACCTGAATCACTTTCTTTAAGGTTATTAAACACACACATGCTTTTGAACTTACTTTGATGAGAGAAGAGGAAACAACTGGTACATTCTTGTGTAAAACACACACACCCCCTGCTTTTGAACATACTTTGCTGAGAGAAGAAGAAACAACCGGTATATTCTTGTGTAAAACATAACTAATGGTCATGCTTTCCACGTTCACCAGCCACCTCTGCGCTGCACTGCATTGCATCGTGCATCTATCTGCTGCTCTGTTCGCTCGACATCTTCCACGTTCACCAGCCACCTCTGCGCGCTGCACTGCATTGCATCAGCGGCACATCTATCTGCCTGCTCTGTTGCCGCCCTGGACGCAAATGCTGATTTGGCACAGCCAGGTTGGAGCTTTCGGTCACAGAACCGCCTTGTTCTCCCTTACATAGGGTATCTCCTCTGCCGCTAAGATTTTAGCTCAGTTCTATTTAGCTTTAACTTACGGTTTTTCTGATAAATAAATATGATGTTTACTTTACTATTGTTTCAAAATAATTTATAATATTTAGTTTATTTATATAAATATATATTAAATTATAACCATGAGTGCCATAGCCTAGCCGAAAAGAACTGAGGCTTTGCGGGCGAACGAATCAAACCATCACTTTTCCACGCGTGCTCTCAAGCTATAAGGGCATCTTCAATGGTCACTATCTATAAGCGTGCTTCTAAAGGACTCGCAAGGCATATTTATGACGCCATCTCTAGAGACGAAATAGGCTCTCTTTCTCTAGGATATATCGATGTGTACATGCAAATAGTTATTAGGCCTAATGACGCCATCTCCGGCTCCTCTCACTTTTGAAAACTCCACAATGATGGTTTTGGTCGAATTTTTGATGGTAATTATCCCTATCTTAAAAAATACTTCGTTTAAAAATTAATTATTATAACAAAACTCGCTGCCTAAAAAAACACAGCAGTGCTCGAGAAAGAACATTTCGAAATACCGAGAAACGTGAGGTCCTAAGCTGCAAAAAGAAACGCTCACCGGCGCCTGGTTCACCCGCGAGACTGCGGCCACGGCCCTACGATCGAGGGACCCACCTGCCATAGGCCGTCAGCTTGGCTGCGCGTGACGGCGTGCGGAGCCCGAGGCGTCGTGTCCCGGTTCGCGAAACACGCGGCCCCATGCTCCGCTCCGCGCAGCGGAAACCCCGCCCCGGCCGTCCGATATAAATCCGGCGCCCACCCTCCCCTCCTCGCTTCGTCTTCAACGCCACCACCCCTTCGTCCTCCCTGTCCCCCATCACCATCTCTCAGACCAAGTAAAACGAACGAAACAAACGCAACTCCTCACGAGTCTTCCGCAGTCCAGCTCTCACCAACTGCTACGCTTCGAATCGCTAGCCATGGCCATGGCTCTCGAAACCCTAGGCTAAACCCTAGCCATGGGCTCCCTCGACCACGGCACCGTGGCGGCGGCGGCGGGGAGCTACAAGCGTGGGCCGGCACCGGTGCCGCGCGCCGCGCGGAGGCTGGGCGTGAGATCCAGGCTCGCGCGGTTCCTGCTGTTCGAGAAGGTGGACTACCTCCAGTGGATTGGCACCGCCGCCGCCGCCTTCTTCGTCACCATCGTCTTCGTCGCCTTCCTCCCCGGATCGGTCGTCGTCGAGCGCCCCACGATGCTGCTCCCCTCGCGGCGCGCCGTCGTGGTCCGGGGCGGAAGAGCGGCCTCGCTGCCCCGCGGCCTTGGGAGCTTGGAGACCGGCGAGGGCTTGGCGTTCGAGCCGACGAGGCTGAGGGAGAGGTGGGCGAGGGAGCGGAGGGAGGAGGCTCAGGGCTTGGCGGAGCACGGGAGGCCCGTGAGGAGGGTCGAGGTCCGGAAGCCGCGCCTTGCCATGGTGAGGAGTTGAGCTGGGCGATGTGGGGCTAGGATTTGGATTCCATTTTTCCGCGATGTGGTTTTTGATTTGTTCGATGTTTGCCTTTGGACTTTGTGTAGGTATTCGGGGATCTTTCTCCCGACGTAATGCAGCTTCAGATGGTTAGCGTCGCGTCGGTGTTGGAGGCGATGGGCTACGAAATGAAGGTGCGTGGTTGAACTAGTTTGTTCTGACTCGGAGTAATGTAGCGAACTACTGATTGAACGGATTGTGTGTAATTTGGTTTTTTGTTTCGTTTATTTTTGCTTCTACAAGTTGTATATGGAGATGCCTTGATCGTTTAGCTGTTGTGATTACATTCTATATCACAGAGCAAGTTCAGATGACATGGTGATGTATCCGTAATCCTAGAGCTGCGTTGCTAATCTGTTAGTTCTGACTTGCAAAGCAAAAGCTAGAATGAAGAAAGCTAAAGCTAAGTTCTGACATACATTAACTATTCGGTAGTTAAATGAATGTACAATCGTTTGAGTGTTCGTACTTCCCAGTGTGGAAGTTTCAGGTAAACAAAGATATGATGCTTAATATAACTAGAGGGATTATCAATTTATCATAGTTTGCTAGAGTCATGTTAGTGCTGCTTGTGTGCATGGGAAAAAAAAATCTAGGGGGTCATCACCTTATAGTCTTGCTGAAATGCCCTCTACTATATTATTTTCCACTATTAGTTTCATTTGTCGATAAACTTGCTTCGGTGGTATTTTTTTGGCCTAAGAGGAGGGTCTGATTTCCTGTGCTGAGATTTTACAGTAGATATATGTTCAATGGAAGGACTTGTGTTGCTGCATTGGTACTTTAGCTCTGGGAAGCCGGAAGCCTATTTATACCCGAATTGAACTGCTATTTTCTTGCCTCTTTGGCAACTATGAGCTTATGCAAAATTGTTTTTGGAGATGTATTTTTTTTGAGAAATTGTGTGGTGAAAATGTTATCTGCAGAGGTGTGTAAATTAGGGCTGTTCATTCGATTATTTTGGGAAATATGGTTCGGTAAATACGGTATATATGGTAAATACGGTATTGTTTGTTCGGTAAATACGGTATTTTTTAAAAATATGGTTCGGTATCGGTAATTCCCAATTTATTTCAGTAAGGTATCGGTAAATACCATATTTACCAACGTTGACGCAAAGTGCAAATGATATAGCGACTAGCGAGATAAATAGGCGACAATTTATATACTACTGGCAATAAAATTATAACTTTAGAAGCACTCCAGTCTGTAGGACCATGCGTCGGGAATAGATCGGTCTGTACTCTGCATTACCAAGCATATGCATCGGTCTGTAGGATACATGCAATTGAACAACCAGTAGTCCAGTACTCTTATGCATTGGTCCAGCATGGCAGTATATGTATGACCATACATCCCAGATATCTGTACATTGTGAGTATGTAGAACTGTCATATTTCCTCCAATGATTGGCATTGCTCAGAGCATAAAGCATATCTAGAAGTAGAACTGCAATTTGCTCCCTATCAATCGGTTTGTAGGACCAAGCAGGCAAGCATAAAGCACATGCATACATATATATTATATCCATTCAGTGGACAACAACACTCCTAGTTCAGTCGGTAGAGGCTCCCAGTTCTAACCCCCTGGTTGTGGGTTCGAATCCCATTGGGTGCAACTACAGAACTATTTTCGGTTTTTTCGGCCTGGTTTTTTCGGTTCGGTTTAAACGTGCACAGCCCTAGTGTAAATGTGCAAAATTTGGGACTACTACATGCCCAAGAGACTGGTCAATCCAAAGATTGACGTGAAGATGTTCGGCCTAAGCAATGCCATCCCCAGTCTGATGGTCAGTCCGAAGCGGTCAATCCGGTGATTACTATGTACTTGCGGTGTTTATCAGGAGATTGCCCTCATGACTGGGTTCGATGGTTGCCCTAGGCCGAATTTACTTACAACACTTCTTTCCAGCGGGCCACACAAGCTACTCCATTCCAAGTGGTCTACAGCGGACTGCCACCGACAATGCTTTCATATGAACTGGGCTCTGCGTGGGTGGAGGCGGTGGAGCATTCTTTGCAGGAGAGGGATGCTTTCCTTGCCGACGTCAAAGAACATTTATGTCAAGCTCAACACTATATGAAGGAGTACTATGATGGGCGCCATCGTGAGGTGGAATTTGCTGTGGGAGACTGGGTGTGGTTGAGGCTGCATCATCTTTGTCCTCAACTCCTAAAGATAAACATAAATTGTTGCCTCATTTTGATGGGCCTTATCAGATTTTGGAATGGATCGGCAAGGTGGCTTACCGCTTACAACTACCGGATGGGGCTCGTATACATAATGTCTTTCATGTGGCTTTATTGAAACGCTTCCATGGAGAACCACCGGCTGATTTACCGGCCTTTCCACAACTTATTAATGGTCACGTGGTCCCTCTACCGAAAAAGTGGTGCAAGCTAGGCTACGTCGTGGCATATGGGAGATTTTGGTTAATTGGACGGATTTACCATTAACTGAGGCAATCTGGGAGTCAGTGGATTCTTTTCGGCAACAATATGCTTAATTCACGCTCAAGGATGAGCTGCTTCTGAAGGAGGGGAGAAATGTTGTAGACTCTTATTGGGGAACAGTATATAAGCGCATGACAAAGAATAGACAGCACAGGAAAGTGCGGCAGTTCCAGTGGCTGCCAACACGGCGTGAAAAGCTAGTCTGGTAGGACTTCAGTTCCTGAGTAGGAATCAATCAGGATAGCGAGTGATTGCTTAAGGAAGTATCCGAGTCGTACTAGGAATAGGTAATAGATGATACGTTAGGATTGAGAAGCTATATAAAGAGTACCTCCTGTAATCTGATGGGCAAGAAAGAATAAAGCTTCTTCTTCTAGTATCCTTTGTTCCACATCCCGCTGCTGCTCTGTTTTCCTGATCTTTGCTTCGCCGGGGATCTCCTCCCTGCATCACAGTGTCCTTCCGCGGGGGGCGCCAGCAGACCATCAGTACAACCTATGCAGTAAATCAGTTGGCACTGGTAGCGTCCATAGTATGCTGGATGCTTGTATCTGAGCCAACAGTTTCCTACACATTTTATTCGATTTGTCATTTTGCCTACAAAAGAGAGTTTGGTGATATTGCCTTGCTCTGTTTTGCGAATCATCATTGCAGGTCTTCTCATTTGAGGATGGCCCATGTAGTAATATATGGAGAACTATTGGTGTACCTGTTAACATCTTACCTGTGGACACAAAGTTACCTATTTCTGTAGATTGGCTAGAGTAAGTTTCTAAAGTATACCCTCTCAGCTGTTTGCTTCTATTACTTATTGCATGTTGTCACGTAGTGTACCATTTTTTCCTTGCATAATATGTGGCCTCAGCCTCACTTCCTGATCATTCCCTCATAGGTTTATTTGCATTATTTCTGCAGCTATGATGGCATATTTGTAAATTCTATTGAAGCAAGACCAGTATTTTCAAGGTAGTTATCAAACAAGGATTGCATGAATATTCGTACCAGTTTATGATAGAATGTTTGCTCAAAGTCAGGTGTTTGATTTATACTGTGTCTTCCTACAGTCTTTTGCAGGAGCCTTTCAAATCCATACCTGTCATTTGGACTGTGCAAGAATGTTCACTCGCTCATCGTATTAGTGAATATAATTCTAGTGGAATGATTCAGATCATAAGTGGTTGGAAAGAAGTCTTCAGCAGGGCAAATGTTATAGTTTTCCCAAACTATATATTACCGGTATTTACAGTTATTCTCATACTAATTTAATGATCATACAGTTCATTGCCATTTGATTGTAGAACCACCAACCTAAAACTAAATTATTTAATTATAATTTTTTTCCTGCAGGTCATGTATGCTGCATTTGATTCTGGTAACTATTTTGTGATTCCAGGTTCTCCTGCAGTAGCATTTCAAGCTGATATTATTGCCAAAAGTTATGACCGAGATGTCAGAATCAGCTTGGGTTTGGGTCCAAGAGATTTTGTAATTGCTATTGTTGGTAGTCAATTTTCATACAGTGGATTTTTGATGGAAGAGGCACTTGTCTTGCAAGCAGTGGGGCCTCTGTTACAGCAGTATCCTTCTGAGAATAGCACACAGTCTGAACTGAAAGTGAGAATCTTGACTAGAAATGTAATTGAGAAGCATAGGATGGTCCTTGAGGTAATGATTTACCACTCCATGCTGTCTTTCATTATTTAAATTAGCTTTTCAGAGGCCATAAAGCTTTAATTAAGTTGCATTCTAATTGCTTGGCACTGCTCTGATTATCTCATTATCATAGGCTGTTGCTTTAAATGTTGGCTTCCCAAGAGGTGCGGTGGAGCATGTTGCTGCTGAAAACAAGGATAACCTCCTTGGTGTAGCTGACCTTGTTATATATGGTTCTTGCCTTGACGAGCAGTCCTTCCCCAGTGTGCTAGTCCAAGCTATGAGCCTTGACAAGCTGGTTATAGCTCCTGACCTTGGGATGATCAGAAAATATGTATGTTTGTGAATACATCTCATATTATATTGGTATTGCATATCTCAGCTCCAATACTGATTACTGCATATTTAAGATACATAAAACTAACATAGTTCTATTGATGGCTTAGATTGATGATGGGGTAAATGGACTTCTGTTTCCAAGAAAGAATATTGGCATGCTAACTCAAGCCCTACTGCAAGCAGTATCAAATGGGAAACTGTCCGTTCTTGGGAAGAAAGTTGCATCGGTTGGAAAAGCCCATGCCAAGGATTTAATGGCTTCCGAAACCATTGAAGGCTATGCCGCACTATTGGAAAATGTTATCAAGTTTCCTGCCGAAGTACTAAACCCATTAACCATTGGGGAGATACCTGTGACTTTGAAACAACAGTGGAAATGGCATCTATTTGAGGATGTGAAACACTTATACCATATGAATGAGAGTTTGGCAGGCTACAAGATACTCCAGAAACTAGAGGAGGAATGGCGTAGCAACCAAATGGAAGATCCTCGCAGTAGTACATCAAAGATTGATGAAGCGTTCTCTGTTATTGCATGGGAGGAAGAGAGAGCAAATGAGATTATGAACATCAAAAAGAGATTGGAAGAAGAGGAGGTAAGTTTAAATGCAAATGTTTTGATTTTTTACTCATCAGTTTACATTTTGTTTTATAAACAATGCTTCTAAGAGGAGTGTATTGTTATGCAGTTGAAGGAAAGGATTGACCAGCCTCATGGAACATGGGAGGAAGTGTATAGGAATGTCAAAAGGGTAGAGAGGATGAAGAATGAATTGCATGAAAGAGATGATAAGGAGCTTGAACGGACAGGTCAGCCACTTTGTATATATGAGCCTTTCTTTGGGGAGGGGACTTGGCCCTTTCTTCATCAAAGCTCTCTTTATCGTGGAATTAGCTTGGTAAGCTGTTGTCACCTCTTAGCACCAACTAAGCTATTCAAAATGTCAAATGGTCAGTCTGAATGTTCCAAACGTACATTTTCCAAAACAATTTCTGATGTTATAAATCAATAGATCAAAAAAAATTTGTTGTAAAATCTAAAATTTAAATCTGTCCTTAAATGGTATATATACCTGTTATCATGGCTTGTTGCATATCTTCATTAAATGGGGAGTGATACTTCCCAAGTTTTGATGAAATCAAGAGTTGCATTGCAATAAGCCTGTGACATAGCTATACTTTTAAAATGGGAAGTTTTCTAATGCAAACTCATGTTTAGGTTTTAACATGTAAACTGCCACTTGTGCCATTCTATGAGATTTTGATGGTTCGTATTTAGAGTCACTTGAGGAGAGGTTGAACCCCTCATGATTTCTCTACCTTTGTGGAGATATTCTAAAACTATTAATCCATTTAGCCCTCAAACCCCTTTAAAAATGATCGATCTAAACTTCATCCAACAATCCGTGTGGTTACTTTACATGTTAGCACCCAAAAATACGGGTTTACACTTTCAAAAATTAGCGTTAGCTACTATAAATCGTTATAGATGGGCAAAGTGCTATATCATTAAAAGGCTACTAATGGAACAGATGTGGCTAGTCAGTTTTTTATTTTCTTTTTTATAAATTCCAAAACAATGGCTAGTCAGAATATAATTGGTTACTTTACTACATATATCCCAGTGACTCACATTAATCAAATGAAGTTTGTCTTTCATTAGTCTTCGAAAGGTCGAAGACCTGGAGCAGACGACATTGATGCTTCTTCTCGTCTTCCACTGCTCAACAATGGGTACTACAGGGATATTCTCGGTGAATTTGGAGCTTTCTTTGCTCTGGCTAACAGGATAGACCGAATACATAAAAATTATTGGATAGGATTTCAATCCTGGAGAGTGACATCAAGAAAGGTAATATATCAGTTTTTGTTTAGATTCCAGGAGTTCCTTTTATTTTATTTATTTTTAATTGGGTAGCATTGGTTTTCCATGAATATGATAAAAGAATTATTAGGCAAGTGTTCTTTGTAAGAAGCTTGTGCATTGTATATCATTGATAATATGTTTGCCATGCTGTTCATATGTACTTTACTTTGAAGGATGCAGTACCGAGGGCCATTAATGTCTTGCATAATGATCAGCATCCTATTTATACTGATTATCCCATTTCCTAAACAGGTTAACTTGTCAAAAAATGCTGAATCTGCAATCTTGGAAGCCATTCAAACTCAAAAGCATGGAGATGCCTTTTATTTTTGGGTCCGGATGGACCAAGATCCAAGGAACCATGCTAATAAAGATTTCTGGTCCTTCTGTGATGCAATTAATGCTGGGAACTGCAGGTTATCCATTTAACCATGTTTCATAGGTCGCATTAAGTTTCAACGTTGCAAATGCTTTAGTTTTAACAGATTTTGTTTGGATTGGACAATGGACATAAGTTTATTCTGTCAAATAGTACCAACAGGCAACCATCATCTCTTACAGAGTAACCGTTTTTAAGAGTCCTAGTGCCTGCTCTGACCTACCATGTTTACAGAATTAAAAGAGCTATTTCATTAATGTATATTGTTTGTTAATATCAACATTCTAGCTGAAGTAGTTAGCTTTATCATATATAGTTTTTAATGGGGCTGCCAATCTGAACTGCATTTTTTTTACAACTGAACTAATATACTCCATATTTCTGTCTTTAAGGTTAGCTGTTTCGGAGGCTTTTCAAAGGATGTATGGCGTGCAGCTTTATGATGATTTGAATTCTCAGCTACTTATGCCTAATGATGGAGACACTTGGTCTGTGATGCAAAGTTGGGTTTTGCCTACGAGGTCATTCCTGGAATTTGTAATGTTCTCAAGGTACACAATGTTTTTGGAATCATATAGTTATGCTAGCGCAGCTATTACTCTCTTTAACTAGATATGTAAGACATTAGTGCTCTGTCTAGTTCATTTCCTGGTACATGCAAATGATCTACTGATCATGAGCACCAAAAAGTAGCTGATCTCAGCTTGTGTATATCAGTACTGCTACTAATATTGCTCAAATGATAAATTTGAATTTTACATATATATTTTTAACTGAGCATAGCCTTGCCGCTGCATGGGCAGGCATTGGGCCAAGATCCAAAGAGCTCCTTTTCAATTGTTATCTGGTCATTTCAAAGCATTACCTTGCTATAGCATCATGGTAGACATCAGGGCATAGGGCCAAAGGGAACTAACCTTTTTTTTCACAATTGGTTGCTTGTATTCTTCTGTTATTCTTCTTTGTTTTTTTTTCAAACTTCCTGCTGTCCCGCCTGATATGATTGTCTTAATAATTTTTTTTCGTAGATACTTGGTTGACGTTACAGATATGCTGCTGTTTTTTCAGAATGTTCGTAGATGCGTTGGATGCACAAATGTATGAAAAACATCATCAAACTGGGCATTGTATATTGAGTCTCCATATGGTGAGCCCCTCTATTACATATTTTCATAAAATCTATTCGCTTTTCAAGTCCTGTCCCAATGCTCGAGATAGAACAGTTCTATATGAGATGAAATATGCTACCTACCTATGAGATTTTATGAGTTTTAAAAAATTCAAAAGATTTAAGTTCCACTGATCAGCCAAACTCATTTAACAATTGGACGGACCCTAGAAGAAACCATAACATACACCTTGCCAACATCTGGCCACTTCTGCAGTTCTGCTTCATGCTTGTGATAAATAATAGTTATTCTATTCCAATCTAAAGACCTGAGATCATTGCTCTGTGTTAATTTGTACAGGACCAGCACTGCTACTCTCGCGTTCTCGAGTTGATCGTGAACGTTTGGGCGTTCCACAGTGCACGACAGATGGTTTATGTTAACCCAGAGACTGGTGCGATGCAGGAGCAGCATCTGCTCGATGGCAGGAGAGGTCAGATGTCAATCCAATGGTTCTCGTACGCGACTCTGAAGAGCATGGACGAGGACTTGGCGGAGGAGTTTGACGTGGATCACCCTGACAGAAGGTGGCTCTGGCCACAAACCGGCGAAGTCTTCTGGCAAGGTCTGTACGAGCGGGAGCGGAACATGCGGCAGCAGGAGAAGGAGCGGAGGAAGCAACAGAGCAAAGACAAGATCCAGAGAATCAAGAAGAGAGCTCGGCAAAAAACCATAGGGAGGTACGTAAAGCCACCGCCGGATGATGCCGGTAGCATAAACGATACAAGGACAGTAGACGAGTAGCGTTTAACCACATACTTAGGGTGATGATTCTTTCTGCAGGAATTTTTTCATTCTTTGTTTCGGCTAATGTCCTAACTGGTTGCTCCCTGGTGGTGGGTGTTACTATTTTTTGTCCAGTTTTGCCCTCTGCCTCTGGTGTCCGAGGCATTGTAACATATCTAGGCCATCGAGTCTCAATCCTAGATTCCTAGGTGTAAATTTGGCTTTGCGTTGGAGCTTATGTTGATCCCGTTCACCTTTTTCTACAGTTGTTTTGCATATTGTCATCTTTGTTGGCTGGAGACCGAAGGTCTCTCATTGTTGATGGCCCTGTTTGTTTTTCTGAGCTGTGGATAATAGCTTTTTATTACAGTTGATAATTTTATCTGTGATTAACGGTAGAGATGTTGACACGAATAGCACATATAGTTTTGAGCTTAGAAAGTTATTTGTAGAAGTGTCTTTTGAGAAGCTACTAGAAGAAGTCATTTAAGGAAGTTATTCTGTTTGTTTCTTTTGAAGAAGATGGAGCTAAAAATCATAAAATATCTAAAAAGAACAGGGCCGATGTCAGTCCCAGAGAAGGTTGGAAGCTCCCATGATATTAGGCATGATTTTCAGCTCCGATAATTTAAGGCATGATTTTCCTAGTTGACAGCAAAGCTGCCTCGGCAACGCCTTCTTTACTCTTCTGTTGCGTGCGAACCTAAACCACTCGCTCTCATTTGCCTAGAGGTGCTTCTATGCACCACTAATGCACATCCATGGCGTGATCTAGCTACATGCCTCTTGGGTGTACCCAGGTTTATGCAAACTCTTTTAAGGCAAGGTGGTGCATAGAAGCACTACCAACCTCATAATCTCGTCTGTTTTTATGTGCAAGGATGCAGGGAAAGAAATCATTCGACAACTAGTCTCGTATAATCTAATGTGATGACTAGTGACAAGCAATAGAGCAGAACGAACAGGATCGCCGTCCTCGTGACTCGTGACAGTAGAAAAAGTTTTTTTTTGCTCATAGCAACTCTTATCCAATCAATGTACAGACTGCACTACAATTACCAAAAACACAATAAACTTTTCCAACAAAGCAAAGCAAATTGCTGACAGCAAGAACTGTGAAGTACCAGATTACATAAACTGTAACACAAAACAAGGACAGTTCAACAACATTAATTACAATAACAGCGAAGACAGCAAGACCACGACGGTAACCGCCCTGCTCATTTCAGATTTTTTTAGCTTCTGCTTTTTTTTACTATTCAGTAATTTCATCTTTTTCTAAATTTTTTATATTTTTGAGCTTTTTTACATTTTTTTTTTTTTTGTATTCCTTTGTATTGTCCGTGATGGACTAACATATTTTTTATTTTTTTAAATTTAATTATATGCTTAATAAGCTAACTCAGCTAGTAAAAAAATAAGACAGCTCCAGCTACAGTAAAATTTCAGCCAGAAGTTATCGTTATTCCGAACGCCCCCTAAGAGCTACCCCTTGTTTATAGTACACGAGTGTAGGTCTGATCAGATCCAACGATTCGGAAAACAATTGGAGAGAGAGTTACTACCAAACGCTATTCCGTTGGATCCAATCTAACGGAATAGCCTCGGGCTGCCCTCCTCCTCTCACTCTCATCATCTATGCTCTCCTCGCCCCCTAGCTATTCCCCCGTTGCCACTCCCCCTCCCCTCTTCTCTTTGGCGTGGGCAGCTCCTCAGCCCTCCTCTACCTCCACCACAGGCAACCAACAACGATCTCGTCGCCTCGCCATACCGCCATCTCCCCCTCCCTCCCGCCACCACCCCACCTAACTTAATATTCACAACACCGTCGTCTCACCCGTTCCTCCCTCCATCGTTATCCAATGCCCTTTGCCACTGCCCACCATCGGACCACCGCCTCCCCGGCCTCCCTGACATCTAAGGGGCGTGGTAAACCTGTCATCGTCGTAGCAACGAAGGAGGAAGGGAAATATATCCCACCACAGCACAAAACTCTATAAACAGATCAAGACTGCAAGGAACCAATTCTTGATGAGAATCTCACTCACATCCACGCCCTCATGGCAGAAGCACCATTCTCTGAGTTACCAGCGCTTGTATGGCTTCCACCACGAGAAAGTAGAGCTAACAGCCCGCCGCCATGCACTCTGCCCTCCGGAGATGGATCCACCGCAGACGGAGTCGGAACAGGAGGATGAACAGATCCCTTGGAAACAGAGCTTCTGGTACCATGTAAAGACATGTCATCGCCGCTTGTCTCCATGTGTGGATCATCTCCCTTCACTGCAGCAACTTTCATCTCATCGGGTTTGACATCTGTCGCGATCTGGTAGATTGCAGGGCCTAATGTACCACCGCCATGAACACAATGGTCCTGGACTAGAGCACTGTGAGCTGAACGGAGACCAGTCTAGCTCCGAGCAAATTTATCACATTGTTGCGTACACAATCGCCAGAGCTTGAGTCACATCCATGGCGTACACAGTACTCTGTCCGCCCTCTAGCGCTCTTGGCGCAACCAGAGATAGCACACCTCATCCCATCACCGTGTGCGACACAATATCGAGTCCAACCATGCACACTCTTTGGTTACACGCCACCGCCCTGAAACGAGCAGCGCTTGCCTCCATTGCGAAAGGGAGTGCTACCTTGAGCTCCTTTGGTGCAGCCCAAGACGTGCAGCGCTTTCCTCCACCACCATGCGCCTTGCAGAACTTTGTGCTTCCCTGTGCACCCTTTATGCATTCCGAAAATTGGCAACGCCTCCCACCGCCATGAGAGATGCAGAGGAGGCCAGAATGACCTTCTGCACTCCTGGTGCGGTTCTCCTTCTGGCACCTTTTGCCACCTCCATGTCCGACGCACAAGCTAGATTTCCCATGTGCAGCTCGGGAGCAACCTTCATGATTGCAACGTCGACCACCACCATGTGCTATGCAGTGGTCTGTGCGCCCTACAACACTCTCTGTACATCCAAGAAATCGGCATCTCCTGCCTCCGCCATGGGCCTTGCAATAGATGGTCCTTCCCTCAGCACCCTTCTGACAACCAGGTTTGTGGCATCGCCTACCACCACCATGGGCTATGCAACGCTCTGATGCCCCTCTAGCTCCTTTCACACACCCAGGAAACTGACAGCTTTTCGTATTACAAGTGCGTTGTTGGGGGTTAGTACAGAAGTACAGGCAACCGGACTTTCACACTTGTTACGATAGTTGACGATGTGACTGGAGAAGACATAGTGGCACTGCCTTTTTTTGGGTATCTTTGGGAATGGAAAGGCAAATGTTGCTTCAGAAGCATATGATGATGAAACCACAGAAAGCCCAAAATCCCAATTAGAGGGTATTGATCCTTTCCCTAAAATGGCTTGCGACGAGTTGGTCACTGGTATCTCTAAGCCATCCTGAAACAGGTAGGATCAGTACGGTGAGTCAGAGGGGGATGAATGATACTTTCAAAATTTTTCTTAAGGTATTAACAATTCTACGTAGTGAAAACTCAAGAGCCAAACTCACAAGCTTACCAAACTCAAGAGCCAAGGATCGCAAAGATCGTTCGAGACTTCTGTCTCAACCGGTCTGACTGTCGACCTGGAAGTGGTCTGACCTCCGGTTCCTTGTGGTCCAATCGCTCGCTGAGAAACAATGCAGACTGTAATACACACGATTGAAGAAAAAAAGTCAACTCTTAAATCACTGATCTAAATACAATAAAACTTGGTACAAACTTTTCTTAGGATGTCAGTAACTAGCTTATTCCAATCATAGATCGTGGAAATCAATGCCAACATTATGACATTTATCCAAAACAAGAAAGGTACCAAAACCAATCAAAGAGAGAAATCTTGATCTACTCTTGCTCGTGAATCTTTGATAATCTAGATGACCTTGAATGTGTTTTCATATGTTATAGAAAGTTAGATCATAGCACGAATTCAAGCCAAATAGCCCACAAGAGTAAAACCCTAAAATCACCTTTCTCTTGAGGAAAATATGGCAAAATCAAGAATTTCCACTAAAACGTGTCTAGATAGGTGGGATCTGATCTTTAAGAGATATCTCCACCTCTTACATGCTTTTAGTATAAAAGAAGATCAAGAAAAGTGAAATCCAAATAAGAAAGCTAAGCAAATCAAAAGCACAAGAAATGATCCATAGCATAACTCATTTGGGTAAAATTTAGAAGTTTATTTCATATAGAGGAACATTTTACAGCCATTCCCTCAGAATGGCATATTTCTAAGGCTAGAGCACACAAGCAAAGCTCCACATCAAGAAAATCCTAATATCTCTCCTAAAGTGTTCATCTATCTTTCAACGTACACAAGAGCTTATATAGTATAGGCTCTCACCACCCACTTAAACCTAGCAATCTGCATACTCTTAGTGGATCACACCACTTAAAAATAGAGAATTTCGGTAACCCACACACAAATGGGTTTTACATTTCACACTTGCACATTTTCCAAAGTGTGATTTACACATGGCTCCAATAACCCAATAAGACGCTTCATCCTCAAAGACATGACCTAAACTGTTTAGGCAAATGCTGTAGTTTTGCAAACCTCCATTATACCTAGTATTAGATAATTTTCTCAATTACCACCCATCAATCTTCATGAAGATGCAATATCCAATGCCTCATCACCAAGATCGCATGCCTGCTTTGAGGCTATCACCAGTTGAAACGTCCGAGTCTTATGACACACCACATCATACCATAGACTGTGCTACCCAATTACTTGTCAACAAGATAGTACATCTGCTCTAAGAACGTCACCACTTCAAACGCACAAGTTCAATTGGCACATCATATACACATACTTACCTCTTCATGATCTTTGTCTTTCTTCGTGCTTCTCCACTTGAGATGATGCCTTATCTGGACTTATATGACACGCCACGGGTACCAAGCCTCAATCTTACCGCTGACCACAACAATCATCAAGCACATGCACATAAAAAAAACAAGCAATCGATCGAGCACAAATGACATGCACTTGACTCTCATTAGCAAAATAAATGCTTGAGCATATCCATAACTCACACTTGTATGGACTCTCGCTTTGACTAACACTTGCATGGACTATGCCATGAGTCACACTTGTACAAACTCTGCCTTGACTAACACAATCAAAACTAAAACAACTCAGTACAAAGGGCCAGTTTGATAGTAGCACCCATGCGGGTCAGACAGCCATTACAAGACCGGTTAGATGAAAGCCTTGGTCATACCACAGCAACAAAGCCGATACTGCCACACCAGGTCACAACCTAAAACCTCCAAAAGACATTCTCTTAAAAATAGCTACCGCCAACTACGGACTGATACCACTGCACACTGATCAGACCGCAAGCCAGTCAAATCGTCACTTAGGGCCGGTCAAACCACTAGCAACAGAAAATAGTAGATACAATTGCAAATACTCAAAATCAAACTCAAATGATGATAGTAAGACACAATCAAAATCAAATACCCATCACAAACATGAAATGACCTCCCCATGGTCTTATAGAACATTTGGTGACACCATATTTTTACTGGTGACAACTGATTCAGGTGAGCTGGTGGATAAACTCAACTGAAGATCCAGCTTGGGAGAGTTTGTAAGCTGCACATTCTCCGAACCAGTAGGGGATTTCTGTTGACAGTGTGTAACATCATTGGCAAGGAAAAGCTCAAAATTCAAGCCAAGTCCTACTGATGACTCCTCATCAACCTCTTTTAGTGAAGATCGAGACATTGCACAAGCTGTGGTAGAGCTTACTTTGCTATTGTTAGATGAACTTGGCGAACGGCCTAACCCCAGAGTGAGTAATGGATTTCTAAGGAGAACCAGTTTAAGGAGTTGATACTATCTCCAAACTCAAGGCCCCGAGAAGTTTTGTCCATTCCAATTAAGAAACTGCCAACCAAACAATAAATGAAAAGAACCAGTTTCCTGACTTCCGGATATCATAACTCTATAACCATCTACCGCGTTAGAAAACTCAGAACTCCTTGCAGCCTCCACTAACAAAATGGCTACATCATCACGTTCCATTTCTTGCCACTTTCTATGAAAGAAATGAGTACGATGAAGTTCTGAACTGAACTTCAATTTCTACTCGGAAAGTTCCAATTGCACCATTTAAGCCAAACCATGAACAAAAGACATTGTTCCTGCTGGTTAATAAACATTGAATAAATACGAGATCCACAAAAGGCCAGTTAACATAAAAGAATCATAACAATTTAAAAAAGGAAGAGGAGACTGCTAAACAATGCAGTACTTATCTGTAAGTGGTTCTGATCATCAAGATCACATCGTAACAAAGTAACAAAAAAAATCCCTGTAATCTAGAGAGAGCATCGCTTTGTTGTAACAGCTCAGTACTTAGCTTGTCGTTCGGTACTGATCACGGTATGACGCATGAATAGAAGGAACCCTCGGTTGATTGTCGTGCAGAACCCATTTCTATTCTGCTCCTCTACTCTCAAACTTTCCAATCTACTAGTTATCTCATTTGGTATCAAAGCCTTCACATTACAAAGATCATGTCAACCGGTAGCTCCTAGATTAGCAACACCAGCAGATCCACCACCACCTCCGCTGGACTCCTTCCCACACCATCGTTCAGCCATCTCATCAACATCAAGTTGATGTGCAACAATTACCTAATGTGGAAGGTACAATGCTTCTGTATCTACATGGTCAGCCACTATTGGCTATGTGACAGGCACAATTGTTCGTCCTGATGAGATGGTCTCGCTGGTCAATGGAACAAAGATGACACAAGAACCAAACCTAGCATACGTGTAGTGGCTGCAACAAGTTCAGATGGTACTGGTATTTTTTTGTTTTGAAGTTGAAACGCCTTGGAGCATAGTCCAAAGCACTCACCTTTGATTCTTCTGACTGGATGCCCTCATCCTTAGTCAAATCCCCCTTGGCCGGTCAAAGATAGCTTCTATGATCACTTGCTCAGAAGGTACAACTTCCTCGACCACTGAAGCAGTTGTTCCCTTTGGTTATGTCGAATCCTGTGGGGTGGCCACTAGATCCTTAGTCTGATCGGTTACAACTGTTTCAGAATCCATGACCAATGGATCTAATTTCACCGTTGGTTCCGTGGTCGTGGTGTCTCCAATCAATGGCCCTTCCTTCTCTTCTGCCTTGTCATCAATTGAGATGAGCTTGGCGGTGAAATCCTTCATCCAAAAAACATACTCATGCTGGTACAATTTCTCTGTTCTCCGTATAAGAGTAGGGGTAGGCTTGTAAGAAAAACTCTCAGGGTTGTAGTAAAAGACTACCTCTGAGGGGGTCTTTTCCTACTTCTTAGGAACTTGTATAGTTGGAGAAGCAGTCGGAGGAGCAGTAGGAGGAGCAATTGGAGGAGCAGTTGAAGAACGTTGTGATCCTGATGCTCCATATGACTTCTTCACACTTCAGTGCCTCTTGGGGCTCAAAGCAGCCTCCTTCGAGCTCTCAACTGGTTCATCACCTTTTGACCCGACCATCTGCACATTGCAAGAACATTACAATACACCGATAGGAATAAAGAAAGTCTAGATGAAAATAATTATTCTGTTACATTAAGTTTCTTGATCCTTTCCTATGCGGAGGTGACTATCAGGATCAAAGGTAGTCCTCTTTGCTTATGCTCTCCCTTGTAGATCATCTTTATCCTCTCCCTTACTTCAGCAGGAGACAGGGCTACAAAATCAAAGAAGGAAAAATCTTAAGGTTAGAAAACACAACCAAACAAAAATAAAATTTTAAATAGTCGAAATTCTTGACGCTTACTTTCTGAGGAGTTCCTAGTTGAATGCTTCACGCCCTCATACCAGAGCACGATATAGCCGCATGACTTCATGGGACTAATTCGGTGCATGAAAAATCTCTTACCACATGCCATGAAGTGAGACCCTTGTTCTTGTGATAGATGATGACATCAACCCATCGCTCTATCTTTCCCTTCTTTGGGGAAGACCTCTATTTTGGATTCTTGACTATGATTTGACTAGCAAAGGAGAGGCTGTCCACCTTGCTAAGCATCATATAGAACCAAAACTTCTTCCATGATGACTACAATGACTTGAAGAATATGGGAATATACTACCTTGCATTCCTATTATGGAGACACAGAGAGTAGCTCCCAAGTGATGTCACCACTTTCTTGGATCTTTCTATCATCTTGTAGTAGTATATGAGGAGCTCCAAATTCGCTGAAATCCCCTAATATGCTTCACAAAGATGGATAAAAATGCCAAGATTAGCGATTGAGTTGGGGGCCAAATTGACCAATGAAATCATGTAAAACTCCATGACCTCTGATAGGAATGGATGAACTAACAGCCAAAATCTGCACTCCACGTACGCCCAGAAGATTGGAATTTTACCGTTGCTTTCACTCAGAAAGTTTTCTCCAACCACATATCTCCATGGGACGAAAACCTTATCGGGGATTATCCCTACCTCTTCTATGGCCTAAGCTTCTTTGATCCAATCTTAGACACCGGCCAATCAGTGATCAAATCGGATATTTTGGCTAGAGTGATTGGAAATCTAGGTGAGGATTGAAAGGATTCAAGGCTATAGTTGAACGGGCGCACAAGCGAAGGGGTGGAAGAAGATGAAAGGTTTTTTAAGAAAGTGTGAAGCCAACAGGTACCACACCAGGGTTTTTATAAGGGTTTTCCCAACTCCAAAATAGTAGTTATTTGATCTAAAGCCCAATGGAAGGAAAACCTTTTAGTTTCTCAATTAGTTTTATCAACATTAAGTGAATGAAAACTGCTTCTTCACTCTTATCATTAAATAGAGTATTCTCCAAATTAAAATTCAATCAACAAATTCAGATTATAAATTCACTTAAAGTTTAGGGGCTAGTCGATGAGGTTTGAATAAATCTATTAAATATGGATTTAACATTTAATTAAAGCCCTCAGACCCACATGGTCGTAAGCTTTCTAAAGCTACTTCACAAGTACCCTAGTCAGAGGATCACTATTCACTTTACCCAATCAACATATTGATGAGGGCCCGCTTCTAAGGGACTCCTCTCGTGAGATGGATAAGACCCACATGTGTTTTCCACGATTATCTTTTACTGATAACAGTCACCATTCTGATTGGATGCATTGATTCCACAAGATGTCTCCTCAGATGGATAATTGGCGCCTCTTCAATGGTATTTAAAGGTTGACAAGAGAAGACCGAGCAACAAGGGAGACACGATCAATTGATCCTGAATTAGAACAAATCAAGGCAATCAACATCTTTCGATCAGTGGGAGATTATAGATTAGGGCTAGTTTAGTCCTCTTTGTGGGCCCCTTTGTAACCAGTTTATAAGCAATAAAGATTACCCCTTTCTCTTGCTGATCCATTCCAAGCAATCTAGCCTCCATTCTCATATTTTCATAAGTCGGTGACTTGATCGTCGATAAGAACCAAGATCAGTCATCAGATACTGCTCATTGAGATACTTCTTGACATATGTGATGAATGAGGAGTCATCATTAGTGATAAGCATGTCATCCACATATAGAAGCAGTGTCCTACCCGGAGGTGAGACTTGGACAAAAAAGCAGGATCATAGGAACTGATAGCAAAATCGACAGCGGTAATCACTGAGGTAAAACACACAAACCAGGCATGAGAAGCCTATTTGAGACCATAAAGAGCACGATGAAGATGATAGATGTGCCCATTTAGAATAGAATACTTAGGTGGTAGTTACATGTAGACTTTCCATGCAAAACACAATTAAGAAGGTATTCTTAATATTCAGCTGAGAGACAGACCACCCACAAATAGAAACAGCCACAATAAGAGTGCAAACAATGGTCATATGGACAACAAGGGCAAAAGTCTCATTGCAGTCATGATCATACTCCTACTAAAAGTCGCGAGCCACAACACAAGCCCTGTAGCATTTGACAGTACTATCAGACCAGGTCTTAATCTTGTACACCCACTTGCATGTTATAGTACAAGCATGCACATGTGTTGAGACAATATCCCAAGTCTTTGTACGTCAAAGAGCATCAATTTTCTCTACGATAGCGAGCTGCCACTCAGAATGAACAGTAGCCCCACGATAAGAACTAGCCTCAAGGACAGATGATCATGAGTTATCGAAGTAAAACCAAGATGATCAAAAGGTCGAAGGATGTCCAGTCATGAAGGACATAACGAAGAGCATCATTAGGAGGATCCAATGCCGATGTCGACAAGATATCAGGAGAGAAGGCTAATAAAGAATGAAGACGTCTAGAGTAGTGAACCCTAAAGAAACGAGACGGTGGTGCTATATGAATAAGAGATGGTCTGTGCAGGAGCCAGCACAGGAGGCGGGGGTACAGAAGAAACCACTAGAGACAAACTAGGAAAAGGCTGTGATAGTGAAAAAATGGGTGAAGAGTCAGAAAGAGATAACCATAAGATCATCTCATCGATGGAAATACAACAAGGAGCCAAATCTCGATAGAAAAAAAGTCAAGATTTGTCAAAGATAACATCTCATGAGATGTTGATCCATTGAGAAGAATGATCATAGTAACGATAATACTTATGCTCATAACTATAACCAAGAAACACACACACACACACACTCAACTGATTGAGCTAATAGTTTGGTGCGCTCACAAGACTGCAATAGGATAAAACATGTGCAACCAAAAACATGAAGGTAAGTGTAACTAAGGGGCTCAAGTTTAGGTACGTTATATAAAACTGACATCTTTAAAAGTAGTAGAAGACTACATATTGATAAGATATACAGCCATAGAAACAACCTCAGCTTAGAACTGTGGTAGAACATGAGAGACAAAGAGAAGAATGCGGGCAATCTCAATCAGATAATGATGTTTACGCTTAGCAACCCCATTCCAAGCAAGGGCATCAGGACAAGAAGACTGGTAAAGAAACTATGTAAAAGCACAAGACAGTATTTGCCAGCAGAATCATAGTGAAAAGTATGGATAGAAGACTTAAACTAAGTATGAACCATCGTTGCAAAGCTACAATAGATCGCAAAAACTGACCACGATTAGATATAAAGAAAATCCATGTAAAATGAGAATATCATCAATAAAAATCATATAGAATTTATGCACACCTTTAGATATAATAGGAAGATCAAGACATCTGAATGAACTAAATCAAAAGAATAAGAAGACCAAGACTTACTAGAATAATAAGAAAGTTGTAGCTGTTTGCCTAACTTACAACCTTGATAAAACATTGCCATGTCAGCAATAATACGTCCAAAAACACCCCGACGAACTAATGAAGAAAGGCAGGACCCACACAAGTGACCTAAATGGTAATGCCACTACACAAAAACTCCTGAGGTGGTGACAGCAGTGACGGTGGAGATAGAAATAGAAGTGATAGGAGCACTAGGGTGAACAAAAGGTGGAGGTAATTGAGAACGTAGAGACCCTAACGATCCCTATGGCGCTGGTCAGCCCCAAGTACCATCCTTATCTGTCGATCTTGGATGAAACAGAAGTGAGAGTCAAAACTAACCCTATAGCTGAGATCGATGAACTGACCCACCAAGAGAAGCTACATGGTAAACTGGCGAACATGGGAAACAAATAGAACAAAAAAAGTCAGAGGACAAAAGAGTGCCCTGACAGCTGATAGATAGAGGAGTACTGTAAGCTGCTTGAATAGAGAGAAAAAATAGAAGGTCCTACTGAAGCGTGAGATATAGGGTTCAGTATCATGTGGAAAGAGACACCAGAGTCTAAAACCCAAGAGATACTTGGAGACGTCTGAGCTAGACTGGCAGAACCTATTGAGTTGTGAGAGAGCTGCTAAAAAGAAGTCTGACAGAGATGTTGAATAGAGTCATATCCCTTAGAACCTGGCATGCTGGTATGTCCTCCTGTAGAGAAAGGGTCTCCCTGCCACCCTTGGATCATCTACCCCCATGTGCCTTATTCTGCTTTTTTCCACACCGTATAACTCTAATAGTCATTCTTGAAGTTCTTACAAAAGTTGCACAAAACCCCAATTGATGCAAAAACAAGTGCTTGGGGAGGCTACCTGGGAGGAGGCTGAACCGACAATGGCAGACAAGGATATGCACCAGTGACATGCCCCCAGAGACGAAGACCATTGAGTGTGATCACTATGAGTGAAGACCACAACTTGTAGTTCATCCCATGATGTTTTGTTCTCAAGAATGGGATCACATCTAATGGAACGAAAGCCATCGATAGGAGATGCTGGATGGCGCGGTGACTAAGGCAATGAAGTCTAACAGGTAGCACTGGATGGCGCAGCGATTAGATCGGCATTTTTCTATTTTTTGGAACCCAGAGACTCTTCTTTCTATAGAAACATATATGTATCGGTCTCTTATGGAAAATGTATCAAGATTCTATCGAAAGTGTCTATTTACCTTTCGCGACGAAGTGCGGCGATGACGGAGGCGGCTCCTAGTGGCGATGGCGGCATCAGAGGCAGCAGCCATGGCGACTAGAAATAGTAGCAACACAGTTGGCCCGAGTGGCGGTGATGCGATTGGCACGGCGATGGCGGCGTGGAGAGGAGATAAGATCCGGGCAGCAATGGCCCGAGGAGGGCAACGGCAACCCAGGAAGGGTGGCATCAACTTTTTGTGGCCTGACTCGACCAGGCAACCATGGGCTGGCGACGGTGGGATGGCAACGGAAAAACTAGGTTAGTCCTCTAGCTCTGGTAACATGTTATGAATATTATATGTATATTCATGAGACCTAATAGACTGTAGGATCGATACACACTAAGATAGGCAATCAGAGAGGGGGTGAATGATTGGGAAGCTAAAAATAAATTTTAAAACTCATCCCTAGAAACAAAACATATTTAAGCCGCGTTTAAACAAACCGGACAGAACACTGCGACCTCACTAAAAATGATCTCAATAAAAATCCGTAACTCCGATTGACCTTAAACTTTGTCAGAATAAACTAGAGAAAGTTATTGAACTAACCCAACTGGAAGTATATCAATCGGAGGTCTAGAACTCGAGATATAAAATAAACAAGCTCGTTGATACAGATAATGACGAAAATTGATTAAGCCCTAATTATATGATTAAGCAAAAAACTAAACTCGTAAAAAGAATTTAATCCAAAATTAAAAGCTATTACTTCTAATCATAGTACATGCAAAGCAATGTATATTAATTTCACCATGCATGCATAAACAACAGGCTACGTAAACAAAAGAAATAATGAGCCTCAACTTATTACCTTGCACTAATCTCTTTTTCTTCTCTCCTCTTGCACTAATCCCCTTTTCTTCTCTCCTCTACACAAAGCTACGGCATGCACTACTCCATTATCTAGTTGCTTCTACTCCCTTCTCTTTATGCACAGACCATGCATGCATGCAGGACAAAATATCCAAGTATGCTGCTCCTTCACGTCTCCTTCTTGATCAACAGTCACGGCAAAAGCAAAGAGCAGCCGCCTGACTTTTTCTTTTACGAATCAGTTCGCTGCACTTCTACGTTCTGAAAATCACGCCGCGCAGCCTCCTTCTTCGTGAACGTCCGCTGCGCCTGCTGTTCTTCGTTCTCTGTCAAACCGCTAGCGCCTGCTTCTCAAAGAATCACGGCCAGATCAGACAAACAGCGACTACCTCTTTTTGCTTTTTCTTCCGCCCGGAACAAACCGCAGCACAGTCCCGAGATCGCGTCGCGCCGCCACTCGTTGTTTTCTTCCGATCTGCACAGCGCCGGTACAGCAGTCGCTCCTCTGCCTTTGAACGGAGACAGCCGTCGGCCTGGGCAACAAACAGCCGTGCACGAATTTTTTCTCCAAAAGTTGCGGCCAAACAAAGCCCAGCCCTCACGTTTCTTTATTTCTCAAAACCACAGCGCATATACAAAACGCACACACGCAACTCCTTTTATCTTCTCCACGGAAACACTTGTTTCCTTTTCATCGAGACTCCACGCCGACTCCAATACGGAAGCACGCGCCACGGCAACTACTCCGTATACAACTCTTAAATACCATGCATGCAACACTACATTGGCATACATGAACTCTACGCCGTCCGAGACATGCATGCAGCATCCTAGCTCCACACGGCCACCTAATGCATGCAATCACATTAGCCCGTAAATATCACGTCCAACCTTTCACGCGTCGAAGCCTCCAGGACCGCACCTCCTGTATCTTCTCCACGCATCATCTTCATGCGCATTGTTCTCTAGCCCGAACATCCCGCATGACATCCTTGACCGATAGTACCTCAGTTCCTCCCTAAACTTAGTCCCGAAACCTCAGTTCCACCCGAACCTAGTTCCAGTCCCGTCATCGACCATGTTCCGCCTCAAGCAACACCTGCGCATGAATAAACAACCAACCACGTACGAGCACAAGTCCACGACTTGACTCAAGTCAATCCGCACAATACCTCACACGAGCGTATCATGCAACATACGACAATCCGAACACGTAAACGTCAATCCGCACACGCAACACACTATAAGTAAAAACATAACCAACGTTGTCAATGTATTCATCATCTAGCCTAGACTTGGCCACATGGTCTAACAATCTCCCCCTTGATGAATACATTGACAATACATTAAATTAACATGACTTCCAACAAATCTAAGTGAAGAACTGAAGCAAAACTCTCAAAACCTCCCTCTCAACACAAGAGAACCAAATGTTAATTTCTCCAAAAATTCTCCGATCTATCAAATTTCTCTCCCCCTTTGGCAATGTAGTCATCAAGAAATTTCAGTGAATAAGAATAAATCTAAGAGAGAGCAATGAGAATAAAAATCTAGAAGCTTTGTAGATTATTCAAGTCACATTGCATTGGTTTAATAAAACAACCAAGTCATATTTTTGAGTAGAGCTATCTAGATCATATAAAGCCATATATCACATAGCAATGTCAAAACAAATCCGTCAATATGATTAAGCGATTTATATCAATGACAGGCATCGCAACAATGACCAGACTAATTATAAAGAGCATAATGAGATATCACAACGAAAAGTCAAAGCCTAAAAAGTGAAGCAAACCTTAACTCTAGGTGGGCTAGCAGTCTCATGTAACACTTATTGCTCTACACTCAATTTTTAGGCATGTGGCATGCTTGTAGCATACTTCTTTTCACCAGGATATACTCTTTTTTCTTTTTCTTTTTTTTATGGTGGCATGTTTGAAGCATACTTCTTTTCATTTTACGCACTTTTGTGCTTTTCTTTTTGTTTACCATGGTATGCTTGAAGCATACATCTTTTCAAATGTCCCTTTCTTAAATTTTTTAACATGCCAAACTGAGTGATTATAAAAAAATTACAACATGAAACATGCGAGCCGTATAGCTAAGAGTTAAAATAAGACTCACAATCAAGCTAATCTTTTACGATGGACATCGCAAAGTAATAACTATAATCAATCTAGTCAAAATATTTCGCCATGTCATTCTTTTAATTCAAATGTAGCAATTTAATTATAACTAGTCGTGATCAAAACTACACAACATATGAATAAATATGATAAAGAGAGCTCTACTACTCAAATGGTTTCAATGATTTGGACTTGATGAGTTATTTGACAAGGATAATAAACAAAGTTTCTGAAATTTTAAACAACAAGCTCCCCCTCATAATAATCTCATAAGCTCCCCCTCAGAATAATTTCATAAGCTCCCCTTAGAATAATCATATAGAGTGCAACACACCCAATTCACTTTACAAACGAACAAACTGAGAAGTATCAAGCGGTTTTATAAGAGTATAAACAATTTCAAAAATCCAACTCCATAAGATAAAGGACAACATCACCTTTGCCACATGGTCTCCCAAAAAGTGAAATATCTTGGAAGCCATCAAAAGAATGAAGAACTATTAAGTGTTTCAATCAAGCAATGATATAAAAAATCGAAACCCAATCAAGCTCATGTTCTCCATCCTCGTCAGCTGTTCTTATATCACAGGAAACATTGATCTCACAGTACTGGGGTTAGTGAAATGAGATTTAGGAATCCAGTACTGAGATACACGATGTGGAGGAATAGTAACAAAACTAGAACCAAAATCACGTACATGTGGTCGATCAAAACGCCAAAAAGAACGTGAATTATTTGAATTAAATCCCAAACCAGCATGTGAATCAGATTTAAAGTTATCATAAAGATTATCTAAAAACCTAGCTTTTGCATAAGTTCTAGGAACAAAAGAATGTGTATTTCTTATATTAGACCAAGTCTTAGCCTTTCTTTCATTTGTTGTTTGGCTAGTCTAAAGCAAAATTGCACAAGATGTCCATCTTTACCACAATGACTGCAAGTGTACTTAACTTTATATTTAACTTGAGAAGTAGAAACAACATTTGCATTCACTTGATTAGTAGATGACATAATACCAGCAGACTTAAAAACAATTTGTTTCGGTTCAGATTCTACTTCAATTTTTCCAGGTTCAAGAAGCTTAACAATCTGAGGAGGATTATTCTTAGCATGCTCAATATAATTAAATCCTAGACCCCGATTCTTTACACTTACTTTTGACTTGTCTAGAATCATATTCAAATTTTTCTTGCCAAAAGAAAATCTCTCTAAAGTGTTCTTAAGATATTCATTTTCTTTAGCCAAGGTGAGACAAGTTGAGCACTTAAAAGATTCATTCACAAAATTCTTAGAAGCACTAGACTGAGCCAATCTTTCTTTTTCAGCAAAATTATTAAGTTGTCTAGTCAAAGCTTCTATTTCTGTGTTAAGCTTAGGACAATTTGAACAAGAAGATATCTCATGATAAAGCATCTGTTGAATTGTTTCCTGAGATGAATTAAGTCTAGCTTCTAATAATTCACATTTAGAACAAGCTTTAGAATGAATATTTGAAATACTTGATTCTAAACATGTAGAAGGACTAAACTTGAGCTTTTCAATTTCATCATTAGCATATTTTAATTTTTCATCACAAGAGACATGTGACATTCTTAATTCATCAAATTTAGCATTTACATCTCTAAGTTGCTCTAAAGTAGAAGCATGCACATCCTTTAATGAAGTAAGCTCATAATAAATTAAGTCACATGATTTGCAAGAATCATCATCAGGAATTAAAGCTCTAAGTCTTACAATTTCAGAATTTAGAGATTCAATCAAAATATCATGTTTCTTAATCTTTTTATTTTTCTTTTCTAGCAAAGTATCAAGTTTAGCAACAGCTTTAGCTAAATCATCATAAGAAGGTTCTACCTCATTGTAGTTATCGCTGTCAAGATCATCATTGTCGGTGGAGTTTCTGCTACTTGCCATTAGACACAATCCAATTAAATCTTTCTTGCCTTTGGGAGCATCATCCTCGCTGTCCGTGTCCACATCACTCAAATTAACTTCTGAAGAGTCGAAAGAACACGATGCACCACCTTACGATTTATATAGCCCTTTCTTTTGTTCTTCTTTTCTTTCTCCATCTCTTCTTCCTTCTCATTTTCTTCCTTTACAAATCTTGCTAGAAACTTTGGACATTTGAGACGAATATGATTGAGATCACCACACTCATAGCACCTTTGAGAACCAAAATTTCCTCTCTTCCTTGATCTCACATTCTGCAAAACTCTTGTGAAGCGTGTAGAGAGAAGTGCTAAATCATCTTCGGGGAGTTGTTCTAGCTGTTCATCGGTTAGTGAAGACAAAGAAGACAAAGCATAGCTAGTGGAAGAATTATCACCATTAGACTTGCTAGATTGTGAAGTTAAAGCAATTGATTTATTACTATTATTTTTTCTAGCAAAAACATCTAATTCATGAGTTTTCAATTTAGAATAAAGCACATCTAATGTAAGTGTACTCATGACAGTAGATTCTCTAATAGATGTAACATTCATCTCCCATATAGACATATCTAGTGCTCCAAGTAATTGACGTGCATTTTCGGCATCAGTATAAGTAACATTAACAGCACGTAGGTTACTAAGAATTTTATTAAAGCAAGCAAAGAGATCATCTATTGATTCACCGGGTTTCATCTCAAAACGCATATAATCCTTTTTATACATATCTTGACGTACCTCTTTAATAGTAGATGAACCCTCATGATAATCACATAGTGCTTTCCATACCTCATATGCGGATTTGAGATGCACAACTCGATCAAAATCACTCCTTCCTAGTCCTTGAATTATCAGGTTCCTCGCTCTGCTATTAGCCTCCACTTGTGCCATGTTCGCCACTGTCACATCATCGTTCTCGGGAACTTGATAAGGCTTGTAGACTTTTTTCCATATTGCAAATCCTTGAGCTTGAATAAATGCTTCCATCTTTGATTTCCAATACTGAAAATCAACACCATTGAAAACACAAGATTTTGTGGAATACCTATCCATCGACATATTTTCTAATCACCGGTTAAGATCAATTAGACAAATAAACATTACTCTGATACCACTTGTAGGATCGATACATACTAAGATAGGCAATCAGAGGGGGGTGAATGATTGCGAAGCTAAAAATAAATTTTAAGACTCATTCCTAGAAACAAAACCTATTTAAGCCGCGTTTAAACAAACCAGACAGAACACTACGACCTCATTAAAAATGGTCTCAATAAAAATCCGTAACTCCGATTGACCTCAAACTTTGTCAAAATAAATTAGAGAAAGTTATTGAACTAACCCAACTGGAAGTATATCAATTGGAGGTCTAGAACTCGAGATATAAAATAAACAAGCTCGTTGATACAGATAATGACGAAAATTGATTAAGCCCTAATTATATGATTAAGCAAAAAACTAAACTTGTAAAAAGAATTTAATCCAAAATTAAAAGCTATTACTTTTAGTCATAGTACATGCAAAGCAATGTATATTAATTTCATCATGCATGCATGAACAACAGGCTACGTAAACAAAAGAAATAATGAGCCTCAACTTATTACCTTGCACTAATCTCTTTTTCTTCTCTCCTCTTGCACTAATCCCCTTTTCTTCTCTCCTCTACACAAAGCTACGGCATCCCCTTTTCTTCTCTCCTCTTGCAAGGCGGCTCCTAGTGGCGATGGCGGCATCAGAGGCAGCAGCCATGGCGACTAGAAATAGTAGCAACACAGTTGGCCCGAGTGGCGGTGATGCGATTGGCCTGAGCGATGGCGAGAAAATGTGGAGAAGGAGATAAGATCCGGGCAGCAGTGGCCCGAGGAGGGCAACGGCAACCTAGGAAGGGTGGCATCAACGTTTTGTGGCCTGACTCGACCAGGCAACCATGGGCTAGCGACGGTGGGATGGCAACGGAAAAACTAGGTTAGTCCTCTAGCTCTGGTAACATGTTATGAATATTATATGTATATTTATGAGACCTAATAGACAATATATAAAAAGAGTACAAGATAATATTATAAGAGAATTTGCCCTACACATAAGGAAACACAGAGGAATTTTCATATTCTAACATACACTTAACATTGGGGTCTACCCCCGCGAGTGTGAGAAACGTTTCGCAGTAAACGTTATTTGCGTTCCAAATTCATCAACATCACAGGTCCAAATACTGTTGTTTATGATGCTCGCGTTCATTGTTTTGTTTCCTCTCTTTTCTGAAAGAAAATACGTAACCAATCAATACAATTAAGGAAAACACTATTGCTAAAATCCATTTGGTGCGTGTGTCCATTAGCATTATTGAAAGAGCACTAATTATTTTTTGTTTTCTTATCCAATCTCCAAAGAATATGCTTAGGATATCTCTATTGAGGATTAGGTATAGGCCAAAGCCGAAAGATGTAGGAGGGGGGGAAAACACACAAGAACCACACACTAGACAGAAGCCGTGTTGCATTTGCATTTGTGTACAGTGTACCACTTTATGCTCAGTTATCATGAGAAAAAAATAAATCAATTGGATTGACAAAGCGATGCCAGCACGAGCATCTATTTGCGCACCTAATCTTGTCATGTTGGAGAGTTTTTGGATGGATTTTTTGCTCAGGTGTCAAGGTCTTAGTTATGTCTAAAGATTTGAAGGCGATAGGACAAAAAACTTGGTTGATCTTTAGCTGTACATACGCAGAGTCCCATGAAGACACTGCGCATCAACTGTAGATGTGCAGTGGACACACATGGTGGTTGCCTGCCTGTCTACTTTTTGTGATTTGGACAAGAGACACTTAGATCTTTCAGTTTCTTTGCCCGTTGGTGAGCACCACAAGGTTGGCCAAATTTCTTTTGGGCAGTGTAATTGACTTGAGTAGTGGCATTGCCTACCTCCTACCTAATGTAAGCATATTGAAACCGGTGATGGAGCAAGCACAAGAAGGCATATGGGTTGGATTGCGTGGTGTACATCCTGATCTTAATTACTACTACTGTTTCTTGTGATAGTCTTGTTTCCATCGCTCTCGATTGATTGTACGCCCACTGGGAGCCGGCCGGCCGGTTACCGCCGATTACCGAAAATCCCGGTAGATTAAGCAAAACTCTAAAGCCGAGATCACACGTGTGCATCAAATATGACATGTTGTGCAGGTGGCCATCCATATCAACGTGATCCTCCTGCCATGGCTCGTGAGATTGGCAGGGCTTGTGATGTGTTCCGTAGATCTTTCATTGCTTCTGTTCTATCCTTCTCTACTAGGATAGAAAGGCGATGGAAATAAAAGTGATATTTTTAGCGCTTATGTGGTCGTGGTCGCCTTCTCTATTCTTCTGTTCTCTCTTTCTTTCAGTTTCAGATGCATGCATGGCCTTTGGGCTCGTGATAGGGTCATCACTTCCCTTTGCAGAGAACAAGTTGCTGGAATTTTGTAACACTAATAGACAGATATCTACTGATCTTGACGTATGGTGAAATTTAGGAGATCCATCTTTTGATATATGCCAAAAAAGGTTCATAGAAATATTATATATATACTTGACTGGAAAAAAGGTATACTTCGGATGTAGTCAATGGTGAAAAAAACGAGTTTTTTTTAATAAAATCATAAATTCTTGACTTACTAATTAGGAACGAGAGTGATGTAAGAAACAAAAAGATGAGAACGACAGCTTGAACACATGCATGCATTCTTGTGATATCGCGTGCTGTGATGTCCCTGAAAGGCTGGCCAAACACAATCTCTTTGAATTCTTTCCGAATATTAAAAATTCATAGCTCAATAGACTTGTCTCATGCAAGTTGAGAATAGAAATGACGTGCACATTGGGTGAAGCATGTCGTTTTAGTTCTAGGCAAGCAAGGACATGGAGTCATTGAGATTATTTACTAAAATCAAAAGATGGTTAAAAACAAAACCTAACAAGTGATCGATCTAGATGTAACAACTGACAATTCCATCTAAGCATGGGCTGCTTTAAACACACCACAAGTTGGTGGTTCTAGTTTTGCTCTTAAACCTGGTTTAATTTATTGAGTTGCATTGCATGTTTGAAGGAGCATCTAGATTCTGATTGCATTATTTATGCGACATAAACAGAAGCAGTGGTTCAAACGAAATTTTCCTCTGATCTGGACAAATTACATACAGTTATTGCTACCAGTGCAGTAGTGTATCATTGACAGATATTTTACCAGAAGTAGCGCAGTGCCACAAATCAAAGGTGGTGTGCCAACTCTGAAATAGCTCAACAGCGGCCATATTCCATTTTTCTACTTGTAGCTCGTCCCCGTTGTCTCCATGGGTGTATGGCCCAGCACCAAGTAATGGTCCTGTTCTTTTAGACTACGGCTTATAACTGTTGATCTTAGTACGAGTAGTCATGCGAATGAACCGAAAGCTGATAAATCACTTCTAAAAAACTATCCCGATAAACCGCAAACAAGAATCCCTTGAGGCCTTAAGATACGAATAGCTATACAGTTTACAAAAGAATACATCAGTTCTGGATTATGATTTCTCCTTGTTTGTAATCCTGGTTTTTATGCCACCTGTATTGAAAATCAGCAAACGTGAGCATTCATCAAGCAAAATGATTCAAATTTAGTGTCAGTAAGAAGCAATGGCAAATAAAAATGCACTACATGTCTACATCCTTCTTGTAATAGAAAAGGAACATAGGTTTGCAGCATTAGGCTAATCAAACAAGCAACTATAGCCCAAGAAGAAAATGTGCAGGATTGTTTAGTTAGCTCAGAAACCAACACTTAGGTTCTTCCAAGTAATCAAGTTATTCGAGTAAATGACTTAATCTAGGCCTAATGAAGAATGGAATGAATTATAGGCTCATAGGCACATCTAGATTGTATAATGTTAGCACATCTTCAACGGAAAAACGAACCGATTTTTATATCACTGTAGACCAGCTGTGCAAGTGAACCGTTCTAAACGGAAAATTCCGGTTAAACCGGCCGTTTTGATATAAACAAAACTTGGACCGCACCACTACGCGAAGCCGAAAAATATTTGCGCGCAAGGCGCGCGTGAGCCAAGTACGCTATATTGAACCAATGAACAACTTTCGATAACTCAATAACTATCATCAACTTCCTCAAATTCAACTTCTTTAATCACTTCAGCAGCAGCATGGTACTCGAACCTGCAGAAAGAAGCAGCTAACGAACTCGACTAGCATACATTGGTGATATAAAACAGTAGATGTTTTCAGGTCTATCAGAGTACTGGGCCAAGTGCCACGATCAAATGTTTAACATACAACACAGCGGTGAGAAGGTTCAGAAGCTACTAATCATTTTTTATAAACAGTGAAATTCTTAGAAAATAATTATAGTTGACATCAGTATTTATGAGCATAGGTCGATAGGAAAATGGATCACCTATCAACAATCCTTACAGAGTTTTGAGAGTCTAGAATTCTAACATTACAATCTCATTTTCCAAAACAATTAGGTAAATGTGACATGCAATTGTTCAAGTAGATTCTACGTTCAACAGAAGGGCATATCAAAGTTTCACCAGAAACTGTTTACCTGTTAGAGGAAGCCACCTCAGGTTCATACTCAGATGTGCTCTTAATAGCCTTAACTGTAACATCAACTATTTCCTTCTTTCTAGTGCAGACCATTAAGCAATCATACTCTGCTGGCACAATGATTGCGAAGAAATTATCACTGAGATTGCTTATACATATCCTATCAACAGCTGCAAGTGCTATCCTCCTCTTCAATATATCAGTGTCAGGATCAACAAGGTAGAGAGCAAAGTTTGTTATTACTAGGATTCTCCTTTCATCTTTCCTGATTGAGTGAACTTCACGACCTTGTCAGCGAACAGAACTTTGTTATCCCCTGCAATAAATTGAGGATGACCTCAGCGACTTAGGTTATGCAGTTAGAATACCAAATGGTCGTGACGTGGTGCACAAGGACAGGACATTTGTCAACGGCAACCAACAATTGCCATCATTAGGGTCCATAACTCATACAAAGCTAGGACCATGCACTAGTTCAGTAGTTATGTTCATCGTATTCAAGCATGCATATAAGGCATCGTTAGTTACTTAGCTGCATCCATTAAATGATGTCAATGCAGTATTTGGTAGGATTGTCCAATGCTACGTGTTGTACAACAAGAACCAGATAGAAACTGCAGTGGAACTCTACTCTCTGAACTATTCCTTCATACCAAGACGCATGAAAATGGCACGGTCCAATCACTCTGCTAGAGAGCTAAACTTATGGAGTTATTGAACCAAACCCTAGACGCATTTCACCATTCAAATTACCACTATTACTACATCGTACAGATTCACATCTTTGCCGCTAGCAAACGCGTCAGATCCATTACAGAGAAACCACCACAACGTGCACTACTACCGAACCAATCGATCTCCAATAAGATCATAATACCCAGAGTACACTGATCCGAACTAATCGAAGACGCCGAAAGAGAGATGCGAATGCGCGCACAGCACCTTGCTTGGAGAGGATCTTGGCGAGGCATGGGTCGCTGGGGACGCCGATGTAGTCGCCCTTGCAGTCGCGATACATCGCCGCCCGGCGCCACACCTTGGCGCCCATGAGCAGCCCCGCCGCGGGTGCCGGGGCCTCCGCCGCCGCCGCTGCCGGGGGCGGCGGGTCCGCGGGCTCGGGCTCCACCTGGATCCGCCTGAGCGGCCGGAACCGATCTATGGGCGAGCGAAGCGAGTTAGGGAGACGAGACAAGGCTCTCGGGGTGTTAGCAGACTTCGACCTTGGGCTTAGTTCTCCATGGTGGGCCTGGGTCTTTCGGCTTTGCATGGCTCCAACCTTAGCTGGTCTGGATGCCATTGACAATTTGGCACAGTAGAGAGATCAGAAATGCGTAGGCCTAAGAAGGAACACAGTACAAGTGAACCGAAAAAAACAGAACGGAAGAACTGACTATTAATTCCTGTAATTGTTTTGCACCCGCGTCTGTCATGATTGTAGGATTTCAAAAATGTAGAAATAGAAAAAAAAACTCATGAATAGGATAGGAATGCATATGCAAAATGGAGGATTTACCCTCCGGCCCATATGTCGGTGACTCATCCCGACCCACATATCGGTGAAACGTCTCAGGAATCTTATACGATTGGGTGATTGATTGGCAGGAAGATGAAGAACACATGAATTTTAAAGTGAATAGTAACCTTATTTGCTTTTAGTATAAACATAAGAGATTATCACACTGATGATAAAATCTTTCTTCATTTGCTGGCCACTTATAGGTGGACCCAATAATCCATTCTTATCCCCCATATTATCCCTATCATTTTTATCCACAATCCACCCCAAGCGAGCAACATCGAAGGGATCGAGATCGGCAGCGGCGGGAGAGAGGGCGAAGGCCAGCTATAGCGAGATCTAGGGTGAAGGTTGATGGTCCCATTTCGGGCGATGGCGGTAGAGAGAGGGTAAAGTTCGGTGGAGCTAGCTCGGGCAGCGGCGACGGGATCCAGGGTGAGCTAGCGGCGACATCTTGGGTGGCTGCGACGGGAGCGAGGGTGAGACAACAATGCCATCTCAGAAGGTGCTGGTGGGAGTGAAGACGAAGACCGGCGACGCCAACTAGGGCGGTCACGGGATCCAAGGCGAAGGGACGCTTCAACTCTGTCGTTCTTTTCCTCCCCAAGCTCCGTCGTCGCGAGTATGCCCCCATCCTTCTCCGACTGAGAAAACACCACCCTTGTACTCGACTTAGTTGCTGCAATCCATTTTTACCCTTACCTGTCACGATTGTTGCCTTCCCCACTAGTGCCAGGGAAAATTGAATATATAGGACTCAATTGAGAGTGCTTTGCTGAAATAGGATCGAGTTTATTGTTCTTGTACATATATGACCGAGTTGAGTAACTTCTTGCAAATATAGTATTTGTCCTATTTTATTTTCGTTTTCATTTTTCAGGCCATTTTTGCTCTACTAAAATGACTCTTTTGCCCCTCCCAAAAGAGGCCGCTCCCGCTCCCTCGCTTTGCAGCTGGCCGCGCTCTCCCGCTCCTCACTGGCCCGCAGGCGCGCCACCGCTCCGCTCCTCAAGCTGCGCCGCTCCTTTTTCGTTATTTGGGAGAGTCGGCCGACGAACTCAAATGGGAATAGGCTTTGATTGGAGAAAGATAAGGTGTGGTGTGGGAAGGGGCAAAAAAGTCATTTTAGTAGAGCAAAAATGGCCTGAAAAATAAAAACGAAAATAAAATGGGATAAATACTATATTTGCAAGAAGTTACTCAACTCGATCCTATATGTACAAGAACAATAAACTCGATCCTATTTCAGCAAAGCACTCTCAACTGGATCCTATATATTCAATTTTCCCCTAGTGCCAAGCTCGCCATCGTTACCTATGGCGGCTTTGTCTCAAGCATAGCAAGCACGAGTACAGTTGAGACGCATTTTACCTTGGGCCAGCAAAGAAAAGAGGCATGAGTGGATATATCATTTCCCTTGAAATTTCTGTGTTTTCATAGGATTGCTACATTAATTCTATGGAATTCCTTGGGGCGATTCCTATAAATCAAAGGATGCTACAGTATCAAAATCCTATGGGAATCTATTTCCGCCAAAAATCCTTCAAATCAAATAAGTCCTTAGAAGGGCTGGAGCTAATCTATCGGATTGCCAGAAGATCTTATTGTTTCATTCTTTCCACAGTCCCCAAATGGTTGCCATGATGGCAGCGCCGAGCCCCTTCCTTGCAGTTGCCTGACAAGTGCCCCAAACTTCCATACACCATGGTAGAAGATTTTCCTGCACCGCTGCATCGAAGAGCTCCTTTTCACACGTATTGGAAGGCATCCCTGTTCAGACCCAAGGCTTATGGGGCTATTTTTTGCTGTGCCACAACCATCGCAGGTGTAGTGCATTAGCGAACTTTTGAAGATCCACGACCCCGAGCCACCCTTGTTCGACAGGCCAACAAACTTGTAGCCAATTGACACGGCAATGATCGCTGTAACACCCTTATTTTTTGGGTCGTTAGTTTTTTCCTTACAACTGCCTAAGATTATTCAATTGCAAGTACTGTAGATGAGTGTACATCATTGCCATCAAGTTTAAACATAAAAGCAAAACTTTATTACAAAATTAAGACTTAACACCAAAGTTTACACAGCGAGGCGTGCTGCCCAAAGTTATATTACAACACAAAAGAACTCCGCAGGCGTGTCTGAGTGTAGAATAAATTACAACACCAGGCGCCGTCTACATCGTAGTAATCTTCAAGGTCTTCCACGATGGTTCCTTCATTATTTTTTCAAGTATCTTCTGTTGATAGTTTAGCAAGAGTGAGTACATCAACCGTACTCAACAAGTCACATGAGAAAACAATATATAACTAGTTACCAGGATTTTCAAGGAATGAGGATATAATGGTTTTAATTAAAGTATTTGTGGATGCAAATTTTATTTGTAAATATTTTGAACACAAAACAATAAAACATATACTTCTCAAGGAATTTGGGGTTTCAATAACTTGATTTACAAACTTCAACATTTCCAACCAATTTCCAAATCTACCTATGCCTTACTGTTGGAATCACCCATTAAACACAACTTCATTTGTCGGAAGCACGATATATTCGAATACCATTTATAAATGACTCTGCAGAGCTACTCAGCTTTACCCACAAGATCTCCTAACCCCCAAGACAAGATTAAGAAAATAAGACTTTTCATTGTTCATCTCTTTACGTGGCCTCTATCCTGTAGGCTAAGGGACTAAACGTTAGGACACACCAGCCTGAAAGAGAGTAGAGCCTACAGTTGTGAAAGTATGCTTTTACCGTTTCTATACCATATCTTCGCCAGCTGTTCCCTTTTCTGGAATAGTATATTATATCCATGTAGTAGATAATCAATTGATTTGAGCAGTTACTAACCAGGTTTGACAAGTCAACGCTTGTGGTTGAGCTATCACAATATTCTTTACTTAGCATAAGATTCTAGTCCTTATATTTTCACTAAGTCAACTTTCATCCACAAGCTCTTGTTTCAGTACCCATCCACACCGCCACCTTTCCGGTCTAAGTCTCTACCCTAGGACAAGGTCATGGGTCCCAACCATCATGTGGCTATATTTAATACTACTAAGTCTTGTTAAGGTGAATATGATCATCAAATTAAACTGGTGTTTATCAGGTAGTAGGATGTAACTAATATCATATCATTCTAAACATTTATTATACAAGAAATAACAGTGCGTAAACAATATAATGAAAATAGTAATAATTAAATAATTAAAGGAATGTAGGATCAATATGATCAAAAATATGTTACTTGCCTTGTTGTTCAAAATACTCTACACGTTTGTACTCTTTGGTATCTTGAGCTTGTCTTTGATTCCTCCTTGAATGGGTTGCTCGACAAAGTCATGAACTAGCGCAAAAATAAAATAACTCAATTCCGTGCTCAAAAGAATGAGCTAGGAAAAGAAAGAAATAAAATCTAGAAAATCAAATAAAAATGGGTTTTGGGTTTAAAAAGGTCTGGCATAGGAAAACGGAGCTAAGAAATGGGCAGACGGACTTGAGACAGTCAAAATTGGTATAATATTGATTTTTGGAGTTGGATGAACAATACTGGATTAACCCAATTTGAATAGTATCTGCGCGGGATTTAATTTGAACAAATCGGTTGGGTGAGCCAGCCTGCAAGGCCCATGGTGTCGTGGTTCGAACCGTCCAAACACGCGGCCATTTGGACTATCCAAACTACGCTCAATCCAAATTGCTCATCAAGACGCTGAACGGCTAAGGGTGAGTATGGCTGTTCGGACCGTCCGAACATGCAGTCCATTCAGACCATCCGAATGCATGCCTAACTTGGCCATTCATCCAAAGCACACGGATGGCAGTGAGCGAGCCACGACATGTCCGGGATTGTCTTCAACCTTTGGCCGACTTGTAGTGGCGGTTGAAAACAAACCAAGCCAACAACGACGATTGGCGGGGCTACAACATTTTGCAACTGGTTCTAAGGCCATGGGTGAGTTGTTGGTGGTCTGAGGGTTCTACTTTTGGGGTCAGGAGTGGCTAAAAGTTAGGCAATCATCGACGATGAGACTGGAGGTTCTTGGGACTTCTAAATGGCACAGGGGTTATTGAAGGGTTCACAGGACAATAGCATTAGGGTTTGAGCATCCTTGGGGATAGGGGAGACTTTAGGAAGTGGTGACTCAGGCAGAGGATTATCGGGTTGGGCTATCCACGATGGCCTTCTATGGTTGGGTGGCGGTGCTAGTCACCAGAGCAATAGGGGGTCAAGAAACTATGGCTATGCTTCGTGGGTGTTTCTAGGAGCATAAGGATGCTATGGGCGAATAGAATTGAAAAGTAATCGACTCAACAACAGGGATTGAAAATTGGCTTACGATGAGGTCTTTGGGTGGTCGTCGGCAGTGTAGGGGTCGTCGAGGCAATTGAGAGTGTGGAGAGGCTCATTGGACTCCAGTGCTTCCTAATGGAGGGGTTTAGGGATTTAAATAGGGTGAGGAAGTGGTTCGGCATAGGGCCTGGGTCATGGCAGCGGCGGCGCGTGGCTGGGGTCGGGAAGACTTAGGAGGGCGCGACACGGTTGGCTAAGGTGAGGTATGGGTTGCCTCGGGCGCGACATTGTGGTGGTCAAAAAGGCGTGGGATTTCTTAGATCGGCTGTGAGAGAAGGAGGTCAGCTGTGACAGAAAAACAGGATGACGACGGTGAATTCACCTTATATGGTTTGACGCGTGGGCAGGGAGGCAATTAATGGTTATCAGAGACTCTGTAGACGGGCGTACAGGTTTTGATAGAATGATAGGGTGTGGTAGTGGCGGCGAAGGGGCGAGAAGGCGCGATAGCGAAAGATCAGGGCGGTAGCGATTTTTCAGATGGTGAACAGTGGACGTGCAAGGAAGGGATGGGGAGGATGGCTTGGTAGAGAATTCACGGCTTGGATGGCTGGGATGGGTGACGGATTAGGCTAGGGTTCAAAAGAAATCAAAATCAAACAAAAAAATTCAAATCCTTTTTGAAATTTTGAGGTTGTTTCAATCGCCATAAGTTGAGCCAATCCTGTTCCACAAGCATGCTCTACGCAATTGGCCGATTTGCTTGAGCACTGCCTTTGGAACGTCGATCGCCAAAAAATGAAGGTTGGGATGGTAGTGAGGACTGCCTTTAGAAGTGTCATGCGCCCACCCTTTAACATCATAGAACCATGCCATCCCACCAAACAATTTCTAATCCTATCAATAAGAGGTTGGAAATGCACCCTCCTAAGCTTCTTGATGGATAGCGACATTCCTATATTTCATTAGGAATGTGGTATGCTGTGCAGGTAGACTGTACAAGAACTCATGTAGGTCAATTCCCTCACATCGAATTGGCACAACTGAGCTTTTATGCGGATTCATGTTTAGTCCAGTGATCTGGCCAAACCGTTTTAGTATCTGCACTAAGGCGAAAACTTCCTCCTCTGCAGGGT
The DNA here is from genome assembly GCA_036346265.1 of Melocanna baccifera. Lineage (NCBI taxonomy): Eukaryota > Viridiplantae > Streptophyta > Magnoliopsida > Poales > Poaceae > Melocanna > Melocanna baccifera. The sequence continues at coordinate 28,253,773 of CM070677.1, read as the reverse complement.
GATGAAGATGGTTGTATCGTCCGTATAGAGGAAGGTACACAGCTGCGTATTCCACCCTTGGATAGGAGATAGGATCCCGTGTTGTGAGGTGTAGTCCAAGAGCCTATGAAGTGGTTCAATGGTGATATTGAAAAGGTATTGTAGGACCGATACTGACAATCAGAGGGGGTAAATGATTGTTCAAACTTTTTCCTCTAATGGTATATAAAATTTTCACTCAAGTGATATGAGAATCACCAAATTCAGATTGCACCAACTATATTTTACAAAACAAGGCTAGAGACCTAAAGAAATAAAATCAGCCATCAATAGCACAAGGCTAGTTAGACCGCTATGGATTGGCCATTCTGACTGTCACGGCAAGTCTAACCACCATGGTCGGTCTGACCACAAGTACAACGACGGCCTAACGGTTGGAGCTGGTCTGACCGTAGGTCTAGGACCAGTCTGACTGGTCCCATGTTCCCAGATCTAAAAGGCTCTCGAGGCAAAACTCAAATATTAAAAACTTGCTCAACTCTCATTAAAACACTTTCAAGTTTTACATAAGACTTGTTCAAGGTATTAAGAACCTCAACTAATCATGAATCACAAGGTTTTTGTGTTTGGGTTCACTAAATAAAGTCAAATTATTTCTTGCTTATGAGGATGTAAGGCATGTAGTCTTCTAGATCTATTCTCATATGTCATAGCAAAGTGATTTAAGCAAAAGATTGAACTATAACTCCCATAAACACGAAATCACAAATCTAGCTCAAGAACAAAAAAACCAAGCAAGAATGCAAACAAGAATATGATTGACACAAAGTTTTGACCTATTTTCAGTGGAAGATGAAGTTTACATGCTCATGAATGATTATAAAGTGTAGCCAAAGCACTACTCTTTCCTCTCTCAATTTTTCTCTCTTACAATAATAGAAGAATATAAGGTGGTAGAACAAAAACTTAAACCCTAGAATTCTTAGATCTAATACTTCCTCTCCTCTCTTTTAATAACCAGTATCACCCTAATAGGTTCAAGCCATTAAGACACCAAGAAAACCCGTTAACCCTACTAACACGTGTTTTACACACTCACACATGCTTTTCAAAGCGTTTACAAGATTTAACTCGCTAACTATTTAGCGATTAATCTACTTGGCAATTTAGTTCTCCTTGACCTATACCATTTCTCCTTTGTGCCTCCCCGTGCCACATTTTTGACCATGACACTAACTTGATTTTTAGCTAACTACCAAAATACTCTCGACGAAGCTTTTAGGCACCTTTCTTTACCATGTCTTCACCTTCGCCTCAAAGCATCTCTACATGCTTTGACACGTAGCCCATAATACTTAATGACTACTGTCACATCTTTACATATTCGATCTCCCCTGAACCGTCTCTATGTGCATCGACCTTATCACTTGGGGCACCACATACACCAACTCATCTCTTCAAGATCCTTGTCTTCTCTGTGTTTCCTGCTAGAGCCATGTAGCCTCACCCGAACTATATAACTGCTCAGACCTCAGCTCCCCCGCCTAGTCCTGGTCTATTACCATCAACCGTTACTGTTATAGGGGTGGCCCCCACCTAAACCCAGCTAGCCTGTTGAGAACTATGTACTAAGGAAGGTTTCGTGCTATAGTCCTGGTGGTAAAGGTGTACGTGTATATATGACGATATCGAGTCTTGGGAAAGAAGGAGAGGTCATTTGTTTACCTAACTCTCCACCACCTCTCTCTCTCTCTATTTGGTCTGTAGCCACAACAGTTGGCGCCGTCCGTGGGGACGACGGAAGCAAGCCTCAAGACTGCAAGGGGGAGGATGGCACCGAAAAAAGCTTCATCATCGGCCGCGAGGAAGAAAGAAGCGGCCGCGGCGAGGCCTCGTGTCAATACCAGGGCTTCGACATCGGCGGTCGGGGAAGACAATGACAACGCTCATCGCGCGACCATCGACGTCATCGACCCCGCCACCATCGACGCCATCGACCCCGCCACCGCAGACGTCACGATCGGCCCCAACCCACCCGTGGCACCCCAACCCGCCATTGGCGCGACGAGCCACCTCGACGACACCGGCCGAACGCTAGGGAGCGGTAGCCTCGACGGTCGTAAAGGCGCGACCACCGCCTCCGCACCCGGCACGGAAGTGTCAAGCGGCCCCACCGTCGACACTGAACTCCACAGCGCGGACGCGAGGGACGGCCAAGGAGCGCAAGCAGCGGTCGCGATGACATCGACCGCACTGCCACGCGCGCCCACCACCCCGTCTACGCCCGCCATGGAAAATGCCCTGTTGGCGGCCCTTGGCACGCTCCAGCGGGAATTGACGGATCTCAGTGGGGCCGTGAGGAGCATGCAAGAGGCTCGGGCCTGCGCCCTCCGCAGTGGCCGCGGCAGGCTCGCACCGAGAGGGCGGATAGCGCGGCGCCCCAACGTCCACCGCTTCTCTCGACGCGTGGACCGGAATCTCCGTTATCGCCGGCCTCACAGCAAATACCGTGGCGGAGGATTTTAAATTTCCAGCTCAGTTACATCGCACAAAGCGACATGGACCCCAGAGTTCGTGAGTGTGTACGAAACCGCCATCGAGCGCGCAGCGGAGACGACACCACCAAGGCGAAGGGCTCCGCCGCGCTACAAGGAGTGGCGCTTTCATGGTTCTTTACCATAGAGCCAAACTCCATATATGCGTGGGAGCATGTACACGACCGCCTCTATAACAACTTCCAGGGGAATTACATTGAGCGCGTCGACACGGAACAACTCTTCGCCATCAAGCAACATCCATCGGAACGGCTCTGCGAGTATTTCAAACGCTTCGCGAAGATCCGCTGCCAAGTCAAAGACGTCAACGAAACAACAATAATCAACGCAGCAATGCAGGGTCTTCGCCCAGGGCCCCTGGCCGCATACAACACGCGCAAGCCGATCAAGACAGTGGCAAAACTCTTCGACAAGATGGAAAAATATGCTCGAGCGGAAGAAGACGAGAAGCGGCGCCTCCGCCGACCCAGCGGGAAGCAACGCAAAGAGCGCCGACCCAACACAAGCAAGCTCCTCACGGAGCAAGCGCCGGCAGGAGATGTCGAAGGACACCTCCCGGCATAACGACACGTCGGCCGACAAGGCCCACCGCGGCCGTCAGACGTCCCGGCGCACCCGGCACGTCTTTGACATCGAGGCCAGCTCCGAGGACAACGCCCCTGCCAACCGCGGGGCTAGGGCCCAACGAGGTCGGGGGCGAGGCCGAGGACGGGGCCGCGACGGGTGGGCCCGAGCGGAGTACGGCGACCAACAGCGCCCACAGTGGTGCGAGGTGCATGGTCAAGGCAACCACGATACTCGCTCCTGCACCACCATCGCAGCACTCCGCCAAAGCGCCGCCAGGGACAGGGATCTTAACACACGATCACCCATCGTCGCGCACGTTCAGCAGCCACCGGTCGGCCCCTTGAGGATTTGCGATCAGGAACCGCAGCCTCAGGAGGGCCCCCGGCGGACGCAAGCCAGAGCGCGCGGCCTCGGCCAAAGCCCCTACGGATCCACATCTGGGCGCCCGCGCAGGTCGTGCGTCATCTCCGGCGGCTCCTCCTGGAGTTTGCCTCGGGCGACAACGCCAAAGCATACGTCACGAGGCTACACCACGTGGCGGTATACCGCACAACCGCCGCCAGTGGGCGCGAAGACGACATCACCTTCACGTCGGCCGGCGCGAAGGTGTGGAGTTCCCATCGAGATCCTCTAGTCATCCGTGTCGCGATCGCGGGATGTGATGTCGGCGCGCCCAGTCGACGGGCGAGCTCCGCGACGTCCCGCTGCGCGAGCCTTCGATCGATGGCGATCCTCTGAGTCGCCTAGGCCCTCACAAATCCCATTGCGGGGCTTCGGAGGACAGCCCCTATTGGCTTTGGGTCAAGTATGCTTACAGGTCTCCTTCGGCGGAGCGACAATGTGGCGACCGGGGCGTCACCTTTGATGTCGTTGACATCCAGTACCCCTACAATGCCATCTTGGGGCGACCTACTCTGCTCCTTTGGGGCGTTGCGCACCATGGCTTCCTGTGTGTAAAGCGCCCGGGCCCGCGAGGAGTCATCACCATTTTCGGCGATCAGCAAGTGGCCCGGCACCTGGAGCATGGAACCCGAAGCCCAAGCCTGGGAACTCACGCGACCCTAGGCGGGCGCGCGCATACACCTGCGGCAACCCAAGCACAAGAGGCTTCGTACCTCATTGCCACGGTAATAAGTCTGGTGGTTAGTTCATATCCCGTTTGTACTCGCTCACCCGCTCAAACGGGAATTTAATAAAGTTCACCGTTTGCGAGGTTATTCGTGCCCCCCCCACCTCCACAAATGTGCGAAGGCTCGCCCCCGCACGCACTCCACGGGGTATAAATAAGACGCAGATGTTTTCCCTGCGCACTCTACTGAGTATAAACAAGACGCGGGATTCCGCGCACGCGCTGGTGTTGTCACCACGCGTACTCCCCGGAGTATAAAGATGTGGTTGAAGTTCCCACGTACCACATGGAGACCCACCTCCGCCCGAGCACCACATGGAGACTCACCTCCGCACACCCAGGCATGAAATCCACCTCCGCACGAGCACCACATGGAGACCCACCTCCCCACACGCACTCCACGGAGGTCCGCCTCCGCACGCACTCTACGGAGTATAAATAAGACGTAGCGATGAGGTCCGCCTCCGCACGCACTCTACGGAGTATAAATAAGACGTAGCGATGAGGTCCGCCTCCGCACGCACTCTACGGAGTATAAATAAGACGTAGCGATGAGGTCCACCTCCGCACGCACTCCACGGAGTATAAATAAGACGCAGCGGGGGGACGCCCCGCACGCACTCTACGGAGTATAAATAAGACGCGGATGCTTTCCCTGCGCACTCTACTGAGTCTAAACAAGACGCGGAAGTTCCGCGCACGCGAGGGCGTACCCTCCGGAATTTGAATAAGTCGTGGTTGATAGTCCCACGCATCCCCCGGAGTACAAACAAAGACGCGGATGTTTTCCCTGCGCACTCTACTCAGTCTAAACAAGACGCGGAAGTTCCGCGCACGTAAGGGCGTACCCTCCGGAATTTGAATAAGTCGTGGTTGATAGTCCCACGCATCCTCCGGAGTACAAACAAAGACGCGGATGTTTTCCCTGCGCACTCTCGAGTCTAAACAAGACGCGGATGTCCCGCGCACGCGCTGGTGTCCTCACCGCGCGTACTCTCTGGAGTCTAAATAAGACGTGGACAATATTCCCACGCACTTGCTGGAGTCCACATACAACGGAGCACGAACCCCCCAGGCCGCCACGCGACCTCGGCAAGCCGTGCGAGCCGTATGGACGGGCGGCCGCGAGTACAGGAGCGAGGCGCCGGAGCTCAACGTGGGGCCCGTGCTTCACGCTTCTGCATGCCGATCAAGCAGGCGGCACAGAAGCTCGGTAGCCCGCGCCCCCACCGCAGGGCCGAGCAACCAAGCGCTCCCAGTAAAGGCGCGCGGGTGGAGGGAAAGAATTGCCCACCATCCCGCACCACCTGCGGCTCTTTGGCGCGCGGATGGAGGGAAAACACATCGTGACAACGCATCCCCCAGCAGAGGCTGGACACCCGATCCCGCGATCGCCTAGACAGCATCAATCTCCTTCTGGAGTCCCCTACGCTATTGAGTGAAGTTGGAGTAAAATGAGTATGGGGTACGGCGTATGGAAGGCGAGTGCCCCTCCATTTGCCCACCCGCCCCTTTTAAAGAGCCCCAGGGCCAAGACCACGGGCAGTGCGCCGAAAGTCCCATCGACGCCCCAAAAGCACGTGGTGCGGCATGGCTGCCTCATCCCACGCGTCCCCCCCACCCTGCGGGGCCCGGCGCGAGGTATGACGGCCAAAGGACACCTCCATTACAGCTGTACTGCACCACGTGTGGATATCAGGCGTTCCTGCCTCAGCTGTCCCATCGGCGCTTGATAATATAGCGAAACAGCGTCACCCGTGAGGCCCTCCATTGGCCACCAGGAAGTCGGGGACAGAGCCCACGCGGCTAGGCCCCAATCCCTCCTCACGGGACGGAGCGCGCGCGCATCTACACCGACTAAGGCGCCAGCTCCGCTGCCACCGCCGGAGGTAGGGGCGGGCGCGCGCGCATCTACGCCGACTAAGGCGCCACTCATTGCCACTACTTGCGCGGTAGGGGCGAGGCGCTCACACGTAACAGTAGCCACGCCTTACCTCTACCCCTACCCTAGGCGCCTGCCCCAACTAGCAAACTCCACTACGAAGAAGAAGCAAAGCAGGCGCATCCATGAACAACACAACACTGCATTTCCAAGTCATCCACTACAACGCTGCTATATCCTTAAAAACGGCGGGCGCCTTCTCGTCTGGTTCCATTGGGGCGGCCCTTCGGCGAAGTCTCGCCGTCGCGAATCGGTTTGCCAGAAGTCGAGGAGTCTTGACCCGCCACCAGCCAGCGTGGCGTAGAGTTACAACATCGAAACCAATGGCGAGTCCCCATCAAGCGTTTGCTCGCGCGACAAAGTGGCAAGATCGATCAACAAAGCGAAGCGAAGCGGTTTTGCAATTCATTCCCGGCATGACATACGTAAGGTTACAAAACACACCAAGCGTTTGAGAGCCCGAAGTCACACCTGCTTTGGGCCGCCGGTCCCGCCATCGTTCCGCCGCAGCTCCACCTTCACGCGGCCTCCCCAATATCTTTGTTAGTGATATGCCCTAGAGGCAACATGGAGATGTTGTATATATCACATACTATGTTTATGATACATTACTTTGTTCCTTGGAATAGACATCATCATTATTGATCAATGAGTATGTGACTTATTCATGAGACTCTTAAATACTAAAATATTGCTATTTCTAAATGATCCCTGGTCATATATCATATGAGGAACAAATATGATTCAAAGACAAAGATCGACATATGTATTGATTGATGATCATGTCTCATGGATCATGGTATGGTGATACCAAATCAATAATATGGACATGTGTTAGTGAACATATGTTGGATAGACTGCCATGAGACAACTGCGGAGATTCCATGTGTCATCGATTGGTCTCGAGTAGTGTTTATGTAGAATCCTTAGACTTGAGATCATCATGGTTCCCAACATGAGTAGTAGCTTATTTTGGGACTACTAAACACTACTCCGTGGCGGGTAGTCATAAAAGTAGTCTTCGGGTTTGCCATGAAACATGTAGTGGGATGTGAATGATCAAGATAGAATTTGCCCCTCCTTATGGGAGAGATATCTCTGGGCCTCTCGATGTAATGGATTATGAAAGTGCGTGGCCATGCCAAGGTGATTGAGGAGTCAATCACAAATTTATAATCCATCACGGAATCGAGAGAGTGATTGAGCTATTAAGAGGATGACACGAGTCTGCCTTGAGCTCAATCTATATCATGAGTAAAAGGATTAGTACATGAGAGAACATTATAGGTTCAGTAGATATGATCTTTACATATACTTTGGGGTTAATATGTCTTACTAGAGGCGCTATTAACGAGGTGACCGGAAAGGCGTTTCGGGTCACGACCAAGTATCGTGAACCTCTGGTCGCACGCTTAACGGTTGGAACAGATTCGAATATGATTCGGATATGGGCTCAATTCGGATAAAGATCCGAATAGACTCCTAATGGGCCTCGGTCCGCAAGGCCCGTTGGAGGTCTATATATATGGAGGTGAGGGTGAGGATTCGTCCTGTTAACATCTAGCAAAACCTAGCCGCCACCTCCGAGCCAAACCTAGCTGCTCACGAGTGCTAGTACACTCGCGATTGCGTTCGGCCCGGGCGTGTGGATACGGTGGAGGCGCTGCTCGTTGTAGTGTTGATCGGCGTGCGTGGAGAGCGATCTGTTCGGGATGATCGGCTACTTCCACTACTACCTCGGCGCGCGTGATTGGATCGGTCTCAACTCTTCTTCATTGCACTGCGTCTAAGTGGTAACGATCCATGATCCTTCCTTAGCATGATGTTCTTGGAGTGCGCGGTAGAAAAGTTTTGTTTTACGCCCAGTAGCCTCGCGTATTCCTTTATATACTCCCAGATCCGCTTGTGAAAAAACCGAACGGCGGGCCTAACGGCGCGCACGGCGTCGGACATTACTCCGGCTCCAGCGGGCATCTCCAGCTGGGGATCGCCCAATTCATCAAAATGGCGCAGGCCGATGCTGAGCGAGCGCATACGACGGCGATCCGCGTAGGAGCAGTGGTTGCCTACGGATGTCGCAGCCGGCTGAGCAAGATCGGCCGCTTCCGCAATCCGCCGGAGAGTTCGGGGAAGCTCTTCGGGTCCGAAGGAGCGGGGTGGCACCTCGGCAACAAGATTCTCAAGGGCACCCTCCAGGGCCAGCATAGCCTCCCATGTCGTTGCCGAAGCGGCACCCAACGCCTTGTCCCGCTCCCTCAGAGCCACAGCGAGGCGGCCGTTCTCTTCCTCCAGGGAGGCAACCTGCTGGAGTAGCCCATCACGCTCCACCGCCGCCGCCTACCGCGCCGATGCCACGCGCTCCGCGGCATATGAGACAGCCACCGCGCGTTCCGCTTCCAGTAGTCGCACGCGCTCGTCCTTCGCAGAATGTGCCTCCTCAGAGGCACGAAGGGCCCCTTTGGCAGCGTGCAGCCGGCCTTCCAGGGCCTCCTGTTCCCGCGCATGTGCCGCCTGTAGTGCCCGGCTGAGGGCAAAAGTCTACACAAGGAAGCACTCAGCAAACACAAAAAGGCCACGGGCTGCTCGGGGTTAGGTGCTTACCCTCAGTTGGGAGACCTCGAGCACCCCTTCAAGCAAGTCAGGTCCGCCGACCTGCAAAGCATCGCGATCCAAGCTCGCGGCTGCCAACACCCCTACTCGAGGAACAAAGTCCGCTAGACATCAGGCGGCTTCCGCAGCAACAGCCTCGCTGGAGCTAGGCGCCCCCTCCAGCAAGTCACCTTCGGGCTCCGCAGGCCCCCCGTGCTCAAGAAACGACGTGACTGCCAAGGCACAAGAGGTTCAGCTCTGTAAATATCTACCAGACCACAGTTAAGGACATTCTACCTTCAGCCCCGCCCGCATCCGTGAGGACCTTCGCATCCTCGCCCGCCTCGCCAGCTGGGGGAGCTTCGGTGTTGGAGCTCAGCTCCATCAAGCCCTCGCCGCTGGCAGCCGCAAGCTCGGTCGGGGCCGCGAGGGCACCGAGGCACTCGGTCTCGGAGTCGAGTCCCATAGGGCCCGACCCGCTTCGCTACAACAAAGCCCCACCCGACCGGCGGTGACGCGTGCGAGCGTTCGCTGCGAGAGCGGAAAGCGGTTCCGTGTTGAAACCATCGTAGAGCGGAGGTCCCACGACGCGAACGCTCGCCCCAATACCTTCCGCGGCGCTGGTGCCGCGCCAACACCCCCCGGGAGTACTGGTTCCATACCAGCGATGGCCGGTGGCGACACGGCACCCACTCTTACCTCCAGCTCTGCATGCTCCACCAAGCGGGAACCGGCCTCCGCTACAACCCCCTCCCCCGCGGCATTCCGTAGAGGTGGGCTGGGAGCTGGAACAACGCGCGCCGGCACCACGATGCCTAGGGCCTCGCTGCACGATTCAACGCCCTAGGCTCGCCTCGCTGATTGCGGCCACGCGCAGTGTGTGCTCCCTGGCCGTGTACGGCCCAAGGAAGGCACTCACCGCACGCTCCGCGGCCTCTAGCGAAATACCTGCGAAGGGCACCGGGGCACATTGTCAAAAAAAAAAAAAAAAAAGAGAGAGAGCCTCCACGAGCACCACCGCAGCGAGCTTGGCACAACTTACGCGGACGGAGGGTCGGCGGCGAACACGGAGGGCGGGCGTTGTCACGTCGAAGCCCCGGAAACGAGCGCCAATCCGCGCAAGCGGCGCTACACCATACATGACGTACTCCTCGGTAGTCGCGCATATTGAAGCGGCGGTGATCCCAACAAGTCTCCGCTATCCGCTCGTCGCCGGCATCTAGGGGCCTACTAGGCATGGTGCTAAGCGCCACGGTCGCCCGAGCACTCAAGGCGCTACCGCTCGCCACGCGGTGGTAAAACCACCGGCGTGTCCAATCCGACCCCACTCCACCCGACCCGGTTCTGCGGAAATATCTTAAACGCTGCGGGCGCGATGCGGTCGGCGTTACGAAGGCGGGCGCGCCCGTCTTCCCGATCTCTGCCGCGCGCCGGATATCATGAAGAAACGCGGCGATGGCGCATGCGGCCGGCGCCTCAGCCTGCGCGCAGCCCAACTATCTGCGGCAAGCCGGGCAATTACATTCGGCGTCACCTGCGCCAGCTCGACTCCAAAAGCCCACAGGGCGTCCCTGACAAGCCTGGCGGCCGGGAACCACAACCCAGCCTCCAGGTAGGCGACGAACACGATCGCCTCCGAAGTGCCGGGGTGCGGCTCGATCTCATCGCCCGCGGGCAGCCGCACGTCCCGGCGGTCCGACAACTTCCCCTCTTGAAGAAGACCGTGGATCGTCTCTTCCGTCACCAGCGTCGAGCACAGGACGTGGGAGTACCGCCCCCTCCTCTCTCTTGCGCCGTCCACCACTGCGCCCATCGCCGGGGGCGCCCACGAGGTGTCGTCACCTCGGCGGCGATGCCCGTGGAAAGACGGCGCCGTCGTCGGCCGCCGTCGCGCGCCTGCGGTGTGCCGCCATTCTCCTGGAACTCCGGGATGACGAGGGAAGAGAGAACTCGAGATAAGAGATGAGGATGCGCGGTTGGGAGATGGAGGACAAGGCGATGAAGAGGCAAGTGGCCTACTGCAAGGGGTACTTAATACCCCTCTGCCCCCCACGCCATTGATAGGTGTAACTGCCGAGAGGTGGATCGTTCACATCCCCACGATAGCGGTCGTACCAGCACACACATGTGCGCACGGAGCCCAGTCCACTGGTGTAGGATCAAGGATGACCGACTAGAGGGGGTGAATAGGAGGTTTTAAAATTCTTAACTAAATTAAACAATTATGGTCTAGCTAATCACTAAGCAATCAAATACGTGATAAGCAATTCTACACAAAGACAATAATCCTAGGCAATTGACAATAAGCAATAAAGAGCAATAGACAATCACAATGACACTTGATGTTTTTACCGTGGTATCGGAAACTTCTTTGGTTTCCACTAATCCACGTTGAGGTTAGCTTGGACGAATCGGACCGGCTCCATGAATCAAGCGAAACACCTCGATTACTATTGGTAGCTCTTCCTCCACTCGGAGTTGGTGAGCTCCACACCAATCACAAGCTTGCTCGGGCTTCTTCACAATCTTCCTTGAAGAAGTCACCGGCTATCGATCTTCCCGCCGTCTAGGTGCCGGAAGCACCAAGAGAATAGACCTCGAGTTCGCTTGATGGCGCTTGAGTGCACTAAGGATCAACTAGCAATGAATGCACTCAAAAACTCTCCACTAGCTCAAAACGAATGCTCTAGAGTGCAAGGAGAGTGGAGTGAATGCTCTTGGCCTTAAATGAGTTCAATGAAACCGACAACCTACCCAAGTGCGGTGGGGTGTATTTATAGCCTCACCAACCAAAACTAGCCGTTGCATCAAATTTCTCTGAAAAATCAGGGAAATCGGTACTACCGCCGTTGTAGGTGCGGTACTACCGATTTTTTACTGTAGCAAATAGTGACGGCTATGTCAGGCGATCAGAACTAGCCGTTGGATTTTAGTGCGGTACTACCGCACTGCGGTACTACCATCGAGAGGTGCGGTACTACCGCACTCGGTTATACCGCCATGCAAATATCGGTACTCCGATTTACGAGAGCTAAGTGATTCTTGGGAACCTTACGAAAAAATATTCGACAATCGGTACTACGCATTATCATGCGGTACTACATAGCAGCGTACTACCGCCTTTCATTTTTCATTACTACCGACTTACGAGAGATGAAGTCCCCAAGAAAGTGCTTCTTGGAAAAAGCGTATCGCAATAAATCGGTACTACCGTGTAGTGCGGTAGTACGCGGTTTATCTGCCGGTACTACGCCTCGCGATAGTACCACGAGGAGTGCGGTGCTACCGATTTTCTGAGAAAGCACGGTGAGTTTTAAACACATTTTCAAATGCATGCATGATCCTAGATTGATCCATTGTGCACCCAAACATGCTATCAAGCTACTTTCAATGATCCTCTTAATAGTGCGGCATCTATCCTATAATCCGGTCTTCCACCTTTTCTCCTAAGACCGTAAACTGAAAAAGAGATCCTAAATTTTATTTACCTCAGTCTTGAACATTCTTGAGTTTCAAATCTCCTTTGTAGCTTATTCTTCACCTTTGCATACTTGTGAGACTTTTAACTATACGAACTCAACACACATGTTAGTCCCATATTCGTAATTTGTCATTAATTACCAAAACACTAATCTAGGGGCCTAGATGCTTTCAATCTCCCCCTTTTTGGTAATTGATGACAACACTTTTTCATTTTATAAGAGAAGAAATATTTTGAATATGCTACTTGTGCATGTGCGAGTTGCATACTCAATTTTGACATATGAAAGTAGAATTGAATCTAGCATTTTAATATGATGAGCAAAAGTGATTCAATTATATTCAAGTATCGAACCAAATAACGCTCCCCCTACAACTAAGCGGGGGTTGCAAGAGTGAAGAATGATGATATGATAAAATTTTACACGTTTCACTCGGCATAAGCAATCAACAATGAAGATCATAAACTGAAGTATATCTAACATATTCAACGGAAGCAAATAGTTCATTACAACTCACATAGTTCATCACACATAAATGGAAAGATAAACATTCAAAGTGTTATTACACCACATAGCATAAACTATTACATAAAATTATTTCTTCTTTCCTTCTTCTCATACTTCTCCCCCTTTGGCATCAAGGACCAAAAAGAATAGTCTTCAGGAGCGGGGTCTTCAGCTGGAGGAGGAGAGGAACCTTGGCGACGCCGAGTGTTACGTACATAGTGACGAGGCGCTACGTGGTTCTCAAGAGTGGTCATCCGGTTGCCAAGAGTAGTCACATGCCCGGAGAGAGATGAAATATCACCGGAAAGAGAAGAGAACTGCTCGGTGAGAGAGGAAATGTTGCTGCTCATTGTGGCCAAGTTATCAGTCATAGTGTTCATACTGCCACTGAGTCCCACGAGAGCAGCATATAGTTGAGCCATAGACACATCATTGCCCTGTGACCCTTGCTCCCCCTGAGGCTGAGAGGAGGAAGCTCCAGGGTGCGATGAAGCAGGTGGGGGCAACTAAACATCTCTAGGCTTATAGGGCTTATGTACTCCTCCCTTGCCACCTCGGAACGGACCGGTCTTGAAGATGATCAACTTCATGATGTAAGGTGCATAGTTGATCCTACGAGTCCTGTCATTCTTAGACTCATCCATTCCACGAATCATTACATCAATCACATCAAACTTTGTCCCGGATGTAATGTAGTGGATCAAGTTCCAGACATGGCCACGAATAGCATCAAAATTTCCACTTTTTGGCATGATGGAATGATTTATGATTTTGTTGATCAAGGCAGGAATGGGTAGAAGATGATTTGCCTTGCCTTGAACAAACTTCTGGCGTTGATCATAAAAGGCTGAGCATTGGTGAAGTGCTATGGTGGGCTATCAAACACCTTGGGATATCCACGGAGTTAGTGTTGAGAGTGCTTCAAATTCACCTTGTTTGAGCTGATGTATTGTTCTCGATCATCCATTCCATATGCTCAAAGTTGGGAGAAATCCACAAAGTGGCATAGAATTGCCGAATGAGTTCTTCGTTGTAGTCTGACTTGAGAGTGACAATATGGTGTATTCCTGATTCTTGGAACATGCGCCAAACACCAGCATATGCAGGAATAGTGTCTATGTGTTCCCAGTCAACATACTTGTGAATTGCAAACTTGGTATTGAGGAAGAACTCTTCATACACTTGTTCTGAAGCGTGTATGAAATCTCGGATTTAATGTGTTCTTGCGAAGGAGAGCCTGCCTCCGAGATCTGAGGACAGCATAGTCGTCACTATGCATGGTGCGAATGTCATTCCTTCGGTCATTGAGAGCAGGACCCTGATCCTCATCATCTCCATCATCATCCCCTTCCTCAGCTGCATCCGGGAGCTCGCTATTTGAGGAGTTCTCATAGCGATCCGACTCGATGTCGGAACCATTGGGGTTCCATTCTCACTATCCTCCCGAGTGCATTCGGAATCTCTTCATTTACAGCTCAACTAGAGGAGGAACACGAGCGGGAGAGCGGGAGCTTGGCGGGAGGAACCTTGCCCTGCACTCTCACTACTCGCATAAATCTTCCTCACCGGATTTCTGCTTTCTGTCACCTTCCTGACGGCGTTCCTAGTCTTTGGAGCCATCTTGAGATAAAATAAGAAAGGATGGAGTCAAAGGGTCTTTGGAGAGTATGAAATTTGGGTTGAAATTGAATGAAGATGTGTTTACGCAATTTTCGGGAAAATCGGTAGTACCGCTGTTCATAGAGGCGGTAATGCAGAGTGCGGTAGTACCGCGCACTCTTGTAGTACCGGCATGCGGTAGTACCGGGGCCAGGTGCGGTAGTACCGCCCTACGGTAGTACCGCGCTCTCGAGCGGTATTACCGATTTTCCTGATTTTTCTAGGGCAGATTAATCTATGATTCTAAGTGATGTTTTTGATGGATATGATCCAATAAAAAGATATTAAAACATCACACATCACTAATCCTAGTAATTTGCCTAAGAGTATTGCATCAAAACAATCGCATTACAAGATTTACCCTAATTTCAAAAGAGAGTTCAAAAAGAGAAGAAACTTGGGTTTGATCCAAGATACCTCAAGGAATGGAGGAGGAGAACACTTGAGAAGCGGATGCACGTCCAAGAACCACGTAAATCCCACCGGTTTGGAGATCGGAGGAGGATTTTGGAGAGTTCTTGGGGTGAGAGAAGAGAGAGAGAGAGAGAGTTTTGGGTTTGAAGTAATGAGGAGAGAGGAGCGGTTTTGGAAGGAAAGGGAGAAAAATCCGAAGTAACCGACCACCTCAAGAAAAATCGAAGTACTGCACTTATCAGCGGTAGTACCGCTATCACGATAATACCGCTCATGATAGTATGCCGCTCAGTGATAATACCGCACAATGAAGCTATGGTTGTCTGATTTTTTCTCGAACTTCTTGATTTTGAGGTCGAAAGAGAATTTATGCAAATAATCCCTAGTTTTGCACACAATGAAGAGTCATTCAGGATCATTTTGCATTAGAGAACCTATTTGAAATCTAATCAAATAATTTATTGAAAATATAAGATTTTGGCAAAGGTTTTCGATAAAATAGCACAAAAATACTCAAATTTACCAAAGTAACACTCAAACACAAGCAACAAGGGTTCAAGCAACATTTGAGAAGTCTAATACGTTTAATTCATTGCTCAACTTGCAAAAGCGACTTTCATCTAATGGTTTGGTGAAAATATCCGCTAATTGGTCTTCGGTTCTTATGTGGTTAATCTCAATATCTCCTTTACTAATATGATCTCTCAAGAAATGATGTCTAATATCTATATGCTTGGTTCTTGAGTGTTGGACGGGGTTATTGGCTATTTTCACCGCACTTTCATTGTCACATAAAAGAGGCGTCTTATCAAATTTGATTCCATAATCTATTAATGTTTGCCTCATCCACAATAATTGTGCACAACAACTTCCGACGGAGATATATTCGGCTTCGGCGGTTGAAAGAGCTACGGAGTTTTGTTTCTTTGAAGACCAAGATACTACGGATCTTCCTAACAATTGACAACTCCCCGAGGTGCTCTTTCTATCCACTTTGCAACCCGCATAATCGGAATCCGAATATCCAATTAAATCAAATTTAGCACCTTTTGCAAACCACAAACCTATACTCGAGAAATGTTTTAAATATCTTAGAATTCTCTTTACGGCCACTAAATGGCAATCTTTTGGGGATGCTTGAAACCTTGCGCACATGCACACACTAAACATAATATCGGGCCTAGATGCGGTAAGATAAAGCAAACTACCAATCATGGATCTATAGAGCTTTAAATCTACCGGCTTACCTCCTTCATTTAAGTCCAAATGCCCATTGGTTGCCATGGGAGTCTTGATGGGCTTCGCATCCTCCATGCCAAACTTTTTGAGTAAGTCTCTTGCATACTTGGTTTGGCTAATAAAAGTCTCATTCTTGAGTTGTTTGATTTGGAGTCCAAGAAAATAACTCAATTCTCCTATCATTGACATTTCAAACTCCCTAGACATCATATCACCGAATTCTTTGCAAAAGTCTTGGTTAGTAGAACCAAATATAATATCATCAACATAAATTTGACATACAAAGAATTCATCATCAACAATTTTAGTAAACAATGTTGTATCAACCTTCCCGATTTTGAAACCTTTTGAGATTAGAAAATCTCGAAGGCGCTCATACCATGCCTTAGGGGCTTGTTTAAGTCCATATAGCGCCTTTGAGAGTTTATAAACGTGATTTGGATTATTTGGATCCTCAAATTCGGGAGGTTGCTCAACAAACACAAGTTCGGTTATTTTTCTATTTAGAAATGCACTTTTAACATCCATTTGATAAAGTTTAATATCAAAACATGATGCAAAAGCAAGCAAGATTCTTATTGACTCAAGTCTAGCTACGGGAGCAAAAGTTTCATCATAATCTAATCCCTCGACTTGAGTATAACCTTGAGCAACTAACCTTGCCTTGTTTCTTACCACAATTCCGTTTTCATCTTGTTTGTTTCGGAAGACCCATTTAGTTCCAATTACATTTTGTTCCTCGGGTCTCTCTACCAAACTCCATACTTCATTTCTTGTGAAATTGTTTAGTTCCTCATGCATCGCATTAACCCAATCGGGATCTTCTAATGCATCATCTACCACCTTTGGTTCAATAGAGGAGACAAACGAGTAATGTTCGCAAAATGAAAGAAATCTAGAGCGAGTTTGAACACCCTTACCCACATCACCCAATATTTGATCTATTGGATGATCTCTAGATAATGCGTTGTGAATTCTCAATGGTTGGGGTTGTTCATCTTTTTCCTCCTCTTGAACTTGAATAGTGCTTGAAGTAGAGGAAGTGGGAGGATGGACTTGAGTTGATGAAGATGGATCACTTGAGTCCTCTTTTGGCTTGATACTTCCAATTTGCATATTTTTCATGGCTTTTCTTAGTCCTTCATCACCCAAACCTAATACATTTCCTTTGCTATTATCGCCAAAGGTGATCTTTTCATTGCTTCTATTCTCAAATGTAGTGAACATCTTCCGGTCTCCGGTCATGTGTTGAGTGCACCCGCTATCTAACACCCAATGTCGACCACCGGTCTTGTAGTTCACCTACAAATAAAATCAATTTCTTTTAGGTACCCAAATTTGTTTGGGTACTTGGAGGTTAGTAACCAAGGCTTTCGGCACCCAAATAGCATTCTTTTTGGCACCTAAAATTGAAGTGCCAATGAATTTTGCAATAATCTTTCCACTAGTAGATTTCTTTAGCAAATAGCAGAAATCAAACAAATGAGTAGGTGCAGTTTTTATTTCTTGGTTTTGTTTACCAATTGACCTCACAAACCTTGTGACCGGTTTTGAGGGCTTTTTACCTTTCTTGGGAACATACCCAAGTCCCTCCTTATTGAATGAACATCTTTGTTCACTCAATAATTTGTCAAGGGTGGCCTTACCCTTGAAGCATCTCTCTAAACTTTTGTTCAATTGGTTTACTTGATCTTTTAATTTGTAATTTTCAACAACAAGTTCTTCATCACATAAATTTACAAAGTTATTGAGACTAGAACTACAAGACATGGCATTTAAATCATCACAAGAAGTAGAAGTATTAATTTTGACATTTTCTAGCCTAGGCACATCATCCATAATATCACATGAAATTCGAATGCTAGAATTAGATTTGCTTGATGTTTCTTGGATAAGTAAGGCATGAGATTCAATTAGCTCCTCATGCATCTCTTTAAGAGATTCATGCTCTTTCTTGAGTTCTTTGAATTTAGCCTTCTCTTTTCCAAGAAATTCATTCAAGTCAATAAGCATATCCATTAACTCATCATATGAAGGCTCATCATCATCATCACAAAGTTTTACCTTTTCTGATGGTGCTTCCTTGATGGCTATGCCGACAAGTCCTTTCTTCTTGAAAGATTCTTCTTCATCGGAGTCGGAATCCGAATAATCCTCATCGGAGTTCCACTCTCCATTGTGAGCCTCATTTTTGCCATCTTTGTGAAGCCTTTTGAAGAGCTTTTTCTTTGGGTTGAACTCCTTCTTCTTGAATGGTTTGCCTTTGTTGTCCTTCTTTGTGGGACATTGAGAAGCATTGTGTCCCTTCTCATTGCACTCATAGCAACGAATGTTGCTATATCGCTTCTTGTTGTCGAAAGATCGTTCCCTCTTGCTTGATCCTTGTCCTCCACTTCGATGTGGGTATCTTCTCATGAACCTCTTCATTCTCCTCACAAGGAGAGCCATTTCCTCCTCGGAGTCATCTTCTTCGTCCTCGGATTCTTCACTTGATACCGCTTTGGCCTTGAAAGCGGTGACCTTCTTGCCCTTGGAGGAGGATTGCTCCAAAAGCTCCTCCTTGTCCTTTTTGTACAACTCATTGGTAATTAAATTTCCTAATAGTTGCGTTGGGGTCATCTTTGGCAAATCGGGTGAGTTGAGGAAGAGAGTCACCAACATCTCATATTTTTCCGGCAATGCCCTAAGCATTTTTCTCACAACATCAAGATCGGTTAGTGACGTGCCGAGTCCCTTGAGCTCATTTACAATATTGTTCGAGCGAGAGTACATCTCATTGATACCCTCGTGTGGCAACATTGTAAATGTCTCATACTTGATCCTGAGCCGATGCAATTTGGCTTCTTTGACCGTGGATGTTCCCTCATGGATTTCCGAGAGGGTTGTCCAAATAGCATGAGCGGTTTCTAGGTTGCTCACCCTATTGAACTCATCCGCGTTCAATGCTCCAAATAATGCATTCATTGCTTGGGCATCTAAATGAGAGTTACGAGTGTCTTGATCCGTGAGATGTGATGGATCAAGTGGCATAACATAACCCTCATTTACTATTTTTCATATGCTCGGGCTCATGGCTTTAAGATAAATAGACATTCTAATTTTCCAATGTGAATAATTTGTGCCATCAAATTGTGGTGCCTTGCCTATTGCAATACCCTCGTTAGCCATCCTTTTCTCTCTAGACGGTTAAGTCTAAAAGAATGAGAGACCAAGCTCTGATACCACTTGTAGGATCAAGGATGACCGACTAGAGGGGGGTGAATAGGAGGTTGAGAGACCACGTGGAGGTAACCCCGGTTGTGTGATGAGTAATTGACACGTGTCCTATAAAGTCTGAGTTTGTTCAGGGTATTTTTATGCTAATTACCGATGTAGATATTTAATCATTTTGAGCGGTGCTGTGTAATGTATTTTCTTGTCGGTGATGACTGCAGAACTTTGAGACGGAGTCGTGGCGAGACACGGGTGATCGGACTAGGCACAGGCGGTGCTGAGGTCAGAGCGGTCGGGGTGTGTCGAAGACGGTGCAGACTCGAAGTGGTGCGAGAGCGTCTTGTGCAAGAGACGAGGAAGCTTCTAGGAAGGTGCAGGAGGGGCGTTTTGGAAAATACGCAAAGCTGCACAAACGGAAGCGGATTTTATATGTAAACCCATTAGTGGAGAGTTATTGTAACCTAATAGGTAAAATGTGAGTAAACCCATTAGTGGAGAGTGGTGTGACCTAATGGGTAAAGTAGGCTACTAGACCCATTAGTGGAGGCTATAAATAGATGTGCTCTCTAGGTGGAGAAGTGCACTTGAGAAAGAGATAGAAAGAAAAATGGGTATGAGTATTAGGTTTTTCTAATGCTTGTGCTCTTGGGAGAGAAATATTTTTGCAAGTTCTAGGGTTCTATTCTCTCCTTGTGTGTGTTCTTGGATGAGACATAGAAGAGTGATGTAAACATTCATATGTTATATTAATCATTCATCGCTCTTCGTCTCAATAAATCCTTGTTTGTGATGATCTTACCCTTCTTGTATTTTTATTTAAGTTCTTGATTTGCTTTTATTTTTGCTCCGTGATGGGAATATGCTTCAAGATCAGTTGATCGGTTCTATCCCAAGAGCAAAACAAAAGAGAGTTCATGGTGTTTTCTAGTCTACAATCTGCACTAGTTCTTGCTAATTTAGGCTTACAGTTTTTGTTATTGTTCTTGTTAAATCTGTAAGCTTTTCGGTAGCAAGGTTGGATTGGTACAGGTGATGTTCAGCAGATGCAAGTAGAGTCTCATCAGGTTGCTTTTTGGTTCGGTTTCAGAGTTGCAGCAATCTGTCTACCATCCGCTACGTGATGTTCTTCTTGGCTTGCTTTGCGATTTCCTCTCCTGTGCTTCTCTTGGTTCTGAGAGCGTTTGTGTCTCCTGTTCCTTTGTCTAAGCAGAGAACCTGCTGTTCATTCTTTCCAAAGAAGTTTTATTAGTTTAATTTGCTACCGCTTTTACCGTCTTGGTACTCTTGGTTTCAAGTGTTTGTTCGACTGCTTGGTGCAGTGCTTGTGCTTGGTTCTTGTGATTTCTTCCTTGTCTTAAGCCGAAAGAAACAGCAACAGACTTACACCTTCTTGCTGTTCGGTTAATGCTAGGAGCAGTCACTCGCTTTTCTTGTGATCTTGTGTTAAGCAGCAGCCCCATTCCTTTTCTGTGTACAGCCAGCAAGTGTTGTCTTTGTTTGGCTAGTGCTAGCTGTAGCTCTCTGATTCGATCTTCTGTAGTTCTTGGTAGCAGTAGCAGTGATCGGTTTAGTGCTAAGAACAACCTGTTCGGCAGTAGTACTTTGCAGCGATTCCTGTGCAGTTTTGAGTGTTAGGTTGTCTACCCCAAGGCTGCTAATCCTTCATGCTTTTTGGCTACAGACCCTGTTCATTTTCGGTTCTTGCTGGTCTTGCTGTCAATGTGTGTGTTTAGCTTTCTCGGCCAGCATGCACAGTAGCAGCGACTATTTTCTTTTGTTCTTTTCGGATAAGTGTCTCCAGAAAAAATTCTATTCGGATGCATCAGTTTAATTGCTGTCTTATTGTGGTTGGTAGCTGCTATTTAGTTCTGTTTTTCGGTTCTTTTCCTGCTGTGTTTGGGTATTTCTTTTGTTCTCTTTAATTAGCAAAATCAATTTGCAGATCTGTCCTTCTTTGTCCGTGGGTCGGTCAGTCCCCCTTTGCCGAACAACTCTGCTTCTTTGGTCGGTTGCAAGTTGTAGCTAGCGATGTATTCTGATGGTTAATCTCTATTGGTGTTCGGGTGTTTGTCCTGTTCAACTGCAGCAAATGAACTGCATTTGATTTGTTTCTTCTGTTCACATTTTCAGCGCTATTTTTTTGTAGCAGTATATTCTCTGTTTAGGCGGCATAATTATTCACTGTTTTAATCTAGTTTCGTTTTTTTGGAGCAAGACAGCAAAGCAATTAATCCTTAAAGTTTTTAATGTGTTTATTTTCCTTCATAAGCTTTCTAGCTATTGGAGGAGAATTTCTATTTCATAGCTTCTATAGCCTTAGGAGAGGGTAATTTTGTGTAAGACTTGTGGGCAATTTCTTGGAACCAGTTTTTCTCTAAATCTTGTAGTTTCTTACTTCATAGCAATCATTGCTATCGGGGGAGAAATTAGAAGTGAATTTTTGGGCGATTTTAAAAAGGCACCATTCACCCCCCCCCCCCCTCTATTGCCGTTTCCGATCCTTCAATTGGTATCAGAGCCGGTTAGCTCTAATTAATAGATCTTAACCGGTCTCAAGAGCCATGGCGACGGATAAGTACTCGACCAAGCCGCTTTGTTTGATGGCATCGATTACCCATACGGAAGAGCGAATGGAGACATATATCCAGGCCAGGGGTATGCCATCTCGCGCAAGGTCAAGACCCGCTTTGTTGTTCTGCCGATGAGAACATCAATGCTAATAACATGGCCGATGTTGAGGCAAATGCTAAGGCAAGGAACATTATAATCCGTGGTCCGAGCAGAGCGAATTTGATCGCATCTCTCATCTCACGTCGGCGCCCGACATCCGGGTGACCCTCGGCGCATATCATGAGGTACCACCAGATTAAGACGGTTCGACAGGATCAGTTCAAGCGAGATTACAACAAGTTTGAAATGCTCGCTGACGAGTCCTTAGATGAGTGTTTTGCGCATTTTCACAAAATTCTGAGCAACCTCCGAGCGGTCGGTCTCACATACTCCGACTCGGATAACGCTCGACAGATGCTCACTACACTCGATCTGCGTGTTTGGGAGATGAAAGTGACTACCATCAAGGACACCACGGACCTCTCGACTTTGACTCTTGATGCGCTGTACTCGCGTCTCAAGACTCATGAGATTGACATTGTCTCTCGCAAGTCGAAGTCACAGTCGATGGCCCTAGTCACCGATCCCGGTTCAACTTCTGGTCTTTCTTCTGATTTGCCGTATGGATTCTCCTTCGCTGCTCTGTGACATAGCGATGATCGATTAGAGCAGCTCGAGGATGAGCAACTGGCCCTCCTAGCTCGGAAGTTTTCCCATGCTTACAAGAGGAGGAGGGACAGAAAGAGGGGAGGACCTGTCATTTGTTTCGAGTGTGGTGGCCCTAACCACATTCGGGCAAATTGCCCTAAGGCGGTGAAGAGCAAGAACGACTACGGCGGTGTAAGCAAAACGACTACATCGACAAGAACCGCAACAAGAAGCCCCAGTTCACGCTCAAGGCAAGAAGAAGTTCCGCAACTTTGGCAAAGCCAAGAAGCTCTTCCACCGCGTTCTCATCGCCTTCGGCGACGCCGACTTCAGCGACGCGGCGACAAGGATGATCAAGATCCCAAGGACGGCGACGACTTCATCGGCATGTGCTTCATGGCCAACGACAACGGCGTCGGCAATGAGCTCTCAAATGACTCCGATGAGGTAGATCCTCCTACGACCAGCTCTATCTCGCATTTACGAAGTTAGGAAAGTTCTATGCTAAATCTAGAGCTAGGGTTGTGGATCTTGAGAAGGAAGTAGAGAGATCGTCACGGAGTTTACTTCACTTATATCTGCTCCTCCCGTGACGAATGTGATGTATGTTCTTCTTTGCTTAGAGATATGGAAAAGCTAAGGACCTCTCATGATAGTTTGACTTCTGAGCTTGATTTGCTTAAGGTGAAGAATGATAGTCTGCTTGCTGAACTAGAAATGAGTAGGGTTGCTTCTATTTCCTCTAATATTCAGACTACTTCTTGCACCTCATGTGAGGATAAGGATAATGCTTTTAGAGGTCTTTACACTATGTTTATTGATCTGCCTGAAACTTGTGAAAATTGCAATAACTTAAAAATGAACTAAAAAAGAGCAGATCATAAAATTGCTGAATTGCATGCTTCTTTGATTGAGCCAAGCGCTTCATGTTTAAATTGTCCTAAATTAATCTATGAACTTGAATCTGTTTCTAAACAATTCCAAGAAATGATTGATTACAACAAGAAAATAGCTAAATATGCTTCTAAGGACCCTGTTAGCTCACCATGCAAAAATTATGATAAACTAAAATCTGACTTGATTGTTTTGGAAGAAAAATATGTGAAGCTAACTAAGGATTTACTAGAGAAGCCACAATCATGTTGTAATGTGTGTGCTGGTGTTGGGGAGAAGCCCAAGGGTAAGGTAGAGACGCCTAGCAACGGAGCCAACTTTGCTAGTAGTAGGGTGTCCCATCAGTCGTGTGCGTGCACAAGCCATTCTTTCCTCTACTGTTAGTTCTTCTTCTGCTTCCTTACCCTCTGCTGTTCCCCCTTCTCCCTGCTCTTCTTGCACCTCTCTCTTTCGGGAGTGTCAGTATCTTATGAACACTCTCGAGAGATTTGTAGGAGGCAAGAAGAAACTCAATCTTATTCTAGACCAATCTAAGATTTGTAGATTTAATCAAGGTCTATGATATGATTTCTATGAGGACATGAGGAAGCATCCACCTGCCGTGCTCAGACCCATAGCACCAGGTGTGATCGAGACTGAGCCTAGGACTGAGAAAGTCAAATTTAAATTTGCGGACTTTGTCCAAGGGATTTCTGACAGCAAGGTGATTCCACCTGCAACTTCGGCCTCTCACAGGGTGAAGTTTCATTGCACCTTCTGTCAGAAGGATGGACATATGATCGATCGATGCTTGAGCGTGCGAGATTGCGCGAGAGAGACCGTGTTGCAGCTCTTAGGTGTATTCGTGGTCAGCCCGGACCTTGAGTGCACCTAGGACCAAAGACGAGGTCTAAGGTTGCTCTTATTGATGCTTTTGGGCAGCATCGAGGACTTAGTTTTCTAGTTCTTCCGATTTTCGTCCTCGATTTGCCCAGTCATGATATCCGCCGTCCCGAGGTAGATCTCGTTTCCATCGAGATAACTACCCGCGCGAGATCGCGTGTTGTTGGTACTCCGACTCGCTCTCCGTGCGATCGGACCCAAAGAACGACTTGGGTCTGCTCTTAGACTTTACGCTTTGAGTGACGAGGCGTAGGGTAGATAGAGGTCGGTCATGTTTGACTACTTCATCGCTCGGCGTGTTATTGATATTGGGTGCCAAAATCATCGTTGATTTACCCCAATCACGAGACTTTACTCTTTGTTTGACTCAGGTTCGCCGGGCAGGGAAGGGAAAGATTTGGCTCGTAGACTCCGGGTGTTCACGACACATGACCGGAGATTCTCGTTGGTTTTCTTCCCTTGCCCGTGCTCCAGATGATGAGACGATCACCTTCGGAGATGCTTCATCTGGGCGTGTCATCGCCAAAGGTACAGTTGCGCATTAATGAGTCTTTTGTTTTAAAAGATGTTGCCTTGGTTAGTAAGCTGCGGTATAATTTGCTTTCGTTTCTCAGCTTACCGATGACGACTTTGAGGTGAGCTTTAAGAAAAACAATTGCAAAATTCTTGATTCTTGGCGATCGGTTTATGGGATTTCGTTTTGGGAGGATCTTTCGTGCTGATTTTTACGAGTCTTACGTGATCCTCTCGGTGTTTAGTTGCTTCGATTCCCGCGACCTCTCTTTCGGCATAGGAGACTTGGTCATATTGGATTTGATTATTTGACCGAGTTAGCGCCACGATCTCATTCGTGGTGCGCGAAGCTCAAGATGGTCAAAGATCTTGTTTGCGCTCCTTGCCGCACGGCAAGATGGTTGCCGCTTCCCATCCTCGGTCCACGATCCACGATGACCGATGCTCGGGACATTGCTCCACATGGACACGATTGGACCAGCTAGAGTGCGATCGGCGGGAGGGAAGTGGTATGTTCTTGTCGTGGTCGATGACTTCTCGAGGTACTCTTGGGTGTTTTCTTAGCCTCGAAGGATGAGGCGTTTACACATTTTCGAGTCCATTCAGAGGCTTTCTATTGAGCTTCCGGGTGCCTTACGAGCGATCCGTAGTGACAATGGCACGGAGTTCAAGAATTCCTACTTTGAGAGGTTTTGCGATGAGTCAGGTGTAGAGCACCAGTTCTCTTCTCCATACGTCCCCCAACAAAATGGCGTTGTGGAGAGGAAGAACCGTACCTTGGTCGAGATGGCCAGGACGATGCTTAATGAATATTCTACACCTAGGAAGTTTTGGGCTGAGGCAATAGCCACCGCGTGCCATGTTTCAAACAGAGTCTTTCTGAGGGCACACTTGCATCGCACTTCTTTTGAGTTGAGATACGGGCGAAAGCCCAGCGTATCTCATTTTCGTGTTTTTGGTTGCAAGTGTTTTATTCTGAAGTCCGGGAACCTAGATAAATTCGAGTCACGTTCCTGTGATGGAATTTTTCTGGGTTACTCGACTTTTTCGCGGGCGTATAGGGTCTGGAACTGCGAATCTAGTAAAATGGTAAAGACCTGCGAGGTGACCTTCGACGAGGCGGTCAGGGACTAGGCCCGACATCTCGAGTTGATGAGAGCAGTCCAAGCCCATCTTTGTGGATGATGAGGAGGATGAAGATGAGGGTTGTCTACCCGATCCAGTTTCTCCTCCCCTTGAGGTGCCTGCTTCCACCACCGTACCTCAAGGAGATCAGCCCATTCCTTCTGCATCCTCAGGAGCTAGTGGCTCTGTCCCTACGTCATCAACTCATGAGATAGAGGCCACTACTTCTTCTCATCCAGGACCTCCCCATCATATCCAGAAAGCTCATCCTTCAGAGCAGATAATTGGAGATCTCTTTGAGCGTGTTACACGCTCAAAGTCCGCATGTCTCACTACATCTCCACTCTGCTTTCGTTGCCTCTTTTGAGCCCAAGGATGTTTGTCATGCTCTATCTGATGAGTCTTGGGTCAATGCCATGCATGAGGAGTTGGAAAATTTTGAGAGAAACAAGGTCTGGTCGCTTGTCGAGCCCCCGCGCGGTCACAATATTATTGGGACTAAGTGGGTGTTCAAGAACAAGCAGAGCGAGGATGGAGTGGTTATTCGGAACAAGGCTAGGCTGGTAGCTCGGGGTACTCCCGGGTTGAGGTCTAGATTTGAGGAGACCTTTGCCCAGTGCGGACTTGAAGCCATTAGAATCTCGCTTGCCTTTGCGCTTCTAAGGGTTTCAAGCTTTACAGATGGACGTCAAGAGTGCCTTTCTCAATGGCTTTATTGAGGAAGAGGTCTACGTTCGACTGACCTCCGGTTTGAAAACCCCAAATACCCAAACCATGTCTTCAAGCTTTCCAAAGCTTTGTATGGATTTAAGCAGCCCCTAGAGCTTGGTATGAGAGGCTTAAGTCCTACTGTTGAGTCATGGTTTTGAGATGGGTAAAGTAGACAAGACCTTGTTCATTCGCGGCATGGCACCGATCTTCTGCTCGTCGGTTTATGTGGATGACATCATCTTTGGTGGCTCCTCACATGCTCGTTTCTCGCCCGATGTCATGAGCTCGGAGTTTGAGATGAGCATGATGGGCGAGTTGAGCTTCTTTCTTGGCTTCGGATCAAGCGGACTCGGGAGGGTACTTTCTTGCATCGGGGCAAGTACACTCGAGACCTCTGAGCGCTTTGACATGAGTGATGGCAAGCGGTATCTACTCCGATGGCGACAACGACTTCACTTGATCCAGATGAAGATGGCGAGCCCGTTGATCAGAAGGAGTTGAAGCATGATCGGTTCCCTCTTATACCTCACCGCCTCGAGACCGACATACACTTCTGCGTGTCCGCGTGTGCTCGATTCGAGCTTCTCCTCGCGTATCTCACCGCCAGACGGTGAAACGCATCTTTCGGTACCTGCGAGCTACCATTGACTATGGTATCTGGTACTCTTCCTCATCTTGTCTTTCCCTTCGAGCCTACTCCGATGCAGACTTTGCTGGTTGTAGGATAGACAGGAAGAGCACTTCTGGCACCTGTCAATTCATTGGCACTTCTCTTGTTTCTTGGTCATCTAGGAAGCGATCAGGTTGCCTGATCCATCGCAGAGGTCGAGTGCGTTGTTGCCGCCGATTCTTTGCAACCGATACTCTGGATGGTTTCGACCCTGCGGGACTTTGGGTTAGTTATAGACAGTGTTCCACTCTTTTGTGATAACACTTCTGCTATTAACATTGCTAAGAACCCAGTGCAGCACTCTTGGACCAAGCACATCGATATCAGATATCATTTTCTTAGAGACCATGTGGAGAAAGGTGATATAGTGCTCCAATTTGTGGAGAGTGACCACCGGTTGGTGATATCTTTACCAAACCATTAGATAGCTCTAGGTTTTAGATCCGAGGAGAGCTTGGGGTGGTTTGTCCTTATGGACTGTTATGAGGGGAGCTTTATGTTTCTTGCTTTTATTATATTGATTATGCTCTTACTCCTTTCTGTGCATAGCATTCGGGGTGCATTGGAATTAGTCCTTCTAGCATAGGTTAGAGTGGTCTTCTTGTCTAGTCGCTTAGACTTCTGCTCTTATCTTATGATTCTAGGATGCTGCTTATTAGCTGTTTCTTATCTCACTAGGTTGAGCTCACTCACGGCTTGTAGGTTCTCACCGAGGTTGGGCCATCCTCGGGTAGGCAGTGCGTGTTTGCTCTCTAGTGTGTGTGCTAGACAGTCAGCTGATAGTCCTGAGTCATATGGGGTAGACGAGAGTCTGTCTAAGCCATAATATCATCTACATCTTATCTATGCTTTAAGGACTACCCGTTTGGATTTTCTTTGCCAGCTTCTTGTTTTATTGCTTTGGTTCAGGGGGAGTTCATTTGGGAGCTTCTAGATATTAATTTTGACTTAACTCAACTTGAACTAAAAGTGCATCTCATGTTGAGGGGAGCTAGATTTTATTGCATTTCAGTTTGCATTGTAATATAACTACATGGAGCCTTGATTATTATCCAATTATGATCTGTTTACAATTCATTACATCTTGCCATGATATGTGTTTACTTGCTAGATTTATCATGACTATATATGTGTAGTTTAGACTTTGCCATGATAAGTTGATTAAAAACTGCACAACATGAATTAATTCATGTCATGGTAGTTCTTGAGACTAGTCTACTTTTAGTTATCCTTTTATGATTCCGGCCATGTCAAATAGGTTGAGTTGAATCTTGAAACTTTGTTGAGCTTTAGATTGAGCTATGTTAATTCTTTTGTGAAGCATGAATTATCATTAACTCCTTGGTCTAAGGACTAATTGCAACAAAAGCAAAATGATCTCTTTTTGTGCGAAAAAAACTGATCTCTCCAATTCACTCTCATGAGACGGCTTGCCATTGCACTAGACATGAACTCAGGGGGAGTTTTGGTTGACCAAGATCATTTCCTTAAGCTTCTCGCTTGGAGTGATCGCATAAGGCTTGAGATCTAGCACATGGCAAAGCAATTAAAAATTGTGAAAATGGTTGAAGCTTAGGAGGCAGTTGTGGATGGCTCCTAGTCCAGGACTTGCTTTGCTAAGATAAACCAAATGTGATTTTCAGAAAAAGTCATTTGTGCTAAATTGCTTATTTACAAAAAGACCAATTACATGAACAATTGAATAATTCTTGAACTTGTAGCCCTCTAACCTGGCTCAATTTTAGCTTCTTAATTTCACTTAGATTATTTGACATGGCTTGCATCATCTTTGGACACCTTTAGCTAGACAAATATCATGTTTGACTCACATATTATGACTTAATTGGCTTAGCTTTTCTATACATAAATCGTCCTGATCTTGATAGCATGCTTGTGTATTATGGCTTGGTGTAATAATCCTAAGATCATTTTGGATAATCTTCATGGCTCCAAATGCGTAAAATAAAGAACACACAAGTCCTTTCATACTCTCGTGCATTTTGATGAATTTATTGCCAAAAGGGGGAGAAGTTTGGAGAAAAAGCCTTCTGGAGTTTTGTAGAAAAAATTTGCTCTTTAAATTTCTGCTCCAGTTTTCTCTTTTGTCGATATGGTCTTGAGTTTCTTTGATTTTCTTTTAGACCATATTTGACTCTCAAACTCAACTTTATGCTTTTTCTGTGTTTGTCAATATACTCATCAAGTGGGAGATTGAGAGACCATGTGGAGGTAACCCCGGTTGTGTGATGAGTAATTGACACGTGTCCTATAAAGTCTGAGTTTGTTCAGGTATTTTTATGCTAATTACCGATGTAGATATTTAATCATTTTGGCGGTCTTTGTGTAATGTATTTTCTTGTCGGTGATGACTGCAGGACTTTGAGGCGGAGTCGTGGCGAGACACGGTGACCGGACTAGGCACGGCGGTCTTGAGGTCGAGCGGTCGGGTGTGTCGAAGACAGCGCAGACTCGAAGTGGTCGCGAGCGTCTGTGACAAGAGGCGAGGAAGCTTCTAGGAAGGTGCGGGAGGCGTTTTGGAAAATACGCAAAGCTGCACAAGCGAAGCGGATTTTATATGTAAACCCATTAGTGGAGAGTTATTGTAACCTAATGGGTAAAATGTGAGTAAACCCATTAGTGGAGAGTGGTGTGACCTAATGGGTAAAGTAAGCTACTAGACCCATTAGTGGAGGCTATAAATAGATGTGCTCTCTAGGTGGAGAAGTGTACTTGAGAAAGAGATAGAAAGAAAAATGGGTATGAGTATTAGGTTTTTCTAATGCTTGTGCTCTTGGGAGAGAAATATTTTTGCAAGTTCTAGGGTTCTATTCTCTGCTTGTGTGTGTTCTTGGATGAGACATAGAAGAGTGATGTAAACATTCATATGTTATATTAATCATTCATCGCTCTTCGTCTCAATAAATCCTTGTTTGTGATGATCTTACCCTTCTTGTATTTTTATTTAAGTTCTTGATTTGCTTTTATTTTTGCTTCGTGACGGGAATATGCTTCAAGATCAGTTGATCGGTTCTATCCCAAGAGCAAAACAAAAGAGAGTTCATGGTGTTTTCTAGTCTACAGTCTGCACTAGTTCTTGCTAATTTAGGCTTACAGTTTTTGTTATTGTTCTTGTTAAATCTGTAAGCTTTTCGTTGCAAGGTTGGATTAGTCACAGTCTTTGTTCGGCGGATGCAAGTAGAGTCTCATCGGGTTGCTTTTTGGTTCGGTTTGGAGGTGCGACAATCTGCTACCATCCGCTCAGTGATGTTCTTCTTGGCTTGCTTTGCGATTTCCTCTCCTGTGCTTCTCTCGATTCTGGCAGCATTTGTGTCTCCCTTCCTTTGTCTAAACAGAGAACCTGCTGTTCATTCTTTCCAAAGAAGTTTTATTAGTTTACCGCTACCGGTTTTCTTGTCTTGGTACTCTTTGGTTTCAAGTGTTTGTTCGATTGCTTGGTGCGGTGCTTGTGCTTAGTTCTTGTGATTTCTTCCTTGTCTTAAGCGAAAGAAACAAAGAATGCACTTACACCTTCTTGCTGTTCGGTTAATGCTAGGAGCGATCACTCGCTTTTCTTGTGATCTTGTGTTAGCGGCAGCCCGTTCCTTTTACGTATGCGGCCGGCAAGTGTTGTCTTTGTTTGGCTAGTGCTAGTGTAGCTCTCGATTCGATCTTACGTAGTTCTTGGTAGCGATGCGATGATCGGTTTAGTGCTAAGAACAACACTGTCGGCGAGAGTACTTTGCGCGATTCTGTGCGATTTTGAGTGTTAGGTTGTCTACCCCAAGGTCGCTAATCCTTCATGCTTTTGGCTCACAGACCTGTTCATTTTCGGTTCTTGCTGGTCTTCTTTGTCAATGTGTGTGTTTAGCTTTCTCGGCAAAGATGCACGATGGCAACGACTATTTTCTTTTGTTCTTTTCGGATAAGTGTCTCGAGAAAAATTCTATTCGGATGCATCAGTTTAATTCTTTGTCTTATTGTGGTTGGTAGTTGCTATTTAGTTACTGTTTTTCGGTTCTTTTCTGCTGTGTTTGGGTATTTCTTTTGTTCTCTTTAATTAGCAAAATCGTTTTGCAATGATCTGTCCTTCTTTGTCGGTGGGTCAGTCAGATCCCCTTTGCGAACAACTCTCGCTTCTTTGGTCAGGTTGCAAGTCAGTAGCTAGCGATGTGTTCTGATGGTTAATCTCTATTGGTGTTCGGTGTTTGTCTGTTCAAGCTGCAGCAAATGAACCGCATTTGATTTGTTTCTTCTTCACATTTTCAGCGCTATTTTTTTGTAGCAAGATATTCTCTGTTTAGGCGCATAATTATTCACTGTTTTAATCTAGTTTCCGTTTTTTTTTGGAGCAAGACAGCAAAGCAATTAATCCTTAAAGTTTTTAGTGTGTTTATTTTCCTTCATAAGCTTTCTAGCTATTGGAGGAGAATTTCTATTTCATAGCTTCTATAGCCTTAGGAGAGGGTAATTTTGTGTAAGACTTGTGGGCAATTTCTTGGAACCAGTTTTTCTCTAAATCTTGTAGTTTCTTACTTCATAGCAATCATTGCTATCGGGGGAGAAATTAGAAGTGAATTTTTGGGCGATTTTAAAAAGGCACCATTCACCCCCTCATTGCCGTTTCCGATCCTTCAGAGGTTTTAAAATTCTTAACTAAATTAAACAATTATGGTCTAGCTAATCACTAAGCAATCAAATATGTGATAAGCAATTCTACACAAAGACAATAATCCTAGGCAATTGACAATAAGCAATAAAGAGCAATAGACAATCATAATGACACTTGATGTTTTTACCGTGGTATCGGAAACTTGCCGGTTTCCACTAATCCATGTTGAGGTTAGCCCGGACGAATCGGATCGGCTCCACGAATTAAGCCGAAACACCTCGATTACTATTGGCAGCTCTTCCTCCACTCCGGAGTTGGTGAGCTCCACACCAATCACAAGCTTGCTCGGGCTTCTTCACAATCTTCCTTGAAGAAGTCACCGGCTATCGATCTTCCCGCCGTCTAGGTACCGGCAAGCACCAAGAGAATAGACCTCCGAGTTCGCTTGACGGCGCTTGAGTGCACTAAGGATCAACTAGCAATGAATGCACTCAAAAACTCTCCACTAGCTCAAAACGAATGCTATAGAGTGCAAGGAGAGTGGAGTGAATGCTCTTGGCCTTAAATGAGTTCAATGAAACTTGACAGCTTTGCCTAAGTGCGGTGGGGGTGTATTATAGCCTCACCAACCAAAACTAGCCGTTGCATCAAATTTCTCTGAAAAATCAGGAAATCGTACTACGCCGTTGTAGGTGCGGTACTACCGATTTTTTATGTAGTAAATAGTAACGGCTATGTCGGCGATCGTAACTAGCCGTTGGATTTTAGTGCGGTACTACGCATCTTGACTACTCTGCTGAGAGGTGCGATACTACCGCGACTCGGTTATACCGCCATGCAAATATCGGTACTACCGATTTACGAGAGCTAAGTGATTCTTGGGAACCTTACGAAAAAATATTCGACAATCGGTACTACCGCATTATCATGCGGTACTACCGCAACGCCGGTACTACCGCCTTTCATTTTTCGGTACTCTGACTTCCGAGAGATGAAGTCCCAAGAAAGTGCTTCTGGAAAAAGCGTCGCAATAAATCGGTACTCTAGTAGTGCGGTAGTACCGCAGATTTATACGTCGGTACTACCGCCTTGTGGTAGTACCGTGAGGAGTCTTGATGCTACCGATTTTCTGAGAAAGCACAGTGAGTTTTTAAACACATTTTCAAATGCATGCATGATCCTAGATTGATCCATTGTGCACCCAAACATGCTATCAAGCTACTTTCAATGATCCCTCTTAATAGTACGGCATCTATCCTATAATCCGGTCTTCCACCTTTTCTCCTAAGACCGGTAAACTGAAAAAGAGATCCTAAATTTTATTTACCTCAGTCTTGAACATTCTTGAGTTTCAAATCTCCTTTGTAGCTTATTCTTCACCTTTGCATACTTGTGAGACTTTTAACTATACGAACTCAACACACATGTTAGTCCCATATTCGTAATTTGTCATTAATTACCAAAACACTAATCTAGGGGCCTAGATGCTTTCAACTGGCGGCTACACTAGGGGCCCCACCAGGGCATGGAGCGCCAATCGCGCCTCGCTACGTGTCTGCTCGGCAGTTTAGGCAGTATGACCGGCGACATTTCTGCCTTCGCGGTGCAGCCTCGGCTCCGCTCCCGACACCGACACGCACCCGCGCGAGGCCCCCCGCACGTTCGGAAGCACCATCGCCAAAGGAGCCTGCCGCAGCCCGGCCGCTCGCACGTCTACGGCATCCCCACCAAGCCGCACGCCACATGCGACACCGCCAATGGCCCGCCGACCCGTCTTCCGTGAAGCCTTCGTCTCAGCGGGCGACCGACTCGCCCGGCGCTATTTTATTTGCCGCAGCCACAAAGACACCACACACAAGCCACGCCAAAGGGCGCCCCCTTTTGCTCTAATGGCTCGGGACAGCCCTGGCGTTTCCTGCACTCTATACTTCTTCAAGTTTACTACAACCGTTTTACTATTCTAATGTGCCCCGTGCCTTTGTGCAGACGCCAGGTTGCACGCAGCGCTGACGCGGCAGGTCACTTGGTCCAAGTACGCGCTCACCCGGCGCACCCACCAGGAATGCGGGACAACACAGGACGCGTCGGAGTCGACCCCCCGTGCTGCCACCGCACATCCGTGGCCCGACGAAGCACGATCGCCCCAACTTGCGCCGGCAACACGCCCCCACAAGCATATTGCTCCAAGTTCGGAGACGATCTTGTTCTCGTAAATAGGCGCCGGAATCGACGAAGCCCTCTTTATGAGAACAAGACCATCGCAGAGCATGGAAGCACAGCGCGCAAGTCTGGGAAGCACGGTGCTTCACCACGGCCATCTATATACAACAGCTTCCCGTTGGGAAACGTAACCGACGGGAGTCAGACCGGCGCAATCATGGCGCATGCGCGCGCCGTTTCAACTTGCCACTCCCGTGTATCACTCCCGCAACGGCAAGATCCTCGCCTTCGTGAAGCTGCCCAGCCCCGTCCTCGGCAAGGTCTCCGCACCCCCGGCGAGGTTGCAGCAGGCACCGGGGCCCCACATCGGAAGGCGGGCATCCACACCGACCACCGCAAGCCTAGCCGCTCGACCCGCGCTCAACGATGCGGAATGCGGCCCCGGGCTTCGAGGACGTTACACAGCCCGGCGGTCCACCCCCTTCACGCGAAGAGCCGTAAATCTTCTTGCCAGCTCAAGAACATACCTTCTTCCTTCCACAAACATGCACAGAGCCGCTCAATCGACGCCAGCCCCACCGCATGTTCGTGAGAGGAAGAGGCACATTCTTGAGATGAGCCCCCCAACCCCAGCAACGGTTCACCGCACTGCTGCGGCTGTATATATACAGCCGCTCCCCGGAAGTGCAATCGATGGGAATCCAACCGACGCGGCAGCACTAACGGAAGCCCAACCGACGCGGTCGCTCGCCACAATCGTCGAGCTCTCAGCCTTCGCAGCGCCGATGTGATTCCGCCCGCAGCTGTATGGAGCAAGACTCCGACAATGGCTTTGCTGCGAACCTCCGGTTTCGGCTCCGCTTCGCCCACAAACACACGACGTCACAGGCCGCAGGGACGGAGGGGCCAAAGGCTTTCAGCGGCATGGCTTCGGCTGTGAAGCCCTTCACCATGAGAGGCTCTTGTTGTAGGGGTGGCCCCTACCTAAACCCAGCTAGCCTGTTGAGAACTATGTACTAAGGAAGGTTTCGTGCTACAGTCCTGGTGGTAAAGGTGTACGTGTATATATGACGATATCGAGTCTTGGGAAAGAAGGAGAGGTCATTTGTTTACCTAACTCTCCACCACCTCTCTCTCTGTTTGGTCTATAGCCACAACAGTTACCATTCTCTAAACCACCACATGCACATCAAAAGATCAAGTAACTATCTCAAACACAAATTCCATACACTTGACTCACGTTAGTCAAAATGATACATTATGCAATCCAACCCAACCCAACAATGGCACTCTTGTCGTGCACACACTCAACTAATTCAAAAACTATTTTCACTATTCTCTAGCCATACTCAACTAATTCAAAAACCGCACTGGTCAAACTGTCAACTATTGGCCGGTCTGATCGCTTGATAACATTAAAAAATACCCTTTCTAGAATTTCGTTTAAATTTTATCTAGTTTCAGCTTCAGTTTCCAATTTCAGTAGCATCAAGTGCAAATTTACCCTCAAACAAACCTAGCTGTCCTGTGAGGCTGGACAGGAACTAGCGAAGAAGAAACATGGACTCCAGAACTCCTTTCCTTTTGTTGTGAAGTTGCAAGATGCAATCGCATGAGGACCCCTTATTCACCTTTTTTTAAAAGAAAAGAACGATATCTTATTAGTACTAGTAGCCTAGCAGGTAGTATAATAGAATCCCGGCTCCAAGAACAAGCGAGCTACTACTAGGTCAGCAGCAGCCATGAGCAAGGAAAACAAACAACACTCTCGAAACATCGACGCACCAAATCGGGCCGCCCTTTTTCTAGTGGATATCCATTGGGCTGCCCACGAAAAGCCACGTTGCGCGGTTGGGCCGGTAACCGACCGGACGAGGACGCACCAACCACCGCATCCGCATGCAGCGGAATTGACCCCAACTCGGCGTCTCCGGCCGTCCCCCACTTCCCACCTCGTCGGCCCCGTCCGGAAGTGGTAGTTGGCATGGCAGTTGCTTTCCCGCGTGAAAAGAGGACGGTTGATGACAAGGCGATCGAGCTGGTGGCACTTGGCGAAGCAGCAAAGAAAATGGCAGCCAAAAAATATTGTGAGATGGGGGTGTCAAGTGTTTTTAAATTTTATTATCAGTAATCCAGCAGCATGTTCGTGTGAGACGACAGATTGATTGTGCTTTGTGTGGAAGCATTCTTGTTTCCTTCTTTTCTTTTCTTTTTTTTTTTTTTTTTTGCTTGCTGTCGTCATGGCTTGTAGCTGGTGCGACGAAGCGGTCAGTGCCGTGCCGTCTCTTGTGTAGCAGCTCTCGGGACGAACCTCCTCTTGCCAAAAGGCAATTGCGCCGAGAAAGTTACACGCACAGCGCATCGTGACGTCGTCATGCCTGCATTTGTGACACGAGAGCAGAGCAAACTAGTTGAACACTTGATTGGAACCAAGGACTGCATAGGGACGGACAACAGATAAAAAATGATTGGGACACCCGCATATTAAAAAAATAAGTGGAGACACTAATATATAGGTAGCATTCATAATAATAATGGTTTATAGTTTTTATTATAATTGAGTTAGCTTATTTTGTATAATTAAATTTAAAAATTTTAAAAATAGAATAATATGTTAAACCATCACGGACAATACAAAGAAATACGGAAAAAAACAAAACACAAAAAAAGCAAAAAAAAAAAGACAAAACATGAACAGGGAAAAAAGACAACGGTGGCTGAAAAGCGCTTTTGAGCGCAGTCATAAAAAAGGTAACAAATATATACTAGTAAATATCGTTTCGATTATTTTTATATAGTTATTGATGGCTCGACTGGAGGTATAAGTAGTTAAATATTTGGCTGCTCCATAGAAAAATAAAATTTGGTGTGGGGTCTGGCCCCACTCGGCCTTCTTCGGGTCCGTCCTAAGACTGTATGATCATATGTCTCGAAGCTCATGCAATGCAATGCCCTCCGTGCACGTAGGGTGTAGAACAGGTATGGCAATATAGAGGGGTCATCATAATTTTTCTTAAGTATTTATCGATCTTTATTTCGATAACTATAAGAAGACATGAAATTCAGACACAAATCACTCATATGAAAAGACTCAAGCAAAACAGAGAAAACCACCCTTGATGTGCCCAATCGATCAGACCAGATGGACAATATCGATCAGATCGGTTGAATAGTAGCAGTCAGCCCGAAACAATAAAATCATCATAGAAATAGTAAAAACAACACTATTTTAAAATAAAAAATTCATGAAACTTTTAATCCATAGATCCAAATAACTTAAAACTTAGCAGGAATCTTCTCTAGAATGTCACGAATTTATTCTAACAAACGATCGAGAGAATCGTTGTCAAAGTTGTGATTTTTTCATTTAAAAGAAGGTTGCACTAAAACCAAGCAAAAAATAAAATGGTGAAATTCCATGTGGGAATTTGGAGTGTTCTTCAATCAAGATCGTTCAGCCTTTCCACTGGAAATTGGGTGCACGATAGATCTTCGCTTGGTGGTCGGCGAAATCAACGCAAGTGTGTTTTGGCGGATTAAAGAGTGTTCGTCCCTTGCATTGGCATTGGAGGATCATTGCGATTCAACAAGACTCCACTTCAGTATCCATCCTAAAACGTCCGAGAAGATCGGTAAGCTCCACCCGTATCAAACACTTGTCGAACCCTAATGGATATTATCCACTTAGCACATATGAAAAATTTGTTAACCCCACACAACACAGATTTTACTCACACACTACACTTATATATGCTTTTTAAAGCACACAAACCCGAATCAGCTAAGTTCTTAGCCTTTGATCTAACTTGATCTTCTAAGTTTCTTCTTAATCTAAACCACTCTCCTAAGCACTACTCAAATACCACGGTTTTGATTCAAGTTAGTTTTTGATATTTTAGCCAACTCACCAAAATACCCTTTCTTGACACAATCTTCATCTTCCATTGTAAGCAATCGTCATGTTTGTTATGTGTAGGTGCACCACTGGCTTATCACGTATCGGCAAGTCTCTCCTATCTCGGTTTCACCGGACTATACCTCAGTTAGACCGACCAAACCACATGATTCAATCCGTTGCTCGAACCTCTCTTCAAAGCACATAACATAGATTTTACTTCACACACTACACTTATATATATTTTTCAAAGCACATAAGCCCGAATCAGTTAAATCCTTAGCCTTTGATCCAACTTGATCTTCTAAGTTTCTCCTTGATCTAAACAACTCTCCGAGCACTGCTCAAATGTCATGGTTTTTATCTAAGATAGTTTTCGTATTTTTGGTCAACTTACCAAAATACCCTTTCTTGATGCGGACTTCATCTTCCTTTGTAAGTAATTGCCATGTTGGTCACATGTAAGTGCACCACTGGCTTATCATGTATCGGTAAGTCTCTCTGTTCGACTTTACCGGATCTTATTTGGACCAACCAAGCCACATGGTGTAGCCTGTTGCTCGAACCTCTCTTCAATATTACTCGTCTTTCTCACGCTATACTTGAGCTCAACCATCTCACCCAGTATCGTTGATCGTTTTGGGTTCAGCTCCACTATGAGCGTAGGCTCGATTCTCATTGTAGACCATGGTTAATTCCAAGAGACCCTATACATCCAAATACAAAGAAATCGTTTTTCAGCACAAGTTCTTCATAACTTGACCTACATTAGCTGTAACATACATTATGTAACATGTATATACTAACTTAAGTCAAATCAAATAACCCAAGACTCAATTTCCCATAAATCCCACAATTAAACCGAATTGAACACCTCTACTGGTCTAACCGCATGCCCTAATCGATCAGTCTGGTCCTTCGCAACGATCATACCAGTTTTGGTTACATAAACACTAAAAAATTTTGAACTTTGTAAAATTTAAATTTTTTACTTCTCTAAAATAGCAATAATTTATCACAACATAACCCTAGACCTTCTCGCGTACTTCTTCCAGGGGATTTCCATCTGAGATGCCGAAAATGTTTTTTCAACTTTTGTTCTTACATTTAGCTGGGTCGTGCTAGTGACAGTACCCAATTACCAAAGTTAGTCAATCCACAACCACCAAAAAAATGGAATTTATAGTGACTGCTTAAACTTGGACCAGAGAAAAGCTTTTGCGGTTACATAAGGCCCACTTCAAATTGCTACGGATTCTGACTTCTAGAAACTAAAAGTTACTGGAACGCGTGGGTTT
Organism: Melocanna baccifera; assembly: GCA_036346265.1. NCBI lineage: Eukaryota > Viridiplantae > Streptophyta > Magnoliopsida > Poales > Poaceae > Melocanna > Melocanna baccifera. Next base: position 28,214,483 of record CM070677.1, on the reverse strand, counting down.
TTTATTTTCATCTTTTTTTAACTTTTTGTTTTTATTTTTTTATATTGTCTGTGATAAGATAACAATGGTTTTCTTTTTCTCTTATTTTTGACTTAAAAAAATACTAATAACTACAATAGTGTATTTGTAGTCAGAAGCTAACAATGAAGCCGGATCTTTTAAATCGGTTGGAGCGGTGCACTAGACTCACGAAACGTGGCGTTGCTGCTCCCATTACTCCCTTGCAGTTAAGGAAAACAGCAAATGCAGGCACGAGAAAGAAAACGTCGAGGCCTCCAAAACACAGCAGTTTCCTCTTCTTCTCCCCGTCTCTTCCTCGTCCTCTTCCCTTTTCACTTTGGATACTCCTCCCTTTTTCTTGTCTCTTTAGCGGGATCTGTACGTCAAAATCTGCATCTTTTGAAAATATTTCCTTTCTGACCGCTTCTTGAAGCAAATGTATCCGTCTTCTTCAAAAGCTTACCTGCTGCTTTTCTCCCCTGGTGCAGCAATTAATCCTTCTTTCTGCACTGCTCCAAGAAGCTCGTAAGTTTTCTTCCTCCTCCATTCTTCACGTGTGCCTTTCTTTCCTTCTCTCATCGTTTCTATCCATGACTATCTGTTTCATGAGTTTACGTAGGTTCTTAGAACAGGCACAACTCGATTTCGCCTACTAATTTGGTGTTAAAGCATGTGTTCTATTCTCCGAGTTAATTTATACATACAGGTGAAACAACTGACCGTTGTTCTTGATCACTAGTACTACCGTTTTGACAAAATTTTGTTCTTTTGATTCGGATGCTTTTCGGTTCACACCCAATAATCCCCAAAAGGACAGGGGAAAAAAGAGGAAAGAAACAGAGCGAGCGAGAGGAAACAACTGTATAATCTTCAAAAACAGTCCAAATCAGTTTCCTGCATTTACTATCTGTATCTTTTACCACATGCATCAAACAACGGTGATTCGATGATATCTCGATATGTTCATACATGCAATTCCCCAAGAAAAATGCACACGTTTCACATTAGCTTCTTATTTATCCTTGCATCGACAGAGGCTGAGGCCGTGACATCACAAGAAGCAGAGCAAGAAGAAGCAACCAAGAAGCGCGCGGACACTCGATCCATCCTCGTGTAGTCGGCGAGGCTGATCGCCGATCGGGATGGAGCAGCTCCGGCAGCTCGGCGAGGCGATGGGCAGCATCAACGCGCTCATGGCGTTCGAGCCCGACCTTCGCATCAACCCGCGCCAGTGCCGCCTCCTGGCCGACGCTTGCGAGCACGCGCTGCACACCGTCACCGGCGAGGTCCGCGCCCACCTCCGCTTCGACGAGCGCGGCACCAAGTGGCGCGCCCTCGAGGCCCCGCTCCGCGAGCAACACCGCGCCTTCCGCGACGTCGAGGGCTACGTCCGGCAGTGCCTCGACCCGCGCGGCAGCTGGTGGGCTCGCGCCGCGGCCATGGCGCACGGCACAGAGTGCGTCGAGCACCACCTCCATAACATTCTATGGTGCGTCGCCGTCGTGCTCGAGGCCATCGAGACCACCGGGGAGATGGCCGGCTCCGACGCGGACGAGCTCGCCAGGAGGCGGCTGGTGCTCGCCAAGAAGTACGACCGGGAAATGCTCGAGCCCAAGCTGTTCCAGCACGCGCTCGGCAAGCTATATTTGGTCTCCCAAGAACTCCTTGCTAGGATGGACGCGGCGTGGAAGGAGGACAGATGGGTGTTGTCGCAACTGCTCGACGAAATGAAGGACTCGGCGGCGCCGAAGCCCCTGACGAGGAACGAGCACCGGCTCGCCGAGCTCCTTGCCGCAACGAGGGGGAGGCTGCACCCGGCGTCCATTCTGCTTGGCGGAGACTACAGCGTTCGGAGGCGACTCGGAGGCGGCCTCAAGGAGGTGCAATGGATGGGGGAGAGCTTCGCGGTGAAGCATTTCATCGGGGACGCCGAGGCGGTCGGCGCCGAGGTCGCGCTCCTGTCGTCGGTGGCGCACCCGAACGTTGCGCACGCCACGTACTGCTTCCATGACGACGAGAGGAAGGAGTACTTCGTCGTCATGGACAAGCTCATGGTCAAGGACCTGGGTAGCTACGTCAAGGAGGTGAGCTGCCCGCGGCGGCGGGTACCGTTCCCGCTCGTCGTCGCCGTAGACATTATGCTGCAGATCGCGCGCGGGATGGAGTACCTGCACGCCAAGAAGATATACCACGGCGAGCTGAACCCGTCCAATGTGCTCGTCAAGCCGCGGCAACCGGACGGCGGCTACGTGCATGTCAAGGTCGCTGGGTTCGGGCAGCAGTGGGGCATTACAGCCAGCGCAAAAGCGTCTTCTAATGGCAATGCCAACGCCAATGCAAACGAAAACGACAACACCTGCATCTGGTACGCGCCGGAGGTGCTCAAGCCGGAGGGCGGCGTCGCCGACGCGGCGGCCGCCAGGTTCACCGAGAAGGCCGACGTGTACAGCTTCTCGATGATGTGCTTCGAGCTGCTGACAGGCAAGGTCCCGTTCGAGGACAACCACCTGCAGGGTGACAAGACGAGCAAGAACATCTGCGCCGGCGAGCGGCCGCTGTTCCCTTTCCAGGCTCCCAAGTACCTCACCGCCCTCACGAAGCGGTGCTGGCACACAGACCCGGCGCAGCGGCCGGCGTTCTCCTCCGTCTGCCGCGTCCTCCGGTACGTGAAGCGGTTCCTGGTCATGAACCCGGACCAGCAGGGCCAGGCCGACGCGCCCATGCCACCCGTCGACTACCTCGACATCGAGACGCAGCTGCTGAGGAGGCTCCCGGCGTGGCAGCGAGGCGAGGGGTCTCGCGTCTCTGACGTGCCGTTCCAGATGTTCGCGTACAGGGTCGTGGAGAGGGAGAAGACCACTGTGCACGTCAGGGACAAGGCCTCGGACTCGGGCAGCGAGGGGAACTCACCGTACGGCGACGAGAACGGGTTCGGGGCAATGTCGCTGGACGACGCTTCCTCCGTCTCGAACGGCACCGTGCGGTCGCTGCCGGACAGCAGCGATGGCAAGAAGCAGGCGTCGCCCAAGAAGGCGGATGGCAAGGCGTCCAGGCAAGCAGCAGGTACGCTACGGCATTCTTTTTTTTTCTTTTTGAATTTGCTAAAAATTATTGACGGCTTTTTTGCGAAAAAATAGTCGAATCTCAAACCTTACAATGTTGCTTGGAGATTTGTGCTCTGGTCGATGGGTTTTTCCTCTCCGGTGACGGCGACGAGCTAGGCCGGTGGTTCGCCGGGCTTGGGGTTTGGGTTCACTATGACCTAGATTTAGAGGAAGCCGGACAGCGAAGGGGCGGCGGCGGCGGTAGACGACGGGCCTTGTTGGCGTCAGAGTGACGGTTGGGGCGGAAGTGGCAATGGTAGCCGGTGGGCCTTGTTGGCGTCGTAGCAGCGCTGGCAAGGTGGGGGCAGCGACATGCAAGGGAGGTGTGGGGCGGTGGCAGGGTCTGAAAGAGAGGGGGGCTTAGGTTAGGTTTAGAGTTTAGGATGGAGGGACGGTTATGATTTGGTGGGTTGATTTGGGGTATTGGATCTAAGTGTTTTGATGGAAAAAAAAAGTCACATGTTATATAGACAAACCCTTCTTTTTTCGCATTTCAAGAACCGCAAATTATGACTTAGCAGCAGCATTTTTGTTGTAGATTATATCATTTCTTCCTTCAAGTAAGCCTTGTTTGGAACGAAGGAATTTCGTTGGAATCTCATGAGTGTTAGGGCATGTTCTTGTCAGTTATAGCTGATGATTTATAGCTGTAGTTGATGGTTTTTACCTCTAAAGCGAGTGATTGTGCGACCGAACCGAATACCGGTAAATTGCTTTGGAAAGACAGTGTCCTCTTTGTTTGTTTAGAAAAAGTCATAAGCCATAAATCGAAAAGAACGGGGCGTTGTAATATTCCCTATGGAAATTCCAAATAGATGCTGTAGCCTGCAAGAAAACGTAGCAGTCGTGCACCGGCTTCTGTTAGTGAAACCTAAAGATTTTCATGCAGAGCTTGATCAAATGGTGACGACAGGAACAACTGGGTTCGTTTCTTTGCAGGGCCTCAGCCGAAGGCGAAACCGGTGAGCGCGGCGAGGACTCCGCAGGCGACCAGACGAACGCTCAGCGTGAAGACCGACGGCCACCTGTAGTCCTGCGGACGCCGGGCACTCCTCAGACTAGTGGTAGCTAGCGTTGGGGAGTCAGAGACGCAGTGGCTTGCCGCTTGCCGGAGTTCGTGCGCAGTAGAATGCCTTGATGAAGACGCTTTTTCGCTTGCTTGGCGCTGCATGTTTGGGGAACGCAGCACCCGTGTGAGGTGCCATTTTTGCACGCTTCGTGAACGCAAGTCTTGTTTTCCTTTTCATCTCATAGATATGTTTGTTTACTTTTTTTGGAACCTAGATATATTTGTTTACTTGGTATAAGAGCAGGTTTGAATGGCCAATTTCGGCAATTTAAGCCTAAAATTCCCTCGAGAATTGAACTGATTCATGTTCGAACGGCCGAGTTCTTCAGTCGAAGTGATCCTATGGATGCTCCCGCTCCCTGTTCTGCACATGTTTTTTTTAGGGAGGGAAACATGCTCTGTACTGTACATGTTGATGGCAACTGCCGTTCTGTGCTGCTGCTGCTGCTGCTGCTGCTGCTGCTAAGTTTTTCTTGCGTTAGAATAGCTGCTCTGGATACGGTTTCCATGGACGAAGACGACTGCAGAAGTTTAGCATTTCACTGATACGTTTTACCTTCACTGAACTGGACGAGTCCCCTGCACAAAGAGCCAAAACCTCCTCGACGAACAGACGCATGATTCCAACCAGCCATCAGCTGCATCCTTCTCCTTATGACATCAAGAGGGTACGCAACAATCTGGCCTATAGCAGTTCCAGCCACAGCACGTACCACAACCAAGCCTACTGAAAACATGCATGCAATTCCTTGTCGTCGGCTAGTCCGAATGGATTTGTGAGCGCAGTCCAGTCCTTGAGAGTCTCGTGTACTGCGAGGTTGACGAGGCGAACACATGGAACCTGCGAGAAGAAAACAAACCTGCAGGAGTGACAGATCAGGAAGGATACAGCAGCTTCGCTAGTTTCAGAGACTTGCAACTCGATCCTATCACACAACGTTGACGGTAGAAAAGGATTCATGGACTCTAAACTGTCGAGGCGATTGGGACGGGCCCTTTTGTTTCAATCTTGTAAAAAAACACATTGGCTCTTAGGCCCATTTTGTGTCTGCCCGTCGAATTTGCCATTTTTTGAAAAGAAAATTTGTTTGATTGTACTCTCGATGGTGATATTTTCCCCCCTAAATTTCGATTTTGTCACGGATGATACAACGGAAGTTTGTGGTAAGAAGTGATCCAATTTGACTTGGGACATACCTGTGTGATCGAATGGAAGACTTCATCAGTGTACAGGGCATGATTGTCCCGGTCGAAATCGTTCGTGCAACGATATTCTACTCGAGCCTAGCAGCCCGAAATGTTCTTGCAGAAACTACAGGTGCGCATGATTAGCATCACCCCTCCGATTAGAGTCGCACAAATCTAGAATCCATTTGTGCTTTAAAATTTTGTAGGACCGATACCACAATCAAAGATGATAAATGATTATTCAAATTTTTTTCTAATAGTATTTAAAATATTCACTCAAGTGACTATAAGAGTTATCAAGTTTAGATTGCACAAATTATACTTTACAAAATAAGGCTAGAGATCTAAGCCAACAAAATCTTCAACTTGTTCTCACGCACATCCTTGATAGCTGTAGAGCCGTCATTGTAATCAGTGAGTCTGCTAGATATCATGCGTCGAAGCGAGATGAGACACACGGTCAAACTCGTTTCTGCTAAGTCCCTGAATTAGAAGATTCCTAGCCTTGTTGTTTGTCTTCACATATGAAAGATTTGTCGAGTGATCTGATTGTCAGCAGGGACAACTTAGGAATTTCTAGCCTTGCTGTTTGTCTTCACATATGGAAGATTTGCCGGAGTGATCTAATCGTCGGCAGGGACAACTTAGGAACTATGGACTTTTTTCTAGATTGTACAGCCTTAAGCCTGAATGTATGTAGCCATCATTGCCTTCCAACATAGAAAATCGACCTCATCAAAGACAAGGTGACTTGGTGGAATACCTATGTGATACCATGACTTTTAAGACCAGTTAAGTTCTGTAAGAAAGAGCATAACTAGGCTTTGATCCCACTTGTAGCGTCGATGACGGCAATCAAAGGGGTGAATGATTGTTCAAATTTTTTTCTAATGGTATTCAAAATCTTCACTCAAATAAGTATGATAACCACTAAGTTTAGATTACACCAACTATATTTTACAAAACAAGGTTGTAGACTTAAGCCTACAAATCAACAACCTTCAGCTCATGGCCGGTCAGACCATAGGCACAAGGCCAGTTGGATTGGTGGGGCCGGTATAATAGCAGGTCCAGGGACAGTCTAACCGGTCCTCTGTTCTAAATCTGAAAGCCTCTTGAGACAAAACTCAAATCTTATTCAAACACTTTCAAATTTTACATGAGACATATTCAAGGCATTAGGAGCCTAAACTGACCAAGAATCACAAGATTTTTGGATTTGAGTTCACTAAATTGAAGAGAATCAAATTTAAGTCAAAAGAATACCAAAAATTATAAAACCCAAATTACTTCTTTCTCGTAAGGATCTGAGGCATGAGGTCTTCCAGATTTATTCCCATATATCCTAGCAACATAATTTAAGTAAGAGATCAAGTTAGAACTCACATGAATATGAAATTATAAATCTAGCTCAAGAACAAGCAAAACCATGCAAGCCTGCAAACAAGAGCATGATTGAAGCAAAGTTTTGATCTATTTCTAGTGGAGGATTAAGATTACATACTTATAGACGTTTACAAGGTGTAGCCAAAACGCCACTCTTTCCTCTCTTACAACCATAGAAAGAGACAAGGTGATAGAGCAAAAACCTAAATAGTGGAATTCTTACATCTATCATCTCCTCTTCTCCCCTTTAATAACTAGCAACAACCCTAATAGATCCAACCCATTAAGCCTACCGGGGAAACTTGTCAACCCCACTAACACGTGTTTTACACACTCGCGCATGATTTTCAAAGTGTTTACAAGATTTAACCCGCTAATCTTTTAGTGATTAATCCACTTGTTAATTTTATCTCTCCTTAACCTAAACAATTCTTATTTGTGTCTCTACACACCACAGTTTTGATCAAGACACCAACATAGTATTTGACCAACTACCAAAATAACCTCAATAAAGCTTTCAAGCATTTTCTCTTAACTTCGTTTCTGCCTTCACCTCAAAGCATCTCAACATGCTCTAACATGTAACCCGTAATGCCCAATGACTAACCGTCACGTATTCACATATTCAATCTCGTCACTTGGTGCACCACATGTACCAACTCGTCTCTTCATGATTCTTATCTTTTGTATACTTTCTGCTTGAGCCACATAGCCTCACCATTGTCAATGATCGCTAATGTTCTTCGAGCCACCTGCACATCTAAATACTAAGCAACCATCTAGAGCACAACTTCTATGCACTTGACTCACATAAGTCAAAATCATATATCATGCAAACAAACACATAAAATTTTTATGCACTTTTATTTGTACTTTTTGTTGTTTTCTAAGCCTTGTTTTATTTTCTCGAGATTTCTATAAATTAAAAACAAAAACATAAAATTTGAAACATCCCGCCCTCACCTCTAGGAGACACGTCGACGGCTTGGATTCACCCACGTTGCCTCTCGATTTCATCCGGGCCGCCCCACCATCACTTCCTCTCCCCTCCACGCATCACCATTGCTTGATTTCTATCTAACGGCCACCACCAGCCCTCTCTTCTTCTCTCTGGCACAGGGCCCCACATATCGGTGCTTCCTCCTTCCTCCTTGCACCGCCCCCTTCCCTCTCTCCTCCACCGCCACTGACCGATGGCCATTTATGGAAGCCGTGCCACGATCCGTATTTCTCTACATGCGCCAAGTGAAAAATCACCGCCCGACGACGTGGAACGCAAATCTAGCGCCCCCGCCAACATGCGCGTTATTCCTTCTAACCCCCACGCCCAAGCCTTGCGCCACCATTCAACCGACGAGAAATCGCTGCCAATGTGCGCCTTCCTATGGCCTATAAAAGCCACCCTCGGCATCGCCCTTCACCACTCCACACATCCCCTCTCTCAATTGCAAGAGCATGAGCCTCATTGATCGCCCTCGCCGTGCGCGCTTCGTTTCGGACGTCGGTGAGGCAACGGCGAGCAATCGCCGCCGTTAGAGCCATGCCCGAGGCTCGCCGACGCCGCCACGAGCCTCACCGAGCTCACGTGGTCATCCGCCGCCCTCCCCCGCCCGTCCCCTTTGCTAGAGCGCCATTCCGCTAGAAGGCTAAGCTGTGCCACCGCCTCTTCTCGCTGCCGACAGTCCTCACAGATTTCCCTACCCCACGTGAGGTATCACCCGGTTCCCCATCGCGCCCTCTCCATTTTGTGCCTCTCACTGGCCACCGTCATGCCCCTTGCGCCGGTGACCCTTGGGCATTGCGTGTCACCACCGGCCAATGGGGTCGATGTGGCAGCCAACGTGGATGCCAAATGGGCACCACGCTAGCGTGTGCTCCACATCAATTTCACTCGGGTCAGTGGACCCAGTCCATGAGCACTGGGGCCCACACGTCAACCTTGGTGCCAATTAAATTAAAAAAAGGGGCTAACATCATCGTTGTGTCATAGTTGAACCATCACACGACGCGGGTTTAGGGTGACGTCAGCTAGCTAACGTCAGTGGCATGTGGTTTAAGCATCGCTTCGGACGGCGAGTGAGCACAAGCGGCAACGAAGGCGAGGTTGGTGGCTTATGGTGGCCAGAGCAAAGAGAGGCGGTGTGGCTCTTTGACGGACACTCACCGGTGGTGGAGAATGGTGGCGATGATCTGAGCAGTGGAGAAGGTGAGGCCGGCAACTATCGGAATGGAGATCAACAGTAATTCCTCGACGGCGACTAGGGCGACGTGTTGCACGCATGTCGAGGGCACACGACAGCTTCGGCTGTGGTGTGAAAAACGAGAGGGAGGCGGTGACTTATATGGGCGCAAACGCCGAGGTGGCAGGGTCGGACACGGCCTAGAGTCCACGGCGAAACAACCATGAATGCCAAGAAGTTCGTCGCGAGGACGGGACGAAGACCAACTTGGAGATGATAAACAGTGCGCACTTGTCCAAATTGGCGTCACGTGGCACGATGAGCAATCGGATGGTCAGCGGCAGACGGCACAGATGCACAGTAGCTGGTGGCTTGGATGCTTGACACGTGTCATATGAGGAAATCAATTGGCCTATGTCGCACACTGCTCGGATGACCGACACATGGCTAATAGGAGATCTGATGGCTGAGGGTTGGTGGGCCAATTGAATAGTAATAGGATCAGCCTAAATGATTTTTAGGATTTCTAGGCTTTTCTATTTTTAGAAATTCACATAAAATCAAAAGAGCTCTAAAAAATAACAAATAAATCCTGAAAAAACCCTTGATTTAAATCCACATAATTTTAGAAAATTTCTTGAGCCACAAAGAACCAAATAAAATATTTTCAGCAAATGTTGATGTTTAATTTAGTCATATTAAATCCTTTTAATTATTAAAACTTCAATTTAAACTTGTATTAAATCCACAAAAAAATTCAAATGGTAAATTTTCTTTTAAAAGCTTCAAATAAACTCTAAAAACAAGATGTTATAGACCTACATATAGATGCGAGGGTCTACACAGTGTACTAGGCATTATTTACCTGATATTATTATTTGATGTTTAATTGCCAACCAATTGAATGATTAATTCAATAATTAACTAAAATATGGGATTAGTTGTTTAATCAATTTCTTTAATTTCCTTAACTAGGGATGCATCTAAGTGGCTGATAGGTTGCAACACTAGTTGCTAACTTTAGTTAATACACTAATTATTCATAAACCACGGTTGATAATTAATTAATCCTAGAGTTTGCACTTGGATGAATGGCAGCTCATTTATTAGCTTGGATACTACTAAACCTCGAGACTATGGCTTACTGACATGTTAGTGAATTTAGTTTATTTAAAGTCGAGTTAATCGATCTTGCTACTATGTAGTCCATCAAATGGCAGTTTAGCAAATTTATTATTAATGACCAACGGTCCAAGGTTTATTGGCATAATTAAGTTGTGTTTTAAATTAAATGCTATTGAGACTCTAATTATCCTTAGTTATCATCATAAATTAATTTTAGTTAAAATCTAATTATATGGGGCCTAACTTGTTATACACAATTATATTTTATTATTATTTTTAATTAAAATTTATATTTAAATTTTAAGTGCTAAAGGCATGCTACTGACTTTAATATCATTTATTAAAAAAATTATATTTTCATAGGATCCTCAATCGATATATTAGTTTCTAAACCAAATATTGGTGGTGTCATAAATGGCCTTCATTTCTAACTGTTCTCCTGGAAATTTTTAATTAAGGTGGATACTCCAAATTAAACACTAATTATCTTTGGAGGACATCCAACTATTTTTAAAGGTAATCTTTAATTAAATCCTTCTATTTCTAGTTGACTATTAGTGACATCTATTCAAAATAATTACCTTAATTATTTAATCACTATTTGCAAAAGGGCCCTCATGACTTTTGAGATATAGAAATAATATTTATCATTCTTATATGGCTTAATCCTATATTAATTAATTCCTTAATTCTTACTGCTATGCAACTTATCAAGAATTAATCTTTAAATATCTTCAATTTACATAAATCCTTTTTATAATTTCATAATTAATTTTATCCTTATTTTTATTTATAATTATATCATATTATACTATATTTGAATTTTTCTTAATTATTTTGAATTCCCTTAATTATTTTCTTACTAAAAATGAAAATAGATATTGACATGTGGGCTATGAATAGTACTTGGACCCATATGTCATATAAGAGAGGGACATAGAGAGAACAAAACATAGTAGTACTGAAAATAGATCAGGCGGCGCTCGGCCAAGGCGAGCTCACCAGTGGTGAGGCGTCGACGGCGGGGTGACGACGACCACGAAAATGGAATGCTTAGGGATAGAGGAAGCTTAGGGAGGTGGTGGCACAGCTCATATGGCACTAGGATTAATCGGGGGTGGCTTGAGGCTACTGAAGTAGGGGTGGAAGAGAATGAAGGGAGCCTGAGCATAAGGGAGCCAATGTGAACTCACCGAGGTGGTCAAAGAGGCCAGGGAGGCTGGGGGCAGCGCGACAGGGCTCGCGATGGCGGAGATCTAGGGCAAGGGGGAGCACCAATCGATGATTAAGGAAGGATTGTGATGCAAATGGATTGGGAAGGAGCTCGCTGGGTTGGTCGGAACAGCAAGGGGAGGTAGCGGCCAACACACGGGCATGGCGCGATTTTGTGACCGATTTTGCTCAGGGAGGAAGAAGATGGAGGGGAGGTGTTGGTGATGCTCCACATGGTGTTAGACGAAGCTTAAATAGGTGAAGCGAGTGGTGGTGTTCACTGTGGCAGGCAACCAAGCGCCAGTGCGTGGCATAGGCATTGGCATAGCTTTGACACGAACTTGGTCACGAAGTAAGCAATAGGGTGGGTTGGGATGAGCATGTGAGGAGATGGCGATGCGATGGGGCAGAGCTAGTTGGTATGGGCATGGTGTGACGTGGTACACGGCTGGGCGTGGGTCGAGGCACGCACGCGGGTGCGCGGCATCACGAGCTGCACGATCGCAATCTGAGATAGAAGGGGGCAGGTGAATGTGGCACCACATATGAGTGCATGGCATGGCATAGCAGCGAGAGTGGTGTAGCTAGCTGGCTTGGCCGAAAACAAGGGAAGAGAAAGAAGGAGAGAGAGAGATGGACCAATTAGGACTAGACCAGGGGAAAATGAAAGCAAAAAGGGAGAAAAAAAGATGTACTGGCCCAATGCAAATTTCCTAATTTTTATTTGAATTTTGGATTTTGGTTGTGAACTGAATTTTGAATTCAAATTTGAATTTCATTCTTCGTGTTGCTTTCAATTCCTTAGGGAATTAACCCTTGATTTAAATTTGGCTATTCTTTTGTTGTTTTTATTGTTGTGTATTTCTCCTTGTACTATTTTGCATAACACCAATTTCACAAAATTCCAATTAAAGCTTCAAAAATATATAAATGCCAACAAGATGTATTAAAAAGTTCTAAATTTTCATATTTTCAAACTCTCAATTTTGGGATGTTATAGATGGTGGTAGAGATGACACCAATATGATGACCTTGATATTTTTCTCAATTTTTTTATCCGCGCTAGTCAGCTATATGATGATAAGTTTGTTGATGATATTGAGATGGTTAATGAACTGTGTACCTTTCTCCATGTGCATCCTATACAGTTGTCGCTTTAGCACCAATCAGTTTGTCAATGACTTTACTATATACAATTCTTCTAAATCTTTTCATAATTTCTTTGATGAATCCTCCTTGATCACGAATCATTTTATTTCGTCAGAGAGAATAAACAGATTGTACTAATAACCTTCTACTCCATTACCTTTTAGTCTTCAACGGATGTCTTTTCCAGTTTGTCCCCTCCAATAACTTTAATTAGCTCCTACTAGATAAGGGCATCCTTCACTACACCTTGGCGTCGCATTCCCGAAGCCCCAATCATTTTTGAAAGAACTTCCGCTTCCCGACTACTAAAGCTCAATAGCTTTGCTCATCGGTCCCGCACCATGCACACTCTACTCGATGATAATGCAATTAAATTTGTCCAAAGCTCCACCTTGGCGTCGCATTCCCGAAAGAACCACCGCCTCTCCGATGCCAGCCTCCCAGAGCTTTCCTCGAGCTAAGCTAGTGCCTCCCCTTTAATCCTCAACCCGCAAGGATGGTGAAACCACAGCTCTTTTTACTCGAGCATGCCCACAACCCCTCCGAGCCGCCGCCTCACTCATCGTCCTCTCTCCCGGCGACCTCCACCGTAAATGATTTCGTCGGTTTGACCCCAAAAGTGGACTCACCTCCTTCCCTTACACCTGTTGGAACCGGTCATGGCCGCAGGGAAATGCTATCGTGGCCGGATCAATGAATGAAGCGGCACCCTGTTTCCGTGCCATCGCAACCGGCTGGAGAAAGAAGACAACTCCCTCGGGGGCGACGTGGCCTCATCTCGATCCTTCTTGCGCGATCCAGCGGCTAGCAGCTTGGGCACCATGATTCCAGGCCGTTTCGCGTTTCTTCCCCCTCCTCGTCAACGTGGTGCTTCCCAGGCTGTCCTCGAGCCATCCAGCGGTTCCCCTCCCCAGCCGTTTTCCCGCCTGGGCCGAAGCCGCCGCGAGGGTGCGCTGGCTTGGGCTGCGCCAACGGCCCACCACCGATTTGAAGTCGCGCGCACGCCCGCTCTTTCCCGCACGTGAGACCGGGCCAGGGCCGACACTGTAGCCCGTGAACAGTGCGGTTGCATTTTCAAAGCCGATTTTTGGAGTATAATATCTCATTCGATTCGTTTCGTCGCACCGATTTCATTCCCGATGTCCATTGACCCTCATTTCAACCCCAAAAATTCAAGTCCAAGCCCTTTGACCATTTTTGCATTCATTTAATTTTCTTTTTCATAATTTATTTCTTTTATTCTTTTCTAGTTTGTTTAAAAAGCAAGCAATATTGATGTTATTTTTATGCGTTTATTTTGTGTTAGTGTGCGAGGACTCCGAGACGACGGTGCAAGGCTCCGAGCAAACTTCAGGGGGTTTACGAGATTTTTGAGGTTGCAGTTCCGCAAGGCAAGTTACAAATTTTGAATATGTTGAACCTACATTTCCTGATTATTTATCTATATTACTTGCATTATGTTAATTGCTCAAATAATTTAATTAAACAGATGTTTAGAATAATGTGGTTGTTGTGGGGGTGGTCCCCACCTAAGCCCAGCTAGCCTGTTAGCGAGTTATGAACCCGTGTACGACGACAAGATGGTCTCGGGAAGAATTCGAGTGTAAAGGCACTATTGTAAAAATACTCCCTCGGGATATATGTATGGACTTGACGAAGCCTCTGGGGGGCAGAGGTCATTTGTTCACCTAACTCTCCACCACCATACTCTCTATCTGTTTGATCTGTATGCACAACAGTGGTACATATAGTTATGTCCTACCACCGATAAATGCCCCACTTTACTTAAGGCCACATTCACCTTGACAAACTTAGGATTAATAAAATTTAAGTATTCATAACCATTGCATATGTACTCACATAAAACAATGAACTATCGGGTAGCCTGATAGTTCATCGGTAAAACTATTTAAAAATGTTGTAGGGTAGGGCGGAAGTCGTGGAGTGACCGGTAGTGGACAAGTCCACATCCTACCCTAGGGTGGAGAAGTGCAACAGTTGGGTACCGGTACAAGTATTGGACGGGCTCGATCGTGGTTGGTAGTCTCAGTGGAGAATGTAAGGACTAGACCCTTATGCTAAGTATAGAGCACAGTAATCGCTCAACCATAAGTATTGAACTGTCAGTTCTGGTCCGTTAACTGCTCATTTTAAATGAACCCCTACAGGAGCTTGAAGTGTGGTATGGGCGTGTTATCGCCGTACAACAGTAGGGTCTTCACGAAACTTGGGCGGTTATTGTCGTGTTCCACATTGGCTCGAGGCCCGTGGATACTCGGTTTGGTGAATGTGCCTACCAGGTAGGGTCTAAATATTAAATTGAGCAGCTAAGGATCCGGTTTTCTCAATTCAGTCGCACGCTAACTGAGCGTGTCTATTGCATGACATTGGTAATTGAGAAAGCTTGTGGGTAAAGTTGAGCAACTCTACAGAGTGAAATAAAATTGTATTCGAATACGCCGTGCTTCCGGTTAATAGAGCTATGCTTGATGGGTGAATCCAGTAGCGAGGCATAAGTAATTTTTTGGTATTTTTAATCTGTGTAAAATGAACAAAAAATGTTCCGAGACCCCAATTACTTAATTAGTATAACAGAGTTTATTGTTTTCAACTGTTTACAAATCAAACTACATCCACCTAAAATATTAAAACCAGTATACTCCCTTCCTTTGAAATTTCGTGCATGTAGTAAATTGGGATTTACCATTGTGAATTGCTAAGTACGATTGGTTGTACTCAAACTT
Source organism: Melocanna baccifera (assembly GCA_036346265.1). Lineage (NCBI taxonomy): Eukaryota > Viridiplantae > Streptophyta > Magnoliopsida > Poales > Poaceae > Melocanna > Melocanna baccifera. The sequence continues at coordinate 28,199,326 of CM070677.1, read as the reverse complement.
GCTATATTACCCTACCCAGATACCAGAAGAAGAAAGCGCATTTCAAGTGTTCATGTTAGGGGTACGACCACACCCAGGTGTTCCTGTGGGAGTTTTCTTCGGATCTTCTGATTATAAGGTATAATTTGGGCTTCAACGCCCATAAAAATGTTAAACTAACCATTAGGTCTTATCTCTGCCAAACTAACTTTTTTTGAATGTCCGTAAGTAGGCTCGATGCTATCTTTGTCCGCAACAGAATTCTTGAACTGTTGCGGGACGTGCGGCGCTCCTGTTCTCAAAAACGAGGGCGTTACATTCTTCGATCCGACTGATGACCTGTAGGTGGATACCAATGAACACGGCTTCATTCATCAAAGTTTAAATTCTAGATAACTAAGCACTTCTACACAGAGGTAAGTACCTTTTTAGTAGAAGAGTACATGATAAACCTTTGGAAGATTGCGGATTTATCGTCTAAAAAAAGATTGTAGGTTTATCTTTACCCTCCATGATGCAGCGTCCAGGAAAGAATATTTTAAGCCAAAAATACTAAAAAAAACATAAAGATAATTCTTTTGAGCTGTAGCTCATAACTTTTGTTTTTTAAATTGGGACCGTTCGCAAGAAAAGACTTTAAAAAGAGAAACATCGTATGTAATTTTAATCAATACAGCTAAAGTCAATATGGTTTATACTATAATTAACTAGTAGACTTCGTATTAAAAATATATTATTTAAAAAGCTAATTACTGTAGGGTCGCATATAAACTGTAAACCATACCCACCAAAAGAACATGACACATGGTTGCACAGTGCACCGCGTGGTTTGACCAACCAAGGCGCAGGTGCCATGAACACAGCCGGCAATTACCTTCTCCTCGCTGCTGTTCCCATGGCCCTGGGCCCATCAACAACTCGGCCCTCACAGGCGCCACCGCCCCCATGTATAGGACAGGCCAACTCATGATCACGGGAGTCAGTAGGTGGGCCCCTGTATCCCGGACCACAAGAAGCCGGTTCGGTTGTTCCCACGGGCCACGGTCCATATTCACATGCCACTGTTAGAAGTTAAGAAGAGCCAGCAGTTTTATTCGCGTATTCGTACGACTAGATGTTAGGATTCAGTTATTTTAATATATACATTTATTTTTTTAACTAAAATATAATTATATTTATTATATAACTTTAATATTTATATATGATTAATCTGCATCGTTATAATTTAGCCCCACCAAAATAAATAGTAGAGATCTTTTTTTATTAATGTAAAATTTCTATGATTTTTTCAAAAATTATTATAGGATTTTTTTGTCTCAAAGCGAAGAAGGTGTTTTGAATATCACCAGTTATTTTTATTTATGTTGTTTTTATTTATATAGAGCTGGGGCAAAGTAGCGAGTACGCTTGCTTGGCACGCTCTGCTGCTATGCGAGCTACTTGTCAGCGTTCAAATCGTGACTTTGATGCTGGTGCTCACCTTTTTCCTGTGCTTAAATACTAGTCAGAAAGAGTACATGCATATATAGATGTGCTCAATAGTTGAAACATATGCCCACGCTCTGCAGGGTTCTAGCCTCCGCTCTAGATTAGTAGTGTGCTAAGAATGCACCATGCGTACGTGTGTGGGAAAAAGAAAGAGGAATTTAGTGTTTGGTACTTCCTGCTAATAGGTAAGGTACACGCAGTCTAGTGATTTGCATGGGTGAATTTTTTTGAACTATGAATTATAATTTTTGGTTTAAATTTTTTAATTCTGTTTGTTCATAAGAGAGAGTACGATGAGATATACTCGTATGCAATTTTGGTCGATATAAATGAAGTCGAGACAGTGTCTACTATAATCAATTTGTAGACCTTGTCATAAAAAATATTACGTTTGAAAGATAATTACGAAAGTCAAGTCATAAGCTCAAAAGAACCCACTCCTTATCTTAGTTGAAAACTCCGATTGCAAGATAAGCAGTACTGTATGCCAAGTTACTTGAAAGTTGTCAGCATGTTTGAGACTCTATTTAAAGGAAGGGAATTTTTGAATTTATTCTTGTAAAATCCCCGTATTCTAAATAGACATGTAACAAATGATATTTATAGGAGTTCTGAGTGGGACAAAGAGACCCATATGCTCTATTCATATTAGCTTCTGTTTTTGGCTTCTACTCAGAGAAGTTAGAAGGCAATTGAATGTCTCGTTTCTCAAAGCAATTTCTTCATTCCTCTTGCTTTTATCTCACTTTGATGATAAGTTACGTGGTCACAGACATATCACATGTCCTATTTTCTTTACTCCTGTCTCGCACACTCATCTCTTCCTCTTTTTTACCACTCGCTGTCTTCTTCTAAAAGCCCTTTTTTTCAATCACTACTATTAGTTTCTGCCAAAAACAATCAGCCATAACTAATACAATGCCCCTTAATAGTATCGGCAAGCAGTTCAAGCAACATGTGTGTGTTGAGAGGAAGCAACATGTGGTTGGGTGGACTTCAAACACTGAAGCGGCTATACAAAATGTATACACGAACACAACGTTGACTGTTGACACTCGGATCCTTACCTTATAGAAGAATATAATGCTAAAGAATAACTATGCATCTAATCATCTCGTGCACCTCTACCTTTAGATGAATAGCTTCTTTGTTGTGTTGCTTAGGTTCTTCATAACCGCCCCTTATGGCTTTATATAATTCTCCCTAACCCTCCTCTAAACAAGAGTAGGAATCCTACTCCAAAAAAAAATTAGAGTCCTAATACTATTAGTATTCATCTAAGACTCTTTATAGCACATATTTTTAAATTCTAAAAGACTAAGATATGAGTCACATACTCAACACACACATGCACACAAATGCGTGCACGTACGCACACACACATATAGGAAAATGATTTCATACTCTTGAGAGTACGTACTCCCACTTGCTATATACCACTTAAATGATGCTGTTATGTCTCTTTATCATTTTGAGTATACTCTAATAATGATTACAAGATACTCTAAAGTGAGTTACATAGAAATTTTCATCAAAGTCCATTTTTATAGCTTAAATTGTATATTATACTAATTTTATATATAGAAAAGGGTATATAGCAACAAGCCATACTAGCAGGAAGCTACAAGCCAGACAGAATTCAAAATTTTATTTATATATATAAGAAGTATATACATAAATTATGCTATAAAAAGTATATTGTAATGAAATTTTTCATGGAATTCACTTTGAAGCGTGTTATAATTATTATTAGAGTATACTCAAAATAATAATAAAAAGTATAACGACATTATTTAAGTGGTACATAAGAAGTGAAAGTACGTACTACCAGTAGTATGAAATTATTTTCTCTCACACACACAGATATGTGCGTGTATTTAAATGATTATATACTCTTGGGAGTACGTACTCCACTTCTCATATACCGTTTAAATGATATTTTTTATGTCTCTTTATCCTTTTAAACATACTCTAAAGTGAATTCCATGAAAAAATTCATTAAAATCCACTTTTGTAGCATAATCTGTGTATGTACTCCTTTTTATGCATATGAAAAAGTGTATACATCAACAAGTATATAAATCATATATATATATAAGGAGTATATACACAAATTATGATATAAAAAGTGGATTGTGATGAAATTTTTTTATAGAACTCACTTTGAAGCGTGTTATAATTATTATTAGAGTATGCTCAAAATAATAAAGAAGTATAATAGCATCATTTAAGCGATACATAAGAAGTATGAGTACGTACTACCAGTAGTATGGAATTATTTTCTCACACACATAGATATGTGTGTGCATTTAAATGATTCTATACTCTTAGGAGTACGTACTCCACTTCTTATATAGCATTTAATGATATTTTTACATCCATTTATCCTTTTGAACATACTCTAATAATGATTATTAGATGCTCTAAAGTGAATTCCATAAAAAATTCATCAAAATCCACTTTTGTTGCATAATTTGTGTATTACTCCTTTTATACATATGAAAAAGTGTGTATATCAAAAATAAATAACTCCGACGAAAATTTTTCAATCAAATTGTATTGGAGTGTCTTAGAATTAGTATTTTAAGTATACTAAAAGTGATAAATAAATATAACATATTCGTTTAAGTGATATATTAAAAATAAAAGTATATACTCTGTTAGTATGAAAAAGATTTCCTGTAAGGGTTTGTAAGTAGGGGTGAAAAGCGGATATGAATTATCTGTATTATTTAGTTACCGTATTCGATAAGATGTGAATATGATATATATTTTTTTCATCTGATTAACAATTTCTATCCTATTCGTATTCAAATTCGCATAGAAATATGGATGCGAATATAGTGTTGACTTTATCATCCAAAATATTATTTTATCCCGACTATCTGTATCCGTTTTCATATTCGATGAAGCAATATGCATATTTTATTATAATATTACTACTTAATTGGATAAGTTTTTTTAATTGAACGTGAATTCGTGTTTTTAGATGAATTAAATAAATTAGAATGATTAAACGTGATTGTACAAGAATAAAATATCATCAATGTCTTTATACGACATAAGTTATAAGAATATTTAAATCCGACCGAATTGAGTAGATATTTAATTTAAATTTGTATTCATTATAATATTTGATTCGTATTTATATTTAAGAATATTCGAATTTATATTCAGAATCGTTTACAACTATAAATACGAATATAGTTTCAATATTATTTAATTTGTATCCGATCTATTTTTACGCTACTTGTAAGCTCAAGCTTTCGTACCACGGCGAACCGCGGCTGCTGATCTCATAAAGTGCAAAAAATAGGAAAATCGGGAGCATGTCAATGCAGCGTCGGTCCCTGCCCGCACGCGCTATAAAGGTCGTCGCGTTGTTGTTGGGCTCGCCGACGCACCACCACGAACACCTACCCACGAAACACGCACAAGCACGCCGGCACGCGTGGCAGCAGGCACCGAGATAAAAAAAAAGGGGCCTTATCTATGATGTAAGAATTTCAATTAAATTCTAGAGAATTTCATCCAAATCAGTTTATCTATTTTATAGAATTTCATCCAAATCAGTTTATCTCCCATAAAAAAGGGAAAATTCCTGCATATACACAAGAAGATGTACTGTTTATGGCTGGATACAATGCGCACAAGAAATGAATATTTCTTCGATCCGACTGATGACCTATAGGTGGATACCAATGAACACGGCTTCACTCATCAAAGTTTAAATTCTACATAACTAACCACCTCTACGCAGAGGTAAGTACCTTTTTAGTAGAAGAGTATGTGATGGACCTCTGAAAGATTGCAGATTTGTCGTCTAAAAAAAGATTGCAGATTTATCTCTACCTTACACGATGCAGAAGTACAGGGAAGGATATTTTAAGCAAAAAATACTAAAAACAAAAATAATTCTTTTAGGCTGTAGCTCATAATTTTTAGCTTTTAAATTCTAACTATTTGCGAGAAAAAATTACAAAAAAAGAAATATCTTATATGATTTTATCCAATATAGCTAAAATTGATATAATTTATACTATAATTAACTAATAAATTTTATATAGAAAATATATAGTTAAAAATTAATTACTATAGCGTCATATATAAACTATAAACCATGCCCATCAAAAGAACATGACACATGGTTGCACAGTCGCGCCGCGTGGTTTGACCAACCAAGGCGCAGGTGCCATGAACAGAGCCGGCAATTGCCTTCTCCTCGCTGCTGTTCCCATTGCCCCAGCCCATCAACAACTCGGCCCTCACAGGCGCCACCAGCCCATGTGTGGGACAGGCGACACTCATGATCACAGGAGTCAGATGGTGGGCCGCTGTATCCCGGACCACAAGAAGCCGGTTCGGTGGTTCCAACAGTCCATATGCACTTGCCACTGTTAGAAGTTAAGAAGAGCTAGCAGTTTTACTCACGTAACTGTACGAGTAAATATTATAATACAGTTATTTTAATATATAAATGTACTTTTTATAATTAAAATATAATTTTATTTATTATATAACTCTAATATTTATATATAATTAATCTGTATCGTTATAGTATAGCCTCACCAAAATTAGTAGTAGAGATCTTTCTCTTTTTTCCGATTAATATAAGAATTTCTACAATTTTTTAAAAATTATTATAGGATTTTTTTGTTTCAAAATGAAGAAGATGCTTTAAATATCACCTAAATATCACCAGTTGTTTTTATTTATCGTAGAGTTGGTGCTAAGGAGCGAGTATGCTTGCTTGGCAAGCTCTGCTCCTATGCGAGCTGCTTGTCAGCGTTCAAATCGTGAATTTGATGCTGGTGCTCACCTTTTTCCTAGGCTAAAATACTAGACAGGAAGAGTACATGCACATATATGTGTGTTCAGTAGTTGAAACATATGCTCATGCTCCGTGGGGTTCTAGCATCCGCTCTAACTTATTCTGTTCGTTTGGTTTTTGTTTCTACTTCTAGCTTCTGTTTTTTTTCACTATTCAGTATTTCGTTTTTTCTGAATTTTTTAGATATTTTAGGCTTTTTTGTATTTTCTTTTTTTCTCCGTGTTCCTTTGTATTATCCCTAATGGGTTAACATGTTTTTTCTATTTTTATATTTTTTAAAATTAATTATACCCAAAAAGCCAAATCAGCTACAGTAAAAAAAGCCAACTACAGTGAAATTTCAGCCAAAAATCAGAAGCCATCGCTAAAACGAGCGCCCCAGTAGCGTGCTAAGAATGCACCACATGTATGTGTGTGGGAAAAAGAGAGAAGAATTTAGTGTTTGGTACTTGCTGCTAGTAGGTAAGGTACACACAGTCTAGTAATTTGCATGGGTAGATTTTCTGAGCAATGATTTATAACTTTTAGCTTAAAATTTTAAATTTTGTTTGTTCACAAGAGAGAGTACGAAAAGAGATACTCGCATATAATTTTGGTCGATATAGATGAAGTTATGACAATGTCTACTACAATCGATTTGTAGATCTTATCTTAAAAAGATATTACGTTTGAAAGATAATTACTATAAAAATCAAGTCATAAGCTCAAAAGAAATCACTTCTTGTCTTAATAGAAAACTCTGTTTGTAAGATAATCAGTACTGTATGCCAAGTTACTTGAAAGTTGTCAACATGTTTGAGACTAATTTTAAAGGAAGGGAATTTTTGAATTTATTCTTGTAAAATTCCCGCATTCTAAATCGACATGTAACAAATGATTTTTATAGGAGCTCTGAGTGGGACAAAGAGACCCATATACTCTATTCATATTAGCTTCTGTTTTTGGTTTCGCTTAGAGAAGTTCTGCTTAGAGAAGTTAGAAGGCAATTGAATACCTGGTTTCTCAAAGCAATTTCTTCATTCCTCTTGCTCTCATCTCGCTTTGATGATAAATTACGTGGTTACGGGCATATCACGTATCCTATTCCTCTTGCTCCTATCTTGCACACGCATCTCTTCCTCACTTTTTTTACCATTCATTCTCTCCTTCTAAAAACCGTTTTTTTCAATCACTACAATTATTTTCTGCCAAAAGTAATCAGCCATAACTAATACAAACACCTCCTAATAGTATCGGCAAAGCAGTTCAAGCAACATGTGTGGTTGAGAGGAAGCAACATGTTGTTGGGTGGACTTCAAACACTGAAGCGGCTATACAAAATGTTTACACAAACACAGCGTTGACTGTTGACTTTAGATGGCTCTTTTGGTATGGTATAGCAGAGCACATACAGCCATACAGGCATGTTGCAATGTTTGACAATCACAGGCCAAACCACATGAGGCGGCATCATGCATGGCATCTCTCTACGCTACGCCGGGTTAGGGGTGGAAATGAGCCGAGCCGAGCCGAGCCAGCTCGAGCCAGTCTCGGCCGAGCTCGCACCGAGTCGAGCCATGGTTCGGCTCGGCTCGTTTACAAACCGAGTTAGAAGGCAGGCTAGGCTCGGGCTCGACGATGGCTCGAGCCGACTCGCGAGCTCGAATCTGAGCTCGTCACGGCCGCCGGTCCACGCTTCTCGGGGCCGCCCGCTTTCCCCCAGGCTTGCCGACGATTGCGCCTCCGCCCTTCCCGGAGCCGCCGCTGGATCAGATCCGCCACCAGATCCCGCCGCCGCCGCTCTCATGGCCACCGCAGCGGATCTGGCAAAGAAGAAGATGGAGAAGGCGGCGCACCGCGTGTGGGGGGGAGGAGGAGGCGGCGGGGCGGGAGGAGGAGGCGGCGGCCGGGAGGAGGGGGCGGAGGAGGCGGCGGCAGCAGGCGGAGGCGAGGCGCGGGCGAGGAGGGACGGCGGGGGGGACACGGGCGGGGAGGAGCGGCGACAGGGGCAGGGGGGCGGAGGGGAGGCGAGGAGGCGAGCGAGGGCGGAGGGAGCGGAGAGAGCGAGCGGGCGAGGAGAGCGAGCGCGAGCGAGCGAGGCGAGAGCGAGCGAGAAGCAGCCGAGGCAATGGCGAATATACTATTGGTCGGCTCGTTTGGGCTCGCGAGCTACTCGGGCTCGGCTCGTTTTTTGACCGAGCTATTTGTTAGGCTCGGCTCGTTGGAGAAAATTTCGAGCCCGAGCCGAGCCGGCTACGAGTTCGAGTAGCTCGCGAGCCTCGAGCTTTTTGTCCAGCCCTACACCGGGTGCCCTGCCTGTGCGCCTACAATTAGGTCGTCCTTGGACCTGAGCGCCTGTCTGCTTTCCCCTTGATTTTGGAGTTAGACCAGTGGGTGCTTGTTTTAACGATGGTTTTTGATTTTTGACGGAAATTTCACTGTAATTGGTTTTTTACTGTAGCTGATTTGGCTTTTTGGGTATAATTAATTTTTTAAAAAATATAAAAATAGAAAAAATATGTTAACCCATTAGGGACAATACAAAGGAACACGGGAAAAAAAGAAAATACAAAAAAGCTTAAAATATCTTTAAAAATTCATAAAAAGATGAAATACTGAATAGTGAAAAAAAAGCAAAAGTTAAAAGTTAAAATAAAAAAACTGAAACGAGCGGGGATTAATTTGTCACAAACCTGACAACAGATGGCTCAGAGTTTGCAACCGCAAACACGCTCTAATTTGCAAAACACGGTTTAGGTGAGTATCTATCACCACCATCAAGAGTTCAAGACAAGAACCATTGGCGCCAGGACAAGAATGGACCCTGCGAGATCGCGTGAAAGGACGGCGAGATCAAAGGTACCATCCCGTACCACTTAAAATATACGCAATATCATTTTTATCATCCAAAATCTATTCATTTTATTTTTGTCATCATTTCATCAATGTGCATTTTTGTCTTTTTTCACTCTTTTCAATTTTTCGTAAGTCACCGTTAAGAACTATGCAAAAAAGCAGTCCGCCATAACTAATACGAATGTTCTATAAATGTTGAGAAAGATTAAAATGGTTTCCTTAGTGTAAATTTTTGAGAAATTTTCCTAGTATAAATTTTTAAAACAAAAGTAAACAAAATTGTGTAAAGTTAGCTCTAAACTTTTCTACATTTTTTGGCTATTTTTCTTGATTGTTTCTGGTTTTTCTATGATTTTCTAGTATTTTTTAAATTTTCTATTTTCCCAACTATGCGGCAATGCTTTTTTTTCCCCGACGAGACAGTGTTGTTGTAGACTTGTAGTTCCATTAAAATGTTCTGGCTGTCAGTGGCAATTGTAGCAATATAAAACGAAATGTTTTACCAAGAATTTCTTTAGCAACTATGGACTACAAAATAATAAAATGACTTACATGTCACATTTTTTTCTGCTCAGAATACAGAACATCCTAGTTAAAAACACTGTCGAAACATCATAGTCGGCGCAATATTTCGTTTACACTACCATCGCAACACTGATCATCCTTGGAACTGATTACTGAAGCATATGTCTTAACTAAATAAATCTTGCAGAGCAAGATCCAGTACGGGGCATACAATCTTCATGTTTCACACCCTTAAAAGAACCTTTCACCAATCCAGAGAACTTGTGGCGCTCACTGAAAAGTTGCTGGGACAGAAAATTCAACAAAGTAGGCTGCTTTGACACCATCTTGATAATAATGTTCTTGCGTTTTTTTGTTCCCTTCTCCTCTTGTCCATTCTTCCCGAAAGCTACAGTCTTTCCGGAGCGGAGCCAACAACAACAATCTCCAAGGGCACATCTATACGGACGGAACGCAGCCGTAGTGGTAGCATCTTACAACGAAGGAAACACGGAAATATTTAGGCCCATAATTAATTGCTTCGTTAACTTAGAGGATGACAGCTTGAAAAAACGATGTTCTAGAGCAAGAGTACGCAGACTGGAAAAAAAAAAAGAAAGAAGAAAAAACAAAGAAAAAGAAGAAGAAGAAGATTGGCGCAGCCTTGACCTTATTGAAATAAAAGCACTGTATGTGTATGAAACACTTATCCCGCTTGTTTCAGCTTTTTTTAGCTTTCAACTTCTAGCTTTTGTTTTTTTTTTCATTATTCAGTAATTCGTCTTTTTCTATTTTTTAGATTTTTTATTTTTTTGTATTTTTCTTTTTTCTCGTGTTCCTTTGCATTGTCCATGATGGGCTAACATATTTTTCTATTTATATATTTTTAAAATTTAATTATACCTAAAAAGCCAAATCAGCTATAGTAAAAAAAACCAGCTACAATGAAATTTCAACCAAAAGTCAGAAACCATCGCTAAAACAAACGCCTGAGAACTAGTTTTAAAAGATAATATGAATCATTGAACTTTTTTCCTGAAGGGAAAGAACTATCAACATTAGCCCTTGTGTTTTAACACAAGGATATGTTTTAAAAGATTTGCTCATGTGTGTTAGTAGACACTGTAGCACTGTACTTTGCCATCCTTCGATCTCAAGCATAAGGGGTGATCGGAATAGCGATGACTTTTGACTTTTAGTTGAAAAAATACTGTAACTGACTGAAAAAACACTGTAGCTGAGTTAGTGGATAGTGTAGTGAATAGTGAAAAAAAACTGAAACTAAAAACTAAAGCTATAGCCGAAATGATCACCCCCATAGTGTGGTATCTTGAAACGAAGGAAACACGGAAATATTTAGGTAAGTGTTTTGTTAACTGACAGTACGACAGTTTTAAAAATCAATGTTCTAGAAGCAAGGGTACATAACTGAAAGAAGAAGAAAAACATGGGCTTAGCATTATCTGCCTTACTGAAGTACTTTACTCCAGAAATAAAGGTACGTTTCTCGTGTCTAATATATAGTACAACTCAATGATCTGTCCTGCTCTTTTTAGGCGGTGCTCATTTAAACTTTTAAACATAGGTTTATGACTTATTTTAAATTATAGTTGTTTTTTTTACTGTAGTAGCTGTTAGCTTTTTCAGTGTAATTAAATATTAAAAATAAAAAAGTTTATATCTCACAGACAATGCATATAATTACGAAAAAAGACAAAAAAAGTCAAAAAGGATGAAATTAAGAAGGTAGAAGCCAAAGCTGAAACTCTAATAAGCGGTGCCACGTGGTATTTAAACCAAACACTTGGAATTACTTGTCGCCACAATTGAGGCTCAGCGCGAGGCTGTCAGAGGGGAAACAAGCGTCTGGAGACTCTAGAGGCTTTCTAGCGAGGGCTACCCTGCTCTACATTTCATAGCGAGAAGCGTGGCGCCTATGTACCTCTTAGAGTCTGCATGAAACAACTGGTCCTTGTCAAGTGGTGTTCATTGACTAATGAGAGAGTTGAGATGGCCGGAATGGCTTGGCATTGGGGACGGCAGCTGCGAGAAGAAACACCTCTTTATTAGCAAGATACGACGAAGCTCTGTCAAAATGGTAGGTATAATAGCATAAGAGGACCATAGTGATCCTTCCCATGGTGACGGCTCGGCTTGGGATAGCCTGAGGTAGGCTGGCGATGGTGATGACCATGGCTCAATGGTGTAGCTCGACAGTAGTGAGCTACGGAGACAAGGGCGGCTTGGTATGATGATGGGGAGTTTCAGCAGGGGCGAGGTGTGGCCGTGATGTGAACAACACAAGATGGCTTGGTTGGATGTGGTAGGTCGTTGGGCGCGGTGTGTAATGCACACACGATGGCAGTGGCGGCGTGACTCAACACTGGTGCAACCCCATTGAAGATGCCAATGAGACACAAAGAGACACAAATGGGGTCTCAGGGAGACCAGGAGGACTAGGACAACATCAATTTTGGAAGGGGACAACAAAAGTGACTAAATTTTTTACTAGTTCATGGTGCCCAGCTTGGAGACGTCGGCAGTTCACCGGTCTTGGGAAGGAAGAAATAGAGTTGGGCCAAGTGCCGGGGTTCACCAAGTCGATTGGAAATGGCAACGAAGCTACAACCATGGTGATGGTTGCACGTGTCGCAATGACATATCGATGGTGAGCAACTGCGTGGCTTCAAGCCTACGGAGAGCAACAACTTGGTCAACAATGGCGTCTGCCATGCAAAGCAGGGGATGTTGGTTGGGGGGGTGTAAAGTGCAAGGCAGGAATGACACTGAACACAAACTAGTCTTGATGGCACCCTTGGAAAGTGAAAGATGGGTGCCAACATCCGTCGAGTTTGGTGCCGTGGCTAAGAACTCAGAACATAGGCTCACCATCTTGCCCTCGGTGAAGTATCTACCGCCGTCTTCGGGGATCTAGAGGTCGAGGAGCGAGTCCATGTAGGAGATAGCAATGCTGTCACCAGTGACGTCGCGCTGCATGCCGTGTGCTCGTATTATAGGGATGAACAACTCCTCCTACCGGTTCTAGAGGGACAACAATTGCCTCCACCGGTGTTGGAACACGAGCTTGGTGAATGCCAGGTACACGCCGATCACATGGAAGCCCATCATTGACGTGGGAGTTTTATAATTTTATTTTTGTTTTGCAAGTACACGTGGCTACTGTATTATTTGAAACTAGTTTATCTATCAAAACCATCGCTACATGAGCACCACGTTATTCAAAATTGGGTGATTTAGGGCAAGGTGGGTAATTTGATCTATTTTGATAGTCGAGGGGTGCAAAATGAACGATTTTATAATTCAAGGTGTAAATCGGACTTGGGACATAAGTTGAAATACAAAAGGTGGGTTTTTTCTCAAAAGTTATTATTAGAATACTTCCCTTCAAGACCCAACTAACAACTAACACATGTAATCGTTAAGTCCCCCTAAACAAATACTACCAATTATTCCCAGTTGTCTAAGCATCAATCTTATTTTTAATTCATTTTCCGTTAGCATGTTTGGAATAGTAATGAAAAAATTCGCCAGTATTAGCAAACTAAGAAAGTGGAGATAGAGACAATTAGCTCTGCCTGTTCATTCGATGGACAAGTGACTAATCACTTTGTTAAGCTTAAGCAGCATCTAATGCTGAGACAAGGGGAAAAAACTGAAGGCGACACGCCCAATTCCCGCCAGCTGTACCCCACCCCGACCGCTCGCCTCCACGTGGGCCTTCCCTTTGACCCCTCACGTCAGCGGCGCAGCCAGATCATTCCAAAGCCGGACGCATCCCCACGTAACCCCACCGCGCCCGAGACCCCTGAAAATCTTGATATGATAAACTAGTCCCTGGAGATCCCGTGGATATATAAGTATTCTTTCACTTCGCTCCCTCATCCTCTCCGTTACCACACACACTGCCACTCCCAGTGCCGTTCCTCTCTCTCATGGCGGACTCCTGGAGCTGCCCCGCGAAACCCTAATGGCGAACCGGCGGCGCCGCCACGCCCCCGCGCCGTAGCCTCGCCGCCGCGAGCTCCGTCGGAAGGTAACCACCAACTGGCCTCCAACCATCCCCAAACTAGCAGATCTTACCCCATTCTCACCACCCTTCAGATCCTCTCCGATCTATTCCTCCACCCTCCACCCCCCGCTAATTTCGCGCAACTTGTGCAGGGCACCACCCGCACATCTCGATCCGGCGAGGAAAGCAGGAAAAGTGTCGCCTCAGGGAGGCGCCATGGGGAGTGATCTGAAAGAGATGAAGTACAGGCGGAGGATTGGGGTCGACGAGCGCGCGCAATGCAGCGAGCAGAGGGGCGTCGACTGGGGCGCGCTGAAGCAGGACCCCGTGGAGTTGCTGCGCAAGCTGGACGAGCTGAGGGACCAGATCACGCGGTCCTGCCAGATCGTCGAGCAGCCGCGGGAGCACCGTCGGGTGAGCCGCCGAGCGCTCTCGATGCTCCCTGGGCAAACTGAGCCGCCACCTCTGCCGGGGTATAACCGCTCCCGTTATGGTGGGCGGTATGGGCACGGCTTGCCGCTGAGCCCGTATGACCCACTACGTCCTGAGCATGGGGAGAGGTATGCAAGACAGTCAAGTGGGCGGTACCGCCAGTGCCCAGGGAGGCAGTGGGAGAACAGTGGGATTGGACATGGGAATTACCATCATTATGCGTGTCCGTGTCCGCATTGTTTGCATGGACAGAGGCCTGCACCACAAGAAGATCACATTCCAATGGCGAGATACTTCGCTGGGCAGCATGAGTGCTACCGGTATGAGAGGTCGCCATCTGTTTCATCAGATTATGACCGGAGGTCTGTGGCATCATCTTTGTACTCACATCGGTCAGTGTCAAAGAAGAGGGCAGAGTATTTTCAGAAGAAGGCAGAGCATCTCTGCCGACCAGGGGATGGTGCTGCACCTTTTGTTGTGTGCAGTTCTTGTTATCAGCTGTTGCAGGTGCCTATGGAAAAATGCATGGGAAGGAAACATAATCGTCTACAGTGTGGGTCTTGCTCCAAGATAATCAGTTTGAGGCGAGAGGAAGACAAAGTTATTCCCTATACACCATCATCGTCCTTCCGTATGTCCAAAACTGAGCAAAGCTCAAACGATCAGATGAGACGAGATTTTGAGCATCAACACCATGATGATGTTAAGTCTGTGTTTTATAATTTGAATGAGAATAGCAGCATGCAAAGCAACATAGATTTTGGTGACAATAATTCACTTTCTTCTACCGTTGGTCACGACAGGACTTACAAAGAATGTGGATCAAACAGGAGCATTCAGTTGAAGGCGGATGGTCTCTCTTTGTTTCCTAGCAGGTCTGGAGACATTGAGAGCCCAAAGGATATATTATGTGAAAGAGATGCAGACGGTCAGGTGGAACCTTCAGTAGATGGTCTAGTCAGTCCATGTTCCCCAGTTTTAGAGGACAAACTTGTTGATCCACTGTGCAGCCAAGAAGAAGATAATAATGGTGAGGAGGACCAAGGCACCACTAATAGATCTGACCAGAATTGCAAAGGAGAATACAGTGTTAATGATGATGATGAGAGTGTTGGTATGGGAAGTGAACAAAAGGGCAATGAAGATGATAACGATGTCCTTGAAGATGAAAGCATGTGCAATAGACATGAACAGAACAGCAAGGAAGAGCACTGTTGTAGTCTTGAAGATGTTTGCAAAATGCACGAGCAGAATAGTACAAAAGATGGCATTGATAGTCTTGAAGATGGAAATGAAAAGCATGAGTGGACAAGCAAAAAAGATGACACCAGCAGTCTTGAAGGAGAAAGTATAAGCAAGAAATATGAGCAGATGAGCAAAGAAGATGAAAAGTGTGGCCTTGAGGATGAAAACATTAGCAAGGAGCATGATGGAAACAACAAAGAAGACGCCAACAGTGCCCTTGAAGCTGCAAGCATAAGTGAGAGATGTGAAGAAAACAACATGGAAGAAGATGGAAAATTGCATCAGCCATGTGTTGAAGATGCCAATGCCCTAGCGGAGAGTGGGTCATCAGTTAAAGAGCGCACAAATTCTGGTTTTTCTCATGGTTCTTCTGAGGTTGGGTTAGATGAAGATCAGTCCTCAACTGGTAAGAGTGGGGATTCATCATTTTTTGCTGGTCTCTTGAAGAAGGGTTTCAAGGACCTTTCTTTATTTAATCAGTCCATGGACAGTGTTAAGGTTTCAATTAATGGCCATCCTATCTCTGAAAGAGCTCTTAAGAAGGCAGAGAAGAAAGCTGGTCCTGTTGAGCCCGGTTCATATTGGTAAGTGATTGCTAAAGTAGCAATTAAAATTTTTACTAGTTTGTTATATTTGTTTTAGTTTGCACTGCATGGTCTGGTTTATTTGTTCATTGTTAACTTTGATAGAGTTATCCATCTGCAGCATACTGCAATCAGGGAGAACAAATGCTATGATTTAGCTTATTTGCAGAAGAAAGCCTAATTTATTGAAATTATGATTTGTTATGAATAGAGCTTGTATTCATCGTAAGGTCAATAGGACATCAAATATACATGGGTATATATGCAGGAAATCCTTTACACAACAGATAAATATACAACTATCTATGAGCTTATATTCATCATAAGGCCAATGGGATAGCATATATACATGGGCATATATGTAGGAAATCCTTTACATAATAGGGTAAATACACAACTATCTATTATACATATCTAACACCCCCTCAAACTTATGGTAGAGCAACAATATGAAGTTTGGAGAGATAAAAGTTTTGTTGGGCTTTGGTCTATGCCTTTGTAAAGAAGTCTGCCAACAGAAATTTGAAAGGCACATACTGAAGAGCAACAATCTGGTCCTGCACCTGTGTCCACTTATAGAAAGCATCAACACCAATATGCGTTGTATTCTTATGCTTTATCGGATTTTTAGCAATGCTAATAGCACCTCTATTGTCAGACAAAAAAGGAGTTGGTGCAGAAACAGAAATATCAAAAATCTTCAAGTAACCATAGTAACCAAGTAACCTCCGCAGTCAATAGAGCTATAGTTCGCAACTCAGCCTCAATAATCGAACGAGAAACTGCTGTCTGCTTCCTAGTCTTCCAAGCAATGAGAATCATCACGAAAAACACAATACACAGAGAGATAGGCGATTAAAGTGATTACTAGCCTAGGTGGCATCAGAATATGCCTGAAATTGTAAAGAGTTGGAGCCAGGGAAAAAGAGACGACGAGAGATAGTTCCACGAAGATATCGTAGAACACGAAGATGACTTTAGTAGAGCTGAGTGGGAATAGAAACAAACTAACTTAAGATATGCACATGGTATGAAATGTCAAGACGAGTGACACCAAGATACATAGCCCCCAACAAGATGATAGCGAGTAGGATCAGTAAGAGGCTCACCATCAATGGGACGAAGATGAACATTAATCTTAATGGGAGTCTCAGCTATGCGCTGACCAGAAAGAGGTACAATCAAGAAATCTTGGACATACTTTTGTAGAGAGAGATAGAAGCCCTCAGGAGCAGAAATAACCTTAATTCCAAAAAGTAGCGAAGAAAATCTAGATCAGACATGAGAAACTGCTCACTAAGACACTCCTGGACAAAATGATATATGAGAATCATCTCTAGTGATGATCATATTATCAACATACAAAAGGAGAATCGTCCAACTACGAGGCGAAGTGTGAATAAAAAGAGCAGAATCATGAGTATTGGCAGAGAAACTAGCTACAGTGATGACAAAAGAGAAACGATCAAACAGCACAAGAAGCTTATTTGTGGCTATAGAGAGATCGGCGAAGATGACAAATCATACCCTCAGGAATAGAATACGCCGGTGGTGATTGCATATAAATCTTCTCACGTAGCTCACTATTGAGAAAAGTATTCTTGAAATCAAGCTGAGAGATTGACAATACCTGAACAAATGCCACAACTAGAAGAGTGCGAACCGTGGTTATGTGAGCTACAGGAGCAAAAGTCTTATCATAAGCATGACCATGCTCCTACTAAAAATCACGTGCTGCAAGACGAGCTTTGTAGCGCTTAAGAGAACCATTAGAGTGGGTCAACCTCATAGACCCACTTGCACGTGATAGGAGTAACGCATGGGAAGGGGAATAAGATCCCACGTGCCAGTACGCTCAAGCTCAGCGATCTTCTTTGCCATCGCACGCTGCCACTCCTGATGAACAGCAACATCACGATAAGAAGTTGTTTCGGCAAGAGCAACGATAGCAAAGCCAAAACGCTCAGGAGGCCGAATAGACTAGTGATCACGAAGAGCATATCGAGGAGAAGAGGTTGAAGAGGATGACCCATTAGAGGAGAGGGCACATTAGAAAAATCATTAACTCGTGGACGAGTATAGTAGGGAGGATAAAAAGGAATTGGTCAGGAGGAACCTTTGGAGAAGGTGCCGGTGGCGAAGAAGGCGCCAACTATGAAGGAGGCACCGGAGAGACCAAAGGCTGTGGTGGAGGAGTGATGACTTTGAGAGTAGAAGGAAAAGCCAGGAAAGAAAGTGGTTCGACAAAAGATGTAAAAGTGGAGGAAGGAGAATGACATAGATAGAAAGGACGAAACTTATCAAAAGTAACTTCCCAAGAAATCCGCATCTGTCGGCTAATAGGATTCCACCAACAATATCTTTTGTGCTTAGCGCTATAACCTAGAAAAACGCACTTCACAGACTAAGCGGTCAGTTTGGTGCGCTCACAGGGTGCAAGGAGAACATAGTACACACCAAAGAGGTGAAGACTGGAATAATCAAGAGTCTTGCCACAAAGACGCTCAATTGAGATCCTACTCTGAAGAGTAGAAGAGGACTGAATATTGATCAGAAACGTGGTAGTCGAAATAGCCTCGGTCTAGAAATGTGGTGGAACAACATCAGCAAGTATGAGAGCACGGACTGTCTTAAGAAAACATTGCTTTCGTTCAGCCACACCATTTTGGGCATGAGCACCGTGACAAGAAAACCAAGGAGTGGCTTGCTTAGCGAGAAAACCACGAAGAACTCCCGACTAGTACTCCCCAGCAGAATCAGCACGAAAAATACGAATATAAGAAAAACTGAGTATAGACCATGGTGGCAAAAGTCTTGTAGATGGATAGAACTTTACTATGAGATGACATAAAGTATATCCATCTATGCCAGAAAAATCATCAATAAAATTATATAATATCGATAACCTTTGGAAACAAAAGGAGCTGGACCTTATATATCAGAATGAACAAGATCAAAAGGACACTGAGATACTGGCTCACTAGAAGGATAGTGAGTTGAAGCTGTTTGCCAAGCTTACAATCCTGACAATTTAGAGAAGCATCACTAGGCACAGACTCTAAAAGACCACGATGAACTAATGAAGACAAACGCGACCCACAAAGATGTCATAAACGATGGGTGCCACTGAGTAAAGTATCGTTCTGCGACAGAAAGAGAGGTATCATTTGCTGTTTGAATAGTGATGGGAGTAGCTAAATGACTAATGGAAATGAGGTTGGTAGAATCAGATGTCATGTGAAAGGAAGTACTAGAATCAAAAATCCAATGTGATATATGTAAGGAAGAAGTAGAAGGTGGTCTCACTAGAAGACTGTACAGCAGAACCGGACATTGCAAATGCAGCTATGCAACGCAGCAGTGTAAGAAGCTTTTGAGTGTTAAGAAGCACTAGAGCTCCTTTGAGAGGAACCTTTTTGTGCCCTTCGGAGGATGGCCATCACGAGGAAAATCCTTCTTCTGTAGCAGAATTGCTCCACATGTTCATTCTTGTTGCAATAGGTACAGTGGAGTTTCCTACCAACAACTGTCATTGGTGGAGGTGCAACTGGTGAATGAATAATTGGAGACTCAGCAGGTGTAGAAGATGGAGTTGCCAAAATCGAAGAAAACAACGGTGACAATAGTAGACTTGCACCACGAAGATGAATCTCAGTACGAACAGCTGTAAGGGCCTCCAACAGAGTCACACGAGGGTGGCGAGCCAGCAACTGAGCATGAGTCTACTCAAACTCAGCCCATAGACGTGTCAAAAAGTTATAGATAAAGCGAAGCTCTGGGTGATATTGCTGATGTTGACAGTATTGGCAAGTGTGGTAAACATCTGGTCCCAAAGAGTCAATCTGACGTCATCATAATGTAGTTAGCTGAGTATAGAACTCGTCTACAGTGGTATCTCTCTGCAACGACTACTCCTGACGCACAACAGCAAGGTATAGGGAGTCATCAGATGACTCATAGCGGTTGCGCAGATGCACCCACATCGCCTATGTGGAAGCCAAGCCAACTATATCACCAGTGAGATGTGTTAGATGCGTGGATGGATGAACGTATAAAGGTTAGATATGTATTGATCTCACCCAAAGGTTATATATAGAGTATATAGGATACACAAAACTAAACCCTAGAAACTAGGAAATACCACAAATACCCTTATATCCTTAACAACTCCCGCAAATACAAGGCATATGCAATAGCATTGCATTTGAAAAGGTTGACACTAAAAAAGGAAAAATCTAAACTCTGAGTCTTGAAAATGTCATTGTAGCATGCAGCTTTTGAAAAATTGTGTCGATGCCAGAAATCTCCATCCGGGGTCGTAAGGCAACCCATAAAGCATGGTGGCGCATATCAAAGTCCGAGATGGCGCGACACGGAAAGGAAGCATAGGGGCCTTAAAACTTAGGGCGGTGACTTACAGAGAAGCGGCGGTTTTAAAATTTCTACAATCTACAACGGCTCGGAAAGAAGAGGTGACTGTGACCATGCGAAAAGAAGGAAAACCACACTTGATTTAAGAGGATGGACCATTGCTAGCAAAGCAATTGACTGACTGACAAAAAATTTGTAGACTCACACGCCTTTGACGAACTAAAAATAAAATTAATGATGCGGTTTTAGATGGATGCAATGGAAGACTCAAAAGAAAAGGACTCAAAGCTGCAGACACTAACAGTAGCAACACAAACACCAAAAATCTAAAGCTGCAGATCCTAATAGCAACAACATCCTTCAGCAGCATGAGAAAGAATTGAATGGTACAACCACAGTGTTGAGACAAGATCATAGCAGGCGACTTCCTTACAGTGATGGAACTAATCACATTGAACAGCAAAAGCAAACCACTATGATATGTCACACGCCCAACACATAAAATCTCCATCCGTTAGCAGCAAAGACACTAACTCCTCATAGTGACTCCACTCTTTTCTCCTCCCCTCTCGAGGCTCTCCTCTGGTCTTCACCTTTGACCCCCATGCATAGGCCGAGCAGAGAGGGCGAGCTGGCGTGGAGCGAGCTAGGTTGGCGTCAGCCGATTGGCGACAAGAGAGCCGAGCGGCGGCGGCTCAAGAAGAGCATGGCGGCAGCGGCTCGAGTAGAGGCTGGAGGAGGCTATGGCTGCGGAGACCAGAGGAGAGCGACGGAGGCGGTGCCTGGATCTGGGCAAGGTGCTAGCTTGCGGCCAGAAGAGGCGAGCGCTGAGGAGGTGACAGCCGGCAGAGTGCACCAGCGACAGAGGCGCTGACTATGCATGTGGAGGCACATGTGCTGAAATCAGTCTTTGATAATTGAGACCATCGAAGATAATCGGGTTGCAAGGAACAAAAAGGTGTCCGAAGAGGATGACATTTTGTCTTGTCTTTTTTCTTTTTATTTATTTATTTCTTTTTTTTGCTTCGGTCGGTCAACAAAAACGACCGAACACATTCAGTCGATCAAACAACAGATGACTGAGGAAAAGAAAAACACGAGTGGAATCCAGAGCGGTGGTTGGCCTCACCGGCGGCCGGGGCAGTGGTGGACGAAGACGGTGTCCAACCTCACCGGCGGCTGATGGAGTGCCGACAGTTACCAGAATAGCTGACGATGGATCGAGGCGGTGTCAAAGCCCGTTAGTTGGTGGAGTAGTGGTGGACAAAGACCGCGACCAGATGAATCGCTGACAGCGATCGAGACCTGTTGGTTGGCTGGCGGAAGAATTGGATCCGATCGATCCGGTGGGAGACTTGGGCGTCGGCTGATCCGATTGATCCGGCGGGAGATTTGGGTGGCGGTTGATGAGCAGCCTCCCAGCGCGATGAGGAGACAGTGTGGTGGTCAAAGACGGGGAGGCGGCGGTCATCGAGTAGCGGGGGAAGCAGCGATGAAAAAGCCTCATGGGCTGCGGCAGCTGCAGGGCGACTACATACGCGGTGGAGATAGGCGAAGAATAGCAAGTGCGGCGGTTGAGATGGGAAAGCCAAGCGACGGCTGAAAGATGAATCAGCGGCGACTCGACGACAAACTCTAGGTTCGCTCTGATACCATTTTATGAATAGCGTTTGTATTTATAATGAGGCCAATGGGCTAGTATATATACACATACATGTATGACATATATGCAGAAACCCTTACACAACAAGATAAATACACAGCTATATAAAATACATATCTAACATGATCAAGGCAAGACACAGAAAAAAATAAATCTCTGGATATACTAGAGTAGAAAATACTCAGGTTGCTATTACAAACACTGGGTTCTAGAAGGCTAGCAGCACCTTTTGGAATTCTCTTTCATGTTTTTTAGCACATGTTTTTTTTAGATCCATGTGTGGATGTGCCTTTGTGCCCAATCTTACACGATCTTTTTGGGTACAGCAAGTACCTATTTTCAGTACATGTTTCATATTTGATCGCTGGAATATTTTTGTCTGTTTGCTGTTAAGAGGCTGAAAAACCTTCTGCAAACTAAATTCATATATGTACTGATGGATGGTGGGTGGCCCCACTAAATGATTTTAGCTCAACGCATATACATCATACAAATTGCACTTCACCCCTATTTTTCCTACTACTGATTTTGGTGAGCACTAAGAAAATTGAAGCTTTACTTTGCATTGGCACGGCACTAGCGCAGAAAAGTGTTGCTTGTCAGTTGTCACCATTCACCAAGCATGCCATAATGTGTGATGTCAGATACATCCTTTTTTTTAAATCACTGACACCTGTAATGTAATGAAGAATAAAGTATTTTTACCTGTTCCTGCTCCCTTCACTAGCATTGGCCTGATCCATGATCTGTTAAGTTCTTGACAACACAATAACAACAATAACAAAACCTTTTGTCCCAAATGGGTTGGGGTAGGTTAGGAATAAAACCTCCTTTAAGTTCTTGACAACAAGCTGTAACTATGGTTGCTAAGCTTCATGTTTCAATAGAGGTAATCATGGTGGTAAATCCAATATGTTATGTGTAGTTCTATAAAGTAGATGAAACTGTACTGCTACTGTCATGATTAACATTGTGTCAACCTGCTGAGCTTCTTACCTCTGAAGGTGCATCAACAAGAGTGTCGTTTAGTGTTAGATGTGCAATGGACTTTTACTTGCAATATTTTCAAATTTATGCAATTTTCACTTGGCTTTGGGCTTTGTTTGTCAAAGGATACTAGAAAGGCATCAATGTAAGATAATCTGTAGCATGTTGTATCTAGCTAATTTTTAGTTGATCTGTGAGGCATTTTTGGTTGAATCCTGCTGATAGATGCTGCTCTATGATTAAACATCTATTGGTGATTTTTTTGGGGTGTCTTTTAAGTCAACACTAACAGTTCTGTTTCTTCTTTTCGTAATACAGGTATGACTACCGTGCTGGATTTTGGGGTGTTATGGGGCGAGAATGTATCGGCATTATTCCTGTAAGATGTGTTCTTTATAAACAAAGGTGCCGTTAGAAAATTATGTTCTAATGATTTTTTATTTGCAGCCATTTATAAGAGAATTCAATTATCCGATGGCCAGAAACTGTGCTGGTGGGGATACTGATGTCTTTGTCAATGGTAGAGAACTTCATCAGAGAGATTTCGATTTGCTTGTAGGAAGAGGGCTTCCACGTATATCCGGGAAATCATATTCTATTGAGATTTCTGGAAATATTACTGATGAAACAACTGGCAAGAAGTTGCGCAGTCTTGGCAAACTTGCTCCCACGTAAGTTCCTTTACGTTCTGTGCATTGTTTGCTAATTAAACAGTTAATTATTTATCTTCTGTTGGTCCGAAAATTGTATTTCTATTTTTCAACATTTTGCTTCATTTGTTCAACATTTATTTCTTTTTGACCATTGCATTGTAATGAAACTTCTTTAATTCAAAAAAAGAAGGAACTTAGTGAGATATCCTGGTTTTCTTTTTTTTTTCCTGATTTCATTTAGAACAAGAATCACCAGAGCTACTTATGTGAGATCAGTTATCTGATAAGTCTCAAAAGCAACATGGCTATGAGTGCAATTTCTATAAAAGATAATCTTCAGCAACCTCTTTCACCATTTTGATCTTGTAGCACAGTAGCAGTCCCTTTTCTTCATTTTTTAGTTGTTTAGAATGCTTGGTGTTGATTACAACCTTCAGTCCAAGCACCGCAAGCTTCATTTGTGCTTCATCATATGATTACTGAGTCCATCCATGGTCTTCATGCGGTTGGCAATTAAAACCATTTTGGTTTGGATTTGGGCCAAGCAACTAAAACCTTGTATTAGAGTTGTGTGCTCGTGTACATATATGTTCATCAGTTCATGTGTTTTCATGATGGTGTGAGCTCATGTTGCATGCTGATGTTGTGCATATCTGAGCCATGCCTTCCAGCTGTTTTTTAGAAGTAGGAAGAGCTGGCTAGAGAGAAACAAGTGAATGTCCTAGGATCAAACAATCATACTAGCAAATCAACATGATGGAAAATAATCCCACACGGTTGGTCATGGATTTGTATCATGTCCTAAGCCAGGAATACTGCATTTGCCTTCCAGCTTTCGTTTAAACTTAGATTTGGCAACAGGGAAGTGTTTTGAGTTAAATGGCAAACTGTGCCAACATACATTGGTCATCTATCCTCATGAAACTCACTCCCATTTGGACCACTTTGAGCCACATCACTGTTACCTATGAGGCTATGACTGTTAAATTGTTCATTCTCCTAATCACAACACTCCAAACATAACCTTCTTTATTAAATACTCCACTTCAGCTGTACTTCCAAGTTTTTAACTGCACTCCCAAGAATTAAATTATAAATTTCCTTTTTTTCCCATAGTCATTGCTGCTAATTCTTTTCATATTAAAATATCAAACCCAGCACCACATGTACTATATCTATTCCACTGTATACACGCCTCCAGCTTGCCAGCGCTACAGACCTTATCTATTCTACTGCTCCATCTAGATAAAATATTGTTAGTCACAAATGCACAATGAGGCAAGGCAAGCAGCCTTCCTTTCATATTGTCTTTCAGAACGATCTCTCTCTATCGTTGTTCCTGTAGCAACCTGCTGTGCACATTCTAGTTCACTAATTATTGACTCCAGGATCCTCAAGAGTTTGTGCCAATCATTTTGTTAGGAGGTCTAGCAATTTCAACTCTTACGTACAAGTCATTCTTGATTATATTGCTTCGAATTTGGTTATCGTATCTGCTTACACTTACCACTCTTTTGTTGAATAGAATTGAGAAGCTGAAGCATGGTTTTGGTATGCACGTCCCGGAAGAGTTTAGGTAGCTGGATATAATGCTGGGTTCCTGTGCTGCTAATAATTACACCCCTCATAGCTGCCTATTGGAGGCCAAGTTTGCGATTTCTACTAATGGTGACATCGAAGCTTTCTAAGTAACACTTCAGGCCTTGGTGTGCAGCAAATGGTGGTACTCAAGAAGCTGTGGTCACATGACCTTGTGATTTTACTATTAATGATCTTCCTCCTACTAATTCCATTTCTTTACTGGAAGCAGTGTTTGAAAACGATTCAATCTGCCAGGCAGCTCTAATTTCTCTGCTCTGCCTGTACACTGTTTCTTATCTGTGTTATCATCTTGTCGATGCATTGCCTCACCACAGGAAGTATTAGATATACGTGCAAATCGGCTTGTAATATATTGGTAGAGTTATACGTTTTGTAATATATATATATGTAAATATTTACTCTTGAATCACCTCTTGCTGGTGCCTGGTATCATGGCATTTGGCTCCCCTGAGCTTCTTTTATTAGAAGTGTTTTTGAAAACCCCTCTTGCTGAAATTTCCGATACTAGTATTCAAGAACCACAGTCCTGACTCCCGAGCTTGGTTGCAGTCGCACAGGTACAACAATGCTTACGGTACTCAGGCTCCAAAATCTGGTATGAACTGCTTTAACTACGTGGGTGTTTTTATCCTAGCATATACCCATGCATTTTCCTTATCCAAGTTTTTGGTACATGTACATCTTGAAACTAGATGGTACTGTGTTGAGGGAATCATTCCATTGATAACACTTGTTTCGCTTATGCATACTAACATATTTTCTTTCAGACAACAATGCAAGTACACTGGGGTACGCGATAAGCCGATGGGCAAGCTGGAATTGACACTTTCGGTTTGGAGCCTCTTGCGCCGATTGAGTCAAATTAATCATTATACCAGATAGCCTTTGCTCCCCTTCGAATATCGATGTCATTGTCGCAGGTTACTCGTCGGCTAGTGAAGTGGTTAGCGTTGCTGCGAGGCAATTGGATCAACGCGTTGCAGAATATTATTCTTCTCGTTGATTTTCACGCAATTAGGTCAGTACAATCCTGCTAAGTCTCCACAGACCACTAAGATTTATCAGATCTAATGGCCTGCTTTTTGGTGTTAAAAAGTGCTACCCGTAGAAAGATGGTTATAGCTGTTTTTCCACAGCTGCACTACCGGTGACATGCATATAGTGCGGTTCGACTCAAAATCATTCGTTTTGCCACCTCCCGATGGTACATCGTTTACGTGCGCGTGCAAAAACTAATGAAGATTATGTACCGAGTTCCACAAATTGGGTCCAGTGTAGTGGAAATATGCTTTTGAGGGTGATCTTGGAATGTTCAGGTTAATTTTTTATCTGAAAGATTTGGATCCACAAACAAAGCTGTCTCGATATTTCCACAGCTGCATCAGCAGCAGTATCTAGCAGTGTACAACTTGTAGTGTTTGTTCTTCTGGCTGTGGTTATGGTTTATGATTGTGGTTGATGTTTTTTATCGATAAGCTGCTTTGAAAAGTTATTTTTATAAATTATTTTGAAAAGATAGTAAAGAAGTCATCTCGTTTATGTTTATATAAGTAGAAAGGAATGAGGCGGTTGTGTCACAACTTATATTTCCGATGTACCAGGGGAAAAAAAGAGACTAGCATCTGATGTAGACATCGTCTTGTGAACTTTAGGCTCCGTTCCATCTTTTGAACTCTAGGCCCTGTTTGGAACACCAGTTTCTCACAGGAGAATCGATGTTTCATTTCCCGTGAAATTCTCACCTTTCAAAAGGGGTCTACGCCATTTTTTTTTAAGGATTGACATTTTAAGGCTCCGTTTGGTACAGAGAAAATTCAAAGGAAAAGTACATAAATCAATATTCCTAGGGATTGGTACTGTAGATGCGTTTGGATCAAAGGAATGGAGCAACAGATTCCTGAGACTGGTAAAGTTTCCTGTACTATTTGTAGGAAAGGAAACAAGTTGGTATGAGATAGTTCTAACTGATTAATTTGTAGGTCTCAATTTGAGTCTTGTTATAGGCTGAATATGAGCGTGGCATAGGTCATGGAAAGTCTTACATGGTATAAGAGGGAGTTCCAATGTAGTGAATTCCTTATTGGGGTGAAATCTTAGTGTTGACTTCGTCAAGTTAAAGGCTTTGCTTTGTAAATGCCTTATCATGATCTCCTCATCGCATATCAAAGGAAGTGTGCTTATCCGATAGCAATATGGGATAATTATGTCTTGTGGGTAAAATTGTACAATCTCTACAGAGTGTATAAACTATCCTGGATAGCCGTGCCTATGATCATGGGCATGCTGTGTAAGATTTTTCACAAATTAGACTTTATTTTTCATAAGTTCATTTTGGATAGAACTAAGGTATCTTTTCGGAGAAAGATGGTTCGGGTGAGATACCTGTGGTTAGGTTAGTACTAGGTCGACGTTTGCACTAACGTTATTAGTTTTTTAAAATTACAACCTTTACTTACAATATTAAATTCAACAATTTCAATCTATTTATTGTATTTCATTATATTCTGTTTATACTCAAATAACCTTATAAGCCTTCTTTTGTTGTCTTTATCGTTATATTATATTTTTCAGTGTGACTTGTGGAGTATAAGTTTATATTCACCATTACTTTATCATCTTAGAGAAGAACGACTTCGACCACAATGAGGACCATAAATAAGCTTTTCCCTTTATTATTGTTACCAATAAGCATTGATGTAAATCTTGGTTATAAGATCATACTTTTTATTTAACAAAGTGTGTCATTGGTGCTTGGTATTTATCTTTGTTACCACTGTGTGTACTAGCTAATCGTGGACTAGTATGATTTACACAGAGGATCTGGAGTCATCGCTCTATGGTCCAACAACCTAAGTGTACTAACACCCTAAGTCTGTATCAAAGTTTGCAATTCTAGGGTGACAAATAATCAATTTAATTCTAGCAATATAAATTATTTGAATGTAAATTGAGTACAAGAAAGCAAACTATAATTGATATAGTTTCTTTTACCATGGTGTTTAGAGACTTGTTGGTCTCTCCTATTTCACGTTAAGGTAAACGTAAAGAAATTAGACTAGCTCCATGAATTAAACTAAACACATCAATTTTCACTAGTGGTAGTTTTTTCTCTTGGGATAGACGAGCTCTATCCTTCATAACACATTGAGCTTTCTCACAAGCTTTTTTTAGAAGATCACCGGACTACCACGTCTCCAAAGCCGTCTAGGAGTCGGCAACCTCTTAAGAAAAATAAGTAGGAGATGCTCACTTGAACGAATCAAGTACCATAGCTCAAGGATACGAATACCACCACTAAGTGCAACAAATGCACTTAGATTTTCCTCTCCAAACTCACTAAATGCAACACATGCACATAAGATATAAGAGGGCTTGCTCTTAGCTCAAGGGTGATGAAATAGGAATCAACAACCTCTTTCCAACCGACCATAAGGGGGTATTTATACCTCACACCAAAAACTAGCATTTGGAGCAAGAAATCAGTAAAATTGGCCTGAGGCCACTGCTACCATCAACTAATGGCTGATACTACAGTGACCTTCGCAATGGTTAGGAAACTAGCCATTACCAGTGATGTTGGTTAGACTGCCCAAACAGGGTTTGATCTGACCAGACCACTCGATCGAAAGCCAAAAAACAGTGCTCTCTCAAAAACCATTGCCGACAACTAATGCTCGATAGTACCGCAAGGTTCGGTTGGACCAGTCTAACCGCTCGACATGAGCCTGTTAGATCGTGTCTGGTCATACCACCGACACATCGCAAGTCAAACTGCCTCGGTCATACTGCCACACACAGAGCGGTCATACTGCAGTACGGTCCGATCGCTCTCACAGAGTCGGTTGTACCATTTTACATTTTTCAGTAGAGGCAAGAGTGTATATGCTCAATATATTTGCAAAATACATTCACAAATCGTGATACCATGCAAACAAAAATCAAAACATGATTCACAATAAGTTGTAAAACACATGCATATACTTTAAAATCACGCCACAAGGATTAGGTACATAGACTTAAACCATTTACAAAATACATTCGCAAACTTAAAGTCACATGTTACAAGTATTATGCATGAGTTACAACTATTTACAAAACACATTTGCAAATACTAGCATCATGCCACGAAGAGCTAGAACAAACCAAATGAGTTATCAACACAAGACAAACTCAAGCTACTAGTCACAACCCCTCCTAATAGTGTGGCAACCTATATTAGAAATTTGGTGTCTCAACCAAACACCGAGACCAGTAAAGAAATAGGAATACATCCTTAAGCTTATGCTAGTTATACCTTTGTCTTGAGTATTCTTTTGAAGTTTGATGTCGTACATCTTCACTTCAAATCCAGGTCTTTGACTTGAGCTATCAACACATGATTGGTCTTCACTTGACTTGATGATCAACTCATGATTATCAACATATGACGCTATCTTTCATCCCAAATCTTGACTTGATGACAATCAACTCATGACATCTTCACAAGTCATCCTCATCATGAGACATAACCTATTTATCCAACTCATAAAAAAAATATTATCCCACAATATGATTATAATTAATTAGCAAAATATGCTATTAACCCATAATGATGGGTCTAGATTCTTCACCCTTGCCCTTCGGTGTCGCTGCGACACGCTCAGCCTTGTCGCTACTTATGGTGACCCGTGTCATTACTATGGGGGTAATAACACTAGTTAATAGATTATTACTTTTTTGTTCGGTAGAACGTTGCTCTAATGAATAATAAGCCTATTAGAGTAGTTGTAGCTGAACAATAATTAGAGACTGATAAACTTTATTATTTACAAGACGCGTAGGGCTTTATGGTCTGGACACACATAGAAACATGGAGTTACTACAAAATTTAACTGTTTTCCACCATTGATTATACAGAGTACTAAAATAAAAGAAAAGTATATATATCATAGTACCCATCCGACCCGGTACGATGAACTACAGGTTGTCTAGTCCTCCCAGCTGTCGTATAAGGCCTCCACATGCTTCGAAATCTCTCCTAGAGCACCCTCTACCTTTCCTTATTATTTTTCTTTGCATTCCACTGCTCTTTTAGTGGTTCTGTTCTCTTTCTTTTCTTATCATATTTTCCTTTCTTCTGATCATTTCTCTTTTCTTTTAGAAATTACTTTAGATGCAAGGTAATCACATAAAATAATTGTAGCCAAAATAATTCATATAGCACAACATGCTTAAAAGCCTGCTTCACTTGCCTGACTATAAGGTAATTGTCTCAGTGGTGGTCTGGATGGTCTCTTCTTCTGGAACCAATTCTTCCCCTATATTATTTTAGGTTAAAAATTTATTTTCAAATTTTTAGCTATATTTTAGATGAAGCAACAACCCTTGTTAATTAATTTCGTATGGGTATTTTAGATCCTCTTGATTTTCAGGGTTATACTTTTTTGCTGACTTGCTAATATTATTTACTGGGGATTTTGTTGTAAATTTTTCTGAGTTTGCAACTATTTATTTAGTATGAGTGCATATATACCACTTCACTATTTATCTCTTTATCGGGCTTTCCCTCGAATCAATTCCTGTATTTGGTCTATGTGCATGGTGGGCTTTAGACTTATATTATGGAACAGAGGGAGTAGATACAACTACGTTTTCAATAATGAACGTTGGGGTTGGATAATAAATATGACCCTATTTCAAATTTAAATTCATCTAGTTCTCCAATCTTAGGGGTTCTTCCCTATCGCTAGGATATGATATCCTATTTATTTCCCGGCAATCTCCCAACATGCGATTAAAAAAAGAGAAAAACCGTTCAACCGGTATAGCTTCACTAGCTTTCCCCCATCCTCTCGATCTCTCCCCTTCACTCTCACTCACTATTGGAGCATCACGAGGACGACGGTGGTCTGTCGACAGGAGTGCCGGTGCTGTCGACGACAGGTTCACAACGCGCCCCGATTGTAGAGGGAGGCCGAGAAGGTGGTGGCGCAGTGAATTTTAGGTTGGGTGGGGTGGGGACGACGGGGAGGGGAGAGGGTGGCGTGACGAGGTTATGGGATCACTGTCGGTTGTCGATGGTGGAGGAGAGGGTGGGGAAGGTGGAGGAGGAGTGCAGAGCATGGAACTGTGGCTGGCGTTGGAGAAGAAGGTGGGGAAGGCGGCGGGCATGAAGAAGAGAGAGGAAGAGGAGGGTGACAGCTGGCGTCGAAGAACAAGGCAGGTGGAGATATACCGTTGCAACGGTATACTATAGCTTAGCATCTCCCATTAAAAAAAGGTATAAAGGCCACAGTCAAATCCAAGACCAACAAATAGTAGGGCCTGCTCTTTTCAGCTTCTCAAAGCGGCTTTTGTCTTTTGCTACAGTAGCTAACTTTCAAACGGAATATTTT
This sequence comes from Melocanna baccifera, assembly GCA_036346265.1. Lineage (NCBI taxonomy): Eukaryota > Viridiplantae > Streptophyta > Magnoliopsida > Poales > Poaceae > Melocanna > Melocanna baccifera. Next base: position 28,167,748 of record CM070677.1, on the reverse strand, counting down.
TTTAAGACGAAGTCTACAAGTTAATTATAGTACACGTTAAAAGCCTAAGATCTATAACATCTAAAATCGCAAGCGAATATCTCTCTTCATAATCTCTGTCGCAAACAGCTAAAATTCAAAAATTTCAACTAAAAATCAAAAGCCATAAAAAAAAAAAAAAAAACAGGCCCGTAGTCTACATCTCCAAATGGGGAGCCAAGCACATCTAGAGTGGGTTCGTTTTGACTTTTAGCCAGCTTTGGTTTGTACAGACTATAGTAATTAGTTTTAAATGGTGTGTTCTTTCGAGACAGAGTTAATAGAAAAATTTTAGTAAAAATATAATAAGTTTAACTGTATCAGCTAAAATTATATATAACTATTTTTACTACGTACTGTCCCTCGTAAAGATCCAAATTCAAAAATTTAGAACCCACCCCGTCCTTCTTCGAGCACGCGACCGGCACTAGCCGTGGAAAACGAAACGATCGCGTCCACTTGACGACCTCGCCGCGACGCGTCGCATGCGGCAAAAGCCATTTCACTCGCAATCCAACCAACAGCAGCAGCATAAAATATGGAGCCGAGCCGTCGGTGCTCTCCTCCAAGAAGCAAGCGAACGGAGAACCCCACGCCTCCTAATCGTGGAATACTCGATCGGCCTCCTCGTCGTCACAGGTTTAATTTAATTAATCTCCGCCATTAGCATTACCGCGCACCGTGCACAGGACAAGGCCAGCCAGCCATGGCGCCCGCCGCGTTCGACGCCGAGGCCGGCGCCCCCGTGCCCGCGGCAGCCGCTGCCAACGGCGCTCACCACGCCGCCAAGCCTGCGCCCGAAGCCGACGCCGGCGCCGCCTTCGTGCTTGAGTCCAAAGGTACCCTGCCTGCCTGCCTTCCTTGCTGCGGGTGCGCTCGCCTCATGCAATGCGAGGACCCGCTGATTTTAACCTGGTGTTTTGGCCGGCCGCAGGGACGTGGTGGCACGCGGGGTTCCACCTGACGACGGCGATCGTGGGGCCGACGGTGCTGACGCTGCCGTACGCGCTGCGGGGGATGGGCTGGGCGCTCGGCCTCTCCGCGCTCTCCGCCATCGCCGCCGTCACCTTCTACGAGTACTCCCTCATGTCCCGCGTGCTCGACCACTGCGAGGCGCGCGGCCGGAGGCACATCCGCTTCCGCGAGCTCGCTGCCGACGTCCTCGGTACGGTAACCACCCATCACTCACCGCGTCCAATCTCCACGTGCTCGGTGCAATGCCCACGAGCGACAGCCGCCTCAATGCGCCTCTTTTTTGGCCTTGCGTTTGTGTGCACGGCATGGAGAATAGAGGTGGGCATTGGGTCGTGCCGTGCTGGTATGGCCTAAGTCTACTATGCTTCGTGTCACTTCGTACCGTGTCGACTTGGTTCAGTCATTCTGTTGTGCCGTGTCATGTTAACCCGTCTCACCTTCGGTCAGGTTCAAGCATAACCCAAAGCCCACTGTGCTAGCGTTCGTGCCGTGTTAGTCCAAGCTCAACCCAAAGTAACTATACACGACGAAAGCGGTGACGATAATAGTGGCAGCGGCCATCATCTTCATTTCTCTCGTACCTACCTTGTTAAAAACTAGCTAAAATTAAATTAGTTGTGTAAAACATAGGCACATAAATATTTTGAGAGAAAAGTAACAACATGCATACAATATATTAGTCTTGTGGTATACATATGTGCTTGCCAAATGTAGATATATACAGAATAGGACCGTATTGTTGTTATATATTTTTATAGATACTAAAAGCTTACCGGAGAGAGTATGGAAATGGCAAGTATGCCTTTTCTTCATGTTAGGAAGATTCTGAAGTTTGGAACTGCTATTGTATATGTTAAACTTCAAACCAATAGAGTGGAAGAATAATGAAATCAACAATAATTGCATACAAAAACAAAGATAGTGTCATTCGGTTAAGCACCTTGTCCGTGCCTGCTTGTGCTCCCCGTGTCGTGCCGGCCTGAGCACGGCACGATTCGCTGTGCTGTGCCGCCCAACGGGCCGGCTTTCCAGGCCTGACCCGGCCTGCTGTTCGTGTTGTGCCAGCACAGCCCGCTACGTGGCATGCCCGTGTCATGTTAGGTTGGCCGGGTCTCGGACTGGTGTAGAATAACCTGGCCCAACTCCCACCTTTAATGGAGAAGCGGTGCCAGGTGCCGCTCTAAACAATTCAAAACTAGGCTTCTGCTCTAAATTTTAGCTACAAGTGCATTATAACGGCCGTTAGTTTTTTTCTAATTCAAAAAAGAGAAAAACAAGAAAAACTAACAAACTAAAAAACACAACTATATCTTTAGAAACAATGCAAAATAATAAAACAAAAATAAAAACAAAAAAGCCTAAAAGGCTACAAAAGCAAAAAACTAAAATTAAAAAACCGACATATTTCAAATGATTTATCACTTTTGCAAGTCTGAAACCAGATGCCGAAGACTTAAAGGCGTTGTGAGCATGGCATACTAGACTTGCCTTGCTGTTGCTGCTGTCTTCCCATTAATTAGGATGCGCGCGTTGGTGAGGTGATGATCTGGTAATTAAATTGTGGCTCACCTTTTGGTGGATGTGTTTGGTGCGCAGGCTCCGGGTGGATGTTTTACTTCGTGGTCACCGTGCAGACGGCCATCAACACCGGCGTTAGCATCGGCTCCATCCTGCTCGCCGCCGATTGCCTCGAGGTGCGTCGTAACCTCTCAGAACCCCCGAGTTCTCTCTCATACGCATGCATTTGAGCTGATGCTAGCCTGCGATGTATGATTGATTTATTGTTCTCGCGGGCTGTGCGATGGTGAATTCTTTTAAGCTTCATGTCGTCAGTGTTTGGACGAAGTTATTAGTAGTCTATAAACTGGTAATATCTAGAAAGGGTTGCCGACTCAAACTATGCTTGTTTATTTTAGCAGTTTTCTTGAACCATGGAATAGATGGTTTCCATGCATTTGGTTTAAACATCCACATGAAAAAGTAAGCTTATATTAGGGCCAAAACCAGCAGATCACCGATCACATCAGAAAAACAATAGACGAAGTAAGTCCTATTAAGCAGCTGATGTGTCATTTTCAAGTGCTTGTTGTTCTGACAATGGAAGTTTGTATGCTAGCTCTGATTTTCACATTATGTATGCATCGCTGTCAAGATCGATTCACCTGTTTACATTTTCTTACCTGAAAATAGTACGGACTATGGAGGAAGGACATATTTCATTACGTTCATAGTCTCTTGACCTGAAGTCTCTATACTTCAATCTAGGCATTAAGTTCAAACAAGAAAATAATATTGGGTAGAGTAGCACAGAAATCCGCAACAAATCGAGTTATTTTTGCTCTAATAGAAAGGAGTTCACTATTTGACTTACTAATTGCTACATTTTTCAAAGGGAGTGACTAGGGAAGGGTATACCATTGTCAAGTTTTAAAATAATGCTTGAAAAATTTCATGTTTTTGGTGAGTTTCGTGTATTTTAGATGTTTCTAGAAGATTCCAAACCAAAGTTTCGACGAGTGTCAGATTTTGAAACTTAAGTTTCACCAAGTTTCAATCCATAAGCTTCATCTAATTTCAATCAAAAGTTTCAAAATGTTTCAGCAAGTTTTAATCAAAAGTTTCAATACATTCAAACAAGTTTCAAGAAATTTCGACTATTGAACTCACCTAGCTACGGTGGTGCTACCATACCGTCGAGGGCTGTCCGACACCGCCTGTTGCCAACGCACCCTCTTCTTCAGCTCCGGTCTCGACTACCGCTACCACCATGGACTCGCCCACCGTCGATCCTATGCTCGAGCTCTATCGTCGAGCCACCATCTCTCTCTTCCCCGACTTCGATCCAAGCTTCGCACCTCCGAGCCGTGCCGCTGTCGGATCTGACCGGCTCACCGCGCATTGCACCCCGCCATGGCCCCCCCGCCCCTATCACCATCTCCAGATATTGGACGCTCAGCCATTCGCCATCCGCGACCACCGTGCTTGCTTGCCACTGCAGCAGCTTGCCCCACCCACTCACTACTAATCGTAGCGCTTTGCTGCCTCGCCTCTAGCCTTGGTCGACATTCGTCGTCGCCACCGCCACGCTCGCTCGTAGCATGCTCTCGCTTAAGGCCGCCGTTGACGCGTCCTCTTGCAGTCGCCGTACAACTCGCGCGGGAGTGCTCTCCCATGGCAACCACAGTTGTGTTTGCTCTCTCCGCATTGAGGGGGATCGGAACCTGTAGACCACAGGAATCGGGAAGGAGTTACAACAAATGGATAAGACTAAAGCAATCCTATGGTTTGATCCTGTCCCGTTCGATAGGTTTGGACAGTATACCGTAGAATAGTTTTTCTCTTTTTAAAAATACGGAACATCCATTTACAATCAGTGAAATTGCATAAACAACCTTCTGTCCATTGTCATTGAAAATCAATAACTCAAAAATGCTTTCTGTTATCTGCTGATATCATCGATTGCATAAGCTGATCTTTCATGGTGCCCAAGCAGATCATGTACTCGAGCCTTGCTCCTAATGGACCCCTAAAACTGTACCACTTCATCATCATCGTGGCTGTGGTGCTGGCCTTCCTCTCACAGCTACCATCATTCCACTCGCTGCGGCACATCAACTTCGCCTCACTGCTCCTAAGCTTGGGCTACACCATCCTTGTGTCTGCTGCTTGCATTCGTGCAGGTATATATATTGCTTGAACTCTCCTTGCGTCACATCCTCTTTCCGTTCCCAATTCCTTTCTGGTAAGATTTAAGAATTATTATGACACAGATGGAGGAATTTGATTCTTGAAACACTTAGGTTAGCATATGCGGGGAATCAGATGCCTTAAATCTAGCAGTGGTACTTCATAAATGTATAAAAAGGAAACTGCTCTTTACAGCAACATCTTTTCAGTGTGTCTTTGATGCACGACATCGGAATAAACTCACTGGCAAAGATGTGTCGACACCACAGCCCATGGAAGCACTAGCCTTTGACAGTCTTCAACAAAACGCGTTAGAGTTGTTAGACATAGCCGATTCCCCGAACAACCATACCATTACAAATTATCTTCTTGAATGAGCATAGCAATATTACAAATTATATATCACAGAAAGGAGTCCCTAAAATGATCAATTATGCCTCACGTGAGTATGTAATCAATGTAGCGAGTGATCTATATTTTTCAGAATTGAGAACTAAGGTGGTTCTTTCTAAGAATTGAAGTAATTAGCAGAAAATGTATTAAAAAAATTGCACCTATATAGCGTTTTTGTTTTGCAGTTGGCTAAACGAGCTGTTCATTTTAGCTAAATGGTAGCTGTACTTCAAATTATTGACAACTTTGTCACTAGGCAGCTCCATTTCTGAACTAAATATATGTTTAATTTTGAGATTTCTTTGAATATTTTTCGTTCGAATAAGAAATATTTCCCACGAGCTAATTACAAGAAATCAGAATATCTTGATTCAAGTGCATGGGAATACGAATTTATGCTAGTTCATAATTGTGATTCCAATTTTAAGCACAAATCAAACAACTAGACCTAGTGACAGTGTGAACTATTCCAAACTACAACTGGATTTGTCTATTGGATTGTTTTGGCCCAGAATACACAGTTAACAGTTTCATGGTTATAAATTGTCATGCACCACTTTACCAGAAATTTAGAATTACACTGGTGCGAAGTCCCCAAATTATTATTTTTTGGCCAGGTAGGAACTACAGTTCATGCTAGTGTAATTTTCTCAACAGATGTAGTCTACAATTAAAGGCTTGAAGGCCATGCATTAACTTTCCCAGACTCTGTTCTAGTACTCTGTTCTACGGTGTTTAGCTAATGGCTGTGCCTCCATTCTTGACAGGGGTGTCGAAACATGCTCCCGCGAAGGACTACTCGCTGAGCTCTTCCAAGTCGGAGCAGACCTTCAATGCCTTCCTATCCATTTCCATCCTGGCCTCCGTTTTCGGTAATGGCATACTGCCAGAAATCCAGGTATTCAACACTGCACTTTTTGAGCTAGACAAAATCTGAGCTACATAAATATGATCAATTCTTATCAGAGGACCCCCTTGTTGGTAAAAATTCAATCAAGAGTTCCATATCCATGTTTGCAATACAATATGCCTGCCACTGGCATAAGGTAAATTGACAAAGCTGGTTGGGCTCCATTGCGTTTCGAGCCTGCGTTGGGAGGCCCAAAATATACCCCATAAAATCTTACTACCGGCCCATTTACAAACTTCACAGTGGGACGTTTTTAACTCGGCTTTGCAGGCCACGTTGGCGCCACCGGCGGCGGGCAAGATGATGAAGGCGCTGGTGCTGTGCTACTCCGTCATAGGCTTCACCTTCTACCTCCCGTCGATCACCGGGTACTGGGCGTTCGGCAGCCAGGTCCAGTCCAACGTCCTCAAGAGCCTCATGCCGGACTCCGGCCCGGCCCTCGCGCCGACGTGGCTGCTGGGCATCGCCGTCCTCTTCGTGCTCCTCCAGCTCCTCGCCATCGGGCTCGTGTACTCCCAGGTGGCGTACGAGATCATGGAGAAGAACTCGGCGGACGCGACGCGGGGCAAGTTCTCGCGGCGGAACCTGGTGCCGCGGCTGCTGCTGCGGACGCTCTACCTGTCCTTCTGTGCGCTCATGGCCGCCATGCTGCCCTTCTTCGGCGACATCGTCAGCGTGGTCGGCGCCGTGGGGTTCATCCCGCTCGACTTCGTCCTCCCCGTCGTCATGTACAACATCGCGCTCGCGCCTCCGAGGCGGTCGCCGATCTTCCTCGCCAACACGGTCATCATGGTCGTCTTCACCGGCGTCGGGGTCATCGGCGCCTTCGCCTCCATCCGGAAGCTCGTGCTCGACGCTGGCCAGTTCAAGCTCTTCAGCAACAACGTCGTCGATTGAAGCACATAGGTATAGGTAAGCTTTGTTTGTTTCTCCTCACTTCGTAGAGAGCTATACGTACGTACATATAGTGGCACTGGCACGCACGCACGCATCGAGTGTACACTAGTAGCTATAGTACGTCTTATTGGTGATGTAAATGTAGTGTAGTGTATAAGAGCGAATGCAAATCAGCAGTGTACAAGCACATGTAGAACAAGGCAAAAGATGATGCGATCGAGATGTAATTAAACGATCCAGGAGGATTGAAGCTGGCCTGCCGCGTCCAGTGGCCGCAACTTGCAACGCATGCATGCAGGTGGAGCTTACTTGGTTCGGTCTGATGGCGAGTGACTGCGAATGACGCCGGCCATTTGGCATTATTGGCAATCAATATACGGTACGGTTACTATGCGGCACTCCGCCACATATCGATCGAGTTTAGTACCGCACGATCACCGTACAATACTTACCCGTATAGCACTCCACCACATGTCAGCTTGAGATTACTGCCGTACATATGATGATCATCAGAAATATTATTTTTACAATTACGACTATAAGGGTACCATTTTTGCTAATCCTACATCCATTTTAGCCAATAACTCGAAAATAAGGGGTATGTGTTCGCACCAATCTTGATGCATATTGGACCGCGGATAGAGTGAGGGCACAATGTCGACCCACGTGCCCCTCCCACCACAGCTGCTTAACCTCAGTTACTCTCCCTCAAACTAGTTGGGCCAACTCCCTCAGACCAAAGTCAAGGCCACGTGCCCACGTTGCCCAGTAATTCAGTATACAGATCGATGAAGCTTGGCTAGAGATTGGAAGTTGTGTAATCATGCGTACTTTGCATCAGAATGTCATATGTATTTGCTTCGTTGCTTGTAGTTTCAAACTCCTACTACCACACAAAGAGTTATCATTAGACGGTTTTAAATCCTCATCAGAGACAATTTCTACATCATCTAAATTTATACGTCTGTAATAACAGACGATTATCATAGATGATTTATGTACCATCTGTAAAGGCCAACTATCGCAGACGGTTGCAACCAAAACCTGCCTGTGATATGGAATACATCATAGACGATTCTATGTACCACCATCTGTGATAGTAAACATATATTCTATATCACAGACGGATTTTGATCGCAGCAGTCTATGATAGTAGAGCCTTCACAGATAGTGTATACTATAAAATTGTCTGTGATAGTTCGTTCTGCACCTAAATTTTTTTTTTCTATTTTTCAGTTAGCTTCAGAAGATACTAGCCATACCATCTGAAAACAAGTAAATACACAGATATCATAGATACACATATATCGATCACAAATAGAATGAATGAATTACAATTAAATGAAGTATAATTGAATGAATTGTTTGATGACGTACAATTGAATCAAATGTTTGAACATCTATTAATTCTTGTCGGGGTTGAACTCTCCGTTCGGGTGAATGACCTCTGCCATTAAGAAGCTGGAGAGCCTCATCGAACTTTGGAGAGTTCGTCAAGATCGAATGCATTTGAGTCGATTCTCATGCCCTGTCGTTGAGGGGTAACGTCGTAATATATATATATATATATATATATATATATATATGAAGTCTCTTTTCTACTCGTAGGTGTAATTACTCCCATTGTATCTACCGTCTATCTGTCTCAGAATACCACCTACTTGATCGGGTTATTGGGTTGGATACCACCACTAATTGTTCCTAACAAATCCACTAACTTACCACGTTTACTTAATAATTAAGTGCATAATCATCTCCTATAAAAAAGAAAATATGATAATTGTTGAACGTCTTGCTGGTTTCTCGGGATAACTGTGTACGCCCGTACCACCTATCGTGTATAAGACGGCACCGAGGAGGGCTTCAACACGTTAGTGACTCGGTGTGGATATACATACCACCTGTCATAGGAGAATTCGGTTGGCTCCCATGGCGCTTTTGACGTATACTCCGTTGAATGGAGTACGTATGCTAGGCTGCTAGCTAGCCTATGCATGGAGTATGTATACTCACGTGTCCATTAACCAATCCATTTGTAAGTCATTTTTGCGTACTAGAATGACTTGCTATGTGGCTGCCGAGAATGACCTGACGAAAAAACTAGGAGCAAAAAAAAGATTATGTAGGTGCATGGTAGTATGTCATGTCTGCATGGGAGTATATGTATGGTTAGAGGAGTATGTAGGTGTTTGGGAGTATGTAACGTTTGCACACGGGAGTGTACTTTATGCTAAAACTAGTTGTATGGGAAGTATGTAACGTTTGCATGATAGTATCTCCTAGAATAAAATGAGTATATACGAAAAGGAGTGTAGGTGTTTGGGAAATGGGAGTATATATATGTGAAAAAGAGCAAAACGAGAGCACACTCACAAGGAAATGAGGGTACATACACACGGCGAAAAAGAAGTATGTAACCAGGAAACGATAATATAATGCTCAAAGTATTTGGTCCACTTCAGTGCTGAACGAATCAAAACCCAAACTTGACTGATTTAATTACTAACTTTTGCTAAAATTATAAAGTATACAAAGGAAGAAATTAAACAAAGTACCCACTTATAGACCTTGTGTAAAGATATAAATCCTTACGAAAGTTCACAAGCAGCACTGCTCTGCTTTGTAAATTGATCCACAATTACTTGATTGAGCACACAAGTACTTTGTAAATTGATTCACAAGTAATTAATATCTCCAAATAAATATCAATCAATTAAAACTTACATGAAATTCCTATTGAAATATATTCTGACGCACACGCACACACACAAAAGAGGAATGTACCTTTTTTACAAATAAAAAGAATTGGTATATAAACTCTGGATACACACATGACAAGAGGTATCAAATACCAATGACAAGTACATATATCTTAGGCATACTACATTGGCATAACAATATGCATGGATTCCACCACGTCGCCCATGAGGGCCAGTGGTGAGTATCGAGTACTAACGCCCCGAGGCCTGCATGGAGCTAGGGTCTGCCATCATGGGGCCACGCCTCCGTGCCATCATACGTACTCCCTCCATATCACAACTGTAACACCCCCGTTTTCAGGGGCGGTACTTACTGTTCATGTCACAACTGCCCAGGAAGTTCAGCTGTGAGGCACTGTAATTAAGTGTACATCATAGTGAAAACTTGCACCAGAAAAGTAAATTTTATTAAAATATAGAGGCTTGGCAGCCGGAACTTACAGCGGGGCGATGGTCCTTACAATACAGAAAACAAAACGGCATCATAGGTAAGCCTGAGTGCAGAACAACCCTAAAACAACACGTCGTACTCGTCGAAAGCGCCTTCGTCTTCATAGACTCCTTGATCTTGCGATGCACTTTCTGTTAAATTTTTGTTTGCAAGAATGAATACAACCACCGTACTCAACAAGTCACATGTAGAAACGCTAAATAATTACATGCAAGGGATTTCAATAAATTGGGCATAGTGGTTCTATTATTTTATGTAGATGCAGTTTTGTTTCGTAAACATTTACGGTTTAAAGCAATAAAATCATATACTATTTAGTACAGGGGGTTCTTTACTTGATCTTTCATAACTTTACCATTACCAAAACCATCAAACCTTTTCATCCCTACTTATGCATCAACAACGGAATCACCCATTGAACATAGCCTCGTATACCGGAAGCACGACGTATCAAAGATACGTATGTGATTACTCTGAAGAGTTTGCCCAGCTTGACCCACAAGATTTCGTAATTCCCGCGACAGAGCTACAAAAACAAGGTTGTTCACTGCTCATTTCTTTATTTAGCCTCCGCTCGGTAGACCTCCATTTCGGACCCGGGCATCCACTAGCTAGGTCGAATGTTTTTCTCCCGTCCCGAGTGGAATCTTACCGGATTTGTATGATTTTACACCCTCTCATACCAAATCCTTCCCTCCGTACATTCTTGGAGTGTTAAACCGATTTGAGCAGATACTAAACCAGGATTGACGAATCAAACTTGTGGTTGAGCGATCACTATGTCCTTGCTGAGCATAAGTCTCTTCGATCTATCGGGCCCACGCTACTTCAAACCATTCCCTTTTCTTTTTACGCATTTCCCACTGCCCACTGACAGTGTAACCATCACATAAAGTATCATTTTCTTTACTTTATGGATTTTACTTTCACTTTTCTGAATTCACTTTTACAAGTATTCCTGGCAAAATGCCCTTGCTTAACAATATAAGATAATTGAATTACCTATGCTACCATGGTTACTTAAATAGTATCCTTTATATCTCTAGGTCTTGTCAAGGTAAATGTGGCTATTAAATAAATTGGGCTTTTGTCGGTGGTGGGATATAACTAGTACCATGACATTTTAACATTCCTTTGTACATAAAATAACAATGCATGAATTACATAATGGAAATACTAGTAATTAAATAATTAACGGAACATGGGTTCAAAATGTTCAAAAACATGCGACTTGCCTTGCGGATCCTCGATTTCAATTATCTCATATTCTTCAAAATTTTGGTCTCGAGCCGAAGTTCCTTTCTCCTTAACTTGTCGATCCGCAGTATCGAGGGCTAAGCGAGAAAACAAAAGAAATAAACAAATTAGGTCCGTATTCGAAGGATTGAATTTGGACCGAAAAGAAAATAAATAAAATTCCAAATAAAAGGGTGTTGGGTTTTAAAGGCTTGGTATAGAAATTTGGACCTCAAAAACGGGTTTAGGGGCTCAAAATAGACAAAATGGACATATTTTTGGTTTTCGGTGCAGGATGAGCGATGGCGGTGCAGGAACTATTCACTGCGGGTTGTCTATTGTTCATCATGCGCTCGCATGCTACAGTCTTCTTCCTCCTCGGTTCACTGCGCGCTCGCGAAAACAGAGAAGGGTGGCGGCAGGAATTTGTGAGGCTCTGGTATTTTGCGATGGAATCGGTGGGTAGGGGCGGATAGCTGGTGCTCCAGTGAACCCATTTTGGTGGTCACCGATGGCTAGGGTTCCGGCAATCACCGGCGGTGGCTCTCGCATGAATTTCGGATTTTTGAATGGTAAACAGTGAATCGGGGTTTAGCTAAAGAGTTGCATTGGTTTTTGAGTATCTATGGAGGTAGGGGAAGCTTGGGATAGCAGTGATTTGGCCGGGGAATAAGTGGTGTGAGCTGTCCACGGCGGCGTGCCATGGCCGGCGGCGGCGACTGTGGGCAGGCCAGCAGGGGCCACGGGAGGTTAGGGGAAGCATGCGGTGGAGTTTGTAGTGGCCGGGTGATGCTCTAGGCAAATTGAATTGGATTGCAATTGATTGAATTGACGGATTGGAAATCGGATCTCACCTCGGGTGTTTTGGTGGTTCTCAGCGGTGGAGGGCTCTCTGAGTAATTGGACGGGCGAGGGGGTAGCTGCAGGTGTGCTCTCTGATATGGAGGAGGTCCCGGGGTTTAAATAGGCGAGGATGGCGGTTTGGGGCGTGCCCTGGTACTGGCGGCCGGGGGAGAACCAGCAGCTTCGGGAGGGATCGAGGAGGCTCAGTGCTGGCGGTTAGGGGAGGGTTCTAGCGGTCTTGGAGCACAAGTTGCGGTGGTCAAACCTGTCAGGGGTGGTCAGGCCGGCTTGGACGGGTGAGGTGGTCGACTGGGGCGAAAATCAAGCGGTGACGGGTGAATTTGGCCGAGCAGCGTGACATGAGGAGGGGGATGGTCAAAGCTTGCCAGGGAAGGTTGTCAGAAGCTTGTCAATCGTGGCGCGAAGGCGCTGGCACAACGAAGCAGCAGCGGGAGAAAACGCTGGACATGGGCGGCGGTAAACAACAGGCGACGGGGATATTTCGGACGAGCTACAGTGCCGGCGCAAAAAGATCGGTGGGAGGCGGTTCTGGAACGGAATTGGGTCGGTTTGGGCTGGATTACGTGCGGAATTGGCTGGGCTTGGGCTAAGATTAAGATTCAAATCAAGAAATCAAGAAAATTCAGATTTTGAAATTTCGGTTTGTTTCAACAACTACACATTAATTTTTTTCTCAAAACCAAAACACATGCTTGGATTAGGTGGCAAGGAGGTTCAGAAACTAGAATGGAGTATGTCACCAACCAAAAGGTGGTATGGAGTATGCAATATGATTTTAAATACAATCAAATACCCTGTAGATGATGATGCCACGAGCATGTTTGCTCATTGATCGACGTTGACTAGCTACATGGCAGCTAGTATCAGTGGTCACACCTTCCATGCACTGCTGGAATATTTTCAATGACCTAACATACATGGAAGTATTTGATTAGATTATGAAGAAAAAAAGAAGTATACCTCGGGGCACCTCGTCATCTCTACATCTGTACCTTGGGCCCTCCTGCCGCGAGGGCCGACGCAGCAGTGGCGCGTGGACGGGCATGCACGCGGTGGCACGGTGCCATGCCGCCGTCACTCGGCCCCCCGGCCTCGCCGTCTTCTAGACCTCCCCACCTCCTCGCCGACGCCAACGAACTAGTGCAAAAACTTAGATAAACCTACATCTAAGAAGTGCCACCTGCATGCATATATCAAACAAAACAAAGGAAGTATATTTGTAGCCAAATCAAAATTGACTTGGATGGATTCATACCATGGAGGCTAGAGGCATGCATGCATGTCACGGCAACCACCTCTTCACACCTAGGCCTAGCATTGACGGCGGTGGTCCATTGATACGTTGAAGCACGAAATCATGGTGGGCAGCTATGGTGAGAATCATGGCAGCTAGGCTTCCGGTGCGTCTACTCCTCCAACTCCAGATTTCAATGCAGTGAGATGGAAACGAGGTGTTAATCTCGTAAACAAATACAAATCACGACAAATTCCCGCAATTGCTATTAAGGCCACACGGATCTTTGAACAAGCGATCAGTGGATTGAGTGGGAGTAACTACACCCGGGAGTAGTTTGTATTTTTCCTATATATATATATATATATATATATATATATATATATATATATATATATATATATATATATATATATATATATATATATATATATATATGAAGTATCTTTTCTACACCGGTGTATTTACACCCTATATTGTATCTCACAATGTAGAGAGTATCTCGTGTAATGGAGGGTATATACGTGTAGTATATGAGTATTTAAGACCATCTAGGTGATATAAATAATTTTTCAGATGTGGTATGTATATTTTTTGACATAATCTTTTTTATGTGCGTATATAAAGGTATTTACAAAATACGCTAAAGACTATAGACTTCCTTGCAATCTTTTCATATGGTTTATATTGGAGTATCTTATAATTAGTATATGAGTATATCCAAGGTGATAAAGGAGTACTTTAAGTTCGTTTAAGTGGTATGTGGGTGTAATTACACCCAAGAGTTTTTTCTATATATATATATATATATATATATATATATATATATATATATATATATGCCACATGTTAGTGTCTCGTCAGCCTTAGCCTACCACATCAGCACAACCAGTCGTCCGAGCACTGTTCTATGAGGCGAGTCCACCGTAGACCAGACTTCCTATGAGCTAAGTCCACAACACAGTAGAATTTTTGAATTTGCAGTTTTTTTTAGATTAGATTTTTCAAGAGCCCTTTCTTCTCCGTCCTAACTCCAATTTACTCCATTATTTTTTCTAAATTTATCTAAAATTGACCTCTATCTTTTGATTCTAGTTTTGAAGTTTTTGGAGTTCATTTGATTTTATTTTTGTGCCTCGTTCGTTTTCTCTCTCATTAGATCGCGTCTTCGAAGAAGCGGAAGCATAACCAAATATGTTGTTTAAAATATGTACCCATTTAAAATATCTATGCGAACACCTGAGTTCTACACTGTGCTCTTTCTATTTTGATATGTTGTTTAAAATATGTACCTATTTATGTTGTATCCTTGACATATCACAATTGTAAATTTTGACCCTTTTGCCAACCATTGTAGTGTTTCACTTGATGACCTCCTAATAAATCACACCATCAACCATTCTTGAACTGACAGTTGTACTGTCTCATGATCCAAACCTCCGACCAGCTTGGATTCACTTAGCGTAGCATGTCCTTGTGCTCATCAATATACGGTGACACTTCAGTCATATGTTGTAAGACTATGAAATGGGCATAAGCGTACGTATGCAGATTTAGAGTTATTGCTTTCTTTCTGATAGTCCCGATACCCTCTAGCATCCCCTCGTGATAAGATAAAGGCATACCTATCAGTTCAACCTGAGCCGTGCAATTGACGTAGAACTCAATGACCTCTTTGGTTGCATAACATTCGATGATGTTGCCCCCGGGTTGAGATCGATTCCGTACACAGGGCTTCATAATTCCTATTTACCTCTCGAACAGGTACATATGATATAAAAACATGGGGCCACATATCTATATTTATTTCATAAGGTGGATAATAAGATGGACGATGATATCAAAAAATGACAAAGAAAAATACATCTCAAGATAACATAGAGTCATCACCACCTCGACCTATAGAGCATCTAGTCTATCAGGATCGATGACCTTCTGAGCAATTGCGTTAAAGAAATAATACAACCTCATGATTGTCATTCGAATCTTGTTCGGTAAAATACTACTAATTGCAATAGAAAGCAATTGTGTCATAAGCATATGACAGTCATGAGATTTTATGACAATTAATTTCAAATATTATATGGAAACAAGTTTTTTCATACTAGCGGAGTAACCAAATGAAACTTTTAAATCATGCAAGCACTAGCACAATTCAATTCTCTCGACCTTAGATAGAGTGTAGCAAGTTGGGGGAAGGTACATCTGACCTTTATCGGTCTCTGTCAGTGCTAACTCGGCCCTGATGTTCATAGTGACTAAGTCATGGTGTACGTTGACACCATCCTTTGTTTTGTTATGAATGTGTAGTAAGAGAATAATCAAGTTATCACATATATTTTTATCTACGTACATGACGTCGATGCAATTATGAACTTCGAAGTATTTTCAATAAGATAAGTCCCAAAATATAAATCTCTTCTGCTACATGTTCTTCTGACGGGTCCTCAACTTACGCCCCTTTCTAAGCTCAATATTAATATCTTTAACCATATCGTAGACCTCTTTCCCACTAAAAGGCCTTGGAGCTAAGTCGTTCTATTTTTTCTATCAAATTGTTTCTTCATCTTGCGTTATGGGTGATATCTTGGAAGGAATCTACAGAACGTATGTGCACAGTTTTATACGAGTTGTCTAGGAGACCTTACAAAACCCTGAAACTCTTGTCAGATCAACCATTGCTTTTCTTCAATTTCAGCGGTTCAAAAATGAATGACAACTTTGTGTCTTGCGGCTTGCAGCGCTGGAACAAAGGTTTCTCCGAACTATCCATCAAGCCCTCGAATTTACCAAACTCTCTCTCACTATAGTTCCCTTCTGTATTGCATAACATCTGATCCAGATTGTTATTGTGCGAACTATCCTCATCAAAATCACAATCCATAACGGAGATATTGTTGTCTCCCCCGACGATGTTATAACTATCTTCTTGTATATCCCTTTTTAAAACCTCCTTTGAATCAAATGAGGTTCGATCTGCGCTGAGTTGATAAATATTTTTAGATTATCTTAATCAATGCATGGACAATGCATATATTCTACCCCCTTCTTCAACATATCCTACTTGGCCGCACTTCTAAAAGTAGACATGTCATCAATGTACTATTCATTTACATGGTTCTTAACGTACATCCAGCTTTGATCTATCTATGCTACACATGTAACAAATTAGTATCAAATGAGATTAATGTTCCTATAGCTAGCTAGCCTAATACTTACTCATAATTGATATTCACCTTAACAAATTGTCCATATAAAGTAGCTAGCTATGTACTATTCATGAAGCAATATATATATATATATATATATATATATATATATATATATATATATATAAAGCAAGAATATATTGAAGTAAAGTAGGAGTAGTGACCCATTCTTAAATTGGAACAAACTATCAATCTAGATTTAAACCTAGGTATCATCTCTCTTTATTATAATGCATATAATTAGTAGCAAATGCTAATATCAAATCACTAAGAACAAATCGATCTACAAGTACACTTGTAAAACTACAGTATGCTTTCACCAAACTCCCTAAAGTCGGCTGCCTCCTTCAAAGAAGCTTAATGCAGAGCAGACAAATCTGTTGAGACTAGCCAAGTGAGGTATTTAATAACATGACGTATCACAGACACTTCTAACCATGAATCACCTATGATAATTACTTATCACAGATAGTTTGTATTAAGAACTGTCTATGAATTATCACAGATGGTTCTTTATTAGAACCATCTGTGATAATTCACAGAGAGTTATTAATATGAACCGTTTATAATAATTATGTATCACAGACGATTATATCTATCGCTACTAATATAGATGGTCACACATGTAAAATCATATGTAATAATTGTAACACTGATGGATTTGGGGAACCGTCTATGATGAGGCTTCCAGTGTGGCCTTCTCTGTAGTAGTGTCCGCTGGACTTTGTAGCAACAATATTTATGATTGGATGTGACAATGGAGGGCTGGAAGCTGGTAAATCAAGTATAGGCTGTTATTTGCCATATTTTAAAAAGTTCATTTTTTATCACACTGAAAAGTTGAAATGTCCTTTCATGATTCATATCAACTTTGGTAAATATGATATTTATTGATATCGTGCTGAAATAAATTGGTATTTACTGAAACTGAACTGTATTTTAAATAAGTAGCAAGTTGGCATGTGCACTTGCATGGGAAAAATCCTTAAAGCTTGTTTAAATGACTTGGCAAAATGTATATGATTTTGTTTTTGGAAAATATATCATTACACAACTGTATTTGTAAGATTTTAATATTATATATTGTAAGAGAAAAAAAATATGCACTCTGTTTTTCAATACTTATCACCTGTGACTAAAACTTTTTTCTTCAAATACTTGCATAGCAAAATAATAAATGTAACATAACTTTTTCTGTTTATATCCTCATCATCATCTCTTTTTTTAAGTGAAACCAGAGGGAAGACCCTACGGTGAAATTGAATTAAAAAGAAAAGATATGCACAAACATGGGTATTTACAAGCAAAGAGAGAGAATTTACAACCCTCACGATGGGTGAGAAATTATCTTAAGGAATCTAGCCAATTAAAAACCTGATTTTTTTAAGCTCTTTTTCACTCTACACGTATGGAGAGTGACTTCCTGTTTAAACATGATTTTCCAAGTGTTATCTCTCTCTTTTTTTAATAATTACCATGCATGTCTATACTACATACTTATAATGCACATCACATAGCTTATATCGGTATAGCCGAGTAAACATCCATTGATGTATCACCCTCTTAGTCCTTCCATCCCATCGAGGTCCACCAAATAAAGGGTAAGAAATGTTTTATTTTTGTGAGATTTTTAGTATATTCACTTTTTCTTAGCAACTATAAATTAGTCTGTCATCGACTTTTCTTATATAATAGATTTAGATTCCTCATTTATGTATATACAAACAAAATTCCTTACCTTAACTTTTTTTTTATCGAAGTAACATATTTCCATAATTTTAATTTTGAATGAAACCAAAAATTCAATTTCTCACTTCACATGGAATTAAAAAAATCTCTAATTTGCTTTGATTTTTATACTGTATTTACATATTTTTGGTTTCTACTTCTTATAGACTTTCTTTTTCAGTTTTAGGTTGAATTCATATATAAATCTAGCTGTTGATTTTTATTTCTAATTTTTTGTTATTTGTTATTGTACTTGACATGAACTCTTTCTTTTAATCTATATTTTATTTTTCCTGAATTTTGAATTTTAGTTTTATGTTATAATTTGTATACAAATACAACTACTAATTTTCATTGAATATTTATTCCGAATTTTAGCTGTGTAGATGTTTTAATTTGGAGTTTGTATGAAAATCAAATTGCAAATTTCCTTTTATTTTTTGACCCAAATTTTTGTTAATTTTTTATTTAATTTCAAATCTTAGTTTTAGGTTAGAATTTGTATGCAACAGCAACAACTTTTCATCTAATTTTTATTCCAAATTTCAGCTACGTAGGGGTTTTGATTTAGAGTTTGTACGAAAATCATATTGCTAATTTTCTTTTATTTTTTGTTATAATTTTTTTGTTAATTATTATTTTTTTTAACTTTACTTAATTTCAAATCTCATTTTCGGTTAGAATTCGTATGCAAGTACAACTACTAATTTTAACTAATGTTTATTCCAAATTTCAATTTTATGTTCTCTCTCCTCTTCCCACCGAATGAAGAGCAATGGCCAGTGGTGGGTGGTGCCACGATGATTGACGGAGCGGCAAATGCTAGAGGGTGGTGGCACATTGACCGGCAGAGAGTGGTGACGCGATGAGCGGATCTAACAATCCTGGACCGTGCTAGCGCTGTTCCCGGCAGCCTAGCATGCTTCTTCCCTGACACTAGCGCCGATGCATCTCACCCTACCTAGCCATGCTGGCACCGAATCCGGCTGTCCTTGGCCATGGTGCAAGCCAGGCCCGACCTTCAAGGACAGCACCGTCACCATCCTCGGCCACCATGTGCACTTCTTCCCCAGGACCAATGCCGCTGCCTGATCCGGCTGTCCCCGGCCACACCGTCGTAGGATCCGGCCTTCCTGGATCACGCCACAGTTATGGCACGATGTTCTTGCTCTTCCTTCCCCTCTCCGGTTACTCTCATGTATCATCATCCTTTGACGTCCACACCATAGGCCTAGCCATGCTACGTCGCTCGTCACCGATGTGCCATCACCATGCCTCCATGCCGTCCGGCCCGCAATGTCACTTTCATGCCAGAATGGCCTGAGCACGACACAACCGTATTGTGCCATACCACCCATCGGGCCTTCTTTTAGGCTCAACATGGCCCGTCACATGTTGCACCTATGCCGTACTTAGGTTGTGTTGTGCCAGTTGAACCTCGGGCTGGCCCAAAAATGTCCAGCCTGACTACCAGGTCTGTATGAATGTTCAGTTTTGTCTCTCTGAAAACAAAGTATGTTGAGTTTTCCGCACCGAGCTATGTTGGCATTTAATTTGCATGCATTAGTGTGAGTGTTTTGGTCATTAATTAATTGTTGATCGACTACCAGCAAACCCAAAGTAAACCCTCGGAGGTATCTTTGTAGCAGCAATTAACAAATAAATATTATTATATTAACCAGAAATTAAATATTTCAAAACTTTTAGCACTATCTTTTTATATAATTATGCAGCCTGTGAGGATACGTCGATCCGACGGCCCCCAGTTGTAACAGCTTATAATAGAATAAAGAATCCATGGCAAGTAGGATTGTAACAATTTGTATAACATTTCATGTATATAAATTCTGCATTAAATATTTCAAAAAGAAAGGCATTGAAAATAGGAAGTTGCAACAAAATATTTCAAGAAAAGTGGTTCACAAATTCTTACGCATAAACTAAGAATCTACAACACTGGAATAAACAATCCCAAAAATGTGATATCCGATTACATACAAAATTTGTTTAATATTTGAAATTGAAATGCAAAAAATTCGGGGGCTAAAAATTCCAAAAAAAATAGTGGAATCAAAATCTACATAAATTCTTAGTAAAAAAATCTAAAAGTCATGTTACTAAATATATACATAAATTTCAAAGTAAAGATACTTTCCTATATATTCATATAGTTAGAAATGTAAAATTTAAGTCTAAGAAATATGTACTACAAATTGGGATTGAAAAATGCAATCAATTTTGTTTTTTTTAACGTGTAAACATTTTGTAAAAAAAATCCAAAAATGATTAAAAAATAAAAAAGTCAAAACAAAGGTGGACCCCCGACCTTACCTACCATGTTTCATTGATCTCCGTAGAAACTTCAAAATATATACAAATGTGCAACCAATTATTATCAGTATCGTTATGGGATAAATGTAATAGTCCGTGGAAACTCACGGTTGGCGATTAGTACAAGCTAAGGTGCGGCAAAACCAACAAAACATGCAACAAACACGTACGACACGTCGCTTCACGCGCACGGATCAAAGTACAGTCACAATCAAGCCGCCGTTCCGTGCTCCGTAGCACGTGCAGCCCTCCACTTGCCGGCGACGGCATCGAACGCCTTGCGCGACGGCCCGTCCGGCGCCAAGGCCTTCTCTGCCGCGTGCTGCAGCTCGCTCGCCTTCTTCCGCGCTGCGGCGCCCTTCTCCCCCACCATGAGCTCCCTCACCACCGCCGCCACCTCGTCCCGCGGCACCACCCCGTCCTCCCTAGCCCTCGGACGCAGCGCCAGCCCGACCCGCTCCGACAGCATCACCGCGTTCATCCTCTGCTCGGCGTACAGCGGCCACGCCATCATCGGCACGCCTGCCGCTACACTCTCCAGCGTCGAGTTCCACCCGCAGTGGGACAGGAACAGGCCAACCGCGCGGTGGTTCAGGATCTCCACCTGCGGGGCCCATGGCGGCACGGCGAGCCCGGTGCCTTTGGTCCTCTCGACGAACTCTCCGGGTAGGTAGCTTACCGGGTTGTCACCATCTCCGCGGCTATCTCTGAAGAGGCTCGCGCTGCGGTCCTTGTCGCTGGGGAATTGCACCACCCACAGGAACCTCTGCCCGCTCGCCTCCAACCCGGCCGCCAGCTCGGCCGTCTGCTCGGTGGACAGCGTGCCACCGCTGCCGAAACACACGTACAACACCGACCGATCCGGCTGGTCGTCAAGCCATTGTATGCAGCTGTTGTTCTTGACCGCATCGTCGTAGCACGGACGGACGAACGGACCCACCGCGTACGCCGGCGGGTACACGCCCTTGTTGGAAAGCTCGTTGAACGCCACCAAAGTCTCGTGCTCCATCGCGTCGAAGGTGTTGACGATGAAGCCGTCGGCGAGGAGGTAGTCCTTCCCCATCTGGACCACGATGGGGTACACGGGGTTGGCGCGGTCCTGGACGCCGTTGACGAGGTCGGCGCCGTGGAGCGGCACGCACCCCGGGAGGACGACGGGCTCCGGGAGGTCGCGGAACTCGCCGGTGGTGGTCCTGTCGAGCTCGGGCGTGTAGAGCAGCGTGGACAGCGCCATGAGGTTAGACGGGAAGAAGAGATAGCGCGGGACGCCAAGCTCCACGGCGACCTCCAGCGCCCACGGGCCGAGGAGGTCCGCCACGAAGGCCGCGACGCCGCCTGGGGAGTCAAGCATGGAGCGGAGGAGGTCGCGGAGGTGCAGGAGAGCGCGCTTGGCGACGGTGACGATGCGCATCTCGACGCCAGCGTTGGCAGGGAGGTCGTCGAGGGACACCTCAGGGAGCACAGCCGTTGAGACGGACGAAGGCAGGGAGGCGAAGGTGGAGGAGTGGTCCGCCGAGGCGAAGTTGGTGTAGGTGACGAGCGTGACCGTGAAGCCGTCGTGTTCGACGACGCGTCGCGCGAGCTCGGCCACTGCGAGGACGTGGCCCGCGCCGGGGCTGGCCAGCATCACGACGTGCGTGCCTTTCTCTAGTGCTGGTGCTGCCTCTATTGCCATGGTAGTATAAGAGGGTGAGCGCGCAAAGTGTGAACTAGCCAGGGGCGGACCTGCCCTTCGGGCGAGCCCGGCGGCCGCCCGAGCTCCCCTCGCTGGCCGGACCCCCCACCCCCCCGGCGCCGTGGAAGGCACCGCCGCAGTCCTGCCCCGCCGGACGGGTGAGCCCTGAGCCGTGAGCAGTAAAGACGGCATATCTCGGAGGATATCTCGGAGACGGCCCAACAAAGCAAAGCCCAACAAAACCCAACAAAGCAACAAGGGAAGGGATATTGCACGGGCCAACAAAGCAACACACTCACAAGTCACAAAGCAACAAGCCAACAAGCAACCCTAGATCTCGGGCTCTCGGCCTCCGGCGCAGAGGCGAGAGGCGAGGACGGCGCAGCTGCAGCGCGCGCGCGCCAGCGGAGGAGTCGGAGCCCGGACACCGGAGGACGGCGCGGCGGCGCCCAGGCCCCAGCCCGCAGGCGCAGGTGGTGAGGCGGAGGAGTCGGAGGAGCGGCTAGCCGGCTAGGGGAGGCGGGAGGCCCGAGGCCGGGAGGTGGTGGCCGGGGAGAGCGGCGGCCGCCAGCCAGGGCCCAGGCGGAGGCGGCTAGGGGAGGCCGGGAGCTCGGGAGGCGGCGGCCGGGGAGGCCGGGGAGCGCGGCGGCAGGGGAGGCCGGGGAGCGGAGCGCGGCGGCAGGGGGACCGAACGGGGGGCTGGCCGGCGGAAGGATCGAAGGAGGCAAGGACCGAAGGACCGAGAGGAGATATTTGAGGACTGGCCTCTGGCCGAATAGTTATTTGATTTTGAGGCTTTGAGCCTTTGAGGCAGGGACTGATTTGAGGAGGGTTGAGGTATTTTATAATTTTATAATTTATATATTGCATTTCAAATTCTAGGTACAATTTTATGTAGAATATGTTCAAAATTTATTGTAGGTACAACAAGTGACTTGAAGCTTGTTCAAATTCAAAATGAATAGAAAGGATTTGAAAAGCTATTCTAGGATTTGAAAATGAATATGTTCAAATGCTTTTTATGTTCATTGCTTTGCTCATCAGTTACAGTTGGTAGTGGTTGCTGTCACAAGTTCTTGTTCATCTATTAATGATTTCTTTGAGTATGTGACTTTGATTGTGACCACTACTAGTGCATCTTGCAAGAGAAAGGATGTATTGCTAGACAAGCATCGTCAAAATATTTTAAGTAAGTTGGAGAGTGGTGAGATTTTTTCAGGAAGAGGTAAACATCAAGAAACTAGCTTGGCAAGACCTGGAGACACTAGATGGGGTTCTCATTATGCAACTTTAATCCGTATTGAGACCATGTGGGATGCAGTAACAGATGTGCTAGGTATTGTGCACGAAGATGGGCGTAATCCATCTAAGGCAGCAGGTTTGTTGCATATAATGGAGACTTTTAATTTTGTGTTCATATTAAAGATGATGTTGAAAGTGCTTCGTATTACAAATGAGTTATCTCTTGTATTGCAAAGAAAAGATCAAAATATTGTTCTGGCCATGTCATTGCTTGTTGATGTCAAAACACGGTTGATCAACCTGAGGAATCATGGCTGGGAGCCACTATTTACAGAAGTTAAAAAATTTTGTGATGAAAATAAGATTCCAGTGCCAAATATGGATGAGGCGATTCCTAGATGGGGCCGATCAAGAAGGGGTGGGATCACAGTCACTCAAGACCATCATTATCGTGTTGATACCTTCTTTGCTGCCATTGATGCTATTACCACTGAGATGGATCATCGCTTCAATGAGGTATCTTCGGAGTTACTTGTATGTTTTTCTTGTCTTGATCCAAGAGACTCCTTTTCAAAGTTCAATGTGGATAATATTGCTCGACTTGCGGATATCTATGACGAAGATTTCTCTATTTCTGATCGTGCGGCTATCAAGGATCAACTTGAAACCTTCATTCTTCATGTGCGAAGAATTGATGATTTTGTTACTTGTCATGATCTTGGAAGTCTGGCCGTAAAGTTGGTTGAAACAGAAAGGTATATTGCATTTCCATTGGTCTACCACCTTATTGAGTTAGCATTGTTACTACCGGTGGCGACAGCATCGGTTGAAAGAGCCTTCTCGGCTATGAATATTATCAAGACTGATTTGCGTAATAAGATGTCCGATGATTGGCTTAATGACTTGATGGTGTGCTATATCGAGCGAGAGATATTCAAAGGACTTGATCGTGAAAAAATCAAGAAACGATTTCAAGACATGAAAACTCGAAGAATGAAAATGCCTCGTTCTCCTAGACGTACTTAGTTATTTACTGGTATATTTTTTGTCTTCTTTTTTATTGCATCTTTTATATTCTATTATCAAATTGTGACATTACTGATGTATTTATCTTTCACAATTGACAGGTTGTTTATTTTACAACTCATCTATATTTGTGGATTAAGCTTCATTAGTGAGGTATTTTTCACTGTCCTTCCGTTATCTATATATGTTAACATGCGAATTGTAGTTGTTGTTTCTATTTCGTATCACATACTTTTACTAGTGTGATTGCAATATAGTTTGACCATTGATTGTTTTGCTTTTGGGTACTACTGTTTATTTCACGCTTCCGACTTCGGTCTATTTAGTTTTTTTCCTGCATCTGTCATTAGACTTCGCCCTACCTAGTTTTTTTTCCTGGGTCCGCCACTAGAACTAGCTAGTACTTGTGATACATAACTAAGCTAGTGTATTGCTATAAATAGTTGGATATCTATTGCTACACATGCAGGTAGAGGTGGGACTTGGGACGTCGCAGCATGGCACGACTCTGGCGTGCTTCTGGTCGCGTCATGTCATGCCAACTCGGCCTAACCACCCCGCTTGCCGTGCCATGTCGGCTTGCCTTCTTCGATTAGGCCCAGGCATGGCCTAAAGCCTGTCGTGCTGACTCTAGCTCATCCCTAAGTTATTATAGACAGCGGAGGCAGCTGCGATGGCGGCGGCCGCCGCCATCTTCACTTCTCTTGTGTCCATCTCGTTAAAAATCTAGTTAAAATTGAATTAATTGCGTAAAAACATGGGTACACAAATATTTCGGTGGAAAAGTGGATTTTTTTTTATATTTTACAGATACAATGTTACTGTCTGTTAAAAACCTTATGCCCTAGAGTGGGATTCCTTGAGTAAAGAAAAGAGTATAGTAACAACATACGTACATACTAACTACTCCTTAATGTCCAGATCATTACTGCATTTGAGATCAGCGTATGTCTGCACGATCTCAGGACCATCCAGTTGATGATGTTGCCGCTCTTTAACCAATTCTTAGTCCTTGGCACATGTGATTGCCTTCACCAATCGCTTCCATACCATCTTGCAAAACAAAGTTCAAGATATGGCATATGCATATTTGGTGGAGGACTATAAGATCACTGTCATCACAAACCTCAAACTCATCACAAACAAATCTCAAAAATATAAAAGAAGAAAATTTCATCACAGGCATTGCAAAAAGATACTATATATAAGATCACTCTCACTGAATAATCCATCGCAAAACTTTGACATGGACTGCGCTGAATGATATCATGGCACAGGAAAAGTCTTCCTTTTGAGCCAATTAGACACTCTCACTCAATAATCCATCACAAAACTGTGTCATGGACTGTGCTAGATGGTATCATGGCACAGGAAAAGTCTTTGAGCCAATTAGACAGCCATGGTTTGCAGCAAAAGGCACTTAATTATCAGTCAATATCATCATTTGTATTGATCCATCCTCAAAGAGGAGATCAAATTTTACTTATCTATGGTTTTGTGCTGATCTACACAATCACATTTCATTCTTCTAGACACAAATATTTCATTCCATTATTGATCAATACTACATACAATATTTATAAGTCCCACTTTAAGCAACAAGACAAACTTTTCCATGAAGAACAGCACAAACAGGTGGAAAACAGCAGTTTTCTGGTATGCTTTATGCCAATTTATGATTTATTTAATTTAGCTTAGCTATGACGAATTGTCCAATCATGCGCCGCCACGTAGTGTAGTTAGCCTTCTATTTAAATCCTCTTTCCACCGTAATGAGAGGCTGTGAGAGCCATCTATATCCAAAAGCTCACACAAAGATGAGGATTGAGGAGCCCGAAGAGCCGTGTCTAAGGGCATCTCCAATGGTGCTGAGTCAGCTGGCTATTTGCATGTACACATCAGCATATATCATATGTGGAGGAAAGAGAGTATGCAAAACATAAACAGCTAGCTACTATTTCGTCTCTAGTCTATAACACAAAACGAGGCAGTATCTATAAATACTGTGTGTGCATGTAAACATCAAATAGCTACCCTTATAGATAGTCCTTTGGAATGCTAGCTTTTAGTGTGTACTCTATAGATGATGTGGAATCCTTATAGATAGTACTTAGTTAGGACCATTGGAGATACCCTAAGAGCACGAACGCAAGGTGGAGCACCTTGAGCTCATCCGAGGATTCCAGACGACGTTGTCGTTGACTGCCTGGCGTGCATCCCGTCTGATGGGCCAGATTTCTAGGTCCAACCTAGAAATTCATTTCAGAAAAAAACATCCATTTTGCAAACAAGCAGATTAGCATGTACATGTATACATCCAATTCACATATCAATTCATTTTAGAAAAAACATCCATTTTGCAAATCAATTAATTGAAATAAAATAAAATATCTATTAACAAATACACATGTACAATTAAGGTTAATCTTATTCCAAACAAAATCATTATACGTTGTGGAACTCTTCATCTGATTTTATGCTTTAGCCACAAAAAAGAACGCGCATTCTCTTCGAATTTGTGCAAGGTTAGCCTTAGTCGGTTTTGACAACAAATTCTTTGGCTTTGAATGGCAATGGCCCTGTAGTACATATGCCTTTTCTTCCATCATAAACAGGTAATCGCCTATCAAGTATTGCTTGTGCAGCCTGACAAATTTGTCGATTATGGATCTGTTCCTTTCGCGAGACCTCCATTCCAAAACGTTAGCTTTAGTCATTTGGAAGGAAAAAAAGAGTACAATATAGTTATGTATGGAGAAAATGTATTTACCTGTACTTAGCCTTAGTCGGTTTTGACAACAAATTCTTTGGCTTTGAATAGCAGTGGCCCTGTAGTACATATGTCTTTTCTTCCATCATAAACAGGCAATCGTCCATCCAAGTATTGCTTGTGCAGCCTGACAAGTTCGTCAATTGTGGATCTGTTCCTTTCGCGAGACCTCTATTCCAAAAATTTAGCCTTAGTCATTCAGAAGGAAAGAAAGAGTACAATATAGTTATGTATAGAGAAAATGTATTTACCTGCAATTAGACTTAGTCAGTTTTGACAACAAATTATTTGTCTTTGAATGGCAGTGGCCCTGTAGTACACATGACTTTTCTTCCATCATAAACAGGCAATCGCCGATCCAAGTATTGATTGTGCCGAGTCTGTAGGGTTGTATGTGTTTTGCCTAGAGAGCCTTGTGCGCCGCACTTGCACTTCTAAAATCTTCGGTCGTCTTCATCGCCGTAAACTCTTTTCATTGTGGTTCTAGGAATGGGTGGATGACATGTTGGCCTTCTCGTATATGAAAATTAGGCATAATGTAGCATATATGAAAATGACATGAAATTATATGAAAACACATAACCGACTAATCTACATGAAACAAATCTTAATTAATTAATCTTAATTAACAGATCTACATGAATAACATATCTACATGAAACAAATCTTAATTAATTTATCTTCATTATTCTATATGAAAACATGAATAACAGATCTACATGTAAGGCTAGGATTATTCTTAAAGAATCGAGAATTATTCTATCGAGGAGGAGGGCGCCGAGCTCGCGGGGGAGGAGGGCGCCGGGGTCGGGGGAGAAGGGTGTTGCGCTCGCGGGGGATGAGGGCGCCGGAGTCGAGGGAGGCGGCGCCGGGCTCGGGGAAGTCAGTGACGGACTCAGGGGAGGAGGAGGGCGCAGGCTCGGGGGAGGGAAGTTGGCGACGGGCTCGGGGGAGGAGGAGGCGTCTAGATCTGGATCGAAATGAAAACAGATGCGGTTCTGAGTGACGCAATAATATATTGGCGATTATAAACTGTCTGTGATGAGTTGATTATCACAGATTATTACAGACGGTTTTTTAATAAAAATCGTCTGTGATATTAACCCTGCACAGACGGTTTCACAAAACCGTCTGTGATATTGCGTCTACTAATAGTGTTTCTGTAGTAGTGTGTCATGCTGTGGGAAGGATCCAACCGCACACATATAGTACGTAGGTCTCATGTATAGGATTATTTTTCAGGTTTGCACTATTGGCTTTGCCCCAGAAGAAATTCACATATCACGAATAAATACAGAGAACATGGAGAATTTCCCCGGCCGCAACTACGTACCCGAGTTTTTCTAAATTTCTCTATTCTCTTTCTTTTCTTTCTTGCTTTCTTCTTTTCTTACAAAATTAGTTACATGCCTCCTTATTATATAAACTAATACTCTTACACTAACATACATACTTAGACTTCAAGTTGGTCACGACTTCAACTTGAGTAACATATGGAGATGGACTCTACTGCATCTCGGACACAATTCAAACTCTAAATCAGGATTATTTTCAGCATTCTCCCTCCTAATATTTTTTATTGGAAAATTCTCCCCCCTAATCTTGACTCAATATACACCTAATTTAGTCTCAATGTATTAGAAACTACCAGCTACACCTCTACATAAAGTGATCTACATGCAAACTAAACATATAGCTACATGTAGGAACTCAACTCAACTGGTATAGGTCTATCTAGATGCAAAGACTCTAACTTGTTGATGCAATCGATCTTGACATGCAAACTAAACATATAGCTACATAAAGTTGGTCATGACTTCAATTTGAGTAACACACAGAGACAAACTCTACTACGTCTTGGACTCAATTCAAAGTCTAAATCAAGATTATTTCCAACATTTATTGGGGTATATAAGGAGAAGAGAGACTAGCTACAGTGTGATGAGGTAAGGCTCACTTACTGGTTGGGCTAACCTGTCTCCACATATTGATTTTTGAATTGTTTTTTCTGTAAGGAACTTGATTTGTGAATTGTGCTGATGTTATACCTAGGCCAACAAAAGCCCAGCCCAGCCCAGATCACACCCCATATAAGCGAGGGAGCTGGGAGAGAGAGAAAGCCAAATCGTCATTTGCTTCTCCTGTGATCTCCCGACCCGTTGCCGCTCTGGCCACACCTCGCCGTTCTGGTGCCCGTCTCCCGTGCTCCTTCTGCTGCGCCGCCGCTACCGACTTCGCCTGCCCGCGTCGTCATCCCCTACTACTGCCTCTGCTCACCGCCCTAGCTGCTGCACCACCACTCCACCCTGCCGGCCCGCCGCCAACCCTGGCTCGTGCGCTGCTATTGCTCGGATCAGGCCCTCCTCTCATCGGTCGAGCAGAGATGGGAGGGAGGGGGAGTGAGTGTTGGGTGTGAGAGGAAGGGAAAGAGGGATAGTCGGCGTGGGGAGAGGAGAAGGAGAGGAGGGTGCGCAGGCGTGAGGGGAAAGGAGAGGGGACAGCGCTGGCGTGAGAAAATAGGAGGGAGGAGGAGAAGGAAAAAAGAAAAGGAGAAGAGAAAAGAAGAAAGAGAGAAGGGGAGGTGTGGCCGGCGTGGGAAAAGAGGAAGGAGGGAAGAAGAAAAAGAAAAGGGAAAGAAAAGGAAAGAAAAGAGAGGAAAAAGGGAAGAGAGAGAAAAAGAGAGAGAGAGAGAGTCTGATCCGCGCTCGATTCGTTAGATCTGGGCAAGAAACGACAGGTCGCACTCGACCCAGTTGTTTGGGGTTAGGGTAACGCTTCGAAGACCTTTTCCCTTATTTATTTGCCGATTCCTGTAGAAGCTGTTATGTTGTCTATTAGGATTGATTTATGTAGCCGTTAAAATGTCGTTTATTGGATGGTGAATAGCTGTTGTTGTCATTGATCTTGTTAAATTCACGGAAAGAAAGAAAGGTAGTGCTACTGGATAAAGGTTCTAGAATAGTAGTAGCACCGGGCAATATCATTCAGTAGATGACGAATTGAAGGTTAAGTAATATAACGATTAAAGGGAGAAAATTAGTGATGAATTAAAATGATTAATCCTTATTCAGGTGGAGGTTCGTGATCCGTGCCGTCCACAGACCACCCACGGGATTGATCAGACAAGTGCATAGTAAAATAGTGGATTAGAATGAATGCCTGGTATTTGCTTCGTATTCTGTGGTTTATGCCATTTTATGAAATGATATCTCCGATTGCCTGTTGATTATGCTATGACAAGAGAATGCTTGTGGTTGATTGTCGTGCTGAAAATAGTGTTGCATCATGCTGCACACTTGTACTAAAGATCTATGTTGCGTAGACATACCTTGGTGGTGGGATAAAAACTTACTTCGGTAGGCACTCCACGGGAATGGAGTTTGTGGCCCGCATGAAAGAAGGTGGGGCACGAGTGGGTTACCGACAGGTGAGCACTCAGCTTTACCGGTAAGAGCTCAGGTTGCATGTGGACATGGTATTGCATTATTATGAATGTCGAAAGGATGTTGCATCATTTTCATTTATTCTGACATGAGTTGCATGAGCTAAGCCGGAGATAAAATCATGTAACTATTCCGATGAGGTCGGTGAGAAAGATACATGACTAGTCCGGAGTGCTCACGATAAAGACTTACTTTGGTAGGCGCTCCACGGGAGTGGAATTTGTGGCCGTCGACGGGTGGACATTCAGCCTTACTGGTATGAGCTCAGGGTTGCATGTGGACATGATATTGCATTGCATAAAAGAAACTGGTGAAGATGGAACATACACAGAGTTTATGTGGTAGCTTTGCGAGATAAGTGATTTACTGATAGTTACAAGGATTGTGTCTTACAGAGATAATTGAATTGATTTCATTATCGCCATTATTTTATTATGTGCTTGCTGAGTCTTCAGACTCACTCTTATCTTGTTGATTTTTTTAGGTAACTACCAAAGGCGACATGCACGGGAGGGGATAGCATAGTCACTCCACGTACAACAGGAATTATTTAACCTTGTATAGCACTTGAGTCTCATCTGTCAGTTAGCATAATTATTTCTCTGCTTCTGCGCTTAGTGTCGAGTCTATGTCTTTTGTCAATTGAATAATATTTAAATAAAGGAGTCGTTGTGCAAAACTAACAGCAAAAGTTGGATTTAGTAGTAACATAGAATAAGTGGTGGTACTTTGAGCTCAGGAAAAAGATCGAGGTGTTACACTGTTACAGATGAACCACCCTGGCTGCGGTTTGCCGGTCACAATTCCGAATCTCTCACTGCACTATCAAGACTTACTATCGCTGACGCACTAGGCCAATCACACTCGCAAAAGTCAAGAAGCGCTGTTTTCAGCGCTGGGACGTAAAGAAGCGCGCGAAATGGTTATTGGATGTTGTAGCGACCGTCTGATCAAGATCGAGCAAGCAGAGGTACAAAGGGCCACCGTCTGATATCAATGTGATGCTTTCACGATTTCGCCCTCCTGATTGGCATATTGCCACTTGCCGGCCAAAGGCTTTCTTAAGAACAGCCCGTTCATTACACAACCTATAGAATCAGAGATCAATTAGTGCCCCGTTGGTGCGCCAAATGGACCGCTGATCTCTTGCGATCAGCCATTAAAGCGTTTAAAATCTGATGGGGTACGCGCACGCGTCTGGCTTATTGGAGACGTTTTACTTGAGCTAGATATTGCTTAAGCTTATATCCTGGGACTGGGAGCTTCTAGCTTGAGAGAGGACTCTCGAAGCTAGTTGGATGAAGCTTGCCCTGTGTTGGATTGTCGAAGTATGAACAGGGGATTCCGTACAAATTTTGATATGAAAGAAAGGTGATATGCTATTCTAATTATAAATTACCTGAAACCTAAATAATCAATAATAACCAAGTTTACCTCTCTGTATTTGGAAGCAATAGAAACTTAGAAAGAAATTTTCAGTTTAATTGAATACCTCAGCGAGATAGATAGCCGCACAAAGTTGGTCAATACGTAGCAAAAAAGTCTACTTCACAAAATCGAAAGGAACATGCTCCTACAGCAGGGAAAAAGTAACTAAATGGGCAGCACTGGAGTAGTCACTAAGAACGTCAACTAAAGAGCTATGAAAGGACAATGTGAGCAAGGCATAGTAAAAAGAAAAATAATAAATCTGCAGAGGCAGTAAGCACAAAGTCACCATATCTAAAAGTTCAGAGCTGTATAGCCAAACCAATCAAATTGGAAGCTCAGTATGGAAAGTTGAATGTGAAACTAATCTATAAGTCAACAGAGAAAGCAAAGGATATAGCACATAGGAGGTAGTCCTGGGGAAGTTACTAGGCACAAAACATCCTGACTCTCTACACTTAGTGTACTACTCTTTTCAATTGATTCAGCAATCTCTGAAATAAGACGTAATTGGTACTGAAACCATAAGAACAGACGCTAGGCTCATCACTTTGCTAAATTACATTGGAAAGTTTGAAGCTCTCAGACTAAAACAGTTAACTTGGTTCTAATGAATCTATGCAACAAACAAGGAGGCTTTTAATTGGACATTGACCAATCTATTCTGTGCAATATAATGCAATGTATCATACATATTTTTTTAAAGAAAATGTAGCACAGATATTGGACACGCTAACTACTTTTTTTAGCTTGACAAATGCTAGCATAATGTAAAGATCAAATTTGTGTACAAAGCTCTATTTAAGGCCAGGAACAAGAAACATGTAAAAAAATGACAATACCAAGATCTAGCTTTTGTCCTGTCTCTGTATTCAGTATTCAGTCTGACAATGTAGGTTATCAATGACATTAACAAGATCTAGCTTTTGGTTACAACAGATCAAAATACTTGTTAGACTTCTCTAACATTGTTGTACCCATATGCTTCACATGTTGATCACTATAAGTACTTGTAACCCTCAATGCAATCTTAATATTCACTATGTAAGAATAAAAAATATTTGTTGTGGGGGATAGAGAACTTGAAAATGCAGTAGTTATTTCAGCCAATGCCTTCAATATTAGTAGAATTTTGCTATATAATGCCCATTTTTCATTCGAAGGTTGCCACTTGTAATTAGCCTTCTCACTTTGTTCAAATAGGACGCACACTTTGGAATATGCCTTTTTAGATGTGAGGCTGCTCCACCTAGCTTATAAGAAAACATTCCATGACAAAATCTACACTTTGCCATCGTAGCAGTCACCTCTTTCTCCTTCTTAGATGGAACATTCACCACCTTGAAAGGCTTCCAACAATCTGAACGCTTTCCTATGCTCTTCTTGGAAGGAGAAACTGGAATGCCCTTCTGCATTTTTGCCCTTTGGTTTGAACTTGGAGAATTAGCACCATCATCTTCCACCATGACTGCTAGCTCATCATTGCTTGGAGAATCCAATGAAACAAGTGAACCTTCATTGTCACTTGAGAAATCAGGCATGTCCGAGGAATCATGCTGCAACAGTTAGTCAACGCAAATATCAGTAAGAACACACATGACAAATTGACAGTGAGACATTCATACAAATTGATAGTAAAAACACACATGACAAATATTGAGAAGCTAAATCATCAAATTGCAATTGAACTAGAGGACTAACAGAAATTTACCGAGGCCGTGGGGGTTGGAGTTGGTTTGGCACTACTAGGTGGGAGTGAATAGGCATTGATGAGGCAGTGATAAGATGGTGGTTCACCACTGGGGTCGACACAAAGCTGAAGGACCTCCTCCCTCGACGGTTCTTGGATTCCATGCTTGCCTGCGCCTACCGCACCATGCGCTGGAGGGCAAGGGGAGGTTTAGGGGAGGCTGATGCAGAGGTGGATGGCTAGAGGAGGTCGTGGCGAAGGCCGAGGGGAGGCCAATGCAGAGGGGAAGCAGAGGCGGACAACTAGGAGAGGCCGAGATAGATGGGGAAGGGGAGGCGGAGGCGGACAGCAAGGAGGAAGGGAGGCGGCAGTGGAGACGAATGGTGAGGAGGGGAGGTGGACACAGATGCCAAGGGGAGGTCTAGCATGTGTTTGTGCATGGTGTGGTGGCTTGCTGTGCGCATTGGTTAGGGTTAGCACTTAGCAGTCACTTGGGTTAGGTGACATTAGGCTTGGGGGCACCTAGGCCGGCTAAGCCTCATGAGCCACCGAGCAGATCATGAGCCGACTCGGGCTTGACTTGTTAGGTGGCTAAGCTAAAACATGGACTCGGCTCAATTTGTTTATACCACGAGCTGAGCCAGCTCACGAGCTTTGAGCTTTTTCCCCACCCCTATGCACATCTTCTTTCTCTCTCCTCCTCTACCTTCTCGCCTTGATCCCAAGACTTCTCTCGCACCAGTTACCTCCTCTCCTTCCCTACTTCCACTTCGCATGCGAACCCATTTCTCATCTTCATGCCCTTGCGACCCTGATATGGCTGTCCCCATGCAGCACCGCTCATCGGCGACCGCATTGTAGTCTGTCTCCCTAGCGGTGGCAGCAACAGTGGCCATGGTGCCTGGCATGGGTGGGGGTGGAGTCGGCCATGACACTCAACTAGGTCCCATGCTGGAGCGACCCGACCAGTGCCTCTACTCCTCCTTCCCCACCATTGCTGGATCCAAGACACCCACCTCATCCTTCCTATCATTCTTTGAGCGGTATACTCATCGCTGATGATGATTTGGTTCCAAGTCGTGCCCATCGGCCTCCTCGACGGTGGCGGCAGTAGCAACGACGACCATGGCTCCCAACATGCGCAGGGTGGAGTCGACCGTGACGCTCGACTAGGTCCCACGCTGGAGCGACCCCTGACCAGCGCCTCTATTCCTCCTCCACTACCATTGCCGGATCCAAGACCCTTGCCTCATCCTTTCTCTCATTCTTTGAGTGGTACACTCATTGCCGACGATGATTTGGTTCCAAGCTGCACCAAGGGATAGGGGTAGGAGCTGGTGAACTGTCCCCAATGATGACGACCACCTCAGCAAGAGGACCACAGCATCAGGGTTGTACAAGATGACGGTGTCGATCGGTCACGGTGGTGCGATCTAACTGTCGGGGCAAGGTGGCCATCGTGGGAGACCTTGAGCCATCACAAAGATGGCAGCGAAGCTGACGAATTCAGTGGCTGGCAATGCTAGGGAAGGCCACAGGGCTAGATATGGGTGGTGAGGACACATGGGAGGTGGCCGACGACAGCGGAGGCCTCCAGATCTGGCGGATCGGGGCGACGACAAGGGGCTTGGCGATGGTGCGATTTGGGCAAACATCGGTGCGAGCGAGTGGAAGGTGTGAGTAGAGGGGGCCCAGGGGAGCCGGTGGAGGCCATTGGGGACTATAAGGGGGTGATCGTTTTAGCGATGGCTTCGGCTTTGGTGAAATTTCATCAGAATGGCTTTTTTATCAGAATCGATTTGACTTTTTAGGTATAATTAAATTTAAAAAATGTAAAAATAGAAAAAATATGTTAGCCCATCACGGACAATGCAAAGGAACACGGAAAAAAAATAAAAATGCAAAAAAGCCCAAAAAATCTAAAAAAATCAGAAAGAGACGAATTACTGAATAGTGAAAAAAAACTGAAGCTAGAAGCTGAAGCTGAAAAAAAGCTGAAATAAGTGGGGCCTAAATCTGGCGGTGATGCCGCTTGGTTTGAAGAGCGACCGAGAAAGAGAGAG
The DNA here is from genome assembly GCA_036346265.1 of Melocanna baccifera. Taxonomy (NCBI): domain Eukaryota; kingdom Viridiplantae; phylum Streptophyta; class Magnoliopsida; order Poales; family Poaceae; genus Melocanna; species Melocanna baccifera. The sequence goes on along the minus strand of CM070677.1, from coordinate 28,131,719 downwards.
GGATCCACTCATCAAGAGAGGGAGTAAGTGAGAGAGGGGGAGCGACAATGGTTGATGAACCTACCTGTCGGCATGTATTGATTGGGAGGAAAGGAGAGGGAGAGCGGGCCTGGTGCTGATTTTTCTGGAGAAGTGGTGACGGAAGTCGGAAATTAGATGTGTGGTTATCAACTTGTTTTTTTAAATAGTAGAGATTAACAAAGTGTCTTTAGGATCGAGATTGGCAACTTCTTCGTGGGCCAGACTTTCAGCCTAAATACCACAGCCTACAGGCCCAGCAGACAACTCCTCCTAGCTGGGCCGCCGCTCCTCGTTCCCCGAACACAGCGACCGGGTCCGCGCAAACCACCTCCGAGCAGGCACTCCCTCTAGTGGCTTGCGCCGCCGCCGCCGACGACGACGAAGTGACTAACACGACATCGCCCGTGAGGAAACTGGGAATGGCAGAGCGGCAGGTGGCACAGCTGGGCCCTGGCGCGGCGTGTTGCGGCTGGAACCACTGCGGCCGCCGCCTCGCCGCCGGCGCCATCGACGGCTCCGTCTCCGTCTACGACTCCCAGCCGTCCCCCTCCTCCAAGTGGCAGGTCCGCTTCCCACCCCACCTCCACCTTGAACCCCGAAACCCTAAACCCCCAACATGACACCTGCCCTCCGTCTCGTTCTTTACCTTCTGCTCAGGAGGTTTAGTATTGGGCCAAGCTTAGAGCTTTTTTGTTAGTATTGGGTGCATCGCATAGCTTAAAGATTACCAATTTCTTGCTCTGGGATTCGGTAATTAGTTTGCTTTCAATCGAGTATGGGACATTTCAGTAGGAGATTGTAGTGTTTCTGTATTATTGAGGCGCAAAAGGTTGTACATGCTGTGGAATGGTTATGTTTGTGTAAGACTGGAGTTCTGAGGTTCAATCAGCAGTTCTTCTGAAAACTATGCTGGAGATGCAGTACTATCGGCGTTGGAACCAAACATAACTAGTACTGTGTCTGTATCATCCATTGCATGTTTCTTTGGTATTTCTTGCGTTAGCTATGTAGTCCTACAAATGTGTGTCTTGGTTTGTAATGCGCTTGGTCTTGGGTCAGGCCCATCAGCACTCCATTGCGAATGTCGTCTGGCTTCCTCCGGAGTATGGGGATGCTATAGCTTGTGTTTGTGCTGACGGGACGCTGTCTTTGTGGGAGGAGGTTGCTGAAGGTCAGTTGTTCTTATGCCCTTTTTAGGCTTTCTCTATGTTGCTCTGTGTTTGTAATTACCTTGTACTTTCATGATGGACAGAGTTGTGCTGTTATAAGCTTTTGTTATATTGAAAAGTCTGAGCAGTATCTTATGCATTGATTGAGGTTGAATTTGCATGCCACTCACCAATCATTGATTTTGCTCAGGTTTACTTTACTTATCGCTCCTATCTACATGACTAGCTAACATGTTCATTTTGACCATCCAAATATACATGGGTGATATAGGGTGGCTTATTGTTGTGTTCCTGTTATTTCCATGATTTAGGCTTCATTCATTATTGTGGTCGATTTAAAGCACTTTAGTTACAATATTGTTTTTTGTATATATCAACTAATTTGCAACCTCTTTTTTAGAACTGTACCAGAAGTATTTTTACTAGCACAGTGTAGCATAGCATGGAATGCCTAAATGGTCTTTATAGTTTATATACTAGTTTAGGGGCTGTTTGGATCTTAATATATAAAAGATGTGATTTCGTTTTATCAGATTTGGAAAGCAATGACAAAAAATTGTGTATGTTTTCTTCTCTCTAAACCGGTATAACATCAAGTTTTCCTAAAGCTCAAACAGTGTGTTTAACCAAAATCCACTTGTATACATATTTTTAAGAAAACTCAAAGAAGAAATCTTAAACCTAGTTTGTGTCAAACAACTTATTTAATTAACACAATCCTGGCAAACAACAAAATGAAATCAGTTTTGCTAAATACTCTATCAAAACATATTTTAGCAAAACTTCTCTCGAACATAATCATCCAAACAACCTTTAAACTTGATTGTCTTTGTTGACTCTGAACCTCTTATATATCAAGTCTGCATTCTGCTTCATTTTATATCCCTACCTAATAAAGGTAAATGTATAATACACTTGTCAATTGTCATGACTCCCTTGTTCTGTTTGTTTCATACAACTGGCTGTTCTGCTGGTTGATTGTTTGATTTCTTGTCGTATTGCATTCCCTTTTATTTCTTTGTAATGGAACTTGGTAGGCAAAACCCTTACTAAGAAATTGTCCACTGACAGATGGTCAACTTCCAACCTGGAGGAAATGTAAAGTATTTGAGGGTGGCAATTCTCACATACTAAATGTGCAGTTTGGATTACTTCTGTCAAGTCTGAAAATGGTGAGTTTTAACACCTGGTGTCATATTTGCAGCTCCAAGTCCTCAATTTTTACATTTCTATACCAACCACTTTTTTATTTATTTTGGAGAAAAGGCATACCCCAGTTTCAATTATAAAATGGGAAGCCGGTCCCACAGTAGATGGTTACAGAGCGTACTCTCTCTACACCTCCCAAATCAGAACAAATACAGTAAACAAAGTCAATGCCTCAACAGAACATATATTAATGGTCACACTAAAGTGTAAGCTGAACAAAAGTTGAGAAATATTAACTAGAAACCACCCATCAGCAGCAAGCCATCAGCTAAATCATATTCTTGCAATTAAACTGGCCTGTGTGGAAGTGTTGCGTTGTTTGACTATTCTACAGGTTTGATTTGTATTTTCGAAAGCTTTTGCATTGGTCTTGACTCTTCATATGTCACATGTGTCTCTCATTCATTGGTAGTAACTCTTGTTGCCTTGTTGGCCTCCATAGGTTACTGCATACTCAGATGGCCAAGTGAAGGTTTACGAGCTCTTGGATTCGATGGAATTAGACAAATGGCAGCTTCAGGTTTATCTAATTTTTGTTCACATTTGTCAATGTTCTCAATCATTTTATTTTAGTTCCTTTCCACAGCAACATAATTTGTTGTTAATCTAAACCAGCAAACCCATGTCTTTCATGATTCAACGAGCTATACTCATCTGATGTTCTGTTTAGCAAATAAAGTGATTTTGATCCCTAACATAATTTCAGGCAGAGTTCCAGAACATTACTGATCCAGTTTCCAGATTTGGGAAGCCAGCATGTGTTTCTGCATCAATTGCATGGAGTCCAAGAAGAAGTGAAAGCCAGCAGGCTAGTTTTGCTATTGGGTTCAATTCAGATTCTCCAAATTTCAACTCTTGCAAGGTTCGTGGAATTTAATAATGCAGTTTTCCTTTTTTCTGTACGTTCATTATTACGTGTATAAAGTTCTGCAACTTCATCCCACCTATCACAATTTGTCAGTGACTGAGAGGGTTCTTCGGTAAAATATATGTTTTTAGAATAAATAAAACAGAAACTAGTTAGTCTCTTGCCTACAGCTCCTTCCATTTGCTCAAAATCATCTTATGTATTTACTACTTATAAGAAGTAAGAAGCAACAGTATGATATCAGTGTTCTTATATTTTCTCGCATTTGGAGAAAAATAAGAAAGAACTGTTATTAAGGTGATCACTGTGGATTTAAGTCCATAAAAGTCTAACTGAATCCTTGCATGATGTAACTTGGGCTTTGCGTTAATGAGCCATCAGGTTTTGTTTTTTTTTCATGAACTGGTATTTGTCTACGGCAATATTCTAATACAATGAAATGGACAAATGGTGAACAGATTTGGGAGTTTGAAGAAGCTCACCAGCGCTGGCTTCCACTTGTTGACCTCGGTTCACCGGAGGATAAGGGAGATAGAGTACATGCTGTAGCATGGGCTCCTAACATTGGCAGGTTAGCCCCTTCTTGAGAAAGCATGGCAAGCCTTTTATGCTGCAATATTTATCGCATTTAGAATATTTGATGTTCGCTGCTGAATTGCTGATATTAGCATCATTTGGTTGCTAACTTGCTATGCCGAATAACAGATAAAAATTGTCTGGTTGGTTGACTATTTTATGCTTGAGCCACTCGTGATGTTCACTGTTGTTTCTGCTGTGTAATTATTCTGTAGCAACGATGGAATGGAATATACAAGTAAAATTTAACTTCTCCTTCCAATTTCACACTAAGTAGAAGATTAATAATTCAATACGTTTCCTGTTCTTTTGACCAGCCTTTTTTTCAATCTCTGTTGAGCATGATAAATATATTATGTTTTGTATTAGACTTGCTTCATTCAGTTTGGTGTTGCACATCTTGTCCTGTGCTTCTGCACATTGCTCTGGCAATCAGGGAGACAGGCAAAAGTATTAAGTTGTGGAATTTCAAACTGTTGAGGTTGTAGAGGAGAGCAAGTACAGCATGATTGCTAGACAGCCTAGACTATAGACAATCAAAGCTGACCTCATACCTAAGGCTAATTGATGGTTGGGTACTCTTGGGTTGGGCTTGGATGGCAATTGTGACTGTGATGACCACATTTGTTTTTGAGTGCCCTGGTAGAGTACCCAGATGCAATTTTAATCATTGGTTCTCTATTTTGTCCTAGCAGTTTGTTTTACCATATTGCTATGCTCTGCTAATAATTTTCCATGTACTGTATTTCAGACCATATGAGATCATAGCAGTTGCAACCTGCAAAGGAATTGCAATCTGGCATATAAGCTTGAATCTTGAATCTGATGGCGGACTGTCAACAGAGAATGTTGCTGTACTTTCCGGGCATGATGGTGAGGTACGAGACGAGAAGCAAACTTGCCTTTTCTTTACAGATTTGTTATTTCTTGTATCATCGTGTACTTTCTGGAGAATAGGGTGTTTGTAATCCCTGAAGTTGCATAATTGACAAATCTAGTAATAGAGGAATGGCACTAGTATAACTCGCATACTTCAAGGTAGAAATAAACAATAACTCCCAACACTTTTGGTGGCTTGTTTCACTTGCCATCCTCATCGATCCATTTCTGTGATTATTCAATACACGTGCATTTTACTTTATGTTGTTCACATCTGGCTAGGTATGGCAACTGGAATGGGACATGGGTGGTATGACGCTTGCATCGACCGGAGGTGACGGCATGGTTAAGCTATGGCAGGCTAACTTGAATGGAGTTTGGCATGAGCAATCTGCGCTTGACTGCAGTGGATTACATGACTAGGGGCTGCGGAAGATATTTCTAGCTCCCCATCATGAAGAAAGGAGAATGGTTGTTGCCACCCTTGTTTCAGAATTCTGCTAGGTTTCTTTCTGTTCCTCCATCTTGTGTGAAAGGTACTATCAGCGCATGGTTGGTTTGATCCCCGCCAAAGTTAGGCCCCTCATCCTTATCTGATGGACGGTGTATTTGCTGTTAGGGCTTATCTGATGAACGATGTAACCGTGCTGTAACTTCTGAGCACTTGAGTGCATAGTTATTGAAACCGGACCGGTCATTGAACCGCTCGAGCTTCTGATTCACGGTTCATTGGTCCAACCGGTAATTAACCGGTCAAACCGCCGGTTCACTAATAGCTTAAGAATAACATTAACTCTCATATGTCACAACGTGAGCTTTGCCCACTTGGCTAGCGGACCAAACTCGGCGGGCAGTCACGAGGTCCTGGGTTCGACTCCCCCCCTCGCGCGCTATTATTTCCCGTGTTTTCCGCACAGGGGTTTTCACTCTCCGGTCCAACCGGAACGGTTTTATCCGGTTTATATCAAAATCGGCCGGTTTAACTGAAAATTTCCCGGTTTTGAACGGTTCACTTGTATAGCCGGTCTAATAGTAAAACTAAATCGGCTAAGGCTTCGATTCTGGTTTTTTCCGGTTAAACCGCCGATCCGGTCCGGTTTTCATATCTAGGCTTGAGTGACCGCTTCTGATGTCCAAAGAAAGGGTGAACAAAAACAGGAGCCCACTGGAAGCCCCACAACGTTCTGCTTGAGCTATTCGTGGGTGGCTCCGGCCACAAGTTGGGGCTTCTGCTGGATAGCTATCGTGTAACAGTTGGTTTGAAACATCCATCGCGTCTTGTCAAGAACCGCTGATGTGCGTGTATCATTGAAAGCAGATTAGGACCTTTGACCTTTCGTTAAACAAGACCAAACTTATATAAGAAGTAAGCACAACTCAGAAAAGTGTCATTGATCGTGTAGAGAACAGTGACTAGAACCAGACCAGGCCGGTTACGCGGCCTGCTTTCAGCTTCAGGTCCCCACTGAATCACGTGTTAACCACATGGCCTCGCGCGTACAGAGACAAGAAGGTCACGTGTCAATCACATGGCCTCACGCGTACCAGGACAAGCTGACCTGGCCGTACCATGCTGGACAGCAGCAAGTTAGCACCAATGCCGGCAAATACCTCGGTTTCAACGTGCGAGCTGAAGGAAGAATTGAGGGTGCTCGCTAGCCACCACAAGCTGCTTGATTACGACTGCACGAGGGAGCTTCAGCGGTGGGACAGCAGCCGGACAATAATTTGCAGCGAAGTCTAGCAGTGTGGTGTTCGAAATGAAGGGAAATATCAGTACTGAACTGACTTTTCACTCAACATAACTTCAACCAAAACCAAATGCAACAGTCAACTAATATAATATAGTACGCCATGAAATGAGAATTGTGCATACAAGTATCACTGCGGTCACTTTTTTTTTCAAATTTAACCTCCTAAATATTTGTTTTTATAAATATAACCTCCTCGGTGGCTCTACCAAATTTAATCTCATTTATGTAGTGCTTTAATTAGTGTTAATTATATTTAATTAGTACTAATCATAATTAATTACCGTTAATCATGAGCTTAATTAATTGAATGACATGGTGTTTCACTGTTGATGCTAAATTTTGTGAAGAAAATTTATTTCACTTCATAGCAAGGAAATTTGACAATGCTAGGGTTAGGAATCAACGCATGCAATGCAAACTCCTTTGAGATTGTTCCCAACTAGCCACATAGGCACGGCGCCACGCCACGTCAACCACCATGTGTACCGAAGTAAAAGAAGTGAAAATTCACAGCAAAAGGAAAGCGGAGATGTTTTTTCGCAAAAAATTGAGGGTCTTTTCGTAATAAAAGGAGAGCAGAGGGCTTTTTCGTAAAAATTATAGACCTTTTCGAAATAACCGAGGGCCTGGAAACCGCAGGTCGTTATCCAGCAAAAAAAGCGTAGGGGTTTTTCATAAAAAACCAGGATCTTTTTGCGAAACCGATGACCTATACATAATTACCAAAACTTGTAGGGCTATTTCGCAGGAACTGACACGTGGCTACCTTGGCCGGCGGGAGTCCCCCTCCTCTAATATATGAAGTATGCGCCTACATAACTTGAGAATATTTGTCATTTCTAGTTTGTATTGGCTGTCAATCATTAAGGATAGTACAGTGGGCAAATATTGTTTTTCATTTGATGATATGATGTGTTCTGTACATCTACTGCGGAGAAAACATCACAAGTTGATAAAACTTGATAGCTCGGGAAATATGTCCAAATAGAGTGCCAGCACTCATTATTGTGGTCATTCTTATAGCTCGAATTCTACAATTATATCAGTATGTTATATATCAATAGCTAGTAACTAGAATCAGGGAAGTAGGATATAAACTAGCATTAGACATGGTGTATATTTATTTGAATATTTTTGGTCATCAAACAAGTAATAGTTCTCTCTCTCTCTCATGGGTATACCTTAATCCATATTGCAAAGGCATCATTCATGACCTAGGGCTCCATATACACAATTATATTTTAACAACATCTATAATTAAGTTTGTATTTTTAAATTAAGTACTAATGACATGCTAATAACTTTATTATCATTTTTATTTATAAAAAAATCATATTTTAATAATGTCCTTAATTGTTACTTGAATTTCAAAAATAAATATTAAGGAAATACTATTTAATCTTAATTAACATTTATTTAGGTGGGGCCACTGTCATACAGAGGAGAATAAGCAAGAAATAGAGGTAGGATGACGCTGACTAGGATATTGGAATTATGGGGAAAAAAAGTAAGCTAGGGGAGGTGACGTCGCATCTGCGTACACACCATAACGGCTTGGGGCGGCGCACGGCTGAAAGCCCTATTTAAAAGTTCAATGATGGTGCCCTCATAATTATTTAAATACATACTACAGCTAATTAAATTGCCATTTTGAATTCAAGTAGGTGAGCTATGAACTTTAGCAAATAAACATATTCAATAATGGTACTTTCAAAATAAACATATCTTAAAATAAATGCAAGCAAGAAACAATGAATAATAAAAAACAATGCAGAGAGGCACAATTAGGGAGGGCATGAGCATAAAAGGGTGGAGAGGAGCTTACCGGAGCAATCAACGATGGCGGCGAGGAGCCGTGAAGAGCCGGAGACATAAGTAGAGGGTTGTGTGGTAGGGCTAGCGGTATTGGCTACCTGGAGCAAGGGAGAGCCCAAATTGAGGGTTGGGGGAGGAAGAGGGAGGCATGAGGATGCTCCATGAGAGAGGAATCGAGAGGGGCTCACTAGAGCAAGAACGGTGACAATGGGGGTGGTTTTTGGTCGAAACGGAGGAAGACGATGATGTGGCGAGCTCCTATGGAGGAATCCCAAAATTGGGTAAGGGGAAAAAAGATGAAAGTGAAAGTGTGGAACACATTTTGACGCATGCAATTTTGATGGAGCTCACTGGATTCAACTAGAACAACGAGGTTGGGTTGCGATGGTGTCAGGCGGTGCCCTATCGGAGGGGAGAAAGAAGGTGGCGTGGTCACTGTGAACCTGTGCGAGAGAGAGGGAGGAAGTGAGCATGAGGTAGAGTGAAGCGGGGCGATTCCGAAGGGCATGATGGTTCAAATTGAGGCTCACTAGAACGGATGTGCGAACCTGACTAAGCTTGGTGGCCAAAACTGGGCTCAAGTCCGTCCTCCGCGGTTGTGCGAGAGGAAAGGAGTTAGTGAGACATATGTAGAGGAGGTGATGGTGATCACAACGTCGTGTTGGCTGAGGCTTAAATAGATAGAGCACATGAGTTCTTGCTTGATTGGTGGCAAGGCAGATGGGAAAGCGTGAGAAGTTGTTGTGTGCGACGACCGGGTGCCAGTGCGAGGGAACATGACTGCTGTGGCTGATGAGGACATGGCCCCGATGGATACAACCATATTAGCAATGCTTGTTGTTCTAATTACAAGAATTCCTACACATCACTTAAATTATCAAATGAGCTTGTTTTTAGAAGTGTCTTTATATCATATGGACTATATGATGCTACTTAATGATGAAAATGTATATTTACGCAGCTATACAAGGAGGATTGCATCAATACTATAAGCTTGTAGTTGGGGTCTACCAAAGGGAAAGTCAACCAACATATTAAGATCATGTCGACGTTTTTCCCAATTTTTATTATGATCACCACATCACTTTTGGACCAACTCAAGCAAGAATTCAAGTGGGACATGTTTTAGAATCCAATTTGGCCTCCAGATCAATTCGGATTCAACTTGACAGGTCTAACTTCAAACGAGCATAACTTTCACATACGGAGTATGTTTGAGATCTATGAGTATTTGATAGAAAGTTTTTCTCGTCCTCTTTCCAATGAATCCAGTCTTGCCTTCTAATTCCTTCTGTATGGCCCACAATCGTCAAAAAAAATTACTACACCACTTGTTTAGGCCAAATCAGGCCTTGTAATGCATGGCCCTAAGAGGAAAGTGCTACCCCTGTTATTCATAGCCGAAATACTGTTCACGTGAACAATAAAATAGTATCATCCCCTTGTTTCTTAGTTTTGTGTGGCTTCCACTATTCTATTTAAGGAGGTCGTACCCTTCTAGTTTTCTCAGATTTCGTTTATGTTTAGTTTGTCTGTGTTGTAACTTGTATCTTCTGCGTATATCGACTAGACCACCCAGTCAAGATCCTTATTTGAAATCCTACCATATTGAGTATTTCAATCCTATTTGCAATTTGAGATTGCTTGTTATCTTGTTCTTACGTGTTCTTCGGTTGCATGCAGGAATAGACCTTCGTGGTCAGGTCAACCGCATTTTTAACACGATTGATAACGACTCGGAGTGTGGTTTAGCGATTGTTTTACGTTCTGGTTGTGACCAGTTAGTAGCCGCATCCTTAAAGTCGTTCTCCTTAAATCAAAGTTATTATCCTATCGGAAGATCGGGACCCCATCGCCTCATCAGTGGCCATAGTGGCAGTGAGGACACTAACGTCCAGCTTGGTGATGGCATAGCTATAGGTGCCAACAATAGTGCGGTTGGAGCGTAGAAAGGAGATGATGCATAGGTCGGGCGGCTACGAGGGCGCGGGTGAGGTGAGGCAATGAGATGGCTGTGAGAGCGAGGTCGTCACAACGACATGCCCATAGGGGCAGCAACATGCGAGTGTAGCAATGGTGAGGTGACAGGAGCAATTGGTAGTAGTGACGAGCTACTTTGGTCAGCAGTGTGGAGCGGCACTGGTGCAATGAGCGTGTGGTGTGATGCACGGTGCGGGTCAGCACATGGCGCCCAACTAAGAGAGAGAAGGGAGAAGAAGGAAAGGGGGCCAGACAACGGCTGGGCTGGGCAAGAGAAAACGAAAGAAGGAAAGAAAGAAAGAAGGAAGGAAGGTGGATAGGCCGAGCGGCTTAGGCCGGGAGTTGGGTCAAGGAGGAAAGGAAGAAATGGGCCATGGCCGATTGTGTTTGAATTTTTTTCTTCTTTTTATTTGAATTTTTATCTCGGTTTTGGATTTGAGTTTTGAATTTGAATTTCATTCTTCATGTTGCTTTCAATTTCTTAGGGAATTTACCCTAGATTTAAATTTTGCTATAATTTTATTATTATTATTGCTATTTATTATGTATCTTTCCTTGTATTAATTTGTATAACACAAATTCCAGAAAGACCCCAAATAAATTCCAGAAAATTCAAATATAAAAAATGCATTTTCATATTTTTAAACATCCAAATTTTAGGATGTTACATGCATGCAGCACAAGAGCCTTGCTAAATGCAAAGAAACAAACAATTAGACCAACTATTTTCATTCATCACTGTGATGGACAAAACTGACAGTAAATAAAAGAAGTATCATGAAACGGTGAGTTACCAGCTGAAAACCCTATTTAAAAGTTGAATGATGGCGCCCTCATAATTCTTTAAAGACATACTACAGCAAATTAAGTTGTCAATTTGAATTCAAGTAGGTGAGCAATGAACTTCAACAAATAAACATATTCGACAATGGTGCTTTCAAAATAAACATCTTTGACAATAAATGCAAGCAAGAAACAATAAAGAATCCAAAAAAAAAAAGAACGATGGGATTATGGGAATGCATGGTATCCCAACATTCCACGCAACCAGACGCAAGGGTAAGGCTAACATGATGGCAGAAAGCACTTGTAACTACAGACAAAAATCTCAACAAGGGTAAACAGGAACAAGCACCCTTTACACGAACTGCAACATCTATAATAAGCCATGGCCCATCAGGGTAGCATAATTCTAACGAGACTAGGGGATAACACTTAGTAACACATAGGCAGGGTAAAAAAAAGTATGGTTTGTCATCTGTTCACAAGTGCTGTAGCTTTTAGTTTTTGGTTGATTACGAGAGAGATCAGGAGAGTAAGAGATACTCACGTTGAGAAGTCACTCCATTCAAAACAGCTGATGTAGTGATTCTTACAAACTGCTTCTAGAAATCACCTTAAAAGCCGATCTGTTCAAATGCCGGCTTCTAAAAGCCAAAAATCACAGGCTATTTGGAACAAGGCATCAATCTGACTCAACTAGGGCAGATTTTTTCGATTATCTGGTCAGACCAATGTTTTAAATTGCCGGCTATGGCATTTAGCGGCAAGGTCCTCCAGCAGCTATGAGCGGCTATAGCCGGCTATAGCTCCGCTAAGCTCTCCTTCGCTCGCGCGGTTGGGAAGGGCCAGCCGGCCGGCGGCGCAGCAGCAAGCGTCGCGAGCGGCGGCGCGGGCAGCGCGGCGTCGGCGCGGCAGCGGCCAACGCGCGGAGGCGGCGCAGCCCAACGCGCGGAGGCGGCGGCGCAGGCCGGCAGCCGACGCGCAGCAGCGAGCGTCGCGAGGCGGCGGCGTGGGCCGGCGTCGGCGGCGGCACGCAGCCCAACGCGCGGAGGCGGCGGCGCAGGCGCAGCAGCCGACGGCGCAGCAGCCAGCGCGCGCGAGAGGCGGCGGCATGGGGCTAGCGTGCGGCGGCGCGGCAGCCCAACGCGCGGGAGGCGGCGGCGTAGGGCCAGCAGGCCGGCGGCATGGCAGTAAGCGCGTAGGGTGCGACGGCACGCGGGAGGTGGTGGCGCCCGGGTGCGCAGGCGGCCCCTGGTGGCGGCCCGAGTGCGCTAATTTAGCGGAAATAGCACGCTAATAGCGGATATTAGCGCAAAAGATCATGTAGCGGCAAAAGTGCGCTATCCTAGCGTTGTTGCCGTCCAGCCGCTATTTCCGGCTATAGCGGCCGCTATCTCCGGCGATTTAAAACATTGGGTCAGACAGGCCGGGGCAGGGGCAGGATTGCTTCCCTATCTCCGTCCATGACTCCCTGTGAGGGTTGTCATTCCTGTCGGTAGCCGGTTTTCCCGGCTTGGGCTGGGAGGGGGGAAGACCGGCAGGTCCATTTTTCAATCTCTATTTTGCCACTGCCTTCCTTCCTGGCTACTGTGATCTCATTCATTCTGTCCTGATCTTAACTGTTTATGTGGTTGCTGATATTTGGAAGTTAACCATCGAGGTTTGGTTGCTGTCTAGAGCGATTAGACCTCCCGACTTGCGAGTGGCATGAACAACTGTGTTGGACTGGTACACAACGAGTTAGTTGCCCTGGATTTAGGTGCGCCTAAAACCTAGGAATTAGGACATGCACTGGCGGGAGAGGAGCTTGCTCGTTTATTTAGACATGGGCTCAGGAAGAGCTTGTTAGTAACTTCCCAATTCTGTAGGATTAGATGCTCTGCAAAATCATAACTCTATCATGTTCCTTTTTTCCCCAGAAACAACACAAACTCTCCAACTTTAACTACTACTCTGGCAAAGAATGAAGGTTAGAAGACAGGTTTGAAGGTTCCCATGAAATAGAGCTACTCCTGCCCCCAAAGAAATGGTTACCGGCCGGTAGCAGATTGGTTAGTTACCAGCTACCATTTTCAAATTCAAAATTGGAAGTATGGATTCAGAGAGCTCTAGTCTCAACTGACTCGTTCAAAACTGGTTTCCAGTGGCTGAAGGGCAGGGGGCTTTCCTATAGTGGTTTTAGATCCTTGTTCCCTATTCAGCAATCAAATACAATTTCATCCCATCCCCACTGGAAATTTCATGGCAAACAAAGCCTCAGCTGGTGCAAAATAAATTTATGTGTTTATTTTATACCCTAAATGGAAGTCTAAGTACATGTTAGTCAATTTATTATTACACTTCTTTTAGAGGGTCAACTTATCATTACAAGACACACCAACATTACATACATCGACTTCATTACTAAAAGTAAAAAAAAGATAAATATGTAAAATGTAAGATTGGACTTTTGAGCTTCCTTACATGTATAACAAGGGAGAATTTTATGTAAAGGGACTATTTTTTTGGGCTGCAGTTTATAACTTTCGGCCCTAATATGAGTGCTCATACAAACGAACCGAAAGCTGATAAGCTACTTCTAAAAACGCTATCTTAATAAGCCGCTTCGAAATGGTGGTGGTGAAACTGTCTTGTTTATTTATTTGAGAGAAACCATAAGTCATAAACTAATGTGCAGGTTTGGTTTCTAGGTAGGGAGATGGGAAGGTCGACTCATGTTGGCATGACATTTAACAAGGGGGAATTTATCTAAACATGAAAAGGCTTAAGAAACGGTCAATAGCATTGTAGCCCGCATATTAGTGATTATAATTTTAAATAAAATCTATATTTTCCACTTAGCTTATATCTCCTCGCTATCACTTTCTTCTCTCCCATCTGCAATCTTTAGGCATAGTATAGCGGTAGAGACACATTACACGAGAGATATGTATGTCAACAAACAACAACTATCACTACATTTTTACAGTTTATGTTATAATTGACAAAAAAAAGTGACTTAACAAATAGCAAAGCAAGTGCAAGTACTCTACATCTCCAGCTCTATTAGTGGAAATACCCAAGGTAGTAGTATAGCGCAATATAAGGAAAATTATTCACTAGGTAGCCTGTGGATCAAATACAAGGCATGGGGTGACTGCACATGCCACGTGGGTCTATATAGGATATAATTAATATTTTTGTAGGAACAATTAATTATCTTACTATGTGCCAGATCAGAAGAACAAGACACCAGTGGAATATGGAAAAGAATACGGTGAAACTTGGTATAGTGGTCATGATAGCAGTCTAGAAAATCTGGTTATATAGAAAAATAAGTATTTCTGATAGACACTTGAAGAAAACAAAAAGAAAACTGATAGCTAGAAAGACAAGCAAGAGCAAAAATATGAGATAAAAAATTCCAATCCACAGAAATGGGAGAACAAATAGAAGACTATGGACTAGGAGAATAAAAAAAAGGCCTTTTCTTTTTGTTGTATCACGCTTGAGCTCCATGTCACTCCATAGAAAATTAAGGAGCTCAACTGGTTTAGTTGCTTTCTTACTTTCTCTCAACCATGTACTTTTCTACACTTGGCGTGGTAGAGATCTTCTCTGCCAGATGATTTGAGAAGGGGAAAAGCCAACAGCCTATGGCATCAGGTCCAGTCTGTACATCTAGATGAGAAAGGTGACTACCAACTCAATCTCTTTAAAAACCAGAGATTTGCTCGTATTTTATGCTGGGCAGAGCCTCAGAGAAAATAAGGTCATAACAAGTCTCTGAGCTACCTCAAAATATAACCTCACCATTTCAGTGATATTTTCTCCTCTAATGGATATGAGCAGTGGAAGCTTGGGAAAAAATTCCAAAACCAGCGATGGACATGAAACAAAAGGTTCGCCACTATCCTGCTTCTCTTGTTTGTTTCCTTTTAGCCTTGTTCACTCTCCCTTCTCTTAAATAAAGCTTGTTAGTTACTACCGTTTTGTTCAAAAAGGGTGAAGAAATGGTGCATATCTTTTTTCCAGTATCATTTTTTAATTTTTAGTAACCTTTAGCCTACATATTCTACATCTTGATGCTTTATTTCCATGGAGAGAAAAAGAGAGAGATAGAAGGCAGGCAGTAACAGTTACAGAGTATGCAACAAAGAATGCAAGGAACTGTACAGGTAAACGGGATAATTTGTTAGTATCAAACGGGAATTAGAGGCTTAGAGGAACCTAATGAAGAGGGCAGAGTTCAGCTTTGGTCCCTTCCAGCATACGAATAAACTCCCTACAAGGAACATTGCAAATTCCAGTGGTGACCACAAAAAATGACATTTACAAAATATTTACATATGGTTGGCTACTATGTTCTTTTGCTTACTTTTATGACCACGTTTTCCCTTTATAATGTTTGCAGATGTTAATAGCACTGCACAGCATTTTGTTGATTTCACAGAAGCAGAGGAAGATCTTGTTTTCAGAATGCACAGGCTTGTCGGGAACAGGTACCCTACTACCCTTATAAATGTGTAGTGTGTTTCGAGTGAAAATGAAGAAAATTATTTGACAAACTCACGAAATACATAAGTCTATCAGTTGCAAACAAATAACAGTATTTGCAGTTCCCTAACTGCGCCGCTCATATGATGGAATTATGTAGGTGGGAACTTATAGCTGGAAGAATCCCTGGAAGGACAGAAGAAGAGATAGAGATGTTCTGGGCAAAAAAGCACCAGGAAACTGGAAATAAAAAAGGATGCATGCAATAAACTATATTGATGTTATATTAATGTATAAGATGCATTTTCATGCCCCTAAATAACTTGTGCTAACGGTTCAAAGGATCCGTTCGTATTGGCTTTTGATTTTTTTGGTTTTGACTTATAAATAGTAATAACTTGTAAATAGGCTTATAGAAAGAGAGACTCATATGTAATTTTAGCCGATATAAATGAAGTCACTGCAGTGTGTACTATAATCGACTAGTTGATCTCGCCTTGAAAAAACACCCAGTTTAAAAGTTAACTACTATAGAAAAGCTATTTACTGTAAAAAGCAGCTTTTAGACTACCAGTCGATTCCTGGAAATCTCAGCCACCGCCAGAAAATTTTAAACAGGCCGAATTTGAAATTTTCAAATTTGAAATATTGCAGTTTGAGTTAGATGTATTCTACCGTCCCCCGTGTGTATCTATTTGTCTATTTAGCTCAAGAAAACACAGAAATAAATGTAGAGATAGCAAGCACTAAAGAGTATTGATCTGCTAGCATTTGTTGCCATCTGAACTCGGGCAAAAGAAAAATGAATAACAACATTGATTGAGGCAGTTTATAAATTCCTGTCTGCATGCAAGAGCAAAATCCGGAATGAACGGAAGACGACTGAAAGCAGTTGCGGTGAGGTGATCCCATTTTAACCGGCCTGTGCTTCCAGAAATCAAAAGCCAGAATAAATATGTTGGTTTCTTAATTTTTAACTTATTTTTTGATTTTTCGGTTTTTTTTCTTTCTCTTTTTTTCTCCTTTTTCTTTTGCATTATCTATAGAGACATAACAATGTTTTTTATTTTTTAATTAAATAACTCAAAAAACTATCAATTGTTATAATATAATTTTAATAAAAAACTATCGACCAAAAGCCATCGGTTGAAAGCGGATTGAACGCCCCAAAGGCTGGTGAGAAGGGTCATACCAAAGCAGCGATACTTTTTCTTCCTAGAATCAAGTAAAGAGAAAAATAATTCCATCTGGTTTTGAACGTGCACGCTACCTAAGGTTCTGCACGGCAGCGCGGTTGCCACAATCTGGTGCCTACGCTGGTGCCTACGCTTGGCCAGCTGTTGCCACAGTCTTCTGCGTGCATATCGGAATTTTTTTTATTTGGTTTCATTTTGCCTTCTGAATTTCAAAATTTACCCTAAACAGTATAAAATTATAAATCTAGCCTCCATACTAAGTACAGAAGAACTAGCAATGACGCATGGCTCACTACTGTACCACCCGACCACGACAACATCTAGGAATGCAACAGCACCCCCAGCGTGGCACAGTTTAGTTAGGCGCGGCAGGTAGTGAGGCCCATAGAACTACCGCGTCACCCAGCCCAAGTAGCACATTAATTCCGGCAACAATGGTAGGGATTAAATCTGCTCAATAATTGTGCACCCTAAAGACATGCTTGTGAATTTCAACATAAGGTGTAAGTTTCGATCTGTGCGTAATTAATGGGTGGATTTAATCTCTACCGTGGTTGCCAGAATTAATGGGCTCCTAGGGGCTCAGGTGCCATAGAACCGGAGTGTGGCACCTCCCCTAGCCCCTGCCACAGTCGCATGGTATGGCAGCTCCGTGGGCCTTGCCACCTATCGCGCCCGATGAAACTGTGTTGTGCTGGGGGTGCTGCCATGGTCGAGTGGCGCGGTAGAAGCTATGTGTCGGCCGTTGGTTCTTCCACGCTCGACAAGGTAGATTTCTAATTTCATATCGTATGGGGCTAATTTTGAAATTAAGGTGACACAATAAAGCCAAATAAAAAAAGTCGTGCATATCTACATGCCGCTTTTCTCGACTCACTTGTTGCAGATAAAAATATTTTGGGCATGCATATCCCACTCATTCCTCTTCTACCGAAACCTCCTAAAACCACGTCTGGTGAACTAGCAATAGCTTCGTATTCCTAAACAAACTCAATTTTTGGGTGAGTTTTTTTTTTGGTCTGTACCTTATGACTTTTAAATTTTAGCTATTTGTGAGAGAGTATAAAAAGAGACAATCACATATGATTTTCGTCAGTATAACTGAAGTAGATACAGTGTATACTACAATCGACTTAAAAAAATACACCGTTTGAAAGCTAGTTACTATAGCAAAGGACAAAAGCCAAAAGTAAAATCCGAATTGAACCTAGCCACCAGAGCAACTCCTAACTGTTTAAAACCATGGAATTGGCCGGTAACCGCCCAAATCCCAGAGAATCTCGATCACAAATCTCGTTTAGAATTCAAAATGTCGGCTGGTGCTTACACCCAGGAAAAAACCGGTTCCCGCCGAGAATCGGCCGCGAACTGGTACCGGCGTGGGTCTGGGAATTTTCCCAAAAATGGAATTTTGAACTCTGTGCTGATCAAACTCCTATTTTCTGAACCATGCTAAAAATAACTTGTTTTGTACCAAGCAAAGATTTACAGAAGAAAGCCTGAAGTAAAAGGAAGAACAAACTGAACAAACAAAATTACAAAATTGTTTATTCCAGGGTTATTTATTACTCTTTTTTATGTATTAGAATTAATCACAGGTTAGATGATCGTAGTGACTGTCGAGTCACAAATGGGCCACAAAAATAGAAATTGCATGGTTACATAACTATATGTTTGGCTCACTAAATGTAAATGTATTACATAAAAATGCACATCATGTATTGTCCTACAGGTTGACACCCACCGTCAGATTACATATTCAAGAATATCAATAACAAACCCAGTATTATCAAATTTACTTAAGGAATGAAGTTGGTATTACCAAGTGCAGGTACTAAAGTCAAACACGTTCATTTTGTAACATGTGATGCACATCTGGTTATCACTTGGTGTAAATTGTGCAACCGCAAATCTAAAAAAAAAACATGTACAAGAAACACCAGGAAACGCCCATCATGTGGTAAGAAAATGTATAGTATATTGCAAAAAAAAAAAGAACTTAGTTGATTGCTGTAAGCCTGTAACTACACTTGTATGTTCACTGAAGGGAAAATTTGATGTATAGCAAAATTTCCCACAAACGGTGTGATCCGTTATCAGAGTTCCAATGCTAAAATAATGATGCCCAGATTGCATACAATACCAACAACCATACAGTGTCTTATACATACTTCACAGCAGTAGTTGCTTAACTGGCATTGATCCAAAAATAACACAGGCGTAAATGACATATTCCTAGAGAACATCAAAAAAGTAGTCCAGACCTTGTCCAATTTCCCAAATTGAAAGCCCTGTTCCCCAATCTTGTGCTTCATCCAAACGTACGGAAAGGGACATCAGTGTCGGGTAAAATACAGCATGTCTCACACCTTCATGTGAATACATGAAAAAATGCTCTGAACTTTTCTCATCCCACTGCAAAGATGGCTTGTACTTCTCAAGCAAATGAATGAAATCTCTTCCAGTGATAGCACTGCCACCACCACCTGTATACGAACATTAAGAAGAAATATATTTTTCTCAAATTCAGGTCGAAGATAAACTCCAAGCAAGCATCATAATAGATTGAGCAATTAGAAAATGTGCCACGTGCTAACAATGGTAAATCACGATCCTATTGAATTTCACCAAGTATATTGTCAGAATATTTGTCAGTCAAATGAAATTTCAAGCAAACAGGACACAAAAGAAACATGGGTGAACTTTCTGTTTCACATGGCTACGTAGAAAGGTTCTTTGTTCATTTCAACAGTGAGGGTGTGAAAGATTAGGTATATATACCTTCAGAGAGTAGAAAATCATTCCCATAAAAATTAATTCCAAGGAATATCATGTGAGAATGGTCATGGGAAGCAGAACCCTTGGCTGCGAGAAGTGTTGTTAAAGAATAATGTATCCACTTCAGAGGTGCACTGGGGCCAGGGTTTTGTGGCCCTGAGAAGTCATATGTCATAAGTGAAAAACCATCTACTGAGTCAGCCAACTGCAGGAGATCTTCTGGTCCAAAGTCTTGATTGTTGAGCTCTTGCATTTGTGGAGCTGGGATAACATAAACTAGTTCCAGATGGTGCCTGGTACTTGATTTTGAACTGATCAAATGCAAAGCCTCCCCCAGCTGCTTAACAAATTGAAGTGCCTGTGGCATGCAGCAAATGTATTATCAGGTATTACAATACAAAGTAAAACCCCCTCCCCAAAAAAAGCAAGGTTTAGAGATACTATAAGAATGACCACCCCCATACGGCCATACCCCTATTGTGGCCTTTTTGTTCTTTTGCCCAAATTATACTGTTAGTCGTAAAGTAATTAAAGGCTTGCTCTGATCTATATTAGATTACTAGCTACAGCATTCCCTTGATACCATACTTATGGCCATATTACAACTTACAAGGAAGAATAGTCATGTTTTTTTAAAGTCAAATTGCTTAGTAAACCTTTCAAGTTGCTTTCATCAACCCAAAGGGCTGACCTTGATTGCCAAAGATGAATGCAGGGGGATAATGTATGCCTAGCTAACTTCAAGTTCCAAGAAGGGAAGTAAAGGTTTTAGGGGCTTACAATCTCCTTAGCCTGTTTGGATAGGGGGGATTTGGATCCAAATCCTAAAAATTCTCAAAGCAATCCCCGCATGGAAACACCCCCTTAAGGATTTAATGTGCCAGTAGGTACAGTAAGCCATGTATAGGGTAGAGGTTCAGCCTATCCTCTCAATTCATTTCCGTGACATACACCATGTACAGGCAATGTGTCCACACAAATGGCCTGCATATGCCACTTTAAGCCCCCAACATGAGTGAGACTAGGCATTATTTGGGTTCATCATCGGCACAAATGGAGAGCTCAGTGGCAAGTGTGGACATGGGAAATTATGCACATGCCTGACTACCATCCATTCCCCTATTATGGAACCAGAGGGCTGGGGTCAGAATTTGACATCACACCCATGGTCACAAAATCACACATTTCAAATTAATTAACAATAGTACAGTACTGGACTAGTGGACTTATTGTGGCACCCATGTTATTAGTTGACTGTAATCATGCACACAAACATCGAGGCATTTAGGATAAGAGCAAGTTAGTTCCAGTAATATTCCTTGCAAATTCACGCATAATGACGAACATATGAAAATATAGAATTACGGTGTGGAAAAGCAACTCAAACATCAGTTTTGTAGCCCAAACATCCAAACATACTTGATTTAATTTCATATAGAACTAAGTGGGTCAATTGGGTCAAATAGCTTGAGTTCAATACAAATATGATGATCCATTCAATTTATAATTTTCTGTCAGGAATCTGCTATAGAAACAGGAAAAAAATTTCTAATAGACTATCATTTCCCCACCAAAACCAGTCCCTTCAATTTCCTTTTTTCCCCCTACTAGGGTGATGGGCTCTAATTATGTGTGGTGAGCTCCATTGCTTTTCATCAATCCCATAATGGGTGTAAAAAACTTCACTCACACACCCATAACGTCTGCATTTAATTGTATCATTTGTCAGTTTAATAGATTTACCAATGTAAAAAGTTCAAGTTGATTTTAGGATAAAAAAGGTACCTGATTCTTGGACACTACCAAGGGGGGGAGCGTCTCCACATAAAATCGTTGTTTTACAAAATGATCTAAGTTCTAATAGACCTAGCTCTTTTGCCTAAAATTATTAACCATCTTGATGTAATCCTTAAATTGTACTGTACTGTTTCTATTAATTTTCCAATGATTACTTGATTAGTACATTAACCATTAGTTTGCTCAGATGAGAATTCAATGGAAAATATGCCATAACTCATAATTGATAACCCAACACAGCAGTGATCTCAAAGCCATACTCATCTGCATGGTTTATTCGTTTCCCCCTCTTTTTCCTTCATACAACGAATCAAAGAACGAAAGTTACCACTGGATGTGGGGGATTATTGTGCAGAATGTACTCAATGTAATCATATTAGCATGCTCCCCAAAAAAGCTGCAGCTTACGTTTGTTTTAAACTTTTAATCTTTGTTTCTGTCCATGCCAAATAATATCATGCAAAAAGAAGGTATAATGTCCGTCCAGATCAGCCAGGTATGTCTCAACATGTTGGTACTTCTCATTGGCTAAATACGTGCCATCTTAGCTTCTAGGATGAGAATTGGCAACTAAGGCATGAGCAGTGGTGGAGCGTGGGACAAATAAAAAGAGGGGGCCAATTGTCCAATGCCAATCAACAATGATACCAGTGCTAAATCAACAAAGAAATCGTGGTAGAATTTATAATCATAGAAGTATTAGAGATTGATCTTGTTCAATTACTTTACTTCATAAAGTAATCTAACAATGATAAAGAATGCAAACCATATTAATGATAAGACTCTGCAAATGCATGGACAGACATCCCTTGCATACTAATCCAGACATGGTCATGCAAAGTTTTTTATTGGAATAATACTAGAGATTACTGATATACATTGGTAAATGAAGTACCATGTGACGTAGCTCTGGATCATCTAGCACACCATAAACAGCCCATCTTGACCAGGATTCCAGCACAACACCATCATACCCCTTATCCCTATTCACTGACAGCCAGATGTCAAACTGACAATAATAAAAATACCTATATATGGAAATGCAATAATACAGGTCCTTACCTGCATTCACTCACTATTAGATCAATAGCTTTGTCCCTTAGCTTCTTTTTCAATAGTACAACACCAGGGAATGCTTCTAAGACAACTCTTGGCACTACCTGAATAACAAGCATAAGAAAAATACCAAAAAAACCATACCGCATTCTTTTCTCTCATAAGTTCTAAGTAGACAATAACAAAATGCTGTTAATCTATCTTTATATGCACTTATGCAAAGCCTGGGTAGAATAAATTTTCTAAAGACCGTACCACATAACTGTAATGGGTCCTTGGCCAACATAATACACATTGAAGTCCATAGAAAGGAAGACAGATAGATGGTTTACCAAAGAACCGTTACTTTGAAGTTCGGAGACCCATCCTGCATCATAATTGTGCTGTCCTTCAAGAACTAGCTTATTCCCATCACTGGACAAAGTACACGTTTGACAAATAGATTGAGGAAACAGGATAAATGGATATAGCATTTTGGGAAGGAAGCCACAGACCTCTTTAAGTCGTACCACACTGGCGATACATGAGTAAGCTTCGCGCTGAACAACTTTGCCATGTCATAACCTTTAGAGTTCCTGCATCACAAACTCCCTTTCATAATGCACCCAGCACAGCAGTTCATTGCACAATATGCATATTCGTGAAAAATGTTGAAGTACAAAATATTAGGCAAATTGAGCTTTACGCCTTACGGCAACCAAAAGGCAACATGTGTTAAAGCCAACTATCCATCCCAATTGTTTCATCTATATCTACATCTTCATCTAGATCTAGATTTATACTCCTAACTATATAGGTTTCGAAACCTTACCTT
Source organism: Melocanna baccifera (assembly GCA_036346265.1). Classification (NCBI taxonomy): domain Eukaryota; kingdom Viridiplantae; phylum Streptophyta; class Magnoliopsida; order Poales; family Poaceae; genus Melocanna; species Melocanna baccifera. The sequence goes on along the minus strand of CM070677.1, from coordinate 28,108,548 downwards.
TCACACATTGGATAACACATCTCGCCTCAGCTCTTGTTCCCTCCATTACCACCCTTTTCATGCTAGGAATTAACTATGCGTATTAATTAGGTTGCTGCAAATCTGCAATCAAGTCTGCTGTTTCTTTGAACTAAGTACATTCGCTTTGGAACTTTTTAAAAAATTGGAATGGTTTTTGTGCTGTAAGTAGCAACATGGTGTGGACCTTCGACTAGGTACTGAACAAATATGATAGTTGACAAAGTATACATCCACACATGCCAGCATCCTATCGGATCCAATTTCCTACCGTCCACGTCCACATAAACCAGTTTGAGCTCTCCATAGAATTTCTGAAGCCATAGTTTCTACTACTGTAGCTAATAAGTTCACTCTAGTCTATAGCCAGAGAAACAACTCGCAATTAACACGGGTTATAGAGGCATAACGAGTTAATATGTCACTGCGCTACCTTTGGAACAATTGCATATCAAACCATCAATATTTGTGGGTGTAATGGTACAGGATGGCACTCATGGAAGCAAATAGAACATGACTACACCGAATCGCAGAATTGACGCACCAGGGGGTTACATAGGCGAGGACGGGGTTGGGGAAGTGGCGGCGCGACCGGTTCTCGGAAACCGTAGCATGCTCCTGCGGCGGCGCACCAGCACCAGGCGGCCCAGGAAAAAAAAACACCACGTCAGTTGCGACGAACTCTAGGACGAGAGAAGTCACACGGCTGGAACGATCGGATCGGGCGAGAGGACAGGAGGAGGTCCTTACGGCGAGAATCTCGCGGGCGGAGACGTCGCGCTTGACGAGGCCGCGCTCGTATAAGGACAGGGGGCTCGTCCGCTGCGGCAGGGGGTGAGGTGGGGATCGGGAGAGGCGGCCGGTGAAGTGAAGCGCGGCGAGGATGAAGAGGAGCAGAGGAGGCGCGAGGAGGGCGAGGCGGAAGCGGGATCTCGAAGAGGAGGAGGAGGATGGCGGGCTCGTGCGGGAGGGCGACGGCGACGGGTCGCGTGGTCTCCGGCGATCCCGCCTCCGCGGCGGCATTTCTCCGGCGGTGCCGGTGGCGGCAGGACCGACGAAGCGACGAGGCGGAGTGAGAGTGGTTTGAGGTGGGTTTCTCTCGCGATGTTGTTTGCGTCGTTGGATTGTTGCCTCAAGATTGCAGCTCGATGGCCCAAGCCCACCAAACGACCCAGAATAGCCCATCTTAACAAGAGCCCGACACGAAACCCTAGGCGGCTCTAAGCCTTTCCGATTTGACCCTACTGATAGGCAAGCCCGCACGCTCTAGAATCGAGAATCCAAATCATCTTTCTTCGCTCCGGCCCCTCGCCTCTCCACATCACATATGAGAATCGTCACCGCCGCGGTTGCCATTCGTGGCTCATAAGGTCAATTTTGTTACAGCATGGTTGCGAGGGTATTATCTATTGTTGGTTCCGTTCTTACCGAATTGTTAACGCGATAGATGAGATAAGACTGAGAAGGAGGAGCTCTCATGGAGAGCGGAGGGATGGCTTCTGACGGGCAGACGTAGTTCTAATACACGTAGCCGCCGTCGAAGGTGATACACCTGAGGAACCTGGCGTGGGACTACACTGATGAGGAACTGGTCGAGCTGGGGAGTCCCTTCAGCAAGGTCGTCAACACCAAGTGCAACGTCGGCGCCAACCGGAACCAGGCTTTCATCGTATTCGTGAGTCCTAGTCGTTTCCCTCTATCTATGATCGCACAAATAGTAGCCAAATAATTACTTCCTCAGTCCAGCATATAAGTCCATAATCAACTATACATACAGACTAAGCTCCTACTCGTTTCAGTTTTTTTTCAGTTTCAGCTTTTTTTTACTATTCAATAATTCGTCTTTTTCTGAATTTTTTTAGATTTTTAGACTTTTTTGCATATTTTCCCCGTGTTCCTTTGCATTGTCCGTGATGGGCTAACGTATTTTTTCTATTTTGACATTTTTTTAAATTTAATTATACCCAAAAAGCCAAATCAGCTACAGTAAAAAAAATCAACTACAGTGAAATTTCAGCCAAAAGTCAGAAGCCATCGCTAAAACGAACGCCCCCTAAGTAAATACTAAATCTAAGAAAAAATTAATATTATTAGACCATACATACCTTTATTAAATGTTACAATACAACTACTTATCCTTTTTCAGGATTAAAAGAGGGTATAAGGTACAAATATTACAATAATTACATCTTCATCTCTCTAATAGGTTTATATTGTGGGGCAGCACTTCCCAAAAATGAGAACTTATATTATGGGGTTGGAGGGAGTACAAAATTAGCCAGTCAAATTTGGGGTTAGCATTAGCTTAGATGATCAACTCCCCAAGTGATAAGTAAATTGGTCTAGGGTGTGGATGCTCTTTTGGCCATTTAGGTCCCGTTCAAAAGTGTTATAGCTTTAGCTTTTATCTTTTTGCTAAAATAACACTGTAGTAGCTGTTAGCTTTCTCTGAGGTATTCAATTAAAGAAAAATAGAAGCCTCTGAGACAAACTGAATAAGCTACTTGGGAAGCCTCCTGAGGCAAACTGAGCTGCCACAGAAGCCTCTGCCTGAAAAGCTTTACAAGGCAAGCCAATCTTCTACTGAGACAAACCAAATAAGCTACTTGGGAAGCCTCCTGAGGCAAACTGAGCTGCCACAGAAGCCTCCAGAGGCAAACTAAATAGCCCACCTCAGAAACCTTCGTAACAATAAAATAATTAATAAAAATAAATAACATTTTCATGCGCTTTATATAATAATTGCAAACACAATTAATAAATACAACTAAACATTAGACTCATGTATATCAACAAATTCATATATTGCCAATATATCCTCATAAACTACAGATTCAGTAGTACATTTATGTAATATATGGATCAATCAATGGGTATAATAGTATCAACAAAATGCATCGTGTTTTAGCACAAAAGGTGTAACAAATATTTGCATATTGTCATTAATTATCAAAACTATTTTTTGGGACCTAGATACTTTCACACAGCAGGCCAAAGGTTCTTTTACGACTAAGACAGCAACCAAACCTAGCACACAACATTATGAGGAAGAAGAGACTCCGGCCATGACCAACTTCATAGAACCTGAGACACTCTGAGACACTAGTGTGTCTCATTAGCTTCATACTAGAGTATTATAAAGATACCTTGTAGCAATAATATACATCGCCGAATGCTCTTGTTTCTTAACAGTTGTCCTCTGTGATTCGCTTTGTTATTGCTACAAGATCTATTTGGAATGGCAAATCATACACTCCAGTGCGTCATGTTCTATAGAGTAAGTTATGGCTGTTATTTTTTTTCCTCCTCATCATGTTGTGTGTTGGGTTTGATTGCTGTTTTAGGCGTAAAATAATCTTTGGGCTGCCGCGTCCTTCATTTACAAATGAAGGACACGGCAACCCAAAGGTTCTTTTACGTCTAAGACAGCAACCAAATCCAACACGCAATATGATGAGGAGGAAGATACTACAGCAATAACTTATAGAACCTGAGATACTGGACTATGTGATTTGGCATGTTAATGTTGCAAAGAGACCTTGTAGCAAGCATATACATCATCGAATGTTCTTATTTCTTAACAACTACATTAAAAACATTAAAGTATGTAAAATCAGCCATATACCAATGTTCATGTTTATAGCTCACTATAATTACTTTTTTCTTGTAAGAAAGATGACATCCGTACAGTCATCATCGTCATCGTCAACATCACTAAATGGGTCTGCGCTCTGAAGACCGGGATAACTAAGCGTGGCAGGTGAGTATCAAAAAGGCTGGAGGGCCGAATGATCATCATGAAGGTCTCTTCGGATGGGGTCCCTCTGCAACCGAAAAAAGCAGCAACATTATTTCGGTCTACCTGTGGGATACTTGGAAGGCAATGGGTCCCCATCACCACAGCAAACTGAAAAACTTTAACAGCTAGAGAGAAAAAGCATTGTCGGTGGAAATTTCAAACTCGTTCAAGATCCTAGAAGAAGCCCAGCGACTCATGCGATGGCAGACACTCCTCGTGATAGAAAAAGCGTGGAAGATCTTCAAGAGCACGCTTGTCACGTAATATGTGACCAAGGACCGATCTTCAAGAGCACGCTTGTCACGTAATATGTGACCAATGACCGCACGCCCTTCACGAGGTATCCTTTCTTGTCGTCAGAAACATAAGAGGCCTTTGTGCGAATGAAGACAACGACCAAATTTTAACAGCAAAATGCGGCGCACAAGGCTATCTAGACACAAAACACTAACCCCTACACACTCAGCACCGCTAGGTATGTGGGTAAAATCCTGTAATGGAGGATGTAGGACGAGGTTGCAATCCGATCGGAGGCCTCCCCGCCATTTGCCGGGATCACAAATGAGCGCGCCTGAAACTGGTTAAGAGCGAGATCATCAACCACGTCTTCGGATGTCGCTTCTTTCAAAAACCCCACAGATGAGGAAGTGTCTCAATACCTAGTAAGATATGTTAAACTATCTAGTTGTTAATAGGTCTATAACTCTATAAGGTCTAAAATAATATGATTGCCTTTGCAACAAACATTGACTGCTGAATCTTTCCAAGGCTCCTTCGAAGCAGTTAAGGAGAGGGATATACTATCTACAGCCCTAGGAAACAATGAGCACCCAGATCGCACGCGAGGCCTAGGGGTTTACATACCTTGGAGGTATGGATTTCTAAACGACTCCAAGGCGTATAGGAGTAGGAAGAGATCAAAGGCTGAGCACGAGAAACGTATGAACAGGAGCTTCGTGCACAACTTGAGGAAGAGCCATCTGCCTCACTTCGAGAGAAGATAACTGCCTCACTTCGAAAAGAGATAGATTCATTGAGGGGAGAACTGAGAGAAATTCACAACCACTTGCAAGCCACCCCTGTTATTGCAGAAGCCAGTCCCCCTTAATATCGGAGTAGTCACACGTCCACGTCACTTTCTGAACATAGTGATGCCCACTTACCTATCGATGACATCCAGATAATGTACCCCTCTAGAATGCTATATAGATAGACCTAGTGAATTTCTTAACTCATCGTGTATCGTTATGTAGGTGTCCACGTTGTGCATCCTCAGAGTAAGGTTTATTGGCTCTATTCCTATTGACGCTGGGAGGGGGATGGCATCTCCATGCTTGTCAGGGACGTAGGTGCACGGTGCCCAGTTAGGGACCGGTTTTGCGAAGGTCCAAGTGGACATGATTGATGACATTTTCTGGACCGTCCCATTGGAGATGCCCCCAAATGAAAAGATCATAATACTAGGGGATGTCGTCTACATATTCGTCCAGTGGCCCAAGAAGGACATCACCCTAATCCCTTCTGTACCGCGATCTCCACACGACCATGCCTGTCAAACAGAACCCTCTATGACTCCATCTCAAGCTTCGTTTTAGAAGGCCATCGCATCGGCTCGTATGAGGACGATGCCGAAGATTTATTGCGAGATGCTAAGACCCAACCGAAGAAGATTAAGGCGCCTCTCGGGCCTTGGAAGTACAAGCTCAGAGTGTCGTTAGTCCCTGAGTCATAATAACCCAGTCTTAGACTAGTTTGCGGAACTTTGTATGCCTGTTACATACAGAGATCCAATAGGAAGATAAACCGGCAAAGTGGATTAATCATGGGATATGTGTGAGGCATATTTCCTCCACACCTCAGGCTATTTCACCGTGACCTTCGAAGACTTATTTGGCCTATTCAACCTCGACGAACTTGATGCCTCACTTCTACGATGCTATGGACACTGTAAGTGTACTGTACAATTAAGTTTTACATTCACGTAATACCGATAAATATCATAACTCATTCCCTATGTATAGATCAATGATCCAACAAGTCCAACGATGGCGAAAACTGGTGCATTTCCTCAATCCACACTTGGTCTCTAAGCAATATATCAAGGAAAATACATCCTTCATCAAAGATTACATAACAATAGGATTGCTAGCTCAAAGGGATAAGGACTATATTCTGGTACCCTACAACTAGGGGTAAGTGCTTCACTAATTACTATACAAGTTTCATTTGTATTTTATATGCAACATGAACTTAAGATTAATCACTATGCGATATACATGACTAGGTTTCATTGGATTATAATTGTATAAAAGTGAAGCAAGGTAATATATCTTAATTCCCTACTTAGGAACAACCACGACTTTACCCATGTGGAACAAACAATTGACAGGTAAACTTATTTCCTCCATACATAACTTTATTGTAGTCTTTCCTTCGTTTGCTATGGCTGAGGTTAACTTTTTGGAATCACGTAGATCGTTCAGCGCTTACGTTGCCCGGAGAGGGAGACAACGAATCTAGCGCCACACTGCGACATAGGACGTAATTTTTGGTACCCGCTACAACATAATAATCATATATCACACTCCGTAATAATGCTTTTAGAAGTGACAATACCTATATATGTAATTCTATTTTTGCAGTGCCACCAACAGCTATAGGGTAATGTATGTGCATTCTACGCTTGCCACCATTAAGAAGAATGATCCAGAGGTTTGTCAATTTGCCAATAATTATTTCATGATTATCAATTTATATTTATATATATACACACTAATGACTTAAACACTCCTAGTGACAGGGCGTAGAATTTGACAAAAGTGTATTCGATCTTGACAAACTCACCGAAGCTTGAGAAAAGCTCTTCGAATTCTTGATTGCGGAGGTCATTCAGCCGAATGGAGTGTTCAATCCCGGTGATGATGATTAGATGTTCAAACATTTGTTACAATTGTAATTACTTAATTATGCTTAATCAAACAATTCGTTCAATTATACTTTATTTAATTGTTTAATTTATTTATCTGTTTGCTTGTTTTCAAAAGTCATAGCTAGTATTTCCTAAGGCTAGCCGAAAAATAAAAAATAATTTAGCTATTTAAATAGCTGACAGATGGTTTGTAACACTAAGGGCCTGTTTGGTAGAGCTCTAGATTCTCATTTTTCAGCTTCTGCTCCAGATTCTGTAAGAATCCACTTCTCTGAGAATCTGGAGCTACCTCTGAAAAGTGTTTGGCTAGTGGGTTGGCTCCAGATTCATAAAAGAGGAGATTTGAGGGAAATAGACCATGTTACCTCTAGTTGTAACCCTTTCATTTTATCTATTGTTGAATTAGTAAAAGAAACACGTGCAGATCTCTTACTTGCTTCATGTATTGTTGAATTAGCAAAAGAAACACGTGCAAAAGAAACTGAAGAAGGTTCCAAACATGGACAAGAATAGATGGTTGGGATTGATAAGGCAACCCAATAACATACTACATGAATCAAGCGCGTAACATGGTTTCTGTTGACAACTCAAGAGAGCACACACAAGATTAAAAGACTGCAGATGGCTTTACAAGGACACTGAACACTCGCCTACAATTGTAGATGGCTTTACAACTTCGACAATGGGAAAACAATATCTGAAAAATGTATATCACACACTCAAAATAGGAACATTTTCTCAACACATTAAGCATTATAGGCCTTCATCCTCCTGAATCATGATCTCCTCCTCCGCTACTCCCCAGCAGCATTTGCGAGGTTTCTCACTGCGCCTCTAAAGTTTCATGTGCCTATCGATTCTGGTCATCCTCAAGGATCATAGTCACCATACAGTGGATAATGACAGAAAGTGTTCCCCAGATGGATTATGGGCTTATTGGCAAGTCAAAATAGGTCTAGTTCGTTGTCAGAACTACAAACGAAAAGAACCATCCAAAGTACAAATTAGACTGAAAAATTTTCCAGGAAATGTTTCACATGGCATGTATTTATTCTAATCTGCTCATTCTAGAAGTGCAAAGAGAACAAGCAGGACACAAGAATCTCTTCACCACACAAAATTGAAGTAATGAATTCATGGTGTAATCTTTTGACAGGATAAATGCTAGAAAGATATTGGTATCCAAGTGCAACCTTGTTCATGATGCTTTAGTAACCAAATCATGAGGTGGTTCATCAATCATGAGGGGGGAGGTGGTGGCGGTCTCATCACAGGTGGTGGAGGGGGCGGCGTGAGGCTGGTGCGGATCTCCTCGTTGTAGGTGCCGGAGGGAGGGTGGCGGCGTAGGGCCAAAGAGGCGACGGCCGGGGCGGCGCCGGAGCTCAGGAGGAAGGGGCGGCGCCGGGGCTGGGGCGGCGTCGGGGGCGACCGAGGAGGGAGGCGACGGCGCGAGAGGGGAAGGGGAGAGGGGAAGGAGGCGACGGTGCGAGAGGGGAACAGGAGAGGGGAAGGAGGGAGGCGGCGGCGAGAGGGGAAGGAGGGAGGCGGCGGCGAGAGGGGAAGGAGGCGAGCGCGAGAGGGGAAGGAGGGAGGCAGCGAGAGAAGAATGAGGGAGGCAGCGGGGTGACAGAAGAGGTAGTTGAGTGACATTTTGTGGGTAATTTTTATGAACTTTAATAGGTAGATTTGATGTAGGGTGGACAGCTCCCCACAAGAATTCACCAAAAGGCTGCTTCTCCTTTCTAGTTCATTTTGGAGTCTGCTTCTCGCGAGAAGCAGAATCTAATTATTTTGATAATCTGGGTGTTTGGCATAGCTCCATAAGAATCTATTGAGAAGTTGAGAGCAGAAGCTGTACCAAACAGGGCCTAAACCGTCTGTGATATATGACATCACAAATGGTTTTTGGTATTAACCATCTGTGATATGTAAGATATCACAGACGGCTATGTTTAAGAACCATCTATGATATATGACTTATCACAGATGATTTTTCGTATTATCCATCTGTGATGTCACATATTACATATGACTGTGTTTAAGAACCGTTTGTGATATATGATATATCAAGTTTTAGGTATTAGCTATCTATAATATGTCAGATATCACAGACAGTTGTGTTTAAAAACTGTCTGCGATATCTGACATATCGCAGACACTTTTTTGAAAAACCGTCTGTATTATAACTTATCATAGACAGTTTGAGAATCGTTTGTGCTAACCACCTATTATCACAGACACATAAATTCAAACAGCTCAAAAATTATTTATGATGACGATTTTGAACCGTTTGTGAAGACTCTTTGTATGGTAGTGTCTCCAACAATAATTTCCAGTTGTATAAGTGTAGTGCTCCAGGCAAAATGTTAGCAAAAGGAGCCAACTAAGAAATAAAGCTAAGCTGAAAAACAGATCACATATTCATCTATTCCAGTTTTTTTAATGTTTTTGGCACACTTACATGTTTCAACTAGCTGAACTTTATTGCTACATGTTTCAACTAGCTGAACATTATTGCATAAGTTCTGAATCATAGCGACAGACCATAAACAGACAAGTGTTAGTGAGTTTCGTTAACATTAATTGCTATCATTGGCTGTTCGATATATGTAAAGGCCCATACATATAAGAGTTGCACAGCCCATGCATTACAAACAAAAAAAATGAAGTGGTGTCCTGAACTAATTTTATAGAGGTTGCACTATGACAAAAGTATAAGTTGCACAACAAATAACTAATATAGCTCTGTGAGTTGTCTTTTGTCAAAAAATGAATGCAAATTCTATATCTTTCTTCCTTTGTACCCATTTGTGCATCTACGATTGTCAATGATAAACTTGCTTACCTATGCATCTTTTCATCCATCTTTTGCCCACGGTAGCAACAGAAGGTACAAAAAGTGCAAAAAAAAAAAAAACATGAGCATGATTTTACAGAAGGAACTCTTGATGCTTGCATACTTGTATAGGACATTAAAAAAACTACTAGTGCCTGCATGTATACATGCATAAGACTCCTGATACTAGCATAACTAATGACCGATTAGTCAGTAAATTTAGACTGCCACACTAATGATAAAAGCCTAACTGCCTGTATCCTATCTGCTTTATCCTAAACCAGCAAATTAACGATGCAGTTTGCATTCACTTCACCAATAAGTATTTTTAAAGGTTAAATGTATTGTAGTCAATCACTTATGCTCAATACTTATTTGGTTACTACTTCAATTATCATGTAGCAGCCACATTAAAACAAACACACAGATCTCTTCAGCATTCTGTCCAGCATACAAAGGCAAAAGCAGCTTAATAACAGGAAGTAATAAATTTCTCCAACATGTTGTATTACACAATAATATTCACTTCTCCTTGTAATTTTGTAACTGATGGCAAAACCAATCATCCAAACGCCAAAAGAAGCATTGATGATACAACAATCCACTAATATAAGAAAACTTACAAAAGAAGCATTGATGATACAACAATCCACTAATATAAGAAAACTTACAAGATAATCACCAAAATACCAAACAGAAAAACTTCAGTGTCATAGTGCCTCTACCTAGCCACCAAATTTGCCAAACAGAAAAACTGCAAATGCACCTGAATTTGCATAACAACTAGAAGGAATAACCCATGTATGTAATTGCCAAGATAATCAGATCCACCGTATCAGAAATTCGCAGAAAGATAACATGCGCCAAAATATCAGAAATTGCCCTGAAAGATAAAGAACTCAAATATGCTACGTCCAAAGATCCAGCATTTTGCCCCACGGACACCACTCAGAAAGGGGGAGAAGTTGTATAAACCTTTAGCCAGAGCGTGACCCAAGCCATCGTCTCTTCGTCAGCCATTCAAGTCACAAAAATCTTATGTCAGAGCCTGAATAAATCTTATGTACTGGTAATAGATCAATCACAAACTAAATATAAGTGTCAATGCTTACTTTTGTACAGAGTGGTCCAAGAACACCAATTTTGAGGAGGGGAATTGGGGACTGAATGAGTGAATGTGCATGCTTGCCTCACTCTTTCTCTCTCATCTCTCAGGTACTTACTAGGACAAATAAAAGGAGAGAACAAAAATGGTCTATGGTGCCATTTCTAAATTTTTACCGCTTTTCCCAAATTTGTTTCACACCACTCGCCATGCATCTTATGATTTCTTTTTTTTGGCAAGCTCTAATTTTTTCTAATTGCTCCCATGTCAATATGTTTGGAGACAAGCATTGTAATATCCTGGCCCAATCTCTGAACTTGGAACGCTACCACTACACAACTACCATCTCAAATTCAATGCTGCTATTAAAAATAATTCGGTAGCACCTCCCCTGTTTATATGACTACAAGCAGGGGCAATAAATATTCATGGATTAAACTGCAATAAGATAACTGATACCATAACACCTATTACCATAGCAAGAATAAACTTAAGGCTACGCACCCAAGAAGGCTCATTACCATGAGCTCGAAACATATTATAACCAATCAACGAACCACATAAGGCCGGCGTATGGATTTCGCACCAACGGGAGAACCCCATTCTCCACTTTAAGCGACAAGGGGACTGACCATGTCCCATGCAAATCTTTAACATTTTCAAAGCATACTCTAACCAGGATTTAACTAAAGGCAGCCTAATAAGAGAGTAAACCCAAGCACGAAGTGACTGGCTAAGCTGTTATTTAATAAGTGTGGTGCGAAAGATCTACTCCTATTCCATGTATTCCGTCAATCTAAATCACTCAGAAAAAGGTCAACAAAACAAGCGTGAGTTTAAAGACTCAGCAAGTACAAAGTAAAAATAGTGGCATCAATATAGTAATTCAATCAATTTCATAAATGTGAACTGTAAATTATAATTGCTATATCTGTATCACTATTTTCTATCACTTTCATGCAATACAATGCATTAGTAAATGTATCCTTTTCTCTATCACTTTCATATAACGCAATGTGATACGTCTATAACTATAGCTTATACCGGTATAGCAGAGTGTTCACCCATCGATGAACCACTCAATCGTCCCATCCTCTTTCATTCGGGATCTCAACCTTCACTCCCGTGGAGTGCCTAGTGTTTACCGAAGTAGATCTTTATCTTCTCACTCCCGTGGGATGTCTACCTGAGGTAGGTCCTATGTATGAGTGCAATGTATGATACAATACTCTACAATTATTAACATCCAACTTTACTCAAATTTTACTCCTGTAGAATATCTACCGGAGTAGGTCTTTATCTTCCCACTCCTGTGGGATGACTACCTAAGATAGATCCTATATATGAGTGTTGTGCTTGATGCCACACTCATCTAACATTAACAATAAACCATAAACATCGCTCATCCCAGTATGATCAACATGTAAGTAGGAATATCATTTAAAATATTGTAAAACATGACATGGAAAAGCGAGTACCAAGCATCCATCACAATCTACTATTCTATCATGAACTTGCCTGTTAATCTAGCGGACGATGCATGGATGGTACCAAACCAGAGCCTCCACCTATATAAGCATCATCTAGTTTCAAAACACTATAGAAATACACACATTCATACGAACAATATCGACATTACATGCAAAACCAACCGTAAATTTAAAGAGTCGTCATCTTTACCCATGAATCGAATTCTACGCACTTAAACTCTATCTTTGCTCACTATCAGACTGGAAAGATAAACCATCTAATCTTTCTTTTCTCTAATCTCTCTTTTTGCTGATCTCTCTCTCTCTCTTAAATTAATTATACCAATTAATCATACATTAATTTATCATCTACTATTAGCACAACATGGCCTACATAGCCAACACATGCATGCACTACACCACATGCGGCAACAGGGGCACAAAGAAGGCGAGGTGCGGCCTGGGAGTGGTGGCACTGGGCGATGGCAACGCACGCAAGTGGGGGCGGCGACGTGTGCAAAAAGCAGGGGCAGGGAGGCGCAGGGGAAGGCATGGGGGAGGAAAGGATAAGGTCCTCCCTTGACTGCCTCCTTATGTGAGGAGTGGAGTGGGGAGTGGGCTGGGCTGAAGCCAGCCCACTCCCTCCTCACTGGTATCACAAGTATGATTAGTTAGTCTTATAATGTTCTGGGGTAAAACGGCTGTCTCAAAATTTAGATGCTTTGCCTTAGATTAGAGTATGGTCCCAAGACAAGCGCGTTTGCCTCAGAATAGTATTGTGAAGCTCACGTTTTGCCTAGGAATATAATTTTGAGACAAACAATTGTTGTTAGCCTTAGAAAGACTGCCTTAAATTTTCAAAAAAAAAAGAGACTGCCTTATTATCCCTACTTGTAGTGAGCTCAGGTAAGAGGGGAAAATGTGTACCTTCAGTACTCCAATAGACAGGAGACTGTGAACTACAAGATTGCAGGGGAAGCTGCCGGCAATGTTTTGCGGGTCACGACGGAGGGTGCTCTGCCGGATGCTATGAGCATCGATGTTCTACACTTGCTAAGTTAAGAGTTGGGACAGGATTTTTGTTTATTTTGGTTCGGCTGATGCTTTTCTGTAGGAATATTTTGATTTCCCAGGAATGTATTAGTAACTTGTAGCCCATTTTTTCCGCGTTGTAATGGATTAGCAGGCCGTTGTCAGGGAGTATCATGGCAGGCTACTGCATCAGGAACAACTGTGTTTGTTTCCTCTTCCTTAGGCCACGCTCAGCGACGCGGAGCGATTTTTTCACTATTCAAATTTTTTTTCTATTTTGTTTTTTTCGTATTCCTTTGTATTTTTCGTGATGGATTAACATTTTTTCTCTATTTTTGAATCTTTTTAAATTTAATTATATTAAATAAACCAACTCAACTACAATAAAAAAAATCATAATCCATTGTCATTCCGAACGCTACCTTACTCATAACTCATAGCAGCCTGCCCCTTCCCTTCGCCTCCCGTCCCCTCCCGTCCCCTCCCCTCCCGATAATCCCTTAGGACATGTAACATGTCCACTCCCTCCCCGTCTCTTCATGGCTTTCGTTCATGTGTAAGGGGATAAAAAAAAAGTGAGGTTTAGATTTGTTACAAGCATGCACAGAAAGCCGTCTCGAACAAGATGAGGTGCCGGAATAATGATTTTCTGTTATAAAATTACAAAGAGTTCACTTCCTATGTTGTCATGGCTAGTTTCACTGAATTGTTACACAAAAGAGGTCTCATGTGTAGGGGTTCACCTTACAAAACATTGGTTGTCCTATCCCTGTTATGCCAGCTTGTAAATAAGAACCGGTTAGTTTTCACTATTCTTTTCTACCGCAGATCCGCAAGCTGCTGACTAGAACAATAACCTTTATTTTTGTTTTTATTTCTTGCCAAAACTATGCGTAAGAAGGAAGCATTTGATCAAATGGATTAAGATTGTACATTGATGTGTGAAGATTCATTGAATGTCAAGTGGTCACATAGAAATCATATAGTCATATGGAACTTTTCCTTTTGCCAAAACTACTAAACATGCACACTTAATTCACATCCCTCAAAGAATGTTAGTTTTTGCACACAAAAATCCTGTTACGGAACAATTCAAGACTATAACACTAGAATCATCGAATATAGCAAATAATCACACACACTTTTATAATGATTATAATATGCTACAAAGTAAGTTCCATAAAAAAAATTCTATAAAATCAACTTTTTATAGTATAATTTTTACATATATTTCTTTTATATATAGAAACTGATATATAGTAAAAATAAAGGATTCCGATAAAAAAATTTTCAACCAAGTCGTATTAGAGTATCATAGAATTAGTATTTAAGTATACCAAAAGTAATAAAGAGACATAAAATATTTATTTAAGTGTATATTAGAAGTGGGAGTATATACTCCCAAGAATACGAAATAGGCTTTGGAAAAATGTTCCATACACCTAAGAGTATGTACTCACACTTCTTATATACTGCTTTAATGGTGTTGTTATACCTCTTTATCTATTTAAAAAACTTTGTTCACACACAACAGTAACTTTCTAGCGCGCACAGTACGCGCAGACACATAATAGCGCAACCATACATATACACATATACATATATGTACATATATGTATGCATGTATATACGTATATAGTATATATACATATATACGTGTATATATAAGATAGAATCTACAAATTGATTGTAGTAGATACTATATTGACTTCAGCTATATCAGTTAAAATTATATATAACTGTCCCTCTTTTCATACTCTTTTATAAATAATTAAAATTTAAAAATTATAAATCTTATCTAAAAGAATCCACTTCATAAGCTGAAAATAGCTGGCCCATTCTTTAGCCCGAGCCGTCCGTCCACACTCCACGTCACTTTAGGGGGCGTTCGGAATAGCGATGGCTTTTGGTTTTTGCTGAAATTTTACTGTAACTGAGTTAGCTTATTGGGCATAATTAATTTAAAAAAATATAAAAATAAAAACAGAATGCTAATTTAGAGCGGACAATGCAAAGAAATACGAAAAAAAACACAAAAATACAAAAAAACAAAAAAAGCTAACAAACAAAACCACTACAGTCACCAAATCACGGAGCTACAGTAGAAAGCGCAGCGAACGCCGAACGTGCAGCTGAAATGAGCACTCCTAAGGGAGCGTTCAGAATAGCGATGGCTTCTGGATTTTGGTTGAAATTTCACCGTATGTGGTTTTTTTGCTGTAGCTGATTTGACTTTTTGGGCATAATTAAATTTAAAAAAATAGAAAAATATATATTAACCTATTACGGATAATACAAAGGAATACAGAAAAAAAATACAAAAAAGTTTAGAAAATCTAAAAAAATTTAGAAAAAAATAAATTACTGAACAGTGGAAAAAAATTAAAACTAAAAATTAAAGCTAAAAAAAAAGTTAAAACGTGCGGAGCTGGTCCGCAAACCAACGGTCCGCGCGAATCCTTGCGTCCTACCAACCACCAGCGCCGCCCCGCGTCGTCTCGTCTCGTCGCCTCCCGTCCGGCGCTCGCGATAAGGCTACGTGCCACGTCCACTAAAATAAAAACCGAGGCCACCGAAAGGTAAAAACAAGGGAAGGGAGGCCCTCCTCTCCAACTCACGCGCCTCCCACCTCGACGGCGCCGCCCGCCGCCGCCATGAACGCCCTCCAGGCGTCCCTCCTCATCCGCCCCCTCCCCTCTTCCCTGCCCCCGCGCCGCCGGCTGCCCGTTTCCCACGCCTCCGCCTCCGTCTCCTTCCCCCGCGCCCCCCACCGCCGCCGCCTCCCGCTCTCCCTCTGTGCATTGGCGGCCGACGGCCCCCAGCCTGCCCCCTCTCCTGCTCGGAAGCCGCATGCGGATGCTGCTGCGGCGGCCGCTCCGGAGGCGGAAGTTGTGACGGCCCCCTCCGCGAAGGATGGGAAGGAGGAGATGGAGGACCTGGTGGAGAAGGCTAGGTCTTGGGCCATGGTGTTCGCTGCCGCGGTGGTGGCGGCGGCCAGGAGGTTTTTCGAGTGGGTGGTGTCCGGGGATTGGATGAGCTGGTGGCCGTTCTGGCGCCCCGATCGGCGCCTGCAGCGGCTGATCGATGAGGCCGACGCCAACCCCAAGGATGCTGCCAAGCAGAGCGCGCTGCTCCACGAGCTCAACAAGTTCAGGTGCGCTCGGGAAGGATAATTGTTTGGTTGTGTTATCTGATTAGCTAACTCAAATGGGTGTTACTTTGCTGGAATTGGGCAAATGCTATTCGGATTGGCTGGGCATGAGTGGATTGCGTGTTGATTTATACGGTTGGACTATTAACTGACCTAATGGCGTAACCGTAGCAAGGCTTTGAGAAATCTGTGGCTACCAATTCCATTTTTTGTGATGTGGATTCTGGATCCTAGATACATGTATGCTTTGCATTGATATGATTAAGACTATTAGTTAGAACATAGGAGAAATGTGTGCTGTAGTTGACGATTCACATTGTTGGATCATTGGCTTGCATAAAAACCTGTGAAATTGCCGGATTTAGTAATCTTGGATTCCTTGTTTCTGCACAGTCAGTTCTTGGTGTTTTAAATATGTGATGTGGAATAAGGCCTTTTCCTTGCCATATTTTGATGCTATTAAAACAATTAGTTAGAATGGCAGAAAAGGGTTACTTGCTCTTTTGATGTTGATGCACAGCACATTATGGTCCAATGCCTGATTTAGACTTGGAGAATGATATGATGTGGTTCTTGATTTTGCATTTTTTTGGGTGTATATGGAAAATAATGGCAGCCCAGGAGATGTCATTAAAAGGTTTGAGGAAAGAAGCCATGCTGTGGACAGCAAGGGGGTTGCAGAGTATCTTCGGGCGCTTATTCTCACCAATGCTATAGCTGATTACCTCCCAGACGAACAGTCTGGGAGGCCTGCAAGTCTTCCATCCCTGGTAAGTTTCTTTCGCAACTTTCTCTTGTATGGCACTTTGATATTTTCTGCAATATCCTGTTTAATCAATGCAGCTTGAAAACTAATATGGGTAAAATATTGCCAACATTATGGCACATTGGCAACTTCATCAAAGTTCCAAATCCATCTATTATACCACACAACGTCTATGTTGTTGTATTGAAAAGTTCTGTTTATATGCTTATATCTATGTTTTTCGGTTATTTAAGGAAGTATTGCATTACTTGAGATACTATTTTCAACCAACACTTTGTTCAGTTCTTCACAGAGTTGAACATTTCTACCATTTTGAACAGCAGAAGCTTAAAGCTTTGAACCTGCCGATATTTCTCTGCTTTTAATGTAGGATCAATTCCCCTCCTATGTGTAAATTTCTTCAAAATACTAGCCATCCTGCTGTAACCCACCTTTTCACTCACTGTAATATACATTTATGTCAGTAGTTGCAAGAATTGAAGCAACGTGTATCTGGGAATGAGGACAAGCCTTTCTTGAACCTTGGGATATCAGATAAGCAGCCATTACATGTAGTAATGGTAAGTTCACTAAACCTTCAAATCATGCTATTTCAGTATTATTCATGACCACTTTCATGTGCTGGGGGCCAGTTATTGTTTTTGCCTTGTGATCCTGATAATGTTTTCCTGGATTTGTGTTCCATCATTAGGTTGACCCTAAAGCTACAGGTAGATCAACACGGTTTGCTCAAGAGATATTCTCGACTATCTTGTTCACAATTGCTGTTGGACTAATGTGGTATGTTCAACCTTTCATGAGTCAATGACTCTTATGAGTTAAGTTTTATTAAATCAATTATCTATTGCCACATCATATTTATGTCAAGCTTTATTATTTCGTTTTCTTACTTGACTGAATGACTCTTTAATGTTACATAGCTAGGTTGTATTTGACAGTGACTGGCACAATGAAACTAAAATAACAGTTTAGTGTTGCAATGTAGATTGAAAGGAAATCAGACATCCCTACTCCCAAGTGATTTATGTCATGCATAAGATTGTTTATGTCATATCTGGAGTTGCAATGCCGATATGTGCTTCCTATGACATTGTATGCCTTTAGAGGACTAGGAGAACTCTGGTGTATTTTCTGCGGAGAAACCCATTTTTGGTCCTTATTCCATGAATAATTGTTTGGATAAGTTACTTGATTGAGACAAACACTTTGTTTTGAACCTTCAGGTTTATTCTTTTGGTGATCACTCTGTTATATTTTGTTCCAGGGTAATGGGTGCCGCTGCACTTCAAAAGTATATTGGTAACTTAGGTGGAATAGGGGCATCTGGTGTTGGTTCTAGTTCATCATATTCTCCAAAAGAGTTGAATAAGGATATCATGCCAGAGAAGGTGATATTTTATATGACAAGGACGATATCTTGGTCCACTGTCCGTAATTGGACAAACTTCATTTTGTGTTTTCCTTTTGTCTCATATGCCTTATTTGCCATTAGTTATGCAACAATACAATTACCCAATGCAAAAAAATCAATATGTACATTCCAATTGATCCGCCTATGTTGTATTATATGCAGAATGTCAAGACATTTAAAGATGTCAAAGGCTGCGATGATGCAAAGAAAGAACTTGAGGAGGTAGTTGAGTATCTGAAAAACCCTTCAAAGTTTACTCGCCTTGGTGGAAAGCTACCAAAGGTAATTTATATCAGTCTTCAAGTTGCATTTTAATTCTGTTTTGCATTTTGCTTCATGGAATCTTCCAGATACACAGTTGTAGTCCCAAGACTTCTTTTTGTTGATTTAATAGCTGTAAATCGTGATGTTTAATAATTTGTTTTTGTAGGGAATACTTTTGACTGGAGCTCCGGGAACTGGGAAGACACTGCTTGCTAAGGTAAACTTGTTTGGCAGATTCATTTATTGTTTCATGTGTATGAAGTTTTAACTTTCTTAGAGGAAAGAAACTCACATAAACAATCGGTTAGCAAGAGTTAGCTAGTTTACTTTCCTTTTTCTCCACTGTTAGGGTTCTCCTTTGTGCATATCCCTGTATTTCTTTTTTTTCTCGAACACGCAGGAGAGCTGTGTATCTTTGCATTAAGAAAGAGGTAATTACAGGGGGTAGAAACCCTTACAGACCCAAAACACAAAACACAAACCAAACACACTTAAACTCGCCTAAGGCACAAGAACAAGAACGACCTCGACCAGAGAGGATCTAGACCAAACCCTGTGATAGAGCAGTTAAGTAAGAAACACCTTTTGCTCCAGCCAGAGCCCAAATCCTCATCTCGTCACTAACAAAAGACAAGAGAGCCCTAACACCCGGTGTAGCCCCATCAAAGACGCAGCGATTGCGGAGATTCCAAAGAGACCATGCCCCCAAAATGATGATGGAGTTGAGACCTTTCCGGACCTGACCATCAACTGCCTTATGAGATCTAAACCACCATTCTTCCAAGGATGACTCACCCGGTTGAGGGGAGAGGTTTTGTAATCCCACCTTTTGGAGTAAGTCAAACCAAAATTGGCGGGCAAACACACATGAGACCAAGAGGTGGTTAATGGTTTCCTCCTCTTGATCGCATAGCAAGCATCGGGGAGGGTGTTGTAATCCTCGGCGTGCCAAACGATCCATGATCCAAAGACTTATCATGTGCAGCCAACCACATGAAGAATCTACATTTATTTGGGGCCCAAGTTCTCCAAATTCGCTCCCAGGGATTGAACTCAATGCCTCCCTGAAAGAAGCTTTCATATGCTGAGTAGTTCCCATTGGCAGTGAAGCGCCAGAAGTGTTTATCTTCTAAATCTGGTTGCAACACCACCTGTGAAAGGAGCTCCCAAAGGTTCAAAAAATCAGCAATGGTCCCAACCGTCATTGCCCCTATCAAATCCACAGTCCAGTTATGATCTGTGAGTGCCTCCCTAACCATGCGCTTATTGGCACGTCTCTTGGGGACCAAAGCAAACAGGCGGGGTGCCATATCAGCGATTCTTTGCCCATGAATCCACCTGTCTATCCAGAAGAGTGCGGGAGCCATTACCGACCTCAGTGCAAATTGCTATAGAGAAGAAGGATCGAACACAGTGGTGAACATGTATCGGAAATGTGGACCAAGGCCTGTCAGGTTCAACTTTCTGAAGCCAAAGCCATCTCATTCTAAGGGCCCAGCCCATTCGTTGGAGATCAGAAATACCAAGACTACCGAGTTCAAGAGGTCGGCAGGTTTTGCCCCAAGCCACCGGGCAATGGCCGCTCTTAATGTCTTTTCTGCCTCTCCACAGAAATTTTCTACGGATTTTGTCTATTTCTTTAATATCCTACTGGGGGAGGTCAACCGCCATAGCCAAGTAGACCACCATAGATGTTAACACAAACTGAACCAGTGTTTTCCTGCCCGCCCTTGTTAGTAACTCTGCTTTCCAGCCCGGAAGATGATCAGCAATCTTATCAATAGTAGGTTGAACTTCAGCCCTTGTCAGCTTCCGTAGGAAGAGGGGCACACTAAGGTATTTGCAAGGGAAATTCATCACTTCACAGGGGAGATGTTCATGGGCTATAGCAATCTCTGTCTCAGAGCAATGGATGGAGAATATGCTGCTTTTTTGCATATTGGTTTTAAGACCAGAAGCTTCTCCAAACAAGAGAAGAATGCCCATAGTGACCTCCAAATCCGCGGTGTTTGGCCTGAGGAAGACGACCACATCATCGGCATAAAGAGAGATCCGGTGTTGCAAGGCTCGAGTAGAGGGGCTGCAGGAAGCCTTCCCTTGATGCTTTATAGAACAGGTGGCTTAAAATGTCCATAGCAAGAATGAAAAGAATTGGGGAGAGGGGATCTCCTTGTCTCAATCCACGCTTGTGAAGAATGACCTCCTTAGGGATTCCATTGAGAAGGACTTGCGAAGAAGATGTGCCCAGCAGCTCACAAACCTCGTCACACCAAATGGAACCGAATCCCAAATTCCTCATAACCTCAAGGATAAACGACCAAGAAACTGAATCAAATGCTTTTGTGATGTCTAGCTTGAGAAGGATACGAGGCTGCCTTTGTTGGTGTAAAAACCTTGCTAACTGTTGCACCAACATGAAGTTATTCTAAATGGACCGTCTTTTTATAAACGCGCTCTGATTTGGAGATACCATTTGGTGGAGCCGGACAGCGAGTCTATTGGCAAGAATTTTAGTGACCAATTTAGCAAAGCTGTGAATCAAGCTAATGGGTCGGAAATCCTTGACGTGCAATGCCTCATCTTTCTTAGGAATTAGTGTGATATAGGCTGAGTTGAGCAGTCCAAACTTGCCAAACTGTCTACTCGATCACTTGAAAAGGCGCCATAATATCGAGTTTCATAATTGGCCAACAAGCTTTATAAAAGCGACCAGTAAACCCATCAGTCAGTGCTTTATCCATAGATAGTTGGCAAATGGTTTTCCAAACTTCCTCCTCAGAGAAAGGGGCCTCAAGAGCTGCGAGGTCATGGGACTCGATGTTCATCTCCTCTAGATTAATGGTGTGGTCTCTGTCTAGAGCTAAACCAAAGAGCCCATTGTAGAAATCAAACACTGCCCGCTCTTTTTCAACATGATTGGTAAGCACCTGTTCCCCATCAACCAGTTTGGCTATGAAGTTTTTCTGCTTACGGTGTCTAGCAAATGCATGAAAGAGACTAGTATTTGCGTCCCCCTCATGCAGCCAGCCAATTCTCGAACGGCTTCTCGCAATAGTGCGAGAGAGAAGATAAGGCCAGGGAATGTTTCAAGAGTCTGCAGCACAGTCAATCCTCGTCAACTGACAAAAACCGAAAGTCCTAAGCAATTTTCAACTGATGAAGCATTTCCCTAGCAAGACTAAGCTGCAATTTAACAAGCCCAACCCTTTTCTGACTCCAGCTTTGAAGCTCTCGAGCAGTTGCCCTGAACTTCTTGGCTAAAGAACCAAAGGGACAGCGGGTCACAGCGACCGAGGACCAAGCATGTGCAACAGTGTCATGAAAGCCTTCGATTTTGGTCCAGAAGGTTTCAAAGTGGAACCTCATCTTGCTCGGCTTTGTTATCATGCAGCCCAAAAGGAGAGGGCAAAGTGATCGAGCCATCATCGCAAAGACTTTGAAGCAAAGAATTGGGGAAAAGAAGCTCCCAATCCAGAGAGCAAAGCACTCTATCTAGCCCGACAAGAGTTGGGGACACTTGGCCATTGGACCAAGATCATTCAAGGCCAGATCATTGATAAGACGTCGGAACCTACCCATCATTGCCCGATTCAGTAAACTGTTGTTCTTATCTTCCTCTTTGTAGATAATATTAAAATCTCCCAGTATTATCCAAGGGCCTTGACAAGCCTCACGGATATCTCTTAGCTCTTGCAGGAAGCTGATTTTTTCTTCATTGGATTGTGGTCCATAAACGCAAGTTAACCACCAAGCTTGGCCACCGCTGGGGCAAAACTGCACTGAGGCGCTGAAGGAGTCTACTCTGTGAGCGTCGGCAGGTCCAAGGCCATGTCTCCAAGCAATGAGAATTCCCCCATATGCACCAACCGAAGGCAAGGAGATGAAGTTGTCAAAATCTAACCCTAGCATGGAGAGGACCGACCCCTGGGAGGTGATATCCATTTTGTTTCTATGTGAGCGACATCCACCTGAGCCGAGGCTACCAGGGTGCGAACGACATCTTGTCTAGGTCTAGAGTTAAGTCCCCGGACATTCAGCACAAAATGTTGGATGGATTCATTGGACCAGCAGCGAAAAGCGACCAAGAACACAAGCAGAGGCCGCTAGTTCTGACAGACCTCCTCTACCGGTAGTGCCCAGCCGAAGAGGGCAGCTAGTGCCTGAATGTGCGATGCAGAAAGTGGCTGTGCAAAGAGCTTGCCGTAATCTTCTAGAGCTTGTGGATGGAGGCCTTCCCGTTTGCCGATAATATTCAAAGCCCTCATCACATGTTTTCTGGCACAACTGGATGCCACAACGGCCGGGGACTCAGCTCCAACTCCTGCAATGCGGCGGCTACGCCGAGGAGGAGCATCCGGAGGGTGAGGGCAAGCCTTTGCCTTTAAGGCGCGCTGAGTGGGGAGGATCTTAGACGTCTTCTTTGTGAGGTTGGAGATGAAGATCGCCCCTGCTCGCTGGGTAGGAGGGCCTTGACAAGGGAACGATGAGCTACGGCCTGGCGGGGCAGCCGCAGCAGGGTGACTCTCCTCCCTCGGGAGACGACGGCGCCGAGAGAAGACCTTGGAGATGATTCGCGACGGGTAGGCCCAATGGCCCATGGCCAGGGGAGGAGCCGGCGTCGCTGCCGGCCGGGCGTCGGCAAAAGCCCCCGTGTGCGGAGCAGCACCGCCAACGCACGGGTCTAGAGGGGCAGGAGTAGACACTTCTGGGCTGGGAGCCACAAGAACAGCCATGTCGCCCGGCTTCTCCAGAGGAACCGCCGGGTCGGGGGAGGTGTTCGAGTCAGGCCCCGACACTGCCACAACCAAGACATCCATGTTCGCCAGAGGAACAGCCGAGGTGAGGGAGGTGTTCGAGGAGACAGGGGTATTCGTCTCCTCGCTTCTCAAGTCATCCCCCGCCGCCGCCCTCTTCTCGGAAGGCTCCGATTTTGAGCCGTTGCCGCCAATATGTGTGGAGGGGAACAGGAGCTGAGAGGACGCCACGTGGTCAGCGCTGGACGCCACATGGCCAGCATACGACCTAGGGGGCCCAAGTCGGTTCTTGACTGGGATGCGACCCGTCGGGAGATCCCCAGAGCTTCTCCTCGCCGGCGGTAAGCTTCGGAAACGCGGCAGAGAAGAGTTCAAGATGAAGGACCTTAGTTGATGAAGCCTGTCCGCGGCCTGGTCGAAGATGGTTGCAACTTGGCCGAAGATGGTCGAGGTGACGAACAGCGCATGCTGGAGGGACTCAGCTTCGAAGACAGCCAGCCCGGGATCGCGACCCCAGCGTCCAGAGGAGTGACGTCGGCGCTTGCGACGTCGCCGAGGCCGACCGCCCGAGCCGACATCGTCATCTGCCGGCCCAGGCAGAGGAGTCACGCCCGCCGTTGGGGACGAAGTCGAGGAAGCCTCCGTAATCGGCAAGACACGCCGCCAGACCGAGGCACATCCCCGAGATGAGGCAGCAGCAGGGCAGGCAGAACATCGGTGGCCAAGTCCCTTGCAACGAAAACATTGGACCAGCCGCCGACACTCCGCAGCGCGATGCGATGTGGAGAAACAGTTAAAACACTTCACGCGGAGGTCCGCCGGAACCGGAAGTCAAGGGCCGCAAGGCGGGTGACGAGGTCTTCTCTGACGACGGTCGCGACCAACTACCTTTTGCCAGTCTTCCCCGAACGGCCCTGTAGGTAATAACCGGCCGTGAGGAAGCTCAGTGCTCTTGGCAAGGCATGCACGCTGGCGGACTGAAGGCTGCCGCTCAGGCACCGTCGAGACCTCACCGACCGGCTTGGGAGGAGCCAGCAGCACGTCGCGGTAGGAAAGGAGCGAGGCCAGCCCGGAGACAGTAGGGGAGGCGGGAGGGGAATCTTCACTCGAACGCTCCAGCTTCGAGCGCCCAACCGCGGGAGGGGTTAGCGCCTGGGGTGACGTCGGCGCACGCCTGGGGGAAGAGGGGGCGAACAGGGCGGGGGTGCGGGAGGCTCGGAAGAGGAGGAGGCCGTCGCAGCCGCCGGGGGGGAGCGCCGCAAGCACGGCGCCGAGGATGGACAGCTTCGCCAGAGGGGCGTTGTCTCCAACGGCCATCTTCGGGGCAAAGCGGGAAGCCTGGTCGCCGACGGCCGGATGGAGGGCCAGCGCGAGGCGGGGTGGGAGGAGGAGAGGTGGCTGCAGCGCGGGGTGGGAGGGAGGGGAGGAGGCGGAGGCGCGGGGTGGGGAGGGGGATCGGGAGGAGGCGGCGGCGCGGGGTGGGGAGGAGGCGGCTGGCGGAGGTGCGGTGTAGGGAGGGGGATGGGGAGGAGGCGGCGGTGCGGGGTGGGGAGGGGGATGGGGAGGGGGCGGTGTGGCGGAGGAGGCGGCGGCGCAGGGTGGGGGGGGGATGGGGAGGAGGCGGTGCGGCGGCGCGGGGTGGGGAGGGGGAAGGGGAGGAGGCGGCGGCTCGGGGAGGCGGTGCGGCGGCGCGGGGTGGGGAGCGAGAACTAGCTAGACCGTTCCGTGAGAGAGGACTATCCCTGTATTTCTTACTGATGTTTATTAATACATATAAACAGTAGGGTTCTCTCCTGCTGTTTCACTTTACAAAAAAACTTTCTTCTGTTATTACATTTAAGACTTAAGTAACAGTTACTCATGCTTTTGAGCTTACACAGAGCAACTATTCCTACGTATCCTTTCTTATTACACTCGTTTCTTTGATAAACACATATCTTACTGGAGCTGCCTTTTGGCTTTAGGCTATTGCTGGGGAAGCTGGTGTGCCATTCTTTTACCGAGCAGGTTCTGAATTTGAGGAAATGTAAGATCTCTTGTATGATGATATTGGGTTTCTTGTAGTCTTCAGAATAGATTACTAACTGCAAAATGCAGTCATTGTTCATCTAGAAGCCAGAAAATATGACTTTCTAGCATCATACATGTTTCAATTTGAGTTCATTATGGAATGGTCTTGAAGTACTACCAAAATGATGTCTACTTGGCATTCATGAGTCATGATAAGTGAAGCATCTGTTATTTAATAGAATTGTGCTGCTAAAATATATTTTGTTCTACTTTCATGTTTCCTTGTTTAATCAGAACTCGATGTCATCATCTCTTGTTAGGTTTGTTGGTGTTGGTGCTCGGAGAGTGAGGTCATTGTTTCAAGCTGCAAAGAAAAAGGTGATTTACCTTTCTCCAAACTTGTGTAGCTCCGAGCTTAGCTCCTTAAACATTTTCAGTGTGTATCTGTGATTTCTATATTAGAGTTTGGTGCCTTGGAAAATTTTTCATTCACTCTCCTTTTCTTCCTTATATGAATTGAGGCTGAACTCCGCCTATGTAGTTTTCTACATAGTCTGTCCCAAGCCAGAAAAAGGAGGAGGGTTGTGTTAGGCTTGGTGAGCCAACGTAAAATCAAGCTATCATTTCATGGAATGAAACCTAAAATAGTTTCGTTGGGACATAACCCTCTTAGTGACGCGCCATATTGGAACCCGGGTGTGATGATAAATGAGCAAGGGCTGGGACGTCACTCCCTTAGTGACGGGCTACGTCGGCGCCCGGATGAGTGGAAAATGTGTAAGGGTCTTCATACTTTACTCGACAAGTGCGAGGGGCAAGGAAGTTAGCCGAGGAGAGTGGGATTTGTTTGGGTGGTTGGAATGCAGGGTCCTTAACAGGTAAGTTAAGAGAGGTAGTTGATATGGGGATTAGGAGACGTATAAATATCTTGTGCGTGCAAGAGACTAAATCGGTAAGTCAAAAGGCGAAAGAGGTGGAGAATACTGTCTTCAAGTTGTGGTATACTGGAACAGAACGAAACAAAAATGGAGTGGGCATTTTAATCGATAAGCATCTCAAGAGCGGAGTTGTTGACATGAGGAGACAAGCGGAGTGGTTTATTCAAAAAATCCAGGAATCGGAAGAGGTTTTAAAAAGGATGAAAGTGGATAAGGCGTTGGGGTCTGATAATATCCCTATTGAGGTGTGGAAATGCCTAAGAGAAGTAGCGATTGTTTGGCTAACTAATTTGTTCAATAGCATTTTTAGGTTGAACAAGATGCCAAACGAGTGGCGAAGGAGAACATTAGTACCAATTTTCAAAAATAAATGAGATATTCAAAGTTGTACTAATTATAGAGGAATTAAACTCATGAGCCATACAATGAAACTTTGGAAGCGAGTGATTGAACACCATTTAAGAAAAGTGACTAGCGTGACGATAAACCAATTTGGTTTTATGGCTGAGAGGTCGACCACGGAGGCGATTTTCTTGCTACAACAGTTAATGGAAAGGTATAGGGAGCAAAAAAAAAGGACCTTCACATAGTGTTTATTGACTTAGAGAAAACCTATGATAAAGTGCCAAGGAAGGTCATGTGGTGGGCGCTTCAAAGGAACAAAGTCTCAACAAAATATTACCCTAAGTAAGGACATGTACGAAGATATTGTGACTAATATTAGAACATGTGGTAGTATTACTAATGACTTTTCTATTAAGATAGGACTACATCAAGGGTCAGCGTTGAGTCCATATATTTTTGCCCTAGTGACGGACGAGGTCACGCGAGACATACAATGAGATATCCCTTGGTGTTGCTTTTCACTGATCATGTGGTGCTAGTTGATGAGTGTAGAATAGGTGTTAATAGGATTCTGGAGCTGTGGAGGAAGACTTTAAAATTAAAGGGCTTTAGACTTAGTAGAACTAAAACTGAGTATATGAGATGTGATTTTAGTGGTACTAGGGTAGATAGAAATGTTAGGCTGGATGGACAAGTAATGCCTAGAAAGAACACGTTTCGTTATTTAAAATCGATGCTACAGTGGAACGGTGAGATTGATGAAGACGTAAGCCACAAGACAAGAGTGGGGTGGGTGAAATGGCGCTAAGCATTTGGTGTCCTATGTGACAAAAAAGTCCCTCAGAAATTAAAAGATAAGTTCTATAGGACAACGATCAGATCTACGATGCTATATGGAGCAGAATGTTGGGCGACTAAAAGACAACATATACAGAAGATGAGTGTAGCGGAGATGAGGATGTTGCGGTGCATCTGTGGTCATACAAGGCGGGATCACATCCGCAATGATGTATATGTGATAAGGTGGGGGTAGCACCAATTGAAGGGAAGTTAGTCCAACATCGCTTAAGATGGTTTGGATATCTTCAACGGAGGCATCCTGAGACACTAGTACGTAGTGGAATTTTAAGACGTACTGAAAACGAAAGAAGAGGCAAAGGTCGGCCAAAACTGACGTGGGAGGAAGCAGTTAAAACTGACTTGAGAAATTGCAACGTATCTAAAGAACGAGTTTTGGATAGGAGCACATAGAAATTAGCGATCCATGTACCGGAACCATAAAAAAGTCTAGAGGCAGTGTTTTAGACTCTCGACTCAGTTGGCAGGTTGTACGATTTAGGGTTTTAGCATTATATGTCTTTAAAGCTCTCGTCTCTTTAATTTTGAGGAGATTTCATTCCTAATCTACCTTAACTTGTTTGGGATAAAAGGTTTTGTTATTGTTGTTGTTGTTGTTGCTATGAATTGAGGCTGCAGTAGCGGGGCTGTTATTATTGCACTGTTTTAGTCTACGCTGAGGGCCATGCTTGAGACAGAGACTCTGATTCTCTTTGGATATCCTTGCCATGAGGCAAATTAGCGAATCTTTATTTCTCCCATCAGGGAAAAAATGATACCTCTTCAAGGAGAATATGCTCCAGTAGGCAGGTTTTAATAATTTGCTCTTTACAGGCACCATGCATTGTTTTCATTGATGAAATAGATGCTGTTGGTTCAACTAGAAAACAGTGGGAAGGTCACACAAAGAAAACATTGCATC
Organism: Melocanna baccifera; assembly: GCA_036346265.1. Taxonomy (NCBI): domain Eukaryota; kingdom Viridiplantae; phylum Streptophyta; class Magnoliopsida; order Poales; family Poaceae; genus Melocanna; species Melocanna baccifera. The sequence continues at coordinate 28,079,962 of CM070677.1, read as the reverse complement.
AACTTCTTGTCGAGATGGATGGTTTTGAACAAAATGAGGTGACATTATCACATAATTGAACAGAGTGCTGTACTCAGAACTTTATCTAACTCTTGTTTCCAATTGATTTTTGCAGGGAATAATAGTAATGGCCGCAACAAACTTGCCAGACATTCTTGATCCAGCACTCACAAGACCTGGTAGATTTGATAGGAATGTAAGTCACCTCAGTAGATTTTTATTTAAAAAATCGTAAGGAGTATCAGCAATTCCATACATTATGTCAAATTTAGTATAAAAATACGATGTTAATTAATTCTAATGAGCTTCTTTACTAGATTGTTGTCCCCAGTCCTGATGTGCGGGGCCGCCAAGAGATTTTGGAGCTCTATTTGCAAGATAAGCCAGTGGCCATTGATGTGGATGTCAATTCGATTGCCCGTAGTACCCCTGGATTTAATGGTGCAGGTGTGTACAACTTCCATTCGTTTTATCTCCATGAAACAATCACAGTAGCATTTCATTTTATAAGCACTTACCATGAGGGGTTTTGCGTCGAGATAGGATAACCCTTTTCATTACCAGCTGCATTTTCATGTTTTGTTCCCTTCACCATTTTATAAGTCCTAAGAGTATAATTCAAGGTATCCCACACATTTTCAATTATAAGAAAAGAATTAATGTCCAACATTTGAGAGATGCTATAAATTTTTACACCAATATTGTGGGGAGATTCATATTGACTGTTTTTTAATTTCCTGTTAGACCTTGCAAACCTGGTAAACATTGCAGCAATTAAGGCTGCAGTTGAAGGTGCTGACAAGTTGACTGCTGCACATTTGGACTTTGCCAAAGATCGTATTATCATGGGAACCGAGAGGAAATCAATGTTCATATCTGACGAATCAAGAAAGGCATGCTTATCCAAGTTGCTTTTCCTTTTTCCAAACAAAGTAGAATTAGTAGTTGTAGCATCTGTCTTCCTCACTAACTTTTAAATTGAAGAAACTGTGAATTCCAGTACACTAATTATTATGATTATTTTGTTCCTTAGCTTACTGCCTACCATGAAAGTGGGCATGCTATTGTTGCACTCAACACCAAAGGCGCTCATCCCATTCACAAGGCAACTATCCTGCCTCGAGGATCTGCCCTTGGAATGGTCACACAACTTCCCTCACAGGATGAGACTTCTATTAGCAAGAAACAACTCCTGGCACGCCTTGATGTTTGCATGGGTGGAAGAGTTGCTGAAGAGCTCATCTTTGGGGAAGATAATGTTACAACTGGGCCAAGAAATGATCTTCATACTGCAACAGAGCTTGCTCAGTACATGGTGATTATTTCATCTACCTGAAAATTTTCTTGTTAGATGTTTAAAGTGGCTTACCTGTGATTATTTCATCTACCTGAAAATTTTCTTGTTAGATGTTTAAAGTGGCTTACCTGACTGGCTGTGTAGGTATCAAACTGTGGGATGAGTCGTGCTATTGGTCCTGTGCATGTGAAAGAATGTCCAAGTGTGGAGATGCAATCAAGGATAGATGCAGAGGTATTTTTCATAGGTCTTATGCTTAAATATGATGATGACACTCTTTTGGTTTTGCTACTATTTCATTTGCCTAAGCATTTAAGCTGGTCTATTCCTAATGTTTTTGATTACATGCTATATCTTTTCATACTCCTTAAATCCTGTGTAGCATATGACCAGTATAAACTGGTGATTAATGTTTGTTGTGTCTATCAATATTAACTCTACTAGAGCGGATGGATACCATTTTTTTCTTGCACTAGTTTGATCATCTGGTCTTGCAGGTAGTCAAACTCCTAAGAGAAGCTTATGAGCGGGTCAAGCGTTTGCTGAAGAAGGTTCATCTCTCAACCATGACGAGTTTTTGCCCTAGAATGATCAGATGATCACTTACTTGAACATAAGATTAGATTGATCTTTTAGTTCAGTCAGTGCTGACTCATCCTTCCAATCTTGTTTTCAGCACGAGAAGCAATTACATGCTTTAGCAAATGCCCTGCTGGAGCGTGAAACACTCTCTGCAGATGAGATCAACAGAGTAGTTCATCCCTATCAAGAAGAACCCCAGCTTTCCTTCCACGAAGAGGACTTTGCGCTAACTTAAAAGGAGTGTGTTTTGTCGCATCAAGGTGGTAGACCCAACTGTAAATCCATGTACAGTAATTGGCGCCTAGATAAAACCATAAAATTTGTTGTCAGTTTTTCTTCCCTTTTTGCAAATAGGGTGCAACACCTGGGGTGCATTTTCTTCTCGGCACCACCATTAGGCGACGAACAGGCAGGAAATCAAAAGATGAAAGATCGATGTTGCAAAGGGCGCTTTATACTTGTCGGTTATGGCTGTGATGTCGCCCATCTTTCCCCAACATCAAGCTCTGGGTTGAGAAGTCCATACTCGGTTTAGTTAGGAAAGGAATATTAAGTGTAACATTGCATGTTTTGGTTGCTAGGATTCTGGTTAGTTACATGTTTTTACCACTTTCTTTCGACCCTTCCCCCATCATTGTTGTAACGAAACCGTACATATGACTTAACGTTTGTTCTATGCTGAAACAATCTAATGCAGTGCGTTCATATTGCATTGTAACATGCAAAGGTCTATATGTGCTTGCATGTTTCTATTTGATTCTTTCAAGAATTTGAAATTGGCAGTGGTTCGCGAGGAGTATATTTGGTCAGTTTAGAGTATGGATGACAATGAGGCGCGGCAGGCATGCTTAGTGCTCATCTATATCTATATAAGTGATCCCGATTTACGTCCATGAGTATACCTATGAAAGATAACAGGCGAAAAACCTCGTCTATACCCGTCGTCCGTGGGTATCCGTCGCCCATGGGCATACCCATTTACCCACGAACTAAGAGTCACCATCGAAAAGTTGAACTAATGATAGATACATATAAGCAACAGTTGTTACTAGCAAGTATGATAGCTATCTTTTGTGGTTCTGTTTAAATTTAATTTCAAACTAGTAGACTTCCTTACTAGGTCTTCCAAACTTATTATGAAAATTAATTATCCCCTAGATCAGGAACTAAAGAATCTAGGATCAGTTCTAAGTAATAGCAATAGAGAAGGGAATTGCACAATTAAAGAAGATCCCCTTTAATTGAAGTATTAAAAATACGCATGTACAAGTAATCATGCACCAGGTAATTGCAAACAAGGAGTGTTTCTAATGAGTCAAGGGAAAAAACTAACAAACTAAATATTTGATTAGAAAGCAATAGCAATTACTAGCTAAATTTCATCTATCCTTCTAAGTCATCACGTTTTTAATATTTTTTCTGTTTCATCTATAGTGCAGTACTCAAAGAGAATGACTTTTGAATAATATATGAAGTGTGTTCTCGAAAAAAAGAAATTACATAATTACAGTCAGTAAGAATTGTCCCGATTATCTTAAAGACACGCATCTTCTCATGGGTAAACGGGTGAGACAGGTACGGATGGAGTTTACCCATGCCTATACCCGTTTATCCAACGGCAGAGTGTCCCCCCCCCCCCATTTCTATGCCCGTAGATAAAGAAAACATTCCATACCCGACTCTATTAGGGTATTTACTCACGGGCACGTGAGTAAATAGGCACAATTACCATCCCTAGTTTAGAGTCTCTTTGGAAAACAGGAAATTAAAAATGCAGGAATAGGAAACATATGAATTGGATGTCCTGTCATGTGAAATCCTACAGAAAATGGTAACACAAGAATTACAAAAGAATGTTGTTTAGATGCTCCACAGGAATTTTGAAGGAAATTGCTTCTTGATTAGAGAGAGAAGAGGAAAGAGAGAGATGTTGCCTCGGACTTCTCGAAGGAAATGAAAACATGAGGTTTGAGCTAATGTTTGGAATATTTCCAAAAGTGAAGGAAGGAAGAATTCCTATAGGACTTTTCAAAGCTAAGGGCCTCTTTGATTTACAGGATTCTAAGGTCTCGCTCCAACGAGCTTATTAATTTCTTCTTCTTCTTCTTTGCTATTTTTTTGAGCATTTTTGCCTTTATTCCTTTTACATTATCTGTGATAATATAACTTTTTTATTTTTTAGATTTAATTACATAGAAAAAGTTAAAAGTAGCTACAGTACATTTTCAGCTGCTATAGTGCAAAAAAGCCAGAAACATTGGCTTACAAGCCCTTTGGAGCACCACTTAAAAACACAGGAATAGAAAAAATATAGGATTAGAATGTCATGACTTGCTGAATTATGTAGAAATTGTTCAAAAGATATGGTTGATTGCCTCTTTAGAAAAATACAAGAATTTTGATATTTAAATATTAATTGATTAGAGAGAGAACGCGCATTGGAACTCTCAAAGAAATTGCTAACATGAGATTAGATTTCATGTTAGAATTCCTCTAAAATTTATAGGAATATTTTCTATCACATGATATTCTTTTGAAGCAATCTTACAAATCAAACACCCCTCGTAGGATTTTTTTCCTGTGGATTGAATTTCTTCATTTTCCCTTTGAAACGAAAGATCATAATCTTACAACCCAAAGGGCTTCATACGAAAAAAATCCTGTAGGGTTTAAATCCCATGAAATTCCTACGAAAATCGTTTGAGAAGGCCTTAACGGCGTAAGGCTCGACACGTGTCTCTGACCAAGCCCGAGCGCTGGGAACACAGCCCTCGCGCTTCGTGGTGCTGGGCATGGTCGGTGGCAGAAATAGCCGATGCGGGAGTGGGACTACTGCCTACTGGAAGGTTAACTGGTAACTGCCGAAGTGCCACCATTTCGTGACTTGGGAGCAATCCTTCGAACCACCATTGCCCGGTGTAGCAACTCGGAAGAACGTTCCTTCTCCATTGAAGCAACAAATTTGCAAGTGGAGTTCGTTTGACCACATGAACCCATTATAAGGGCCATTGCCTTGTTAAGCAGCCTGCAGAACTTTGCAGGCTAACAGGCCAGACATGCTTACAATTTACATGAACCTGCTACACCAAAGAGGCTGCCTGTACTTTCGTAAGAATGTACACTGCTCAACCGAGCAAAGCAAAATCAATGCGATGCGATGCCAACCGGCTAAAGATTTAGGCCTCGGAGACCAGCTCCTTGTTGCGGACCGCCACCGGCCACGGGACGACGGTGCCGGCGATCCCCGGCCACCAGTACTGCTGCAGCCGCTCCACGCCCGGCAGCCGCCAGACGATCTCCGGCTGCTTCCGGCGTCGCGGCACCTTGGTGAGCGCGTTGAGCGCCCTGAAGTAGTTGCTGGACTCGTGGTCGCGGAGGATGGCGCCCTCGGAGCCGTAGGCCGAGAGGTCGCTCAGCGTCTCGAGCGGGTGCGGCGAGTTGAGGAACGCGCGCAGGGCGCTGGCCACCACGGGCCTCGGCGGCCGGTCGTCGCGGCCGTCCGGGTCCAGCCGGAGCAGCGCCGCGCCCTCCGGCAGGAACGGGTGGTGCGGCGACGACTTGCTGTCCGGCTGCAGGATGTACGTCGTGCCCATCGGCGTGTACAGCACCTTCTGCTCACACACAAAAACACACGCAGCAGCGGGGTCAGTTACCTTTCTCTAGGCGCGTAAAACGTAAAATTTATGTAGCGCGACTCGCTTGATTGTTGAGGCAGGGGTGGGCGCGCAGCACGCCGTTGAGCCGCTTGAGCAGCGCGATGGCGTGGCCGGGGTACCGGCACGAGAAGGCCCTCGGCACGATGTCGCGGTGCATCGCGACGCACCGGACGTGGCCCTCGCTGACGCCGAGCGCCTCCAGCACGCGCTGCCCGCCGCAGAACACGGACGGCGCGCCGAAGGTGACCACGGGTAGCAGCGCCTCCGGGCCGACCACCCCGCGCGCCAGCAGCATCAGGCTGACCAGCAGCGCGAGGCTGCCGCCCAGCGAGTGGCCCGTGAACCGCAGCCGCGCGCGCTCCTTGTACGCCCTCACGTGCGCCTCGATCTCCGGCATCACCTGCTCGTAGATGCCCTTCGCCACCTCGTAGATGCCGCGGTGCACGAGGACGCCGGTGTCCTGACTCGCCAGAAAAGAATCGAAACGCTGTAAATCTGCCTGCTTCGCACGCCAAGATCGTTAGCGTCGAGTTCTTGATTTGTTTTGAGAAATGTGGGTACCTCGAATTTAGTGGGTTCGAAGAGGAGGTTGGCCTGCCACGAGGGGAGCGAGTCAGAGCCCTGGATGACGAAGCAGCGGGTGCGCGCGTCGGCCTCGTCGCAGGCGAACCACTCGCACGGGGAAGACAGCGGCGACCGCAGGTCGCGGGCGGCCTCCTGCCGCGCCTCGTCCTCGGCGGCCACCACAGCCGTCACCGTCGACGCGGCCACGTACGCCGCCACCCCCGAGTTATACAGCCGGCCCTGCTGTTCTCCCGCCGCCGCTGGCTGCTGCTGCCCGCCGAACGAGAGCAGTCCGCGCGCGCGCGTGCGCACGTAGGACGCGGCCGAGGCGGCTACCTCGTAGGCCAGGTGCGACCGGATCGGCCGCCGCGGCTGCGGCTCCGAGGCCACCTCGCACGCCGGCGCGGCGCGCGGCCGGGTGGAGTCGACGTCCACCTTGGAGCGTATGGCGCCGGCCTCGGCCTTCTTCTCCAGCGACGACGTCACGAACCGCAATCCGTAATATTTCTTCAGCTCCTCAAACTATGTAATTCCAACGAAAAAACCCATTCTTCAGAAACTGTACTTGCGTGTCCATTACTACTGTAGCCGTTCATTTTCCAGATTAACAAGTTGAATTAAAATTTTCAGCTAGGCAAATTTTGCTTAGAGATGTGACACGAGCTGTGAAATGATCATTGATCAAGGATCGATCAGATGCGAAGATTACCTGCGAAGAATTAAATGCAAGAAGAACACTGCATAACTACTCCTAACTAAAAATTGCTACCACGGAAGTTTCCAGCCAACCACCTAGAAAAATACAAGAAAACTGCGTGCCGATTTCGTCGTTAATTCCAGAAAACTACACGCTGATTAGGATCTGGGGCACAACCTAAAAACGAAAAAGCCACAGATTTAAAGCAAAATAATCAGAAAGAAAAGAGTTGCTCTTGGTGGGCTCGCTAATTAGGAGGGTGTGTTATGCGTGCATGGACAAATATGAGAGGCCATCAAGCCAATCGGCAAACATTAAAGCCATCCTCCATACCAAGAAACATTAATTAGCCCCACAAAATTCTTCAGGAAATTAATAACTCGCTAAATAAAATCCAACCGCGGGTGGGCCCGAGGCATCTCCCAGCCTGTACGCGCGAGGATCGCAGAAAGGCGAGGTTTTTTTCTTAGGTGAGCTAATCGAGCGGCCAGATCAGCCGATCTTGGACCGTCGGAGGCCAATCGGACGCTCGCGGGCTCACCTTGATCTCCGGGATGACGTAGGCCATGTTGCAGAGGAAGGCCAGCTGCGCGAACAGCCGCGCCTCGCCGAGTGGGGCCCGCGCCAGCAGCTTGCCGAAGGAGTCCCGGTCCCACTTGTCATCCTCCTCCTCGTCATCCTCGTAGCTCACGCCGCAGCCGTGCTCCCCGTCGTCGTCGTCGCCGTCCACGTGGTACGCGTCGTCGTCCTCCTCCTCGTCCTCAAAGAAGTTGTCATTGCCGGACGAGTGGCGCTTGGTCGGGTCGTGGAAGCGCGACCGGAGCTCGAGAAGCCGGTCGAGCCAGTGGCCCTCGGGCCTCCTGACGGCCGGCATTTCCGGCTCGGGGTCGGGCTCGCCTGTGACGGTGAGGAGCCGCGACCCGTCGCCGCCGCCGTCTGGTAGCGGCGGCGGGCGCAGCGGCGCGGCGCCGAACTGGAACGGGAAGACGCCGATGGATCGGCTGGTGGTGAGGGCGGCGCCGGCGGCCCCGCCCCGCCTGGAGCAGCGGAGGTGCGGCTCGGAGGGCGACCGCCGGATGCCGGCGTGCATGGACGCCGGCTCCCTCTTGGCGGGCCGCCCCGCCGCCGCGTGGGCCGACGAGGACGCCGCGGCGACGCTCGCCACCATGGTACGGTGGCCGCCGCAGTCTCCGCACGGTCCCGACTCGATCGCGTTCTTGGATCCTCCCGGGAGGCGAACGAATGAATTTAGCAGGTGCCGGTCGCGGCGGCGGTGGTGGAGAAGGTGGTTGGCGTTGGTTAGTTTCTTGGTGGCGATGGGTTGGTTAATCCGTACGCCCGAGGGAGCACGGAGGGGTTCGGCGAATGGCGACGGGGTATTTAATAAGGAAGCGGTAAAGACATGTCGGCCGCGCCAGGAGGGGAGAAACCAAGGGAGGGATGGGAGGGGAAAAAAAAGTAACAAAAGTCCGAGACGCCACGACCGTGTGAGGACTGAAGAGTAGGTAAATGACTATACTGCCCTCGATGGTCATACTCACGGTTTTCAGATTCTCGATTCGTATCTTACGATTGTAAGATTATCTCATTATTTGTTTCCGACGTATAATATGAGAGAAGCATGACCTCGCCCTTTCATAGGATTTGAGTCAGCTAAAACAGTAGCGGAACCAGCAAAGTTAGAGAGCCTGAGCAAGCCTAGCCTGATCCTTGTTGTATCCGGTCACGACGCTCTCCTCGTCACGGTCTGCGCCTTGTCCGGCGGTGGTAGACCTCCATGGTTTGTCGCTGGTGAACTCTACGCTTGCTCACTGGGAGGTGGCTCCGCCTCTTAGCAAACCACGAAATAGTGATCGAGGTGGTTATACTTATTCTTAATCAAACCCTATAACGATCCTATAATCACAGCTCGATGCAGCCCGATCGAGAACCCTGATCCCGACAACTGGTCAAATTCCAGGTGTTAGTCACTTAGGCCGCGCTCATTGTTGCTGCGCGAGCATCGCTAGCGATGAGCGATAGCGATCGATTCAATGTAGCACACTGTAGCACTTTTGTTTTTGGTTTTTTATGTTTTTTTTTTCTCGTATTCCTTTGCATCGTCTGCTCTAGATTAGCGTGCCATTTTTATTTTTACTTTTTTTAAAAAAAAATTTAATTATGTCCAATAAGCCAACTCAGCTACAGTAAAAAATTAGCTAGCTACAGTAAAATTTCAGTAAAAGCCAAAAGCCATCGCTATTCCAAATACCCCCTTAGTCTACTGCCCGATCGATTCGTTGGCGTCCGTCGCGGTCACAACAAGCGGGCGAGAAAGGTCGCGGCCGTTGACAGGCGCAGCTAGGGGTGGATATGGCAACTTCTCGTTTTATCTAGTTTTTTTTCTAAAATTAATATAGTTTAATTTAATATTATTTTTTAATAGTTTAGAAGTATTCTTAGAATCAAACTACCGAGTCGAACTAAAGTAAAATTTAACTTCATTCAAAATCAACTTATTTAATAATTAATTAATTAATTAATATAATTAAAATAATTTTGAATCAACCTAACGAGCCGCACTAACAGTTTTTTTTCTACCACTAGGCGCAGCCAAGCATAAGAATCTCCGCCAGGCGAAACGAGAGAATATGCACTTTGCTTCTCCAGGAGATGGTCATGCATAATCCAACGAAAGAATGGGGAAGCTCGGAATGTTATTTTTATTGGAAATATTGATGATATTTTAATTTTAAATTTTATCAAGAGATAAATACAGTAAAAGATTAGTAATATAAAACTCATAACTAACAGTAAAGTACTTATTGTACTTCAGAAAATACACAAAAAATATAGTAACAAAGTTGATCTATCGTGCAAACAACTTACTATTATGTTTAATGAAGAACAGTAAACAGTGTAGACTCGATGCAATGTAAAACATAAATGAAGCAGCGAAGCAAGCGACTGCACATATGTGCTCTGCCCAGAAAACATTATTGTTGCCTTGTACAGATACTTTCTATAGCAATGGCTCGAAGATAGCCGTTCTCCCTCCTTCTCGGTGCACACCGAGAAAAAAGGTCAACAAAGTTTCAGCTTTTAAAAGTGATCGTTTTGGTCAGCAAACATTATTTCAAGCAGTGATCGTTTTGGCTTTTAAAAGTTTCAGCTTCTAACTTCAGCTTTTTTTCACTATTCACTACACTATCCATTAACTCAGCTACAGTAAAAAAAGCCAGCTACAGTGAAATTTTAGCCAAAAGCCATCGCTAAAACAATCACCCCCTTAGGGGGCTCAACACTCAGTATAAATTCACTAGAGAGGAAGATGACAATGCGAGAAAGAAATGGAAGAGTTCAGTCTACTAATCTAGATGTCTCTAGGTCTTTTATAGATGTGCGAATTATTCTCTAGTAACTGATACCATTAAACTGAAATAATCCATTGGCAACTACTAAGTTATTCACTGGTAACTGTTAATATTTAAACCAAATAATGATAATTAAGCAGTCTCATCATCAGTTAAAAAAGATAGAGATAATGGCATGATTCAGCAAAATAAACGGTAGATTTAAAGTGTCAGGAGACGCGCTACGATACAGTGCGGTTGCAAGTAACAAGTTATACGATTTTTTATGCAAAAATACATGAATAAATACGTGTGTGTTTCGCCTAAGTCCTCATGCGATCCTCATATCTGTATCATATGTTTTAAAGAGTGGCAAGTACTCCACCATATAAATTATCTTTTCTCCATTTGACTAGGCAATAAGGTACTAAACATGAATGCTTTTATTTTTTAAAAAAGGAAATGAGCCTCAACATATGAGCCAATTTTCAACAACTATGAAGAATGATTTGCACTATATATCACTTCAAAGAAGTTTATATCTAGAATATACCATTTCCTTTACTTTATTATTAATTAAAGTCTTTTTTATCTTGTTTGGCTATGAGAAAGACTATTTTGTTTTAAATGGTACCACGGCATAATTCTATTGCATCTCGTCTCAACCATGTCGTGTCGTAGCTAGTAATACTGGTGAGTGCACAACAGGAGGCGAGCGTGAGTGTACGTATCTAGCGGCCACGCGTTTGGTGTTTTCTACGTGCTTTTTATCTGTTTCTCCACAGGCATATGCGTACGGTTTTGGGCGAGTCGCCGCTGTAGACTACAAAATTCAGGTGCTCAACACAAAATATTAAAGTGTGAGAAATTAGTACATCATAGTGAACAATGGTATGTATGCATACTGAAATGTCCTTGTACAATTTTTGTACAAAATTTCACCCTCAAGGCCGGGCGCAGATTAATCATTACAAGAGTCAAGGGCATTTGGATTGTACGCACAAATTTATAGTAGTACTTTGTAGAATTATAGTTAAGATGCATTTCTCTCACTCGCTCTTTCTTGGGAAATAAAAGCAGGTACTTCTTTTATTTCTCTACTTAGTTTTTTTCTTTAATTTGATGCAGGCCACAACAATCGGCACCGTTCAAAACGGCTTAAAAGTTAGTTTTTGTTTCTGACTTCTGTTTTTTTACTATTCAGTAATTTTGTTTTTTCCTAATTTTTTTAGATTTTTTGAGCTTTTTTGCTTTTTTTGTATTCCTTTGCATTATCCGTAATAGGCTAACATGTTTTTTCTATTTTTAAATTTTTTAAAATTTAATTATGCTAAATAAGGTAACTCAGCTACAGTAAAAAAAATAAATCAGCTATAGTAAAAAAATCATAAACCAACGTCACGTTGAGCGCTACCCAAATAGCGATGAAGTGAACTAAGGACGAACATGTGACTTTGTTAACTCCCGTGGAACATGGGGAGTTTAAAACTGTGGATGGTTACTCCTAACGACCACTCTTTCGGCTCCATTATGTTTGTTACCACTACCAGCAATGCAAATTGCTCCAGTTTGTTTCTTCCGGGCAACAACTTAAACAAGCTACCTAGCGTAAAACTACTATACCTTTGAGTTGAACAAATAAAGTGGTTGGTTTCTTAAGAAAAATTAAGGAGGTCATCGAAGAAGAGCAAATGATAGCGAAGCGGGGAGGAAAGACCAACCGCATCGGAGGCGGCAAAGGCGGAGACGCCGTCCTTTGCGTGGACGCCAACGATGCAAGAGCCTTGTAACTAATGGTAATTCGAGACTGGGGAGTGACCATTGATAGTGACCAGCGAGTTGGAGCATCATGCCGTACTATTCTATTATCCTCATATTGCTAATTGCAAGAGGCAGCAGCCCTCAGATCTTGTCTTGTATGCACCGACCACCGACTAGTTTTCATCCTTGTGGTTCTATCAGATCGAGCGCCTCCATGTGAGAAGAGAACATAAAGTAAATGTTTTTACGGTATGTTCTTTTTTTTTTGCTGCGGTTTATGATTTTTAGCTAAAATTTTTAAATTTTAGCTATTTGCGACGGAGATTACGGAGAAAGATAATCGCTTACGATTTTAGATGGTATAGATGTTGGACTTTTAACGTATACTATAATTAAATTATAGATTTTATTTTAAAAAAATACTTTATTTAAAAGTTAGGTATTATACTAAAAATCATTTTAAAAAACTAAAAAGAACGTACCCGTGTATCGAGACGCTGCGAGCTGCTCAGTAATTTATGAATGGTTCCTTTTCATGTGTAATTTTGTTTCCTTGTCCGTGGCACATGGGTCTCCATGCATTATGTACGTCCCATGATGTACTCTACTGATTTGATGTGCAAGGCGATTTGAGGGTGAAGCGGACGGACAGGAAGGTTGATGGGCAAGGCACATCCAAGGTTGAATTCCTTGGAATCTCCAGCGGCCGGCCGGGTACCTGCCACTGCCAATGCCATGAACAGCAGAAGGGGCTGAGGAGCACGGCTGCAAAATTGCGTAACCATTAACCAACCCTCTGGTCGGTAGGTGTAAATGAATGCAGCATGAATGATCACCAGTGCATTTTCCTTTCCAAGAAAGGGGGAAAAAGGGTGATTATTTCTCTTTTACTCGTTGTTTTGGACACTGTTCCAATACGACAGTTTGACTATTATATTTTTCCATGCCATATACTGAAAAAATTATTAAAGATATAATAATATAGTAGTGCTTTTGATGATAAGTCTACTGTACAATCCTTGTATGAAAAATCTAAGTACTTATATATATATATATAATATCTTTTACATCCGGATGTAATTACATCCACCTCTAATATACCACCTAAACGAACTTGAAATACTCCTTTATCACCTTGGATATATTCGTATACTAATTATAAGATACTCCAATATGAACCACATGAAAAAGAGGCATCTTTTCTACACCTAGGTGTAATTACACTCTATATCGTATCTCATAACATAGAGAGTATTTCGCGTAACGAAGAGTATGTACGTATAGTATACGAGTATTTAAGACATATATATACACGTTATACACATGGTCAAAATTATTTTAAAACGTTAGCTTTTCCGCATTTTGAAATGGAAGTAAAAAAATGAAAAGGGGAGTATGAGTCGTCCATGGTGCAAGATATAGGACGTAGTAACTGTTGGGTAGTGCCATCTACGCCTCTCATCTCACATACGCATTCATGTCCATTCACTTCATCACTTCACTCGGCGACTCTGCGTTCTGCAACCTGCACTGCATGCTTCCGAATTCGAGGATGAGCGCGATGGCGTCTAGTGGCTATCAGCGATGGAGATGCCGCACGCGCGGCTGAAGGCAGGGGGAATCATCGCATTCGCAGTGGGTCGGCAGGTTGTAATATTCTTTTAAAAAAAAGGATTTTAGGTTGGACCATGCTTGGCCTAACCTATCCGGTCACCGTGGTCTTTAAGAGGATGGTGCAGGGCAGAGGGGAAGCTGCTCTCGGCTCCCTGTTGCTACTGCCACGTCATCCTCCCTAGGCCACTGTCGCTCTCCACCTTCCATCTACTGCCGCACCGCTCCCCCAAATCGTGTTGTCGCATGTTCTAGCTCCCGTGCGGCGCGCGCCACGCCACCCTTGCTGTGCGCCGCAACCACCACCCCAGCTCTTGCCATGCTTCATTGATGCCACTGTTGACCTGCACGTCATCACCGCTAGCCAACCTCATTGTCGCGTCATTAGCCTACTGACCGCTCTACGCACCGTCGCCCCAAGCAGCGCTACCGCCTTGCTCCCCTTTACCCAATAGTCACTGCCCTCCCTTCACTTCGATTCGTTGCCCTAGGCTATCAACACCGCCGTTGGTCGTCATCCTTGGGCCTGGTCGAGAAAGGGAAGGAGGAGAAGAGAGGAGGAAGGAGGTTGACAGAGAAGAAAGAGGAAGGAAGAAAAGATGAAGAAGCAAGGTAGACAGGGAGCCTGGTAGAGGAAAAGGAGAAGGAATAAGAAAGAAGAAGGGAGGAGGCCAAACTGATGCTAGAAGCCGAGGAGAGGAAGAAGGTGCCCCAATCTAACTATCTGTCGCTAGGGTAACATCTTAAATCCCTTTTCCTATGTTGGTTTATCAATTTGTATGGATTTCATATGCAGTGCCTTCTATGGAGATTTTCGGCATGTTAAGGTGTTAATATGATATGTTGATATACTAAAAACTTGTAGCTAATTTTATTAGCTTTTTTATAGAGTGCTAGAACGCCGAATTTGGTAGAACTGTTTGAAAGATATACTTCCAGGAGGCTGCTGTCCGATACGGAGCAGCAAGCCTTCTAGGTTAAAATCAAGGGTTTAGGTAACGTAATCTTTAAATTGTGATAACTAGAATTACGTGAGTAAGTTTATGTAGATTCTATGACTTGTATTGGTTGCTATATTGGGTTTTGGGATTGAAAGTTATGGATGTTTAATCACTAGGACAATGGGAGGGCGTAAGGTAAAATGGTGTTTTATGTGCTAGGTTTGCGCGTAGAAACAATGTTGTTCATATGTGTGCATGTATTGCTATGGTATATTGAGATTTGATTATGCTTGTTCAAGTAGAGGTTTAGGTTTGGTGCCATCTATGTATTGTTCACAAGGTTAAACAAGCAAGTACATAGTAAAGTAGTAAAGTGGACTCATGGTTGTTCCTAGTAAAACTAGATGCAATATTTACTATGCTTTATTGCTATATTTACTCATATTTTCATGATGATTTAATGATGATTACGATTAAGTGATGATGAAAGAGAATAGCAAAGAATGATGAAACTCATGCATTACATTAAGTGCATATTTACAGCATGAAAGAGCAGAGATGTGCATGTGCATGAGCATTGCACATTTGAATGAGAGGGTGGCACATCGATGGATGTCTACTCAGTTGTACTAGTATAAGCTAGAGAAAAGAGTAGAGATGTGCATATGTATGGCATTACACTACAGAGGAATGGAATGGTGGCACATCGAAAGATATCCACTCAGTTGTACCGGCATAAGCTAGAGAAAAAAGTAGAGATGTGCATGTGCATTTGCATTTGCATTAATGATAATGAAGAGTTAATACAGACTAAAGTGTTAGTGAATATGAAAGAGTTGATGAATAATGAATGGTAAATGAAATATGGTGTAAGAAGGTGTCATGTATATGTTAATATTTTACTATTTTACTATGTACTTGCTGAGTTTTAGATTCACTCTTGCCTTGTTGCTATTTTTAGGCAACCGATGAGACATCATGCATCGGGGATAGGAGTATCACCTCCGCATCATATCCAATAATAATGATCAAGCGCATCACCTCTATTTCCCTTCATATTTCCTTCGCAAAGTAGCTTGCTAGTCCAAAACTTAGTAAGTAAAACTCTCGCAAACTGATCATGAACATTAGGACGATTTTATGGTAATGTAT
Organism: Melocanna baccifera; assembly: GCA_036346265.1. NCBI lineage: Eukaryota > Viridiplantae > Streptophyta > Magnoliopsida > Poales > Poaceae > Melocanna > Melocanna baccifera. The sequence continues at coordinate 28,064,369 of CM070677.1, read as the reverse complement.
ATTTCTCCAGTAACATTCTAATTACAAACTTAAGTATGCTCCCAAATGCATAGTTCCAGACGTTCTCAGCGTTCTCAGGTGTGGGGTCCTAAGCGCTCTTAGGTGCGTGATCCTAAGCATTTTCGAGGAGAGGATGGAGGTTACCTTGTCAAGCTTTGTGCAGGGAAAGATGTCACTAGCTGAGTATGAGGTGGATTTTAATAAATTGATCCACTTCGTACCCTCTATGGCAAGCAATGATCTTGACAAGGCCAAGAGGTTTTGTTGGGGGCTCAATCTTGAATTCTGACATGTCATGGGAGCTGCAATGCCCTGTGACTTCAACTCCATGGTCAAACAAGCTAGAGATATGGAGTTGGAGATGCAGCTCAATAAGAGACTACAACCCTCTAGTGGTTGAAAGGTTTCTAGTGGTGACCAGAAGACAAGTTTCAGTGAGGAGAGTGGGTTTGCTCAGCAACTTGCCTTTAAGAGGTTCAAGGGGGGAGGAATCGAGTTTAAAAACATCACTCTAGCCACCTTTTTTCAAATTTGGCCAATGAACGTTTGTTTTTGCAACTCTGGCCCCCTCTCGGACCTACTGTGTGCAACAGCAGACATACTGAGCTATTGTAGCCGGTATGTCTACTGTAGCTTGATATGTCTATTGCCATGCACGGTAGGTCCGGGAAGGGGCTATATCTAGAAAAACGGGCTTTCGAGAGTCAAATTTGAAAAAATATGGCTATATTGATATTTGTGTGATGGATTCTAAAAAGAGCCAACATCCTCCATAGTCATCCAAGTCTAAATCTTTCAAGCCACCTTCTTAGTGCCACGTTCTTCGACTCGTTCTTCTTTGGTGACCCCACCCTATCATCCTATCCTAGGGTAGGGCATTATTTGTTTCACATGTGGTGGAGGGCACCGTGCGGCTAAGTGTTCTTGGTTTGGACTATGCCATCAATATGGCTGCCCAAGTCATATGGGGCAAGTCTGGCAGGAGAATCCTACCAGCATCATCAAGTGGGAACCCATACATACATCGCCTTCAGTTGTTTCTTCTCAGGGGTTAGTCACCTTGGAGAACCCCTATCCTATTCGTAGAGAAGAAGGATGAGAGTTGGCGTATGTGTTAGTGATATGCCCTAGAGGCAACATGGAGATGTTGTATATATCACATACTATGTTTATGATACATTACTTTGTTCCTTGGAATAGACATCATCATTATTGATCAATGAGTATGTGACTTATTCATGAGACTCTTAAATACTAAGATGTTGCTATTTCTAAATGATCCCTGGTCGTATATCATATGAGGAACAAATATGATTCAAAGATAAAGATCAGCATATGTATTGATTGATGATCATGTCTCATGGATCATGGTATGGTGATACCAAATCAATAATATGGACATGTGTTAGTGAACATATGTTGGATAGACTGCCATGAGACAACTGCGAGAGATTCCATGTGTCATCGGTTGGTCTCAAGTAGTGTTTATGTAGAGTCCTTAGACTTGAGGTCATCATGGTTCCCAACATGAGTAGTAGCTTATTTTGGGACTACTAATCACTACTCCGTGCCCGGTAGTCATAAAATTAGTCTTCGGGTTTGCCATGAAACATGTAGTGGGATGTGAATGATCAAGATAGAATTTGCCCCTCCTTATGGGAGAGATATCTCTGGCCCTCGATGTAATGGATTATGAAAGTGCATGGCCATGCCAAGGTGATTGAGGAGTCAATCACGAGTTTATAATCCATCACGGAATCGAGAGAGTGATTGAGCTATTAAGAGGATGACACGAGTCTCGCCTTGAGCTCAATCTATATCGTGAGGCAAAGGGATTCGTACATGAGAGGACATTACGAGTTCAGTGATATGATCTTTACATATACTTTGGAGTTAATATGTCTTACTAGAGACCGCTATTAACATGGTAACCGGAAAGGCGTTTTGGTCACGACCAAGTATACGTGAACCTCTGGTCGCACGCTTAACGGGTTGGAACACTAATTCGAATATGATTCGGATATGGGCTCAATTCGGATAGAGATCCGAATAGACTCCTATTGGGCCTCGGTCCACGAGGCCCACGTGAAGGTCTATATATATGGAGGCGAGGCGGAGGGATGTGTGCTGTTAACATCTAGCAAAACCCTAGCCGCCACCTCCGAGCCAAACCAGTCGCTCACGAGTGCTAGTACACTCGCGATCGGCGTTCGGCCCGGACGTGTGGATACCGGTGGGCGCCGCTCGTTGCGATCTTTGATCGGCGTGCGTGGAGGAGCGATCTGTTTGGGACGATCGGCTACTTCCACTACTACCTCGGCGCGAGATTGGATCGGTTTCAATTCTTCTTCACATTGCAAGGCGTCTAAGTGGTAACGATCCATGATCCTTCCTTAGCATGATGTTCTTGGAGTGCGCGGTAGAAAAGTTTTGTTTTCGCTTCCGTAGCCTCTGCGTATTCCAATAGTATGTGCATTGATTATCGTGCCCTCAATCAAGTGACTATTAAGAATAAATACCCTTTGGCTCACATTAAAGACTTGTTTGATCAATTGAGTGGTGTCAAGGTGTTCTCCAAAATTGATCTATAGTCGGGGGTATAATCAAATTCATGTGTGGGGGGGAGATATTAAAAAGATAACTTTCTCTACAAGGTATGGGTGCTATGAGTATAAAGTTATACCTTTTGGACTAATGAATGCCACTGTCATCTTCATGGAGACGATAAACAATATGTTGTATAAGTATCATGGTGACTTTGTGGTGGTGTTCATCAATGATATCTTGATTTATTCAGAGATAGAGGAAGAGTATGAACAGTATTTAAGGCTCATGCTTGAGACTCTAAGGGAGGAATCAATTCTATGCCAAGTTGAAAAAGTGTGAGTTTTCAATTTTAGAAGTGGGCTTCCTAGGGCATGTAATTAACCAGGATGGTATTTTAGTAGATCCTAGCTAGATTTCTACCGTAGTGGACTAAAGGAGACTATCTAATGTTAGCGAAGTGAGAAGTTTTCTAGACTTAGCTGGTTATTACCGACGTTTTATGAAAAAACTTCTCAATCATTGCCAAGCCAATGTCTTAGCTCACATAGAAAGGTGTGAAATTTAAATGGACCGATGAATGCGAGCGTAGTTCCTATACTCTAAAAGAGAAGTTAGTGACTACTCCTGTTCTCACCCTTCCTGACTTTAATCAAAGGAAAATTTCCTATTGTTATGCTGGTACAGTACAGAGAAGACGTAGCTATTGTTGGAGTCAGCAATTCTAGAGTGAGTGAGGGAAGCACAACAGTATGATTGGTTACTTCAACAAGGAGGAAGTGCCTCGATAAAGGAAAAAGGAGGATTTCAGTCTGATGAGTCAGACACATTATGGTTTAAGGGCCACCTTTGTATGCCATAGAAGGCTCAAGTCAAAGATGAAATCTTGAGAGAGGCTCATCGCACCCTATACATAGTACTTCTCAGAGAGATCAAAATGTATCAAGATTTAAAAAAGAACTTCTGGTGAAAGAGAATGAAGGTGGATATCGCTCGTTATGTAGCATCTTGTAGGGTTTGCCAGTAAGTGAAGACTGAGTATAAGTGTCCTGTTGGGCTATTGCATCCTTTGGATGTTTCTCAGTGGCCACGGGATATTACCATGAACTTTGTAGTCTACTTACCTCATACCCAGCAAGGTAAGGATACGATTTGGGTAGTAGTAGACTGATTTAGTAAGTCCAAGCACTTCATTCCTATTCATACAAAGAATACGACAAGTGATTTGGCTCCAATCTATGTGCATGAGATAGTGAGATTGCATGACGTGCCCAAGTTGATAGTTTCAAACAGAGATGCCAAGTTTGTCTGATTAGGCCAAGTACATTGGAAAGTTTGAAAGCCAAGTACATTGGGTCATTTTCGATTCTGGTACAAATTGGAAAGTTGGCATATCACTTGGACCTTCCAGAGTACATGCACAGAGTAAACAATGTGTTCTACGTGTCTATGTTGAGAAAGTACTTAAAGGGCCCAGAGCATGAGATTAGGCTAGAACCGTTGACTATTGAACAAGATCTTACCTTCGAGTCTCATCTAGTGTAGATTCTAGAGGAATTGAAAAAAGTGTTGAGGCACAAAACATTAAAGTTGTTCTCAACGGATACGTATTAGAGTTGTTTTTTTGTTTTGTTTTTTCATGTAGAATGTTGAGCGTTATAATTTGGGGTCAAATTCTGTCAAGGAGAGTAGAATATAATATTCTAAAAAAAGAGGAAAGAATTTTGGGCCGAGCCTTGCCCGGCCTAGCCCATCCGGTCTCTATGGCCACTAAGAGGAGGGCACAGGACAAAGGGAGAGCTGCCCTAGCCCCCCTTGTTGTCGCCGTGACATCCTCCCTAGGTCGCACCGCTCTTCTCCTCCCCCTCTCTGCTATCGTGAAAGCTATATTTATAACTACCCAGTTACAGTGTAGTATTTGGTAACTTCTAAGTGTACTATTACACATATAGGAAACTATATTGATCTCAAGTATAAGGATTATATTCATCATTGCTAGAGACCAACTATTGACACATAAAATATAATAATCTCAATAGTGTCTCAAGGTGATTCAATCTAATACTATGTTATCTAACATGTGTCCACATTATTGATTTGATAGGTCCATATCTATGACCGGTGAAACATGGTCATCAATCAAAACATGCGCTAATCTATAAGTCACTAGTGTTTTGACCAGTGACATCCTGCTAGGAATCTTTTTAGAATAATATCATATAACAAATAAAAAGTTTCACCAATAAGTCACATACTTGTTAATATTTATAAATGATGATTCATTCAAGCAACATAATAACATTTATTTAAAAATTAAAAACATAGAAGTGATATAATCATCTCCATGATTGCCACTAGGGCATATCACTAACCATTTCTGTAGGATCAGTATGGCAACAAATGGGATGAATAGTACCTTAGAACTTTCATTTAAGTATTCATCAATCTTTCACTCCACTAGCTATAAAGCTATGAAGATTAAGAATGAAAAGCCAACATAAAACCCAGCAAATCAAGAAGTTAAAAACAAAGGAATAAATAGTAACCACAATAGTACCACTACAATACCCGCGTTAGTGCCACTATAGTGCCCAATTGATGAACTTGAGAGAGTTGGGATTCTTAAACTTTGTGCCTCGAGCTTGAGAATGTCTCCAGGAGTCCTTCTCCTCCTTACCCTTCAACTTGTGGCACTTGGTCCGATTATGGATTGGCCCACCACACTCAAAGCATGTGATAGTGCCACCTCTTCTCTTTTTTTCTCGTCTTATTGTATGTTCTCGTGAACTTTGTGTATAAGAGATCTAAGTCATCCTCAGGTAGCCTCTCTAGCTACTTATTGCTCAAAAAGTGCAAGATAGACAATGAAAATCTAGAAAAACCAAAATTCAAGGAACTCAAAGAACAACTCTGAGAAGAGTCAGCCATAAGAGTCATCGACTTTGTCTTGGGGAGACGTGACATGAAGTCAATCTTATATGTCTTCAAACTCAAGTAGAGATTATTCATGGTAAGCTCACTCAGGATAGTGTTGTCATTGACGGAAATGATCTTTATTCCCTAAGCCTTCACATCAAGGACACCCAACATCTGGCATGCATTCTCAAAATTAGAAAAAGTCAAACCAATAGCATAAAAATTATGAAGAATCATGTTGAATCTTTCCCACAGCTTATCCAAAGATTCACCAGGCTTTTGCTCGATTTTTTAGTACTCTTTTTTTAAGTTAGTTCTGTCTTATTTCCTTGATAGCAGTAGAGCACTAATGGTAGTTAACGAGGGTCTTCCAGATCTCATGAGTAGACCTCAAGTGAGCAACTTGCTCAAACTCAGATCGACTAATCCCTTGAATCAAGAAATTGCCAACATTGCTATTTGCTTCTACATCAAATGTAACTTGGTCATCGATCAACAACGCATAAGCATTCTTGATCTTAATCCAAATTGGGTGCCCTTGAGACTCATTATAAGATTGCATGCAAGCCTTTCAATAAGAAAAATTGACTCCATCGAAAACGGCTAGGTTAGTTGAATACTTGTCTGATCTATGAGAAGAGCTAACTAGACTCTGATATCACTTCTAGGATTGGTATGGCAACAGGGGGGGTGAATGGTGCCATAAAAAATTTTTTCTTAAGTATTCATCAAACACTCATTCCAATAGCTACAAAGTTATGAAGATTAAGAATGAAAAACCAACACAAAACCCAATAAATCAAAAAGCTAAAAACCAAGGAATAAACAATAATCGCATAGTACTGCAATAGTAACCGATGGTTCCTCTATAGTGAATTTAGCCCGATAAACAGTAAAATCAGCGCTATTTCAAAACTAAGAATCATGTAACTTTTGCTCTATAGATATAATGATTTAAAACTTGGCATGCACCTTCTCTAAGATATCAAAAAACTATTCCAATCAACGATCAAGAGAGTTATTGCCAAAGTTATGTCCTTTTTCTAGTTAAAGGAGGGTGCACTAAAATTGGGCAAAAACAAAAAATGGTGAATACGACTTGCTCGTAGGTGGATGATGGCCAAGATGAATCTAGATGTATTTTCATATATCATGGAAAGTTGGCACACCCAAGGAATCGAGCCAAGTGCAACTGAATTAGAGGAGCTAGATCAAGCAAAAACTGGGCAACTTCAAGAACTTGCCAAACTTGATGCCTAGATAGATTAGAATTGATTTCCTTATGATACTTTCATCATTTACACATCCATGGCATCTAGCAAGATCAAGAAGAGGAGATAGAAGATCAAAATAAATCAAATCAAGAGCAAATTAATCAAAACAAGAGGGATCCATGAGAGATGAACAAACTTGATATATTGTTACTTGAAGATTAAGATTTTATAGCTACTCTACTTGGAGGACAAGAGAGCACACTACAGTACTCACACTTCATAAACTCTAACCCTAGAACACTTGGTTTCAATAAGTAAAGTTAGGATGGTTGGATTGTTAACTCGTAAGACTCCTTCCCAATCTATTAAATAAATTGGCAATCAATACCTATTTAACCCTAGTAAATATTATCTACTTAGCACATATGGAGAAAACTCATCAACTCCACACAATATGGGTTTTACTCACACACTACACTTACGCAAGTTTTTCAAAGCACATAAGGCTGAATCCGCTAAGTCCTTACCTTTAATACAACTTGATCTTCACAGTTTTTTCTTAACCTAAACCACTTTTCTAAGTGCCATGGTTTTGATCTAAGTTAGTTTTTGGTATTTTGGCTAACTTACAAAAATACTCTTTCTTGACCCTGTCTTCATATTTTCTCGTAAGCAATCGTCATACTTACCACGTGTAAATGTACCACTGGCTTACCATATGATTCACTCCAAGCATCCTTGCACATCCAAAGACTAAGAAATCATTTTTGAGCACAAGTTCTTCATAACTTGACCCACATTAGTTAAAATATGCTTCATGCAACATTAATGCAACGACCTAGGTTAACCCAAATTAATCCATGGCTCAATTTTCCAAAATCTAAGATTTTCTATCTAGATCAATACTACTACCCACCACAAGTCAGTATTATTGCACCCCTCAACTGGATCTCTCTGCAAATAAGCTACCAGCAAGAAATTCGTAGTACTACTGCTCTGTGGTATGACCATTGCCATACCGGTGGTATGACCGATTTGTCTGAAAATTCTAAAACCGATCCAGACAATCTTTGCAAAATCAAATATTCACCCCACACAACTTGCGATGGTTCATCATAATATTATCCTAAACCTTCTCACAAGATCCTTCAATCTTCCATTTGCACTGGAGTCAATTATACGAGTATATAATACCCATAGCTTTTGTGTACACCTCATGCTTTGGCTGCGGGAAGGGTTTGGTCAATGAATCAACAATATTTAAATCCATGTGCATATTGCATATCTTTACATCACCTCTATCAATAATCTAATGAATAAGGTGATAACGTCTAAGTATGTGTTTGAACTTTTAATGTGATCTAGGCTCCTTGGCTTACTCAATAGTTCCACTATTATCACAATAGAGATCTATTGGATTAGAAGCACTAGAGATCACACCTAGTTTAGAAAAGAACTTCCACATCCAAACAACCTCCTTTGCAACTTTAGAAGCCATAATTTACTCAGCTTCTATTGTAGAATTAGCAATCATGTCTTACTTGGAACTTTTCTAGTTCACTACTCCATTGAGACAAAAACACAAAAATTTGTCGGTTTGAAAGCTAGCATTAGTGTAACTATTTACGACTAGCTCTTTCCTTACCTTCATAAACAAAGAACGCATCCCTAGTCATTCTTAAGTATTTCAGGATGTTCTTTAATGTTATCTAGTGACCTTCACTTTGATTCGGTTGACATATGCTCATAACACTTAGAGCATATGACACATCTAAATATGTACAAAGCATGACATATGTGATAGATCCAATGATAGAAGAATACATAATCTTACTTATTCAATCTCACTTATTAGGTGTCAGAATACTGAGTCTGGCTAAGACTAATACCATGTGACATATGTAAAAAAACTTCGTGGAATTATGCATGTTGAATCACTTCAACACCTTATCAATGCACATATCTTGGTTTAATCTAATTAACCTTTTAGTTCTATCTCTATAGATCTTTAGCCCAAAATATATACTATCTCTCTTAAGTCTTTTATAGAGAAACTATTTCTTAACGAAGACTTGACAGATTCAAGCATATCAATATCATTTTCGATCAGTAATAATGTCATCCACATAAAAGACCAAAAAAACAAATATGCTTCCACTAGCCATTTTGTAAACACAAGGCTCTTTTTCAATCTTCATAAAGTCAAACCCTTTGAATACCTCATTAAAATGAATGTTTCAACTCCAAGATGCTTGCTTCAATCCATAGATAGATTTATAAAGTTTGCATATCTTTCTAGTATTTTATGGATCGACAAAACCCTCAGGCTGTATCATATACATATCCCCATTTAGGTTTTCATTTAGGAAAACTATTTAAGATACATCTGTCATATCTCATAATCGAAATATATAGCAATATCTAAAATGATTCGGATAGCTTTAGCATAGCAACAGATGATAAAGTTTCATCACAATCAACACCTTAAATTTGTTTAAAACCCTTCGCTACCAATTGTGCCTTATGGATATGAACATTTTCATTAATGTCTATCTTTTTCTTAAAAATTCATTTAAACTTAATAGTTTTTTACATCATCAGGTGGATCAACCAAGTTCTAAACTTAATTGTTATACATGGATTGTATTTCGGAACATCATGAGTGGTGTGCTAGCACCAACGCATACAGCAGGGTCTACTAGAGGTGGCGGTTAGGGTTTCGATAGATGTGTCTCAGACTCATTCAACCGATAGCTTGTGCACCCATTTACATAGTGACTCCGCTAGGATCCATATCTAATACGAGTAGAGATCATATCCTACTCAGAAAACTTCTAACTAATCCTTATCTAAATGAGTAGGGTTCGTATCTCTCTTAGAGTCTATCATTCGGACCCTTACTGTTTCAACCCATTAAGTGTGTAACTCTATAGTTTCCTGTACATTTGGTTATAATCCTGAAATACCTTTCGATTATTGGTTGATAGCGATCCTTAGAAGGACATATCGACCCCAAATATACACAAAGATTAAACTGGATGAACCTTATATAATATGATCTACAACTATGTCTTAGTCACTCACGATTAGTTCATAACTCCTTACGACTAGATTGCATATGTACAAACTTTCTTGGACATACACATTACTAGTATGTACAAACCAAATTTTCTTGGATATACACCCATCGCAATGTAGAAGTTCTTATATACTGCTATTCATTGGTTTGTATGATTTACAAAACATATTGTATCATGAAAAGCTTAAATATACGGATCCAATCTCTGTAAACAACATTTAACTATAAGATTACTGGTCGATAGTGATCCCTAGTACAACATATCGACCTCAAATATACACAAAGATTAATCTAAACAAATTTATGTAATATGATCTACAACCAGATCTTAGCCACTCACATCAGCTCATGACTCCTTACGACTAGATCACATATGTCCAAACTAAACTTTCTTGGACATACACATTACTGGTATGTCTAAACCAAATTTTCTTGGACATACACCCATCACAATGTAGAAGTTTGTATATACTACTATTCATTGGTTAGAATGATTTACAAAAGATATTGTATCATGAAAAGCTTAAATATACGGATCTAATCTTTTTAAACAGCATTTAACTATAAGATTAATAATATGACAGGTGCATCGCTGATGTAGCAAGAAGGATTTGGATATGTACTAAATAACAGAGTGAGAATATCTATTACCCTAGAGTTTGATGCAACATTGTCCAAAGTAATTGCAAAAATTGTATTTGTAAGACCAAAATCTTCTACAACTTTGATAATACATTCTGCGACATTCTCACCCGATGTACTTATCAAAATATTTTTCACAACTTTGATAATATATTATGCAATATTCGTCTCACTTCACTATCTTATCAAAATCTACCCACACCTTCGATGTAATGGGTCAGGATCTCTTTGCTCCGATGTTTGCAAACGCAGTGGCACTCGTAGAGTCTGACGATGGTACAGCCTAGGCCTGCTCTCCTGTTTGAGGTGAAAGCGGAGTCGTTTCATTCCTGAATGATGCAAAATCTTCTAAAGAAATTCTGAAATAACTCACATGAAAATTATCAAAATGTTCCATTGAGAAATGTGGAAAACTACAAAATACAACTAGAAAATTACACTGTTAACTATTTTACATCATAGCAAAAAAATAAGAACAATAAAAATATATGAGAAGTAGTATTGTTACATCTTTTCTTAACTGTAGCTGGACTTTGATTTTTTTAAAGATTTTTGGCAAAAAATTTAAATTTTGCCAAATTATCACAAAATAGATCAAAATTTTCACAAGAGAATTCGGAGAAGAGAGTGAAGGTTGGATGATGATTGAATTTGGCGAGCGAATGGGGGGTTGCTACTTATTTATAGGAAAAATTGGAAATCTTTTGATATTTTTTTGTATTTTTGAACTCCCAAACAACTACAAAAATTAAAAAAATTGACCTTTATCGGGCTTAATGGCCTGAAATCATGCTAAACAGGCCATGCCACCATGCTTAACGGGATAAATGTGCCTAATGGGCTAACGTACTTAACGGGTCATGCTCAGCTCGGCACTGCACGCTAGGCAGCCCAAGCACAGCCCATGGTATCGTGTCATGCCAGCCCAGCCCATCGCTTTCGTGGGCCAGGCCAATAATGTGCTTTGGGTCGGCCTAACATGCACGATCCATTTAGTCAGCACTTGTGCCATCCACGCATCGTGTGTATGTTGATGGATAATGAATGATAAATGAAATGTGATGTAAGATAGTATCGTGTGTGTATTAATGTTTACTGTTTTGCTATGTATTTACTGAGTTTTGGACTCACACTTGCTTTATTTTTGCTCTAGGTGACTGATGAGACGTCATGTATTGAGAATAGGAGCAGCACCTCTGCATCACATCCAATAATAATGATCTAGAACATTACTTCTGTTTCCCTTAATATTGCTTTCACAAAGTAGCTTGCTAGTTTGAAACTTAGTCAGTAGAACCCTCATAAACTGATAATGAACATTAGAAAGCTTTTATGGTAATATATATTTTATCAGTAATGTTTTAGTTGCAAGTTTAAGTATACTCCCGGACATATGGTTCCAGATGTTCTCAAGCACGTGGTCCCAGGCATTCTCAGACGTGTTATCCTGAGCGTTCTCAAGCGTTTTTGGGCACGAGTAACTCAAGTTTCAGTTATTACATGTCTACTTTTGATTATAGCACATCTATTTTAACATTTATCGTTAAATATATGTTGTTCAATGTTTCGTTATGATATAACTAGATGAGATGTGCCAAAATCCAGTAGTAACGACGGTTAGTTTACAAAGATAGTAAGCAATTGTAGCATTTCGGATTTAGATGTTGGACCTAGATGTTACACCGAGGTGGTGTGCTGCATGCAGCTCGGGCGCTCCCAGCGCGCCACTGCACCTCGATCCCCCGAACCACCTGGCGTCCGCTTGTCGTGCTTGCCTTTTGGCATGACTAACCGTGTTGCGCTTGCATGCTGACATGCGTGTTGGCAGTGGCAACCCATGCGTGCGCTAAAGATTTTGGGGGTTTTGCAGCCAGCAGCAGGCACTTGCGCACGGCTGTCCTGTACCCGTCTTAAGGATGGTCAGCTTCTTTGCATTCCTACTTTCCTAGGATTTATCGTAAATTTACGAGCTGCGATGAGAGACTGAATTGCAGACTCCCCGTACCTCGTCCGAAATAAAGGATCTCAACAAAAATCCTAAAAGAGTTGTTTGTTTTCCTGAAGAAGAAAAAAAACTAGTACAGAATTCTGGGCTTCGAGCCAGCCCTAAATCTTCTCTAACTGGAGGGTGTAGATCATTAGAACAGGGGAGCAGTGCGTGATGATTAGTGGAGTATCTGGACGACAGACCAGTCTCTGATCCTATCTAGTTCGTTGGTCTCTCTGAATTCTAGCGCCAAACGCCTCCGCAGTACGTAGGTGGCAACACAAATGTTGTGATGTTGACCACTTGACCGTGACGCGCCCACGACACCTGCATGGCTCCTAAAGCCTCTCGCCAACTCGACCAGGCACGCCCTGTATTACCTGCATCAGCCGATCTTTCATACCATCTCCACGCTCTCAGCCTCCGCTATTTCAGATCCCTTCCTACGTACTGTTCCTCATCACGGAAACGTGATCGCAGAAAGCATCTTAGGAATAAATTTACTTTATCACCTGCAGTATCCTAAGTTTTAATTTCTAACTACAAAACCGGATGTTTTACTCCCTTAAGTATCAATACCGTTTATTTTACCTCCTGAGACCATCCAAAGTAGGTTTTGTTCTAACGTGACGCCAAAGTGGCAATGGTTTTGAGTTTTGACATGTAGCCTGTTTTAAGATGACATGGCACACAATAAGCATTATCAAGGAAAATATAAAGTAGACCTCATGTCATGTTCTATGACCAATTCCACTACATTTTCTTCTCTCTCCTCTCTATGCATCTTCACCTTCGCCGCCCCATCCCCTGACAGCCCCACACGGAATGCCTCTGGATCAGCCATGTGCTGCCGTCGCATCGCCCATGCTGCGCATTGTTGCTGCACAGTGCCCCATCGCCTCACCACCTATTTAAGCCGACCAATTCCGCCTATATCGCCTCCCACTCCCCTCTATTTCTCCCCTTCCTCCTTGATTCTCCTGCACTGCCGTGTAGAGTCAAAGCATGAGCTCCTATGTTCCAACCACACTGTTCCAACCGCTCGAATAAGCTCCCGCTGCCTCTGATCGCGCCGCCCCAACTGCTTGGATAAGCTCCTGCCACCTGCAACCATGTCAAAATGTGTTCCTAAGCTTCACCTCTTCCTCCTCTCATGCAATCTCATTTTCGACCATAAGAATCCATTGTTGATCCCATCTTTCCCAACTTTGACCAAATCCGCTGTCACCACCGCCATTTCTCACATGGTGGGTTCTATTTTAATTCCTTGCTTCTGGACCATCTCCTCATGATCCTCAATCCCCGCCGCTAATTTTGGATGCCTTCTTCCCCAGCTCGTTGTCGTCGTTGAACCACACCGCCTCAGGCCATTGCTACCAACCCTCTAGTATTCACCTCTGTAGGCCATTGCACGTCATGCCGCCATGTATAGGATCGTCGTGACTCCAATAACCCATTTTTGATGTCGCTGATAGCTACTGTAGCTTGGCTCGCCGACAACAAGCTCAGCAAGCCATCGTGGCCAGCTCCTCTGTTTCAAGAGGGAAGATAGAAGGTTTTATATAGCCAGGGTGGTTTTGCTCTCAATGAAGTAAAGTAAACGGTATTAATAGTTAAAGAGCGTTCAATATCTGATTTTATAGTTCATGATTGATTCTCCAACTTTTAAATTCGAAGGATTAAATAGACTTATACCTAGAAATAATGGCACCAATGTGCAATTCGTACCAGGCAAACATCTGCAGCTGGTTTTTACGGTAATCTCCAACAAGTGTGATAAAAATTATAAAATGCTGATGTGTATGCTTTGAGCCTTTGTTTTGGGAACACCAAGGACAATGCATTTGGAGATCAGCTGGGTTCATTTTGACTTTAATTTTTGACTTATTATTATAGTTACAATAACTTTTTTAAAAATTTGTGTGTTTTTTTAAAACAGGATCTAAAGATTAATTGTAGGACATATTGTGTTGATTTTATCTGTACTAGTCAAAATCACATACAAGCATCTCTCTATAATCTCTGTTGCGAACAGCCAGAAATCGTAAGTTATAAACAAAAAATATAAGTTATAAGTCAAAAAGCATAAATCACAGCCCAAAAAAATCTATTCATGTCTTTCTAGTCGTCTCAATGTGATGTAGATGTTTTTAGACACAATTACACAGAGATTGCGTGCACTGGCTACAAGCAGGCACAAGTTATCATGGCCTGATCCCGGCCGTTCAACAGGGAAAAGAATACACAATAAGGCAAGCCAGTTGTCAGGTTAGAACTATAAGCTAGTGATGAATGTGTGGGTTCTTTTAGACTAAGATTTATAGTTTTTAATTTATGATTTTTAAATTTTTACTGTTCACAAAAGAGAACGAAGAGAGAAACAACCGCATACGTTTTGACCAATATAGCTAAAATCGATACAATATCTACTACAATCAATTTATGAACCCTACCTTGAAAAGATACATGATTTGAAAATCAGTTACTATAGCAAAAATCAAAAGTCATAAGTATGAAGCCCAAAAGAACTCAGCTAATAATGACAAAATATACTCCGAATCCCATACGAATGGCAGAAAATCATACTACAAGTCGATGGATAATGTAGCAACGTGAGCGTATTATGTCATGATGACTATCTGATGGCCTGAAGTGCAGTGAGCAAATAGCCAAATACACATATCCCCTCAAAATGGCTCAGAAGCGAGTGCAGTTTAAGGTTCAGAAATACTAGATATTGAATATAAATTACTAGCCTTCCGAAAACATGATATATGAAGGATAATTGGGTCTGTCTGAATCTGTCTGCGATGGAAAGTGAACCGGTCAAGAGTTGGTTTAAAAAAGAATGCAGCAGTCAGACACGCCTAAACTGCGGAGTACTGAACACGCGAAGGAGGTAAACGTAGTGTTGTTGTCAAAACTTCCGACGTCCAGCAATCAGTCTGCGCATCTCTAATATCCTCAGCACTGGAGTACAGCAGGGGTGCACTATTACCGTTTACGGCCCTGTGACCACTATGGTTGGTCAAACACCCGCAGTCAGTTGTAGCACAAGCCCTGCTAGACCTTGAAGCATCAGGGTCATGTCGATCGCAGCCCAGGAACATTGCTAAGCCCCATCTTTCGAAGAATGAGTTTGGGTATGGCTGGCGGAACTGCAAGCCCCATGCTCTGGCTGAACTCTTCAGCGAGCTTAACAAGTTTGGACTTATCTCGGCCAATAGTCTTGTTTGAGTTGTAGTACCCTAACCATGCTTGGTAGGCTGATTCCTTGCTCTTCGTCTCTACTTTTCTGACGGCATCTTTGACCTAAAAAGTCAAGCAGAAATAAGAAAAGGGTGTCAAGTACGTTATCTTTGAAGGCTGAAACTGACTTGAGATTTCATAAGCAGCCAGGAATAGACTTTCATTGCTCAATGCAAAAGGCTGACCAAATTACCAAGTGAGCTAGATGACAAGTACTAAATTTACATACTACTTACTTCCGCTTGAACGCTTGAATCAACTGAAGCTATCGCAGCCTCTGATATTGACAAATCCTTAACGATACTAAGAAAATGACTTTCCCAGGGAGCCAACAGTAAGAGGCCTTGCCCTTCCTTGCCTTTTCGTCCAGTCCTACCAAGTCTATGTATATACTGTTCTCTATCAGCAGGCAACCCAACCTGCAAGAGCAAATAAGTTTCACAACGAATGTACATGAAAATTTTTGGTTTATATATATATGAATATACGTACGTACGTGCACACGCACGCACACGTATGATAACAGAGCCCACCTGTATGACAAGGGTGACATCAGGATAATCAACGCCACGGGCAGATACATCAGAACTAACTAATATCAGACCCCTTGACCTCCTGAATTCATCTGAGACCTTAGTTCTTGCAGATTGTGTCTTTCTGGAATGGATTTCTCTTATATTCAGTTTCAGCTGGGAGAGGAATTCAGCAACAAGCTTGGTGACCATTGCTGTAGTACAAAATACAATCACCTGCAATATTGTATGGGTAATGACACATTGGAAAATTCCTAAGATAAGCTAGCAACTTTGAGGTAAATTCCTCGCAGAAAACAAAAACTTTGGTGAGGTAACTTACTTTGTATTCTGCATCTTCTGTAACATGCTTCTTCAATACATTGTATAATATAGAAAAGTGCAGATCTAGTGGTGCAATCATATACATCTGGCTTACCTGATGCAGAAGAAATAATATAAGGTACTAGCGAGTCAGCAAACTTTAAAGCTTTACCATAACAGCTCATGAAAATGACAGATATAAACCTGTGAATGTGTCTCCTCATCACCCTCTTCAACAGTATTAATGAACTTGTAATCCTTCTTCATTGCTACATGAGAAATTTGACGGACCTAACAGTAAACATTCAAAAAATTAGATTTTTACAGGTACAAAGAGGGCACAATTACAAAATGAGATACCTCTTGTGAAACAGTAGCAGAAAATAGCAGTGTCTGTCGTTCTTTAGGAATACAAGCAATTATTTTCTCAATGTCTCTTCTGAATCCCATATCCAATAGGCGGTCAGCTTCATCAAGAACAAGAACTTTCACGCCTTTAATCCTGGTAGAAAAACCAGGTGTGTTCTCGAGATGATCCTTAAGCCTTCCAGGTGTAGCAACAAGAATCTGTTTGATCAGAACTACGTATTAGTGCATAAATTGCATCTAGATATGAACAAACTGCAGTTGATGGGTACAACCTGACATGGGTTAGCTTGCATGCTTCGTTGATCTTGAGTTAATCGTGTGCCACCAATTACAACCTGCACACCCAGTGAGCGATGATACTTGAGAAGCTTCCTGGCCTCAGCAGCCACTTGGTTTGCGAGCTCCCTAGTAGGGCACATCACCAGCAAATTTATAGATGGAGAACGAGGTAATGTAGAGAGGAGCTCAATGGCTGGAAGCTAAAAATAAGAAATTAAAACTCAGTCAAATTAGTTAATCACATAGCAGCATCACTGCAATGGTTCAGAAACAGCTAATGCCATCAATTTGACTAGTTGGGCTGAAGGGTAAGGAATACCAAAAAGGCAACAGTTTTTCCTGTTCCTGTCTTTGCTTTTGCAAGAACATCTTTGCCTGCAGGAAATAAGATATTGAAATGTTATCTTCAGCGCCCCCAAGACATTTGGAATCACAAATTCACACTGTGGATCAATAATAATTTGCATTTTTTCTGACCTTGAAGGATTATTGGCAGAGTTGCATCCTGCACTTGGGTCATCCTTTCATATCCAGCATCTTGGATGCCTTTCAATGACAACGGTGAAACAGCACATTGATCAAACCTACAACATGCATAACAATAACATTATTAAATCACAACAGCAGCAAAGCTACAGCAAGCTAAGACAATTTCCCAACTACCAGTTACAACCATAAGCCCCTAATTCCAGATAATAACCATAACTCGTAAAGCTGACGAACGCTACTGACTAAAAAATAGATAGTACCAATTGATTTGTAGTACTAGAGATCTATACGAACACCGAACAGTGAACACGACCAGAACATATTCAGAATCGATTAATGCTAGCAGAACAATCCATCATAATTTGGAGGATCAGACCAATGGCCAGTAAAGAGCTATGATTCCGTTCTTTCTAACATTATGTGCTTGAGATATGCTCGTAGAACCACACGAGCACTAGACTATATCATACTTGGTTTCTACAATTTGAAAAGATCTGAGAGGCGCACGCCATTACCGTGTCTCGCTGAGGTACGATCCATCCACGCCCCCCACCTCGCCCGCACTCTTCTCCACATCCATTTCCATAGTCTCCCCTTCCACCACGCCCTCCTCGTCGGAACCTCCTCCCCTGCTCGTGACAACCCTAGGGAACAAGGGGCCCTCCTCCGCGTCCCTCCGCCCCCGCCGCCTCCGACGCCTCTTCCGGTTGGCCGCGTCGCCGGGATTGCCAGACATGATCTGGCTGACAACGTCGGCGGTGTCGATCTTGGCGGCGGCGGGCGGGGACGCGGAGGTCGCGGTCACGACAGAGCTAGGAAACAAAGAGAGGAGAGGCGAATACGCACTTTACCTTTGCGATGGCATTTTATGAATTTTCTTTCCCTTTTCATCATATCTTTACTACAAAAGGGGTGGTTGAACTTCATCATCGACTCCCTCCCACATTCGCCTCTACACGCCCGCACGCCACCGCCTCCCTCGCTCCCGTTTACCTTTCCCACTTTCCCTCCCGCCACCGCCTCCCCTCCCTCCCTGATATATCCGGGATGAGCCTCCTCTCATCGCCGCCCGCCACGCTGCTCGGGAAGATCGCCATGTCGGAGCGTGGTGGTCCAAGGTGGTCGCATGCTATCTCCTCCCGAGAGTAAATCCTGAATTTCAATCTAAGAGGAGAGTATATGATGAATAAATCCTTCCCAAATGGGCACCAATTCCTTTCATTTTGGCCCTCTAGGGAAAAAAATATTTTCCTTTTTTATCAAAATCATGCTCAATTTAAATAGTTAAATATGCCACTCCCGGTGTATTTCATCCTTTTCCAATTATTTTAGGGTTTGCTTGCAACTTTTGATTAATGACAAGATACATTCAATGCCTCTATATCTTGCTTATTTAAGTTTTTTTCATGAGTAGTTTAATGTGGCATCGTTAGTCATTACAGATACTTGTTTTTTCAATCTAATTAAATTTTTCTCAAAAAAATAAAATTTAAGTGAGTTAAAGATGATCCATATTGTCCCATCACGGACAATACAAAGAAATACAAAAAAAGATTAAAAAAACTAAAAAAACTAAAAAGCTAAAAAAAGAAAAAATTAAAATACTAGCGGCTAGAAGTCAAAAGCCCAACGGAGAAACCAAAATAAGCAAAACAAGACTGAACTACCCCCAACTCCATCCAAGTCATTATGCAACATGTATCTTCCTCCGTTGTTTTGTTTGATATATGATGACGTAAGAAAAGGTTGATTTTAGCCAAACTATTTGAAAAACTTTGCCACGGGTGTTCGTTTTAGCGATGGCTTCTGACTTTTGGTTAAAATTTCACTATAGCTGGTTTTTTTTACTGTAGCTGATTTGGCTTTTGGGTATAATTAAATTTAAAAAATATAAAAATAAAAAATAAGTTAGCCAATCACGGACAATGCAAAGGAACATGGGGAAAAAAGAAAAATGCAAAAAAAGCCCAAAAATCTAAAAAAAATTTGGAAAAAAGACGAATTACTGAATAGTGAAAAAAAGCCGAAACTAGAAGCAGAAGCTGAAAAAAAAGCTGAAACGAGCGGGATTAGACATATTTGATTCTTCTTAGTTGGTGTTTGGTTCATCGACACAGTTATACCATATCAAACTTTCTAATCTCTACATTCACAATAGTGTCCAAGATTCATTCTAACCAAATTTTACCAAAAATGTGGCCATCGATTTGGCTGCCAAATAACTATGCGGTTGGTTGGTTTGTTGATATAGGGCATAGGGTATATTCTTTTTAGCTTCTCAAAACGACTTTTGGCTTTTCCTACAATACCTAACTTTCAAACGGAGTATTTTTTTAAGATAGAGTCTACAAGTTAATTATAGTACACATTAAAAGTCCAACATCTATACCATCCAAAATCGCAAGCGAGTATCTCTCTCTCTCCATAATCTCTATCGCAAACAGCTAAAATTCAAAAATTTCAGCTAAAAAAAACAGGCTCATAACTAGTAGCGATACCGCGGTGTTACATCACACCAGCTATCGTGTGGACTCAAGTAAAAAAAACCGACAATTCGTGGGGAGAGTTTTCTACAAAATCAAGGATCCGTATGTATTTTCGAAAAAAACAAACGTCTTTTCTGCAAAAAAAAAAGGACCCATACGTAATTTCAGAAAAGTATGGGGCTTTATCAAGCAAAAGAAGGGTCCTCTGAAAAATTTAAGGACTCATACGTAATTTTTACAAAATAGAGGGCCTTTTCATGAAATGTATTGACGTGGCAGGGACCTTTTTATAAAAATCGAGGACGTATACGTTATAAAATCCAGGGGCTTTTTTGTAAACTTGATAATGTGGACGGGGGAAGCCCGCTCCTAATATACAGAGTATTTGCCACACTTAGTTGTGCTAGTTTGAACTTCGCTAGGGCACAGGGAAGTCTATGGTAGCATCGCTTTGGGCTCTAGGGCTTCCAATGAGGCTATCCACGATGGGGTGTTTTGACTGGACGTAGGATCTCGTGTCGATGAGATAGGTGCTTGGACAAGCTAAGGTGGAGCTATGGTAGAGTTTGTGGGGGTTCAAGGGAGCTAAGAAAGGAAGGAATTAGAGTATGGCGTAGGCTTTTAGCGGAAATTGAGAGATTGGCTTACCGATGGTTGAAAAGGGGTAGCGGCGAAATTGGCCGACGTTTGGGGAGGAGAAGTTTGGGGGAAGCTATTAGACACCAATGCAATTCACAAAGGGGGTTCGCGAGCTTCATAGCCGGTCAAGACGGTTTGGCACAGCAGGGAGCTCCATTCAAACCACGACATATGGCCAGGAATGAAGGCGTAGGAGGTTTCGGCTGGATTTGGCGGCGGTGGTAGAGGGGTCGGCAAGCTGCGGTGGCTCTTCGGCCCTATAGCTCCTAGGACGGCGTGTTGTGTCGATTAAAGTTGCGGCGCGGGGAGGTCGGCTAAGAGAGGGGAAGGACGTCTTTGTCTTGTCCAGCACATATTCAAGGTTCATGTTGGACAGTGTCAGAGCTCGACATTTGGTGGTACAGTGGGCTGACCGGGTAGTAGCGGCGACCAGGGGAGTTGCGGCGGCGAATGAGGATATGCCGGGTTGAGGGGAGGGGAGACAGGGGTGGTGGCAAAGTGAAGAAAAACGCCAAGGTAGAAAGGGGACTCGGCTCGAAGAGGAAAGCAGGAAATCAAGGAAAAATGCTGAATTGAGAAAGAATCCGAATTCCGCTGAAATTCCAAACTTTCAAAAATTTTGGGGCTGTTTCACATTTAATCGATTCACAACGCTGCACATTTCTCCACTTTCCTGCGCAGGGCATTGCTGAACAATTGCAGTATAAGATCAATGACAAAACGCTCCTGATTCCATACGACCGGTAGAAAAACGATACTAGTTGATACATGACGTAGCAACATGGGTGTATTTGGGTATCTGGTGCCCTGTGGTACAATGAGCAAACACATATCTCTTTTTTCACAAAATAGATCGGAACCGATCGCAGTAAGGTTAATAAATCATTTGGTCTGCTGCTCTATATGAAGAATTATCAGGTCTGTTTGAACCCGTCTCCTGCGGGTAGTGGACCGGTCAAGATTTGGCTTCGAAAAGAATGCAGCAGTCATGCTTGAACTGATGACTTCTGAACTCGGAGGGTAGTGATCATAGTGTGATTGTCCAAACTTCTGACCACCCTCAAGTCCTCAACAAACCAATCTGCTAATCTCCAATATCGACAACACCGTTTACGAAGTACACCGTTTACGAGGCTGAGAGCATTATGGTTGGTCAAATGCTCATTGTGTGTTCTGGCACACAGTCCTGTTTGACCTTGGAGCATCAGGATTATGTAGATCGCAGTCCAGGAACATTGTGAAGGCCCATCTTTCGAAGAATGAGTTTGGGTATGACTGGCGGAACTGCAAGCCCCATGCTCTGGCTGAACTCCTCTGCGAGCTTAACAAGTCTGGACTTGTCTCGGCCAATGGTCTTGTTTGAGTTGTAGTACCCTAACCACGCTTGATAGGCTGATTCCTTGCTCTTCATCTCTACTTTTCTGACTGCATCTTCGACCTATCAAGTCAAGCAGAAATAAGAAAACATCAAGTAAGCCATGTATACAGGCCAAAATTGACTTCAGATTTCTTGAGCAACCAAGAATAGACTTTCGTTGCTAAATTTGTACAAGGCTAACCAAATTACAAATTGAACTAGATGACAAGTTCTAAGATTATATGCCGCTTACTTTTGTCTGAATGCTTGAATCAACTGAAGGCATCGCAGCCTCTGATATTGACAAATCCTTAACACTACTAAGAAAATGTTTTTCCCAGGGAGCCAACAGTAAGAGGCCTTGCCCTTCCTTGCCTTTCCGTCCGGTCCTACCAAGTCTATGTATATACTGTTCCCTATCAGCAGGAATCCCAACCTGCAAGTGCAAATAATTTTCGTGAGATGTACACAACTTTTTGGTAAAATATATAACAATAGAACCCACCTGTATGACAAGGGTGACATCAGGATAATCAACACCGCGGGCAGATACATCAGAACTAACTAATATCAGACCCTTTGACTTCCTGAATTCATCTGAGACCTTAGTTCTTGCAGATTGTGATTTTCTGGAATGGATCTCTCTTATATTCAGTTTCAGCTGGGAGAGAACTTCAGCAACAAGCTTGGTGACCATTGCTGTAGTACAGAATATAATCACCTGCAAAATTATATGGGCAATGAGTTAATAACACATCAGAAATCGTTGAGATATAAGCTTGCAAGTACTTGGTGAGATAACTTACTTTGTAGTCTGCATCTTCTGAGACATGCTTCTTCAATACATCGTATAATATAGAGAAGTGTAGGTCTAGCGGCACAACCATGTACATCTGGCTAACCTGATGCAGCAGCAATAGTGTAAGTCACTTGCTGTAAATTTCTACCATTACAGCTCAGGAAAAATGACCGGTCTAAACCTGTGAATGTGTCTCCTCATCACCCTCTTTAACAGTGTTAATGAACTTATAATCCTTCTTCATTGCTACATGAGAAATTTGACAGACCTAGCAATAAACATACAAGAAATCAGATTTTTATTACTTAAGAGTTATAAATAGTGCATAATGACAAAAGAGATACCTCTTCTGGAACAGTAGCAGAAAATAGCAGTGTCTGTCGTTCTCTAGGAATGGAAGCAATTATTTTCTCGATGTCTCTCCTGAATCCCATATCCAGTAGGCGGTCAGCTTCATCAAGAACAAGAACCTTCACACCTTTAAACCGGGTAGAAAAACCGGGTGTGTTCTCAAGATGATCCTTTAGCCTTCCAGGTGTAGCAACAAGAATCTGTTTGACCAATACTTGTATTAGTGCATAAATCGCACCTAGATATGAACACACTGTAGTTGATGGGTACAACCTGACATGGGTTAGCTTGCATGCTTCTTTGCTCCTGAGTTAATCGTGTGCCACCGATTACAACCTGAACACCCATTGAGCGATGATACTTGAGAAGCTTCCTGGCCTCAACAGCCACTTGGTTCGCAAGCTCTCTTGTAGGGCACATCACTACCAAATTAATAGATGGTCGCAACTGATTCCGCTGAGAACGGGGTAATGCAGAGAGAACCTCAATGGCTGGTAGCTAAAAAAATGAAACTCAGTCAGATTGCTTAATAGCATCACTGCAATAGTTCAGTAGCTGCTAAAACCATCAATATGACTATTTGGGCTGAAAGACAAGTACCAAAAAGGCAACAGTTTTTCCGGTTCCTGTCTTCGCTTTTGCAAGAACATCATTGCCTACAGTGGAACAAAATATTGAAATATCAGTTTCAGGGTTCCCACCCAAGAGATTGGTATCACACTGTGGAGCAATAATATTTACAACTTTGCAGACCTTGAAGGATTACTGGCAGAGTTGCCTCCTGCACCTCGGTCATCCTTTCATATCCAGCATCCTTAACGCCTTTCAATGACAACGGAGAAATAGCACATTGATCAAACCTGCAATACGCATGAAATTACTAAACCACAAAATCAGTTAATGTATAAAAGCTATGACAGTTCCCAATAATTTGATGAACACTATATAGTAGTAAGCCAGTAGCATCACACACTGCAACAATTAATCCCCAACTCCAAATGGTACCCTTAGCATGTAATTATGTAAAGAGGATGCGTCCGTGACTCCTGCCTTATCCTGAAGCTGGAGCAGAAATGGTGGTAGCAAGAGGAGTGAGAAAGCCACTTTGAAAAACCGGGTGTTCATATTGGCCCTTCAGCTCAACTAGTAGAACCACACCCAAACAGTAACAAAAGTTGAACTCTCCATTTCTACAATTTTGAAAAGATAGTACGCATTCCTAATTTTCGGCGCGCGCCATTACCGTGTCTCACTGAGGTACGAGCCATCGACCCCTCCCGCCTCGTCACCGCTCTTCTCCAATTCCAGAGCATCCCCTTCCACGTCCTCCTCGTCGACACCCCTTCCCCTTTTCGTGACCACCCTAGCGAAAGCGTGGCCCTCTTCCGCACCCCTCCGCCGCCTCTTCGGGTCGGCCGCATCGCTGGCTCTGCCCGACCTGATCCGGCTGACGACGTCAGCGATGTCGACCTTGGCGACGGCCAGGGGAGAAGCGGCGCGGCCGCGGCGGGTGGGGACCCGGAGGCGGGGGCGACAGGGGAAGGCCCGTGCGAGGATGGGGAGGCCACCGTGGGTGCGGAGGAGGAGGTCGCCAGCGCCGGCCATCTGCAGCGAGTGGGGCTGGGCTGGGGCAAGGGTTTTGGGAGGAGGGGGTTCTGGATTTGCGGCTTGGCGCGCGGCAACGAGAGGATAAGTATTCGGATAATCGACTATTTGCCGTGAAGTCGAAGAGCTGTCGCTAAAATGCGCTCAACTAACGGAGCTTTTTCTCCGAACTTCATGTGTCATTTTTAGTTTGCCTTTTTTTAAATTTTGATCCTTTTTTATAGAAAATAACTGGATTGTCCTTTACCATCGCTATGTGCCGTGACGCCCAACCCAACCGAGCCATTCTTCACCTCCAACCCTCCTTTGCTTAACCCCGTGCACGATTCCCTCAGCGTCGACCTTATCTGTCGCTTCAACGCGCTTAGATCCCAGCTGTCAGTCCTGAAGCTGTCCGCTACCATTGTAGCCGATAGAGATGGCAACCTGGGCCGTGCCCACACAGGCCGAGCCGCGGCACGTTACTGTAGGCTCGACCTGGGCACGACACGGCAACAGGCATAAGCCGGCCGTGCCGGCACAGCACGGCCTGGCCCGGGGAATATAGTTGTTTTTGATCTTTTTTCGACTGTTGGGGTGTACAAAAATCCAAAAAAATAGTAAATAATTCAAAAAAATATGAAATTTTTTCTATAAATAGAGAGTCATCCGGCCTCCATTTCCCATACCACAAACCTCACTCTCATCTCTCTATTTAGCTGTGAAAAATTCAGAAGTGCTTGTGGAAATTTTACAAAATTTGTGAGAAATTTATGAAAAATTCTGAAAATTCAAAAAACTTCAAGAAATTTTCAGAGAGCTGTAGAAAATGTAATAGTGTTGTCTTATTTCCATTTTTTATATTGTTTTTTGATTGAACAGTATGTTAATTATTTTATTTCTATTTCAATTTGCAGTTAATTCAATGGAGAACTATTATTTTCTACTCTCCGAATTCGGCCTCACGACGGAGGATATGCAATCCTTTCAAGAAAGATATCTATCTGCGGAAGGTCCACCTCCAGAACAAAATATGGATGCAGAAGAAGTGGTTGGTCCGGCGGTACAGGGTCCAATCGATCCATCTTCTACTGGCTCAACGAGTGCATCGACAAGCCACAGCACGGGTTCAAAAAGATCAAGAGCTACTACGTCAGAAGTCAGGAATGATTTCGACAGGAAGTTTATGACCGACGAAGAAGAAAATTCGGTGAGATATGCTGTTTGTAAAATTTGTGGTAATAAATTATCTGCAAAATCTACAGATAGGACGGGTCATATGCAACGACACGCTGCAAGCTGCAAAAGAAGGCAAGGAATACAACTGCGCCAAACATAACTACAATATAACTCCGATGGCTCGGTACGTAATTGGGAGTACAACCCAGATGTAGCCCATGAATCCCTTTGTAGATTGATTGTTTCTCAAGATTTACCTTTAAATTTTGGTGAGTCTCCTGCTTTTCAGAAATATATTAGAACTGCTCATAACCCTCGATTTAGTGTTGTATCTAGGCAAACCACAACTAGAGATTTAATTAAATATTATAATAACTATCGTGAAAAAATGAAAGTAATGTTTAATACTTATATATTTTCTATTATTTTGACATCAAACATATGGAGTGGCAGAGTTAGGGAGGATTATATTAGTGTTGTTGCTCATTATGTTAATGATGATTGGATAATGGAAAAAAGAATTATAGGATTTAAATTAATTAATGCTTCACATACTGCTGAAAATATTGCAGAATGCATTATTAAAGTTGTAGAAGATTTTGGCTTCACAGATAAGATTTTTTCTATAACTTTAGATAATGCAGTTGCAAACACTAAGGCTATGAAAATTCTTACTCCTTTGTTTAATACTTATGCACAATCTTTCTTACTGCATCAATGTTGTGCTTGTTATCTTATTAATCTTATTGTTAAGTGTGGTTTAAAAAGATTAAATGCTTGTATTGATTCTTTTAGAGATGCAAATTCATTTATTAATTGTTCTAACCACATAATAGCTGCAAATAAGAGTTTTTGCGTAGCAATGAATGTCCGCCCTAGAAAATTTGGCTTAGACATGCCTGTTAGATGGAACTCCACTTACCTTATGCTTAAACATATATTACCATATAAGAGTACATTATCTATTTTTCTTCATACCCAAATTCATCAATCTCATAGCTCCTCCAATAGTACCCAAATTAGAGACCCCGAACTTACTGAGGACGATTGGATTATTGGTGAAAAAATATTTTCTTTTTTAGAACTTTTTCATAAGGCTACACTTTGTCTTTCTGGAGTATACTACCCAATATCTCCTCTAATTGTTCATAATTTTCTTGAAATTGCCACTCACCTAAAAGCTTTTGAAAATGATCATATACTTCGAGAAGCCGTAGTTGCCATGAAAACTAAGTTTTTAAAATATTGGAGGGAAATTCCTATTTTATATTCATTTGCCTTTATTTTGGATTCTAGGGCTTAACTCCAAGGATTTTCAAATGTACTACAATTTTTAAGTGATTCTACTGGTTTAGATTACTATACATACTATGGAGTAGTTAACGATGAATTACAAGAGGTATACAATAAATACGAAAATAAATTTGGGTCTGTGCGTTTGGAAAGACCCCAAGTAATCCCTTGCACCTCTGCGGGGATTATGCAATGGAGCAAGATATTTTATCTTTCTTCTCGTAGTTCTTATGCAGGTACACATCAGTCTAGAGGAGCAAGGTGACAAAGCATCGGAGATTTATCAAGCTATTTCAACAATGACAGCGTCAGCTTTGAGCAATAGTTGAACATCCTCTCCTGGTGGCAAAACCTAAAAGTAACATATCCAATGCTATCCATATTAGCGTGGGATGTGTTGACTGTTCTGGTCTCTACGGTCTCCTCGGAATCAGCCTTCAGTCTATCTAAAAGAATAATCGAGTAATGACGAACAAGTCTCTTCAACGAGATGGTCGAAATCCTTCTGATCGTTAAGGACTAGGAACAAGCTGAAGCAAGACTCCAACATACTGTCCAAAATACAGACTTACAAAAATCTTTCGATAATTTGTATTTAGATATCAATGAATTAGATTTTCAATATTTTTCTTCAGATATACTCACTAGTTAGCTTTATAAGTTGTACTCTTTTTTCTTTATCAAGATTTTCTCAAATTAAGTTTCTACTTGGTAAAGTTTTTAACAAGACAACCGTATACTATCATTTAATAAGTTAATAAACCTCATTATATCATTGGTAAAGTTTCTCAAATTATTTTTTGTATTTTTTACAATTTTCTACAATTTTTCCTCTATTTTCTATATTTTTCAAGTTTTTTTGAAATTTCTCAAGCTAAACGGGTCGTGCCATACCGGCACGGTCCGTTTACCCTTAACCGTGCCCAGGCCGGCACAACACTACCCGTTTATTAGCTAGGCCTAAACGGGCCGTGCCTAAACGGTGTCGCGCGTGCAGGCCCGTCTTGCGTCTGCGCCGCAAGACGCCCAATGGACAAAGACTAGTAGCCGACAGAATGGAGGGCTTGGACGCACCGTTCGTGACGCTGAAGGGGCAGTGGGGCCAAAGAAGGAGACGAGGATAAAGCTGGAGAAACCTCGACGCCAACCAGGCCCAACTCCAACTTCTCAAGCGGCGCCTGCTCCATCAATAGCGACCTCTGCCACCTCCGCCACCTTCACGGCCGTTGTTGAGGCCTCTCTATCTGTGGCCGCTGTCTAGATTTCATAGATCTTCATAAAGATTGTTTGAAGGAAGATTTTGCCCTTTCACGCATCGATAAGCTTGTTGACTCTATGTCAGACCCCGGAGCAACGACTCTAAGATCCTCTGTGTAAATCGTACTAGTCTAAAATCAAGCTAGTGCATACAGAGGATAACAAAGATTAATATCAAACACAAATGACAAACTTTATTAAATAAAAGGGTACAGTCTTATGGCCAATGTTTACAATTATGCTCATTGGCAACAATAGTAAAAGAAATAACTGCGGAAGCAAAATAAAGCGAAACCCAAGCCTACCCACAGGCAAAAAACCCTAAGACGCGGCCTATTTGTCCTGGTCCTCACCGTAGTCGAAGTCCTCATCCTCTGAGATGATAAAGCAAGAGTGGGTACAAACTTGTACTCCGCAAGTCACACAGAAAAATACATTATAATGATAAAGGCAGTAAAGGAAAGCATACGGGGTTAATTTGTGCGTAAAACAGTATTTAAGGAAATACAGTAAATAGTTTAAAATTGCTGAATTTAATACTTAAAGTAAAAGACTGTAATTCAAAATAATAACATTAGTGCAGGCACCGACCTAACACTAACCTAACCACGGACATCCCACCTGGACCATCTTTCTTCAAAAAGATACTACTTTTCCAGCTAAAACCATTTTATAAAAAAAAGTCTAATATATGAAAAACCTTACTCAGCATGCCCTTGACCGCGAACACAACCATCTCAGATAGTTCATACACTATGCAAAGGTTGTACAACTTTATCCACAAAACATGATCATTCCATATTACTACTGGATAAGCACACTTCCTTTGGTATGCGGCGAGGAGATCATGACAAGACCTTTACAAAGCAACGTCTTCAACCTGGTCATGCCTCCACTAAGGTTTCACCCCAATAAGGAATCCACCATATCGGAGCCCCTCTTGTGCTATGTGAGACTTCTCATGGCTTATGTCACGCTCACATTCAGCCTATAGCAGGACTCAGGTTGGGACCCGCTAGTTAGTCAGCCAGAATTGTCCCATACTAGTCTTGTGGTAGTACGATTAGACTTTGTAGCAGTAGCTCATAGACTCATAGACCGGTCTTTAATTTGATTTAGGTTCAAATCACATACTCCTTATGCCTAACAATCAACATTGTGTCACAGAATAATATTGCATGCCAACACCCACCACCTATCCATTAGCCTAAGTCTAAACTAAGTTTTATATTTTATTCTGAAACATTCCATAGACCTTCTTGACTCACCGAAGTCAAGAATACATTTTAAAAATTTATCATTTTATATGAAAAAATTATTCCAACCTAAAGTTATATCTATACAGGTCTAAGTATTTGCTACAAAAATTCTCTAGTCATATTAGTGTACTAACTAGAGTTTTAATCTAAGATGACAAGGTACAAGAATTTACAAAGTCAAAGGAATCATAACAAATGGGTAATAACTAAAATAAAAGTTAATTTAAAATATAGGGATTAGAAATTAAGCATGCAATATAATTTAAAAACAACATAATTTTATTTGTAAACTAGGATCAACATGATCAAGAGTGTGTGACTTGCCTTCCTCTTCAGTTGGGTGCGAATCATCGAAGTAAAATTCTTTGAAATCATCGCAGTCTCGTTAAAATAACTTCTTAAATACAAATAAACTCCAAAATTTTAAAAAAATTATATATTTAGATAGATCTTGATTTTAGATGAATTTAAAATTTTGAATGAGCTTAATCGGAGTTAGGATGGGGAGATCGAGCCTCTAGAAGTTTAAATTCCAATTAAAAAGAAAAATTAAAATTTTTGGAATTATTTTTCTACTAAAAAAGATATTTATGATGTCAGCAAGAATTTTGGGAATTATTTTTCTAAAGGAAAATCAGAATTTTAATGTCATGCTGACGTCAGCCCTGGGTTGACCGAGATTGACTAGTGGGCCCGGCTTACCGTGGACCAGGTCCATGGGCCAAAGGGGGCTGAGGTGGTGAGTAGGGTGACACGGCGCCTATGTGGCAGCTGACTCGACCGGTTTGCTGATGTGGCGTGCTAGGTGGCGACATGTGGCGATGACATGGCACGGAAGGGCTTGGGTGTGGACGTGGCATCCACATGGGTCGAGTGTGCTGAGATGGCATCACACATGGCAGCCACGTGGTCGTGCGGTCTGACTGGGCAGGAGTGCGGCGTGGCACTTGCGCAGGCAGGATTCGCCAAGGTGGTGTGCCATCGGGCGCCATCTGGTGGGCGTGTCGATCGTGCCATCTAAGGTGGTACGCTGGCGGTGAGCGGCGCTTGGGAACCACGTGTTCACTAGTGATGTGGTCCACGACGGCAGCCGGCGAGTGGTGCAAACGAGGGAAGCACGGGGGTTCTGATGGTGCAGGATAACATTACCGAAAATGGCCGAAAGGTCGGCGGTGGCGAGGAGAGGCGGTGGCATTGCTCGAGCTCTAGCAGCGATGGGGTTCTAGCGATGCTCTCGGTCGGTGGCGCAGTCACCGAGCTTCCCCGAGGCGCGGGGCAGCTGATGGGGCGGTGGCGTGGCACGGGGATGCTCCGATTGGCGGTGATTGCTCGCTAGAGTGTGGCAGCAGCTTGGAGAGAGGGAGCTATGTTGAGAGGGTCTCAGGCATGGGGAGAGCAAATGGAGCATAGTGGAAGGTGGGGTGATGTGTTGCAGTGCTCGGGGAAGGTTTATATAGGGTCGAGGAGGGGACACGGGGGAGGAATTGCTCGTCGGAGATCGCGGTGGCGAAAATACGATCAGAGAGGAGAAAGGAAAGGAGGGGTAGAAAAGGAAAGGCGTCGCGTGACCTCGGGGATCCGTTTCCATGTCGCACAGGATTTCCATTTCTGCAGAAATCTCAGAGAGAAGAAGCTGGATTTGGCGGGGAGGGCTGCATTGCTGGAAAAGGAAAGAGGGGAGAAGAAGGAAGGTGGTGCGCGCGGGGAAGACAATCCCGACAGGTGGGGCCCACGTGTCGATGAGAGGAAGAGAAGGAAAGGGACAGGCGACTGGATCATCGCCGCATGGCACAAGGGAAGATTGGAGCTGTAGGCCGAGGGGCGAAGCGGTAAGTGGTAGTGAGTGACTGAGATCAGCTTGGGCGAGTCGTGGTCGGTATCTGGCCATCCACGCGTCGCCTAGGGAGGGAGGCGAGAAGGTTTAGATTTTTATTTTTCGTTTTTGATTTTCAGAAAAGCATAGAAATTCAAACAAATGCTAGAAAATAGCAGGAAAATCCAAATAAGTCCTAGAAAATTCCTATAAATTCAGAAGAAGAAAAAAACAAAGAACCTAAATAAAATAATTTTAACTTGTTTTTACCACAATTACACAATTGATTTTAATAACTCACTCTCGTGGCTTGATTTTAACTTTTAGAAAAAGGAATTTTTAAATCCTAAAAAATCCAATTAAATAAAGGGCAAAATTTTGGGATGTCGCACTCTACTTATAGTGGCGAGTTATTAAGCATCTTATATGCATATTCTGGGTACCATCAAATTAGTATGAGTAAAGAAGTTGAAGAGAAAACTTCCTTCATCACTCCATATCAAACTTTTTCCTATGTGAAAATGTCGTTTGG
The DNA here is from genome assembly GCA_036346265.1 of Melocanna baccifera. Lineage (NCBI taxonomy): Eukaryota > Viridiplantae > Streptophyta > Magnoliopsida > Poales > Poaceae > Melocanna > Melocanna baccifera. Next base: position 28,032,216 of record CM070677.1, on the reverse strand, counting down.
TCTCAAAAATGCTAGTGCCACTTTTCAAAACTTAATGCAAAAAATATGTAGTCCATAGATCGGTAGGAACTTAGAAGCCTATGTTGATGACTTGGTTGTAAAAAACGTCAATATTGGAGATCATATCTCTTATTTGCAAGGAACTTTTTCTAACTTAAGAAGACATAACCTCAAGTTAAATCTAGAGAAGTTTGTATTCAACGTTTTCTCTAGAAAGCTTCTTGATTTCTTAGTTTCAGCTAGAGGAATTGAAACTAACCCAGAGAAGATAGCGGGTATCAAAAACATATGCGTCCTCCGACCACAAAGGAAGAAGTGTAAAAATTGACCTGTTGGGTGGCAATGCTAAGTCATTTCATAGCAAGGTTAGGAAAAAAGGATTGCATTTCATTAAACTTCTTAGGAAACATGGAAGTTTCAAGTGGACTAAAGAAGCCAATCATGCCTTTGAAAAAGTGTAGAAATATTTGAAAAGTGCCCTAATTCCAATTTCTCCGAAGCTGAGAGAATATTTGCTCTTGTATTTGACTGCGACACCACAAGCAGTCAATGCAATACTAGTCGAGAAAGGTAAGGCATTATTTTCAGTCCCACAAAATTGTGGTCTTGTCTAGGTATTCTCTAGGTCAAGCTCTCCAAAATAGAGAATCATCAGGATGAATAGCAAAATAGGCGATCAAACTTAGGGAGCTTAATCTCTATTTCAATTCACAAACAACCATTAAGTTCCAAGCTTTAGTAAAACTCATCGCCGAGTGGACAAACCTGAACCTATCCAAGGATTTGAGTATAAAAACCACGACCAGTGGACTACGTATTTTGATGGGTCATTGATGATAAAGGGCTCAGGGGCTAGGGTAGTCCTAGTTTCTCCTACTAGAGAAAACATAGAACATGCCATCCATTTAAATTTTCTCGCTACAAATAATGTGACAGAGTACGAAGGGTTACTGGTAGATCTCTGAGCAGCCAAAGCGCCCAAGAATCATAGATTGCTAGTGAAAAGTGATTCTCAACTAGTAGCGAATCAAATAGGAAAAGAGTATAAATGCTCAAGTACCATGATATCATCATATCTTGCAGAAGTACGAACACTAGAAAAGCATTTTTTTTCAGTTTCGAAGTCCAACACATTGCTAGAAAGGAAAACTTTCTGACATATTAGTTGGCATGGATGGCTTCCTCAAGATCATCCGTCCTGCTCAGAGTATTTCTCGAGCAACTTGACAAACCCTCAGTAGTCGACCATTCCAAGGATATGAAGAGAGCGGGGCTATAAATCACCATGTCATTGGTGTTAGAAACTTAAAATATGAAAAACTCAGTGATGACTGATGCAATGGACAAATAAATAAGAAGGAAAAATGGTTAAGAGGAAAAAAATTGGAAACGAAATACAATTTGCATTATTTATTGTCGTAAGATACACTTGAACACTTCACAAATTTGACATTTAATTACTCAAAACAGTCAGTTCAAAGTAGATTGGCAAAACCAAACTAAGTCTCTAGACTTCATTTGTAGAACTGAAAGTGCAGATACTTACTAAAACATCCATTACAAGAAATATGGTCTGAAACTTGAAGCTGCAAGAATACCTAAAAGGGAAAATGTAAAAAAGAATGACCATGTCACCAAAATCTCCAAGGATCCTTGTAAGGAGGAACATAATTTTCTGTAGGGGGAAGAAGGTGAAAGGATGCCACAGTCTTTTGTAGAAAAGGTCCCATCTGCTTTGATAAAAAAGAATCATTGGTCAGAAGCTGGAAAATGCAAAAGATACTGTTTAGAAAAAATACATGTTCCTCCTGTAATTACAATGATGGAAGTGAAATCAAACACCGAAGCATAACGGTTTTTCTTTTGATAACTAAAACTAATTATCAGTATTAGTATGCAACAATTGGACAGCAGAACTTACAGATTCCCACTGCTTGCTGAGAGTGGAAGCATTCAATGTGTACAGATAACCTAGTCAAAAAAGAGGAGTGAACAAAGTTATCCTGTAAATCTAAGGGAGTGAATGACCAAAATTACAAAGATGAAGTAAAAAAAAAACTACAAAGATGAAGTAATACCATCTCGTTCGGCAGTGCATGCTACATTGTGTCGAAACAAATTTGGTTCTGGTGCCTGAAGAAACAAAGATAATCATTAAGAACATTAAGTTTCCTTACAGTCTAACACAACCTCACCATCAACTGGTTAATACAATGCATAAGAAAGTGTTAATGCAAACAATTGTCTCTTTATCTTTGTGCATATAACTATGTTTATTGTCAAATGCATATGTGGCAGAAAACTTACAGATTTTGTTGGTGATTTCCGAACTATATACTCATAATACCAGTATGGTTCTCCATCAACCTACAAATAAATTTTGATATGTGCCAATGCATGTCAACTCCAGAAAACAAATTATTTTTTTAGAGGATGGCTACAATCAAGGTTCCAAATACCGGAACCGGAAGAAATCCCGGACGGCGGTCGGTAACGGTAACCGGGCGGTTACCGAAAAAACTAGTCAAAATTTGAAAATCAAAATTTGAATTTTGAGATGTTTTGAAACCGGAAAAAACCGGCCAAAATTCAAAAATTGATACCGGCCGGTTTTTTGGCTTACCGGTCTCCACCGGTAAAAACGGTAACCGGCGGTTACCGGCCGGTAACCGCCGGGATTTTGAACCCTGGCTACAATCAGCATGAGGTGAGGTGGCTGGCAAAAGTGATCAGAGCTTACATCTGTCAAGTGTGCATCAAGGACAGAACTCTCTGTCATTCGCTGACCTGTCGTTACCTTCTGCAAAGGGATGTAGTTTGTTGTAGAATAAATATTTCACCAACTGTGGATGTTCAAAAGGTAGCATTCAAATAACCTAGCAACTTCATCAACATGTCAGAATTGCTCATAAAATGGCATGTGTTTCTTAGGATATACAAGGAGATAAATAAGGAGTATATGAATTGTAAATCTGCTTTTAGTTGAACTTTGCATTTTAGATATACCAATATGTAAAATCACAATAAACATTCAAGCAGAACCTTTTTCTTCTGAAATTAATATGGACTGTGACTGCTCCAAACAAAGACATTGATATCATTTTTCATTTACATAAACACAAGAAATAAGTACCAAGGAAGATTTTTCAGACAAAATGCAATCAGCAACATCTTTGGCATCCCATGTGTTCTTGTCTTTTGAAGGTAGAAAGCGTGAATTTGGCGGCCCAATCTGCACCAGACAAATGATTAGCATTGTTGTGCTGTATTCTTGCTCAATTTATTTTACTTTGAGAGCTCAACTGACATGGTTCTCATCTACAGTATCTAGGTACATGACAATTTGCACCAAGCCACCAATAATAACATATTAAAACCAAATTAGCAGAATTCAATTGTATTAGTACAACCCAGCACATAGCAAAATTGTGCATTTCCTAGTTCCAGGTAGTATTTGAGGAGTTACCGAGACTGAGATGACAACATTGTGTATCATGTCAACTCGCTCCGATACAATGCGTTGCCGTGCATCAGCTGCATAGAGTTCCAGTCAGTTTTGCTTTCCTTTCGAACCATACGAGAATACTCTGAAAAGTGGAAGCTCTTATGCTGAACAAAGTAATTAAGAACATTGCTCATCATTGCTACACTGGAGGCTACTCACGAGACAGTGGTGCTGCAGAGGAATATCGCTCCGGTTTTCTGGACTCTACCCTGAAAATCAGAAAATGACAGTTAGTTCTGTCCTGAAGCTCATGGAGAAGAAAACAGGTAAACAAAATATGTCTCACGTGAAGAACTAAAGACTAAAAAATTACAGACAGGGAACTGAAATACCATTTGAACGAAAATTTCTTTCCTGGCAGTTCAACTGGGTAAAGAAAGGAATATGCATTGATCTCATCAACTTGCATAGCCATCTTCACATCTTCATCCAGCTCGGTAACAGCATACGATTCTACAGAATCATCATGATCAAACCACTTACAAAATGAAATGGAAAAATAAAAGATAACATTGCATCACCTTCCATGGTATACCAAGTCTATCAAGGATAAGCTCATTCAATTAACCCTAGACTTAGCAATTACATGTCTTAAAATAAGCACGCCTTTAGCAATTCAATTCTGAAGCCCAGATTAAACGTGCTCGCAATTTCATCCACAATAGACAAGTAAAACCGAGGAGAAAGAAACATGAATAGCTATGAATCGAGACAGTTCGTTGATTCCTTCACCTGAAATCGGGAGGATAATTGCAAAAGAAGACACAAGGCCGGACAGCACAAGGCGCCTCCTTTCCAACCCGCGGTTTCTTGAGGTGGGCGTGCAAGAACACGAAACAAGCACACGGGCTCTCCTCGATGATGGAACACACGCTCCTGTACCAACCGTTCCCTTGCTCCTGCACAGTTTCCAAGAACCAAGAATCAGCACGCTGTCATGTACGCATAGGCTAAATTAGTCATGGATTGGGTCTCTGCGTGGATAGGAAGATGAGTACCTGAGGTGGAGTGAGTAGGAGGAGGAAGCGGAGCTGGGGAGGGAGGAGGTAGGGGAGAGAAGAGCCACCGCCATGGCGCTCTGTTACCGGTGACCGGCCTCACTCCCCGCTTCCTACTTGCAGGCAGCGGCTGGAGGCTGGAGCAGGATTCTATCCAAACCGTTTGTTGGAGAAGAACAAAAGATCTTTGTAGTTTCCGTGTACATGGGCCTTTTGACATATAGCCACCAAATTCTAATGAAATTGAAACAGATATTCTTTTAGGATCTCTCCTCGACTCCTAGTAGAATTGGTGAAAGAGCGGGTTAAAATACGTATACAGCTTAAGTAAAAGCACACAAGATGACCCTCTGTTCTTTTTTATTAGATTTTTTTACTTTCTATAGTTTTCGATATACGATTTTGATATACTAATAAAATTATAATATTATAAAATATTTTAACGATAAACCTAATTGTACTGTTTTTATAGCGATCTAGATAATTTTAAAAATATTGATATTTATAAAGCTTGATGCTACATAATAAAGGGCGTTAAATGAAAAAAACAGATGATGTAACTTACCTAGCGACCACGCTCCGGATTGTAAAGTACCAGCTGCGGACTAGGGTTGAAAACAGATGCAATACAAATAAAAACAATTATAGCATATTGGTATTTATATATTTAATAGTAGGTTTTATTGGAGTTTTTCTTTTCGGTTTCTAAAAAATGATTTTTGGCTTTTCTACGGGTAATTAGCTCTTAAATGAAGTATATTTTCAATGTGTCTACAAATTAATTATAATATATACTTTAGCGACTTCATTTATATTGGTTAAAATTATACTTAATTTTTTATTACTTTATACTTTTTTATAAATAGTCTAAAAATTATAAGATATAGACATAAATAGAAACAAAAAAAAAAGAACAGGTCCATTTCTTGCCGGTGGGATTTCATTTCAGCCCATGTATCATCTAAGGCCACGGATTCAAATCATTAGGCCCGACGCCAGCCTGTGCCGTGCCTGACAGGCCCGGCCCACCTCTATATTAGGGAGCACCTCGGCGGCCGCATCGCCGAGCCCTACTGCGCCCCTGCCACCGCCCGCCGCTCCATCACCGCGCGCTCGCGCCGCCCGCCGCCGCCGCAAAGCTAGAGCTACTAGAGGCTCCGTTCGGTTCAGAAGACCGTGGAAGCCATGGGGGAGCCGAGCAAGGAGCTCCTGGACCTCCCCTCCGAGCCCAAGCCGCCCTCCTTCATCGGTGCTGCTCTTACACCCCCACCTCCTCCCCCCTCTCGCCTTTCTTTGCCTTCGAATCTCTCCCTCGTGATTGCTTTCCTCTGTAATGTTTGGGTCTGTGCGATTTGCAGAGTTGCTTCTTGCGGGCAGAGATCAGCAGAAGGACAAGGAGGGCAAGCGCAAGGCGGGGCCTCCCGCCGACCCACCCCCCAAGAGCCAAGGTATTCATTTATTCACTCTTGTTGCCATTCCGTATAGCTCAGGAAATTAGGAGAATCTGTACGATTGCGCAATGTTGCTTTCTGGATTGGAATCTGCCGTTTAACCCAAGCTCACCAAATATCATATGAACTTCATAGTAGGTCGTGTGCAAAACTAATCTTTTGTATCTAGCTTGGTTATCAGTTTCATTCCTTTGCTTTTTGTCATACTGCAGCTGCCTTGGCTGTGGTTCTCTCGCTTAGGTCCCAGTGGCTGTGCTTGGTGCACTTTGACAGGGAGAGAGAGGGAAAACAATAAACCCGTAACAGCAGTAGCTAAGAAACACTAAAATAGAACTATGTAAATTCCGTTATCTTGGTAATGGAATCCGAGTTTCTCATGTGCAAAAGAATTTAATGAGTTGGTTTATGTACTTGCTCGCTTAATTTTTCCGTTGTATTTGGGTGCTGTGATGCCACACAGTTATCGGAAAAGTAAAGGATTTCTTGGGAGAGATTGCAAAGGCGAACGAGAAATTACAGCTCGACGTGCAGGTATACTTCCGATTGATGTTACATTAGGTAAGTGTTTCCGCTGTTAATTGACTCCAATTTATGTACGTGCAGAATAAGCCCCCTGAAGAGTATGATATAGAAGCGCTTACCGGAAACGAAAAGGAATATATTGAGATGGTAAAGCTAGTCTATCTTAGCAACATGGTTGAGACACGGGGTGCAGCTTAATTATACTAACTGATGAGCACAATTCTATTTGCAGGATTTGCTTCTCGGTGTTGCTGATCTTCATTCTGATCAAGCTGTAGAGGTAGCTGAAGCGACAATGAGCGGATTCCCACCTTCAGGAATATCATTTGCTAGCAGCTCATCTGACTCAGAAGATGATAGCGACGAAAGTGATGATGATGGTGGTGATGAACCTAACATGTCTGGCAAAGATAAATGCGAAGATCCAGATGAACCGGAAACTCATCCAGCTAAAGGGAAGAAGCCCAATAAAAGACACAAGATTGTTGTTCTCAACTAGGATCCTTGTCATTCTTGACAAACTAGGGCAGGAGTTGTGCTATTTCGTCAATAAAGTGCAGGAGAATGTAATAATCAGGTGTGCTAGAAGAACAAGAATTCCCTGTGTTTTGTGGTGTATGATGCTGAGGTTTAACTAGGATTGAGGGGCTAAAATGATGTCGTGTAAGGCCCCACACCGGTAGTACAACGCGCAGCAACATTGCCTGTTCTGAAGTGGTGTCAGTGTGTGCTTGCTTGGCTCCTTGCGACTGTTTAAAGATATAGAGAAAGCTGCAATGTTCTTCGCAACCTTGCGACTGTTTAAGGAGCTTCTGTGCTTGATGTTCTCCCGTGTGTGCTGTGTGTGTTTTTTTGAAACCGGTGTGCTTTGATTGTCTTTGTTATGTTTCTGATAGTCTATGTCACAGGTCTAAGGGACGTTCGGAATGATGTTGGTTTATAATTTTTTTTATTGTAATTGGTTTATTTTTTACTGTATTTAAATTGATTTATTTGATATAATTAAATTTAAAAATATTTAAAAATAGAAAAATATGTTAGACCATCGGACAATGTAAAAGAATACGAAAAAAAAGAAAAGATAAAAAAAGTCTAAAAAATCTTTTAAAAATTTAAAAAAGACGAAATTGAAGAAAATAAAAAGCAGAAGCTAGAAACAGAAGCTAGCTTTAAACCAAAATAAATGAGGCCTAATTTATAGATCTTCAAGACAGAATTACAAATTTGTTAGTAAGTTCAACGAGGAAACCTCTGCCATGTCTTAAAATTATTAAGGATGGACACGAACCACGCCCCCAGCTTACCAGCAGGCAGCAGTAGCTCTGTTCAATCCGTACTTGTCTAAGCACCTTACCCCTCGTGCGAATTTTACACTTGGACGATACATAGCAGTTTCATATGCAAAATGGCAGTCCACAGCTGATTCCAGACAGAATCATAGAAATGAAAATAACGCACCGAAACTGCAATAGGCAGATACTAATTATCACCCGAAAAGGACGTCTGTTCTTAACTTTACAAGATTACAGAATGCCTGCATTACATTGTGCAACTCCCAAGTTTGCAGCATGCTTGCATTGCATTCTGCAACTCCACTAATACAACGCTATTACGAAGTTGGATGATAAAACAGATCTCACATGACCGCACATCAACACAGAAGGGAGCTCGTAGATATAAAACAGGTCGCAAAGTTGGGCGAGCCTCTTAGACGAAAACCGACTTGTCCCACAACAAATAGTGACTTGTCCAGGCCAGGAACCTCAGTACTTTGCAGAAGCAGCTACAATATCTGAGTACTGTTCGGGCACAAACGATTTCACTCTCATTGCAGCCTTGCCGTCTTGAGTGGGAGAATATGATTTAACACCGATGACAGTGGCCATTGCTGGAAAAGATTGGAGTTCAAATCAAATGTTACTTTTCTTAACGTTGACATCATATTTTAGTAACTTTACTATCAGTAGGGCGCATGCATCAGAGCACCTAGAATGGCAAAAGTAAAACTCACAACAGAACTTAAACATCATTATATGAGTATTAGGTGCGCAAGTAAAACTCACAACAGAACTTAAGCATCATTATATCAGTGTTAGGTGCGGGCTTAGTGCCCAATTGGGATTCGTTTCTTCTTACCCATCTGACTTCCATATTGTATTCCACTTCCAGAGCAGAAAGTTCTCTTTTTTTGTGTGCTTTCTACAATTTTAGATGTACTAGGCTACTACTACTAGCAGGATGAAAATGGAGCTGCCAGACGGCAATTTCACATAGGCATGAAAGTTAGCTTTGATATGTTTGCCTTTTTCTTATATTGTGGTTTAAGGGTGACGTACAATTGGTAAGCACGAACCAGGTCTTGGTCGCAGAGAGCCAGAGACACTGGTCAGCACAGATGACAGGCTCGAAGGCATGCTAGTGTTGGGGGCAAATTACAAAACTGCCTGAGAACTGGTAAATATAGTTAATAAAACTTTGAGTAGCAGCATTTTCTAGGAGCAGCAGTTAATAGAGAAATGCCCAGACAAACAGCTGATCAGTGTACTTACTGCCATGTATACGCCCATATACAAATCTTTCACCAAGCCAATGCTGCAAAGGCCTTGACCGTATTCTTGTGCTTCGTCGCACACCAGACTGCCACATAAGGCCAGCATCTGATGATAACAGTCCATCAAAATAGAAATGTAGGAAATCAGTTTCCTTCTGATAAACTTGTTTGCATTTCTATAAAAAAAAATCCACTGCATGTTGCACAGTGCAGAAGTAAGACCTGATAGGCTCTTTCTTCTATCCAATTCTTTCTTCTTGTTTCTCCTTTGAACTTCATTTTGCTCCTTACCTTTCTTTGGGGACTGTGAGTTGTTTGTACCAACTGTTTGTTGCTGGAAGTCCAAAGGCAAAGATGAAAATTAATCATCAAAGTATAAGAAACATTGTGCTCAGAAGCTGTAGGCAATGTGCTCTCAAAGGCCCTGCACGAGTCATGTACCTTAACCTACTGAACCAAAAGTGACCACTCGATATGGAGTGCTCAAGTGTGTAGCACCTTTATGGGCGCGAATAACATATGCTTGACATGATAAACAGGAAAATGTTCCTACATTTTGTTTTTCTTGGCCGTCCATACATTATCCATACTACATTGTGCAAAAAGACAGAACGGAATGCTCACTGAATGTAACTTCGATATAAAATCATTTAGGGCAACAATTTCAGTCTAGAAACTAAAACATAAGAATGATCAATGAAAGAAACCTACCTCAACGTTTATATCTTGCATATGAGATTGATTCTCTGAATCAAAATTTGCTGGGGGTATTTCCAACGGATGGTTTGGCTCATCTGTGAAGAAAAATGTACTTCAGAAGTCAGAACTCCACACAGTGTAAGAATCTTAAAGCCAAGAAAAATGTATCCTATGTAATTTAAAGCAGTTAACGTAGATAAAAGTATAATAGAACAACAATATTTACAAAGAAACATCACCAAAAACACGACATAATCAGTTAATAACAAAACAGATTTTAGATCAGCTGGCAGAGATTTATACAATTCTTTCTAGCATAATATGGAATAATAACAAAAAAGATTGAATATATAAATTATTAATGGACTACATGAAAGCATGATTCTGCTTTGTTGGAGGCCTGTGGTCATATCTAACGGTGAAACCAACCCTGGCTAAGAACAATCCTTGTAGCCAAATAGTAACTGAATATAAACATAAAGTAGAATAGGCAAAAGTAAGACCTGCCACCCTTTTTCTTCTCTTCGATGGCTGCTTCTTATTTTTTCCTTTTTGACCTGCCTTTTGCTTATTATCTTTGCTCGGGGAGAGTGCATTGCTTATATCAACTGCCAGTTTCTGGAAGTGAAAAGAAGGCAAGCATAAAAACTTGTTTTAGAACCGACAAACACGAAGCTTTTTTCTATATTTAAGAAAGTTATGCACAGGATGTGAAGGCAACATGCTAAAATCAATGCAATTCTGCTTGTTGCTGGTACAAGTGTATGCAAGAAAAGACAGTGAGTAGCGCATTTGTGCTTAAGTGCACAGCAGCTTTAGTGGCAAACGGACATATCAGTACATGATGACAAAATGGTATGTTATATACTTATATCAGTAGAGTAAAAAGAAGGGAAAGATGCTCATCTAATGTTACTTACTTCCAATAAGATTATTTACAGCAGCAATTTCAAAGGCCATGACTAAAACACAATAGTGTTTAATTAAAGAAACCTACCTCAATGTTTCCATCATGCATATGAGATCGATTTTGTACATCAATATCTTCTGGAGGTATTTCCGATGGATGGATGGACATATCTGTGAAGAAAATATGCTTTAAACCTCAACAAAGAGTAAGAAAGGGAAAACTGCAAAAACACTTCCAGTTGTCACTCTGGATTTGAAAACTCTCATTTATACCCCCATAAATTTCCTAAGTCCGTTTGCAAACTGACCCCCTGATGTTACTTTTTCTGTCAATTATAACATAAAACCCTAAAAAAAGGTGACTTGATAGTGTTTGACATATGCATATCCCGTTGTAATATGTATACCATGCTAGAGGTTGAAGATAGGAGAGATGAAAGCGAAAGCAGATATATTAAAGATAAGTGGAATAAAATAAATTTTATTTAAAATTGTAATCACTAACGTGTGGACTGTTTCCTAACTTTTCAGCCCTGTTCTTTTGGGCTTTTGGCTTCTCCGAAAGTTTAAACAAAGAGGGGCTAAGTGTATTCTCCAAACAGTTTCTCGAGCCCAACACCGTCAACCGCAGCCCAAAAGAACAAGGCCTTCTAATGTTTTTCCTTTAAAATTAGCAAAGAAAGTAATGCTAAGGGGACTTGGGCTGTGGAGGAACTCAGATGGACATGTAGGGGGTTTCTGCAATTTTTCCAGCAAGAAACTACAGGCTATTAGATGCACACATTGTAAATTTGTGCATCTAGTATGTTAGATAAGCATACTGCATACAAACTTTGTACGGAAGTTTTGTATGATTATATTATTTCAAAAATAGAATCATTCTAGGACACTACTATGCCACAACGCAGTAAAATTCATGGTAATAATAATGTCCTACCATCTTGTTTCTTTAAACAGCTCAGCAACCACAAAACACATAGTTGCTTTTCAGAATCTACACTACCATCTTGTTTCTTTAAGCAATAAAAACTTGTGTTAATGTTGTGGAAAAAACACTGCTACAACTACACAAGAAAGACCGCAAATGGACTAGGCAACTAGCAAACAGATTTTGGCCTTTGTCTGTTGTTACAACATTGAGCAGGAAGGATTTGACAGGATGGTGCTGAAAGGAAAAGAGATAGAACAGCAGCACCATCCAAGGTGAAGTAGTGAACTATCTCAACTTCACGAAAAATATTCGAATCAAGTCTAATAAATTATGTGACAAGTTTGTTGTCATGGCTGTGAGGTTTGGAAGGCAATAAAAATACAATCATTCTCTCACTTCTGCTGAATCCTGAGTCTTAGCACTGCTAAGCAAAACGCTGCAACTCTTTTGAAGGCATATGTTCAGCTGAAATTTGTAGGAAAAATGGGTACCTTGAAGAACGTCACCCCCTCCAACCACTTCCTGTCACACAATAGGAACCTAAGTTAAATATATAACACACTGGGATTTATATTTGACAGCAACAGTTTGTGAAGGAACTTGCCTGATGTTCAAAATTGGCATCTTCCTCATGCAATGGAGACACATTTCTACCTGGTGTGCTAGCTAACACTTCCGTCAAGCCACCTTCCAAATGATGAGGAGAAGAAACTTCTGTTTCATGACTACTCTTCTCAATAATTGGGTAATCCATTGACACATCATCTTCCTAAAGTACAAATAAATCATAATATATGCAGTAAAGTCAATGGTTCAGAAGAAGTAAGTTCAGTAATAAATAAGTCAAAAGTTAAGAGCAAGTTCAGTAAAAACTACCTCCAATGAAACATCCTGCCCGCTAGATGCATCTTTTTCTTTGGCAAACCCACTCTCTCTGTACACACCAAGTGGGGAACTTTCTGGTCGTCTTTCATCTGTTGTGACACCATTTGGAATGTTTGGTTCAGGCTCAAGAACATGCTTTGGGGACTTGACGCATGGACTTGCAGTATCCCTTGCAGTGGAGGCCTCACTGGTCATCAAAACCACCGGATCAGAAGAACTGTGCAGCAGAGATTGTTTACCCAACACACTTTCTGGAGATCTGTTAGATTCATCGTCTTTGGAGAGATCTGCATATTTATCCCTCAGAACATCTCCAACAAAAATGTGTTTCTCTAATTGTGAAATTCGAGCAGGGTAGCTCCCTGATACAGGTCTTTCTGGAGTATGACCACCCATGGGGTTTTTCCGTACAATAGTGCTGCTTACAGGCACATCACCAGGAACATTGAAGTCAGGAAGACAAACTTTTCCTATGTTTATTTCTTTAAGCTGCAAGGTCTTCCGAAGTAGATTTTCCTCTTCAGATTCATCCAAGTTTTTGAATGAGGACAGTAAATAATCCAAAGTGACACCTTTATCCTTCTCAACAAATGAATCTGTGCAGAGGAAATTATATTAAGCAAATCTAGGTTGAAATAATGAGTTAATGACAACAGATTTGAAAAGAAGAGATGTTTAACCTTCTATCACTGAGACATCCGGTATAGCATGTTGGCTAGATCTTGAAGGAACAGGCTGTTTGGTTCTTTCAGGAACTGAAGCATGCACATCATCTTGAGTGAACTGAGATTCTCTTATAGTTCCTATTTGGGAAGCAGGTGCTTCAGTGGCATCCAGGATATCAGCGCCTGCGCTAAACTTGTAAGAATGGACTGATTTTCTCCTGTTAATTAACAAAAGCAAAGCATGGATCAATTCTTTTTTCTGATGGATGCTTCTAAGTACATGGCAACAATCAATACCTTTTGTAGAGTGATGATAGAATGGCATAAACTAGCTACATAAAGTTCATCTTCTTACACTTTCACTGTTTGCCTCAATCAATGGCAATCATAAGCAAACACAAATGATAAGGACGTAAATACATCCAAATTAACTAATTGCATAACACAAGAGGCTATAACATACAAATGTCAAATGGCTATGATTTTACGGTCATATTATAAATAACCCCCTTTTCAAAGCTGTGTTATAACTCATCATTCATCACACAAAATATGGAAACAAATAAGCAGCATACCTCAACATTCCAGGCCGCATCTTGGGTGGCTCAATAGCCCGATGAATATCTGCCGTTTCAGTTGGAACCTCACCTCTTAGCCTTTTTATTTCCTTGTCAGCTTCTGCAATGATTAACAGTTGTTAGAGCATTGTTGACAGTTACTGCTTCACTTACTACCACCATTGGAAGGCAGTGATAGGGGTTACTTTCTAGCTGCTCCAAGGTCAAAAAGTATTCCTCCGGATCCTCAATGTTCAGTAACTCAGAGAAGTCAACATTTTGCACCGGGTTGCTGCAAAACAACAGCATCAAAACAAATTATTTAAGCTCTATATATTCACAGCTCAATGCGACAGAATGCAACTGATTAATGAACGTATCCTTCCATAAGCTGCGACTGAAGCTATCTATGAAAGTAACAGTTTTCAACAAGCAAGTGGCTTGCCTCGTGGGGGCCTTGATAGTGAACCGAGCCCGCTTGCGGTCCAGCGCCGGCCTTCTCCCCTGCTGGTTGTTCTTGCCATTCTTAGCGGCAGCAACTTTCATTCCATCATCCTGATAGAGCTTTTGGATATTCCCGCGCTCCTTCATGGCCAATCTAGCCTGTTCCACCAGCTCCTTGGACACTTTCTGCACCGAACATTGTGAGATTAGTTCGAGAACTCCACAGAAATATAAAAACAATTGTAACATAGTTTCCTCTATGGATTATCCCATGCATAACTCAAAACATAAAGAAACTAAAACCAAAAAAGGGAAACCCCAAGCAGTAAAAAAACACAAAACCCTCGGTCCCCGGCGAGATCGAGCTCCGGATGAGCACAAGTACGCGCGCTGGTTCGAGACTGGGAGGGGTGTGTACCAGGGGTCGGGATATGCCGTCGAGCAGCGCTCCTCGGGCCCTGGAGGGGGATAAGGCGGATGCGGCGGGCGCGGCGGGGCCGAGGGTTCGGGGGAGGAGGCGCGTCGGCGAGGAGGCGGCGAGAAGGGGATCATCGGCGGCGTCGACGGAGGCCATGCGGCGGGGGGGCGGCGCCTCGAACTCGCCGCCGCGTGGGGGTGGCGACGGGGCGGAGTGGGTTGGGGAATGGGGGATTGGGACCTGAGTTTCAAAAATCGAAACGGGAAGCGGGGCTGAGGGAGGGGTGGCGAGGGATTTGGGGGCGGGGGGTGACCGGTTGTTCCATTTGGTTTTTTGGTCTATTTTTTCAAGGATTTTTTATTTTTACTATAGCATCTAACTTTTAAACAGAGTATTTTTTTAAGATAGAGTCTATAAATTAATTATAGTACATATTAAAAGTCTAATATCTGTATCATCCAAAATCGCAAGCGTGTATCTACCTCCGTAATATCTGTCTTAAATAACTAAAATTCAAAAATTTCAGTCAAAAACCATAAATCGCAGCCAAAAAGAACAGGCTCTTAGCTAGTCAGCTGTGGCTTTGGGCATGTCGGTCGTGTTTAGCCCGCTTTCGCTTAAGGTTCTATTTCGATCTATGAATTGAATTAGGGTCTGTTCTTTTTAGCTTCTCAAAACGGCTTTTAACTTTTTTAACTTTTGCTACAGTACCTAACTTTTAAATAGAGTATTTTTTAAGATGGAGTCTATAAGTTAATTATAGTACATATTAAAAACACAACATCTTTACCATCCAAAACCGCAAGTGAATATCTCTCTCTCCGTAATATCTGTCGCAAACAGCTAAAATTCAAAAATTTCAGCCAAAAGTCATAAGCCGCAGCAAAAAAGAACAGGCCCTTAAGCCGGTGGAAATAGAGTGCCAATTCAATTTCCAAATAAAAATGGAATCGGGCTATATTTCAAATTTTATTGTTTGGTTTGTAAAAGAAATTGTACAATATAAATGTAACCATATGCCAATTACAAATCATGTTTGGTTGCTAACTCTTTTTTTTACTTGCAAATGGGATCGACTAGGTTGCCGTGGCGGTGTCACGCTTGTCGGCCCAAGCAACCAAGCTCGGTCATGCCATTGTCACCGTTGTGGATGGGCCTTCTCTCTCATGATGTCTAGGCCATCGTGCTGGATGCCATGTTCACCGATCAGGTCGCCAAACTCCGCTTTAGCTAGCGGTAGAGGTGTAAATGGAGCGGATAATTTCCGTTCGATTGATCGATCGAAGACTTACAGAATAAATACGAAAAGAGTATATGGGTATCCGGCACTAGCCATGTTCGACTCCGACTCCGAGAAAAAAATTGGAATATGATACAGGATAAGTAATATCCGTCTGTATATATCCATATGTCAAGTGATATAAAGAAGTCTGTTATGACTTTATCTAGGAACAAGATAACACATAGACAGATTGTCCCATCTAAATAGGCGAAGAATACTAAGTGTTCTTCCTTCGACATATCAGTAATTAGTCTCTCCATATTCGCTCTTATTGTATCATACTATCATACTGTCCAATGTCCTATGCAAAGAAGCGAATAATTTTCATCCATCCGACCGTCCAAAAGATTATGGAACAGATATGAAATGGAGAAATGAATATCTGGCATTATTCATGTCCGACTCTGACTTCGATGAAAAAATATGGAATAGGATACAAGATAAGCGATATCTGTCCGTATCCACTCCGATTACACCCCTAACTAGCGGGAAGGAATTGCGGTCAAAACACCACGCAGAATAACCAAAACAACCAACAATGCTTACATGTGTAAGGTCAAGGAGCCTGACTAGATGGGATGATAGGCGCTATTTAATTTTTGTTTGGCTAAAACCAAATTTATATACATAAGCATAAATCAAATCGATTTTGTACAATAAAAACCTAAAACCTCTAGTTTCACCTAAGTGCACCAACATCTAAGTCTATATCAAGTTTTGCAATCCTAGCATGACAAGCAATCAATTCAATTTTATGAATATAAATAAGCACAAGGAAGCAACCAAAATTGACATATGATGTTTCACCATAGTATTCAAAAACTTATTAGTTTTCCCTAATCCACATTGAAATAAGTCGAAATAAATTGGATCGGCTCCATGAATTAAGTTAAGCATCTTAATTCTACTAAGGTTGCTCTTTCTCCATTTCAGATATGACGAGCACTACACCACTCACAACACATTGGGTCTTCTCACAAGTTTCTTGAGAATATAACCAAACCACAACACCTTTACGCCATCAAGGAGTTGGTAGTATCCAAGAGTCGCAAGTCAGAGATGCTCACTTGAATAAATCAAGTGCCAAAACTCAAAGGACACGAAAACCACCACCAAGTGCAATGCATGCACAAAGATTTTCCTCTCCATGCTTACAAAGAGAACATATGCACATAAGAGGTGAAAGAGCTTGTTCACACCTCAAGAATGGAGAATAGGGCACCAGTATTCTTTTCTAACTAGCTACAAGGGGGGTATTTATACCTGTTATGATTACAAATCAAACAGTAAACAATGGGGCTACAGGAACGCCATAAATGGACTGCCCTGAAGCCTGAAAAACCATAGAGATTAGATGTAGAAGGTTTATATGCAATATGTGGTCTATTACCTAGCCTTTTCTCTAAAAATCATCAATCATACCTCTCCATGGTGTCCTAAAATACATATTATAGCCATGAGAATGTTACTTACATAAACATCCATATCGGGATCTACAATCATAGAGGCAAACATATCTTTTCCCCTGTAATAGCCCTTTTTGGGCATGCCACACGGTTACATACGTACTGGGCCTCTTGGTGTAGTGAGCCGATTAGGTGAAGGTAGGGGTCACTCTCCCAACAGTAGCCTCTCATGGTAAAATGCATCGATTCTGGTGAATTGAAACAATGCAAATTGTTCCTTGGCCCCCTTTGCCCTTCGGCTCACCGAATGATTGCCTCTTCGATTTCCTACCATTTGCCGCCGATGGCGTTGGCGCGTGTGGTAGCCATGCGTGAGTTACACGTGGCAACACTATCCCTTTCGGTCATGCGACATGGGTCAATGTGCCATTACAGGGGTGTGCACGTCCCTTGGATTCACGCACCCCCCATACCGGCATTAAATGACCCTATCACAATTGGTACTTAAGCATCATGGCAATTCTATTTTTGACTATTTGCTCCCTCTCTCTCGCTCCTATCGATCGTTGCTTGTAATTTCTTTGGTCACTGTCGTCCATGTCCCGTCGTGCTTGTGTTGTTCGCCTCCTCCTCATTGTACACTCGCTGCTTAAGATGGGCCATGGAAGTGACCAGAGCGGTCGCGGTAACGCGTCAGTTCCCTCGAGCAGCCATAGTGGTGAAGACGATCGCTCTAATGCCACCACTGACAAGTGATAGAAAGTGTTAGAGAAGGTCGGTGGTGTGTTCGTGAACACCCTCGATCAATCGATCACGATGGATGAGCTAGTGGAGTCCCTTATGCACGACAGCAAGATTTCCTCCTATGAGCTCATTCGCCTCCCAGGCAATGATGAGGTTATCCCGCGGTTGTGGGAGAATGAGACCTTGATTTTTGTGGCCTACTTAGAATCTGGGCTTCAAATCCCCACCACACACTTCATGGGCGATCTCTTCCACCTATATGAATTGGAGCTTCAGCAGCTAATGTTGAACACCATTGCATGCATCACCATCTACTCCTGGGCAGCCCATTTGGAGGGCACCCTTTCTAGCGTGTTGGTCTTCACATCCCAGCATGATGCGTGATGCCGGCCGAAACGCCTAAGTGATGATCAGTATTCGATCCTATGCAGCGTCAACTTGCAGCTTCATGATGCTAGTTCAAAGGTCTTGACTTCGAATTCCACACAGATGAAGTGGGAGTTTCATTGGCTGCAGCGGTGGTTCTGCCACAAGATCGAGCATGACAGTAGCCTTCACTTCATCGGGCGCATCATGGACTTCATCTAGTCACCCTGTGTGAAGCTTGACTAGGATGACGAGACATGTGTCAGGCGACTCCTCGTGATTGCGCTCTGGCTGAACATGCGCGACTTCGCTGAGGAGTTGTACCTGCTTCGCTTATCCCCGTCGACTCATCATTGGGACATGAAGACAGGCCCTGCTCGGATTGATGGCATCTGTCCTTCACTGATGACGCTAGCAAAGCCCACGGGTCCAAGTATGGTTTTGCACTTCAACACTAACATCCTTGCTAAGCAGCCCATTGCGACTAACCCTTAACGCTTGTAGTTCTTTCCTTGGCAGAGGCAGAGTGTGCGGTGGCTATGTTCCTACGGCCCTATATCCTCAAGGAGCACAGCCTTCGAGCTACGACCACATCAAGTAGCCCGCGCATCAATTGCATGTGTGAACCCTTAGGGCTCGCTATGCTTGACCATCTTGTCCCTACCGCGAGTGGCAGTCACTCCCATAGTATGAGCGGACTTGATGGCAAAGACGCTGCAGGCTGTGATGACCCCGATGCATGCGAGGGCTCACCCTCGGCCATTGTGGTCATGCCACTATCGTCGGCTCCTCCTGCCCTGGTGGAGACCAACACCATCTTGGATGAATTTGGTGGGCACGGTGACTCTAAAGTAGAGGAACAGGATGGGGGCAACGAGGATGATGATGACACTGTCGATCCGCACGTTATCAAAGTCCATGATTCAGACACGGACGAAGGAGGCGAGGCGACCCATGACATGAGGCATCACGTGGATGTGGATGAGGATTGGCAAATGGACGGGCAGGGGCATGTGCGTTGAGCATGTCCGGAGGCACCACTGTGAACACTTCTCTGGCCACCTTGATGGCTTCGCTGCCCATTGCGCCGCCTGCTTCCTCAGTATCGTCAGGCCATCCCGCAAAGCACGCCCAGCTAGAGGTCTCCACAGCAGCCCTAGAGACAAGGTTTCATGTTGAAGTGTGTGTGTTGGACGAGGATTCCAGTTCCGAGGCCAGGACACCTCCACCCCCTCTGGTCATCACCATGGACCCTTCGGTGGCAACACTTCCCAAAGGGAACCTTCTGCGTGGTAAAGATGACACCTCCATGCCTACCTCTAGCAAGCATGCTCCAGCTATAAGCTTCTCTTTCTATTCTCGGGACTTCGTGCTACTATCCCTGCTATGTTCCCTTATGCTATCTCCATTGTTAGCAACACCTCCTTCTCTAGTGATGGATCCACAACAGTCCAGCCACGAGCTCAGTTAGGGGTTTGAACTCATCCTTGGTGCAGAGGATGCTTCGTGGACCAGCACCACAAAGGTTGTGAGCGCGAAGGACACTTCTTGGGTTGGCAGTACGGAGGTTGCGACAGCTGTCCCTAGGGACTTTGTCCCCTGACCGGAGGCACTTCTTGCCATGCATGTCACGACGGAGTGCGTCGACCTGGCCCTTGAATAGAGGGTCCTTCATTCATAAGGCACGGAGGTCCTCTTCGGGGCCCTCGAGGCCAGTGAAGTGAGGGTATACCTAGCCTATTAATTATTTATGTATATATTTATTATTATTTTTCTACTTCTTTGTACTTTGCCCAGGCCGAAGCGAGCACAGTCAGTAAGGCCGAGGAGAATGCTCATGCAGTGCTCGCCGTAGCTCATAAGGCCGAGAAAGAGGCGGTGGTCTTGCCCATGGAGCATGAGGAGCACAATCGTTTCCTTGAAATAGAGGGTGCGAAGCCCCTAGCTTCCACAGAGGCAGTCACCATTCAAACCAACGCCTGCTTAGTGAAGGAGCGACAGAATTTCCTATAGCAAGTCACAACACTCGAGGAGGAGAAGGGCCGCATGCAGTCGAAGTTGGGAGAGGCCCATTGCCTCTACGACCAGTCCGCAATCTTGGCATGGGAGGCCATGCAATCCCTAAAAGCTACACTGACAAAACTAGCGATCAAAGTCCTGCCACTGTTGCACAGGCCGGAAGACCTGGTAAGCAGCATCTAGTGCATACACGACTCTTCGACACTCTCTCTAAGGGTGGCTCGAGTGTACGATGACCACTGCTTGCAAGTTACAGCATAGATACTTCTCGATTTGCTACATGTTTGAGGGTGTCAGCACATGGGCGAGCTAGCAGACCCTCGTCTTGACCTCTCCCAAGGCAACACGATGATGATGCATGCGCATCACGCGACGAGGCACTCTGTCCACGCATTCTATGAACGCATCTGAGGTACCTATGCGAGGCTGCGGCAAGGTGTTGCTGCAACGTGCACTTGGCACGACAACGAAGGTGGGGATGTGGCTCAGAGAAGTGGCACTATGACGCACCTTAGGCATAGCTGCCGCGGAGACCCAGGGCGTCAATCAACAAGTATGACGCCATCCTACCCCTCTTCACCATTATCGTGGTGTATAGGCTATAGGGTGCGGTGTGACATACCTTCGCGCCTATTTGTTTTGTGTTGTTGGTGAATGTCTTTGATGCTTGTATCAGAGAATTAATTTTGGGAATTACATTGATCCTTCACTTGATATGCCTGTTTGCTTCGCTCGATGTTTTTGGTTACCGTGTCTTGTCTGGGTAGTACCAGAGCGGACCAACCTTCCATTGTGGACCACCTTCCTCGCCGTGGTATTCATCACTAGAACTAGGAGGAGTCTTTGTGCTTCTGGGCAAATTTTTGAACTCGACCGCGTGTCCATCCAGACAATTATATAAAAATTGAGAGCTCTAATAAGGGTGATTAACTCTTCGAACCCCTGTTATCTAGCAATGTTTATTTATATGAATAAAATATATTTTTTGTGATGCTTGTGTGTGTGCCCAGAGTCCTCGAAGTTCGAGTGCTACCTCCTCGCTTTGTCGCTTTTCCTATCTCTTCGAGTAGAGTAGAAATACCTAGTTTCTGTGTGCTCCATCCCTCACTCTTCGTATGAGCATCGATGAAATCAAAGGTTGGGCGACATAGGCTTGTGCATGGTCTATCCTCCACCCATCAGACGAGTATCGACGAAGTCGGTGGTAAGATGAGATAGGCTCGCGCATGCTCCATTCCCCACCCTTCGGACGAGCATCGATGAAATCGACAGTAGAACAAAGTAGATTCGTATGTGCTCTATCCCCTACTCTTCGAACGAACATCGACAAAGTTGATTGTAGGATGAGATAGGCTTGCGCGCATTCTGTCCCCCACCCTTTAGACTAGTGTTGATGAAGATGGTGGTAAGACGAGATAGGTTGCACTAGGGATGGCAATTGTACCCATTTACCCGCATACCCACGAGTAAATACCCTAATAGAGCCGGGTATGGAATGTATTTTTTACCCACGGGTATGAAAACGGAGGAAACTTTTTACCCATCGGGTAAACGGGTTCAGGTATGGGTGAGCTCCACCCATACCCGTCTCGCCCGTTTACCCGTGAGTCCAGATCTAACAAGTGGATCAGCCCAAAACAAAAAAAACCCTAGTACATTCGACCATTCCCCAAAACCCCACTCGGTGTCTCGACCACCCACTCGACCATCCAATTCCAGCCGCCTCGAGTCCTCTACAGCCGCCTCCTCACTTCCTCCATCGGCCTCAGATCCTCTACTCCTCAGATCCAATTGGTCTCTAGCCGATTCCAGCTGCCTCCTCACTCATTCCTCTACTCCTCTCCGCCCGGTCCCGGAGACCCAGACTCCCGGCCATCCGGAGGGTGTTCAAGGTCCATGACAAGCTCTACATCGGCCTCTCCAGCCTCGCCATCAACGTCCAGACGCTGTGGGTATCAAGGATTCTCGGTTGGTTTGGTTGCTTGGTTGGTCACGCCTGATTCGGAGGCTTTAATCAGTTTAGGGTTTGGGTTTGACGTGTGTGTAGGTACCAGCGGCTGGTGTTTAGGCACAAATTGTACTAGCTGCGGGAGGAGGGGGACATGAAGCCCTAGACCTTTGCGAGCCTCGTTTCTGCCCTCCTCTATGAGAAAAGGTGATGAATTTCACTAGCTTGATTTGCACGCATGTTGCAGCGGTGATGGTGTTTTGAGTATTGGTTCATGTGAAAAGGTGAAGCATTGCAGAGTATAAGAAGTCAATTCGAGCCTACTGGATTGTGTCGATTCTATGGGAAGTCAAGTCACGCTATTGTGCCTATTCTATTGATTAATCTTGACATGTATTCCAGATAAGAAATTGAGAACAGCTGGTGCTACATATAGGCTGTTAATAAAAATGTCTTCCTCTTATCTGTTTTTTTACTTGTAACGGTAGGGGAGGCCCCTACGTTGTATTAGTAGAAAAAAAAGGTTTATGTACATAGAAAGAAAAAAATAATATACACCACAAGGGCTAAGAAATTAAACTATTAAATCAAACCACTCAAAAAGAACGTCTTTATGTTGATCCTTTACTTGGTGCACATGCAGAGCGAGTTCTTCCTTGAAATGCAATTTCCAGCGTGCAATGTTCGGATTGATGTTTTCAAACACTTTACCATTTCTTTGCTTCCAAACATGCCAAGCTGCAATGATAAAAAATTTCCATGTAGAAGATCGAGTTAAATGTTACTCTTGTTCTTTCTACCTTTAGCTGAACATCGTCCTCTGATCTGTAGGATGATAGGCTGAGATATTAGATTTATCTTGCAGTAAGAAATGCTGAAGCAACTATGCAATTTTTGTTTCTGGTTGTTATGCGTCCTTTCTTCGTCATGTACTCATATCTGACTCTTGAATCCTATCTTTGAATAATTGATGTGTAGGATGTTTATGTAAATACATGATTGCTGTTATTGTTACTTAACAAATCCTTTTATCTTAAATTGTTTTTCTCTCCATTTGCTGAATATGGAGCTGGCTAATGGAGCTATTTCATGGTATGTAGGTTTGGGCCATACTTATGCCAACGAGTTATTGCTGGGCTAGGAGAGAACGATGAACCATTTATATGTACCATGTTCATGTGTAGGAGTAAAGAATCTCACACTTTTGGCTTAGTCAGAATTTTCAGATTTAATTTTCTTGGGTTAAGTTGGAGTATATTTGCCATTTTCTTTAAATGAGTATATGTGGTGTCCGGTACTGCTTCAGAATCACTATATGGTGCTTACGAGTCCATGTATAAGCCAAACATGGTTAGTTTCTTTAAATGAGAACTTTAAATGAGAACATGGTGTTCGCAGGTAAACGGGCATGCCCGCGGGTGACGGGTACCCGCAGGCGACGGTATGGGCGAGGTTTTTCGCCCATTGTCCTTCGCGGGTATGCCCGTAGGCGTAAATCAGGGTCGCGGGTATGGGTATGGGCGAGCACTACCCGCGCCCGTCACGCTCGATTGCCAACCCTAGTTTGCACACACTTCATCCCTTACCCTTTGGACGAGCGTGGACAAAGTTAGCGGTACGATGAGATATACTCACGTACGCTCCATCCCCACCCTTCAAATGAGCATCGACGAAGTCAGAGACTAGGCAAAGTAGGCTTGCGTGCGCTCCATACCTACCCTTCGGACGAGCGTTGACAAAGTCTGTGGTAGGGCGAGATAGTGTCAAGACTTAAATATGCATATCCGAACCTCTCTGTATATTATGCACTAGTCTAAGATTAGACTAGTGCACACAGTGAACATATTGATGAAATATTGACCATGATCATGAGTAAATAGAAATGACTCAAATATTACTAATTATCATAGTAGTGTCCTGATGGCCAAGCATACATATTATAGCATGAAGGACCTAACAAAACTAAATAGCAACGAAAAAAAGAAATAAGCATAGTAGCCTTCGATATGCTATATGCAATCAACTGGGAAGCGAAATCCTAATCTGTCAAGTCATCAAAGAATCCTTCGACAAATACATTTGTCTAATATGATTCTCCTTCAGCAACTGAGCAACAAAACATATAGCCGTGAGTACACATAGTACTCAACAGGTCGTTTATAACAAGATGCAATATATAATGATGCAAGACTTATCAAAGAATGAATGAATGATTATTTTGCAGAAAGTATTGATTTAGAGTAAATACAATAAAAAGATTAAAAGCATATTTTGAAATTGAGTAATAAGTAAATAAGTTAAGGAAATTGAATAAACCATAAGTGAACCTCCATTTACGTCCCAACCAAATCCAACTAAGGTTTTTTGAGATTCTACCCCTCGTGTAAAATCTTCGAGCATTATCCATGATCGGGGACATGGCTATTTGAATAGTTTTATCATCTAGTCTCATTTGGATATAATGAATAACAAATGCTATTATGAGACTAACGTGTTTGATTGATTATGATCTCTTAAGTCTTATTTGGATGAAATGGTGAAATCACAAAAGGTATGCATTCGATACCTTATTCTTATAACTTAGTGCATTCCTTGAATATAAAATATAGATTAAACTCCACCAAAAAGTCTATGATGAATATGTGCATATATTTTTCACTATATTCTTGTATGCACACATTTAGGGGAAGTTCACTTTATGCTTTGTGGTTTTATTATTATTGATCCGTGTTTCTCTTTTCACGTATTAAGAATCTTTACTTCGAAACATATCTCTTGAGTATATATATAACTTGTGTAGTTCATATATACTTATAATCGGTTTGTCATCTAATTTCTCCATTATATGTTAATGGTTGGATGATTAACGACAATCAGATGAGTAAGCTTTGTTAGCAATTAATCTCAAAGATAAACACACATAATCTCAAAGATAAACACACACATTCAAATGAATTAATTGCTTAAGAAAACTTATTCCTGAGTATATAATTGTTGTGTACATAGTGTATACTCGTAAATTAATTTCTATCTTATTATTTGTTGAGATTGTCATGAATTACCAAAAAGAAAATATTATATATCTAGTCCCTCCATTATGTGTTAATGTGAAGTTTTAATAATTGATGGTAATTGGTTTGTGGATTAACATTTTTCATTAATTAGATGAATAGGTTATGTTTTACAAGTGAAGATGATTGGGATTATTTCATGTGTTGAAGATCATCAAGTCAAAATGACGGAGGATGACTTCATATGTTGAAGATCATCAAGTCAAGATGCAAAATGGAATATGACTTCATGAGTTGAAGGCCATCAAGTGAAGGATACATTATGAGTTGATATATGTCTAAGAGGAGATGATCATGAATTGATCATCAAGTCAAGTGAAGACCCATTATGTGCTAATGGAGTTCAAATAAAGGATGCAACATGAGTTGATGCATATCAAGATAAGGACCCGGACTTAAAATGAAAATGTGTGTCATTAAGCTTCAAGAGGTTACTTAAGGTAAAAGTATGACTAGTTAGGGCTAAGAATGTATTTCTAGTCTTTTACCAATATTGGTGCTTGGTTGGACGACCGAATTGCTAGTATAGGTTACCGTATTATTAAGAGGAGTTATGTCTAGTAACTTAAGTTTTATCATGTGTTGATAGTTTAACATCACTTGCTCTAACTCTCTATAGCCTGATGTATTTTGTAAATAGTTGAAACTCATGTGTTGGATCCTTGTAACATAGAACTATACATTGTGAATATGTTTTGCAAGTTTTTGAAGTCCATGTTTCCTACTCTTTGTGGTATGAGGCTTATATTTGTAAATGTGTTTTGTAAATGGTTGAAATTCATATATAATTCTTATAGCATGTGACTTATGTTTGCGAATGTGTTTTGGAAATGTGAAAAGTCCATATACGTATACCTTGTACTCAGTATATATACCCCCTTGTAGCAGATTGGAGTGGGGCTCTCTGCATCCTTTGACACTCTCTTGAGATAGTGTGAGGTCTTCCTCTTAATTGTGCATGTGTTGTACCTTGCGAGCAAGGAAAATGGTCTACATTGCATGTATTGCATTTACAGGTGGATTTAGTATCCACTTCAGCATTGTGTATTCGTTGCACATGATGAGAGTCAAGCAAGAGGTTTGACTTACTACTCTTGGAGTTTGCTGACTCCTAGACGGTGTTAAGGCGTTGTGCGCGGTGATCTTCTCAAAGAAAATTGTGAGAATATCCGGTGAAGTGTGAAGGTTGGAGCTCACCTACCTGGAATTGGAAAAAAGTTACCACTAGTGGATTTGAGGTGTAAGGCTTAATTCGTGAAGTCGGTCCAATTCGTTTGAGTTTATCTCAACGTGGACTAGGTGAGATTGGCAAGTCTCTGAATATGACGGTAAAAGCAAACCGTGTCAATTGTGGTTTGTTCTCTTGTGCTAAATCTACATTCAATCGATTTATATTTATAGAATTAAATTGATTGCTTGCTATCCTAAGATTGCAAATTTTAACATAGACTTAGATTGTTGGTACACTTAGGTGAACCTATTGATTTAGGTAAATTTTATGATAAACCAATTTGAATTAATCTTTCATATTATATACTTGGTTTTTACTAAATAGTGAAATAGTAATTAGGGAAGAGAATTTTTAAAACCATCTATTCACCCTCCTTTAGTCGGCCTTCTCGATCCTATAGCTGTTTGGGCCAGTAAGGGCTCCATGGGCTCAGGGTCTTGGGGATCTGAATGTTTGGATCTGGTAGCATTTGGAGGGATAACGACGAGGGGGTAGAGGGAAATCGGGGCAGAGGGGGCTGGTCAAAGGCAGCGCACCCCAGCTAGAAAATCTAGAGAGGGGAGGATTATGGGGAAGATGGAGTCGGGGGATGCGATGACACGGATTGGGAAGGGAGCGGCTCAGTTGGGTGAGGAGGAGAGGGGAGGGGCCGAGGCGGCGGAGCACAGGGAAGAGATGACGGTGCCGGCATAGAAGGGGGGTGACGAAGAAGGAGCTGGCAAGGGAGAGGGGGAAGAAGACGGGGGGTGGGAAGGGAGTAGAGCGAGGTAGAAGAAGCAGGTGGAGGTGGGAGGGGAGGGGGGCGAAACGGTGGAGTGGAGAGGAAGGAGGAGCAAACATGTCAGCACGGTGTTTTATGTGAGTAGGGGGTGATAAATGAACCACTAGTGGTGAATCATTACCACCAACTCCTTTTTAAGTAGTAAATATTAATGCATGATATAGTTTACGTTCTATATGAAATAATTTAGTGATATATCTGTGAGTACTATCTACTGATCCATGGAATAATGTAGTGGTATTCACAGATGATTTTAGATTGGCTAAATCCAAGTCTGACATATATGATTTTATTATGTAGTTTTTAAATTATATATAGTTTATTTTAAAAGTATATATAACTTTATTTTGTATTTTTTAATGTTATATATTTTCTAGGATTTTTTTACTTTTTTTTAATTTCATACCAAATAAGCTAAATGGGCTGACATTATCCTAACAGGCTAACTATGCCTGGGCCAGTCCAACACGACCACGAGGTTATCAGTCCTTGCTAGGGTCGATGTCTCAGCCCATAGACAGATACGATATAACCCATCTAAGTAATGGATCAAACGATCGTGCTTATGCATTACGGTGCTGCCCATTTGATCACCTCCGAGCTCAATTGCTCATGCTCTCTCTCTAGGTCAGGCCTGCTTGCAGCAATAGGAGATATGTGTAGCGTTCTTTTCGGTTTTATAAAAGCTGCTTTTCGACTTTACAGTAATTAGCATCCAAATCGAGTGTCTTTTCAAGACAGTCTACAGGTTAATTGTAGTACAACTATAGTAACTTTATTTATATTGATCAAAACTATACATGAATTTCTGTAATTACATACTCTCTCAAAACATGCTAAAAACCATAAATCACAACAGAAGACATAAGTCAAAATAAAAAAATAGGCCAGTTTCCTTGCATCTGAAGCGGCCACGCTCAAATGCATGCCACGCCTATGGGTGGGTTATTTTGGCTAAGTCTTATGGTTTATAGCTGTGGTTTTTGAATTCTAGCCTATTTGTAATAGATAGTATGTAGAGATAAATAGTTTCATATAATTTTGATCAGTATAGTTAAAGTCAGTATAATTTGTACTATAATTTACCTATAAATTTTATCTTAAAAAATACATCATTTAATATGGTGTGATTGACGATAAAGGCCCTGTTCTTTGCGGTTTCTAAAAGCCGCTTTTGACTTTTGCTATAGTAACTAACTTTTAAACGGAGTATTTTTATAAGATGGTGTCTATAAGTTAATTGTAGTACACATTAAAAAACTAATATCTGTATCATCAAAAATTACAAGCGAGTATCTCTCTTTCCGCAATCTCTATCGCAAACAATCAAAAATCATCAACCGCAGCTAAAAACTATCAGCCGTAGCTAAAAAGAACAGACCCAAAACCTATAAGCTCTTCAGGAGACTACCAATCTACCGTTACGCTGCACCACACCAGTACACCGCTAGACAGTCCACCCTCCGCCTCGCGCCTCCAAAACCCTCCCCACTCCTCTTCTTCCGTCTCCTCCCCTCCGGCCCCCGCCTCCTAGGGTTCGCCTCGTCTCGTTGCGCCGCGCCGCGCCGTCGCAGCCATGGGCTCCTCGCTCCCGCCTAAGGAGGCCAACCTCTTCAAAGTCATCGTCGTAAGCACCCCTCCCCTTCTCCCCTCGCTCATCGAATCGATCCGTTCGCGCGCCGAATCTCGCTGTCCCGTGGCCGCGTTCCGCCCGATTCGCCGGCCTGGATGCTGCGGGCGATTGGAGACGCTGTAGGGAGTGGCTGTACGGTGGGCTTTCGTTGTCGCCGGGTTGGTGTCGCGGCGCCATGGAGCTTTGATTTGTGATGATTGGATCAGTAGGTGGCACCCGACAAGCTGTAGCTCGGAAAGCAGTGGTTTCGGCGGTGGATTGGCTAGTTTCTTTGCGGTTTGGGCCGTGAGCTGTGCTTTACCCTGCAGGTCTGAGTTTGGTGAAGTTGCTGGTGCGAAAAGCTAACAGATGCTGCGTCACTTGGACCTTGTTGATATTTGCAGTTGAATCGTAGTAACATGAGCTGAGTAGATTTAGTGTCATGTTATGTCTAATCTGGAATCAAGTCCTTGTGTTATGTGCTCTGTTAAGAAATGCACTCTTATCTCTGCATTACAGTGCAGGGTATGGGATGTGGGGTTTGACGTGATATGGGGACCTAAATCTTAACACTGTCCTTTAGCATTGTGTGATAGCACAAAGGTTGGATGTGGTCAGAGTTTTAGTATAAGGGGTTCAGTTGAATCTTTTACGATAACATGGTGACAAAATGTTGCTTTGCAATGCCAGAGGTGAAATGAAGATACGGCGTTTGAACATTTTATAGGAGCATGGAATTCTGCCTTAGCACTTTGCAGTTTTCAGGATGTTTCTCAAAATGCTCTTCTAAAATTGTTGAAGTTACATAATTTGCAGTCATTACACAAAATGTTCAACTTTTGGGATGTCTTACGCTTTTCTTCGATGTATATAGGATGGGTTCTTTTGGGCTGTGACTTATGGCTTAATTTTTTGAATTCTAGCTATTCGTGAGAGGAAGTATGTACATAAAAATAATTGCATGTGATTTTGGCGGGTACAGCTGAACTCAGTACACTTTTTTACTACAATCTTCCTGCTGACTCCGCCTTGAAAAACGTACTGTTTAAAAGCTAGTCACTGTAGTCCATACAAGTACAAACCGGCTGAAAGTGGTACCGAACCCGGCCATATGCTAGTTTCATCATGTGCTCTGCTTAATTGCAGTGTGTGTATGTATGTTACTGTGGAGCATGGTGGCAATTTTTTTTAAAAACATTTTGTACTCTGAACTCCTGATATTTCCATGTTTGCATAACAGAAATCTTATGAGACTAAGCAATATAAGAAGGGGCTGAAGGCTGCAGATTCCATATTAAAAAAGTTTCCTGAGCATGGAGGTTAGAAATATAATATTTCAGTTTTGTCATCGCTTCTCATGTTATTCTCTTGCTTCCTGCAATCTCCTCTCTGATTACATTTACACTTTTCTTGTTCTTTGTAGAAACGTTATCGATGAAAGGTTTGACACTAAATTGCATGGACCGGAAATCTGAAGCATACGAACTTGTTCGCCGTGGCTTGAAGGTTCTTAATTAGTACAAAGGATTTGATCCAAGTTTTGTTTTCTGATAATTGTAATAGTTCAACTAATACAACTAACTTGCATTATACATCTGCAGAATGATCTGAAGAGTCATGTGTGCTGGCATGTCTATGGTTTGCTTTACCGATCAGCCAGAGAATACAGAGAAGCTATAAAATGTTACAGAAATGCTTTGAGGATTGATCCAGATAACATAGAAATTCTACGTGACTTGTCACTTCTCCAGGTTGGTGTAACATTCCATTGTATTTTCCCCTTTTTTCTTGGCAAACAAATGCCTACTCTTACCTCCATGCACTTTTGCTGCCTAATATATGGCTGCATTCAAATTTACCTATTGCTTATCTAATGTTTCATATATTGTTCATCATTGACTTGGTCCATAAGCATTTGCACATATTTGGATTTCAAGCATTTGATTTTGCCAACGGTCTTACTACTGGAGAAGTGAACATCAGAGGAATATAATATAACCGATTAATGTTTGTTGTAGATTTTTTTTGTTACTGGTGTTGGCATCATTAGTCATTACATAATATTCCTAAAGAAATGCTGTTTGATTGCCAATATTATCGTTACAAAATGCATCACACTTCTCTATGGCTCGATGTTACTTGTTCTTCAGTGATCCATTGAGCTGTAGACAGAGGAGGTTTTGTGCCTTTTTAATAAATGAATCTTTTTTATCCTTTTCACAGGCACAAATGAGGGATTTGTCTGGCTTTGTTGAGACTAGGCAACAACTTTTGACATTAAAGCCGAATCACCGCATGAACTGGATTGGCTTTGCTGTAGCTCACAATTTAAATTCCAAGTATGCAACTTTCTGAGCAGTGTTGATTTAAATCAAAGTTATACAAGCAAAGATAATACAGTCTTAAACACCTGCTGCCATATGTTAAATGTGGAATGATGAAAGTCCAGTGCCGGGCATTATTATTCAAAATCTTTGTAGAGTTCCTAGTAAGACCTTGTGTGATATTCATATGCCACATGTCCACATCTCATAATGGCGTAGTTTTATTGGGTATCAACTATTGACTGACCACAATCTCATGGTTGCCTATGTTGCACCAGCTATCGTGGCATAACTTATCTGCATAATGGTGCTTGTGTATTTTTTTTGGGCAGATGGGTGTTACTTTCTGTTTATTTTACCTTCATGGTGTATCAGATGGAGCCATGGAACTCATTTGTTTATTCGCAATGTGCTTGCTATTGCATAGTATAAAAAATTACATCACTTATGTAGTTGTTTCTATTATCCACTTGTAGTTCTTCAAAGGCTATAGAAGTATTGGAGGCATACGAGGGTACGTTGGATGATGATTATCCTCCAGACAATGAGCGATATGAGCACAGTGAAATGCTTCTGTACAAGGTGCCTGTCAAACTTATCTCGCATCTCTGGCATAGGATTGCATTGCAGTAACAGTGTTATTGGTATTGGTTTACATTTGGGTTGCTATTGAACACAGGAGACTATTACCGGGATTTGGGACAGATCAGATATCTGTAGGGACTATAGTGTTTGGCTGTTGTTATATTTGTATGTAATTGTGGGTTTTCCACAATGCTATTAGCAAACTCTTTGGGAATGGATTATTCTCTATGCTAGAAAATGAACTTCTTACATTTGACATGGGCCCAAGGCCAACTATACAGGAGGGAGAAT
This sequence comes from Melocanna baccifera, assembly GCA_036346265.1. Classification (NCBI taxonomy): domain Eukaryota; kingdom Viridiplantae; phylum Streptophyta; class Magnoliopsida; order Poales; family Poaceae; genus Melocanna; species Melocanna baccifera. Next base: position 28,000,021 of record CM070677.1, on the reverse strand, counting down.
AAGCAAATAACACCCTACACAAAGCAATAATGCTACAGCCTATGCATGTTTAACACCCCCCAAAGAGTCAAGCTAATGCCACGCTGCAGAATGTTGGTAGAAGTCATCCACAGTGGCATCAAGCTACTGAAGAGTGTGTGCCACTGCCTGATGCATGACCGAAAGACTAGGATGCCCCGATACGCGATACGGGTACGGCGATACGGATACGCCGATACGATATTTTCCAAAAACAAGGATATGTCGATACGGCAAGTGTGTGTGTGTGTGTGTGTGTGTATAATGTATATGAAAATAAAACAATTGTAAACAATTTTCTAATGGTATAACTATCAATACTTGCTAGTAATGAAAAAAATACAAATTTCAAAGTTTGAATGGCATACCACTTGGTAGTTGGTAGTTTGGCACATACCCAATTGGTTGCAAGAGCAAGATATTTGATAACAATTCTTGATCCTGTTGCAAGACTTCTTTTAATGCATGGTTTGACCTAGGCAAACAAAAATATGAACTCATATTAGTAAACAACTAAATAACAGATCATGGAGAATTAGCCAATTAGATAACATTCTTTGCGATATAACATAACATAGGTTGACAGAACACATAAGTTAGGAATATGTTAAGGCTACAACTTGCAAGGCACAGGCCAAATTTAATTGTTCCAAGGTTGCATCAGTTGCAGCAACTTCATTGCGAAGTTGCTCAAGGATAGTGACCGTCACCTTATGGCAAACCTTAACACCTTGCCCTGAAATCTTCAACAAATGTGCTTTCACTCTAGAATAGCTCCCAGGTATAATGTGACCACAATATCGGCATTCTGATTTTGCATTTCCTCCAAGTCGACCACCGGTTTTCTCAGTTACTTTAACATGATTCCATAGGGGAAATCTATGGTTATCATTCTCTATTGGAGTAGACGAATTGACACTACTACCACCAGTACCAGTGCTATCCATTGGAGTATTTGCACTTGCCAACCCTATCAGCATAAGTAATAATAGGAGCTATAAACAACAAGCATTGCCGATTGAAGCATAAGTAATAATAGGAGCTGCTGTCACTAACAACAAGCATAAGTATTTGCACCATTGGAGTGTTGGAGACGAGATCGGCTAACTCACCACAGGTCCACAGCTATAAACAAGGGAGACAGGATCAGGAGTGGCGGGTGGCGGCTGTAGCGAGGGAGAGGCAATGGATCTCCATGCGCTGGGAGAGGCGGCAGACCTCTAGGCGATGGGATCGACAGGATTGGCGATCTCCAGGCGACGGGATCGACGACGGCTGGCCAGTGGCCTCCGGCCAGTGGCGGCGGAGGACGAGGAGAAGCGACGCGCCGGCGCCCTCCAGGCGACTGCAGCGAGGGAGAAGCAGCAGACTTCCAGGAAATGGATCGGCGACGGGATCGACGGATCTCCAAGCGACGGAATCGGCGAGCTCCAGGCGACGGGATCGACGGCGGCTGGCCGGTGGCCTTCGGCCAGTGCCGGCAGAGGACGAGGAGAAGCGACGCGCCGGCGCCGACGCGAATGTGCTGGGGGAGTTGGCTCGGGGAGGATTAGGTTTCGGCAGAGGACGAGGAGAAGCAGTGTCTCGGTGTTTTTATCCGCGTTGGGCTTGGGCCGTCTGCTCTGTTGGGTCGGGATTTATTGGGCTGGACGTATCGCGCCGTATCGGTTACGTATCGGGGTATTTTAATTTTTTTTGCTAAAATTCACCAGTACTTCACCGATACCGTATCGTCGCGTATTGGAACGTATCGCCGTATCGGATACGTATCGCGTACGGATACGACACTCAGACGACGTATCGGTGCTTTCTAGCCGAAAGATACATAGCATCACATGTCGGCTTGTAGTGGGCACGAAGGTGCTCCCACATCAGCTAAGATGTCGGTAGCTCCACCACATCCATGGAGATAGCCACAGTCATGCTATCCACCAGGATGGCAGAAGCATGAGCCTCATCGTCCTGCCACCTCTCATAGGTGTGGAGTTGAGCTTGGTACACAGCCTCCTCAAAGGCAGTGAGCGTAGCCTTCTGGGTTGCCTCATCAGCAGTGGCAGAGATCTGAGGGGCGGCTAGCAGCGGAGGGCAAGGTAGACAAGTCCTCTCGCCAGTAAGATGGCCCCAGAGGCGTTGGCTCCTCATGTGGATCCACATGTGTATGGCCCACTCGCGACAGTTCATCTCGTCAAAGATGACCTTCGGAATCGGGATAGCACTATGGGTGGCCATCAGGGGCGGAAGAAGATGGGACAGTAGGAGCAGCTACGTTGGAGAGAAGCTCTATGTCAGCGACGTGGTCTAGGCAGCGGCGGTGTGCCTTGGATGACAGTGGCCTGAACAGCAGCGGCTGGGTGACAGCGGCGTGGGCCAGGTAGCAGTGGCCTGACCTGGGCGGAGACAGGGCAGCTGCGGCTCAAGTCGAGGTCAAGCGGCGGCGGCCCAGCGGGATCTAGACGGTGGCAGCACGAGACGAGGTGGCTGCGGCGCGAGATAAGGCAGCGACGGCCCTGCCTGGACAGCGTTGGCCTGAGGCTTGCAACGCTGGCTCGAGGCGGGCGAAGAGGGGGGTTGGCGCGGGCAGAGACGAGGACGAGCAGTGGCGGCCCGGTGGGAGACGGACGACGCCGGTGCGAGATGAGACAGCGCTGGCCCAAGGCGTGTGGCGTAGGTGCGAGGCGGGCGGAGACGAGGCGGCGTTGGCCCGAGGGGAAGCGTGGCGGCGGCGACGGCTAGGGTTGGGAAACCCTAACCCCAACCAGCTGGGTTGATACCATGTTAGAGAAATGGCTTCTTACATTTCACATGGGCCCAAGGCCAAACTATACAGGAGGGAAAATAAGCAAATAACACCCTATAAAAAGCAATAATGCTACAGCCTATACATGTCTAACACTCTAATCTCTATGTTAGTTGAATAATGAATACTGGTTGCTCTCCATCTCTTCTTTGAACTTGCTTGAACAAAACTATTTGTGTTTTTTATTTTATGATTTTTTTGTTCAATGTATTGATTTATTTTACTTGTTAGTATTTCAGTGTAACTTTCTGTTTCATGTGTGGTATTTTTTTCCATTACTTCCACTTTCTTTTGTGCTGAATGAAGCTTGTAGTGTAAATCTGATACCTGGTTATTTTTCTACTTTTTCTCACTTATATGATTTTGGTGTGCAGTATAATTATCTTTGTTTTTTAGCCTTGCCCATGCTTTTCTATTTAACTTTCTTAACAAGTTTACTTCATGGTCTAGGAACAACTTGCATCGTTTTCTGAGTATTGTACTATTGTGTTACTCTCTACTTTGTCATGTAATGTTATTATTTACAGATATCGTTGTTTGAGGAATGTGGGATGCTGGACAGAGCCCTTGAGGAGATGCACAAGAAGGAGAGCAAAATTGTAGGTCCTATCTTTCAATATGTGTAAAGGGGAAATTAAACTTTTGAACAACAGGTTTAAGTAATTATTCTTGTTGGGCTTTCACTTATGTTAATTTTGTCTGCCAGGTTGACAAGCTATCATTCAGAGAACAAATGGCCTGTATTGTATTGAAACTTGGCCATTTTGAGGAGGCTGAGAAAATATATAGGTCACTGCTTTTTATGAATCCTGATAACTACAAGTGAGACACTTGCTCTCTTTCTTTCACTTATGTATCTCCATTGATAATTTTGGCCCACCCTGTAAACAGCCAGTATGGGTTAGACATGGACTTACTCTGCTACGTTGTTTACATGCCATGTTTGTTCTTTATCAACTTAAATAGGATAACTTCAATCTGTGACCTAGCTAGCATTCTGTAACTAGATAAAATTTAGCCAATTGAGCAATTTAACCAATTACTGTACTCGCATTCTAATTCTGATCACAATTGATTGTCTGCCTTCACATACACAATGTCCGTGCGGCCAAACTTTGCATGGAATTGATTAAGTTATCTTCAGCATTTGACTTTTTATGCTTGTACCTAAAGTAACCTTAAACCCGTTTACATGGAGCGAGGATTAGTTCCTAAGTTTTGGTATGGGTTGATGCACCTGATGGTGTTACAATGTCCCTCTAACATGAAAGAATATTTGGTAGACAAACAGCTACAAATTTGGGATTAAAATAGATCTGTTGCAAAATTTGACCAAAAAAATGCGATATCAGCTTAAATTCTGGAACTCCTTCATATGCTAGGAAAAATATCATCCCTACTTACAGAACTGTTATGACTGGCATGGTAAACCTACTTGTTGATACTCTGGAATTAATTAATTCTCACCCGGTTTTACTCAGGTACTTCATAGCTTTGCAAAAGTGCCTTGGCCTATACTCTGAAAGTGGTCAATATTCTGCTGATGATGTTGAACGGCTAAGTGCATTATATAAATCACTTAAGGAAGAATATGGTTGGTCATCTGCTGTTAAGGTGAGCTATCTTAAATTTTGATTCTGTATGTATTGATGTTCTTTTTGTTCTTTCGTTCCATGGTTGAGCCCTATGGGAACATAACAGTAATGTTCTTGATATATGCATGCTTTATGTTGTTTATATGCTAGTCTAAAGATATAATTTTCCCATCCATGTTGACTGTAAGCAGGGCATATACACAACAAGCTGTGATTCTAAAATTTTCTCATTCCTTTGCAACAGCGCATACCTCTTGATTTCCTGGAAGGTGAGAAGTTTGAGGAGGCAGCAGACAATTATGTCAGACCTCTATTAACCAAGGTAAATTTAGTCATTTTTAAGCAATAGTTTTTTGTACTTAAAAGGTGTCCCATTTGTGGTCAGTTTTTTTTCTGTACCTTGCCGCCTTAGATTTTTTATGGTTTAGTGGGCAGCATAATGTATTAATGTTACTCATTGTTATAATTGATTTTAATGTGTCCCATATTTTTTAGGGAGTACCATCGCTATTCTCTGATTTAAGCCCGTTGTATGAGCATCCTGGCAAGGTAAACACAAGTTACACTGGTCAATACCATTTTCTGTGTTTCTTTTACTGTCTGTGCTACAAGTCAGAGGGCCACATTATGTGACAATTCGGAATCCTGTTGACAGGCAAACATATTGGAGAAATTGTTTCTTAAGCTAGGAGATTCAGTTAGGATTTCTGGATGCTTTCCTGGAAGGTAGTCCTTTGTGTCTGACCATTATTGACGATGCATCATGCACCCTCATGAATCTTATTGCTTATTAGTTCTTCCAAAACTGTAAATTTGATTGGTTATGACATCTTTTTATATTAAAACTTGTAGCCAGATTGTAATATTCGTTAACCAAACTGAAACTTTTTTCTTTTTTTTGCCAAAAAATGGAACATTTTTCTACTGCAATATCTGCTTTCCTATCTTCTGCTTTTCAACCATTCTATGGCATCTTTCAAAAGGGATGAAGTACGTAGGCACTTAGCTAAAATCCTCTTGGAGGAGGTAACAAGAGGGATTTGTTTGGAAGGCATTGCTTCCTAAATGCATGAAACACGTATTGTTAAAGTTTCTTGCAAATGGAACGGTGGCACATCCTGTTCAAAATTTAAAATGAGATGGCCTATTCTTTTCGGCAGTGGCTGATGGTTTTTGCCCCTATAGCAAGCGCTTATGTGACAAACCGAATGCTGATAAGCTGCTTCGAAAAGGCTGTTCCGATAAACTGCTTCAAAAATGCAGCAGAGAAGCCGTCCTGTTTGTTTGTTTAGGGGAATTCATAAGCTACAAGCCGAAAAGAATGGGGCCATAATCATGAGACATCAAATTTGTCATGTGAAAAATATGCCAAAATGTGCAAAATATTGATGTGGTCAGAACTCGGAAGGAGTATCTGTTGTAACACAACTGTTAAGGATATAAAGTTGTATTAGGATATAGAGTTTATATTCTATTCCATATATGCCTTATCTCTATATGGCATATCTCCTTGTACTCTCCTATATATATGGCCCCTCGTGCCTTATATCAATACACACACTATTCATAACATGGTATCAGAGCTAAGGTTAATACCTTTCTAACCCTAGCCTCTCCGCAAGTCTTCTGCTGCTGCTGCTCCCGGGAGGATCGATCTCTACTCCCAGGGGCGGCCACCTCGTTTTCGGGCTTCCTCCAGCGTCTGGCCTTGGTGGATTGTCGGCTGCTGCCTCTTCCACCTCTGGGACTTCCCGTCGGACCGCCGCAGCGATTTCCTCCGCACGTGCCCCTGCCGCCGCCGGATCCGTGCTCCCCGCGCCGGATCCACACCGCTCTCGCTGGATCTGGTCTCCTCCGCGCCAGCCGTATGCTTCTGGGGCTGATCGGTGGCGCGCCGCCTCTTCACGCGTGCGCGGCGCCCAGCGGGCGCCACGAGGCCGAGGGTGCTCGTCTTTATGGTCTGGATGTTCCAGTCCACCGCCGTCTTCCTGGCTTGCTCCGGCTTCACCTGCTTCACCACGGACCTCGACGGCCGCCTGAGCTCGGATCTCGCCGCGCCAGATCCGCTTCTCTTGACCAACTGTCGGATCAAGCCATCGTTGATCGCCTTGCTGGCGTCCCGGAGATGAGGACGGGGAGCCAGATGCGGCCATCGCCGGCGACCTTGAGGACCTTGAGGAGCCGGCGGAGCACCGGGAGGAAGAGCGCGTGGAAGCGGAGGGACACAGCCACGTCCAGATCCCAAACTTCGTCCAGGAGAGAATTTATCCGGCGCATGTGGTGCGTGGGCTTTCGCCGGTGCCGATGTGGATGCGGGAGCCATGCGCGCCGGCGGAGGAGAGGGTCGAGCAATGTCCTTCGCTCTCGCTCGCTTCGGCTCTCCCGTGGCGGTGCTCCCTTGGCCTTATCGCCCCAAACTCCAGTTGTAGCTGCGTCGACTCACAAGGCGCTGAAGGGGAGCCGCCTAGTGGAGCTATTTCGCCTTATGTCTTTGGCCGCCGCCTACACCAGATTTCCCCACTCCTTTTTCTAGGGATTGGGCTAGGGGCAATAAGGGTGGCCTTTTTCTAGTCAGTACTTGCGGATCGATGTTGTACTAGCATCTCTCGAAAGGTTTCTTTGATGAGTTTTTCTGGTCGGCTACCTCATCTTTACTGTAGGCTGTGATGCTCATAGGAGGAAGAAGATCATTTGGTGTTGGGGGCCTTTGGTTTTGCTGCTTAGTATTTTGCTGATCAGTGTTTTGAGTCTTTTAGGATTTCGAGTCTTCCGCTGTGTCCATTCAAATTTCTTCAGTTCGTTCAAGCCATACGAGTCCATAAATTTTTTGTGGTAATAAGTTGATTGCTTTACCAGCCTCAGTCCATTCTTTAGGATTTGTATGGTCTTTTGTATGACAGCAAACGTCGCTCTTTTCTCTGAGCTGTGTGCAGGTCGTATAAGTTGTTATGATGCTGCCGCTTCTCTTTGAGCCGCCGCCCCGAGCTTTTAAGACCGCTGCGCTTTTTCTGCACTACGCTTCTATTGCGCTTTTTGTGCATTGCGTCGCTGCCTTCTCGGGTTTCGATCTGCTTTATGGGTTGTCACCATACTTTATGGGCTACCGTACGATCTTGGATGGAGATCTTCTACTTTCGACACAATTTTCAATAGCCGCATGCTACAACGATGTTTATAAGACTTGGATTTTGGATTTTAGTATCAACTCTTTCAAATGCAATGCTATTGCATACGCCTTACATTTGAGGGGGGTGTTTAGGATATAGAGTTTGTATTCTATTCCATATATGTCTTGTCTCTATATGGCATATCTCCTTATACTCTCGTATATATATATGGCCCTTTGGGCCTTATATCAATATACACACAATATTCATAACAACAACAAGTTGTAACTAGAAAGTGTTTTGCTGTTTATTTTGTTCATCTCAAACATGCTGCTTCTTAACAAACTATGTGCTGTTAATCATATTCCTTGCAAATATAGTCTTGTGTTTTCACTAATTGAATTACTAACATTAGCTTTTCTTGAGCTCACAATTTTGATTTAATCTGTTAATCTTGTCTTGGATTTCATTGATCTCTTTCTTCTTGCAGTCCACAGATGGAGCCCCCATCCACACTCATGTGGACTCTATTTTTGATTTCCCAGGTAAGCATTTGGTGTGATCTTTTACATTTTTTTGATAGACATCTCAATTATATTTAAATAATTTTTTGAAGTTCTATAGTCATGCTTTTCACATGTCGTATGATGCAGCACTATGACAGGAGGGGCCAGTATGATATTGCTCTGGATAAAATTGACGAGGCTATTTTACATACACCAACTGTAATTGATTTATACTCGATAAAGGTCTCTCTCTCTCTGTGTGTGTGTGTGTGTGTGTGCAAGCGCATGCGCACGCTCATGTTTTTTTGCTTCGTAGAGATTGAAGTTGTATTGGTGTTTGTCCAACATATTGTTGCCCCTGTAAATCTCGCAATTGATTGAAGCTAGAACTGAAGTCTGTTCTAATTCAGTGGTTTCGTTTACTGTGATGTTACTCATAGCAAATGTTAGTTTAATATATTGCTGTTGTCTTTGTTTAATTTTTGAACCTCTAGTAGGGTTGTAAACGAGCCGAGCTCGAGTGAGCTTGACCTGGCTCGGCTCAAGCTCAGTAGAAACTCGAGCCGAGCTCGAGCGAGCTTGAGATTGCCGTCGAGCTTCAAGTTGGGCTCGAGCTCGGCTCGGACAAGCTCGATAGGCTCGTGTAGGCTTGGGGAGGAGGGGGGGTGGGGACGGACTGGGGGAGTACTGGCCGGAGGTGCAGGGGAGCGTGGCCGGCCGGATCCGGTCGAGGAGGCGGCGGCGGGGGGAGGACCGGGGGGTCGAGGAGGCGGCGGCGGCGGGAGAGGCAGGGTGGGGGGGGCGCGGCGGGGGCGAGGCGCGGGCGAGGCGGGGTGGCGCGGGGAGAGGAGGGGCGGCGGCGGGGGAGAGGAAGGGACGGGGAGGGGCGAGGGTGGGGGAGGAGGGGGGGCGGGGCGAGGCGGCGGCGGGGCGAGGAGGGGATGGGGTGGGGAGAGGAGAGGGACGGGGGGCGCGAGGTCGAGGAGCAGGCTGCGGAGTGCGGGGCCTGCGGGCGGGGGGCGCGAGGAGACTGGAGAGGGACGAGTGGGCGTGAATCGCGAGGAGCAGGGCAGCGGGCGGGATTCGGCGGCCCATTTGGGCGGGGAGCGCGGGGGAATTTGGGCGGGAGGGCGGGAGTGCGTGTGCGCGGTGGGACACGGGGAACGGGGGAAGGGATAAAAAATCTTAAGCTCGCGAGCTATTCGAGTTCGGCTCACTAAAGCTCGCGAGTTTAAGATCAGGCTCGAGTTCAGCTCGTTAGGAGCTCGAGCCGAGCTCGAATCGAGTCTAAAATGAGCCGAACTTAAGTAGTTCGCGAGCCTCGAGCTTTTTTTACAGCTCTAACCTCTAGTGACCCATTATTGGTTTTGAAGTTGTTTATCCTTGTTAACCATCTCCTGCCTTACCCTTCCCATCCATACATATTTCTTTCTCCAATTTAACGGTCTTGCACAGATACCTTTTGTTCTTTTTACCTCATCTAAAACTGCTAGCTTCGGGATGGTTTGTTACTCTGTTTCATTGCACATTGGGTTAAATTGATCATGTCATACTAATTCCAAAGGCCTTTTTGTTTATAACTCTATTAGTGCACATGCTTTCATTTCAGGGAAAGATATTGCAACATGCTGGCAATTTCTCAGCGGCAGCAGCATTAGCGGATGAAGCTAGGTCCATGGACCTTGCTGACCGTTATTTAAACAGTGAGTGTGTTATGCAAATGCTTCAAGCTGACCAGGTATAATTAAATTAGAAACATTGCAACTTTTTGTTTTTTTACAGTTTCTCTAGCCTTCATCGAAAAATAAATCATCAAAGCTTCTTTGTATTGCATTGTGCTCCCTGGCAAACCTCTCATATTTGCTAACTTTATATGTTTAACTGCTTACTTTGCAACTTGTGAAGGTTGGACTAGCTGAGAAGACTGCTGTTTTGTTTACAAAAGACGGTGACCAGCACAATAATCTCCATGACATGCAGTGCATGTGGTATGTGCTCTCCTCCCTCCTCTGCCATTTGTCTTGTTTTCTTTCACCCTGTACCTAACTCAATAATCTATACTCTTGAAGGTATGAGCTTGCTTCTGGTGAGAGTTATTATCGCCAAGGTGATCTTGGCAGGGCTCTAAAAAATTTCTTGGCTGTTGAGAAGCATTACGCTGATATGACTGAAGATCAATTTGATTTCCATTCATATTGCTTACGGAAAATGACACTTAGGGCGTATGTTTCTATGTTGAAGTTTCAAGATCGTTTGCATGCTCATGAATATTTCCACAAGGCTGCAGCAGGAGCTATCAGGTAAAGGGTTCTACTGGTCTTCTCTAATTCCCTTTTGATTGTTTTGTACTCCCATTTAGAAATTTTGGTAAAGCTGGCGGCACAAACTCTAGGTGTTATATGAAATTACATGATTCTCCATCAAAATCATCTGCTGAGGAGAATGATGAGATGTCAAAACTGCCACCTGCTCAGAGGAAGAAATTGAGGCAAAAGCAGAAAAAGGCGGAAGCTCGTGCTAAAAGGGTAATCTTGAATGCTCAGCTTTGGATCTATAACTGTTAAATCTTTCTGATTTTGCCCTCAAATTCCTTCAGGAGGCTGAAGAGAAACAGGAGGACGAAACAACTTTATCCAACAGTTCAAAGTCTGGGAAGAAACAAAATGCAAGACCAGTTGATTTGGATCCACATGGTGAAAAATTAGTTCAGGTATTATTTTTCTATGCAATCAGTTGTACAGTCGTAGTCTTGTGCTTGTTTATCAGTTTTTGGAGATGTTCATCGCAATGCATGTTTTTTTCCATTTAATTTTTAAGCAAGTCTTAATGGTGCAAGCTGGAACTTGGAACCAAGTATTTTTAACTTTTTTTTATGAATTTCTATTTGCAGATTGAAGATCCACTCTCAGAAGCCACAAAATATTTGAAGCTTTTGCAGAATAACTCATCAGACTCGTTAGAAACCCATATACTCTCATTTGAACTTAACATGAGAAAGCAAAAGGTTTTACTTGCTTTTCAGGTATGTATGTGACAATCCATCTAATTGTTTTGGGATAATCTGAAGCTTTTGTTCTGTCGTTTTCTTTGTCGGAAACAAGCTTTATCCCAGTAAGATACGGTGTTCTACTGGTTATAACTAAGAAAACCTCTGTGTTTCTTACAATCTAATTCTATGATAAAGTTTGTAAGAATGTTCTAACAAATTATGTATTGATGTAAATTCACCTGTGCAAAGCACATTGGGGCTATCCACAAATAGTAGTTTATGAAGTATATTTACATTATCCAAATATATTCCTAACCATTTTAAGCGGATCATATGTATCAATGCATAATGCAAGAAATGTTTTTATGTTTTAAGTAAATATTACATTGTTTAAATACTGCATGTGTCTTTGTCTCTTGGGGAAAGCAGAAGGCGGTGGTAGATCCAACCAGTTTTGGCCGTTGAATATAGATGACCGGTCTTTGATGATACCTTACTGATTTTGGGTGAGATTGTGGATAAATGAAAACAGCATGAATTATACATCAACAAAATTGTGTTTTACATAGTGCTTTGTTTCCCGAAAAAAAGTTTCAGACATTGAGATGTTCCCCAATATGCACCTTTGAGCTTTTAACTTTTACAGCATTATGCTAGTATTTTTCTTAATCTATCTTTCATTTCAGGCGGTCAAACATCTCATTAAATTGGACGAAAATAATCCAGACAGTCACCGTTGTCTGGTAAGTATCCAAAATTACACCTTGCACTTAGATTGTTCTTTCATATATCATGTGAGATGCCATAAAAAATTATTTCAGTCTCTGTTTATTACACTTACGTATGATGTAGCAACCATTTAGATTCTAGGGGTCAGGTTTGGCTTTACACATTTATCTAAATTCTATGGGCCTGAGATCAACACTATGAGTCTGTGACATCTTTGTTCAACAGAAAACGCACACCAGTTTCACATATGCTGGCTCTGATTTATTCTTAACTGGGTACACATTTATATTTACCTATGTGGGCTTTATGATTTTTATTTGCCTTGCTATGAGGAGTGCCACAGACCATACACATGGGGTGCATTTTGAAGTTTTGCAGTGTGTTTTGTTCTCATGTTTCTTTTGGTTTGGATGGAAGTTGATAAGCCAAAGCCTGTATATTTGCTGCGATTGATGTGCTTGTATTGCCCAGTAAGGAATTGTTATTGCGTTACAGGAATTCATAGTTCCTTGAAGGTTTCATATAAATTCAGGGACATGGACCTAAGTCTTAATGCTCAAATTCTTTGTGGAGCACTTGGAGCTTCATATAAAATGATGTATTTTTGTTGACCTGTTGCATAAACTGGAAATGGAATCCTTCTAGGAAATGGGTGACTAGGCTACTCACTACCTTGACAGAGTTGCTACTTTTTGGCTTCTAGTTTGTTTGTGTTACTCCTTTTCAAGATACCGCGATGCTTTCTGAGCATCAATCTTACCGTGCTTAGGGTTACCAGGTTTCCAGGAACTGGTCCCCCTCCGATTCATTTTGCAACCCACCTCTAATTGATGGATAAGTCTTTGTTGTTGTTCTTTTTGCTTTTGCTTTAGTATCTCTTTTGCTTTTGCTTTAGCATCTCTTTAGGACAGCATCTGCTTTTTTGCTTTTGCTTTAGCATCTTGACTGACAGCATCTGCTTTTTGCTTTTGCTTTAGCATCTTGACTAGCATCTAGGACAGCATCTTAGAGGATGCTCTTAGCATATGCTTGGCCCATCTTGGCCTATAAATTTGTATCCCTAACCCCTCAGGTTGGCATGGCATTGTGTGGGAAATAACAACAAGAAAATTGCCCCATCTCCAAGAGTGTCATCCTCTCGATGAGAGTAAGGATCTTGCTAACACTAAGAGCAAGATTCGACCGCCTAACAAGTGGTATCAGAGCGAGGTTATCCTGTAACCTGAGCATCTCTTGCTCAATCCCTTCTCGGCGTTGCTTCGGCCTCGCGGCGGCCCAACTAGCGGCGGCGGCTCAGCCCGGCCGCCTCGCTCACTCTCCTCCGTTGACGAGCGGCGGCTCATCGAGGCGCTCTCTCCACGCAGCGATCCCGGTGGCGCGCCATGTCCGCGAGGCGATCTCGGCCTTCGGCCGCCTCGAGCACGCTGGCGGCGGCAAGCCGAGCTCGGCAGCAGAGAACGCGAGCGGCGGCGACACACAGGCGCGCGCGCGAAAAGCGTCAAAGCGGCGGCCAGCGGAGGCGCGCCGGCGAGCGAGGCGAAGCGGCGGCGGCGGCAGATGCAGCGCGCGGCAGCAGCCGAGGTCGAGGTTCTCTGCAGCGGCAACGGCGGCTCCGTCTCTGCTGATGACAACGCCGACGCGGACCTTGAGCTGCTGGAGAGGAGGCGGCGCGGCCGAGCGCGCGATGGGTAATCGCGCCACGCCCGAGCGCGGTGGCGGCCCGAGCAGCGGACGCGCGTGGCGCTCTGGAGGAGGCATGCGGCGGCGGCGTGCGTGGTCGGCGGAGAGCGCGGCCTTCATAGGCGGCGCGCTCTCTCCCGGTTGATGCGTGGGCACCACGAGTACCGGTGTCGTCGAGGGCGTCGGCCCGGCGGCGGGTGGCCCACACTCACCAAGACCAACTACGTCGAGTGGGGTGCGGTGATGAGGTAAAGCTCGGTGCGGCATATGTGGGATGCGATCCGATGCGGCGGCGTCGACTACGACTAGGATCGGCGGCATGGATGCTCTCATCGCTGCGATCCGTCGAGATGCGATTCGCTTACGAACAAGCGGTGCCAAGGAGGCTTGGGCGCCATCGCCGCGGCGACGCGGCAGGCGACGGCGCGCGCGCAAGTCTACATTACGGGCACTACGCAGAGTGGGAGAACACGGCCTTCAAGCGGTGAGGACATTGATGACTTTGCTCTTCGTCTCAACACCGCATTGCGGTTGGTGCGGTTCGGCGGCGACACCTCCCACGGAGAGAGAGCCGTGGAAAAGCTCTTCCGCCGCGTCCAGAAGTACAAGCGGATGGCTCGCTCGATCGAGTCTCTGCGGACCTCCACGATGACGATCGAGGAGGCGTTGGGTCGCCTCAAGGTCGTTGGACGATGAGCCACGGCGCCTCTCGGGACCGTCACCATTGGCGGAAGCTCCTCACTCGGGAGCGGTGGGCTGCCGGCCAGGTGACGAGGAAGAAGGGAGCCTTCTTCCACGACAGCGTGCGCATGCGTGGCAAGCGCGGCAAGCCGCAAAACGCCAGCGGCGCGAGGCGTCTTGAGGGTAATGGCCGTGGGCGCCCGAGCGGCGGCGCAAGCAAAGGCCGACATGAGACCGCTTGCTACAATCTGCGGCAAGCTCGGTCATTGGGCCAAGGATTGTCGACGACCACGACGCGGCCAGCCCACGTCGCGCGGCGGAGGAGCGGTGGCTCGTTCATTGCTCATGCGAGCATGGAACTACCTCCACGCGCGGCCGCAGCGACTCTCCTCCACCTTGACGAGCCAAAGCACATGCCTCTGGGCGGCGATTCGGCAGCGACAAGACCGGCGGGTGGTGCCTCGACACGGCGCCACCACCACATGACCGGCGGCGGGAGTACTTCTCGAGCTCGACTCGGGCGTTCGAGGCACCGCTCAAGTTCGGCGACGCCTCGCCGTGGAGATCAAGGCGTCGGCTCTGTCGTCTTCGCTACCAAGGCGGCGAGCACCGGCGCTCACCGTGTCTACTACATCCCGTGTTGAGGAACTCCATCATCGGCTTGGGGCGGTGGATGAGAACGGATCGCGCGTGGAGATCGAGCACGGGTCTGCGCATCTGGGATCATCGCCGTCGGCTCCTCGTCAAGGTCAGCAGGAGCAACCGCCTCACGTCTTGCACGCGCAGTGGCGCAACCTCGTGTCTTGCGGCCGCGCGGCAGCGACGCTGGAGGTGGCACGGCGCTTTGGGCACCTCAACTTTGAGGCCACGAGGCGGCTCGGCGGCAAGGAGATGGTGCGGGGCATGCGGCCACGTCGACCACGTGGAGCGATTCTGCGACACCTGCGTCCTCGCCAGGCGTGGCGGCTCCGCTCCTCGCCGGGCGAGCTTCGCGCCAAGGAGAAGTGGAGCTCGTACGGTGACCTGTGTGGCCCCGTGACACCGGCTACACCTGGAGGTCGGCGCTACTTCCTCCTCGTCGACGACATGTCCCGCTACATGTGGGCTGTCCTGCTCGACGTCAAGGCAGCCGCGGCGGACGCCATCAAGCGCCTTCAAGCTGCTGCGGAAGCGGAGTGCGGCCGCAAGCTTCGGGTCCTACGCACGGACAACGGCGGTGAGTTCACGGCGGCCGAGTTTGCGGCGTCTTTGCGGCGCGAGGATCCATCGTCACTTCTCGCGCGTACACCGCGCGCGAGCGGCATCGTCGGCGCCGCAACGAGCATGATGGTTGCCACGCGCGCCCTCAAGCGAGAGGATGCCGGCATTCTATCGGGGAGGCGGTGATGACTGCCGTCCACTTGCTCAACCGCTCCCACCAAGGCCCTCGGCGGCAAGGCGCCATACGAGGCACGCACGGCGCAAGCCCGCGGTGAGCCACCTCGTGTCTTCGATGCACGCCGCCGTCAAGGAGCTCAACCACATCGGCAAGCTCGGCGGCCGGAGCACGCCGAAGTCTTCATCGGCTACGCGGATGGCGCCAAGGCCTCTGCGTCCTCGACCTGCGACACGGCGCGTGCGCATCACGCGTGGCGTCGTGTTCGGCGAAGGCGGCGGGCGTGGGGCAAGATGGTGGATGGCGGCTCGACTCGGCGACCGGCGATTTCGTGCGTCGACTCGTCCACTTCGAGGAGGCGGGCGTGCGTGCTCGTCTTCACCGAGCTCGCCTACCCCACCACCTCGTTCGCCACCGCCTCCGGCGATTCGCCGCGCGCCACCACCGCTCGGCAAGCCCGCGAGCTCGTGAGTCCACCGCCAAAGACCGCCGCCACGCCTCGCTCTTCTACACCGGCGCCTACTCCCGGGTTTGGCACCGGCGGCCGGCCCACGGCGGCGCGCGCGGTGGAGTTCGCCATTCCGTGTCCAACGAGCGAGATCGCATCGACGCCTACCACGGCGGCGAGCCTGCGCTCTATCGTCATGGGCGACCTCCTCGGCGGCGGCCGGTCCTGGCGGCGTGGCGCGACTTCGGGCGCACCTCGCCGCGGGGCGGCGGCGAGCCTCGTTCGCCGCCGAGGCGGAGAGAGCGCGGCATGGCGTGCCGCGATGCGAGAGGAGATGGGCCGTCGGCGAAACAAGACATGGGGCGGTGATCTTCCGGTAGCCACCACGCCCATCTCTCTCAAGTGGGTCTTCAAGCTCAAGAAAGACGAGTGGAGAGTGATCAAGCACAAGGCGCGTCTCGTGGCACGTGGCCGTTCGGCGGAGGAGTCGACCGGCGATGCCTTGGCGCTTGTTGCGGATGGAGTCCGTCGTCTCCTCTGCCCTCATAGCCCGGGGGTGGTGCGTCCATCACATGGACGTCCATCACTTGAAGGAGGAGGATCTCGTCGCCACGCCGGGATTCATCATCCCCGGCAAGGAGAGCAAGGTCCTCCTGCGCGCAAGGCCCTCACGGCTTGCGGCGGGCACCGCGAGCTTGGGCATGGTGGACTCCACCTCAAGCAAATGGGATTTGTGAGAGCTCACGAGGCGCGGTCTCTGGCGGGGCAAGGGAGGCAATGCCTGGCGATAGGCGTCGTCGGCGACCTTGTGATCACCGGTACCAAGAAAGAGGAGATCGAGGCTTTTAAGGCGGAGATGAAGGCCACCTTCGGATGAGTGACCTCGGGCCTCTCCTTCTACCTCGAGATTGAGGTCCGCCGAGACGCTCGGCATCTCTCTTGGCGGATGCCACGCCAAGCGCATCGTGGAGTGGCGGCCTCGCCGATCGCAACCCGACCCACGCTCCTATGGAGGAGAGGTGAAGGCGTCGTGAGATCGTGAGAGGCGGCGGAGCGTGGTGGGCGTGAGGTGGGCGCAACGCAGCGATCTGCGCGTATTGTGGGCGGCCTTCGCTACCTTGTCCACACGCGATCGGACTTGGCGTTCGCCGTCGGCTCGTCGGCCGGTTCATCGCCCGGCGACGAGCACCGCGGCCGTGAAAAGGATCCTCGCTCGTCGCGGGCACCTCCGACTCGGCTTGCACCACCCAAGGTGCCCGTGCGGCGCGACTTCATCGAATGATGGCGACCACGCGGCGACGCATCGACACGAGCAAGAGCACCGGCGGATCTTTGTACTTCCTCGGCAAATGTCCGATCGGTGGCGATCGGTCAAGCGGCGGTGGTGGCTTTGTCTAGGCTGCGGCGAGTACATTGCAGCCACTACCGCTTCTATTCGGGCTCGTGGTTGGCTCGGCCGCTTGGCGATCTCCTTGGCGAGACGTGGAGGCGGTGGAGCTCGGGGTGGGCAACAAGTCCGCCTTGGCCTTGGTGAAGAACCACATCTTCCATGAGCGCAACAAGCACATCCGGTGAGGTATCACTTCATCGGTTGCACGGATGAAGGGAGTGTCCAGGCCAACTACATCAACACTCCAGACCAGCTCGCCGACTTCCTGACCAAGTCTCTTGGGCGGATCAAGTTCCAGGAGCTTCGCGCCAGGATCGGGATGGCTCAGATTCCCCACAAGGAGACACACAAGACTTAGGGGGAGAGTGATGGATAAGTTGATGGATAAGTCTTTGTTGTTCTTTTGCTTTTGCTTTAGCATCTCTTTTGCTTTTGCTTTAGCATCTCTTTAGGACAGCATCTGCTTTTTTGCTTTTGCTTTAGCATCTTGATTGACAGCATCTGCTTTTTGCTTATGCTTTAGCATCTTGACTAGCATCTAGGACAGCATCTTAGAGGATGCTCTTAGCATATGCTTGGCTCATCTTGGCCTATAAATTTGTATCTCCAACCCCTCAGGTTGGCATGGCATTGTGTGGGAAATAACAACAAGAAAATTGCCCCATCTCCAAGAGTGTCATCCTCTCGATGAGAGTAAGGATCTTGCTAACATCAAGAGCAAGATTCGACCGCCTAACACTAATACCCCCTCAAATGCAATCATCTTCCTATTGAAATAGGCATATATTTGCGTCTAGTACATGTTCCATGTCATAACACTTGATTTTTTTTTTGGAAAAATGAATCCTGCTGAGAAAAAAGCGTGTCTTTTCCCGGTCTCCAGCTGAGATGTGGTTACCTGCTGGAGCCGGTTTCTGGAACACTGGGGGTGTATATTTAATATATACCACACTTTTTCGTACATTTTTACAAATGATGTTGGCATGGAATGCATACATTTCATTCAGTTTTTCATTTGCATTTTTCATATTTGAACCAAATTGTCCAAAATAAATCCATCCAACTTGGTTCTGTATGCTTTATTTACCGCTTTATCTTGAATTTTATAGATAAGGTTCTTCCACAAGATAAACAGCCTTCCCGCTCCAGGGACTGATTCCGAGAAACTAATTTGGAACGTTTTGGAAGCTGAACGACCGGACCTAAGGTTCTAAGCCGGTGATTGCTTTATCATTATGCACTTGCTTCAGTTTATTTGACTAGTGAGTTCTTGCAGGCAGTTACATGGGAAGTCTCTTGTTGCCGTAAATAGAAGTTTCCTTGAAAAGCACAATGGTAATTATCTTATTTTTTAGTTTGTGGGCCTTTTCTTGGTGAGGAATCTTACTAATTCTCAATAATCATTTCCTTTGCTAGCTTCTTTGATGCACAGAGCAGCAGCAGCTGAAATGATGTACCTCTTGGAGCCAGATAAGAAGCTGGAGTCTATTAAATTAATTGAAGATTCAGCAAATAACACAGCGCCAGGGTAAATATAAAAATACAAAAAAACGCCTCTGATTTTATTCACCTGCTATATGCGTAATGTTTACATCATCTGGACTTTATGCAGAAATGGTGTGCTTGGTCCTGTTAAAGAATGGGTCATTCAAGATTGTATTGATGTTCATAAATTGCTGGAGACTGTCTTTGCTGATCAGGATGTTGCAAATAGTAAGTTTCGATATCCTGTTACTCCTGTACCCAGATTATTGTGCCTTGCGTTAATGTTTTGCTGGCAATGAGCAAGTATCTTTCTCTTCTGCTGACCATTGTGATATCCGCTATTGCATGTCACTGGGTGCACATAGTATTGCACTGTGCGTCTGTGCGACTACTCATGTTACTGCTTTTGATGGCATGCCTAAGGATTTCTGCTGGTGCTGTCATTGTATTTAAAAGTATTATTTATATCATAATGGAACATAGTCTTTTGGCTTTTAAACTGATACTTACAGCACTAGAGTACTGAGCTGGATGCCTGCTAGGCATGGCACCTACTCGTATACCGTGTCAATAGATTGTCTATTAACGATATATTTAGTATTAACCTTCCTATCTCTACAGGGTGGAAAGTACGATGTGCTGAATATTTTCCATACTCAACCTACTTTGAAGGCATTAAGAGTGCTACCGCAGCATATACTATCGACAGTAGTCTTGAGAATTCACCAGAAAATGGAGTTGTGCCAAACCCACAAGTGAAAACAAAAGATGGAGAGACATGCACTTTGAACGGGACCATGGATATTGTGGATGATCTGAGCAACCTAAGCATTAGGTAATGCATCAACAAGTATTTGCCTGGTTACAGCCGTAACAGAACATATATTTAGGACTGGAGTCAGTGCCCAATTAACCAAAGTGCACACAGAGTACAAGAGGCCTAGAGGAGAAAATCTACGAGTGCAATGATAACTTCTCGGTGCATTTCACTTGAAGATTGGGAGCTGAGATCTCCAGTGTCTGGTGATCGTCTCAGTTCCGGCTTGTACCTTTTTGTTGTCTACTTGTAGATGGTGAAAGGATAACCTTTCATCGCAGTTGCTTTGCCGTAGTTTGTTGCCCGGCAGCATCATTGGGGTGACATTCTTTTGAAGCAGCGGATCATGAATTCGTTGCCTGGTTGGTTCTTTTTAATCCCAAACTCATTCATGGTCGCTCACTCTTCTTGTTGGTCAACAAAAATTTTGGCATAAAACAGGTGTATAATCTCAAAACTTTTGTGGATCATGAATTTGTACTTTGTAATAGTTGGATGTAACTGGGGTTGCCCTACCCCCTCTTCTTTTGCAACTTTTGATCGTCGGCGTTGTAAATTAGTTGATCTGATCTTGGACATAGATATCGCATTCCATTTGCCCTGACAACTAAGGATCAGTGGTAACTGTGAGTGTTTCGCATGTGCAATGTGCTAGTGGGTGGGTTTTTATTTTTGGGTTGTGGTTTATGGTTTTGGTTTAAAATTTTGAATTCTGACTGTTTAGAGAGAGTACGTACACGAAAATACCTATATGTGATTTTGGTCGGTTCAGTATATATTTTTTACTATAATTGATATTTAAACTTTGTTTTTTTTAAAAAATATATCATTTTAAAAAAATTATTGTAGCTATAGTAGATAAGCTATAAGCTGGATCGAACACAGCTGCTAAGTAGCGACACTGACGTGCTTATTTCGTGATGCACTGTACATCTTGGCAGATAGCGGATAACCATTCTGTTATTGGCAGTACCCAAAAGCCGTTACGCCCAGAGCAGCACGATGGTACCGGAAAGCAAATGACCGACGAAAGCATTATTTATCCCTAAGAAAAGGACGTGCCACAAGACCTGCCAAAAGGATATTTGGGCTGCAACTTACCGGTGAGCAGTGTTACGTGTCACAGGCAAAAGAACAAAAGCTCTGATTTTGATTTTACCCCAAATCTGTGCTTAGGCCCCTCCCCCTCTCTCTATATATACTTATATACACACACATATATATATATACATATACATATGTGTATATATATGTATATATATACACATACACGGTAGCGCTATTATGTGCACACATGTATTTTGCGTACAGTTTTGCGCCTTGGAAAGTTATCATTTGCTGTGAGAAAAGTTATCACCGGCTGTGAAGAAAGTTATTACCGGCTGTGTACTGTAAGAGTTCGGTAGTAACTCCACTCGCTACTGATGATAATTTCATTCAGAAACGTCAGTAACTTCTTTGTGTATTTTACACCTGCGCATTGGTTAGTGTTTCTATATACATATATATGTACGTATGTATGTATGTATATGGCTACGCAATTTTGTGTTTGCACGCATTGTGCGCGCCGAAAAGTTACTGTCAAAATACATGTAGATTTACTGCTATTTATGTAGTATTACAACTGAATATAACTCTACATGTGTTTAACAATAAGTTTCTGGTGCGTATTTTACATCTACGCGCAAAATAGTAATTATGCGTGTGTGTATATATATGACTTGGAGTTTCTACACATATGTGAATCTCCTCGTACTATCTCTATCCTTCATTTGTTCCTTGGTGCCAAATATCATGCAAAAGTAGAGAAATATATATAGCAGTATGGACCTCAGAACGAGAATGAATGACAGTATGGGAAGATACTAAGATATGGAGATTACACATATATTGTAATGTGTGCGTATTATGCATATGTATGTATATATGTGTGTATGTGTGTGTTGTGTACCTTGCTGCTACCTATGGCACACCACAACCGAACTGGCCGACCGCAGCTACGCCATGCATGCATGCATATAGCAGCAAACCAAATAAAGCCCTAAACCCTGCGACAGCTTGCAGGTTCACATGGTCTGTGGCGCCATGCATGCACCAGTCGTCACCGTACGTAATCACACCCAACAGTGAGCGGTAAGGCACTCAGGCAGTATAATAGTCTGTCTTTTAAAGGTACTAGAACATTGGGTGCGCTTCGCGCGCCTTCCTCTTTAAAGACCTGGGGTTTCACTCATCATGCCAAAATCAAGAAAAGTAAACTTCCCCTCAGGTGTTGCCCCTTAGATCCAAGCTTAGACCCTAACTTAGGCTTTGCTTGAGCTTGTATTGAGCTCGAGTCTAGCTAGACAGGCTCGCTTGAGTTTGGTTTGTTTACAGCCCTACTCTGATCTACCATATCTAATATAAACCCTAAACCCTAGATTTAGTGATTTACTCTACTGAACAAGTTCACAGGGAAGTAGCACTTCCAAGAGGAAGTGGAGTGCTTCCCTGATTTTAGGTGCACTAATAATGCACCAACATGAACCACATTTGATGTCCATACATATTGCCATTAGGCAATCAGTGCCCAGAGGACATAAAAGGTTCACAGATATTCCAAAGGAGCTAGGACATTCCATTAAATTTGCTTCGCAATAACTTAATGAGAAGTGCTTCACAGATATGCCTGGTGTCCTAATACAGAATGATTACATTCCATACAAACATAGAGAGAATAACTTCACCCAACATTCCTCGTTTAGCTCAATTTTCATTCTTTTTTTTGTAGCTCCTAAGTTTTGCATTGTCATGTTGTTCATAGCAATATACAAAAGCACCAAGTGTGATTTGAGAGTACCTCCTAGAATATTCCTCCAATGACAAAACTACATTGTTTTCACGAATAATGAGGAGGGATTAGAAAAAGACCATTACCTTTGATGTTTAATAGAAAGCGGCGGTCTGACAACTTCTTTCTAACCTCATTCCTATTCATATCCACACTCTAAAATGGAAAAAAAATCAAACCAATTTAGGAACGTGAGTCACAATGACATGGATACAGATAATTCACAATGTGATAGCATGTGTCTTTTTATTTTACAAAAGAGTGAACATGTGTCGTTGCATCATTTTTACTCTTGCTATCCATAAGCAGCCAAAGACGTGATTCTGATAGTGAATCAGAGATGCTAGTGTAAAACCATGAAAACCTACAAAACCGTGAGAAAAGATAAATAGATAAGGAAAAATATTACCTTTCTATGCCGATAAGAACACTAAGTCCCCTAGCTTCTCTTATTTAAACCTTCTTCTGAATAATATCTTGATGCTTTCTCCATCCAAATTCTAGCCTGTATAATGAAGATGTTATTAGTTAATCGATTAAAATTTCGTAGCAATGCAACAGAAAGAAGAAGAACGCATGAAATCCAATAGAAATAAGAAACATAATCCTTGGTAAGAACACTCAATGATTGGCTTTTCACTAATTAATTTTCATTTCAGAACAAATATAGCAAGAAAGCAAGCAAGCTCACAAGTCACAACCAACTAAATACCTACCGGTTCACTATCGAAGTTTGAACGGTTAAATAAGAATTATGATGCAAAATC
Organism: Melocanna baccifera; assembly: GCA_036346265.1. Taxonomy (NCBI): domain Eukaryota; kingdom Viridiplantae; phylum Streptophyta; class Magnoliopsida; order Poales; family Poaceae; genus Melocanna; species Melocanna baccifera. Next base: position 27,976,807 of record CM070677.1, on the reverse strand, counting down.
TGTAAAATTAGAACAATTATAACAGCAGCATATCGAATTATAGCCAACAAAACCCAGTCTAAATATACTGATCCAAACCGAAACCACGAAAGAATCACGCAGTATCATATTCCAAGGCCAAACATCCAGAACCAAGACATAAAAAAGCGGCACCTTTTACTCCAGATTCCAATGCAAAATATGTGAAATTAGAACAATTATAACATCAGCATATCGAATTATAGCCAACAAAACCCAGTCTAAATATACTGATCCAAACCGACGGTAAGGCGGCAGCGAGAGCGCGCGCGGGGCGACACATGGCGCGGGGTGAGCGGGCCGAAGGGGGGAAAGCGCGGGATCGGGCGCCACGCGGAGGGAGAGGAGATCCGACGGCTGAGGGAGTTTCCCTGATTTTCTTTATTCCAGAAAATTCAAATAAAAACTAGGAGCTCTAGAAAATAGCAAATAAAACATAAAAATTCACCAAAAATACCAGAAAATTCCTTGAGACTTGAAGAATCCAAATAAAATATTTTCAACTTATGTTGATGTATATTTTACTCAGATTAAATTATTTTAAAATTCTAAAATTCATTTGAAGCTGGTTTTAATTCCAGAGAATTCCAGAAAATTTCTTGTGGCACAAGGAACTCAATTAAAATATTTTTAGCTAATGTTGAGGTTTAATTTAATCATATTAAATTATTTAAAATTTTGAAAATTCAATTTAAACTTGATTGAAATTCAGGAAAATTCTAGAAATTTATTTTTAAATTCAAGGTTTTAAAAATCCCCAAAAATCAGGATGTTACACAAATGCCAATTGATATGACAGGAATCTTTCCTATCTGCGTGAAACTACGAAATGTGTCACAAGCTCTTTGAAGGATCACAGCCAAAAAAATTCTTCCTGGTATCCAACTTTTGTTAGCAATTTTGCAGTTGAACCACATGCATTTCAATGCAATAAACTAACAGCAAACAAACAAATAAGAGAGTAGTTACATGCCTATGATTAGTTGATTACAGAGCATCACACTATATTCAACTACAAAAAAGGTAAACATTTTGAATTGCAAGTATCATATATGCATGTATACTTTGTACAGGGTAAGAGAAAAAGCAAAACAAGAAACATAATCACCTCAGGATGCCTGCAGCCATGCGCAATCCCATGTGTTGTCAAACTAGCCCAAACTCCAGCCAGGCCAAAAACAGATGGAGCATATAACAAAACTATCGATGACATTACCCCAACCACAATCTAGGTAGTCAAAACAAAATAAAGAATTCAATGAATAATAGGGGGGAAAGGACATATACAAGCTAGCGAGGACTACTTCCATACCGTAGCCCAAGCAATGTAGTCAAAATCTGAGGCACCATAACGAGACCATCAAAGATGAATGCCAGGGCATTGATTGGTTGATAGATTGTTCAACAAATACTCACCTATTAGCAATCTGTGTTAGCTCATGTGGCTGCTTGCTTTGACAAGAGGTTCAAAATTATGTGATTTGTGAGTTCTATAAAAAAAATTATGTTTCCAACCTTACAATCTATTTATGTCTCAATAGCAAGCATTGACATTTTACATTCTTTGGGGATCCGTTCTTTTTTCCAAAAACAAACAATTGGCTTGTTAGAGACTCAATGCTCCGAATTCACACAGCTGTACTTCAGATATGCAAGAATTAAGCAAATAAAAGCACATTTCCCTGAGTTTAGCATCTACTTAAGCATATCGCAATCTGCTTGAGACTTGAAAGCACCATAATTGGTCAAAATTCACTATCACAGGCGCACAAGCAGAACTAAAGCATTCCACAATGGCATATCATAACCAATAAAAAATCACAATCACGAAATGCTCACCATCTGTATCGCATGAAGTGTCCATCGGCAGTGCGACCTGCGCACGTCGTCGAGGAGAGGATCTTTGTTGGGCAGCCGCAGCAGCACGTACGGAGTGATGCCGACGGAAGGTGCACCTGCACCACGCTCAGGATCCTCCCCTCCTGATCCTCCTCCCTTGCTCAACTTGCTTACTGTCCTCGGAGACACGGAGGGCCAACGAACGCTGCAGCACCTCGGCAACTGCAAGCACCATCTCCTCCGGCACGGTCTCCTGCTTCACGGCCGTATCCAGGCCTAGGTGCGACCTCAACCGCGAGAAGGAGCAGATGAGAGCCAAGTTGACCACTGCCCAATCCCAATATTCCCCCCAAAAAAAACAGCACCAGAATCAGCATCAGAACCACACAAAGCAGCGTGATCGTCAAAACAATCATCAAAGATGAGAGGAATTCTTACAGCCATCGTCGCTCTCCTCGACGGTCCTCTGCAGAACCCGTCTCGGGGAGGTTCTTTGTCGCTGAAGTAGAACTCCACTGCGGCCAAAAAAAGAGCATAGCGACTTGATCCGAAAAATCCCCAAATTTTGAGGGGGAAGACAGCGAGGATCGGGGATGGAGCGGAATTGCCAACTGGTGGAGAACATTCTTGGGCTTGGCCGTCGAGGAGGCGCGGGCGGCGGTGTGGTCGCCATGGCTAGCGCATTTGGGGGCGGAGGTGCTAGGGTCCTCGACCTCCTCGCTTACAGATGCAAGCCCTAGACCCCCACGCCAAAGCGGATCGGCCATCACCGCCGCGCGCGCGCCTCAGCGTTGCCTCCCACGATCCAACACCCGCGCCCTACTCCCGCACGAAACCCGGGTCGGTCGAGATCCCACCGCCGAGCTCGCGGGCTGGGGCAAATGGGAGATCCAGGCTGGAGGGGGCTCACTTGGGGATTTTCCGGAGGGCCCTCGAAGTCTTTCATTTTCGCAGCTTGCCTAGTCGGCTCGCCTCCTCTCCAGCTGCAGCTGCGCCGCTCGCGCACCAAAGATCCCGCGCGGCCGGATCCGGCCTCCCCTCCGGCCTCGGCTCTAGCCTCCCCCTCCGGCCTCGGCGCCTCCCCTCGCCTCGCGCCGGCCGGATCCGACCTCCCCGCGGCCTCCCTCTGGCCTCCCCCCCAACCTCCGCGGGGGGAGGGGGAGGCGGCGAGGAGGAGGGGACCGGGAGGAGGCGCGGCGGGGGACGAGGAGGGGAGGTGGCGGGGATGAGGGGCGGCGGGGACGAGGAGGCGGGGACCGGGAGAGGACTCGAGCGGAGTCACGGGCAGGGAGGGGGGCCCGGTCCTGGAGGCCAGCGAGCGCAAGCTGCCTCGCCATGCGTCGCGCGCGAAGGCTCTCGCGCGGGCGTGGAGCGCTGTGGTGCGGGGAGAACGGGTTGGCTTTTAATAACTCCGATATTTAAAGTTTTTATCTTATCTAAAGATAATACTAAAATAATTTCTCTAACAGTAAATTATTTTTTAATTTTTTATACTATTTTTATCATAATTTTTTTACTTCACACCCTTTCATTGCTTGTGTTGGCTTACGGGCTCAAGTCTCTTATATAAGAGATAGCATATTATCTCTCATCATCTCCTCTCTCCACTACATAGGATTTTACTAATTTAATATAGCTAAGAGATAGCTAAGATAACACTATTGAAGATGTCATAAGTAGTAGTCTATATCTTAATGTTGTATTTAAGGCTTCCATCTCATCTAAAGATAATACTAGAGACAACCTCTTCAACAGTAAATCATTTCTCTAACTATTTTATACTATTTTTACTAGAACTTTCTGTCTCATATCCTCTCACTATTTGTGTTGGTTTGCGGGCTCAAATCGTCTCTTGCATAAAACACAACACATTATCTCTCCTTATCTCCTCTCTCTATATAGAATTTTACTCATTTAATATAGCTAAGAAATATCTAAGATGACACTATTGGAGATGCCTAAGTAGTATACACTCCTGATCACAGAGTGATACAACTGACACATCTTTAAAATGTAACTTTGATTACCGATGTCTATTCCAATATATTCATAAAACTTAATAAAATTTTATACTACCATGAAATTATTTTTAGAGGTAAATCTACAATTTCATTCTCATATATCAAATATAAATATTTATAAAGAGGTAAATCTACAATTTCATTCTCATATATCAAATATAAATATTTATAAAGATATTGATACTCACAATTTAAGAAGTTTGATCGCACAACAAAATCCACTCTCTATCATCTCTCCTCCTCCTTACATACATACATACATACATCAACTCATACATACATACATACATGCCCACCAAAGTTGCACCAAATGTATATATACATACATACATACATACGTACGTACGTACATACATACATACATACATACGTACGTACGTACGTACGTACATACATACATACATACATATACCCTTTCTAATGTTTCAACAGTATAGAGCAGAGCCATCTAATTCCAATATATAAACCAAAGATTCTACCCAATGTTTCTCTTAGTCCTCCCCTCCCATTCCTTGACCCTCCTCTCCATCAATTTCATTCCGCCACCGACCCTCACCACCCTCATCATCCCTCCCTCTCTCTGCCTTTTGGTGGCGATGCCTCTTCCTCGGCCTCTTGGTAACTAGATTTGATGATGGCACCTCTTCATTGACCTCCTCGCGACATGGTTGCTCTTGACGATGGATCCCGCCACTGTTGCTTCAACCAACGGCCATGTCGGATCTAAAGACAACAACATGACGTGTCTCCAAGCTCTAGGCAACCGAGTTTGGTGGTAGTGCGTTTCCATAAAGTTCCAGGCACTCGGATCAAGTTGTGATGCATCCTACTTGATCTAGTGTCGATGGCCATCAAGGACACCTCCAACAACCTCCCATTGGCCAGATCTGGTGGTGCCACTCGAGCTCCCACTGCTCTGGCAAGATCTGTGTGTCACACTGTCAAGCTTCTCCATCACCGCTCTTGGCCACAATGAGCACATGCCTTTGTGCCATCCAATGAGGTGGAGTGATAAGGACATCACTTCCTTAGATACACACAACACTCATCCACAAGATGTTAGGCAAAGAACTATAATGAGGGCACGTGCACAACAGTTGAATTATCTGATGAGCTCGTTCCTAGGGTTGTTTAATTCAACTTCTAAGAATAGGTTGCAGCCTGATGCGTGTAATGTGATTGTGCTTAGGAACATGGGCAAGGACCAAGAAAAGGCACATGGAGTAACGGACATGCTTGAGATGAACATAGGAGGTCACCACCTCACTTTGAGACCAGGACAACCAAGGATGAAAGCTGGACATGTTTTAGAATCCAGTTTGGCCTTTGAAGATAGTGCTAAATTCAAACGAGCATAGAAAATACATACGAAGTCTAAATAAATAAGGTGATCTTTGAGTTATTGGAAAGCTTATGATGTCCTTTTTCCAATGGTTCTAGTCTCACCTCAAAACTCTACCTAAGCACATCATAATATATAAAACAAGTCTGAATCAGCATGGTCAAATGATGTATCAGATTAGAAATAGGGAAATCAATCACAAAACTAGTGTGTGCTACTATACGTTACCAGGAGGTACCGGTACCTCGCCACTAAGAATTTATATGTGATTTGGTGGCGAGATACCGGTACCTCTTGATACCTTCCAAGGATGGTAAAACTCTCTACATACTATATATATATATATATATATATATATATATATATATATATATATATATATATATATATATATATATATATATATATATATATATATATATATTATTAATATATATATATATATATATATATATATATATATATATATATATATATATATATATATATATATATATATATTACTAAGCATGCAACGATGGCTAGTCCAACCGCATGTCTTATGAAAAATTAAATTAAAGGCCAATGTCAAGTTACAACACTTGCACGTTATATATACCGACCTACCATATATTAATTGATCATCTTTCGGTGAACATTATTTTCAGTAGCCACTAAACCGCACCTTAAAATTTTACTTACAATCATTGCGACCAACAAATACTAAAAACATCACAAACCATTTCTGTTATGTTATTGCATACACCCTTTACTTTGAAAAACAAATTAAAAAGCATAGACTATGATATGTGACAATTTCTGTAATATGATTATTTTATTGAATTACTTTATTTCATACTTGTCCTGTTGGGCTAGGAGGTTCTTCTATTTATCTAGCGTGCAAATATATACAACCTGTCTTTTGCTAAAGATAACATAATTACAATCACACAATTAATGTTCAGACATCAAGCTGAAAAATGATATCAAGACACAAATGTATGCAGTTAAATTGCTGTGGATCATTGTGCATACATACATGCTTTCTTGACACATCCCTTTATTGGATCCATAATTTCTCAATTAGAATATTACTTTAGCACCACTTACAGCATAAACATCTACTGTTAAGCGAAAAATTTCAATCATGTAATTTCTTTTTTGCTCTTTTGTATGCGTGCTAAGTCTGTTCACTGGCAGTCCTATATCATTACTTCTGATATGCTACTTTTCTGTCCTATCGAGTTTCCCTAACTATAGTTTTGTGTAACAGCTAGAGCTAAAGAGCCTCTAAATTTTCCCATGAGGTTGCGAATTGCATTGGGATCATCACGAGGCATCCTCTATTTGCACGCCGAAGCGGATCCTCCAATATTTCACCGTGACATCAAAGCTAGCAATATTCTATTGGAGTCCAAGTTTGTTGCAAAAGTTGCTGATCTTGGTCTCTCACGGCTAAACATGTCTCCTATTTCCTTTACTAAATGTTGCAAAGAAAACATAACAAATAATTGAAGCACAAACCAAATTCTTTACTACTTAAAAAGAAGGAGTTGGTGATTGGTCCGTCCTTGGTACGGCCTCCATCCAATCTGAACCGTCGGATCTTCCGCGTGGACTACTCGGAGCGACTTTGTAACTATGTTTGCCTCTTAACTGATCTTGTGAGATAATTTTTTTGGCCCAGTTTTCAGCTTACTCCGGCACCGGTGGACAATAGCATGACCAGACAAAGAATGGTTTTGGATGTTTGCAAGAACCGGATATACTGTAAGTTTAGTTTCTCTGAAGTTGTAAGCAAAGGATGAAGATCCTAATAGAACTCTTTGTGTCAGTAGTGTTCATATGCCGAATGTCTTATATTTATTATTGGTTTGAGATTATATTTGCTAGTATGCATCACTTTTATTTAGTTTCGTTGCAACGCACGAGCGCCTTACTAATGACTTTCATGGTGCTAAATATAGGTCCGATGTGTATAGCTATGGGGTGATCTGTAGGAACTTGTTATCGGAGATACCCAGGAAAATCTCAATTCGATGCGAGGTATATTGCTGTTATACATTTCTCTATTTGTTAAAAAAATCCTCGATTTTGGCCATACAATTGCTATGAGGCCCACTTAAATAAGCTAGTCGAGTAACATTGTTTGCCTACTCTCCTACACCTCTCCATAGGTCAAGAGCTACAAACTCATGTTAAATTTTTTTTCCTATGAATTAGGTTTGAGTTCCAACACTAGCTAGAATACCATGTACAATATCCGACATTGGATTCCATATTGATTATTATATACAATTTTTTGCGAGATTGCGAATACTATTATTCTAGTAAATAGGATAAGGTTATCCCTACTCTCGCATAGTGCGGTGCCCAAGGGCGGACCCTATATGGTTCATGGGTGTTTAGTTAAACAACAAAATTTTTGGTAAAAAATCCAGTGTATACTAGGTATAATATATATGTGTACTCTTAGTTGGGCCATATTCATCATATTTGTACCTCATCAGCCCAATTCCACCCTACTTCTCTAACTTCCCCTTAGTCCACGCAAGCGATGAGCCGATCTCGCGCCCTCTGTAGTTGCCCTAATTCATGTTGGCCCATTTGACCATCCACAACCCTAACCATCTAACTTTCCTATTCTCTCTCTGTGCGTGTGGGTTGACTGACTCAATGGATCAAGTGTTCGACCACACACATGGTGCACGTAGGCGACAAGTGGCCAGCAAGCAAGTAACAGTAGGGGTGGCTAGTAGCTCACGTGTGGTAAGTAGGGTAGCAGTGGGGCGGTAACAACCAAGTTCAAGGGAGGTAGTAGCAACCAATAGCATAAGCTGACACCCCGCAGACCGCAATGGCCATGCATGGTGGCAGCCTAGCTTGGGAGGTTGAAGAAGGGTCAAAGTGTGAAGGAGATGGAGCGCAATAGTGCACACAGGGCTAGGGCAATCGGGCGCCACCAATGATGCCAAAACTGCCATAAGTGAATCCTAAATCTCTAATTTTAGATCTTAGAGCTTTGAAAAATGAAAAAAATTGATTTGGAAAATAAAGAAGCATCAATGCAATTACAAGCAGGCTACACTAGGAGAAATGTGATTACGTGAGCAGCACGAGCAAGTAGGGTGGTAGGGAGTAGCCGGCGTTTTTGGCAAGGTCTCATCCTCAGGTGAGTTGCATTTGTTCTCCCACTCCCCTTCTCAATCCGAAATTGGCAAATTTAAAGAGTTGATTGAATGATTGTGTCTTTATAAAATGTACATCATAAGTCTTCAAAAATGAAGAAGTTTGTATATTTGAATTTTTTTTGTGAGATAATGTTGGTTAGACTCAAGAAAATTTCCTTGAAATTTTAAAGTTTTTAAAAGTTAGCAAGGTGACTTTAAGGAATAATGAAATAAAATAACTATCCCTAAGATTGCATGAAGAGCTGTAGAGTTAAAATTATTTTTTTCATAATTATTTTGTAATTTTTCTATATTATTTTGAGATATTTTTAGTAGGAACAATTTGTACTTTGGTTTTTGCCATTGAGAGCCTTTTCTTTTTCCACTAAGCAATATTTTCTTTAACTCTAAACACCCATCTTATAAATGCTAGGGCTGCCACTGCCCCAAATTGCCATGACTAGCCACGTTGCCACTGCTTTCACTGTCGACAACTCGCTCCGTGTTGTCTCGGTTGGCTAGAGGAGCCAAAACCCTTGAAGACGACAATGAGCTGGCACTTTGGTGAGGCAAGAGTTGTTGGAGAAGGAATTGTATGGGTTAGCTCTAGGGTTCGAGACTTGAGAGGAGGCACCGTGGATCAATGGGAGGTGATGTTGCACCAGCCACGTAGGAGCGGGTGTTGGTCATGCTGACTTCAAGCTATTCATGGCTTGGAGCTAGAGTTTTGGTGTGTCTGCTGTCTTGGCGTTGGATCTTGAGGAGGCGTACACCACTCTTCGGTGATGGAGGTCAGGGGTGAACCCTATATGGTTCATGGGTGTTCAGCTAAACACCTAAAAATTTTGGGGAAAAAATCCAACGTATACTAGGTATAATACATATGAATGTTGTTAGTTGGGCCAGATTTGTCATATTTGCACCCATGAACCTAATTCCACCCTACTTCCCTAACTTCCCCTCAGTCCACGCGAGCGGTGAGCCCATCCCACTCCCTCTCTTGCTGGCCCAATTCATGTTGGCCCAATCGGCCATCCCTCAACCCCAACCATCTAACCTCCCTATTTCCTCTTTTGTGCATGTGGATTGACTCACTCGACGGCTCAAGTGCTCGGTCACACGCAAAGTGCACTTAGGTAGCAGGGTGGCAGGTGAGTGGTAAGCACCAAGTAAAAGGGAGGTAGCAGTAACTAGCAATGAGAGCCCGCACCTCGTAGACCGCAATGGCCACACATGGCAGTGGTATGCCTGGGAGGTTTAAGAAGGGCCGAAGCATGAAGGGGAGGGAGCGCGGCAGCACGCACAAAGCCAGGGCCAGCTGGGCAACACCGATGATGCCAAAACCGCCATAGGTGAATCCTAAATCCCAAATTTTAGATCTTAGAGATTTGAAAAATGAAGAACAGGCCTCAACACAATTGCAAGCAGGCTGCGCTAGGAGCAAAGTGACTAGTTGAGGTAGCACGAGCGACCAGGGAGGTAGGGAGTAGCTGACATTTGTGGCAAGGCCTCGTCCTCAAGTGAGTTGTGTTCGTTCTCCCACTCCCCCTCAATTCCAAATTGGCAAATCCTAAATAGTTGATTGAACGATTGTGTCTGGATGAAATGTAGATCATATAGTGTCCAAAAATGAAGAAGTTTGTAGATTTGAAATTTTTATGCGATAATGTTGGTTAGACTCACATAATAAAGAAAAGTTCCTTGAACTTTTAAAGTTTGAAAAAGTTAGCAAGGTGATTCTATGGAATAATGAAATGAAATAACTGTCCCTAAGATTGGATGAAGAGTCGTAGAGTTAAAATTATTTTTTCTTAATTATTTTGTAATTTTTCTTTATTATTTTGAGATATTTTTAGTATGAATAATTTGTACTTTGGTTTTTGGCACTAAGAGCCTTTTATTTTTTCCATGGAGTAATATTTTCTTTAACTCTGAACACACATCTTGGAAATCCTGGGACAACCACCGGTGCTGCCCTTTGTCGGTACTCATCATATTGAGCAAGGTTTGCATAGGAGCTCATGGTGTAGTGTAATCAAATCTTAGTAATTTCTTGTCAGTATTATTGCAAATATTAAGTTGCTTATTGTAAACTATAAAGTACATTAGCTAGCTAGGGATCATACAAAGATCGGAGTAAACGCCTACGGTCACACACAAAAGTTCAATTTCATGTTGCGATGGGTTATATAATCTATTGCTAAATATTTTAACAATACTGTTGAGTACGGTGACCGTATAGTAGTTCCTATCTAGAACTTGGATATATGTGGCACAGGTTTCTAAACTAATCCTAATTGAACTAGGATTTCTACTTCTCTTTGGAAGAGACAAAAGACGACTATATGAGGCTAGCCATTAGGTGTGGCCACATAGACCCAAGCAAGATAAACATATCCAAACTAGAGAATATCCAAACTAGAGAAGCACAGGAAGATTAGATGATAGATTGGTACTATATTCTTGTATATAGCAAGGATCTAAGGTCCTATGAGAGAGCGACAACCCTTTTTGCTCCATTGAGGCTGTACTTAAGAATTTGCGACTGGTTTCACCAAATCTCTCTCTCGTTATGGTTGTTCATCGTTGTTATTTTTGGTTCTCTCTATAGTATTCATCTACTTATTCATTTGTGATACCGTACACGCTCGTGCAGTATCTCACAATATCTGATTTGATCTAGGAGAGCTGCTATGCATAAAAAAGGTATCAGTGTATAACAATTCCTTTTTACGCTTAACCATCTATATATGAACACTGCTTGGTATGTAGTACAAAAATATCTACCCTCATTTGGCTTGTATGAGCTTGGTAGATCACTGCTGCATGCATGCATGAGTATGTTAGATCGATAGATATCATATATATGGGAGGGACCACCCCTCTATATATCAGCCCTCATATGCTTTGGTGGAGTGTAATATCTTGAAAATAACCCTTCTGAGGATCTATTCATAATCAGTGGAAAGGGGATACGTGAAAATGGAGTGCGCTGAAATTTTAGAGAGGTTATCACAGACGATTTGTGATACAAAAAGGGGGATACTACTACAAAAAGGGTCATCACAGATAATTCAGAATTGTCATCACAGACGGTTTTCTGGACCATCTGAATCTATATGACAGTGATAATTGGAGGTTATCACAGACAATTTGTGAGTCATCTGTGATAAGTACAACACATATGATTTGTAACTAGAACCATCTGGGAAGAACACTATCACAGATGGCTCAAACCAAAAATCGTCTGTGATACTCACACATCACAGATGGTTCTAGCTACCAACCATCTATGATGGATGGGTATCACAAATGGTTGATATATAGAACTGTCTATGATACTTTTTCATTATAGATGGTTGGTAGATAGAATCGTCTGTGATAGTACGAGTATCACAGATGATTTTTGGTTCGAGTCGTCTTTGATAGTTCTTCACAAACGGTTTATACCATAAAACATCTGTGATAGTTCATTCTATACCCTTTTTTTCTTCTGTTTTTCGACTAGTCTCAAAAAATATTAGCTATGCTCTTTAAAAACAAGCAAATACAATAGAAAACACATCAGCACATTCCATTTCTATTAAGATAAAAATCCACCATTACATCATCACAAGATAACGAGCAGGTTAAAAATCTAACACAACAAGAATATGCAAGAACACATCTCCTAATTCTATGAATCCAACTATTAAATATGGCAAGAACATAGAAGAAGCTGAAATCCTTCCAGATAGTGGAAGCTCAACTGTGCTGACGAGAACTCTATGCCTAGGCCCTCTCGCCCCTGATGCAACATGCAAGGTGGATGTCCTTGATGCCCACAGTCGCAGACGCCGATTTGAGTGCCGTCTTGGTAGACAACTACTTCCGCGGTGTCTTGCCGCTCGTAGACTTGCGTGCCTTCTACTTCGTAAGGGCCATCGGGGTCGACGTTGAGGAGGAGGATGGTGAGGAGGCTGGAGAGATTTTGAGCACATGCAGTAATTAGGAAATGGGTTTGGATGAGTATTTATAGAGGAGAGAGAGGTGGGAGTTGGAAATTTTTTGGCGTGTGGATGGAGAGATGGAGCTACGATCTGTGGGGTGTGAGTTGGTGGGTTTCTATTAGCTAAGATTGGGTTGGGGAACATTGATGAGCCCAACTGTCAGGGACCAAATTATTACAAATAGTTTGAACCACATATCTTCTATGAAATAAAATTATCATAAACGGTTCGAACCACAAACCACAAACCGTCCATAAAATATAATTATCACGGTCTCAAAATATAAAATAGTAAAGTTCTATATGGCTTATATATGCTTGTTTGAAATGTTTCAATGAGATATACAATTTTGCAATTGAGTCGAATCATAAATTCCAAAGGGAAGTTCGAACATTTTGGCAAAAACAAAAATCGAAAACTTGTGATGCAAATTTAAGGCTAAAGATGGCCGATTTTGAGGATCTTAGAGGGCAACTAGCGTGAGCTGGTTATTTTTTGATCAGGCTCATCGTTAGCTCTCCAATGAGTATAAGAACATTAAAAATAGACACCATATGCAAAAATTATGCTTGTTTTACCTAAAGGTGTCTTGGAACGGAATTCTACTTAGACTCATGCGGGAGACTATGAAATTTTAGGGGCTTGCGAGGCGGGAAACATATCTCAGACTCTATGATCGGCTTTCCATCCATGATTGATTCAACATGCCAAATCAATAACTTACTTTTCAAATCGATGCCTTTCCAAATTAATGAATGCTAACAAGTTTGCTTGATATATAATACACTATTGCACTTGCACGCATATAAAAGTAATTCCAAAGGCAAAGAAGTGGTGCTCGGACACCATGGAGCCTCATTTCAGCATTATATATATATATATATATATATATATATATATATATATATATATATATATATATATATATATCCATACTCTGTGATACGTACTCTACTTCTTATATATTATGTAAATAATGTTGTTATACCTCTTTATCCTTTTGAGTATACTCTAATAATGATTATAAGATACTTCCAACTGAGTTCTATGAAAAATTCATCAAAATTCACTTTTCATAACATAATTTATGTATATACTCCAATTATAAATGGAAAAGTGTATACAACAAAAATAAAGGACTCTGATGAAAATTTTTCGATCAAATCGCAGTGGAGTATCTTCGAATTAGTATTTAATTATACCAAAAGTGAAAGTATGTACTCCCAGAATTACGGAAAAGGCTCCCCCCACAAGCGTACACACGTACGTATGTACGTGCATACACACACACATACATACATAGTGCACACACACACACACACACACACACACACACACACACACATATATATATATATATATATATATATATATATATATATATAGCTTTTCTCAGACTCTTGAGAGTACATACACTTTAAATATACCACTTAAATGAATAGGTTATACATCTTTACCATTCTTGGTATATTTAAATATTAATTCTAAGATACTTTAGTATGACTTGGTTGAAATTTTGTCATCGGATCCCTTTATTTTTTATATATACCCTTTTTCATACATAAAAGGAGTATATACGCATATTATACTATAAAAAATGGACTTTAATGAAATTTTTCATAGAACTTACTTTGGAGTATTTTATAATCAATATTAGAGTATGTTCAAAAGGATAAATAAGTATAACAATATTATTTAAGTGGTATATAAGAAATAGGAGTACATACTTTCAGGAGTATAAAACCATTTTTCTATATATATAGACACTGAAATGGGGCACCATAGTATCTGGGCATTAGGCCTCTCTACCTTTGGATTGCTTTTAAATACGTGCAAGTGCAATGGTATATAATATATGAAGCAAACCCGTTAGCATTCATTAATTCGAAAATGCATCAATTTGGAAAGAAAGTCATTCCGAATCAATCATTGATGAAAAGTTTTAATCATAGATGGAAAGTCGATCTTGGAGTCTAGACACCATGCTGCCCTTGATATATTACACACACACACATACATGACACACACGCGCTCTATTCACATTATTTTGGATATCAACGTAATCTCTAAAACACAACTGTGACCCCCTAATTTCTATTACAATGTATTTATAAAACCCAACAAAATATAATATTTTAAAAGTACTTTTGAGATAAATTTACACATAGATTTTCATATATCTAATTTAAATATTTTTAAAGGCATCAATATCCAAAGTTTAGAAAGTTTGAATGCACATGTCACAAAACGACATTCTTTTGCAACTATAGTGTATATATATACTAGGATGGTTTCTGGCATGGCCTGAGTAGTATTAAACCAGCTCAATCGTCGGGCCAATAGAAAGAATGTCTAGTGTCTTGCTCATGTTTTGGTCAGATATCTAGCGTCGATGTGATCTTCTACGACGTGCGATGCAATGCAACCCCCAACGTATACCGTGCATATTGCACGTGCCGCGTTAGCATGGCAACCAAATCAGGCCTCATTTGGTCGGACATACCTCTCTCGCGTATTTAATCTTGAATTTTTATTACTCCATGTGTTTCTGAAAGTACCTAAGCTTCGTCTGGAAGTACTGCTCGGATCCAAACAGGCGCAGCGGGAGCACTCCCTACCGCCGGCCAAACCCTAGGCAACCCCGTAGCACCGGCCGGTATCCATTGGCCATTAGGGAGGGAGTGAAGTCCGAAGGTAGAAGACAGAGAGTCCTGTGAGCGTCATCTTCATTTTAATCCTGGGTCCTCCAGAGAATCATCCCAACCTTAATTATAAACGTATATACGTAGAGAGAGATCGATGTAGGAGCCAAAAGGATATTGTAGTGCTTAGTCGTTGTACCATGGATCATTATCCGGACCCAGCCAGACCGAAGAGGCTGCTTGAGCAGGCCAATCAGATCATGATCACCGTCAGCCCATCACGCTTGGATCTCAGTGGCAAGATTAGCAAGCAAGAGCTTAGCAATCTCTCTCACGCGCGTGCGCGTCCTGCATGTATGATCGATCGATCCGTGCACACCTCATACACGCACACGCAGATATTTTGCGACGCCGATCGATCTCCTTAACTGTCTCATTTGACGCCGGGTGGTCCATCGTATTGGACCTGCTAGGGCGTGCATCTGACTGTTCTTCGGCCTGTCTTTGGTGCTAGCTTAAGACAAATTAACCAAAAGGAGGCATCTTGAGTATGTGAGTATTTTTTTCAGGGAGTACTCGAATTGCCGGTCATTATTATTGGATCTAGATTTAAAAGAACTCAACCTATTCTCGCAAATCATACAAATTCCTCACTCCCCTCTCTCAAACCTTAGCTAGCGCCGCCGCACCGTCACTGTCTTGTCACGGCGAGCCGCTGGCGCCACCTCCCTCTCCCACTACCGCCTCCTAACCACTCAAACATGCAGCCCCACCGACCTCCACTACCCACCGCCCTCCTTTGTGCCTGCGGTTGGCAGCGTCACTGATGACGCCTTGTCTCCCCGCTGCCACCGCTGGTCTGCCCCGACCTCTCTTCTCCCTCTATGAGCAATGGTGAATCCAAACCTTAAGTGAACCTGAACTCTAACCCACTGGAGAGCTGTCATGGGAGATGAAGGTGGAGCACAAATCTTGGTGAAGATCCAAAGGTGAGTAATTCAAATAATCTCAACTTGAAAAACACCGAGTACTAGTTAGCAATCTCCTTAATGAAATTGGACGCCGTTCTAATAATCAAATAACCCACGGGCTTAGCGATCCTATATATAGTTTAGTTTAACAAATTAGAATCGACTTTTGCCGCTTGGGAAAAAAAACTCATTCGTTCCCTCACCTCTACCACACAAATTAAATGCAATGATTCGGAAAGAAAGAATATCACCATGCATCGATCTCATTCGACGAAATGAGAAAGAATATTCCTAGCTACGCATCAATCTCATTCGACAAAATGCTCGAACGAGTGAACCGGCAGGGTTGTTTGGTTAGACTCACTACACTTTCCTTCCATCTGGTGTAAATTGCCTCTGAATGCGAGTGATCAACAGCGACATTGCCGATCGCCACTGATGTAATTGCCTCCGAATGTGAGCGATCAACAACGACATTTCTGATCGTTGTTTTGGTTAGATTCCATTTGGAAACCTGAAAGGGATCGGATATGCAAATTAACCCTCAAAATATGAATGCAGCCAGTGGCTGGCAGTTAGGGGATCTATCCTAAGCTATCTACAGATTTTTCAGCTACATTACCTCGATCCACAGTACTGCAACAGTGTAGCTATAAAACACATGTACTATAGTAGCCAAAATAACTCTAGTTATCGATGTTTGACAGGAACGATCCGGATAGCGACGCAAGCAAGTATACATCTCTTCCCAGCAGTAGCACGTAGGTCCGGCCTGGTCTTAAAACCACAAATAGTTTTCTTACAAAAAAACACACACAGTAGTTTAATAAAACCCGGCCACTACGATTATCTCGAACATAATTTGGATGTATCGCAACAATATCAACACGAAACTAGCGGTACTGCTGAATGCAAATGTTATTATCAAGGTCTTTTATTGGGTACAGCTAATGCTATGATCGAGCATGAGAATAACAATCAACATCTTCAACTCAATCACAACCCGGCCTATAGATCCACAGTAAATCAAGGCCACTTTGTTCTTGTCAGCATCAGAATATAAACGGTCCACATCTTGAGGACCTGGAAAACTGTGGATAGGAATGATCACCCAGCTGTAGGGATGGGTAACGGTAAAGGATAATCTATTTTATCCGATATTCGTATCCAAGAAAATACGAATGTAGTAAGCAAAATCCGTATTCGAGAACATTCGTAATCGTATTCAAGAATGTTCGTATCCATATTTGAGAATGTTCATATACGTATTCAAGAATGTTCATATTCGTATTCAAGACTATTCGATCTGTTTTCATCCCTGACGACCTCCCTGGGAATGATTATAGGATGTAACTTTCTGATGAACTAAAGTTTACAAGTAAGAAGTGAAAATTACTTTGCATAATTTCTAACTCTATGCGCTACGCTGCTAGTTCATGTAGATGTGTAGTCATGTTATATAAATTTGTTCTACCAATATTTGTTACAAAAGTTTTAGGATATTCGTATTTGACCGAATTAAATACATATTCAATTCGAATACATATTCATTACACATTCGATTTGTATTCATTTTAAAAATATGAATTCATATTCGTATTCATTTTAAAAATATGAATTCGTATTCATATTTGAGACTATTTAATTCAGTATCCGATCTGTTTCTATCCCTACCTAGCTGATTACACTACTATAGAAATCATCATCACAGACGGTTCAAAAATGTCATCATAGACGTTTTTTTTATCTGAATTTATGGTTTAGTGATAATCAAAAGTTATCACAGACGGTTTGTGAGCCGTCTGTGATAAATATAATACAAACGATTTGTAATTAGAACCGTCTGTGAAAAAACACTATCACATACGGTTCTATATATAAAACTGTCTGTGATACTCACCCTCGATCCTTGAAAAACATAAGGTCTATAATTTGAATGAACTTTTTGAAAAATATAAGGCATACATGTAGCTTTAATCAGATGTTTCCTATTATATCTCCATTTATTCTCTCAACTATATTTGTTCATTATTATCCACACAAAGTATTCTTTCTCATCTTTCAAGACAATTATGAGAGGTATCTAAGTTATTTTCTCTCGTACTTTCTCAATTTCGCCGCCACCTTAATCCTAATGTAAAGTCAAAATACATCCTATATTTATCAACGGAAAGAGTAATGTAATATTAACTGACCTAGAAATTAACTAAAATTGGACAAACGAAAGATGTGTCCTTCTAAAACATGCTATGGCCTGCTTTGTTAGTGTAAGCATATAAACTAAGTCAAGTTAACATCAAAATGTCCATTGGCTTATATAAGTTTGCAAAGATCACGTACACGTGTCAATGAGTGTGTATCTACATATACTTTAGCAAAACTAAAGCAACATATTCTTGTTGGAATACTGCAATTTGTAACAAACGCTTGGTTTTAAGAGTTTAAAAAAAACAACGCTTGGGTTTTTAATTAGAGGTATTAAAACAAGATCAAATAAACATCGATCCGAAACGTAGCGGCTCCCCCTTGATCTTACAACAAGAAATAAACAAAATATCAAGTCAAAATCTCTCGATCGATCTATATAAAAGGAACAAAATATCAACGTATTGACAGTCGAAGTCAGCAGCATGAGCACGCGCGCGGTGATCGAAGCGATCGATGTATGCGTTTTGGCGACTACATATATACAATGATGCATCCACGGACACAAGAGCCCGTAATTTTTGTTTTGTTTTGGGGGTGAAGTGGACGTTACACTGGAGATTATTAGCAAGTAAACGGATTTAACGAACCAGGGGGTCACATCATGTGCGCTGTACGAGTCGGGTAGCTGTCGAGGACAGCAACTGCCATCGGCGCCACGCCACATCAATTCGACATCGTCGTCTCGGGTTTTGATTCGTGGCCGTCGCATAGGTCATGCAGCCCATGTCGTTTTTGGATTCTGAGATGATTTTTTTTTTTTGGGGGGGTTCTTCGGCGGCAACCGTACGTGTGTACTTAAACAAATTCAGACCCGAGAAGGAAGAGAAAAACAATATTGGTACTGTATATATTCTTTAAGTAGCTGCTACAGCAGACGAAATCAGCAACAGCAGCACAAAACTGTCGCAAAGTAGGCTGAAACTGTCGGGTATTTATATCACCGACAGCGCACTGCGGTGATGCCCTCTCGGCGTTGCTTTGTCGGAGATTAGACTTCTTTTCCGACAAAGTTGTTGCCAAAACGTTTCTCCGACAGCTAGAGCTGTTGGTGATACATGGTGTCGACCAGCAGTTCCAGCAAACATGGGCCCCACTGAACTTTGATAGTGCTCTCGGTGATAGCTTGTTGATATATGGCAGCACTATCACGGATCTGTTTAAGAGCAATTTTCTTATACGGATGCAATTTATGAAAGCATTGTAGGCAAATAATATAGATATAATTATCACAATTATTGTATATCATCTCTATGGTCTTGTATCCAGGAAAACATTCTCGACAAAAATAACCCTCCCCTCCAAAAAAATCCGATTTTCAAAATTTCAGATATTTTTGAATAAAATCGTTCGATTTTTTAATTTCAAATATGAATTTTTGAGGGAAAATAGAAAAATAGAAAATAATGCTAGTTTTGGGGATTGAACTCACAAACTTATGCTCACCCACCTCATCATTCACCACTAGGCTAGCTAAGTGTTTCTTTTCAAGAATTACTTACAAAATCTATTTAAATTTGAAATTTTGAGCGAAAATCCACCGCTTTGACCAATTTTCTGCCTCGCTGAAAAACCGAATTTAGTGAAAATCGTGAAATTTCGACCGAAATTTGAATCTCTGTTTGTATCAAAATCCCAGATTCGTGCATTTTCGTGCTCACAGTTCGCATCAAAGTTGGGTCGTTGTAGACAATAGCAAATCTTATCCACAGGCTTCAATCAATTTTAATATATGTGTTCAATAGGCAGTACATGTGTCCGAAGACTATAGAATATGCAAAAAATGCAGTACAATTCACATTCCAATATGTGTTCAGTCTTTACATAACTCAGAAAATTTTAACGCAACCGAAGATGCATCAGACATGCATTTTGCTCCTTCCGCCATCAAAACATGTAGACCAGCTACACATGAAGTTTCAATGGCATCAGCACTTCACTCCTCACGCTAACCTTGAATTAATGAACCAAACAAAAAAAGAATGAAGAGCTATTTATGTACTTATCAATTTATTTATCTAACAAAACAAAAGGAGTTAATTATCTTCCCATCATTCCCGCTAAACTGTAGAGACAGAGGGCTATATGGAACATTGCCCTGTATGTACCATGTACGCATCTGTTCCACGTATGAAACATCGGGTTCCGAGGTCGCACGATTGCCCAGGTGGCTTTGGATTTGCTGGTCGGGTTTGGAGGTTGGCGTGCGCGTTTCTGCCTGGTCTGAGCGTGCGGACTCTTGAGGGTGGACGCGACGCGACGCGACGCGACAGCTCGTGTCATTTTGATGCCGGCATGGCGTGCGATTGCTATGGCGGCAGCATGATTCTGCCTGGGATCGGCTGGATTGGCTTTTCTAGAGCCCAAATTTGCCATTTTAGATGGGATTTATTCATCATATACTTTTCTATTAGATTGAAATTCAGGATTTACTTTCCGGCTGCGTGTCGATGACTCATCCCGACCCACATATCATTGAGTGGGAGGGTAAATCTAAAACTCTTAAATGTGAGGAGGGTATATGATGAAGTTCCCCTTTTAGATGTGGATTCGAGGGTTCGTTGCTACGATGCTTCCATGGACTTAGATACATTGATTAGCCAACCAGCTTACCTTGTGCTACATAAACACATAGTAAGTAACCGATCGATGTAATTCTTGGTGGGTCAGGTGATGTTTGACAATCTAATTATCTAATTTGGTATTTGTGATTTACAGGTTTATGTTCGGCAACCCTTATGGGTTTTGTTGTGTTTGATTGTTTTCGATCTATATGAAAAAGATTTTGGATTTAGGTGTTTGGTTAGTTGAGCTCTTTATACCATTTTAGATATACATTTGGCTGTATGTAATATTGCACATAGATCATATAATCAAGTAAAAACAAATTTATATTCTTTTCAGCAAAAATACATAACGGTAGTATAACATTTACTTTTAAGTTTTATTTTTTATTGTAACACACGGACACAATACTAATATACTTATAAAGAGACGAAAGGACCGGTCGTGTGCATCCTGACCATCGAACCCATTTGATTTTGTTCTCGTTTTTTGCTAAGCATGGTTTTGTTCTCTATTAGCTAGTATTATATCTACATGCACAACTCAGCAGGGACAATCGATCATATGCTCCATTAATTATTTAACCTTTTCAATCTTAAAAAAACTTCACTTCGTGTACGTCAAGGTAATGCAATTGCAGAGAGTTTTCAGGCCTAGTGTTCTAACCTGCAGCTTGATGACACGTGTTGCGTTCATGTTGGAAAGGATCGACCTGTGAGATCTTCTTCTGACATGTTCATGTTATGGATCCGCTGGTTGCATGTTAGCTATGCTAAACCACATGCACGAGCGCTACTGATCATGACCTGACCAGCATGCATGCAAAGTAAGGCCACTATTTTGACCAGTCAAGAACTAGATGTGATAAAGTAAGGCTACTATTTTGACCACAAACACTAGATGTGATAATGTATTAATTTTTTACTTGAGCTGATATTTTTTTTAGATACAACTAATAGACTAATAGATCTGATAAATAATACTATCGTTGATAGAAGCTAAAACCAAAAGTAGACTGAAAAGCCTAAAAGACGGAACCAATGATGGGCACATTCTTTGCGGCTTCTAAAAACATGTTTTGGTTTTGCTCTGATAACTAACTTTTAAACGGAGTATTTTTTTAAGATAGGGTCTACAAGTTAATTGTAGTACACGTTAAAAAACTAATATCTGTATCATCAAAAATTGCAAATGAGTATCTCTCTTTCCACAATCTACATGCAAACCGCCAAAAAGCCACCGACCACATGACCAAAGCCATCGGCATGACCAAAAAAAACAGGCCCGATATATAGAAGTATCGGATGCAATGGATGCATGCTTGACCATTGCATTCGCATGTAAAGGCATGGACTAATTAAAATTACGGATTTGCAATCTGTCAAATTTCTAATTTTGGATCTACTTGGAGATTTAGAGGAGAGCACGGCGGTGGGCGGCGGCGGTGGCGCCATCGGTCGTGGGTTGGAGGCGTCACGGTGGTGAGGCAATGAAAACTAATGAAGTTGAAGGAGGAGATGGTCAGCGGGTGGCTTTGGCAGCAATGGCGTTGTCGAGGCCGAGGAGAGAGGGAGGCAAGCGAGCGGTGTGGATCGACGGAGGAGGCAAGCAGGCCAGGGAGAGTGCGCTTCAGCTATAGCCAGTGTAGTCTTAGGGGCCGCTCAACTCGGCTTTGACTTCTGGCGACAGGCGCGCTACAGTGAAATTTTTTTTTCGTTTTTTTTAAAATTTACTTACACTTTTTCGTTTTTGTTTCGATTTTTATATTTTTACATTTAATTATACTTAATAAACCAACTCAACTATAGTATTTTTTCAACAAAAACTAAAAGCTATCGCTATTCTGATCATCCCTTTTAACAATTGCGTAAGGCCAATCATGCATGGCCATTCTGTGGGGCCAGAAGTAGTACGTACGTAGCCCCGTCCATATTGCCATGACCGGCACCGGCTCCTGATCACCACCACATCTGACATCGCCGAAAGCTTAATTTGTTTTCTCCTCCAATTCACCGTACCAAATTGCCAGCTACCTACCGCGTGTATGGCTAGCTGCATGCAGCAGCAGCTAATTTGGAAGCTTGCCTCGCAGCGTATCACAGAATCTTAGGCTTATGTTAGGTGCTACACACATGCTATAAGTAGAACTGTTTTATTCCTCTGTCCCGCTCATTTGATTCCGCTCATTTGAGTTTAAACTTTTGATTTCTGATTTATTTTCACTATTTGTAATTCTTATCTTTTTTTGACTTTTTGGTATCTTTTGAGTTTTTTTACCGGTTATTTTTTCAATATTTATTTGCATTATACGTGATGAGCTAACCTGTTTTTTCTATTTTCATATTTTTTAATTAATTACGTCAAATAAGTTATCGTCAGCTACAATGTAATTTTAGCCAACTACAGTACAATTTCAATCATAAACTACCAAATTTCAGCCAACCGAACGGCCTCTTAAGCATCTCTTGTGAACCGGCTAGAACACTCACTCTCCTGTTTTGGCACCGAATGGCCTTATGTGTATGTATCACAGTATTAGTGCAATTAATAGTGCATGCCAACGTACGTGCGTGAGCAAGGTAGAAAAAGGTCCTGTTTATATTGGATTTTAGTTTATAAATAGTAATAATTTGTAAAAAAATTTATAAAAAGAGATACTTGTGTGTGATTTTGATTAATATAAATAAAATTACTATAGTGTGTACTAAAATTTACTATAGATCATATTTTAAAAAATATTTTATTTAAAAGTTAAATATTATAAAAAACTATTTACTATATAAAAATAATGTTTAGAATCCAAAACGACTAGGACCGAACCTAGCTAGCTCTAGCATTTGCTAAGCCCGTGACTGTGTAGCTATCCTTGTGTTGGTAAGTTTTCTTCCCTTGAACAGCGTGCTAGCATGCATGGCTAGTGGTAATAGTACATCCTCATGAAGGTCTGGTCGCCCGTCGTGCGCTCGTGTGTACACTATTATATGTATTTTTAGGAGTACATATTTCTATTTTTAATATATTATATTTATTTATCACTTTTAGTATATTTAAATACTAACTCTAATATGATTTAGTTAAAAAATTTATCAGAGTTATTTATTTTTGCTATATACCCTCTTACATATATAAAAAGAGTATATACACAAACTATACTATAAAAAGTAGACTTTAATTAATTTTTCTCTAGAACTCACTTTAGAGTATCTTATAATTATTATTAGAATATGTTCAAAAATGATAAAGTGGTATAACTTGTTCGTTTAAGCGGTATTTGATAAGAGGAAATACGTACTCCCAGAAGTATGGAGCCATTTTCCTAAGCTTTTTTCATACTCTCAGGAGTACATATTCTTACTTTCTAATATACCACTTAAACAAACGTGTTGTACATCTTTATCACTTCGGTATAGTTAAATATTAATTCTAAGATACTCCAATGTGATATGGTTGAAAATTTTTCATTAGAGCCATTTATTTTTGCTATATACCTTTTCCATATGTAAAATAAGTATATACATAAATTGTGTCATAAAAAGTGGAATATGGTGAAAATTTTTATTGAACTCACTTTGAAGTATCTTATAATCATTATTAGAATATGGTAAAAAAGATAATATCTTATAATCATTATTAGAGTATGGTCGCACAAGGGATTAGGGTATCGGTCGCGCACGCACAAGGTGCCCGCCGCCAACTCACTAGATTCCTCATCACCGACTCACCGGATTCCCCGTCGCCAGCTTGCTAGATTCCCTATCGCCCAAGTGCACCGTCTTCTTCGCTTTGCCTTCTTCCCACATGACCACTTCTTCTCACACGTGACCTTCTACACCGGCCTCTTCTCATGCCCTTTCCCGCCGTATTCTCTGCAACCTACCTCCCTTACTTCCCTATCGTATCTGCTTAGATCTACGGGATTAGGCATGGTGAAGCTGGTCTAGGTTGAGGAGAGAGAAAGGAGAGGCAGGGGAGGTGGGGAGGAGGAGGGTGGCATGGTGGGAAGAGGCATCGCTGAGGTGGATGTAGGTGGTAGTGATGAGGAGGGAGGCACGGTTGAGGTGGGCGGTACCAGCGTGGATGTTGTTGATGGAGAGCTCCGACTAAGCCAGGGCTAGCTAGCGCAAGGCCTAATCATTGGCCTCTACCGCATCGTCAGTGGTTGGGACTCAGGAGCGATCGCCTGCGGAGGTGGTAGTGAGGAGGAGGGAGGTGTTTTCGAGGTCAACATCGAGCTCAGTGACCTTGGTCTCTCGTTGACTTGGACCGTCAGTCGGATTTTATTGAGTCACTCACTCAGAACTATAGTACATGACCAATTAATTAGTTCATGGCAACCGAGTATACTAGTAGTAAATAGTAATTAGGAATTAGCTAGGATATGACCAGTTAATTTATATGGTGGTTTTAATTTTATGACTCTACTTCGAGACTTTGAGTAAATAGTAATTAGGACTATTGTTTTGCTGCTACTAATTGAGTAATTGCACACTGCACTGCTGCTACTACTTAGTATTTATTGTTTGAATGTTTCTTGCTCCTTTTACTAGGATGTCATCCACTCCTATATCATCTGCTGCATCGGTTGCTGAGTCGAGCACCGAAGAAAGCCTCAAGAGGAAGTTGGGTGACGTAGAGTAGGAATATGGAGTGTTGGTGAACCCACACAATTTGGACAAGGTCAAATGCATCTTGTGCAACAAGGTTATTTTTGGGGGCATATACAAGATCAAGCAATATATTGCACATATTCAAGGAAAAGTTGCATGATACCTAAATCCACAAAGAAGATCAAGATAAGTATCATAATTCTATTGAGGATGCAAAAATAAGAAGAAGGGAAAGAAAGCAAAAAAGGATAAGGTTGAAAGAGAGACATCATAAAGTGAAGCAATATATGGTGAGGTGGCTTTATGTTTCCAGTAAAGCTTGCAATTATTATTTCATTCTTGTATAACGTCGATTCATTCTTTGCTAATCTAACCTTCAGGTTTCTACCCTAGCGTAGCAGCCGAGCTCGAGCTTGGGCACACGGCTCTGCTTGTTACCCATTTGTAAGCTTGTGTGGCACAGGGTGGTATGTTGGGAGTTTTTCTTGTTACAGGGTTTAGTGATCGGATAGAGATGCAAAAGGCTCCGATGAGATGATTTGCATAGTAGTCATAGATTGTAGTATATAGATTTGTCTGGAACACTAACTAGAAAGTAAATTACTCATTTTTTGCCTTTGGGTTTAAAATGATGATATCAAAAATCAAAACCTAAAGGAGAGTTGCAAGAGTTATGATCAATCTTAATAAGTTAAGAAATAGTATAGGTGAATAATACTGGAATGATTGTTTAGTTATATATATATTGAACTTCCATATTATGTCATTTAAACTTGTTTTTAGAACAAACGTGTCTTAAGTTCGTACTTTCACTGTCAAAATTCTAGCTCCGCCACTATATATGTATAATTATAATTGGCAGTGGGGTACAATAGTCCGGTGGTAAACGCCTTGGCCTCCGAGCTAGGAGGTTGCAGGTTCGATTTCTCCACACCCCATGGTTTTTATTTTTATTTTTTCTATTCTAATTTTTTATCCCTTCCTGTTTTGTCAAGTAAGACCTCCTCAACTGCGTTTTAGTTGTCACTTTTCAATTTTTTATCTCATCTAGAAATTAATAACTATAGATAATATAATTCCTCCACACCAATTCGGCCCTTGCGTTAGCAGTTAGGCCCACGAAAACAAAGCGTTGCAATAACAGATTGTTGCCACGAACAATCATCATATATAGCAACAAATTTATTTCGTGGCAATACAAACTCATTTCATACGCATTGTATAGGAACCTTTTGCAACGCAATTGATGACTATGACAACGCAATAAAATTGTGGCAATATTGTCACCCACTCGCAACGAACTTCTATAAGGTGGCAATACTTCCTAACTATTGCCACGAATATCAATATTATCACAACACAAGACAACCGTGGCAATAAAGTCATACTACTCGCAACCATTTTTAAATGGTGGCGATAAAGCCACCTTATTACAATGAATTCAATGGTTATCGCAACGCAATATTTTAGAGGCAATACTGTGCACATATCGCCATGATTTTAGCAAAACGTTGCAATAGCACATACCTATTGCAACTAATTTAGTGTCGTTGCGATGCGTTTCGTGGCTAAAGGGTTGGAATCTAGTAGTGTGACCTACCATATATTAATTGGCTAGTCAAGTAACATTGTTTGCCTACTCTCCTACACCTCTCCATAGGTCAAGAGCTACAAACTCATGTTAAAATTTTTTTCCTATGAATTAGGTTTGAGTTCCAACACTAGCTAGAATACCATGTACAATATCCGACATTGGATTCCATATTGATTATTATATACAATTTTTTGCGAGATTGCGAATACTATTATTCTAGTAAATAGGATAAGGTTATCCCTACTCTCGCATAGTGCGGTGCCCAAGGGCGGACCCTATATGGTTCATGGGTGTTTAGTTAAACAA
The DNA here is from genome assembly GCA_036346265.1 of Melocanna baccifera. NCBI lineage: Eukaryota > Viridiplantae > Streptophyta > Magnoliopsida > Poales > Poaceae > Melocanna > Melocanna baccifera. The sequence continues at coordinate 27,949,559 of CM070677.1, read as the reverse complement.
CAAAATTTTTGGTAAAAAATCCAGTGTATACTAGGTATAATATATATGTGTACTCTTAGTTGGGCCATATTCATCATATTTGTACCTCATCAGCCCAATTCCACCCTACTTCTCTAACTTCCCCTTAGTCCACGCAAGCGATGAGCCGATCTCGCGCCCTCTATAGTTGCCCTAATTCATGTTGGCCCATTTGACCATCCACAACCCTAACCATCTAACTTTCCTATTCTCTCTCTGTGCGTGTGGGTTGACTGACTCAATGGCTCAAGTGTTCGACCACACACATGGTGCACGTAGGCGACAAGTGGCCAGCAAGCAAGTAACAGTAGGGGTGGCTAGTAGCGCATGTGTGGTAAGTAGGGTAGCAGTGGGGCGGTAAGAACCAAGTTCAAGGGAGGTAGTAGCAACCAATAGCATGAGCTGACACCCTGCAGACCGCAATGGCCATGCATGGTGGCAGCCTAGCTTGGGAGGTTGAAGAAGGGTCAAAGTGTGATGGAGATGGAGCGCAATAGTGCACACAGGGCTAGGGCAATCGGGCGCCACCAATGATGCCAAAACTGCCATAAGTGAATCCTAAATCTCTAATTTTAGATCTTAGAGCTTTGAAAAATGAAAAAAATTGATTTGGAAAATAAAGAAGCATCAATGCAATTACAAGCAGGCTACACTAGGAGAAATGTGATTACGTGAGCAGCACGAGCAAGTAGGGAGGTAGGGAGTAGCCGGCGTTTTTGGCAAGGTCTCATCCTCAGGTGAGTTGCATTTGTTCTCCCACTCCCCTTCTCAATCCGAAATTGGCAAATTTAAAGAGTTGATTGAATGATTGTGTCTTTATAAAATGTACATCATAAGTCTTCAAAAATGAAGAAGTTTGTATATTTGAATTTTTTTTGTGAGATAATGTTGGTCAGACTCAAGAAAATTTCCTTGAAATTTTAAAGTTTTTAAAAGTTAGCAAGGTGACTTTAAGGAATAATGAAATAAAATAACTATCCCTAAGATTGCATGAAGAGTCAGAGAGTTAAAATTATTTTTTCATAATTATTTTGTAATTTTTCTATATTATTTTGAGATATTTTTAGTAGGAACAATTTGTACTTTGGTTTTTGCCATTGAGAGCCTTTTCTTTTTCCACTAAGCAATATTTTCTTTAACTCTAAACACCCATCTTATAAATGCTAGGGCTGTCACTGCCCCAAATTGCCATGACTAGCCACGTTGCCACTGATTTCACTGTCGACAACTCGCTCCGTGTTGTCTCGGTTGGCTAGAGGAGCCAAAACCCTTGAAGACGACAATGGTGGCACTTTGGTGAGGCAAGAGTTGTTGGAGAAGGAATTGTATGGGTTAGTTCTAGGGTTCGAGACTTGAGAGGAGGCACCGTGGATCAATGGGAGGTGATGTTGCACCAGCCACGTAGGAGCGGGTGTTGGTCATGCTGACTTCAAGCTATTCATGGCTTGGAGCTAGAGTTTTGGTGTGTCTGCTTTGTCTTGGCGTTGGATCTTGAGGAGCGTACACCACTCTTCGATGATGGAGGTCGGGGTGAACCCTATATGGTTCATGGGTGTTCAGCTAAACACCTAAAAATTTTGGGGAAAAAATCCAACGTATACTAGGTATAATACATATGAATGTTGTTAGTTGGGCCAGATTTGTCATATTTGCACCCATGAACCTAATTCCACCCTACTTCCTAACTTCCCTCGGTCCACGCGAGCGTGAGCCCATCCACTCCCTCTCTTGCTGGCCCAATTCATGTTGGCCCAATCGGCCATCCTCAACCCCAACCATCTAACCTCCCTATTTCCTCTTTTATGCATGTGGATTGACTCACTCGGCGGCTCAAGTGCTCGGTCACACGCAAAGTGCACTTAGGTAGCGGGTGGCGGTGAGTGGTAAGCACCAAGTAAAGGGAGGTAGCGATAACTAGCAATGAGAGCCCGCACCCGTGAGACCGCAATGGCCACACATGGCGGTGGTATGCAGGAGGTTTAAGAAGGGCGAATCATGAAGGGAGGAGCGCGGCGCACGCACAAAGCCGGGGCGGTGGGCAACACCGATGATGCCAAAACCGCCATAGGTGAATCCTAAATCCCAAATTTTAGATCTTAGAGATTTGAAAAATGAAGAACAGGCCTCAACGCAATTGCAAGCAGGCTGCGCTAGGAGCAAAGTGACTAGTTGAGGTAACACTGACGACCAGGGAGGTAGGGAGTAGGCGACATTTGTGGCAAGGCCTCGTCCTCAAGTGAGTTGTGTTCGTTCTCCCACTCCCCCTCAATTCCAAATTGGCAAATCCTAAATAGTTGATTGAACGATTGTGTCTGGATGAAATGTAGATCATATAGTGTCCAAAAATGAAGAAGTTTGTAGATTTGAAATTTTTATGCGATAATGTTGGTTAGACTCACATAATAAAGAAAAGTTCCTTGAACTTTTAAAGTTTGAAAAAGTTAGCAAGGTGATTCTATGGAATAATGAAATGAAATAACTGTCCCTAAGATTGGATGAAGAGTCGTAGAGTTAAAATTATTTTTTCTTAATTATTTTGTAATTTTTCTTAATTATTTTGAGATATTTTTAGTATGAATAATTTGTACTTTGGTTTTTGGCACTAAGAGCCTTTTATTTTTTCCATGGAGTAATATTTTCTTTAACTCTGAACACACATCTTGGAAATCCTGGGACAACCACCGGTGCTGCCCTTTGTCGGCACTCATCATATTGAGCAAGGTTTGCATAGGAGCTCATGGTGTAGTGTAATCAAATCTTACTAATTTCTTGTCAGTATTATTGCAAATATTAAGTTGCTTATTGTAAACTATAAAGTACATTAGCTAGCTAGGGATCATACAAAGATCGGAGTAAACGCCTACGGTCACACACAAAAGTTCAATTTCATGTTGCGATGGGTTATATAATCTATTGCTAAATATTTTAACAATATTGTTGAGTACGGTGACCGTATAGTAGTTCCTATCTAGAACTTGGATATATGTGGCACAGGTTCCTAAACTAATCCTAATTGAACTAGGATTTCTACTTCTCTTTGGAAGAGACAAAAGACGACTATATGAGGCTAGCCATTAGGTGTGGCCACATAGACCCAAGCAAGATAAACATATCCAAACTAGAGAATATCCAAACTAGAGAAGCACAGGAAGATTAGATGATAGATTGGTACTATATTCTTGTATATAGCAAGGATCTAAGGTCCTATGAGAGAGCGACAACCCTTTTTGCTCCATTGAGGCTGTACTTAAGAATTTGCGACTGGTTTCACCAAATCTCTCTCTCGTTATGGTTGTTCATCGTTGTTATTTTTGGTTCTCTCTATAGTATTCATCTACTTATTCATTTGTGATACCGTACACGCTCGTGCAGTATCTCACAATATCTGATTTGATCTAGGAGAGCTGCTATGCATAAAAAAGGTATCAGTGTATAACAATTCCTTTTTACGCTTAACCGTCTATATATGAACACTGCTTGGTATGTAGTACAAAAATATCTACCCTCATTTGGCTTGTATGAGCTTGGTAGATCACTGCTGCATGCATGCATGAGTATGTTAGATCGATAGATATCATATATATGGGAGGGACCACCCCTCTATATATCAGCCCTCATATGCTTTGGTGGAGTGTAATATCTTGAAAATAACCCTTCTGAGGATCTATTCATAATCAGTGGAAAGGGGATACGTGAAAATGGAGTGCGCTGAAATTTTAGAGAGGTTATCACAGACGATTTGTGATACAAAAAGGGGGATACTACTACAAAAAGGGTCATCACAGATAATTCAGAATGTCATCACAGAGGCGGTTTTGGACCATCGAATCTATATGACGATGATAATTGGAGGTTATCACAGACAATTTGTGAGTCATCTGTGATAAGTACAACACATATGATTTGTAACTAGAACCATCTGGGAAGAACACTATCACAGACGGCTCAAACCAAAAATCGTCTGTGATACTCACACATCACAGATGGTTCTAGCTACCAACCATCTGTGATGGATGGGTATCACAAATGGTTGATATATAGAACTGTCTATGATACTTTTTCATTATAGATGGTTGGTAAATAGAATCGTCTGTGATAGTACGAGTATCACAGATGATTTTTGGTTCGAGTCGTCTTTGATAGTTCTTCAAAAACGGTTTATACCATAAAACATCTGTGATAGTTCATTCTATACCCTTTTTTCTTCTGTTTTTCGACTAGCCTCAAAAAATATTAGCTATGCTCTTTAAAAACAAGCAAATACAACAGAAAACACATCAGCACATTCCATTTCTATTAAGATAAAAATCCACCATTACATCATCACAAGATAACGAGCAGGTTAAAAATCTAACACAACAAGAACATGCAAGAACACATCTCCTAATTCTATGAATCCAACTATTAAATATGGTAAGAACATAGAAGAAGCAGAAATCCTTTCAGACAGTGGAAGCTCAACTGTGCCGATGAGAACTCTATGCCTAGGCCCTCTCGCCCCTGATGCAACATGCAAGGTGGATGTCCTTGATGCCCACAGTCGCAGACGCCGATTTAAGTGCCGTCTTGGTAGACAACTACTTCCGCGGTGTCTTGCCGCTCGTAGACTTGCGTGCCTTCTACTTCGTAAGGGTCATCGGGGTCGACGTTGAGGAGGAGGACAGTGAGGAGGCTGGAGAGATTTTGAGCGCATGCAGTAATTAGGAAATGGGTTTGGATGAGTATTTATAGAGGAGAGAGAGGTGGGAGTTGGAAATTTTTTGGCGTGTGGATGGAGAGATGGAGCTACGATCTGTGGGGTGTGAGTTGGTGGGTTTCTATTAGCTGAGATTGGGTTGGGGAACATTGATGAGCCCAACTGTCAGGGACCAAATTATTACAAATAGTTTGAACCACATATCTTCTATGAAATAAAATTATCATAAACGGTTCGAACCACAAACCACAAACCGTCCATAAAATATAATTATCACGGTCTCAAAATATAAAATAGTAAAGTTCTATATGGCTTATATATGCTTGTTTGAAATGTTTCAATGAGATATACAATTTTGCAATTGAGTCGAATCCTAAATTCCAAAGGGAAGTTCGAACATTTTGGCAAAAACAAAAATCGAAAACTTGTGATGCAAATTTAAGGCTAAAGATGGCCGATTTTGAGGATCTTAGAGGGCAACTAGCGTGAGCTGGTCATTTTTTGATCAGGCTCATCGTTAGCTCTCCAATGAGTATAAGAACGTTAAAAATAGACACCATATGCAAAAGTTATGCCTGTTTTACCTAATGGTGTCTTGGAACGGAATTCTACTTAGACTCATGCGGGAGACTTTGAAATTTTAGGGGCTTGCGAGGCGGGAAACATATCTCAGACTCTATGATCGGCTTTCCATCCATGATTGATTCAACATGCCAAATCAATAACTTACTTTTCAAATCGATGCCTTTCCAAATTAATGAATGCTAACAAGTTTGCTTGATATATAATACACTATTGCACTTGCACGCATATAAAAGTAATCCAAAGGCAAAGAAGTCGGTGCTCAGACACCATGGAGCCTCATTTCAGCGTCATATATATATATATATATCCATACTCCAGGTGGTACGTACTCTACTTCTTATATATTACGTAAATAATGTTGTTATACCTCTTTATCCTTTTGAGTATACTCTAATAATGATTATAAGATACTTCCAACTGAGTTCTATGAAAAATTCATCAAAATTCACTTTTCATAGCATAATTTATGTATATACTCCAATTATAAATGGAAAAGTGTATACAACAAAAATAAAGGACTCTGATGAAAATTTTTCGATCAAATCGCATTGGAGTATCTTCGAATTAGTATTTAATTATACCAAAAGTGAAAGTATGTACTCCCAGAATTACGGAAAAGGCTCCCCCCACAGGCGTACACACGTACGTATGTACGTGCACACACACACACACACACACACACACACACACACATATATATATATATATATATATATAGCTTTTTCTGTACTCTTGAGAGTACATACACTTTAAATATACCACTTAAATGAATAGGTTATACATCTTTACCATTCTTGGTATATTTAAATATTAATTCTAAGATACTTTAGTATGACTTGGTTGAAATTTTTTCATCGGATCCCTTTATTTTTTATATATACCCTTTTTCATACATAAAAGGAGTATATACGCATATTATACTATAAAAAATGGACTTTAATGAAATTTTTCATAGAACTTACTTTGGAGTATTTTATAATCAATATTAGAGTATGTTCAAAAGGATAAATAAGTATAACAATATTATTTAAGTGGTATATAAGAAATAGGAGTACATACTTTCAGGAGTATAAAACCATTTTTCTATATATATAGACACTGAAATGGGGCACCATAGTATCTGGGCATTAGGCCTCTCTACCTTTGGATTGCTTTTAAATGCGTGCAAGTGCAATGGTATATAATATATGAAGCAAACCCGTTAGCATTCATTAATTCGAAAATGCATCAATTTGGAAAGAAAGTCATTCCGAATCAATCATTGATGAAAAGTTTTAATCATAGATGGAAAGTCGATCTTGGAGTCTAGACACCATGCTGCCCTTGATATATTACACACACACACATACATACATACATACATGACACACACGCGCTCTATTCACATTATTTTGGATATCAACGCAATCTCTAAAACACAACTGTGACCCCCTAATTTCTATTACAATGTATTTATAAAACCCAACAAAATATAATATTTAAAAGTACTTTTGAGATAAATTTACACATAGATTTTCATATATCTAATTTAAATATTTTTAAAGGCATCAATATCCAAAGTTTAGAAAGTTTGAATGCACATGTCACAAAACGACATTCTTTTGCAACTATAGTGTATATATATACTAGGATGGTTTCTGGCATGGCCTGAGTAGGTATTAAACCAGCTCAATCGTCGGGCCAACAGAAAGAATGTCTAGTGTCTTGCTCATGTTTTGGTCAGATATATTCTAGCGTCGATGTGATCTTCTACGACGTGCGATGCAATGCAACCCCCAACGTATACCGTGCATATTGCACGTGCCGCGTTAGCATGGCAACCAAATCAGGCCTCATTTGGCCGGACATACCTCTCTCGCGTATTTAATCTTGAATTTTTATTACTCCATGTGTTTCTGAAAGTACCTAAGCTTCGTCTGGAAGTACTGCTCGGATCCAAACAGGCGCAGCGGGAGCACTCCCTACCGCCGGCCAAACCCTAGGCAACCCCGTAGCACCGGCCGGCCGGTATCCATTGGCCATTAGGGAGGGAGTGAAGTCCGAAGGTAGAAGACAGAGAGTCCTGTGAGCGTCATCTTCATTTTAATCCTGGGTCATCCAGAGAATCATCCCAACCTTAATTATAAACGTATATACGTAGAGAGAGGTCGATGTAGGAGCCAAAAGGATATTGTAGTGCTTAGTCGTTGTACCATGGATCATTATCCGGACCCAGCCAGACCGAAGAGGCTGCTTGAGCAGGCCAATCAGATCATGATCACCGTCAGCCCATCACGCTTGGATCTCAGTGGCAAGATTAGCAAGCAAGAGCTTAGCAATCTCTCTCACGCGCGTGCGCGTCCTGCATGTATGATCGATCGATCCGTGCACACCTCATACACGCACACGCAGATATTTTGCGACGCCGATCGATCTCCTTAACTGTCTCATTTGACGCCGGGTGGTCCATCGTATTGGACCTGCTAGGGCGTGCATCTGACTGTTCTTCGGCCTGTCTTTGGTGCTAGCTTAAGACAAATTAACCAAAGGAGGCATCTTGAGTATGTGAGTATTTTTTTCAGGGAGTACTCGAATTGCCGGTCATTATTATTGGATCTAGATTTAAAAGAACTCAACCTATTCTCGCAAATCATACAAATTCCTCACTCCCCTCTCTCAAACCTTAGCTAGCGCCGCCGCACCGTCACTGTCTTGTCACGGCGAGCCGCTGGCGCCACCTCCCTCTCCCACTACCGCCTCCTAACCACTCAAACATGCAGCTCCACCGACCTCCACTACCCACCGCCCTCCTTTGTGCCTGCGGTTGGCAACGTCACTGATGACACCTCGTCTCCCCGCTGCCACCGCTGGTCTGCCCCGACCTCTCTTCTCCCTCTATGAGCAATGGTGAATCCAAACCTTAAGTGAACCCAAACTCTAACCCACTGGAGAGCTGTCATGGGAGATGAAGGTGGAGCACAAATCTTGGTGAATGAGTAATTCAAGTAATCTCAACTTGAAAAACACCGAGTACTAGTTAGCAATCTCCTTAATGAAATTGGACGCCGTTCTAATAATCAAATAACCCACGGGCTTAGCGATCCTATATATAGTTTAGTTTAACAAATTAGAATCGACTTTTGCCGCTTGGGAAAAAAAACTCATTCGTTCCCTCACCTCTACCACACAAATTAAATGCAATGATTCGGAAAGAAAGAATATCACCATGCATCGATCTCATTCGACGAAATGAGAAAGAATATTCCTAGCTACGCATCAATCTCATTCGACAAAATGCTCGAACGAGTGAACCGGCAGGGTTGTTTGGTTAGACTCACTACACTTTCCTTCCATCTGGTGTAAATTGCCTCTGAATGCGAGTGATCAACAGCGACATTGCCGATCGCCACTGATGTAATTGCCTCCGAATGTGAGCGATCAACAACGACATTTCTGATCGTTGTTTTGGTTAGATTCCATTTGGAAACCTGAAAGGGATCGGATATGCAAATTAACCCTCAAAATATGAATGCAGCCAGTGGCTGGCAGTTAGGGGATCTATCCTAAGCTATCTACAGATTTTTCAGCTACATTACCTCGATCCACAGTACTGCAACAGTGTAGCTATAAAACACATGTACTATAGTAGCCAAAATAACTCTAGTTATCGATGTTTGACAGGAACGATCCGGATAGCGACGCAAGCAAGTATACATCTCTTCCCAGCAGTAGCACGTAGGTCCGGCCTGGTCTTAAAACCACAAATAGTTTTCTTACAAAAAAACACACACAGTAGTTTAATAAAACCCGGCCACTACGATTATCTCGAACATAATTTGGATGTATCGCAACAATATCAACACGAAACTAGCGGTACTGCTGAATGCAAATGTTATTATCAAGGTCTTTTATTGGGTACAGCTAATGCTATGATCGAGCATGAGAATAACAATCAACATCTTCAACTCAATCACAACCCGGCCTATAGATCCACAGTAAATCAAGGCCACTTTGTTCTTGTCAGCATCAGAATATAAACGGTCCACATCTTGAGGACCTGGAAAACTGTGGATAGGAATGATCACCCAGCTGTAGGGATGGGTAACGGTAAAGGATAATCTATTTTATCCGATATTCGTATCCAAGAAAATACGAATGTAGTAAGCAAAATCCGTATTCGAGAACATTCGTAATCGTATTCAAGAATGTTCGTATCCATATTTGAGAATGTTCATATCGTATTCAAGAATGTTCATATTAAGTATTCAAGACTATTCGATCTGTTTTCATCCCTGACGACCTCCCTGGGAATGATTATAGGATGTAACTTTCTGATGAACTAAAGTTTACAAGTAAGAAGTGAAAATTACTTTGCATAATTTCTAACTCTATGCGCTACGCTGCTAGTTCATGTAGATGTGTAGTCATGTTATATAAATTTGTTCTACCAATATTTGTTACAAAAGTTTTAGGATATTCGTATTTGACCGAATTAAATACATATTCAATTCGAATACATATTCATTACACATTCGATTTGTATTCATTTTAAAAATATGAATTCATATTCGTATTCATTTTAAAAATATGAATTCGTATTCATATTTGAGACTATTTAATTCGTATCCGATCTGTTTCTATCCCTACCTAGCTGATTACACTACTATAGAAATCATCATCACAGACGGTTCAAAAATGTCATCATAGACGTTTTTTTTATCTGAATTTATGGTTTAGTGATAATCAAAAGTTATCACAGACGGTTTGTGAGCCGTCTGTGATAAATATAATACAAACGATTTGTAATTAGAACCGTCTGTGAAAAAACACTATCACATACGGTTCTATATATAAAACTGTCTGTGATACTCACCCTCGATCCTTGAAAAACATAAGGTCTATAATTTGAATGAACTTTTTGAAAAATATAAGGCATACATGTAGCTTTAATCAGATGTTTCCTATTATATCTCCATTTATTCTCTCAACTATATTTGTTCATTATTATCCACACAAAGTATTCTTTCTCATCTTTCAAGACAATTATGAGAGGTATCTAAGTTATTTTCTCTCGTACTTTCTCAATTTCGCATACCTTAATCCTAATGTAAAGTCAAAATACATCCTATATTTATCAACGGAAAGAGTAATGTAATATTAACTGACCTAGAAATTAACTAAAATTGGACAAACGAAAGATGTGTCCTTCTAAAACATGCTATGGCCTGCTTTGTTAGTGTAAGCATATAAACTAAGTCAAGTTAACATCAAAATGTCCATTGGCTTATATAAGTTTGCAAAGATCACGTACACGTGTCAATGAGTGTGTATCTACATATACTTTAGCAAAACTAAAGCAACATATTCTTGTTGGAATACTGCAATTTGTAACAAACGCTTGGTTTTAAGAGTTTAAAAAACAACGCTTGGGTTTTTAATTAGAAGTATTAAAACAAGATCAAATAAACATCGATCCGAAACGTAGCGGCTCCCCCTTGATCTTACAACAAGAAATAAACAAAATATCAAGTCAAAATCTCTCGATCGATCTATATAAAAGGAACAAAATATCAACGTATTGACAGTCGAAGTCAGCAGCATGAGCACGCGCGCAGTGATCGAAGCGATCGATGTATGCGTTTTGGCGACTACATATATACAATGATGCATCCACGGACACAAGAGTTTTGTTTTGTTTTGGGGGTGAAGTGGACGTTACACTGGAGATTATTAGCAAGTAAACGGATTTAACGAACCAGGGGGTCACATCATGTGCGCTGTACGAGTCGGGTAGCTGTCGAGGACAGCAACTGCCATCGGCGCCACGCCACATCAATTCGACATCGTCGTCTCGGGTTTTGATTCGTGGCCGTCGCATAGGTCATGCAGCCCATGTCGTTTTGGATTCTGAGATGATTTTTTTTTGGGGTTCTTCGGCGGCAACCGTACGTGTGTACTTAAACAAATTCAGACCCGAGAAGGAAGAGAAAAACAATATTGGTACTGTATATATTCTTTAAGTAGCTGCTACAGCAGACGAAATCAGCAACAGCAGCACAAAACTGTCGCAAAGTAGGCTGAAACTGTCGGGTATTTATATCACCGACAGCGCACTGCGGTGATGCCCTCTCGGCGTTGCTTTGTCGGAGATTAGACTTCTTTTCCGACAAAGTTGTTGCCAAAACGTTTCTCCGACAGCTAGAGCTGTTGGTGATACATGGTGTCGACCAGCAGTTCCAGCAAACATGGGCCCCACTGAACTTTGATAGTGCTCTCGGTGATAGCTTGTTGATATATGGCAGCACTATCACGGATCTGTTTAAGAGCAATTTTCTTATACGGATGCAATTTATGAAAGCATTGTAGGCAAATAATATAGATATAATTATCACAATTATTGTATATCATCTCTATGGTCTTGTATCCAGGGAAAACATTCTCGACAAAAAATAACCCCTCCCCCCTCCAAAAAAAAAATCCGATTTTCAAAATTTCAGATATTTTTGAAAAAATCGTTCGATTTTTTAATTTCAAATATGAATTTTTGAGGGAAAATAGAAAAATAGAAAATAATGCTAGTTTTGGGGATTGAACTCACAAACTTATGCTCACCCACCTCATCATTCACCACTAGGCTAGCTAAGTGTTTCTTTTCAAGAATTACTTACAAAATCTATTTAAATTTGAAATTTTGAACGAAAATCCACCGCTTTGACCAATTTTCTGCCTACGCTGAGAAAACCGAATTTCGGCGAAAATCGTGAAATTTCGACCGAAATTTGAATCTCTGTTTGTATCAAAAATCCCAGATTCGTGCATTTTCGTGCTCACAGTTCGCATCCAAAGTTGGGTCGTTGTAGACAATAGCAAATCTTATCCACAGGCTTCAATCAATTTTAATATATGTGTTCAATAGGCAGTACATGTGTCCGAAGACTATAGAATATGCAAAAAATGCAGTACAATTCACATTCCAATATGTGTTCAGTCTTTACATAACTCAGAAAATTTTAACGCAACCGAAGATGCATCAGACATGCATTTTGCTCCTTCCGCCATCAAAACATGTAGACCAGCTACACATGAAGTTTCAATGGCATCAGCACTTCACTCCTCACGCTAACCTTGAATTAATGAACCAAACAAAAAAAGAATGAAGAGCTATTTATGTACTTATCAATTTATTTATCTAACAAAACAAAAGGAGTTAATTATCTTCCCATCATTCCCGCTAAACTGTAGAGACAGAGGGCTATATGGAACATTGCCCTGTATGTACCATGTACGCATCTGTTCCACGTATGAAACATCGGGTTCCGAGGTCGCACGATTGCCCAGGTGGCTTTGGATTTGCTGGTCGGGTTTGGAGGTTGGCGTGCGCGTTTCTGCCTGGTCTGAGCGTGCGGACTCTTGAGGGTGGACGCGACGCGACGCGACGCGACAGCTCGTGTCATTTTGATGCCGGCATGGCGTGCGATTGCTATGGCGGCAGCATGATTCTGCCTGGGATCGGCTGGATTGGCTTTTCTAGAGCCCAAATTTGCCATTTTAGATGGGATTTATTCATCATATACTTTTCTATTAGATTGAAATTCAGGATTTACTTTCCGGTCTGCGTGTCAGTGACTCATCCCGACCCCACATATCATTGAGTGGGGAGGGTAAATCCTAAAACTCTTAAATGTGAGGAGGGTATATGATGAAGTTCCCCTTTTAGATGTGGATTCGAGGGTTCGTTGCTACGATGCTTCCATGGACTTAGATACATTGATTAGCCAACCAGCTTACCTTGTGCTACATAAACACATAGTAAGTAACCGATCGATGTAATTCTTGGTGGGTCAGGTGATGTTTGACAATCTAATTATCTAATTTGGTATTTGTGATTTACAGGTTTATGTTCGGCAACCCTTATGGGTTTTGTTGTGTTTGATTGTTTTCGATCTATATGAAAAAGATTTTGGATTTAGGTGTTTGGTTAGTTGAGCTCTTTATACCATTTTAGATATACATTTGGCTGTATGTAATATTGCACATAGATCATATAATCAAGTAAAAACAAATTTATATTCTTTTCAGCAAAAATACATAACGGTAGTATAACATTTACTTTTAAGTTTTATTTTTTATTGTAACACACGGACACAATACTAATATACTTATAAAGAGACGAAAGGACCGGTCGTGTGCATCCTGACCATCGAACCCATTTGATTTTGTTCTCGTTTTTTGCTAAGCATGGTTTTGTTCTCTATTAGCTAGTATTATATCTACATGCACAACTCAGCAGGGACAATCGATCATATGCTCCATTAATTATTTAACCTTTTCAATCTTAAAAAAACTTCACTTCGTGTACGTCAAGGTAATGCAATTGCAGAGAGTTTTCAGGCCTAGTGTTCTAACCTGCAGCTTGATGACACGTGTTGCGTTCATGTTGGAAAGGATCGACCTGTGAGATCTTCTTCTGACATGTTCATGTTATGGATCCGCTGGTTGCATGTTAGCTGTGCTAAACCACATGCACGAGCGCTACGGATCATGACCTGACCAGCATGCATGCAAAGTAAGGCCACTATTTTGACCAGTCAAGAACTAGATGTGATAAAGTAAAGCTACTATTTTGACCACAAACACTAGATGTGATAATGTATTATTTTTTTACTTAGGCTGATATTTTTTAGATACAACTAATAGACTAATAGGTCTGATAAATAATACTATCGTTGATAGAAGCTAAAACCAAAAGTAGACTGAAAAGTCTAAAAGACGGAACCAATGATGGGCCTGTTCTTTGCGGCTTCTAAAAGCTGTTTTTGGTTTTTGCTACAGTAACTAACTTTTAAACGGAGTATTTTTTTAAGATAGGGTCTACAAGTTAATTGTAGTACACGTTAAAAAACTAATATCTGTATCATCAAAAATTGCAAATGAGTATCTCTCTTTCCACAATCTCTGTCGCAAACCGCCAAAAAGCCACCAGCCACAGCCAAAAGCCATCAGCCGCAGCCAAAAAGAACAGGCCCGATATATAGAAGTATCGGATGCAATGGATGCATGCTTGACCAACTGCATTCGCATGTAAAGGCATGGACTAATTAAAATTACGGATTTGCAATCTGTCAAATTTCTAATTTTTGGATCTACTTGGAGATTTAGAGGGAGAGGCACAGCGGTGGGCGGCCGGCAGTGGCGCCATCGGTCGTGGGTTGGAGACGTACGGTGGGCTGAGGCAATGAAAACTAATGAAGTTGAAGGGAGGGAGATGGTCAACGGGTGGCTTTGGCAACAGTGGCGCTGTCGAGGCCAGGGAGAGAGAGAGGCAAGCAGGCAGCGGTGTGGATCGACGGAGGAGGCAAGCAGGCGGGGAGAGTGCGCGCTTCAGCTATAGCCAGTGTAGTCTTAGGGGCCGCTCAACTCGGCTTTGACTTATGGCGACAGGCGCGCTACAGTGAAATTTTTTTTTCGTTTTTTTTAAAATTTACTTACACTTTTTTCGTTTTTTGTTTTCGATTTTTTTATATTTTTTTACATTTAATTATACTTAATAAACCAACTCAACTATAGTATTTTTTCAACAAAAACTAAAAGCTATCGCTATTCTGATCATCCCTTTTAACAATTGCGTAAGGCCAATCATGCATGGCCATTCTGTGGGGCCAGAAGTAGTACGTACGTAGCCCCGTCCATATTGCCATGACCGGCACCGGCTCCTGATCACCACCACATCTGACATCGCCGAAAGCTTAATTTGTTTTCTCCTCCAATTCACCGTACCAAATTGCCAGCTACCTACCGCGTGTATGGCTAGCTGCATGCAGCAGCAGCTAATTTGGAAGCTTGCCTCCCAGCGTATCACAGAATCTTAGGCTTATGTTAGGTGCTACACACATGCTATAAGTAGAACTGTTTTATTCCTCTGTCCCGCTCATTTGATTCCGCTCATTTGAGTTTAAACTTCTAATTTCTGATTTATTTTTATTATTCGTAATTCTAATCTCTTTTTTTATTTTTGGTATTTTTAAGCTTTTTTACCGGTTATTTTTTCAATATTTATTTGTATTATACGTGATGAGCTAACCTGTTTTTTCTATTTTCAGATTTTTTTAATTAATTACGTCAAATAAACTATCGTCAGCTACAATGTAATTTTATCCAGCTACAGTACAATTCTAACCATAAACCACTAAATTTCAGCCAACCGAACGGCCTCTTAAACATCTCTTGTGAACCGGCTAGAACACTCACTCTCCTGTTTTGGCACCGGGTTTTCAACACACTGTGAATGGCCTTATGTGTATGTATCACAGTATTAGTGCAATTATAGTGCATGCCAACGTACGTGCGTGAGCAAGGTAGAAAAAGGTTCCGTTTATATTGGATTTTAGTTTATAAATAGTAATAA
Organism: Melocanna baccifera; assembly: GCA_036346265.1. NCBI lineage: Eukaryota > Viridiplantae > Streptophyta > Magnoliopsida > Poales > Poaceae > Melocanna > Melocanna baccifera. The sequence continues at coordinate 27,933,876 of CM070677.1, read as the reverse complement.
CTTGTAAAAAAATTTATAGACAGAGATACTCGTATATGATTTTGGACGATATAAATAAAATCACTATAGTGTGTACTAAAATTTATTATAGATCATATTTTAAAAAATATTTTATTTAAAAGTTAGATATTATAAAAAACTATTTACTATATAAAAATAATGTTTAGAATCCAAAACGACTAGGACCGAACCTAGCTAGCTCTAGCATTTGCTAAGCCCGTGACTGTGTAGCTATCCTTGTGTTGGTAAGTTTTCTTCCCTTGAACAGCGTGCTAGCATGCATGGCTAGTGGTAATAGTACATCCTCATGAAGGTCTGGTCGCCCGTCGTGCGCTCGTGTGTACACTATTATATGTATTTTTAGGAGTACATATTTCTATTTTTAATATATTACATTTATTTATCACTTTTAGTATATTTAAATACTAACTCTAATATGATTTGGTTAAAAAATTTATCAGAGTTATTTATTTTTGCTATGTACCCTCTTACATATATAAAAAGAGTATATACACAAACTATACTATAAAAAGTAGACTTTAATTAATTTTTCTCTAGAACTCACTTTAGAGTATCTTATAATTATTATTAGAGTATGTTCAAAATGATAAAGTGGTATAACTTGTTCGTTTAAGCGGTATTTGATAAGAGGAAATACGTACTCCCAGAAGTATGGAGCCATTTTCCTAAGCTATTTTCATACTCTCAGAAGTACATACTCTTACTTTCTAATATATCACTTAAACAAATGTGTTATATATCTTTATCACTTCGGTATAATTAAATATTAATTCTAAGATACTCCAAGGTGATATGGTTGAAAATTTTTCATTAGAGCCATTTATTTTTGCTATATACCTTTTCCATATGTAAAATAAGTATATACATAAATTGTGTCATAAAAAGTGGAATATGGTGAAAATTTTTATTAAACTCACTTTGAAGTATCTTATAATCATTATTAGAATATAGTAAAAAAGATAGTATCTTATAATCATTATTAGAGTATGGTCGCACAAGGGATTAGGGTATCGGTCGCGCACGCACAAGGTGCCCACTGCCAACTCACTAGATTCCTCATCACCGACTCACCGGATTCCCCATCGCCAGCTTGCTAGATTCCCCATCGCCCAAGTGCATCGTCTTCTTCGCTTTGCCTTCTTCCCCTGTGACCACTTCTTCTCACACGTGACCTTCTACACCGACGTGGTCTGCCTCTTCTCATGCCCTTTCCCGCCGTATTCTTTGCAACCTACCTCCCTTACTTCCCTATCGTATCTGCTTAGATCTACGGGATTAGGCATGGTGAAGCTAGTCTAGGTTGAGGAGAAAGAAAGGAGAGGCAGGGGAGGTGGGGAGGAGGAGGGTGGTATGGTGGGAGGAGGCATCGCTGAGGTGGATGTAGGTGGTAGTGATGAGGAGGGAGGCACAGTTGAGGTGGGCGGTGCCGGCGTGGATGTTGTTGATGGAGAGCTCCGACTAGGCCAGGGCCAGCTAGCGCAAGGCCTAATCATTGGCCTCTACCACAGTCGTCAGTGGTTGGGACTCAGGAGCGATCGCCAGCGGAGGTGGTAGTGAGGAGGAGGGAGGTGTTTTCGAGGTCAACTTCGAGCTCAGTGACCTTGGTCTCTCGTTGACTTGGACCGTCAGTCGGATTTTATTGAGTCACTCACTCAGAACTATAGTACATGACCAATTAATTAGTTCATGGCAACTGAGTATACTAGTAGTAAATAGTAATTAGGAATTAGCTAGGATATGACCAGTTAATTTATATAGTGGTTTTAATTTTATGACTCTACTTCGAGACTTTGAGTAAATAGTAATTAGGACTGTTGTTTTGCTGCTACTAATTGAGTAATTGCACACTTTGAATGTTTCTTGCTCCTTTTACTAGGATGTCATCCACTCCTATATCATCTGCTGCATCGGTTGCTGAGTCGAGCACCGAAGAAAGCCTCAAGAGGAAGTTGGGTGACGTAGAGTAGGAATATGGAGTGTTGGTGAACCCACACAATTTGGACAAGGTCAAATGCATCTTGTGCAACAAGGTTATTTTTGGGGGCATATACAAGATCAAGCAATATATTGCACATATTCAAGGAAAAGTTGCATGATACCCTAAATCCACAAAAGAAGATCAAGATAAGTATCATAATTCTATTGAGGATGCAAAAATAAGAAGAAGGGAAAGAAAGCAAAAAAGGATAAGGTTGAAAGAGAGACATCATAAAGTGAAGCAATATATGGTGAGGTGGCTTTATGTTTCGATAAAGCTTGCAATTATTATTTCATTCTTGTATAACGTCGATTCATTCTTTGCTAATCTAACCTTGTGGCTTGTAACTTCTCTTTAGGTGTTCCTTTCAATGACATCAATAATGATGAATTCAAACAAATGTTGGAGGCCGCTGGTCGCTTTGGCCCATGCTTTGGAGATCCTTCCCAATACAAGGTTCAGGAGCCATTGTTCAAGTAGGAAGTGTTGAGAACAAAAGAGTTGTTAAAAGCACATGAAGAAGAAAGAGCCATGATTGGGTGCTCCCTCATGATTGACGCATGGATGGATCAAAAGAGGAGGAGCATCATGAACTTGTGTGTTTATTGCAATATGGGCACAAGTTGCATTAACTATGTCGCGTCTTACTTGTTTGTGACTTTTGAGAACTATGTCCATGTCTATGTCTATGGCACTATGTGTGACTCTAAACTTGTGATGCCATAGGTTGAGAACAATATCTATGTGTGTGTGTGGTTATGAACATAATATTTTAGATTGCATATGCATTATTATCTTGCTATCATTTCTTTCATTCTTTTGAAATTTGAAGCATATATGCAAATACTTCAATCATATGATTCAATACAAAGCATATAGGTTTACAACTTTACATCAAGCATTTACATTAAAAAATTACATTAAGGGATGAAGAGCTATCATCATCAACACATCAGCTCTACTTTACATCAATGTTGCTCTAAGTAACAATTTTTTTCTTCTAAACATCACATATATATATGCATAATTGCTTATCTTTAGCCTACTGTCCTCCTTTTTTAATTTATCTGCATAGGCCCGCTAGACTCTAGGCCCCTCCTCACCTAGCGCCTAGTGCCTTCTTGAACATTATTCCTTTGCAATAACACAATAAACAAACAGAGAGATTTTTACCATGTTTGGGATATGCCTAGTGCTTTTATTGCACCATTTTGGTGTGTTACTGCATCCTCCTTCAGTTTTTAGTGAGACTTATGGAATTCTATTCCTCTCGCCATCAGTAACCTACTGGTGAAATCGTTCGTGAATCAGAGCTACCAATCAAAAGTTATGGCTAAAACAAGAAAAGAAACATTCTATTACTAATAAAAAAATCTATATTTGTTGGTTGGATGGGTACATGTCACTAGTTAGCTTGGTCCTCATATGAAGTGGTGCACAGAGGTGGGCTAGGCATGCTCGTCTGGCCAGTGCGTAGAATAAGCTATTCTATGTCTAGGAGTAGAATAGCGCTACTGTATATATACATGTATATATATACACATACATACATATGTATGTACATATATATATATATATATATATATATATATATGTGTGTGTGTGTGTGTGTGAATATATACGTACATGTATATGCACATGCATATGTATATACATACATATATATACAAATATACAAATATATGTATGTATGTATGTATGTATGAAACATACATACATGCATGCATGTATGTATGTATGTATGTGCTAATGGCTAATTGGATGCTAATGTGTTTGTGCCAAGCAAGCGTGTTGGATCTAGCTCAAACGGCTCAAATCGAAGTGAGTGGGAAGCCCCATCCCACTTATGCAATGTTGTGATAAGCCCCCGCACGATCAGATTTTTACCGTGAAGTGTTCCCTGTCTCTACCCCTTCATCCCCAGTTGGTCCTCTCCCCCCCCATTCGTCGCTACATCAGTCAGTGCTGCCATTGCCTGGTCCACACATCGAGCACTAGCATGCTACTCAGGTCACCAAGGTCGTACAACTCTAGCGGCACTGCGACACTCTGGTCCTCAACCTGGCATAGCTCCTCCCCCACCACCCTATGACCCATGATCTCCATCTCTTCGAATCCCATCTCGGAGTCCTCTATAGTATCATGATTTTTAGAGCTTTTTTGAAACTTTTAAAATAAAATTCACCATTAAAATTTTTTTGGAATTAATACAAGCTTAAAATAAATTTTTATTAATTAAAAGGATTTAATATGAATAAAATAAATATTAACATATACTAAAAATATTTTATTTGGGTTCCTTGTGTCTCAAGGAATTTTTTGGAATTTTCTGAATTTTTTTGTAGTTATTTTCTATTTTCTAGAGCTCATTTTATTTTCTTTCAATTTCTGAAATGAAAAACTACCAAAAAAATCCTAAATAGTAATGGGCCGGCCCGCTACTGTTCTATCGGCCCAATCAGCCACAGCCGTCCAATTCCACCTTTGCCATGTGTCAACCATCCGAGTTGTGTTCCATGCCGATGGTTGGATCTCCCCTAGGGACACGTGTCCATCTAGGGGCCTGTACACTGTTCATCCGCACCATCTAACCTCAGCCATCCGATCTATCCAGCTGCCACATGTCTCTATCTAGCTATCCTTGTACTGTTCATCATCTCGCTCATGGTCTCTCCTTCGCCATGCGCCGCCGGACTCCGTCGTGCCGTAGCCGCCTCGGACTCATGACTGAGTCGTCGCCATCCCCATGCTTGTCGTGGACTCTTTAAGGTCCATACTTAAAAGCTAAGTCTATACTGATGAGTTCACCGACTAGCCCCGTCCATCCATGCGTCGTTGTCGTTCAAACCGTCCGAACGTCCACAACCCTCTAGACTGTTTGATCGTATTTGAACCATCTGGTCATCGTCACCCCTTTGGCCGGTTCGAACATCTCCGACCAGTCCAATTGTCCCCAACCGTTCGATCATCATTGGACCATCCGATCGTCATCATTGTTTGAACAGTCCGATGGCCATCACTCCTCAGCCATCCGATCATCGTTCTGTTCGGACCGTCTAAACATCCTTATTCCTCGAACTATTCGATCATCTTTGGACCATCCGATTGTTATCTCCCTAGCCGAGCCACAACCATGCATGCCCTAATCCTATGTGGTTGTCACGTGTCATGCCATGTGGATGCCATGCCAGCCAACGGAGCCATCTCGGTGTCACTTTAGCATGCCACGTGACTACTACACTAGCCCTAGTTGTCCAGTCAGCAGTCACATTATTCGAGCCAAACACTGTACACTATTCCATGCACTAAGTTTGCGTAGACCTACTATTCCATGCACATAGAACATAGCACAGTAGAATCTTTGATTTTTAGTATTTTCCTTTATATTCAATTTTTCAAGAGCTCATTCTTCTTTGTCCAAGCTCTGTTTGGCCCTGTTATTTTTCTAAATTCATCTAAAATCAAGCTCTATATTTTGATTCTAATTTTGAAATTTTTGGAGTTTATTTAAATTTATTTTGCGTCTCGTTCATTTTCTCTCTCGTTAGATCGCATCTTCGAAGGAGTAGGAGCACCACCAGAAGATCAAGAATTCATAACTAAGTAAAGCTAAGGTAAGTCATATCTTTTGATTATGTTGAACTAAGATATAAAATCATTTATTTATTTATTTTATTTTAATTTATCACGCATTGCTATTTTATTAGAAATCTTTGGATGTGGTAGATATTGGCCAATTTGATTAATTCTACCTTGATAAGTTAAATATCATGATTTCATTATTATTATAGGATGAAAAATTATTTAGTGATACCATACTAGTTGTCATATGAGTTGTACGATCAATTTACTTAGCCATGTCTATAGTTATGTTGGGCTCATCATCATATGTAATCAATTAATTAAATTGACTTAATAAGATATTGAATTGTGGTTGTAGCCACAGTTGTAAAATTTATTTACCATGATATTAGTGTGTTATTGGTGTTAATTATACAAAATTGATTTTTTCTTAAGCAAGTGATCATGCATTAAAGGGGGAAATGTGAATTTACTTCGAAGGATGTGGATGTCTCGCCTGAGTAATATTTAGAGACTTAACTTTGTGCGCCATTGATCTGAGCTTTATCGGGCAAATCACATGTCTAGTTTTGGATAGTCTTGATTGATTAATTTGTGATATTTTAATTTATCTCGCCGTTGTGATGAACATGGTTGCTGATTCCCGTGAGGTGCATGGGGTGTGATGCGAAACCCTAGTGGGCGGGACTGAGTTGAAGTTAAGCATTGTAAATGTCTTGTTGTGATTTCCTTTAGCGTGAGGATGATCATATCGTGTGTGTATAATTGTGCAACCTTTGCAGAATGTAAAACTATTCGAATAGCCGTGTTCTTGGTTATGGACAATGCTTGGTGATTTAACACGAATGGTAGATATTTCATAAAACTTGATTGGGATAACTTTAGAATGTGAATGGTTAGTTCACTAGTAATTTAATTCATGAATGGTTAGTTCACGAGTGGTTCATTGGGTGAAGGGTTTGTTCACTTGTAGTTCATTTAATCCTTTGGTTAATTAATTAATTATTATTTTCTTTAAAGATATTGATTAATCTATTTATTGTATTTACTTAAATTATTTCTTTATGTAAGATAAAATTTTAGCCGTCTATTAGTAAGTCTTGCATATTATATTGTATCTTTGTTACAACGACTTGCTGAGTACCAATGTACTCACATATTTGTGCCTACTGTTACTCAGTTGAAGAAGAACCATATCAACAGAAAGTACTAGAAGGAGGATACTCCAATGATTTCGCGGATTAAGACTTTGCTCTCTAGTCGAGTGCCTATAGGCATATCGAATGGTTACCATACTTAATCTTGTTTTCTACTGCTAGTTTCTTAAGCCATTCAGGTTAGTAAGTTGTAAGCTTGGCCATAATATCGTACACTGATAATTAATAATATTTGAGTCTTGTCCTTTATTAATTGTGTATATGATTGATATTTCATCTATATTTACACTATATACAGTAGGTAATTCTAAACTAGTGCTATATAAACAGAGAGTCCGGATTTACAAATTCAGGTCTTGACATATATGAGTATATAAGATCATCTAAGTGGTATGTATATTTTTTAAGGTAGTATGTATAATTTTTTAAATATACTACTTTTTATATACGAATACGAAGGTATTAGCAAAATATTTCAAAAACCATGTGTTCCTTTACAATTTTTTATGTGACTGTCATTAAGTATCTTAGAATTAGTATATAAGTATATCTAATATGATTAATGAGTATATTAAATTTATTTAGGTGATATATTACACTAGGTGTGAATGTATATTTCCTAATCTATGCAAACGGGACCGCATGCCAGAGTCAGGCCATGCATCATGCACTCATGATGCAATGTGAGGAGCCTCGGGATTCGTATCACCTAGGCTCCAATCTCCACCCGCGTGGTACAAGTACTGTACGCATATCCTGTGCATATACACAGGCACTGCACGCATGCGGACATGCATGGGGAATGCTGCATGCGCTAGCTAGCTGCGACTGCACACGATTGTACTGGTTCAAGTTACTTATTTTAGCGCCAACCGCCTGGCCGCATGCTGCACGTACTAGCAACCCGCACATCAGCCACCGAGCCAACGGGTGCTCGGTATACAAATACCCCAAAATTTTTAAAAACTACATATATATATATATATATTTGCTATATATTTTAATTAAAATTAAACTTTATTGTAATTTGATAATACTCGGGAAATTAGATACAAATTGTAATCCATATCTTCTCTTAGGTTTTATAGACAGCTCAGCACATTTTACTTATAAATTTTGAAGTAATATATGATGTTAATATGCTACATCAATATTGTTGTACTATGTATAGATGTACTAAAAACGCTACATGCTTTTCCAATGGTAGAGTGTATGAACTGCCATGCGGGTTATACAATGAACTAATATAAACTTATGAAGTTTATTTGTCAATGTTAGTATGTGTTATCGTTATGACGCCATAAAATTAAATTATTTTCACAACTAAATATATAAAGTAGCCAATTAATTGGGATGAAAACCCAACTAATTATATAGCTAGCAATGTTAAAGTACCATATGAATACAATATTCAAATTGTATGGTTTACCCATGCTAACAATTTATTACTCCTCTGTTCTTTTTGAAGTGATATTTTTTATTTTTCACGGTCTACAAGACGTGACTTTGACCATCACTATTTGTAATGTTATCTTATTATATACTAATAAAATTACAATATTATGAAAGTATTTTTAGCGATAAATCTAGATAGTTTTAAACATATTAGCAGTCAAACTTTAGAAAAGCTTAACGACATAGATTATATGACGTCAGTTAAAAATTTTGTGCCGATGGCATGGCGAGTCGACGACTGCAAGAGTGTGTACCAAGAGGTGCAGCATGGCAGTTGGGGGTGCATCCACGGAGGTGTGGCACACACAGTGAGCACACCCAACGAAAATTTTCTAGCTCCACCTGATGAGGACATCACTATTACCTGATGAGGACATCACTATTATCAAGGCTTTATCTATACAATTATCACCTCTATCATCATATTCAAGTTACAATGACAATAACAAGACTAGTGTTGGTCCAATGGCTGAAACTTTACGTCACTTGTACAAGAGATAAATCACCCAAGTTAGAGCAAGGGAATTCACTAAATATGTGAATGTAATCCTAAGTTCCTTTTATTTCACTGCTAAGGATAGCTTGCTACCTAATGCTTCCACTTTATGTATTCTCAGATTATTAGGAGAACAAAAACTTAGTACTACCAAGCGGGAGGTGAGGGATGATGGCGCACCAAGAGAAGGTCCAAAAGGAGGAGACGATGACATTTCACTTATATCAGTGAAAAATACTACCAAGATGCTGAAATCAAGTTTTCAAACATTAAATTGAAGATTAGAGAATACTATAATTTAGAAGCTCGATTGTGTTCAGTCTTCAATTCTGAGTTGATTTGAGTTTTTGACCAAGTTTCATATGTTATGGGCTAGTTTGTATATATAATAAGATATATTAAGATTGTTTTGGGCTTTAGTATTCGTTTTGGTTCGATTTTGAGGTGATGGCGATGTTGAAACTTCAAACATGCTGAAAATGAATATTTGGGCCGCAAGGGAAGTGGGGCCGCTGTCAAGGGAGTTAGAGTGCCACCCTCATGGGCCAACCACCACGTGGGGCCTACCTCATGGGCTCCCAAACCAAGACCAGCTAGTCATTTCTTATTGCTTTCGTTTTAAATTAGGAATTAGAATAGGATTTCAGTTGTTTCCCTACTTTGAATCCGACTAGGCTTGTACTAGGTTATAAAACCTTGGCCACCGTCCCTTTGAAAGCAATTAGGCCCATAAAAATTATTTTGGTAATTAATAACAATATATGAATATTGGACTAATATGTTTCTTGAGTATCACATAGGTTCAGTCCCTAATGATGAAGGTGATAAAATGCAAATGTATGCTAAAGGTCAACATGAGAATCAAGATGATTCAAGACAAAGGTAAAAGTAGTCTAGGATCCCTTTTGTTCTTACCGGTCTTGGTAGAAAGGTTGCAAAACTAGATTATTGGTTAATTACCGTGCTATTAAGAGGATCATTGAAAGTAACTTGAAAGCATGTTCTTATACCATTTGGATCAATTTAGGATTACACATGCACTTAGAATTTAATTTGAAAGTCAACTATGCTCTGTCAGAAAAATCGAAAGTACTAGAGTGTGTTTAGTGGAACTACTAGAATCCAGAAGTACCAGCATGTACACAGCGGTACCACTGTAACTCGAAAGCACCGGTACTTTGAGCGGTACATTTTTTCCAGAGAACACCCACTTGAACACTTAAGCTCTTTGATATCAGTAGTTCCAAAAATAAACGATGGAACTACCGTAAATCGATACGACCATACTCTAAAATGGAACTACCGGACGAAGTACCAAAAACTTAAGCGGTACCACACTCTAAAATGGCTGAAGCTTTAAATAGGTTGAAAACGAATACTTGGACCGCAAGGGAAGTTGGGCTGTTGACAAGAGAGTTATATCCCACTCTCATAGGCCAGCCACCACGTGGGGCTCATCTCATGGGCACCCAAACCAAGACGACCAACCAACTACTTTTTATTGCTTTTGGTTTAAATTAGGAATTAGAATAGGATTCTAATTGTTCCCTAATTGTTTCCCTTGTAACTCTCGAACGTTAATTTTGAATCAAAGCAATTTCTTGCTCTTTAGTTTATGCCATGTGTTGCCATAGGAATTGAGAAGCTGATTAGTTAGCATTCCACCAAATTATCGGTTATCAGTGTTCTTGTTGTTCCTTGCGGACTAGCAAAGTTGTCTTCCCTGGTGTAGCGAGAAGACAAAGATCTAGAGCGTGTTGCTAGTTGAAGTCCGGTACATGGTGGTCTGTAATCGAGATAGATAATAGTGTGCTTTCGTTCATCAAAATCCACGAGATTTCAGATTAGCTACATATTTATCGTAAAAGAGAGATCCTATGTCGTGAAGATCGGGCACCCCATATCACCGCCACTGCATGGGATAAGGATCCGCTCTATCTCCGCTTCATGGTTTTGTCTAGCTATCTGATTAAGGCCCCATTTGATGCAGAAATTTAGTATGAAAAGTTTAATTTTTTGTAGAAATTGAGATTTTTTTCACGTGCTCAAAACGAGACCTAAGATCTTAATTTATGGTTTTACACTACAATAGTTGCTTAATTTCTTTTTCAACTTAATTAGCAGTTGGGAGAGAAAGACATCCAACTCCCTAGTGCTACACAACCACAGAAAAGTTTATTATAGACGGTTTAAAACCGTCATCATAGATGGTTCCTTGAACCGTTTGACTTCAAAGGTTAATGATAACAAGGGTTATTCACAGATGGTTTTTGAACCACCTGTAAAAATCGTATCATAGGCGGTTCGGAATTAGAACCGTCTTTGATCATCCATTAGCACAGACGGTTCAAAACTAGAACCGTCTGTAATAGTCAGTTATCACAGATGATTCTTAGTAAAAGTCATCTGTGATAGCTGTGCCAGAGCTAAAAAAGTTGATAATTTTACCATGGCTTGAATGCTCAAAATTTTGGCCAAGTATGCATTTTTACATATTCATCCAAATTTTGGCAAAATCTAAGCTACGGTAAAAATACAGATTTAGCCAAATTTTGGGCATCCAAGTTATAGCAAAATTGGATGGATAGGATTGAAGAAGAGATGAGGAGAAAAGCTCATCACATACGGTTTGAAATGTCACTGTAGATGGTTTCATGAACCGTCTATGCTTATAGATCAGCAATACTCTAAGGGTATTATAGATGGTTTTAGTTAAGAACCATATGTAACTGCATTTTCGTGTTGTCATAAATAGGGCTCCTTCAGCTCATCAACATTCTCTATTTGCGCTATAAAACAATACAATCAGAAAATAAAGATAAACCAAAGCAGGCTTGTTTATGAGAACAAGATCATCGTGCAATAAACTTTAGCACCATGTCTTTGGTGGCTTGTTGTTTATAGGTCATTGTAGGTGCTATTGTTTTGTTGCTTTGGTGTGCAAGAGGTGGTTTCGTTTTACAATAAAACATGAATTTCAACAAAGACTGAAACCCTAGCTATCCATCAATCATCATAAGAACTAAGGCATCAACAATTAATTTTTCACACGCACGAGCATTAAGATTATATTTTCATAATTTTATATCCAAGCATCAAGTAAGAGAGGAGAGAGGATCGGATAGGAGATATATCACCGTGATGGAGAGATGATGGCAGCGTCACTGTTGTGTCATGATAGTGACATTGCACAAGACACTCTTACAACAAGAGTGTCTTGTGCAGTGAACCATGGTGTTACAACTGGAGGTGGAGGAACTCGGGGAGGTAGTAGGCATAGTTGGGGGAGGCGGCGCTTCGATCGGTTTGGAGGAGCTAGCTAGCAGGCGGCACTTCGGTTTGGAGTGTTTAGGGGAGGCGTGTAGATAGCATATATAAGGATATTTGGGTAGCAGAACCGATCAGTAGTTGAGAGGTCGACACCATTTCAATTTGAAAGTTTGAATAAAGGAATAGCAAAATCGGGCGGAGAAATATCAAAGATAATTTTTAATACAAATTATCTATGATAAGTTAATATCACAGACGGGAAACCAACCGTTGCATTGGCAAGGCTTAAGGCATTGGCAAGGCTTAAGGCATTGAAATTGGCGGCTACTTTCTCTAAAATTGCAATGTAGATAAGTCGTGATTGAAATTGGCGAAAGACCGGGAGTTCTCTCTACTTTCTCTAAAAATTGGCGCGACGAATCGCTCCGGTGAGCGAGGTAATCATGTTTTGGTCCATGATTTGAATTCATTCTCGGCTGTAGCGCCGCGCTTCTTCTCAGACGCGCCGCCGACCGCCCGCCGCGCGCATGGCCGCCGCGCCGCCCCGCCTCCACCGCCTCGCCGCGATCGCCTCACCTCACCCCGCGCGCGCGCACGCGCGCGCCGCGCCATCTGCGCATGTCTCACTGCAGTCTTTGTGCTGGAAAAATTTGCGATAAGCCCTCGAAAATTCAAATTACGTAAAATTTCTCTGAATTAAAAATTTTACGTATAGACCCCAGAAAATTTTGTATGTATATATGGACTTGAACTATCGGCGTGGGCATCCGATGTCGAGATGGCCCGGACGGCATGACGCCAAACCCATACCGAGGGAAATGATCGATCGAATGAGTATATGGCGGAGAAAAAGCGCTTGGACCGCACTCAAGAAGCGCGATCGGTCTATCGTCAAGGCGGCTACAAGGAATACGCCGAATTGATTGATATGATGCGCAAGGATTACGTCCACTCGGCCATTGGGAGCTCCACGTGTTGAAGCCAATCTTTTTTACAAGGTGCAAAGCTCTTGATGAAAAGAAGGGAAGAAGGGTAAGTCCGTTGCCGGAAAGGCAAGTTAGATACTCCAAATGACAAAAGGCTAAGGAGAGTGGCAAAACCTATGGCCAGCAGAACCAAGGTTGCTTCAAGTGTGGTAAATGGGGCATTGGTCGCGGATCTGTAAGCGCCGCAACATGTCATTGATGCCCACCAAGCCCGAAGAGGAATGGCAAAGGGCGGCTGAAGCTCACTTTGCACTGTTGAGGGGAGCATCATGAGCATTGCTGAAATGATGGAGGTTGAATCCATCCGGCGACACCCCCTTACGACTTAGAGCGACCACCTCCATGATTTCTCTCGAAGAGAACATCACGCTGAAAAGATAGCCAAGAAGTCAACGATTTTCTAGTTGATTCCGTCGATGCACGAATGCATGAGGCGTTAATTGTCATTTATTTTGCATTAAATGGACAAGTTAGATCTTGCATGGATGGTACTTTATTTTTGTCTTCTCGTAATGGTTGGATGATTTTGAAATAATTCATTCATTTATTCAGTTTATAATGGCATGAACACGTGTGGCTATATTATACCAACATTAAGGCGATGCGGTGTACACTGCTCGAAGACGATGTTCGAAGCTCACGAACTATTCTCTCTGGCATGACAGATTAGTCCTAAGTAACCGGGGCGCTGGTGAAAAAGTATAAGAAGGACTTATCACGGCCGATCACGAAGTCTCTCGAATGAGAAGGGGAGCCAGTTGAGACTGCACAAGTATGACACTGTTGAAAAGGACATACGGATCGAATATCCCCATCGGCATGGATGTGTGCGCACACATCGGAGCGAACAACTAAAAGGACTTGCCACCGCAATTGAAAGAAGCGTCGCAAGATGAAGCTCGGAAGAAGCAACTCATGAAGAAATAGCTATAAATTATGTGCACACGGAGAGTCCTGAACAGGACAACAGTCAATGTCGATATCTACTTCGTAAAGAAAATTGCCACAATCATTGATCTTGATCCCGAGCCTGCATCGCTCGCTGAATGTAAGAAAAGATCAGATTGGGAAGATTGGAAGAAGGCAATAGCAACCGAATTGCTATCTCTGAACAAAAGAGAAGTGTTTGGGCCCGTATGCCGCACTCCTCCCCATGTGCACCCCGTAGGGCACAAGTGGGTATTTATTCGAAAGAGAAACGAAAGAAACGAAGTAGCGAGATATAAAGAAAGGCTGGTAGTACAAGGTTTTACTCAACGTTCTGGAGTTGATTATGAAGAAACCTACTCCCCAGTCATGAGTGGAATTACCTTTAGATATTTGATCTCAATGGCAGTGAACTTGATTTTACAAATGAAATTGATGGATGTTGTGACTGCATATCTTTATGGTAACTTGGATTCGGAGATTTATATGAAAGTCCTTGAAGGAATTTCTCTCCCAAACCAAGACAGAGCAAAAAGAAATCTGTACAGTGTGAAGCTTAGAAAGTCCCTGTATGGACTGAAGCAATCTGGCAGAATGTGGTATAATCGCTTAATCAACTTTCTCTGCAAGAAAGGCTACACGAACAATGAAGACTGTCCTTGTGTATTTGTATGGCGATCCCAGAATGGATTCTGTATAATATCAGTGTATGTAGATGATCTGAATATCATCGGGACGCTGCGGTTTGAGCATGTCCTGGAGGAGTCTTGGTACATCGATCGACCTACACCCGAAGGTGCTAGAAAGATTCGGCTTTAAGAAAGCATTCCCATCAAAAGTACCGATGATCGGGAGATCTTTACAGCAAGAAAAAGATCCTTTCCGACCTAGGGAAGAGGGGGAGGAAGTCCTAGGGCCGGAATTCCCATACTTGAGTGCAGTTGGAGCATTCATGTACTTAGCAAACTGCACTAGACCGGATATTGCCTTTGCCGTGAATCTGTTAGCAAGGTATAGTGCGAGCCCACCAAAAGGCATTGGCGGGCATAAAGGATATCTTCGATATCTCCAAGGAAGCAAGAACCTTGGATTGTTTCTGAGAAAGAATCAAGATTTTTTGGCCGATTTTTTAAAAATTTACTTGTACTTTTTTGGCGCGATGGCACTGCTCGACCCGCATACCACAAAGTCACAAACAGGCTATGTATTCGTTTTTATTTTCGGTTTTTACATTTTTATATTTAATTGTACTCAATAAACCAACTCAAACGGGCTATGTGAAGAGTAATCTCACAAAGCATATCAACCCCAAGTGTTTTTGGGCGAGCCAAATCTTATGTTTATTCACAAAGTTTTTTTTGAAAGCAAAAATTAAAAGCCATCGCTATTTCGATCACCCTATCCATATTGGGCACCTCACCCTCCCTATAAATAGAGAGCTATGTAAACTACTTATTGTCCACGTGCCCAGTCAGCCAGGCTTGATTTTAGTCCTACGTCCGCCACCGGAAGAACAGGATGCATGGCAATTGGTATATCATTAATTTGTATGAATCTTTTTGTTTGTTTTGTTTCTATTGCTGTTGGTACAATAATATATTGCCGCTTATTATATGGTGAGATTTGTACAGTTACATAGATGAGGTTTACTAGTCTTTACTTTTGCAGAACCGACTGAAGTCTGCTAAGGACAAAAAAAAAATGGTCGTACGATACAAAGGTTATTTTTTTTAGGTGATACAAAAGTTATGCACCTTTTGATATCCTGCTGCTCCGACTACAACCTTTTTTTTTTCTTTTGGCTTCCATGTACGTGACATGGCCAAGTGTAATGGTACAAACAAAGTGCAGCCTTTTTCTCCCCAGATGCATGCACGTTCTGGAGATATGTCCTCACATGCTCCGGACAGGCACCCTGCCTCGGCCCTTGACTACAGGGAGGCCAGACAAAGGGTCGGTTCTTTTTAGGTTTTTAAAATAATTTTTAGTTTTTATTACAGTATTTAACTTTTAAATAAAATATTTTTTTAAGATGAAGTCTATAAGTTAATTATAGTACACGTTAAAAGTCTAACATTTATATCATCCAAAATCACAAGCGAGTATATCTCTCTCCGTAATCTCTGTCGCAAATAGCTAAAATTCAAAAATTTCAATCAAAATCATAAACCGTAGTAAAAAAAACAGGCTGCTAGTTACTATAACAACTATGGCCATTGCCCAGGTCAAGGTTTCACTGTTGCACACCAACAAACACAACAGTGTGGCACGTACACTACACAGGTAGACTACTGGATTGGCTACACAGGTAGACTCTTGCACGCTAGATGATCTATCCTGGTTAATAGTACTCTATGAAGCACGCATTACCTTAAAAGAGGAACTGCAAACGACACATATATTTCTCAGGTTCCTTTTTTTATTGAAGCACACACATATATAGAAAGGAAAAATACATTTTACTTCTAAGTATAACTACTTCTACTCATGACATTCTACGTAAATAAGCTTAACATGCTTCTTTATCACCTTAAGTATACTTATATACTAACTTTAAGATATTCTAATACCAACCATATGAAAAATTGTAAAAGGACACATAGTTTTTGGTATATTTTTTAATACCTTTATATTCGTACATAAAAAGAAATATGCTCCAAAAAACTGTGCATACCACCTAGATGATTTTATATACTCATATACTACACGTACATTCACTTCGTTACATGAGATACATCCTACTTTACGAGATACGGCATAGCGAGTAACTACATCTAGGAATATAAAAACACTTCATATATATATATATATATATATATATATATATATGTGTGTGTGTGTGTGTGTGTGTGTGTGTGTATATGTGTGTGTGTATGTATGTATGTATGTATGTATGTATGTATATATATATATATATATATATATATATATATATATATATATATATATATATATATATATGTGTGTGTGTGTGTGTGTGTGTGTGTGTGTGTGTGTGTGTGTGTGTGTGCGTGGGGTTGACAAAAAGGATAGCTAAGGTTTGAATTAAAATTGCTTTGATTACAGTAGTTAATAGGTTTAAAATTGAAATGAATTCATTTCAAATGAAAAAGGTTAATGAGGTTATGCTCGACAGTGACTCGTTAGTTTGAATTTCAAATAACTATTTAAACGGTAAATAAAATAACTTTATATCGAACTATATCAATTTCGAAAAATCTCAACAATAGCTCGTTAAGCTTAATAGCTAGCTAGCCCTATGCGTGTGCATAAATGATTTTCCTAGTTTGAGAGAGCTATACTATATATGTTTGTGAACAATCAATATCCTAGCCAGCCGGCAATTAGCTAGCTATTGATCGAGTCGTCACGATGCATACATAATCGACACATAGTGAGAGTCGCCTCAATATCTCAGCTAAAAATGTTCTTATCGAGACCTTGAGAACATGCTACTCATTACGACATTACCCACACGGTCGACTGCGTGCAATGATGCTCAGGCGGGGAGGGGTATCTGTGTGCGTGTCATCATGTGCTGTTCGTGACTAGGATGATGACTCCAACGAAGAAACGACGGTTTCGAGCAAGGAAAAAAGAGGTTGAACAGAAGCGATGCGCCTCGTCCGTCCAAAAAGAATTTTGGCAAAAGTTGGCTTACGTACATGGCACTCTATCGGCATTTGCCGAAACATTGCAAAATCGTACGTATTTGCCAAAGCACACTTTACTAATGAAAATATTATTTCTTAGAGAGGACAGTGAAATATTTAACCTTTGTACGTGTACAGCAAAATCGTACGTATGCCCTCGCCATCCCTCCTCTCTCTCAGGTTCTTCTCGAACTTGTATACAGCTGAATATGAATAGAAACCATACAAATCCTCATGTATATAGCTAATCAGACTCTTGCACGATTTTCTCTCAACAACAGAATAAAAAAACAGACGCAAGAAAATGGAAAGTAAATATTTATAAAGATAACCAAGCCGTACAAATTATCATGTATATGCCACCAACCCTTTGTGTTTTTTCTCTCCAAAAAAAGTGACTAGAGGTTGTAACACCTGGACAGTTCTCTCTCAAGAATAGAAACAAAAACCACGCACAAGAAAAAAACTAAATGAGTAAAGGTAATCCCCTCTGCCCCATGAACTATTTTTTTTAACTCTCGTAAAACAACTAGGATTTGTAAGAAAAAACATATCTCGCAACTAATTTTACCCATAAAAACACAAAGAAAACACGCGCAATAAAAATAAATAGTATAAAATACTCCGATAAGACAATTCCTCATGTTTGTCTTACTAAGTCTCTCATTTTCTTTCCTCCCAAAAACTACTAAAATCGTAAGAAAAAACACCTTCTCGCAGGTAATCATATATCCTCGCAATTAACACCCCCAATTTATTGTGGTATTTCAAGGAGTTTACCTAGGTTTATTTTATTTTATTTAGGTTAGAAATTATTTTTGTCTTTATATTTTGTACAAGGTTTACTAAACTTAAATTTGTTGTTTGTCGAGGTTAGAAAAGTTGTATGATTTAACTTTTGTCCTAGGGTGAGGGCAAAGTTGTTAGAATCGTGGTCTTAAATTAGATCAGAGATACTCAAGTATGATCACATTCTAAGATCAAATTATAAAATCTAATATCCTACCTGATTGTACCAAAAACACATTCTTTTCTAATTTATTGTGTATTCCACAAGTGATATGAGCGTTTATTTATTTATTTCACATATAATTTGATTAATAAATGTCTATCTTATTCATGACGAGAATCATGGTTTTGATTCTATATCATTGAGAGCTAGGACTAAGATAGTAATTTTATCAACATCGCCTGACCATTTTATATAAAAAGTAAATAATTAAATTAATTTTTATTATTCCAAGTCTTCGAATCTTCATGCAAAGTACTAACTACTTAGTCCTTGAATTGAGTGATAAGACATAACCAAACATATAAATCTTTCATAATCTTATATGATGTGTGATTCTACACATTGAATTGAGTGATAAGACATAACCAAACATATAAGTCTTTCATAATCTTATATGATGTGTGATTCTACACATTCTATTATGAATGACTTCTCCGATGAGATTTGAGTCGAATTGATATTCATGGTACGATTATAATCATGATGTTAACAACCTTGACAATGGATAAGAAATTGACGATTGTGATTAAATCTTCATCCAATAGCTAACAAAAGAGCATGTGGTTTAGCAAACTTTTAATCTCTTGACGAATAGGCAACCCCGTAAAACAACTCGTAAACAGGTTTTGGACGAAGTCGCTGGCTCACCGTTTTGCTTTTTCACCGCGGAAAAAACTGCAGTTAACCTAACCTCCCAAAAAACTCGCAAAAAGAAAAGTTAATATAAGGCCAGGGTGGGGTGGGGGATGGAGAGAGCGATTTGAGAGAATATATATAAATGGAATTATTGATCATATATTCTCTATTAGATAAAAATTGAGAATTTATCCTCTTAATCCACGTGTTAGTGACCTATAATAATCCCATATATTATTAAATGGAGAGGAAATCCTTAATTTCCTATATATGATCTAAACCCCCTGTATAAATAGCCCAAAGCCCTCCTCTCCCTGTATCCCCTGCCTCACCGTTGCCTCCCTCGCCGCCTCTTCCTCCCTTCTCCCCTCCCAAATCCCCCCTCCCCTCCTAAAACCTCCGCCGCCGCCGCCTCGCGAGCGAGCGCGCGCCCACAGACACCGACCCCACCTAGACCAAGAACTCGCGCGCTAGCCCGGCTGAGCCAGAAGTGTTCAGGCGGCGGCGGCCGATTGACCCGAGATTCCCGGCGAGATGAAATACGTGCTGGTCACCGGCGGGGTGGTGAGCGGGCTCGGCAAGGGCGTCACGGCCAGCAGCATCGGCGTCGTCCTCAAGGCTTGCGGCCTCCGCATTACGTCCATCAAGATCGGTACGTGCCCGCCGCCGCGCGACATTTTTTTGTTCTTCCCCCGTTCAAAGATCTTCCTTTCGGGCGGGGCGGCCTAAACAAAAGCGCGGCTTGGGGGTGTGAGGGGGTTCTCGGGAGGATTTTGCGGGCCGTCTCTGAGCCCTCGATCCGGTTTCCAGCGAAAGATTTGATTTTGGAGCGATTCGTGCGGCTCAAGGCCGGCAGCGGGTGGGAGTGGGAGTAGGTGCAGGGAGACCCCACGATTCTTGGTTGGGTCTGGTGAAAACTCCCTCTTTCGAACCGTCCGCCTAGTGCTCTTGCCGTTTCAGCCCGGGGTTTTAGGGGGTTGCGGTGTAGGAATAGATGTGATGTTGATTAGCCTGCTAATCTTGTCTTGCGTGCGTGCGTGCGAGAGAGTTTTTTATGACAGTTTTCCAGAGATTGCTTCGTTATTAGGGGATAAGTAGAGCTGGGACACCTACTATACCTTTTGCGCTATGAGCAAAAAGGGGAACTTTTACCCTGCTAGAAGCAGACTAGAAGATCGTTTTTTTTTGGGGTACGATCTTTTATGTGGTGGTGCCACAAAGGTTTGAAGTTTGAACAATGGTGGCCCATCCTAGATTGGTCTAATGTTCTAGAAGCTTCTGACTTTTACTTCACTGGTTACAACTTATGCTTTGAGGTATCTGTGGCCCATATGTTTACCGTCGTTTGAGACAAAACATCTGTGAAAGTTACATGGACGAATTCCCAGATATCTGAACAAAATATGCTTTAATTGGATTTTTCCCTCCCATCCTTGTCTCTCTATCAGATACCTTATACTGTGGAGGGCAAAGCAAACGCTGATTTAGATATCAGTAGCCGCGAAATGCGCATTTAGATATCTTGTCACAAACCATTGGATGCCACCTTAGCGTATTGGAATCTCTGACTTAATTCAATGATATATTATATGTTTTGTTTGCTCCTAGTTATTCTTATCCAGAATCACCTAAACCCTGCTTTGTTTTTGCTGTTGTATCCTTGTGACTCCTTGTACTGTTGCTGCACCTGGGCTCGATTGTACCTTTTGCCTTGTAGAATTGCTGGCGGCAAGCCAGCTGATACTTGCTCGCATGCACTAGTTGCTTGCTTTTGTCTTCATGAGGTTGACATATTCTCTTTGCATTATCTGAATACGCAGATCCTTACCTTAACACTGATGCTGGGACTATGTCCCCATTTGAACATGGCGAAGTGTTTGTGTTAGATGATGGTGGTGAGGTACTGATATGTGACCAAGTCAAATTTTACAATGGCTAGCGCATGTTTTGTCATATAACTAAGTGTTGTCTTCTCTATCTTGTAGGTTGACTTGGATCTTGGGAATTATGAGAGGTTTCTTGATATTAAACTGACCCGGGACAATAATATAACCACTGGAAAGATCTACCAGGTAAGCAAATTATTTTCTCCTTGGCAGAACTTAATTTACATGGCATTGGGTTTGCAAATTGGCACAGTAAATGTATTTAAGTTCATCAGTTCAATTCAATGATTCATAAGTCTTAACTGTATTGCATAGGGGGGATTCATAGCTATTTAACGGCATTCTTCGGCATGCAAACATCCAGAACAATTTCGAAATGGTTCAGTTGATGTTGACGTTGATATCTTGTTCTGCATAGGAAAAGGATGTACTCGTTGTGTTATATGACTTCAGTACATTAAGAATGCAAATTTTTATTTAACCAAAAGGATATACAAGAATAATACCATGTCAAATATGTGACATTGTAAATACAGTTGCTGTTCCCTGCATAACAAACTGCTCTGACTTTTCTTACTATACTTTTTTATGGTTGATGACAGTCTGTTATTGACAAGGAGAGGAAGGGGGAATACTTGGGAAAGACTGTCCAGGTGTGGATCCCCCCATGCGTACTCATATTTGTTTTTGCCTGTCCTGGTAACTTCTGGATGCATGTTTCTTCAACTGCTGATCATTCAACCAATTTTACCTTAAGGTTGTGCCGCACATCACAAATGCCATACAAGAGTGGATCGAGCGTGTTGCAATGATGCCAGTGGATGGGAAGGAGGGACCAGCTGATGTCTGTGTGGTAGAACTGGGGGGCACTATAGGTGGGCATGAGATAATTGATTGTTTTAAATATTTATTTTGGTTGATAGCTGTCCCAATAGACAATTTAGAGCTGATTTTCCTGTAGCTTGATTGTGTTGTAACTCCTGCTGCAGGGGATATTGAATCTATGCCATTTATCGAAGCTTTGGGTCAATTCTCTTATCGTGTTGGTGAGGAACTTGCACAGTTATACTGATACTTAAACACTGTATTCCCATCTTTCCTGAGTAAGCGAGTATTTACAATCTCCTTTTGGACATTCCTTTGGTTGCCAGGTGCTGGTAACTTCTGTTTGGTGCATGTCAGTCTTGTTCCAGTTCTGAATGTTGTTGGTGAACAGGTAGCCAGACTCTCTGGTTGATTCATTTATTATATTCCACTGTCAATTAACTTATTATTTCATTTACATGGCATTGTTTGGATGAATCTGTTTAGTTCCATTTACCTAGTACTTATTCTATGTTTGTGTTATTTGCTCTTGTAGAAAACCAAGCCGACCCAACATAGTGTGCGTGGTTTAAGGGGACTTGGGCTCACCCCAAATATTTTAGCTTGTCGCAGTACAAAGGTTAGTCAACAAATTCATTTACCTTTATGCTGTATCTTGGTAGACTCTTCACTTTCTTGGGTTTCTTTACATTATTTTACGTAAACTGCAATCGTATTAAATAGGTTTTGGAAGAAAATGTGAAGGAAAAACTCTCTCAGTTCTGCCATGTGCCGGTAATGGAACTGTAAACTTTTTGCTTTCAAGGATAGCTTCATTTGCTTTGGCCACTAATCACTGCGGTTAGCTCATGAGTAATTGTATTCTGCAGGCAGCTAACATTGTCACTCTGTATGATGTTTCCAATATTTGGCGTATTCCTTTGTTGCTACGGGTATGGCACTCATGTCTTTGCAGTAAATTCATTTTTGTTGCCCCTGCATTTATTTTTAATACTGAATCTTATTTTTGCCCTGTAGGACCAAAAGGCACATGAAGCTATTCTTAAAGTTCTGAACCTTGAAAGGTTTGTCTCCATATCTAGTCAGTATGTTTTTTTCTATGTTGGGCAATGGATATTTATTTGTAACGTTTGCAGCTTTGCTCGGGATCCAAAGTTGGATGAATGGGTCGCAAGAGCTACTATATTTGACGCCCTTCAGGATACTGTTAGCTTTTTTCCCCACTGATTGTTGCCCTTGGGCCTTTTCGTTCTTAGTTCCGAGTGACTAATGCTTTCATTTCAGGTGAGGATTGCTATGGTCGGGAAGTACACTGGCTTATCTGATTCATACCTCTCCGTGTTGAAGGTGAGCTAGATTACCATGGTGATAACCAGTTTTTACCTTCTAAATTTGATCAGTGCTGTCTAATATTTGAGTCTATTACAAAAATTTTGTAGGCCCTCTTGCATGCTTCTGTTGATTGCCGCAGGAAGCTTGTTGTTGATTGGGTTGCTTCTACCGATCTTGAGGACTCCACTGCCATTGAGGTTTGGCAGTCTCCTATTACTCTGCATGATCAATCTGAGCTGTTTTCTATTCTCACTTGGCACTTGCTAAATGTTCTAGGCACCTGATGCTTACAAAGCAGCATGGAATTTATTGAAGGTGAGGAGTTTGCTAAAAAATTGTTTTATATGATTACTGTAGCATATTTTACTTTCTATCATGCTTATCGAAGAGCTTTAATTTCAGGGGGCCGATGGCATTTTAGTACCTGGTGGCTTTGGAGATAGAGGTGTCCAAGGGAAAATTCTGGCCACTAAGTATGCCCGTGAAAACAATGTCCCATATCTTGGTATATGTCTTGGAATGCAGATTGCTGTCGTAGAGTTTGCTCGGCATGTCATGAATCTCTCTGACGCGAACAGCACTGAATTTGACCCCAATACGAAGACCCCATGTGTTATTTTTATGCCTGAGGTAATTCTTTTGTAAAGTCACTTGCAATTTTCATTGTTGAGAATTAAACATCAGAGTGTTTGCCATTGAAAAAATAATGGCTAGAGAATGACTTTGTCAGTCCCATGCAGATCATCATGGAATTATAGCTTTATTTATTTTTGTTTTAGGGTTCCAAAACACATATGGGTGGCACAATGCGCCTAGGATCAAGGAGAACATTTTTTAAGGCTGCTGATTGCAAGTCTGCTAAATTGTGAGTGCATATAGCCCCTTCTTCATAACTCATTATAGCTCTAGGCCTAGAGTTAATTTTTTGTTAGAATTCTTACAAGACTTGTTGGCTTCCCGTGCTAATTATTTTCACTATTTAGGTATGGCAACGTGAATTATGTAGATGAGAGGCATCGGCACAGATATGAGGTCTTTGTATTAATATTTGCCAGTTCATACATCTAAATGCAATGAAATATGATGTCTATCTTATGATCTCTTTATTATTTCTTGCCTGCTCATTTTATCTGCTTCTAGTGACATGGACTGAATGATCTCTTTTTTATTTCTTGCCTGCTCATTTTATCTGCTTCTAGTGATATGTACTGAAACATCACAATCTTCACAGGTGAATCCTGATATGGTGCCAGAGTTTGAAAATGCTGGACTTCAATTTGTTGGCAAAGATGAGACTGGAAAGAGAATGGAGGTCTGGCTAAAACTTAAGACTTGCTTGAACAATTTTTCATTTCTTTTTTTTGCCGAAGTTGTCTCTTGATTAATTTGCTATTTTCTAGATAATTGAAATACCCAATCATCAATATTTTGTTGGTGCACAATTCCACCCAGAGTTCAAGTCAAGACCTTCGAAACCTTCTCCACTATTTGTGGGTAAGCTGTTGAATAATCTCCTGCTCATAATTTTGCTATCTGTTTTCTTGTCCAGAAACGTTTATATTGAGCCTTGTATTGTAAAAAGTTGCTCCAGAAACCACATGTTAATCCTCATTTGTATTTCTGCAGGACTAATTGCGGCCTCATCCGGGCAACTTGACAGGGTGCTACAAGGCTGTTGCAATGGCCATGTTATTACTGCTAAACCTCTTCTAAGCAATGGTTCTTACATATCTACAGTACACCAAAATGGGCATGCGAAGAAGCTTGCCAATGGTCTTTCAAATGGAACATACTATGCCAATGGCAATGGTGTGCATGCCTAGTGCCTCCGTAGGTGACCCAAGGATTTGCACCCTCTACATTTTTGCAGTTCTTTTGGCACCATTTTGTCGTGGCTGGTAAACTATCGTGGTCGCTCGAGGAAGAAAAAGTTCTTGTGCTCGATGCGGACTCTGCATGGGATGGTGCTCGTTCGGTGGTTTTTAGTGAAGGAACCGAGCTGGATCACTTTGAAGGCGTGAGATAGTGGTTTGTGTTCTTCTCGACCCTTTTCTGTAAGCCAAGAGAACAGGTGGGTAAGGAGAGTTCCATGCTGTATCTGAAAAGAAGATAGGCTGAATGTTTTGATCTTATTTAAAATAGATTTTGAGTGAGTTATAAAGCTGATGCTGAAAATGCTGCGATGGAAGAGAGAATTTCGGTGTTAGGCAGTCTGTATTTGGACACAGTTTTTGTGCTTTTGCACAAATAAGTTAAATGCTTGCATGATTGTACCAGTCTGCCTTGTTATTCTGCATGACGATCAATCAGTGTTCCCTAATTCCGGAGTCTGAAACTAGCTATACGAGGTGTGCCTTTTCAGGAAAGGTTTTGAGTTTTCATTCCAACCTGGCTATGGACTGCTGTCCTGTTTTCTTACCCTGTTGCTTGGCATATGTTTGTTCTTTTTTGTTGCGACTGATAATTTTTATCTGTGGTTAGTAAATTTGATAAATAGTATTGGGGGATAGAAGACGAATCTAAAAAAGCCAACTGAAAAGCCGAAAAGAATGAGACCATAGTTTTGCTACTTTGTGGAATCACTGTGAGAACAAAGGGAGTGAATCACTGTGATAACAAAGGGAGTGAATGGTGTCTTTACATTTTTCTCTAAATATTCGGTGATTCTTCACTCTAATAATTATAAGAAGTTACAAAGATATTAAGAACCCAAAAATTCTAAAAATTCAATATGCTAAATTGTAAAAACATCACTATTTTAAATCTAAAAATCTATGTAACTTTTGAACCGCACATCTAAAAGACTAAAACTTGAATTAAGACTAGATCATGACTTAAAAATCTATCTCAACCAAAAATCTTGAAATAACTTTAGAGAATTGAGATCTTTTGGATCATAAAACTCTGTTGCACCAATACTAGACCAAAACTATAAATTGAGCAAACTCACAAAATAAGCATATGAATCACTCGAAATTTGGTATACACTTTCTCTAGGATGTCAAAAACATATTTTAATCAAAGATCAAGAAAATCGTTACCAAAACTTTGACTTTTTCTATTGATAGAATATTAAACTAAAACTGGACAAAAACATAAAATAGTCGGTATAACTTGCTCGTTAGTGAATGACGACCAAGATGGCTCTAAATGTATTCCCATATATCATAAAGCTAAAACACCTAAGGAATCGAGGCAAAAACAACTGTATCAAGAAATCACTTGGAGAAGCCAAATCAAGCAAAAATTGGGTAACTTCAAAAACTTGCTAAACCTGATGCCTAAATGAATGATGATTGATTTCCAATATACATCTCCATCACTTACTCATCCTTGGTATCTAGTAAGATCAAGAAAGTGGATAGGTAAGATTAAAACCAACCAAAATAAGAGCAAATCAACTAAAACAAGAGTATCCATGAGAGATGAACAAAGTTGATATATTGCTACTTGAGGATGAAGGTTTTATAGATACTCCACCTGAAGGACAAGAGAGCACACTATAATATTCACACTTCTCAAAATCTAACCCTAAAACATATGGCTCCCATAAGTAAATGCAGGATGGTTGAATAGTTAACTTACAAGTTTCCATCCCAATCCATTAAATAAGCAAGGCAATCAACCTCATCTAACATTAATAGATACTATTCACTTAGCACAAATGGAAAAACACGTTAACCTCACACAACATAAGTTTTACTCATACACTACACTTACACACGTTTTTCAAAGCACACAAGCCTGAATCCGTTAATTTCTTAGTCTTTGATCTACTTGATCATATCAGCTCCTTAACCTAAATTGTCTTCTCAAGCGCCACACAAACGTCGCAGTTTTGATCCAAAGTAGTTTCTAGTATTTTAGTCAACTTACCAAAATACCCTTTCTTGACCCGGTTTCATTTTCCCTTATAAGCAATCACCATACTTATCATGTGTAGATGCACCATTGGTTTACCACGTGTCGGTAAGCTTCTCCTGTTCTGGTTCTACCAGATCACATCTCATTTAGACCGACCAAGCCATATGGTGCAACCTGTTGCTTGAATTTTTCTTCAATATTTTCCGCCTTCTTTGTACCATACTTGAATTTAGCCATCTCACTCAGGATTCTTGATCGTTCTAGATCTCTACTCCTCCATGAACATAGCTCTAGTTCTCGTTGTTGACTATGGTTGACTCTAAGCGTCACTACACATCTAAATATCAAGAAATTATTTTTAGACACAAATTCTTCACAACTTGACCTATGCTAGATGTAACATGCATTGTGCCACTCACATGCACATAGCTATCTCACTCGGGATTCTTGATCGTTCTGGGTCTCTGCTCCTCCATGAACATAGCCCTAGTTCTCGCTGTTAACTATGGTTAACTCTAAGCGTCACTGCACATCTAAATATCAAGAAATTATTTTTAGATACAAGTTCTTCACAACTTGACCTACATTAGCTGTAACATGCATCGTGCCACTCACATGCACTGACTTAAGTCAAATCAAATCATCCCAATCATCCCATGACTCGAATTTCCTAAAATTATTCATTTCGATCGAAACAACACAAGCTGGTCGGTTAGACCGCCACAAAAATGACACTAGTTCATCATAACAAAACTCCGGACCTTCTCACATGATTCTTCAATCTCCTCCTTGATGAATCCATTAGCAATTTTTTAAGAATGCAAATAGGAGGTTGTTTTAGAATTTAGAGAGGGAATTTTACAAATAGAACCTCAAAATGGTGACATAAGCATTACAAAGACTGAAAATGACCATATGAGCTAGAAATAGAGTTAACCTACTGAAAATGACAAGTTTTCCACAAAAAAACTTCAAATCACTAAATAAAATATGAGATCTTACTCTAGATCCATATGAAAGAATATTTTTTTATTTGACCTTGGTCATGGCGACAAGAGATCAAAAGATCGAGAAAATTACAACAAAATAATAAAGCTCCAACAGTAAGAATTCACACAAAAACTCCAAATCATACTCTATATATACATTTTTACCAATATTTTTTCCCATTTGACAATGGAATCATTAATATTGTAAAATCGAGGAGGCCAACTAGAAGGGGGCGAATAGGCGGTGTTAAAATTTCTTTAGGCTATAACCAAATTTGACAATGCGGAAGTATAAACAATTTTATTTTGCACAAGTAAAACCTAAATTATCTAAGTACGACTAAGTGTACTAACAATATAATTCTAAGTCAAGTTAAGCATTCCTATGTTGCTAAGTAGATAGCTCAATTTCTATAAATGTAATTTCAAGAAGAGATTGAGCTCAAGAAGGCAAACAACAATTTGATGCACGATGTTTTACTGTGGTGTTCGAAAACTTATCGATTTCTCCTAATTCACGTTGAGATAAGCCCAAATGAATTGGACCAGCTCTATGAATTAAGCCTAACCACCTCAATCCACTAAGGTTACTCTTCCTCCACTTTGGAGGTGGCGAGTACCACACCACTCACAACAAGCCAAGCCCTCTCACAAGCTTCTTGAGAAGATCACCGGACCACCACGCCTCTGAAGCCATTTAGGAGTCAGCAACCTGCAGGAGTAACAAGTCGGAGACCATCACTTGAATAAATCAAGTATCGTAGCTCAAATAATACGAAGTCCACCACCCAGTGCAACACATACACAAGGTTATGCCTCTCCACACTCACTAAGTGCAACACATGCACAAATAAGAGAGAAACTTGCTCTTAGCTCAAGGAATGAGAGATGGAACCAACCACGCCCTCCAATAGGCCACAAGGAGGTGTATATAGCCCACGCAGGGAAAATATCCGATGGAGCAAAAAGTTAACTGCAAACAGCCTGAGGCCCGGTACTACTGCCAACAAATAGCTGGTACTACCTCAACCTTCCCAACGGCTATAAAACTAGCCGTTACTCAGGCCACTGGTCAGACCTCCCACACAAGGACCGGTCTGATTGTCGGGTCCAATCTGACTGCAAAAGCACCAGTCTGACCACTAGCTGAATTATTCAAGGAATCAAGTCTCTGGAAAAAATGTTTTGCTACATAAGCGGTCATACCGAAGAACCGGTCAGACCGCCATTTGTGAGCCAGTCAAACCTCCACTTGTGGGCTGGTCAGACCGCAACCATAATGTCGGTCTGACTACATATTCCTAATTAGACCACTAGGCCAAATTGACCGTAAGAGAGAAGCCGGTCAGACCACTTTTCCAAAGATAGCACAAGACATCCATTTTTCGTTGATCAATTTTCAAAACAAGATTGCAATTTGAATATTATGCATTCAAGGTTGGTACGAGACTCTCCATAGGTCATAAAACACATTCGCAAACCTTTTAGAATCATACCATACAAATGGTAATATGGACTTAGAACCAATTTACACATGTTTTGGTCAAACCCAAGTCGCATATGCCAAGTCTTTCTATGAGCCTCAACTGTTTTCAAAGGCAATTGAAAACTCTCGCATCATACCACAAGGAGGGAAAAACATGGATTCCAATAATCTGCCAAACTCATTCGTAAATTTTAAGTCACATGTCACAAGAAAATTACATTGAAGCTGGAGTAGTGGAAGCAGATTCTCCAACCAACTTAGGAGTGACTAGAGAAGGGATTGGGTCCTTATGGCCTCTAAGTTAGGGTCGCTGTCAATGAAAATGCTTTCCTGATCACTGTGTACTGTCAAGTCTAGTACCAGAACTTGCCTCATCAAAAGTGACTTTACAAGTCTTAATAACTTTGTTAGTATCCAAATTAAATACCATCATAATATCTAGATTCAAATTTATCCAAGTTATCATATTTAAGAATGAAACACTTACATCCAAATATCTTGAAATAAGAGACGCTAGGAATATAACCAAATCTAAGCTCAAAAGAAGTCTTGCCTATGGACGATCTCAAGAAAATCCTATTAGACACATCGCAAGTAGTAGAAATTGCCACAGTTCAAAACCTCATAAGGATGCTATGCTTATCTAGCACGGTTCTAACCATCTCTATAAGGGTTCTGCTTTTTCTCTCTACAACCCTATTCTACTAGAGGATTCTAGGTGAGAAGAACTAGTGCTCTAATCCTCTTTTTAGTGTAGAAAGTGGCAAAAGATGAGTTCTTAAATTGTGCTATTATCACTCTTAATATCTTTTAGGGCTCTTGGGAGGTCAAATGCTAGTCTAAGGACCAACTCTCTAAAACAGCTAATAACCTAATCCTTAAAAACCAAAAAATACACCAAAAAAAATACTTAGAATAGTCATCTACAATGACAAGTATATACCACTTTCCTCTTATAGACTAGACTCTAGAAGGGCCAACTGTGTCTAAGTGCAATAGTTATCCATGGCCATCAATCATTACTATGTAACACGAGGATGAGAAGTAGAAAAGGGTGTGCAAACTAGGTCCATGCAACTTTTAAGTGTAAACAATCTTCTAATAAGGTCCTTGCTACTGACTATTGTTATGTGATCAAAGCCTATATGTTCAAGCCTAGATGCCATAACACTAAGCCACAAGAATCAGAAGTCATAAGACACTTAGGGCCAAAGATAAAAGAGATACTGAAATCAGCACTAAAGATCCTCTCAAACCTAGATATGTCAAAGACAAACTCGCTGGAGGAGTCTAGAACTCTACTCTTGAATCTCACATCTAGACCCTCATCAAGAAGCTAAGAGATAGATAACATATTATATCTCAGTTTACTTAATAAAGCGATGTTCTTGAGCATGAACTTGTTTGTTGACATGCATAGTGCCCTTCGTAGTCATGGTCCCAGTAGAAACATCCCTAAATGTTATCAACTTGTTGCTGGATGTATGAGTGAGGGAGGAAAACCATCGAGAATCTCCGGTTATATGTCAAGAATACCCAGAGCCAACAAACCACATATCCTCCTTCCTCGCTCGATGGATCTACATGGTATAAGTAGGAAACATCTGTGCCTCAATACTATGGTTAGTAATGAAAGACATGTGAATCCAGTACTGAGCCACATGGTGTCTCAGAATAAACGTAAGAATAAAATGGTTAGCAATATAATTATGAGAATGCACATGAGAATCATCTAGACATCTCCAAATCGACCTGCCAAAAGACTGGTACTCCCCTGTCTAGAAGCTACCCATGGTCTACCCTCACAATATTCTAACCCAAAGCGCTACTTAGAATCACCAAAGGAGTCAAAAAGTCATCTACAAACTATTCTAATGGATCTCAAAGCACACATTCTCTCTTTTCTCTCAACCTTCACTCTACGAAAGAAGAACTCAACAATGTGGCTATCTTTCTTGTAGAAGGTGCAATGGTACTTGATCTTCTTAGAAGGGGTTTGGACAAAATCAACTGACCTAATGATAGTCCTGGGAAGCTCAAGGGGTTTGACCTCAAACTTGTCACTTTCAATAACATTCACAATCTTAGGTGGGTGGCCCTTGAAATACTCTAGGGAATTAAATTCGAAGCCTCTCTTCTTCACTCACCTAAAATTGGTCAAGAATCATGTTGACATTCTTCTTCTCACTAGAGAATCTCTCTAGGGTCCTTTTGAGGTAGTCGTTCTTTTGGGTCAGGTTCTCATATGTGGCACACTTAATGTTCCTGATTGTCCTAGCATATATCTTTTTATGGACATCTACCTCAAGCTTCAAAGCCTCACAAGACACAAAAAGAATTTCTAACCATATCCAACTGCTCTTTATATTTGACTTTAAAAGCCCCATGCATTTCATCTATATCAGTCCAATTTCAACACAACATGCACAAGAAATAGAATCAACAACTTCCTTAGATACAGTCATGGACATGGAGTTTTTAATTTTACATTTCTCCTCAACTATCTTGTTAAGAAAATCAATCTCAATTATGAGCTAAGAATAATTTTCACAAGATTCAGTCCTAGAATAAAGAAACATTTTGGTTATTTCTTCTATTTTAATTTTGCTATCTTCAAACGAGAGAAAGTATGAGCAGGACTAAATTTAAGAAATTTCTTAGTAGCACTATCTAGTTTTAATTCAAGCAAAGCATAGTTTAAACGTGATGAGGGAGTGGTATATAAAAGAATCACATCCAAGGCAATAACATTCAAGAAATCATAATCATTACTAGATTTAAGATATTCTAGCTCATCTAGAGTATTCTTAAGTTGAGTAACAACAAAGGAATGCATAATTTATTTTTAGCTTCTGTAATTATTCATCTCTCTTTGATTGTCTATCTTAGTATGAATCGATCCTACAAAACTACTTTCTGATTCCCTAATAATCTTCAACCTGTCTACGAGCAGAAAATAAAAGAAATTGAGCATAAATTAGCCATCTGTGCTTGGAATAGCCGATCCTACCTTTTCAACACGATTGCAAACCTCAAACTGGGCTGAAAAAAACATTGCAAATATCACAATCCATCGCATGCCCAGTACTCCTTTATTTCAATCTACGATTTTTCCTACGGAATTCAAGTCAACAATTACAAAAAGTATACATGTTGAACAAGAACTCGCATCCATGAGTTGGACACCTCTTACTTGATTTTGTATTCTCTGAAGCACGTTCAGCGATGTATCGACACCCTGGAGGCAAAAGGGAAAAGTGTGTTTCAGAAATCGGCAGCAACCAGCATTACCCAGCTTCACCACAAGCAAAGACGAACACCACGCCTCGGCAACTCTCCGTCGCACGGTTTATTGCGAACTGGAAAAGCAGCACGGTCTTCCCGCTGTTCTAGCAACGAGAAGGTGGTGAAATGGATGCAAGGGGCGTCAGCTAAGCACAGACCACACAGAGTACTAGGAGAGAGAGCTCTTATACGGTAACTTAAAATAAATATAAACCGTCAAATCTTTACGATCCAATGGTTCAGATTAGTTAGGATTTAGTTATACTACCATCTATATTATTAGCAGTAGAATCTCTAAAGAGGTAAAATTATAAATAAAACAAGTGACATAAAATGAATTTTCGGAGCTAGGTCTGGCGGAGGTTCTCCTGACGATGTCCTCTCCTGAGGAAGAGGAGGTGGAACCTCCAGGAGGAAGACGCGGAGACCGCCGACGCCTCACCCTCGCTCCAAAGACCTCTACGCGTTTAGCGAGCGATGGGGTAGGCTCGCTGGAAGGAGATCGACCCCGCAATGAGGTTAGTGATTCCAATTCAGTTTTTCTTAGTAACCTTGGTCTTTTGCCGGATGTTCTACAGGAAGATTCTACATTTCTTGGCTCCCTCGTTGGAACAACCACGGACGATGGGACATTCCATTTTCAGAGTCACCTACTAGACTCGGATAATGAGGCCAAAGCAGATGAACAGCTTGCGACGAGCCAGGTCGGACATAAGGCGAGTGATAAACAGCCCCGAGCAAGGGGACCTGGACGGGACATTCCACGACGAGGATGTGTCATTCGCCCTTGCAAGGGTCCTCTTCCTCGACCACGAGTAATGATCAGGAATTTGGAGGCTTTCCTACCACCAGATCGCTTCTCCGATTTGCACGCCGTTCGTGACCAGCACGAGGTTCAAAATTTGAATTCTGTCGTTGCTATGGAACGGTCAGCGCTAATCACGCGCTTTTCCGATTTGCATGCCGTCCGCGATCAGCGAGATGTTCACATATTGAACTCTGTCGTTGCTCCGGAACGCTCAGCGTTAATCATGCAAGCCAGGTCTTTCGGTCGATCCCGAGTGGACCTGTTGCGTCGCACGATTGGCCCATCCAAGGAATCCGCTCGGCCCACAGGATCGGTTTCCACTACCCTAATGCATGGAACGCAACTTGCTTCGCCGACTCACGCCGCCGCCCAACTTATTTTGCCAACACACGCAGCAAGCCAATCTGCTTCACCACAACACGATGCCGCCCAACTTGCTTCGCCACAGCTCATTGCCGCCCAAACCACCTTCGCGGAGATGGCTGCTAAACCGCCGCCACCTCAACGCCGCTCGCCGCCTCCGCAGCAACGTCGCTCGCCTACTCAACAACGCCCGTCGCCACCGCCGCTTCGCCACTTGTTGCCGCCACAGCAACGCCGCTCGCCGATGTACAGGCAAACCCATGGGCAAGTTCACCCACTCGCTCAAGTCGTGGAAACAGTCACTCTTGGGGTGGCCAAGGGCAAGCCGGAGACGGGACTGGTGCTGGTCGCGGTTCAGCTGGGGGTCATGGTGGACATGGCAGCCGCGGCCGTGGATGGCAACACCAACGGCATCAACCTCATGAGCAACAACATGGTCGGGTACCTGCACAGGTTGAGGCAGCAGCATCGCAGCAACACATGTTGTCCAAACCAGTTGAAGCACAACATCATCCGGTTGATCAGAGAGGGGCAAAGGCTAAAAAACCGAGATCACCCTTCTGTTGGAGATGTAAAACCAGTGGGCATGTTGTGGATGGATGTACGGCAGATTTGGATTGCTACATTTGCAACAAGAAGAATGTTCATTTAGCAGCCAAATGTCCCATTCTCAAGATGCCAATGCCAACAGCCAGCCTGCTCGGTTATGGTACAAATGATATGTGTTTTTTGAGGATGCCTGATTTTGATTACAAGTTGGAGGTACCTGATCCTGCGCCTACAGCTTTGGTTATGGTGACGGAAGGTGTCCTCTCGGCCGAGGTAGTGTAGACGGAGCTTGCTAAACTCACAAGGACGGACTGGAATTGGGAGGCCTTACCCAATGGGAAGAATTCGTTCCTTGTCGCTTTTCCTTCGGTGGAGGAACTTAAGCGTATGGCAGATATTGAATATCGCTTAAGAAACCATGGCGTTACACTGACAATTTCAGAATGGCAGACTACAGCAGACGTCAAACCGGTTTATCAACTGGATGAGGTGTGGGTACACATCACAGGAGTTCCACATGCTTGGCGACACTATCTTGCTTTTTGGGCATTGGGTTCTGTAATCGGGGCTACATCCGAGGTGGATATGTTGACATACAGGAAAAATGGTATCATTCGTGTGTTGGTTGGCATGCTAAATAGAGATCTACTGCCATATACCACACACATGGTGTTCCGTTTGGAGGGTTACAATATCACTTTCACTTTGGAGAGTTCCGACTTTGAACCGGCGACGCCACCTTCTGTCGATCATGAGCATTTGGATCAGGATGGGGAGGGAGCCGACAAAGACAGTTCTACTAGTTCACATGACCTTGGCAATGTGGCAAAGAAGTCAAAGAATGATGTTTCATCCAGCAGTACTGCGCCTACCCAACATGTTTCGGGACCAACTCCTATGCAGACGTCACTATGTGTAACACCGCTCGGGAAAACCAGACTATCATACTCACCAAGGCCAATTGTTTTGGATGCCATACATCCTAACAGGCTTATTTCTGTCACACCTCCCAGAGTTCCCGCCGGTCCTGCAATTCCACTAGGAGATTCCTCACCGGACTGCGCAAAGGGAGCATCCCAACCGAACTGTGTGAAGGGAGATTCGGCCTCTTGTGATACACCAGCTGATAATGGGCTTATTGATGCGACGGCTAGGCCGATTGTGTACAGACGCCGTCCGGGTGCTGTTCTAAGTGCTGTAGATGCGTTAGACAAGCGGCATACTACCCTTCCTCCTGCCCGGGTAGTCAAAGTGCAGCAACCGGTTTCGACCTTGATTCCAGTGCCAACCGGGGTCATTTCCACTTTGTCGGATGCAGTTAGTAATAGCCTGGTGATGCCTATATCTTCAGGTATTGATACTAATATGATATTAGGTGGGTCTGTCTACCTTGAGGGTAAGAGAAGAAGTTTACGAACTAATACTCCTCTTTCCGTTCAAGGAATTGTGCCTGCAGATGAGGATATCCTGACAAAAGCAATGCAACGTACGGCATCACGCAATTTGGACGGGCCGGTGGAGCACAAGCCGGTGGTAGACCACAGATTTTCACCACTTTCGCCTCCCACTCCCCCACAGCATGATGAATGGTACGCCTCACACTTGCTCAGCCATTTCAATTTCTACTTTACCTAGTGATAAATGTGCTTCCAATTTAAAGAATTTGGGGTTCGTGCTGGGTAGTTGTAGTAAAACTGTTAATTTTTCAATTAACGCGCTCAAAAGGGTGGAACTTGATCGTATTACGATGTCACCTAGTTTGAAAGGCAAAGCTAAACCTAGTAACATTAGCATTGTTGATCCTTTCGAGGATACAGATGATAATGAAACAGATAATAACCTTCTCGGTCAGCTACTAAAGGATATCTCGGATATTGGATATGATGATGCGGACCTCGACACACGACTATGTGATTTAACGGTTATCGATCGAAAATCCAAATCGAGAACCAAAAAGAGTAGAGTTCGCACGAAGGGAGTTACACTTAAAGATCAGGTTTCTTCATGAAAGGTTTCTTTTGGAATAGCAGAGGTCTTTCAGACTTGGCTAAATATCGATATATATCGGAGGCAATCAAAGATCACAAATTAGACTTTGTTGCTATCATGGAGACGGGGAAACAAGACATGTCAAAGACGAATCTGACTAGACTATCTGCTGGGTTAGATTTTACGTGGCACTGTCTCCCCCGCGGGGGCGTTCGGGTGGTGTTCTCTTAGGGATTAATGCAAACGTGATAGACTTATCGCTTATTGTTGAAGGGGAATTTTATCTGAAATTCCATCTAAACAATAAATCGGATAATTTCAAATGGATTCTCACGGCGGTTTATGGTCCAGCACAAGATGAATTCAAATCCAGTTTTTTAGCTGAGCTGGTTCGGGCATGTCAGCAGAATCCTTTACCCACTCTCATAGGTAGTGATTTTAATATTATGAGACATAGTAAAGACAAGAACAAGGATAATTTCAATTTTCGCTAGCCTTTTCTGTTCAATGCTGTCATTGATAGCTTTGATCTTAGAGAAATTGACTTAGTGGGACGTCAATTTACCTGGGCGAATTCTCGCCCTGATCCTACCTATGAGAAACTGGATCGAGTACTAATGTCCACGGAATGGGAATTCAAATTTCCTTTGGTGACTGTACAAACCCTGGATAGAGGTTTATCGGACCATACCCCATTACTTTTGGATACAGGTTTACCGGCATATACGGGAATAACTCGTCAATTCAAAATGGAACTTAGCTGG
Organism: Melocanna baccifera; assembly: GCA_036346265.1. Classification (NCBI taxonomy): domain Eukaryota; kingdom Viridiplantae; phylum Streptophyta; class Magnoliopsida; order Poales; family Poaceae; genus Melocanna; species Melocanna baccifera. The sequence goes on along the minus strand of CM070677.1, from coordinate 27,896,563 downwards.
TTTTCTCGAGAAGATTTCTATGACTGGGTAGTCGCTGTCTAGAAAAAGCCAGTGCCCGGAAGAAATCCGGTCCAACGATGGAATACCAAGTTGAGTGCTCTACGCAAGCATCTCCGAGGATGGGCGTCACATAACAACGGGTCATATAAACAACAGAAAGTTACCCTCCAGTCTATCATTAATAATTTAGATGTTGCCGCTGAAACTAGAGAACTCACGGGAGTAGAGCGAGATCAACTTGCCCAGGCAAGGGATCAATTGTCTAAGCTTCTTCGGGAGGAGGAAATCAAATACTACCAGCGTGCAAAAGTTACAGACATTCTACTAGGAGATAATAACACTCGTTATTTTCAAGTGATTGCCAATGGTAAACACAAGAAAAAAAGAATATTTTCCCTGGAACATGAGAATGGAAAGATTGAAGGCCAAGCTAACCTCAAAAGTTACATTACTCGATTCTACAAAAATCTGTTTGGTGCACCTGAGGACAATAACTTTACACTAGATGAGTCTCGAAAGGATGATATTCCCCAGGTCCCACAGGCAGAAAATGACTTCCTAACGGCTCCTTTCATTGAAAAGGAGATTTGGGAAGCAATTTTTGATATGGAGCATAACAAAGCACCTGGTCTGGATGGCTTCCCTGCAGAATTCTACCAGAAATTCTGGGACGTTATTAAAAGTGATTTGTTGCAAATGTTCCATGCTCTTTATACTGGTCACATTCCATTGTTTAGCCTGAACTTTGGAGTTATTACGCTTATCCCGAAAGTTCAAGATGCAAATCAAATCCAACAATACAGGCCTATTTGTCTTTTAAATGTCAGTTTCAAAATCTTCACCAAGGTAGCTACTATCAGATTAAATTCAATAGCGGACCATATCATTAGCCCAACTCAAACTGCTTTTATGCGAGGACGTAACATTCTAGAGAGTGTCGTCATCTTGCATGAGACAATACATGAGTTGCATCGCAAAAAACAAAGTGAAGTCATTTTTAAGTTAGACTTTGAAAAGGCTTACGATAAAGTAAGATGGACCTTTTTAATGCAGACATTGCGGATGAAGGGTTTCTCACCAAAGTGGATAGCTTGGGTACAGTCTTTCATTTCGGGTGGTTCTGTTGCAGTTAACGTCAATAATGATGTGGGGCCTTATTTGTAAACAAAAAAGGGACTTCGACAGGGGGATCCGCTATCTCCACTACTTTTCAATATTGTTGCAGACATGCTCTCAATCTTGATCACAAGAGCTAAGGTAGAAGGTTAGGTCAGTGGAGTGGTGCCGCATCTGGTAGAAGACGGCTTATCCATTCTACAGTATGCTGATGATACCATCCTCTTTATGGATCATGACTTGGAGAAGGCTCGTAATATGAAGTTATTACTTTGTGATTTTGAGCAATTATCGGGTTTATAAATCAATTTCCATAAGAGTGAATTATTCTGCTTCGGGGAGGCACAGGAGGCGGTCGATCAACACACTGAATTGTTTGGTTGTAACCACGGGGAATTTCCTATAAAGTATTTAGGGATTCCTATTCACTATAGGAAACTATCAAATGCTGATTGGAAACGAGTTGAGGAACGATTCGAGAAACGACTCAGTGGTTGGAAGGGCAAACACCTTTCGACGGGTGGGAGATTAACACTGATTAACTCAGTACTTAGCAGTTTACCCATGTATATGATGTCTTTCTTTGAAATTCCAAAAGGGGTCCTTCAGAAACTAGATTATTTCCGCTCTCGATTTTTTTGGCAGAGCGATGACCTGAAACGAAAATATCGACTCGCTAAATGGAGTATACTGTGCCAACCTAAAGACCAAAGGGGACTAGGAATTCAGGATTTGGGTGTTCAAAATACAGCTCTTCTTAGTAAATGGCTCTTTAAATTGTTGACAACTGATGGCACTTGGCAACAGATTTTACGAAATAAATACCTTCATTCCAAACCGATTTCACTAGCACAGTGGAGAATTGGAGACTCACACTTTTGGGCTAGTCTTATGAATGTGAAAAGAGAGTTTCTCCGCTTCGGCTCGTTCATAGTTAAAGATGGATCCCAAATTAGGTTTTGGGAGGACAAGTGGCTAAGTCCGATAACTCTGCGCGAACAGTACCCTAGACTATATAATATAGCCCGATACAAGCAAGCTACTGTAGCAGAGGTTCTTAGCACCTCACCCCCAAATATCCCTTGGCGGAGAGATCTCATTGGACATACATTAGTAGCATGGAATGATTTACTTCTACAAATTGCTAACATTGTATTGAGCTGGGAACCTGATGAATTTCGCTGGAACCTCCACCGAACCGAAAAATTCTCGGTGAAATCACATTACCAGGCAATGATTCATGTTGATGTCCCTATCTTGAATAAGCAGATTTGGAAGTTAAAAGCTCCTCTTAAAATCAAAATTTTCTTTGGTACCTACGAAGAGGGGTAGTGTTGACGAAAGATAATCTTGCCAAACGCAACTGGCATGGCAACAAGAAGTGTTGCTTTTGTCCTCACGACGAAACCATTAAACATTTGTTCTTTGATTGTCGTTTTGCTAGAGCTGTTTGGTCTTTTATTCGAGCAGCTTCAGGACTTTCTCAACCTCGTAGTGTGTCTCACTTGTTTGGTGCTTGGCTAGGGGGTGTTTGGACAGATTTGAAGCCTCTGATCCTGCTAGAGGCGGCTACTACATGTTGGTCACTTTGGCTATGCAGGAACGATCTGATATTTGACAAAAAACCTTTTGCCTCCCCTTTTCAGGTTATATTCTCGATGGTTCGGTGGCCGTGCACTGGCTATCTTCAGTAGCCGCCATCGTCGCAGGATTTAGTTACAACGGCGTCTCAACATTTGGAGCGAGTGGTCAAGGAGTTTTTTACCTAGGCACATGGGTGACAGTCTAGTCTGCAGATTGATTATCTTTAGTTGTGCTTGTTTTTGGTTCTTTGTCTTTTTGGTTGTGTGCATCCTAGTTATGTAGAGGTCGGGAATTATTTTTCAGGGTCTTGTATCTTGATGTTAAAACCTTGAAAATTAATAAAGTTTTTCTTATCGAAAAAAAAATAAAATGAATTTTCGCAACTATAGCGGGGTTAAAGTTGGTTCGTTCAGTTGGACCTATGATTAGCCGGTTAGAGTCTACTCCCGAGCGCTGCTCCTTTGTTCTCCCAGGTTCTCCTCGCGTCCTCCATCTCCTCCCATTTCGTCTTGAGAAATTTGATGATTTGCCTCTTCTTTATTTGCCATCAACTCATTTGCCTCACAGTTGGTTTAATTGATCACTTGTCACATCTTTCAATTAACAGATGATGATTTGCCCTCTTTGGATTTCCAGTCTATTTTCTGTTTTGATAAGGCTAAATTACCATGCGAAATGACCAATGTGCCCTTAGGTTGAAGATGAAGGTCTATTTTATGATGCCACTGAAAGATGAAGGCGTTTCTATTATTTGAATTGCCGTCAAGAAGTGTTAATGTTAGTAACTAGGAAGGTGAAAACTTTTTCCTTACTGCTCTGCAAGATGTAAGACTTAATGCCATGTGCATTACAATATTGTGAACTGACCTGATATTTTGACTTAAAGTGCAAGTTTAATTGCTGCTGCCAAAATTGCAAGTATTTCTATTTCATTTCTAGCCTATCATAAGTTAATGAAATAAAATCTCTCTTTTGATTTGAATTATCATCACCATAAACCTTATTTCACATTTGTATAGGACAACTTTCTTAGTAGACAACCAATGGCAATGCTTTCTATACATAGGACAACCAATGGTGATGCTTTCGATGGCGTGCATGTTTTTGGCTGCCAAGACGGAGGAGACTGTCGTCCCGCGATATCTGGACCTTCAGGTAAGTAGCAAGCTTTAGGCATTGCAATGCACCGGCGCCAGATCTCGGTTCAACCAAAGGGCACATTGGTCATTTCATATGGTAATTTAGCCTTGCCAAAACAGAAAATGGGTTGAAAATCCAAAAAGGAAAAATTATCACCTGTAAATTAAAAGATAAGGTAAATTATTAATCGAAACCAATTATGAGGCAAATGAGCTAGTAGCAAACAAAAAAAAGAGACAAATCATCAAATTTCCCGTCTTTTGATGTTATAGCCCTGGGTCGGGCCGCCTCGTCCTCCTCCACGGCGCCACCACCTCCTCCTCCCCCGTGTCGCCGCCCCCACCTAGTCCTTGCAGGCGACATCGCCTCCCATTCGCACACACCAAGTCCCTGCACCACCGACGGCGGATGTCCACACACCCCCACCTCGGCGAGGTCAGCCTTCGTTCCCTTCCCCAGTCTTTTGCCCAGGCCCTCCTTCCCTGTTTGATCCATGGGTTGCGGATCGCGGTGGCTCCGACATGGATTGATGTGGCGATGGCATCGGCAGCGACACACAAAGGGCAGGCGCCAAGCGGGTCAGGGCAGAGAAGGCCATATAGCCGAGGAGCGGCATGGTGGGAGTCACGCGCCCACTCACAGGCTCGATCAGCTGAGCCGTCTCGTGCACGAAGGTTCGTGTGTGGCGTGCATCATGTTCTTCGTTGCTTCCCTCTGAATGCTTGCATGGTTCCAGTTTAGAAATCATTCCTCTTCTCCCTAACAGGCTAGCCGTTTAAAATAAAGGAATTTTATATTATTTGTGCTGCTTCATGTGAAATTCCTACGTTACAAACGGAGCCTTCGGAAGGTTACACCAGTCCACCATATTTCTGCTCAACTTGGAACAACTTTGGGTTGCCTCGTCCTTTTGTTCTTGTTCCGTTATCTGGTCGCGTCTCTTAAATCAGTGCATAGTTTCCGTTAGCCCCGTTCGTTTCAGATTTTTTTCAGTTTCAACTTCTAGCTTCAGCTTTTTTTCACTGTTCAGTAATTCATCTTTATTTAAAATTTTTTTAGAATTTTTAGAATTTTCTTTTTTTCCCATGTTCTTTTGGATTGTCCGCGATAGACTAACATATTTTTTATTTTTAAATTTTTTTAAATTTAATTATACCCAAAAAATCAAATCAGTTACAGTAAAAAAAATAACTACAATAAAATTTCAGCTAAAAAACAAAAATCACCGCTAAAACGAACGCCAGAAATGGTGCTTGTAAGCACAGTTTGATTTGGAAAACAGATGGCATTGCATGGCAAAAACAATGGTCAGCAGTGACGATCTGGCATGGCACACACTGACGATCATACAGATAGCCTGTACATCCTCTACGGTTCAATTCAATCCAAGGGTCAAGTGTTACTGTAGAATGAAAGAAATAACTGAACAATTATTGCAATATTTTACTGTATGCCACTAGTCCTAACCACACAATGCAAAAACCAGTAACACTTGACGTTTGAGGCATGGAAGGGTTGCGACAGCGGAACTATACCAAATCTGTAAAAACGCGTTCTGTTTAAAGGCCGCTATACCTTCCAGAACGCAGGACATGATACAACACAGGCAAGCGAGCAAAAAACTTCAGAAAACAAGATTCCAGCCCATATAAATCTAACTTTTCGGGGATCAATACACTGAAGAAAATGTCCCGGTCAGTTTTGTGAATGTAGCCACTACGAACAAAGACACTAATGTACCAGCAATTCTGTGCCAGCTTAGCCGGAAGCCTGTAACCATACTCCAGGAATGCTCTGTTTAGGCAAAATCTGTCTGTTCGTTGTTCTGAAGAAGCCATTAGCCAACACATGTTGTGGAAGCCAGCTCACAATATCTGCAAGTACACAAACTTTGTCTGGGTCGTTAAGTTCGCACTAGAGAATGGAACAGCATTACCTATCATCACAGAATATTTCTTATGCTTCTCGCAAAAAATAACTTTCTTATGCACTTGATTAACATAGCTCATGGAACGGCAGATAGATAAGATTACGTTATCCATAACTCATAGTAATAAAAAGTATGCTCAAGTTTATTTCGCAAGTTCAAACAATTCGTCCATCAGTGCTAAACGGCCTAAACCTATAATATGCACACACACACCCATTCAGTCAGTGAAGGTTTGCGACAAATTCAAACATAACCTTCTACTCTTCTCTAAGGCCGCGCTCAGTAGAGCGTTTTCTGCGCGATGGCGATGGTATTGGGCGATGGATTTACTGTAGCAATACTGTAGCACTTTGTCCATTTCCTTTTTCGAATTTTTGTGTTTTGTTTTTTTTCGTATTCCTTTGCATCGTCCGCTTTAAATTAGTGTGCTGCTTTTATTTTTACATTTTTTTAGATTTAATTATGCCAAATAAACCAACTCAACTACAGTAAAATTTCAGCAAAAACCAAAAGTTATCGCTATTCCGATCGCCCCCTAAATCTGAACAAATTCTTGCAGAACTGATACAAACACACCAGAGTACGGACCTCTGAACTCTAATACTGCAACAATCCAACATCAACACTGATTCATAGATGCTACTTCCCTATCAATCATATGCACACCCATTCATCAGTGAAGGTTTGTAACAATCTTGTAGCGAAGTATATATGTCCGCATGCGTGTGTATGAACGTTCAATGCCACTTCACAAATGCAGCTCTGAACCATTTCACTTCACAATAGATGTCGCTAACTCATCAGATTTCTTCTCAGTACATCCAAACTAGCAATGAACATTGAATCATTTCTTGACAATCTCGCGAGAAGCTCTCACCTTTGCACAATCCAAAGCAGGGAAGCACTAGCCATTGCTCTCCCTCCTAAATGGTTCAGTCCTCCCACTCCCCAAGAAGCTTGTCGATCAGCTCCAGCAGCTTGCCAGACTCCGGCTGAAGCATCGCCTCCTCAAGCGCCCACGCCTCCTCGATCCTCGCGTCCTGCAGCATCGAATCACGCACCGCCTCCCGCAGCTTCCGCGAGGGGCGGAACCCGTCCGCTGCCAACTCCCGGAGGGCGACGAGCGCGTTCTTGGGGTCCTCAAGCCGGCAGAGCCCCGCGGCGGCGATGGCGTAGGTGGCGCCGTCGGGGCGGTGCGTGGAGTCGGGGCGGCAGAGCCAGCGGAGGACGGATGCGGCGTCGCGGGCGCGGCGCATGGAGAGGAGGTGGCCGAGGAGCGGGGTGGCGAGGGGCAGGGGCGACGGGCGGATGGGGTGGTGGCGCATGGCGGTGAGGAGGGCGAAGGCCGGGGTGAGGGTGGGCATGGAGGCGAGGTGCGCGGCGAGGGGGGAGAACGGGAGGCGCTCCGGGGAGCCGGGCAGGAGGAGCGCGGCGGAGAGGAGGCGGCCGGCGGCGGGGACGCGGCCCTCGGAGATGAGGCGCGGGAGGAGCGCGGAGATGACGTCGAGGTCGGACGGGGAGAGGGGCTCGAGCGCGGGATTGGAGGGTGGCGCAGTGGTGCATAGGCCGCGAAGAACGCAGTGGAGGACGGTGCCGCCGCCGCCGCCGGCGAGAGGCGGCGCGAGGCGGAGCGGCAAGCGGGGAAGCATCTTTCGCGGGCTCAGGGTCATAACTGGGCCGGGAGGGGGCTAGGTTGGCCTTTGTATAGTGTAGAAATGGCTCCCCTCCGCTGCGGTTGGTAAGCGACTGAACGCATGTGCATTGCCGTCGGATCAATTGATGTCTGATGTCTCGGATTGAGCAGGGGAGCAGATCCAGTAAAAGAGGGTTTTATTTTATAGTAGTTTTGGGGTAAGGATGTTAATGGGCTTGGGCGGTCTGGGCGTTTTGGACCATGCTAGTCTAAATATTCAAATGGACGAGAGCAATTTAGGTCTTTTTGTGATTTGGACTAGATTTAGGCTGGATCTGGACCAGCCCATGGGCCTTATTTGTATTAGGCTATAGTCTTGCATCTCATCTCCTACTGATAGATCCACATCTTTCGACAAATTGTTCGAAGAAATCGCAGTCCGCTTCGGCCACATCTTGCGATGCCTAATGCCGGCCCTCCCCACGGTCCATCCATTCCTCTAACTACCCAGCAAAGAAGAGCAAGGGGTAAAGCAGGCAAATGACGACTCCACGGCGGCGACACACGCGGACCTACTGCTCCACAGCAGCGGCACACGTTGATTCGATGCTCGACGGCAGCAGTGCCCTAGTGGAAACGGGTGATGAGGTAGGTGAGCACCTGCAGACCCTATGGGTCACGGCGAAGGGCGGTAGTGGGTGAAGGGTGGACGCGGTGGCAAGTAGGAGGAGGTCATCCACTTGGGTCTGGTCAAGGCCCAGGGCTTTATTTGGGCTTCTATTAGATATAGGTTTCTTTGTTTTTGGTCTTAGGCTGAGTTGGATCAAAGAAATGTCGTTTTAGGCTTATGATGGCCTTTGGCCCATCAGCAGCCCTAGTTTTAGGGTGGAGGGATAGATTGGAGTGAGAAAATTTCTCTACTACTTAAAAGAGTAAATTAGTGAGTGGTACGTTCTTCCCCCCTCTCTCCCTTCTTAAAAACAATTCGTGTGTGGCCCCATCAGCTCTGACTCCTTTAATCAAGTACGTGTTCATCCTTCTCCCAACTGCATACCCTGCCTCCTCCCTCCCTCATCTGCCTACCTGCCTGTAGGACTCGGATTTTCAATCCGGAATCCTCTGTGATTCCACCGCACTACTCCTTGGATCAGTAGATAGTGCTCACAGATACATTACTGAATATCAAAGTACATATCAAGCGAAAGCATAATTATAATAGAATACTTACACATGGGCCGATTAGGCCGAAAACACGAAAGCAGCAGCGGAAACGAAGCACACAGGTGGAACCCACATCACATGCCCACAAGCAGCCAACTGGGGGTTCGCGACCTAGTCCTTGGCCTTTCCAACTTCTTCTCCATCCTGACTTGACGTATTGCTGAAGTGTAGCGATTCGACTCCTGATTCTGAATTTTTGTTATGCGAGTGTGAGCACACCAATCACTGTACCCAACGAGCCAACACACAAAATGCAAGTATATAACATGTATAGCCTGACAAAGGATAGGCTCAGGTTTATTTTATTTTGCTGGAAGTTGCATTTCAAAAGACTTAATATATATATAAGAAATTCCTAAACTTAGCCTTTGGACCAAAATTTATAATACTTTTGAATAAAAGATTTTATAGAATAAGTACAGATCTCATCCATCAACCCAGGTTGTTTGTACCACAAAACCAGTTTTCAGCGTTATAGCCGCTTAACTTATCACTGGGACAACACCCAAGGCAACTCAAACTAGGACAGTTCTTCGTTCTTCATTTTTCCATTCCAGATCCCAACATTTTAAAAATTGTTTTTGAAATAGTACTATATCAGAGTAAAGTTCCCATATCCACCCTTAACCTTGGGCACGGCTATTCGAATAGTTTTGACTCTGTAGAGATTGTATAACTTTACCCATAGGAGGTAACCCCATTGTTATATTCCACATGTTTTCTTAGACATGCAGATCAAAGGAATTACCACATGACTTTTACAATGCACCTAGTAAAGGATTTGCACTCGCTAAGGTTTCGTCTTTCCCAAACCCCCTCTTGCGCCACACGGCGGCTTAAACCAGCGACACAACCCATGTCCACAACGGCTTAAACCAGCACCACAACCCGTGGGTCACTCCAAAGTGCATTCCTTACTGGCGATGCAAATTAGTTAGTCATGCCTACACTTTGCCAGCCTGCGGTTTGTACTGTTTTACAATGGGAGGTCATGACCCAATTTGGTCCTTAATTATCTGGCAGTTCTACTACAAACCACACACTCGTGCACACCGATGCACCATGCCCCCGAACCATCAACCCAGATGTATCAGCAATTTTGGGAGATTTTTGGGGCATTAAATAATGACCATCAAAACACACGACCATTTCCAACTTTAACTTCCAAAAATTTGCTCTTTGGTGTTTGTACATGATATTGGGGTATTCTCGACATTCCTGACAACTAAGCATTTCTAAGCCATATGATATACAATGCTACCCAGTTTTGGAAACAGTTATGAATATAATCATCACTAGGGTTACAAGGCTCACAACATAAAATGCCGGAAAGATATAATAGTGGCATCCATTAAATGGGACAGCTAATTAAGGTTGCAAAACAAACTTATAGTAGTACATAAAATAACAGCATGCACTTGATAATTTAAATCTAAATAACTTGCAAAATAGGTATTCAATATGATCAAAGTATTGACTCTCCTGGTGCGGTTTACCGCGGTTTTGAGCTCACTCGAGGCTTTCTTGTTTGTCGATCTCGAACTTTTGATCTTCGTCGTCTTGCGGTCTTGCTGGATCCATTGATTTTTTCTGAATTCCAGTTTCTAGTTACGCGCTAAACAATAGAATCCAATAAACTCAAATAACTCAAAAGATCCAAGAAAAGTCAAATAAATTCAACTGAAGCTTTATTATGAGTTAAAGGGTGATTTTAAGTAGGATCGATTAAGCGCAGAGATTTAACGGAGTCAACGAGTTGGAGTGGAGTGAGGAATGGTAAAAGGATAAAGGAAGTGTGATGGCGAGAGGAATATTTGTCGAAACATTCCACCTTAGAGGAATATTTGTCGGAACATTCCACCTATTTTTATTTAATAATCTTATTTTTATAATTTTATATTTATTAAGGAAGTTCCATGAGTTAGGGTATACTTATAGACAAATGTATGAATTTAACTAAATAGTATTTTGTCAAACACTAACACTTACGATTTAGGACAGTGGTTCTATACGTAAGGCGCTTTGATTTAACTTATTGAATTCATTTTAGAGTTCGTGTTTGTGGCATTTCAAGCTGTGACATTCCATGTAGTTCTTAACTTTCAATTAAATGATTAGCTCATTAATTTGAAACGTGAGATTGCTTAATTATATAGGTGGTATCATTTTAGGTGGTCCTAATATCAACTTGTCCATTAAAACATAATAAGCAAAACTATATTATTAATCGATGCTCAGGGGATTTTATTAGACATTCCATATTATCCTTGTTAATTAAAGACGTCCTGCTAATTATTGGCTATCGACTACATTGTGACATTTGGGTGCTTTCCTGACATCTACATATGATTTATATAATGTATAAATAAGACTTATCTTTTCAAGTTTGGTCCTTAAGTAATTGTATGTCAATATTGAGTCTTATTTGATTTTCAACAACTTCTTCCTATTATTTACTACATATACATACATACTTACAATTAGATTATATACCTTATATTTTTATTCGGATTTAGGCTAATTGGATTGTATTAGCTATTATACAAAAAAAAGAGCCTTCCTAATATTTATAACATTCTTGTCATACCTCTTTCACTTGAGCTCCAAGTTCTAAAGACAATAGTTATGGTCTAAACCTCACATTCTATAATCTTTACTCATTTGCAATTCATTCCTTATGCAGCATTTGATTTTATAATTACATTCAAAACTAATTACAAAATACCTCTTAGCATTCTGGATTATTTATCAAACCGAATTAGCTCTTCTAACAGTTTTGTCTTATAAGAACCTTTCTTGATTTTCACCAATTTACTCTATGATCACATGTTCATATGCTCATCCCTAGACTATATGTCATTGTACTTTTATTTGGGCTTATGATAACTATTTATATTAACTACTAGTTTAAAAAAGGGCTTTCATGATATTTATATTTTAATTACATATGATCTATACTTACAACTAGATTATACGTCACTTTGAAATTTATTTCTTATGCAACATTAAATGTTATGGATGCATTCTTAGGCTCAAAATTTACATAGCATTTCCTATGTCATTACCAAATCCTCTCCCAATATTTCTATTTATTAGATCCTCATTTGATTTTAACCATTCCTACTATTACTCATCATACCATCATGTATGTATATATATGCATCCACATTAAACTTTATGCTATTACATTTCCAATTCAACTGATACTGATTTGCATTTGCCCCTTAATTAGATGAACTGAGCCCACATGCAAACACCAAGCAATAGAAGAAAGGATATCATAGAGGGGGTGCTTGTTCGGCCGAATTAACAGAGAAGGAAGGGGGAGTGGCGTTTGGTGGGAGCGGGTAGAGGGAGGCGATGCAACTCCCAAGTGCCAGCGGCGATGGAGAGGTGAGGCTGGAGACTCGATGATGACGGCAAAAATGAATCGCTAGGGAGTCAATGAAGCCACAGGTGGTGACGCATCGGCCGGAGCAGCACCGGACGCCGACGATGGTGACTCTCGGCGGCCAGCCGTGGAGGAGAAATGAGGCGGCGGCGCTACGGTGGAGCGGAGAGGAAGGGGAGGCAAGCATGAGCGAGAGAGGACCCAGGGAAGTTAACCTGCGGCATTGGCTTGGCCGGAGAGGCCTCGGAGGAGGCCGGCGACGGAAGCCACGGGCGACGGCGGGGAGGTTGCCGTGGGCGGTTCACTGGAGAGAAGGATGGCCCAAATTGAGGCTGGGATAGCTTCAAGGTGTTGCGGTGGTGCTCTAGGCCGGTTGAATTGAAGAGGCGTTCGTCGGAGCGTGCACGGCGGCGGTGGTGGTGCTTTTCGGCCGGCGAAGGGGAGAAGTGGTTGCGCGGTGATTTTGCTCGGGGAGAATCAAATTGGTTGCTGGTGGAGGTTCCTAGGAGGGAGGGGAGCAGGGGAATGCGGTCAATTTGGGGAGAGCCTTGCCGGAGCAGTCGAGGGCGGCGGCGGGGCTCACACGGGTGAGGCCGAGCGGAGGAGGAAGAAGAAAGGGAGACGCAGGGGAGGCAAGGTGAGCTCAGGAGCTACTTATAGCCAGAGGGAGGAGGAGAGAGGGGCCGTGGCTGACGACCAGCACAGGAAGAGGTATGGGCGGCGATGGGACAAGGCGAGGGAGTAGGATATGGGTGTGCGCAGGGGTGGCGCTGGGAGGCGACCGGGTGACGCATGCACAGGAATGGGGGAGGAGGAAACCGGGGCGGCACTGGAGAAAACCAGGGGCGGCATGTGGTCTGTGCATGTGGAAAGAAGAGCAGCACGAGGGGGATAGAGGGAGGAAAGAGGAGGAGAGGGGAGGCATTGGCTGGTGGGGCGCAGGGAGGAAAGAAAAAGGGCGCTGGCCCACTGGGTAGAGAGGAAAGAAAAGGGGAAAGGAGAGAGGGTGGGGCCATAAGAGAGAAATGGGCACAAAGGAGGAGCAGTGGGAAAGATAGGCTGGGTCAACATGAGAAAATAGGGATTATATGATCCTTTCTTTTTAATCCTAAATTTTTGCGGTTTATGATTTGATTGCAAAATTTTAACTACAAACTTGATTTCCAAATTGAAAGTTTGGTTTTGCCGCTGAACTCAAATTCTAGATTTTCAATTTGCTTCTCGGATCAATTTCCCATTAGTCTGAATTTACCCTTTGGTTTTATTAACTTGTATTTGAGTTTAGTTTTTCATACATTGCATTTTATATTATTTTGTATCTACTATATCTCTTTTATTTTTTCTTTATCATTTAATAATGGAAGTTTATGCTTCAATATCAGTTTGCTTAACATAATTTTTGGGAAATTTAGTCAAGATTGCAGAAGAAATTTAATTGCCAACAAGATGCAAATATAAATTTTAATTTCTTCAAATTTTGCTCATTTTAAATTTCAGGATGTTACACTACCTCCCTACCAAATCCTTCCTTCACCTCCTCTCCCCATCTGTTCACAAATGCCCCCTCCCCATTCACTGGTTGCCTCCTCCCCACTGCATCCCCCACTTCTACCTCCCCTTCCCATCTGTCAGCCACCTCCCCCACCTCATCTGTCGTCGCCTCCCCACCATGCTTCGCCGAAGGAGAGGAGAGGAAAGGGCGGCAGCGGTGGGCCGGTGATGGAGATCGATTGGGTGCTGCGGGCGACACTAGATCCGGGTCGGATCTGGCACTTGTTCGCCGATAGACTTGGCTGGAGCCCGGAGTATGTAGCGGGGAGTCTGATGGTTCTCTCGCTCGGCTACGAGAAGCGGCTCTTGCCGAGGTGCACGCTGCTGGACATATTGCCATCGAGCGGCATCATCAAGCGGATCCGGATAAGCTATCTGATGCTAGGAGAAAAAGTGGCGGCCCCCGGGAGCGGGAGATCATTGATGAGGGGGGTGGCCCGATCTTCCGATGAGAAGGATAAATTCGATTTGATATAACGTTGACAAAGAGGCTACTTGACCGAGACGACCAAGTCCGTCCGCAATCGCTACACCACACCTAGTCGCTATCAACCGTGCAAGAACGCGCTTGACTGAACACGAGTTCAATTCCTCGCAAGCAATCGAAAAACAAGCAAGAACAAGATAAAGAGCAATCTGAATATTGCATATATGAATGAAGAACACAAAGGGTTGAGGCACGCAATGCAGCTTGTTGGTCTAGTCGACACAAGAACACACGAAGTTTCACGGTGGAAAACTAATCTAAACAAGCTGAGTTACATGGCCAAATGAGCCTCTATTTATAGGGACACGCAGTCCTTGCATATGGAAAGTTCTCAACACATGGAAAGTATTCAAATTATAGCTGATTCTATCTCTGTTTCCAAACCGAAGATTGTTTTGTTGATTGCGTCGTGCACAAAAGGAATTTTTGGATGGGGTCGATCCGTTAGAAAGAGTACGGAATAATCTTTCCATGCTGTACTCACACATTCCAATTGGACTCTTGATGCGAAATCTATGAGCATTTAAAGTGGGACTGTCAGTAGTCGAGTCGTCGCTTGTTTTGGTGATTCCAATGCGCCTGAAACGAATTTGGAGGTGGGCCAAATCCATTGGAAAGTGGACGAGCTCGTCTTTCTTTGACTTGCACACCTCAAACGGAGTTTTTATGCAAAGTTATACACATTTGAAGTCCAACCTATCGGTGACCAATTGATCGAGGCATTGAATTTTAAAATATGTCCCACTTGATCTTGAATTGATCCAAAAGTATCGTGGTGACCTTGAGCAAGAGTTGAAGAAGGTGTCGACTTGGTCTTGATATATTGGTCGGCTTCCTTTTGGTGGACCCCAACCACGAGCGCATAGCGTTGATGCAATCCTCCTTATACAGCATTTGTTTATTCTTGGGAGCTTTGGTTGTATGAGTATGCGGCATGGTCACATCAATCATCCTCCCGGGGGTAGCAACAGCGGAAGAAGATTGGGATCGAGATTAGAGTTTTAACGTAAGCTCTGATACCATGTTATGAATATTGTGTGTCTTGATATGAGACCCAAAGGGTTATATATATATGAGAGTACAAAGGGATATGTCATATAGAGATAGAGATAAGGCATATATGAAATAGAATACAAACTCTATATCCTAATACAACTCTATCTGCTTAACAATTTAGCGGTGGATTTTGTATCCACATTGAGTTTGTGTATTCGTTGTATATGGTGAGAATCAAGTAAGAGCCTTGACTTATTACTCTTGGAGGTTGCCAAGAATGAACGCAAAAGTGAAAGCATGATTAAGATACTCACCTGCATGTTTAAGAGGATGAAACCCAGTGATGCAATCAGATGGGTCAGTTGTGCAGATGTTGGCGTCTGGTCCGTTTGTAACAATATGGAGCAGCAGAGAGCTCTATAACAAACGGTGCAAATCACACAAAAGAAAAAAACAATCAACGCAGGGGAAGAGAGGGGCAAAACTAAGAAGGTATAAGAGGTGGCAAACGCTACTTTCTATCGGAAGGCACCATGAATCGGGGGCTCGATAGAAGTAGAACACTGGCAATAGCGGCATGGGGAACGGTAAGTGGTGATGCCCACCACAGGAGCGACGGCAGCAGGCCAACGGTGAGGGTCGGCAGAGGTGCCGAGGAGGGAGCCCTTTGGCCGATCTGGCTCAGCACTAGAAATGGCAAGAGCGACGCATACCACGACAGAGACGGTGACAGCGGTGCTGGGATGCAGTGGCGCAGAGAGCAGTAGGACGACGGAGTCGCCAAGGAGGGAGCTCTCAGACCAATCGGGCTTGAGGGAGAGGGGAGGAGCGCAGGCTCTAGGGGCCTATTTGCCTATTTGGTTGGCTCCCTGGCCACGTGCGCTAGCCAGGACGACAGCCAGGAAATCACCAGAGATTGTTTGGTTGCCGCCTGGCAGGCTCCAGGCCAGGGCCACCAAAATCACTGGCCTGACAGGCAACTTCATCTACTGTTGGTTTCTTCAATCTACATTTCTATTTTTATCTATCAGTTTTAGACACAGGCTTTCAACCAAACACTACATCTTCATACTTACCTGACCAGGCAAAAATCATTAAAATACCAGGCTACCTCAAGGCACCACTTTTTGCTAGGCATGAAGCTCAGGGCACCAACAAAGCAAGCCCTAGGTCCGTTGGGAAGTGCGGAAAGATAGGCCAATGTCTGAGTGAGAAGGAGGCTAGGGTTCGAGATAACTTGGGCACCCCCAGATCTGGATGGACCTGATCAAATCCAGCTAGGGAATGGCGACGGGTCAGCTCACTTGAGGTGGCGGTGGTTCGATGGGAGAGCAAGAGGGGAAATTTATGTGGGAGAGAGGGGAGAAGCGGACCATACGGTTGAAGGCGGAGGGGGAGAGTTCACGCGGGGTTGCATCGCTTGGTGTGATGGAGGATGGTGGTGGTGGAAGCGTGTCTGCACCGACGTCGAGGGGCAAGGGAGGGCGTGGCCGTGTAAGGAGGAGAGGAGTGGAATAGTTTGAGAGTGAGAGGGGGCTAGGGTCTAAGATAACTTGACCCCGGATCCGTGGACTCGATCAAATCTGACTGGGGAACGACGACGGGTCGACTCACTCGAGGTGGCGGCGGTTCGACGGGAGAGCAGGAGGGGAAAATTTCCGTGGGAGAGGGAGGGAGTTAGAGAAGCGGGCCATGCGGTAGGAGGTGGAGGGTTCCGCGGGGTGGCGTCGTCGGGTGTGATGGAGGACAGTGGTGGTGGAAGCACGTCTACGCCAACATCAAGGGGCAAAGGAGGGCGTGGCCGCATAGGGAAGGGAGAGGAGTGGAGCAGTTTGAGGAGAGTAGTTCGTCGGTGGGACTTGAGAGGATTTCGCTTGCATTGATGGAATTGCAAGCAGGTGCTCAATTTCTCTTTGATGGAAGGGAGGAGGTGGAGAGAATGAATGGTCACCAACTCATATTTTTAAGTAGTAGAGAATAAAAGCTTTTGCTGCCTTTTCTCTCTCCTTGTAATCAAAACTAGTAATGAACACACTAGCATACGTAAGGCAAAGAAAGACAATAACGGGCAGCCTCAAGAAGGAATCTTAAGGCTATAGCCTAGACATGATCAACCTCCCCGATGATAAAAATGGCAGCGCCAAGAAAAGGATCAGCATTTCTCCTGCTCGATCAAAAACAGACCGAATGAAGGATAGATAGAGGTAAATTATTCATTGCAAGTAGAATTGTTGGCAGACCCACAATATCCTATGCTTCAGGTGACAGAGCAATGTCTTAAAAGATTTTCGTACAGATCAAACAAACAGAACAAAGATTGGTCCGACAATGATGAACTTGAAGCCTGCAGATGCAACTACTCTCCGGCTTCAGACCAGTGAAGAAAGACAGATACATCACACAGAAACTAGTACTACACCGTAGCACCAGCCTCCTCTTTCCTTTTGCGAGCCCACCTGGGGCTAACCTCGATAAGCCGGTGTGGCATGAGCTGCCTCTCTTTTCTGGTTAGCTTCTTATAGTTGCTAACTCTGAGTTTCGCAATCTTTGCCTCTTCCTCAGCAGTAGCCTCTCTAACCACCACTGTCAGTCTGCACCTAGGTCTCACCATGACACCACACCTTCCTTTGGCATGGTAAGACAACCTCTTCAGGTAAAGTCCTTTCCCCACAAAGGCCTCCTCTGTGGTGTCAAAAAGAAAAGGGTAAGAAAGGAATGGGATATAATTTATTACAAATATGGAGGGAAACGGGTCCTTCCTTTAAATCTTACCCACAATAAGTTTATCAGGATCCAATCCGTGGTTGTGAGTTGCATTGGCACGAGCAGAATGGATCACCTGCAGTGATTGGTAAAGAAATGCTCATGAAAAATATCAAAGGCCGCTGCCCTATATATCACAGGAAACAGTTGAAAGGGCACGATTTTGCTAGTTACAGAACCTGGTACACAGTTTTCGCAGCCCTTTTAACTGTCACTTGCAGCTGCAGTAGGGCATCTTCCACACGCATTCCTCGAACCAGCTTGGCTACCAGATTCATCTTCTTGGGGCTCTAAAACGGCCAGAAAGATTAGAAAGAAAGAGAGAAACGTCTCTTGACAGTACAAGTAAAAGATAATGAGCAGTACACCAGTTAATGAAGTCTGTGCTGTCTTAATCTAACAACATGTATGTTAAACATTCTAGTCAAGTGAAATATAACAAAAAAAACAGCTTATCAAATGTTACAGACTTACAGGTAGCCTAACCAAATATAAATTTAGCCATGAATAAAAAACCTACAAACACATGTTGAACTGAGTTTAAGAAACAAGTGCTGCTTCAACCAAATAGACATGTAGAGAACCAAAGGCTTTCTATTTTCATCTTTACTAACAGTGTGCTGCCTATGCTACATGACCATTTAAAATACATGAACACATATTTGACAATTTCAGAGAATACATACAACAGCTTAATGCAGCTAATGCTTGATATTCTGCATACTGGAAGTTTCATTGCTGGCGACATACCCAGCATGTACCCATTTTAGGAGGACTATAGCTAGTACTGTGTTGCTGTTTACCTGCTTAATATCCTTCTTGATGGCTTGGACCTTCAGTCGCTTAACCACTGCCCCCTGTTTGTCAGTTTCTTCTGCATCCCCTGGTGGAGGTGTCAAAGGAGAAGAAATGGGAACCATTGCATCATCTGCAGCAAGCAAGTTCCTTGTGGTTGATATTCCCTGCAATGAAATACCAAGTGTACATGTAAATAACTACACCAGTGAGCTAATCTAATTTTATGCCAAACATAACACAAATAAAAGATACAGCATTATGAAGCCAAGCAATGTGATCATATGGTGTCAATATGGCACCCACTTAACCAATGACACAAAAGTTGCTGCTTATGAAAGTGCTCCTCACAATTTATCAGTGCCAAACAGAGGCAATTGCAAAAACAAAAACTTTAGTTCTTATCAAAAGTCAGCCAGTAGCCCTAAAGAAGCATGGCTGCATAAGAAACTGAAGCAGCATGGGAGGAGTCCATACAGCATTGTGGATCAGCTGATGGAAGTTCACTGGAATCCCCCTGGAGGCAAAAGCTTGTGCCCTCAAAAAATTTGTGTATCGGCCTACATGGTTACGGATCACGATCGTTAGAAAGCAATAAAAAGAGTGAACACTAGCTACAAAAAAGAACAGTTCTAAACAGAAGAACATGAACAGAGAAGTTGCGGGTTCTCCCAAGACTAATACTTGATATTGTGGCATAACATCACATAATCACATTACTGTATCAGAGCTCATCAAAAGAGTGTACAACCAAAGCTAAAAGAATCACAGTACCGACACGGAGCGTGCGTGATAAGAAAACATGGATTTATCAATAATGGCACAAATCACAACTGACACAAAATAAACAGAAACAAAAGGCTTAATCCTATAATCCAAAACCCACATTCTCATCAGCCTCGATAAGCAATTACCTAAATTCTACCAAACCTGGCTACCGTGTACTTGAGATGAGCATTGAGATGATGTTATCGGTGCATATCGACACAATAACTAAATGAGGCCTTGAAACGCTGGGGCAAACAGGCACGCACCCAAGCCAAACGGAGCATTCGCGCTGCTGCTGCTGTAGCTGACCGCGAACACACGACCATCCTGCTTCACGGTCGCCTCCGCCGCCGTGCCGAGCCGGCGAAGAACGGCACGAGCGCCCGCAGCCCGCCAGCCCACCATGGCCCAAGGACCTGCGAGATCGTTCCACCCATCATATAAACCTCTCAGGAAACACTAAAAATGTAACGAAACAATAGATACTATCAGTTCTCGTGGGGGCACATCGGCGAGGTCAAGAGGCGCCGCCGGGGGAGACGAACACGCCATCCGATCCCACATTCTCTTAACACGCTGAATAGGGTGAACAGGTTACCTGATCGCCGCCCGCACCGCAGCCTCCGGAGAGAGCAAAGGAATACGACCGCGGCGGAGGAGGAGAAGGGAGAAGGCGCGGTCGGGGAGACCGAGGGAGGAGGAGAAGGCGGCGGCGGCGGTGTGGATTTGGCGAGAGTTGGGGAGAGCGACGAACGGAGGGAGGGAGTGGACCGTTGTAGGCCTGGTAACTAATTTTTATGGGCCTTACCTTCTTTCATTCGGGCCTATGTTTCTTGTCCGAGTTTCCGATAGCGGGGTTGTTGTATTGGCTGAGGGTTTTGTTTTTGGTTGGACCATGCTGGGTCGGCACGACCCGATCCGGGGTAGACACGATTCGTTTAGACATAAGTAATAAACGGGTTATAGTGTATCTGTCCATAGGCTGAGGACCAGACCTAGGCAAGGCACGAGCACAATTAGAGCTAAATGGACCGTCAGTACGGTATGGCCCATTTAGCCTGAAAAAATTCAAAAAAATATAGAAAATTGTAGAAAATTAATGAAAAATTGTAAAAAATTTATAGACATAGTTAATCATCAAGATAATTATTATTAATGATATAATGAGCTTTATTAACTTGGTAAATTATATTGCATAGTTGCCTCGTTTAAAACTTTACCAAGTAAAAAATCAACTTGAGAAAATCTTGGTAAACAAAAAATAGTACAGTCTATAAAGCTCACTAGTGACTACATTTGAAGAAAAATATTGAAAATCCTATTCATTGCTATCTAAATACAAATTGTCAAAAGATTCTCCTAAGTTTGTATTTTGTGTAGTATGTTGGAGTCTTGATTCAGCTTGTTCCTAGTCTTTGACGGTCAGAAGGATTTCGACCATCTCATTCGAGAGATTTGTTCATCGCTACTCGATTATTCTTCTAGATAGATTGAAAACTGACTCCGAGAAGACCGTAGAGACAAAAACAGTCAACACATCCCGTGCTAATATGGATAGCACTGGATATGTTACTTTCTGGTTTTACCACCATGAGAGGATGTTTAACTCTTGCTCACACCTGACGCTATCACTGTTGAGATAGCTTGATAAGTCTCTGATGTTTTGTCGACTTGTTCCTCCTAACTGATGTGTATCTACATGAGAACCTCGAGGGGAAGAACCAAATATTTTACCTAATCTTAGTGTTAAATAAACGTTGACGCAGTAAGAAAGATTATGCATAAGTATTAAATCAACGAGTAAGAATTTTCATAGTATTAGTGTTTGCAGCTGCATTATCTAAAGTTATAGAAAAAATTTTATTCATGAGGCCAAAATCTTATACAAATTTAATAATGCATTCTGCAATATTTTCAGCAGTATGTGAAACATTAATTAATTTAAATCCTATAATTCTTTTTTCTATTACCTAATCATCATTAACATAATGAGCAACAATACTAAGGGCCTGTTTGGTAGAACTAAATTCTCATTTTTAGTTTACTCCGTTCATAGGATCCGTTTCTCTGAAAAGCTACCTCTGAAAAGCGTTTGGCTAGTGGTTTGACTCGATTCATAAAAGAGAGATTTGAGGAAATAGACCATGTTACCCCTAGTTGTAACCCTTCTTGTCGGTCTTTGATAGCGTTCTTGTCGGCATCTTCTTTCCATTGTTAAATTGTTCATTCAACGTTAAATTGTTCATTCTCTACTTTATTATTCTCCGATTCTTTGTGAAGTGTAAGCGGACGTGACATGCAACAAACCGCACAAATGAGCGTTCTGTTATTACGCCTTTTCTTCTCGATTTAGATTTGATCGATGGCGTCCTTGGTGTGCGTAAATGCTCTAACCACAATTTATACTACTTTATATGTGTTTTTGGCGCAAGCGGGCAATAATAACAGATAGCAAGTATGTTTAAGGCGATAAACGATATTTTCAAAAAAGAGACGATAGCAAGTAAGTGGCCCAAGTCTCTAGTCCAAGTGCCATTATATACCAAAATAATCGTAATTGATTTCCAAGTCAAGCAATGGTGACTCAAAGGGTCTTTAATTATCAAATAATCTCAAAAAGTAATACAAGTAATGGCATACTATATCATAACAACACCTTTCCTAAAGATAAGCTTTTGTTTATCACCTACGGATTTATGTTTCAAGCATTGAGGAAAATACAATCTAAAATAATGACAAAGATGGACAACCATAAACAACCATACAATCTAATAACTTACATGTGTAAGTTATGTTAGAATCATAAGTGTGTGTAGAGTTTCAAAGATCATAAAACAAGTATATGCATAAGCATCAATTTGCTAACTTCAATCTTCACTAGATTTTGATCATTGCAACTCTTCTTCATTTTGTATGTCCTTCTCCATTCTTTGGTTAGATGAACATCCATGATGGCCATCATCTCGAGCTCATTTCAAAATGAAATTGCACTTTCCTCCAATCTTCAAGATGGCATTCTAGCGATTCAAGAACCCTTCTTCTATTTAATCTTTCTTGTTCCTCCATTTAACATCACTACAAATACAATCAAATCCGAATGTCATCTACAAGCATGTTAATGAGACCATGACAACATCTTTGCATAAATACCTTAAATAAAACGATGGCGGGTGGAGCTTGGCGTCGCGGTAGGTGGCTGCGCGCTGCACCGTCGACGGGAGAGGAAGATCCGGGCTCGCCGAGCTCGGGAGGAAGAAGGCGGCACGGGAGGCCGGCGAAGTCGAGGCTAGGCGGCGTCGAGGTGGCCGAGAGGAGTCGGCGGCGTGAGAGGGAAGGGGAGGAAGGCGCGGCACATAGTCTTAGTGTTTGTAGGCGGCGGGGCGAGAGGAGGAGAGCGCGGCGGGCGATTATCTAAAGTTATAGAAAAAGATTTATTCATGAGGCCAAAATCTTAGGAGCATACATTTTGCGGGTATTTAATGAATTCATTGGGCATATCGATATTTTGAACAGTCCCCACGAGAATCCACCAACATTAGTTAATTTAAATCCTATAATTCTTTTTTCTATTACCTAATCATCATTAACATAATGAGCAACAATA
Source organism: Melocanna baccifera (assembly GCA_036346265.1). Taxonomy (NCBI): domain Eukaryota; kingdom Viridiplantae; phylum Streptophyta; class Magnoliopsida; order Poales; family Poaceae; genus Melocanna; species Melocanna baccifera. The sequence goes on along the minus strand of CM070677.1, from coordinate 27,873,584 downwards.
CTAATATAATCCTCCCTAACTCTACCACTCCATATGTCTGATGTTAAAGCAATAGAAAATGTACAAGTATTAAATATTGCTTTCAAATTTTTTACGACAGTTGTTATAATATTTAATTAAATCTCTAGTTGTGGTTTGCCTAGATATAATAGTAAATCGAGTGTTATGAGCAGTTCTAATATATTTTTAAAAAGCAGCAGACACACCAAAATTTAAATGGTAAATCTTGAGAAGCAATTAATCTACAAAGGGGTTCGTGGGCTACCTTTGGGTTGTACTCCCAAGTGTGTACCGAGTTGTTGAGGTTATATTGTAGCTGTGTTTGGCGCAGTTGTATTCCCTGCCTTTTTTGCAGCTTACAGCATGCCGTTGCAGGTAACCCGTCCCACATGAAGATTTTACAGTTAATTCATTACCACAAATTTTACAAATAACATATCTCACGAATTTCCATCATCGTCGGTCCTGAACTTCCTTTCGAAATCATTCCAGACTCCTGATGTAGTAGCTCTTGCTCTTTTTGAACCCGTGCTCTAGGTTGTAGCACTCATTGAGCCAGTAGAAGATGGATCGATTGAACCCTGTGCCACCGGACCGGCCGCTTCTTCTACCTCTACATTTTGTTGTGGTTGTGGACCTTTCATAGATGGATATCCTTATTGATAGGATTGCATATCCTCCGTTGTGAGGCCAAATTCAGAGAGTTGAAAATCATAGTTCTCCATTGAATTAACTGCAAATTGAAATAGTAATTAAGTGATTAACTTATTATTCAATCAAAAAATAATATAAAAAAATAAAATAAGATAACATTATTACATTTTCTGCAGCTCTGCAAAAATTCCATGAAGTTTTTTGAATTTTCTGAATTTCACATGAATTTTCCACTAATTTTGACAAATTTTCACAAACACTTCCGAATTGTTCACAACTAAATAGAGAGATAGAGTGAGGTTTGAGGTTTGAAAAATGGATATTGGATGCCCCCTATTTATAGAAAAAATTTCATGTTTTTTCCAAATTGTTTGGTATTTTTTTTGAAATTTTTTACACTACAACGATAAAAAACGGTCGAAAACGGCTATTTTTGGCCGTGCCATGCTGTGCTGGCACGGCCCGTTTACGCCCGTTGTGGCCCATTATCCATGTCGTGTCGTGGCACGGCACACCAGCTCAACGGGTCGTGCTGTGTCGGCCTCTCGGCCCAGGCACGATTCGTTCCGTCAAGCCGTGCCGTCATGGTCCATCGTCTAAATAGGCCGTGTCGTGCTTGGGCTGGGCCTACAGTACTGGGCCGCGGTCCGACCCGCAACGGCACGACCCATCTGGACAGATCTACTGAAATAAGTGATTTTTAGAAGAATAGGATGAGCGGTAGAAAAGGCGAGGGAGAGATGCATACATGAGACGGGAGTGAGAGGAGTAGGTTGTGCAATATGCTTGTGACCCCCGTGACTTATCCTTAGAGTAAGACGAAAAGGAGAGGGATAAATAAGCCACTTCAATAATCTAGTATTCATATTAGCTTCTGTCTTCTTTAAGTAGAAGTGATAAGCAACAATCAATACAAACACCTTTGTAACTAAACTCCACTCCAGCACTAGTAGCAAACTAGCTAGTGTAGTGGAGTTAACTAACCTATGCTATATTGTTACTTGAGTGAGTTTTAATTTTTGAACCATCTTCATATTATTTCTTGGGATGAGATGCTTCAATGCATTTGCATTATTATTACACTAAAACAAGTCATTATCCTTGTTGAGTAAGGTGACTCATATCTAATCTTTTGGGGTTTAGACAGTAATGCTATAATGAGTCCTAGATAAATTCTAATAGGATTAGGACTCATACTCTTATTTGAATTAAAATTTCCTAATCTAAATTGGAGAAGGGGTAGGAGCAACTATATAAATTATAAGGGTGACCATAGAGAAGAAATCAAGAAACTTAGTAATCAAGTATAATTATCCAACGGTAGAGGTATACAAAAGGATTAGATATTAGGATATTTTTTAGCATTAGATTATTGTATATGATAAGGATCCTATGGTCCTAAAAGATTCGGAAAGGGCTGTGAGTGAACGACAATCTCTTGTACTCTTTTGAGGTTGTGCTTAAAAAATTTACGATTGACTTTGCCAAATCTTTTCTTTTTCATCGTGGTTGCTTCAAAGTTATTATTTTGATTCTTTCTACAAGATTCATCATACATGATCCGATCTAAGAGGTGCTATGTATAAGAAAAGGTTTGTAACAATCCATAAGTTCATAACTGCAGTGTGCAACATGCGTGTAAGCGCCGTGCCATGCATGGGGCTAACCTCTATTCGAACTTCTATCCATCAATGGAAAGATGCGCAATCCTCTAGCATATTCTCAAAAAGAAAAAAAACATAGATCGTTATTGGTAATTGTTACAAAAGAAGCTAATATTTTTGAACCCTCTTCATATTCTCTCTCCCTTTGTGATTACTCCTTTCTCCTTCCTCACACTCACCCATCTAGTTCTAGCACCTTTTGTGGTTGAGGTGAGAATTGAGAGGGGGAGACAATTGGATCAAGAGGGGACTTTTTCAAGTAGATTGGTCAGGTTTGCTGGTTCTTTCACTCTCCATCTTTTTCATAATTGATAATTCATTTCTCTCCCTACCAATTTTTTGGTCATCTTTGGATTCTTTAGATTTTGTTTGCTGCCTCCTCCTGATCTACGGTTTAGGTTGGCGGTTTTGGGAAGTGAATTTTGAGTTACTCATATTTGGTGTTTAATGATGTGAAATTCATCTTTTTCGCTATTGATACTATATACGCTTATGTTGTATCTTATAAACTCTAATCCAATCCGAAAACTATTGTACATAAAAAGGGATACCAGAGTGTAACAATAAAACTAGCATCAACTAGAAAATGTGCTTAAATTAGCAATGTTGACGCAACACATCCTTCGGGATTGTCATGTTGACTCGATGAGTGTCCTCTTAAGGTAGCTGAATGGGTAAGTTTTCTTGAGATGATGATAGTTTTGCATGTGATTGTTGCGTGGTACTAATTTCATATGATAATCAAGGGTAGATGTTGTATTGAAGGTAGGGGTGAAAACGGATCGGATACGGACGGATAATGCCTCTACCATATTTGTTTTCATATTTTTTCGGATACGGATACGGATAACTCGAATACGAATACAAATATGAATAATATCGAATACAGATACGGATCGAAACGAATACGGTTACAAATATTTATCGGAACATGAAAACCCCTTAAACTATACATCCAAAATTAACGAAAATATGTAAATAGTTCATCTTGTCAAAATATTCATGAAATCTAAACAAGCATAGTCTTTTCATCCACAATAAAAATATACCCGATAGTCGATCATAACATAACTACATAAGCAGCAACAACATGCAATTCATGGAATACACATGATGACATGATAGCAATTTGAATAAGCATAAGAAAATTTCATTCCTCCATTTCATCCACCAAATCCATTTAATTGGTATACGCAGAATATTAGTTCACTGGTGATACAAATTTTATTTTAAATTAAAAAAACACTGATTTATGGTGTTTGGTAATTTTAATATTTTTAACAAGTTTTTATTTATCATATTAATCTATATTAATTTTAAACAAAAGGCTTCTAGAGCAATTATTCACGAGAACTAATTTCTATTGCGCGTGCTTAACCTCTCTCCTCCCTCTCATTTTCTTTTGCCTGACAACTCCACTCACGCTACTTCTTTCCTCCTCCTCCACCTAATCCTCCTACCTCCTTTCCTTTTGCTCCTTCCCCATTTCTTTCTCACACTCTCTCTCCTTCCTACTTCTTCAGATCCCCTACCCAGTCCGGCCTCCTCACCTTGCGCCGCCGGCCCCTCTGTGCCGCCTCCTCCTCAGCTTCGGCTCGGCCGCCACGCTGTCAGCACTCGCGTCGCCGGCCTCCCCGCGTCGTCGTGCGGTTCCGCCTCCGCTAGCTCCTCGGCGCCGTGCTACTCCAGCCCGGTCGGCTCCTTTGCTATCTACTTGATGCCGCCGGTCGGCCACGGCCGCCCGCTCGCCCGGCCGGCCGCTCGCCTCGGCTCGCCTGCGACCACCGCACCGCCGCTGTCGGCTCCATCCCGTGGCCCGCCTCCTCCGTGCGTATTGGGCTGTATGTATTGGGCTAAAATCCCGGATATCCATTTTCGTAATATCCGGATAATCCGTATTCGATGGATACCAGGCTTACCGTATTCGTATCCGTATTCGATAAAAAAAAATCCGTATCCGTATCCGATTCGAGAATTATCCGAAAAAAATCCGATCCGACACAATCCGTATCCGTATTCGTCCGGATCGGTCGGAAACTATCTGATCCGTTTTCACCCCTAATTGAAGGTGGTGTACAAAAGCATGTGGGTGTCTTTTTTTCAAAAGGAAGCACTAGAAATTTGAAACTTTTGGATCAAGATTTAAAAGATCTTAGTCATCTTCTCCAAAGTATAAAAACATGCCACTCCACCCAAATGCTAAACATACCCCATACCGTAACAGCTATCGATCCACCTAGGGGTGTAGCCACAGGGGGCTTCGTTGGGCTCAAGCCCACCCTCTGTCGACGCCAGTAACCGTGCACGAGGTATTTTCATTGTATTTCTTTTTGGGCTTTGTTTCTTTTTCATTCATGTATGAATTTAGATCATATAAGATTATGTTTGTTATGTTCGTCTCAATTCAGTTTAGTCGTCTTTAATTTTTGATTAAAAAATAGCTTAATCCTTTGAGCGTATATTTTTATCTTGACTTTCTTTTAAAATAGTAAAGATTAAAAATAGCTTAATCCTTTGAGCGTATATTTTTATCTTGACTTCGCTATTGGATCCACCCTTGTGCTTCCTAACTATCGGGTTGGCTTCCCTAGTTGATCGGTGTTTCAAAGGAACAACTAAAATAAGTTAGCTTTTACAAATGTAGAATAAAAAGGAAATCATATATGTTACGTATAGAGGGATTTAGTTTCCATGGAAGACCATGGAAATCAAGATAGTTATCCCTTTTTTTAATATAGGAAGAAAGTTAGTTATCCTTTGGTACGGACTAGAGATCATCACCAAGAGTCAGTGTCTCGAGATATATGTAAACATAAGGGGTTTAAAGTGTAAATATGAAGGGTGCGAAGTGAAAAGGAAGAGTTCCGTGCGCAAACCCAATAGCGTCCCCCACTCCGAGAGCGGCGCGCGCGAAACCCTAGCCGCATCCTGAAGCCGGCGGCGATGTCGAACCCCTACTACGCATACGGCCTCGGCGGCGTACGCGACGACGCGGCGGCGGGGTACTCGTCCTACGAGATCGACCTCATCGCGGCCCGCTACGCCGGCGACCCGCCCTCCTACCCCTCCGCCGCCTTCGCCTTCGACGCGCAGGTCGGCGCGAGGCGATCCGCGGAAGGTGAGAGCACCCCGTTCCCTGTTTGGTTAATTGGTGGGGTTTCCCTTCGTTTGTTGGATAATGCCACCGGCATGAGTGCGTAAGCGTATTCGTTTTGAAACAAAAGTTGATTGCGTTCGCTGTGAATGCTTGTTGGTATGAAATTGAGTAACAAAGTACGGAAGTGCTATACTACACTCAAATGTTTTTTGGGGTAAAATCAGTCGAATTTTTGACCTTTCGATCTTCGCCGCCGGCATCTTCCTCCTCTCTGGTGACGTTCGTGCGCTGCCCCCATGGGATCAGGGGCTCGGGTTCATCGTTAGGGTTAGGATTCACCCGAGCCCCTGAGCTTAGAGGGAGGCCGGGGCGGCGGTGGACCAGGGGTGGCGCCGCCTCGACCGTGGGTGGGAGGAGGGTGTGGGTGGGGTAGGCGGCGGGGGCGACATGTTGTGGGGTCCATTAGGTGGCGGAGGGCGGCGCTGGCAGATCTGGTGGTGTTAGCCACCGGAGACGAACGCCACCGGAGGTGGGGAAGAAGGGCGGGGCGGGGGTGTTGGAGGCGAGTGGCGGGGAAGGAGAAGGTCACGGGAGGGGAAAAAGGCAGCTGGAGGGAAGGAGCAGGAGGAGGTTGTCACTGGTGGACCTCATCGGCGTCGGGGGCGATGCCGGTGAGGAGGCGGGTGGCGGCGCGGGGGAGGTAGGGAGGCCCTGGCAGCTGGGGTGGGGTGGGAGTGGAGGGTAGGGTTAGGGTTTGGGTTGGAGGAAATTTTATATATGGTGGGTGGAATGATTTATGCCCTTGATTTTTCATCTGATGGTTAGAAAAAGTGACTGATTTTAGAGAAAAAAATAGTCAGAAGTTGTACAGACATTCCCAACAAAGTAACAATTGGCTGTGGCATTTGGTGCCCATCAGCGTGTGTTGGTAGAGGGCATAAATTATGGTTGGGTGCTGTTACTGTTGCTCTAGCTTGTATAGTATACCACTATATTAGGATTTATTAAGAACATATTACTGCATTATGTGAATCATCCAGCTACTTAATTATATGTGATTTCAATTAAAATGCAGTAGAGAATGGATAAGGACAAAGCGCAGCATAATTTAGTATTGATAGTGCCACTAGCTTGTACTTATGCCTGTCTCATAGTTGGTTGCTGACTTATTTCTTAGTGTTGACACAAGTGAAGTGTGGAGTGGGACCATTTTGTGGAGTTCAAGGGTTAGTTGTTGTATGATCAAAGCAATTCAAGATAAAAAAGCCTATGTTTTCCACTGGCCTCTCGATGAGAGAAGCTTCTGATAGGTCTTGAGTAGCTTGATCTTCATTGTATACATTGACTGCACACTTTCGGGGTTTGTCCATGTTGGAGGAAATTTTGTGGTAGTTTATTGGATTTGGAAGGGTTTCTAGCAGTAAGAATTTCATACATTTCTTGGAGTTTTGGCCTTTTCAAACATGTCAGAACCTTGCATATAAAATGATCTTAAAAAATGCATTGTTAGAATTTTGAAAGGGGGAAAACCTTAGCAACTGTACAAGAAAACTGAAAGTTTGGATCTTAGAAAATTTACAGATTGAAATGAGGATTGAACAAACCTTCTAATGATTTTCTGATAGAAGGTGTTATTGCTTATGACATAAGTGAATATATTGATTTTCTTGTCATATTAGCGAATTTGTGCTTGACCATTGGATGACCAGGCATGTCTTGTTTCTTATGTAGTCTGAGATAGAATGTGAACCAGTTTTGTCTATATTTTCGTAGAAAACAAAATGCGAGTCTATTTTGTGGTGTTTAGAGATAGCTCCCATGATGTTCTGTAGATGCGTTTATGCAAGTCTTTTTTTTTGAGGTGTTGGAGATAGCTCCCATAATTATGTAGATGTGCTTAGTTCTCTCTATGCTCCTTGACGAAACATACAATTTACATTAGTGCTAAAGTGAGGAGCATGAAGAGGTGCTCGGACCGGTTGATATATTTTGGCTTTGTAATTTTTCTTATATATGGTAATATTTTTTTAGTTCGGTGTAATTTTACTACCATTCATTCAGTATACTACTATTATTATTTTCAGTATATGGTTGTCTAATGCAGCTAGCTTATAAAGTTCTTTTGTATATCTACTATAGTTCTCTATCATCAGTCTATTATGGGAAGTCATAGTACTGTTGGGCAGAGTGAAGCTCTATATTCTTCAAATGCTATGGTTAAACGCCCTAGGCTTGAAAGCAGCCTTCCTATATATCCACAGCGACCGGGGGAAAAAGACTGTGCCTTCTATATGATGACCAGAACCTGTAAGTATGGAGATTCCTGCAAATTCGACCATCCACAATGGGTTCCAGAGGGTGGGATTCCAAATTGGAAAGAGGTGATTATCTTTCATTTTTTTTTTTAGAGGTCTATATATTATATGCCGATTCATAGTAAGTTGTTTTTTTGAAGGTGTATATGTTATTTGACTTATTTCCAAAGCCATGATTTTACTATCGTTAATATTACTAGCAGTGAAAATAACAGAAAAGGTAAGAATTAAGATAGTGTTATGATGCTAGTTTCTGTGAACCAACTTGGCAGTAAGAAGAAATTCAAGTTCCCAATAATCTACATGAAAAACAGCATGGGATTAACTCTAATTTCGATGCTAGGATAGCAGTGCACTCTTTCCCGTCAGTTGCTGATAGGGTGTTGTTCAGGTTGTAATTACATGTATCTGAGCTTCAAATAAACCAAGATTAATCCTGCTTCAAGAAGTACGAAGCATTTAGCATGTACCCATGCTAATTGTCTTAATTATGTTAAAGTGTAACTTATATCTGTTAAATCTGCATGTGCTTCTGCAATTAACAATATCATAGGTTACCAACTAGAGGAAGGAATACTCTCGGAAGTAGCCCTGACTGAGGTATAAAGGTTAAACCAAAAATATCTTTTGAACAAAAGAAGATCTAAACTAAATATATTTTGTACCATATATTTATGTGCTCCTATTACTGTATTTCTTTGCTCCTCCTATTTCTTTATTTCTTTGCTCCGTATACATGTTATAGTTTTTGTGATTGTGCTATGACTATATTGTAACCGTTCGAACATTAACAGTTCAGACAAGTTTTGGGAATAGGAATATCCCAAGCACGAGTCTCGTAATAAAGAAATAGTTATTACCACTCTTAATAAATCATGTGGCTTATATCTGTGAGCTTATGGTGGCTCTAATTCTTGTATACATCAATGTAGAGCATGCGCTTGGTTACTTTCAAATTTATAATTTTACACAGTGGCTTTATTACTGGCCTACACATTTTTGCTTATTATGCTTTTGTGGGGGAGGAAACTCTAGTAAGTTAGTAGAATAATATCTGGTCCAAGTATGCTAGTCCACTAGCAAATGTTTGCTGGCCCATGATTAGTAACTAGGGGTGCATTTGGTACAGCAGTGGCTTTTGAAAGTACTTCTATTTTACTACTTTTGGCAGTAATTCATAACCTTTTTTTCTTGTACTAATAATAGTATATGTTACTATAATCAGTAAAGATTCTCTGTAACTTATTTTTTGTTAGATCAATTCTCTGTGATTGACTTGATTCCATGCCTGAGAAATGGCACCCTGTGTCATTTGCAGCTGCACTACCCAGTTGCACCTCTCACATCTCCAACTGTTGCTGTCACCCTTTTTTTTAATCTTCCCCCCTCACTAATGGGTCAAATGGTAATTTAGCCTTTTTATCTTTTGACCAATGGTCAATTCATACTTTAGCTGTCAATAAACATCTACAAACATATAGGTATTGAAAATAGAAGTGTAAAAAAATGTACTTTTCATATTTTCATTGGGTATATTTGTTTTTTACCACCTTTTTTGAAACTTTTCTGGCTCTGATTTGGATTGGTTTATTGGATTTTGTATTTTTTTCAGTCTTCTAAAATAATTGTTATGTTATGCATTTGTGCCTTCTATCTTGTAATCCTCCAAATATCCCTTTTCTCTTGCTTGCTTAAAAGTTAAAACTCTTTTTGCAGGTTCCAAACCTTGAAGAGTCCTATCCTGAACGACCAGGGGAACCAGATTGTCCTGTAAGCAGTTCACAGCCCTGTTTTAGAATCTAGGTGACCAATATGTTCATAATATTGTTCTTGATGGTGCAGTATTTTATGAAGACTAGTAAGTGTAAGTTTGGATTTAAATGCAAGTTCAATCATCCAATGGAAAAGGTTAATTCATTAGTGTCTGAAACAGGCGATGAAGTAAGTTATCTCCATTTGCTAACTAGAGTATTACAATCCTTCATGATCTTAAGTCTGTGTGTGCTTTGCTTTGATTGCAGCAGTCTCTAATTGCTGATAGTTCTATCTTACCAGTGAGGCCTTCTGAGCCACTTTGTTCGGTATGAAGTTATGTCATTGCATCTTTCCCCTCTTTTTGTATGGCATAATGCTTAAAATCAATTTTCAATTGCGCTTCTGTACTTCAGTTCTATGCAAAAACAGGCAAATGCAAATTTGGTGCAAAATGTAAGTTCAATCATCCAAAGGATATTGAGATACCTTCGAGTGGGAAGGAATCCGAAAATACAGCAACTGTTGAAGCAGCAGGGCGTAATGGTGAAGCAGATGGTTCAGTTTCAGCAAAGATTGCACCAGTTGCCACTGCTCAGGAGTATAACTCAAAGGGGCTGCCTATAAGACCAGTATGTGTTTATCAAGTGTCACTGTTCTTTTGTCAAGAGTAGTAAATTTTAGTTCTACAGATAATACCTGTCTTTCATTTGTATACCATATCAATAAGCCTGTTATGACTTCTATAATGCAAGATAACAATTTTAACCATGCTCTATGTTTTCTGGAGATTCTGCGATGTCGGTATTCAACTCCTGGTATATGGCTTTTATGAGCACCCTGTATTAATCTCTACCAGTTCTGTTATGATGGTATTTGATAATATTCTGAAACTTTCCAAAATACTGGTATATGGTGATCATATATATATATATATATATATATATATATATATATATATATATATATATACTAGGAAACCTCTTTCCTACACACAGGTGTAATTACACCCTATATCGTTTCTCACAACGTAGAGAGTATCTCGTGCAATATACAGTATGTAAGGTCATAGTATACGAGTATTTAAGATTATCTAGGTGGTATGTACATTTTTTAGATATACTCCTTTTTATGTGCGTATGTGAAGGTATTTACAAAATACGTTAAAAACTATGAACTCTCTTGCAATTTTTTCATGTGATTCACATTGAAGTATCTTATAATTAGCATACGAGTATATCTAAAGTGATAAAGGAGTATTTCAAGTTCGTTTAGGTGGTATATTAGAGGTGGGTGTAATTACACCCGGGTGTAGAAAGTATTTTTCATATATATATATATATATATATATATATATATATATGAGCATATCTAGTGCAAAAAAGGTATTTCAGTGCTAAAATGCTAAAACGTATCCACAGACCATCGCCGCCGCTAGATCCGATCCGCCGCCGCCGCCGCCGCTTCCGCTGCGCCTGCATCGGCTCGGATCAAGGAAGGTGGAACCCCCACCTCATAAAAAATAATCTATACAAGGGGTTTTCTACAAAAGTGTTTAAGTGGGATGGATTCCCACCCACCTCCATCTGAGCCACACAATCTAGATCGGATGGTCCACATCATCATTAGCACTTTAGCATTGAAATAGCCATTAGCACTAGATATGCTTTATATATATATATATATATATATTGAAATGCTAAATTATCTGCTAACTGGATCCAAATGAAATAGTATTGCTTGTCTTGTTGAATACCTTTTCTTTTCCTCTATTGCAGGGTGAAGCTGATTGCCCATTTTATATGAAGACGGGCAGGTACCCTCTTCTCTAGCAGAATACAGCTATTTTTGGTTGACTTTGGCTTTGCACTTGAGTTTGGAGGCATATCAGATCTCACATTTCCTTTTGTCCCTCAACAGTTGCAAGTTTGGTTCTACGTGTCGGTTCAACCATCCTGATCGACATTGTCAAGGTTTGTCATTTATAGTCACAACTCACAACCAATCATTTTCACAAGTTAAAAGGTATCATGACATCCTTTTGAGGCTTGTCAAATTCTGTTCCCCCTGTCACTTCTGTGAAGGAAAGATGCAACCATCACCATCTGCCCACTCTGTTCGATATCATAATTTAACTTCAAATGTGTTGCCCTGATTGAACTGAACGCTTATCATTTATAATGCATGCTGAAAGCAAAGCATAATCCATAACTTGGGTATCTTTAAATGTTCTAAAAACATATATTGGTGCAAAAGAAATGGGGGATACAGAGCTGTTGAATTTTCTTAACCTCAATCTGATTTTACTAAATGTTGTTACGGTTTTGAGGGCACACACATAGCCTCTTCTTGATTATGACCCTTCTTTTGTACCTGCTTTACAATGGCATAGTAACACATCTCTGAACTTTTACTTCAAAATATCAGCCAAACAAGCAGCAAGTAGCCATATCAGCCATAGAAGCTTTTGATTTTTATATTCAACGTTCAAACCCATCCTTGCCTCAAAACACCTTCAATCTGACAGCAGCATTCTTGGGCCATTGTCTGTTGTTGCACTTGAAATTGACAAATCTTCAACTTTGAGCGTGGTTCTTACACGTTGAATCTTTTTAGACTATGCACATCTTTCTGATGGTATTTTCTGTGCTCAATGCAGTTCTCAATTTTCCACTGCTGGCACCACTGGGTCAAGCTAGTCTCCCAACTGCAGCAACCGCTGTCCCTGCTGCTATGCTAAATCCAGCTTCAAACTTCCTGCAAAGCTTTGATTTTCATGGAACCCATGTGCCAGTAAGGGTAAACAAAGGAATTAAAAATTGGAATTTGTTGCTGCGAGATACACAAATTGATATGCTCTCTTGTAAAATACAGGTTGAACCTGAGTCAATCACCTATCCTCAGAGGCCCGGAGAAACTGTTTGTGATGTATGTTACATAACTATCTCCTTAACAATACTGTGTTCTATGTCCTCTACTCAGTATGTTGGCTTGTCCCTGTACAACTGCCCTTGTTTTTCTCATCTTTGCTAGTTTAATGCAGTTCTACATGAAGACAGGATTTTGTAAGTTTTCTGAAAGATGCAAGTTTCACCATCCAGTTGATCGCTCTGCACCTGATCCCGTTGCAAACTGGGAGCCCACTGAACAAGCTGTGACGCTTACTCTTGCTGGCCTTCCAAGGAGAGAGGTAACATCCAAAAAATAATAATCCCACTAGCCTGTTGATAAATTAGAATACTTTAATTTGTTCGATGATATTTGCTAAAAGTTCCCTTCCAAAATTATTTTTGGGATACTTTATTGGCTTGTCCAATCGTTCTACTTTTTCAGTGAGCATAGTTCCTATCGGCATTCATGGCAATGATCTCAGTTGCCCATTGTTATTGAAAAGCAAATCTGTGTATCCCATTACTACGAGCTTTTATGGCACACGGCGCATTCTAGTTGGGACTTCCATGATCTGTCCGTTTGATCTTGTTTTCATGTGTTCACCCTCTAGTTAGTTACTTAGCTGCAGCCGATAGCTAAGGAACAGGGATATTGAATGCGTGTCCTCTCAAATGCTGACGCAAACTGTCTGACGCTCAAGTGATTGGCACGCAGGAAGCTGAGGTCTGCGCCTTCTACATGAAGACCGGCACATGCAAGTTCGGTGCGCACTGCAAGTTCGACCACCCACCCCCCGGTGAGGCCATCGCCAAGGCGTCGAAGCAGGGAGCCGGAAAGGAAGGCGAAAACAAGGGCCCAGGAGGACTGAGCGACCTCTTGTGATACGCGCCGTCGTTAATGTTGTGGAACTACGCGATACGCACTGTTGGTTGACGTTATTTCCATGGCGGGTTTTGTGTGTGACCTCTTGTGCTGTAGTAGCAGTTGCTGCAGGAGATTGATTACTGGAGCCGTGCTGGCAAACGCCTTATTTTCGCTTGGGTTGCACTTGCACCGGACGATAGCTGTTGCCGTGCTGGCAAACGCCTTATTTTCGCTTGGGTTGCACTTGCACCGACGATAGCTGTTGCCGTGCTGTGCTGCCGAATGCAGCAGCCGTGGAAGACCTCCACTGGCATTCTGCCGTGTTTATGGGTGTATCGATGGCTTCTTTTTCTCCTAGCTGCGAGCGCTGCAGCGCCGTTGTTGAAGGCTGCGGCTGCGACCGTGTCCGTATTTCGCGCACGCGTAGGGAGGGTTGGCTTTGCGCGTAGGGCCCATGTGGCGTCCTGGACGGCTGAAGGGTTTAGTAGCAAGTTAGCTTGCTAGGATGACGATGAGCAGCTTACACAATTAATCGTCGGGCAGGCGGCAAACAGCTCTGCCTGCTTCTCGCTTGCACTGCGCCCTCGGTCAGCGTGTGTACATGCCTTGTTGTTACTGCATCATGCGTCACCTCACTGTATCTGTGGTAAGAGCGTTGTCCCTTTCTACGTAGGATGAGGCATAGTACTTCCTTGGGTAAGGATGTTGTTGGGTAACTTTCCTGAGCTCAGTTCCATTGGTTCGTCAAACATAAATAATGTAAAATCATAAATTGAATATAGAGAGAGGAGGAAAAAACTCCTGTTTTTCTTTATTACTTTCTTCTTCTTCTTCACTATTACACTTTAAAATGATTGGGATCACTATTTATACACTTAGGTGCCTATTAATGGATCAGACTTACAGACCCAAGTCTAGGTTTCCTAACACTCATCATTGTGCACTCATCTGACATGTTCATACCTCATCTAAACTCCATAAAAATTCAGTGAAAAAAATTGGAGAAAGAATATATTATACATATTATGTTGTGTTGTACGAATTGCCTTATTAAAAATCTTGGCCGAGAAATTTTCAAAAAACTCGTCAAGGAAAAAAGAGTACAATCCATCCAATTTCATTTAATCTACAGGAATTATTCTTTAGATATTCGATCTTCGTGATCAAGTTTTAATAGTGTGCTCGAGAAGAATCTCTCCTAAATTCTACACTTCTCTAAGTTTCATCATTCCAATTCCACATGCACATCTTTTAAAATTAGATGTTAGAAGAGACTTAGTGAATGAATCTGCAAGATTTTCACATGACTTAGTATGCAGTACCTTAATTTCGTTCATCTTTTGTAATTTATGAGCATAGAAGAACTTGAGATTGATATGCTTTGTGAGATGACTCTTCATGTAACCCATTTGTACTTGTGCAATATAAATTGCATTATCTTCATAGATAATAGTGAGAGCTTACATGATGTTCAATCCACATAACTGCTGGCTATGGTGAATCATTTGTCGAAGCCAAGTATATTCTCGTATTGCTTCATACAATGCTATGATGTTCGAGTGATTTATCGAAGTCAATACAAGACTTTGCTTAGATAATTTTCATGAAATTATAGTCCCACCATATAGAAACACATAGTCTATTTGTGATCTAGAGATATGCGGGTCTGACAGGTACCCGACATCTGCATAACCAGTCATATTTACATCTTAATTCTTTCTGTAGAATAGTCCAAGTTTTTTTACTTCCATGGAAGTATCGAAAGATATCCTTTATTACCTGCCAATACCTCTTGGTAGGTTCTGCGCTATACCTTACTAATAAATTTATGGTAAATCTGATATCCGATCTAGTTCAATTTGCTAAATACATAAGTGCTTCTATTGCACTTAAGTATGAGAATTCCGGTCCTAGGACTTCCTCTCCCTCTTCTCTAGGTTTGTACAGATTCTTGTCATACTGTAAAGATCTTTCGACCATTGATACTTTTGAAGGGTATGCCTTTCCAAAGCCAAACCTTTTCAACACCTTCTGAATGTGGACCAACTGATGTACTAATATTTCTTCTAGGACATGCTCTAATTGCAAGCCTAAGCAATATTTAGTTTTACCCAAATATTTCATTTTGAGTTCTGATTCTAGATAAGAACTTGCTTCCTTGATATCTTCCAGTGTTCCGATAATATTCAGATCATCTATATACACTGATATTATATAAAATCCATTTTGGAATCGTTATATAAATACACAGGGATAATCCTTATTCTTCGTATAGCCTTTCTTGCATAGAAAGTCGCTTAAGCGATTATACCATATTCTACCTGATTGCTAAGTTTGTACAACGATTTTCTGAGTTTTACATTGTACATGTTTCTATTTGTTCTGTCTTGGTTTAGGATAGGGATACATTCAGCTACCTTCATAAAAATATCCGAATTCAAGTTTTCATAAAGGTATGCCGTTACCACATCCATCAATTTCAGTTCTAAATTCAGATTTACTGCCATCAAGATTAAATATCTAAAGATAATACCACCAATGACCGGAGAATAGGTTTCTTCATAATTAACTCCTGAACGTTGAGTGAAATCTCGTGCAACAAGCCTTACTTTATATCTTACAACTTTATTTTTCTCACTCCTCTTTCGAACAAATACCCAATTATGCCGTGCGGGGTGCACATAGGAAAGTGTGCAGCTTACAGGCCCAAATACCTCTTTTTTATTCAAAAATAATAATTTAGTTTCTATTGCCTTTTTCAATTCTCCCAATCTTATCTTTTCTCACATTCAGCGAGCGATACAGTCTCTGGATCAAAATCAATGATTGTGGTAATTTTTTTTTCAAAATAGATATTAACATTGGCTATTGTCCTATTCATGGATTATCCTGTGTGCACATAGTTTATAACTATTTCATCATGGGATGATCCTTGTAGTTCTTCTGCTTGCTCACCGCTCTTTCTAGTTGCGGAGACAAGTCCCTTTAATTTGTTAGCTTCGATGTGTGCGCACAAATCCATGCTGGTTTCTCTCTTCATGAGAATGTTCAGATCTGGTATTCTCTTTTCTGAAGGTGTCATACTGGTGCTAGGTCTCAACTGGATCCCTTACTGGTTCTAGGGAACTTCGGTGATTGGTTATGTCAAGTTCTTCTTATTCTTTTTCACCAGGCGTCCTTAGTTACTTGGGATTCGAGAGGTCGGAGTTCTCATCCTTTTAATCTGTGGCCTCTAGATAGAATTAGGGATACCTTCTACTTTCTTTGGTATTTCAACCCTTTCTGATACATTGTGTGTAGGCACATACAACTTGATTACGCTCTTTAAATCACTAAAGTGGTCAGACAGCTAATTTGCTAATGTCTACAAATCAATTGATCTTCTGGATTTCTCTATTTGCTTCACTAGTATGCGGGTCATGTGTATGAATTCCCGTGACTTGCTACGTAATTTTCCGATATTTTTCATCAACGGGTTGATTTCCTCCCCCTAATATCAAGAAACTATCCTCATCAAATATACCGTCAGCAAAACGGGTGGTATGCAAATCTCCTGTCATCGGGTCCAAACACCTGATTATGGATGTTGTCTTATAACCAATGTATATCCTAGGCTTTCGGAGAGGGCCCATTGCAGTACGTTGTGGTGGGGGTGCAGTACATAAAGTTTGCACCCAAACCTATAGAGATGAAAGATTTTTGTGGTGACCCTTGCACTAGCTGCATAGGTGAATGGATGTTATATGCCGATGGTCTAAAGTTGATAAGAGTTGCTGCATGTAGGACTGCATGTCCACAACATGTAGTCGGTAAATTACAATTCTGCAAAAGCGGATGGGTAATAAATTTAATCATCTTAATTAATACCTCTATTAGTCCATTCTAGGTGTGGACATGAGGAACAGAGTGCTCAACTTTAATTTTCATTAATAGGCAATGATGGACTTTATATGATGATCAGAAAAATTATTTCTAATTTGAATTATCTATAAGATCAGTTTTGCAAAAGTATGATTTATCGTAGATAATAAACATGCGTGTGACCATTTCAAGAAAGTATCGATGAGCACCATAAAATATTTAAATAGCCCCGATAGATATTGTATAGGACTGCAAAAATCTCATTGGATGCGTCCAGGAATGAAGGGGCTTCATCCTTCACTTTCAGAGCAGAAGGTCTAATAATTAATTTTTTCAGTGGCATATGCTGGGCATACAAAATCTTCCTGATTCAGAAAATTTTTTACATCGATATTATGTCCTTATGAATTGTTGATAATATTTTTCATCATTCTAAAACCAGGGTGGCCTAATCTATCATGCCAAAGATAGAAAAGTTTAGAGTTTCTAAATATAGTTTCTAGGGCAACATAGGCTATAGGTGCCTTAATATTAGTGTAGTATAGCCCAGAATCAAATGAAAGAAGTTTTTCTAATACCATTTTTCCACTTGCTTCGTGCTTTGTAATGAACATGTATTCTTTACATACTCTTCTTTAGTATTATTGTGGAAACCGTTAGCATGAATGTCTTTGAAACTTAGAAGAGTTCTAGTCGATTTTGGGTACAACAAGACTTCTTTAATTACTAAAGTTGTGCCCATCGAAAGTATAATTGTGGCTCTTCCTGAACCTATTATACAAGCATCACTATCGGTGATTGTTGTAAGGTTGCAAACATGTTTGATAATCTACTGAAGGAATTTTCTCTCTCAAGATGGTATTCCTTGTGTCGTTGTCTGCTAAGCACATTTCCTCCATGGGCGCCACACGTGTTCTAATATAAAATGCTTTATTAATATGTATTGGGAGACAATCAACACATAAAATAAAATACTTCAAATATCAGAACATATTATACTATTATTGACTGAATAATATCATCTAACTATCACAAAAAAGAATTGTTCGAGTATTATTATTATAAGTTTAACTTATTCCTTTCACACATAAAATACATGACAATTAAAGTCTAGATGCATTCTGTACATTAGATTGTCTCTGCTAAGAAATATGAGACTTCAGCTGCTATCTTCTGAGCAATGAGATGCTCTTTCTGAGAAATCATAGCGATAACGGTTGCAATGTCAAGAGGGGTGCAGACAGCTGCTCAGAATTCTTATTCCTCAACAAAGGCAAAGTGGGTTTTACGATACTCTTTTCCACCCTTTTTCTTTTTGGTTTGGAAAGCATCAATGGCGTGTTGTGGCTCTTTGCTGATCCACGACCAGTGCCCCCACTTGCCACACTTGTAGGAGGTTTTGTCTTGTTGACCATAGGACTTGTCGTCCCGATATGGTTTGTCAGCGTTGTTCTCAGGTGGAGTACTTGACTTGCCTTTCTGGGCTGTGGCTTTGCCCCTCCTTCCCTTTTTCTTCATTATAGGCTTTCGCACCTTATAGTTCCCAATGTTGGCCTCACAGCCAGTGAAAATTCTAGGTGGTTGTGTGACAAAATTCTTGCAGAGAACTCCATCTTGGGCCTCTACAACCTCCAGGATATCGATCAATTTATCATACTTCGTGTAGTTATCTTGATGATAATTGCGTGCGGATTGCATTGCACTAGGTTGGAAGGTAGAGATAGTCTTCTCAATCTTCTGCTTGTCTGTGATCTACCTATCACAAAGTTGAAGATTAGTACAAATTATGTGCCACGTAGAATTGTACTCCCTAGCCATTTTGAAATCAGCAAATCTGAGTCGGATCCGTTTCTACTCTGCTTGAGGAAGGATGCTGTACTTCAGCATCTCACACCGCTTCTTGAGTGCAGTCTATTAGTGTGCTCTTCTCTGCCATGTACTCATTCTTGAGAAAGACAGAGTGGTGCCTGAGGAAGTGAAGTACCTAATCATTTTTCTCAGGTGTGGATTTGGCATCCTACGGTGTATCAATCCCAATGGCAACACGGAGCTTCTTGGCTTTAAGTACGATCTCGACATCAAAAGTCCAAGTCAAGTAACTTTGGCCATGCTGGGCCTACTCCTCGAACTCTGGTTCGTGATGCCTGTCACCTAAATGTGCATAAAAAATATACATTTACTATAGATAAATATGCATGAATAAATTGGATAATGATACGAAAAGGTTATTGTGATATTTCAAATTTTTTTGCGTATTTTCTATAATTTTACAGTTAATTTTAATGATTAAAGGCAATTTAAATAATTATGATTAATCAGAAACAATAAATAAATATAGAAAAGAATAGAAAATAAAAACAATAGTGCTAAACAAGCTTCAAATGCGAAAAATAACTCAAAATTTGAATTACCAAAGCCCCTT
The DNA here is from genome assembly GCA_036346265.1 of Melocanna baccifera. Taxonomy (NCBI): domain Eukaryota; kingdom Viridiplantae; phylum Streptophyta; class Magnoliopsida; order Poales; family Poaceae; genus Melocanna; species Melocanna baccifera. The sequence continues at coordinate 27,854,063 of CM070677.1, read as the reverse complement.
TTTATGCTAGAATATGTATTTTCTATAAATTCTACAATTTTCGAGGTCCTCTCTACTAATTTTTAATCCCGAGAAAATTGTTCGCGTAATTTTTTTTTTTTGAGGGTCCTTTTGCAAAATCCGGGCGCACGCCCACCCCCTGGCCGATCGGATGGTTCGAATTTTCCTTGGCCGATTAGACGATCCGAACTTTTCTTGGCTGATCGGACTGGTCTGAACGTTGCATGGCTGAGCGGATAGTCCATGGACGATCGGTTGATGCATACTTCCTATAGCTGATCGGATTGGTCTAAACTTTCTGCGGCCGATCGGACGATCCAAATTTGTTTGATCGATCGGACTGGTTCGAAGTTCTCGTGGTTGATCGGATGGTCCGTGGCCGATCGGATGGTCCAAATTTCCTTCAGCTGATCAGACTAGTCCGAACATCTCATGGCCGGTCGGAGGTCCAAATTTTATATGGCCAATGAAACTGGTCCGAACGTCTTATGGCTGATCAAATAGTCCAAATTCCTTTTGACTAATTGGACTGGTTCGAACGTTCCATTGCTGATCAGACGGTCCAAATTCCTCGTAGCCAATTCAAGAGTGAGGGTAGGGGAACCCTACCCCTATTCACGTCGTGGCAGCGCGTGCACAGGAAAAAGGGCTGACGTCCATGGCGCGACCGGTACGACGCAAAGGTCATGCGGGGCAATGCCGATGGGGAGTCCAGGGTGACGGTGGCTCTTGTGCGAGAGGCGACGGCGTCGACTTCACCCGGGGCGACGGTGGCGCTCGATCGACCGACGGCTCTGTGGGAGCGACGGTCGCGCGATGGCTAGCACAACCACATGCTAGTACCGGGGCATGATCGCATGTGGGCGGTGCGCACATGGCTGGTGGCCGAACAGTATTGTCATTCATTATTTTTTTCTTTTCAGATCTATAGTATAATCAACATATACTCTTTTACGCAATCTATCGATCAACACTGTGCGGTGACTTCAAGTTTACGCGCGGTAGATTAGAGTGGATTTGCACCGTAGAAAATAATCTAGAAAGCAAAATTTATAGAATTTAAAGCAATGTAGATAGACAATTCAATCTACAAATACTTCGATGATTATCTTTGATCCTCCAAAGCAATTCGTGCTGATAACGTGTTGAGGAACTATCGCTGGCGAGTCTAGTTTGATTGGTTCCTCCTATGCAACAGAGATAAATCAAATACAGATAATGCAAAATAATAAATTGAACACAGAGAGATAGGGAGAAGAACTCATGTCTTTCTTTACTGCTACAATGATTGGGACCCCTATTTATAGACTAAGTGAAGGGTACCCACCAGTGGGGCCAGGCATGTAGGCCCAGGCCCAAGTTTTCCAACAGATGTAAGGGCATCCACGATTACACGTTGCAGTTGTGGTTGCTACAATGTTTAGTGGTAGAAGGAGGCCTTAATGTGGGTCTTATGTTTTAATAAAAAAAGTTAAAATCCACTGTCCCCTCAACTAGACTACTCTCTCAATCTGTTAACCCTTTTCCCTCACTTGCCTTCCTATTGTTGCCAGGGGTGAATCCACCGGGTAGGTTTCTTTAGACTACAATATACTCTCCGTTGGAGCCAGCCACTTCTTGTTGTGCGGCCACGAAAGGTCCACCCCCTATTGTGCGGCCATGGAAGCTGACGGTGATGGCTCTGCATCTGGGATTGAAGAAAAAGAAGAAACGCAGAGGATGGGCTGAGAAAGTAGTTGGGCCACAACCATGAATCCACAAGGTCCAAGTAACAACTAGCAATTGTGAGTCACATCCACAGGTTCAGCCCACAGTCTCATCCCACCAGTTTTCAGATGCAAATATCAAAGGAGGGTCAAATGGAGAGTGCGCACCTGAGAGGCAACCGATGGCGCGAGGAGGCGTAGGGGAAGGGAAGCTAGGTCGGTGGGCGACGACAAGCCACCGGGTTGTGCGGCATGGGGAAGCTACCTCGAGCCTAAGGTGGCGGCTCGCAGCCGAGAGGCGAGAGGTAGACTTGACGCGGCATGAACCACGCGGGGAGTCGGCAAGGAGCGGAGGAGCCTACATGGACGGTGGGTAGGCAGGCCACGGGGATTAGCTTGGGCTGCCGGCGCCGTTCTGTGAGGTGAGGTTGGCGAAGTTTCCAGTTGCCAGCGCCAGGACCAAGAGAGATGAAAAGAGAGGCTGAAAGCATCTAGATCCCTAAAAATAATTTTGTTAATTAATGACAATATATGAATATGTGACTAATGTGTTTACTGCGTATCACATAGGTTAAGTCTCTAATTGAGAATGTCAAAGTGTATGCTAAAGGTCAAAATGAGGATCAAGATGGTTCAAGATAAAGGTACTAGTAGTATAGGATTTCTTTTGAGTTTTGCCGGTCTTGAGAGAAAGATTGAAAGATCGGATTATAGGTAAATTATCGTACTATTAAGAGGGATCATAGAAAGTAACTTGAAAACATATTCTTGTGTTATTTAGATCAATTTAGGATCATACATGCACTTAAAATTAAATTTAAAAACCAACTGTGCTCTGTTAAGAAAATTAGAAGCACCGGAGTATATGTTGCGGAACTGCCGGTTTTCGGAAGTACCGACGTGTTAACTACGATACTACCAGAAGTCGGTAGCACCGGCACCATGAGCGGTATGTTTTTTCTAGAGAGCACCCTCTTCAACACTTAGGCTTGTCAATATCGGTAGTATCGAAATTTGAACGGTGGAACTACCGCTCAATGGTGTGACTGTACTCGAAATTGAAACTACCGACACTCGGAAGCTCCAAATATTAAGGTGGTACGTTTTTTCCAGAAAGGACCAACTTTTGATCCCTAAACCAAACGGTAGTATCACACTGGAAATCAGAACTACCGATGATCGGAACTACCACGATTTCAACGGCGGTAGTACCGCGTCGACTTTCAAACGGCTAGTCCTGACATTCTAACATAGCCGTTTTACATTACTACAGTACAATATGGTAGTTCCGTAGTTTACACAGCAGTACTACCGATTTTCCTAATTTTTCAGAATTATTTTATGTAATAACTATATTTGATTGGTGGGAGTGTAAATACCCCTCACCTGCTTAAAGATAGATAGAAGACATTTCATTGAACATTTTTGAGGTTTGAGCAATCTCTCCATACCTCAGTTCTCATTGTGCATTCATTTGAGATAGTCGAGCCATATCAAGTGCATTTCATCTCTAGATTGATCTGTTGGTACTTGTCGTCGTGAAGCGAAACTGTGATTTGTTACTTTTGGTGTTTGCCGGCACCTAGACGGCTCGATGGAAGATTATGAGGTGATCACTTTAAGAAGATTGTGAAGAGGCCTAACATCAATTTGTGAGTGGTTTGGTGTCCACTATCTTCGGAACAGAGGAAGGGCAACCGATAGTGGATTGAGGAGTTGTGACTTAATTTGTAGAGCTGGTCCAAGTCGCTTGGGCTTTTCTCCACGTGGATTAGGGGAAATTGGCAAATTTTTGAACACCACGGTAAAACATCATGTGTCTAATTATTTATCTTTTTGTCTCTCTCTTGCATTTATATATCTAACAATTTGTGATAGTGAATTTTACATATGCTAAAGATATTTGTAGAGATTAATCTTTGTGATGCCTTAGGTTGACTAGAATTGGATAGTTTCTATTTTCATTGTAATATTGCCTAGCAAAAATTGTGATCATTAAATTTAGAAGGCAATAATTTTATAACCTCCTATTCAACCCTCTCTAATCGATTATCCTTCATCTTACAAGTGGTATCAGAGTTTGATCTATTATCTATTAGACTGAACCGTCTGGAGAGTAAATGATAGCTAGTGAGGGAATTTATATAGAAAAGGCACCTCTTTTTGATAGCTCAAATTACCCTTATTGAAAAATTAGAATGTCTATTTATCTTAAAACCATGAGTCCGAACATTTGGATAATTGTAAATAAGGGTTATGACATGTTTTTTGATCCACTACACCCCACGAAGCAAGAGGGGGGGGTAACGCTCATGTAGTTGCTTAAGCCATGAATTCTTTATTTGGCGCCTTAAACATGGATAAATTCAATAGAGTAAGCAATTTAGAAACTGCTCATGATATTTGTATCACTCTCTTCGAAATACATGATGGAATATCCACGGTTAAGGAAGCTAAATTGTATAGGCTTCGGATCAAATATGAGACATTCACAATGTTGCCTCATGAGAATATAAATGAAATGTATTCTTGCCTAAATAACATTGTGAATGAGCTTAAAGGCCTTAATATGTTACTAACGGATATTGATATTGTGAGAAAGATACTTAGGACGTTACCGGAGAAGTATGAGATATTGGTGACACTCTTTCTCAACTCTTCTAAGTTGGTTAGAATGATGTCAACATAACTCTTAGAAAATCTCATCATTAATGAGTTGGACAAAAATGATAAGGAAGTCATGGAACAATATATTATTCAAAAGATCGTAAAAATAGAAGTAATACAAATCCTTATGATTGCCTATAGGGTATATCACTAACAGAGTTGCCTCTATCTGGGTGTTGTTCGAAGCCTAAATCGTCTACAAATCTCCAAGCACAAAGCCCCCTGATGCTCAGCAATACAATACTAGCAATAAAGTTAGGCATAAGTCCCTTATGTGTGTGTGTAATCAACAATACAATAATGGCAATAGTAATTAAAGAAAGTGAATGACAAATAACAAATACCCATTGATGCTCACAGAAACAACCATTATTAATTTGAGAGTAATTTTGTCTTTTGACCTCATGTACAAGACCCAACTAGGTCGACCAGGTTTTCCCAGGTCAATTGCATTGGCGATCGTAGCTTCTGTGTCTGGATTTTTCGATTCAATTGTCGAGCCAGTCAGAGTCTGATAACCATGCTCAGTCTGAGTCCGGATTTTTCAATTCAATTGTCGAGCCGATCAGAGTGAGCTAGGTCACTGATGAACAGTGCAAAACAGTGAGAGCAAGATGGCAAATGACTGTGCTAATACTGTTTGGCACTAAGAGATCATTGAAGCACCATTTTGTACGGTAGCGATTGTACTGTAGCGTGTGATATGGTTCATTCGTCTTGGATCGAACGGCTGAGATCCATTAAAGGTCGGGGCGCTGTGCTTGTCTAAGGCTCTCAATCCATTTTTCTTGTATTTGCATGTGGGGTGGCTGGCTTTGTTGTTTTCTCAAGGAGAGAGAGAGAGACGGTGCTAGCATTTCAAAGCTATGAATGAGTCAACCACCCCATTCAACAGGGGCCAGCTCTGACAGGCTAGGAGAAACTTGGCCCTGGGTCCCAAATCATTACCGGCTGAAGCTATACTCTTTTTCACTTATATCTTATGTTGAATAATTAATTTTAAAATAATATATTTTTTAAACAAGATTAACATCAAAATTATAATAAATACATACTAAATTCAGCTATACTAACTAAAATTACATACAACTATTTTTCTCTAGTAATGCCTCTCGCAAATAACTAGAATTCAAAATTTTAAACCATAAAATATAAATCACACCCAAAAAACCACAAAAGGAAAACAAAAAAGGGAGCTGAGAGTCTGGCCTGGTAAAAAGTGACGTAGTTTTTTTATTTTTAGCTGTAGCTTTAGTCTTTAGCTAAAATAACACTATAGTACTATTGATTTTTTTCAAGATATTCAATTAAATAAAAAATTAAAAAATTATCATTGTATCTTATAGATAATGAAAAAGAAAACAAAAGAGAAAAAAATCATGTTAAAGAGACAAGGCATTCGGTGTTCGGTTTTTGGATTCGAAAGTCAAAAAGCTGTTTGGATCAGGCCTCAACTAAGGGGGTGATCGGAATAGCGATGGCTTTTGGCTTTTGGTTGAAAAAACACTGTAACTGGCTGAAAAAACACTGTAGCTGAGTTAATGGATAGTGTAGTGAATAGTAAAAAAAAAGCTGAAGCTAGAAGCTGAAGTCGAAAAAAGCCGAGTTGAGCGCCCTCTAAGAGAAAGGCTTTAACCCTACTGTAGACCCCAGATAGAAAACCAGGGGCAGCCACAAAAGGAAAAAGGCTCTCTTTCTCTCACTCCTAAGCACATTGGGAGATGTGGTGTGTTCCTCCCCACCAGTTTATACTACAGTACAACAACACACAGAGAACCAAACCTAGACCACTGTTGATGTTGCCATCATCTACTCCTCCCAATAACTTTTCACATGCCAGCTGGTTGCTCACACCTCATAACACAAAACACAAACCTGTTGAAACAGTAGTTATGCTGCTAATACTGGTAAACAAAGCCTCCAAAGAGATACTCGTGCGTTTGTAAAATCCTAGAGATTGTCAACATGGAAAAGAGGCTCATCATAACCACCACCATCATCATCACAGGAAGAGCAGGGGAATAACCACCAGCGGAGTAAAAAGAAAGAAAGAATGTTGTTGGATTGCTTTATTCATGGAGATGGTATCATATGATGTATCAGCACCACAAACCAGAAAAAGCAGCAAAATGACATCAATCAACACCAACCTTTCCCCCTCCTCTGCACCAATTACCAGTTGATTTCTTCTCTCTAAAATGACAACTAGCCCTGCACCCCCCCTCCACCTCCAAAATTTTGACACCACCATTTCTCAAGGGAACCAATCTTCCAATGGATTCTGATGTTTTGCTATATGGTATGTACATGTAACGAAAATCGCAACCAGCATTCCCCCTCTACCTCCCTTCTCCCCCCTCTATGATATGCTAATCTAAACAACATTACAAACATTGCCCTCCTAGAGAAGCAGGGTGTTGGTCTACGGACAAAGGTAAAGTAAAATGTATTGAATACTAGAGGTGAAAAGAGCCCAAAAGGTGAAAGAATTGAATGGGGTTGGCATATGAACGGTAAAAGGAGTAACAACAGATGGGTAAGGGGGGAAAGGGAAAAAATGGGGGAGGCTCTTCCACATACCAATCTTAGCTCATTATGCTCATGCTCAATGGGGAATTATTATGCAGCTGGTGAAATTCTGTGGAGGTTGGTAATGTTGCAAGTTTGACATTAAAAGGATGGCAGGGGAAAGGGGGGCCCTATGCAGCAATGGAATTGGGAAATTGGGGTACGGGTCTGAATGCTTCTCAAGAACTGGATACAGCATAGTGCCTCACTGAGTGGCGAAAGACACGCAAGCTAGGGCAGATCATCTCCTTCACTCTCACCCCATCTTTGTATATCTTGAATGTCGGGACTATCCGCACGTTCTCTGCCTTTGCTACCATAGGGCTATCTTCAACATTTACCTGTTGGTTTGCATAGAAATGCAGATTTTTTAGTGGTTTAGAAACATTTGTCGAAGGTAATTGATTGCCAGAGTTCAAGTTGAGATGTATCAAGTAGCTCACCTTTAGAAAATTCATTGAGGGGCATTCGCTGCAAAGGGAGTCCACGGAAGGTGTCATTTGGGTACATTGTTGATTCATCGTCGACATGAAGTAAACGACCGATACCCCTGAAGAAACAGTATATTGAATATGATGGGCAAGTCTAATATGCAATAAACCTAGTCAAATGCGTCATGATTTACGAATATAAACAAGGTATTAGTTTCCATTACTCATGATACTACACAGATACACACATGAATTCATCTGTGGGTATAGGAACTATAATTGAAATAACTAATAGAGAATAACTCACCAGGTGAACCTATGGCAGCACGGAGTTGCTCTACAGTGGTTACTATCTCAACCTCTCCTCCAAACTTCATATTTGATACATCCTCACCACGAGTTGCCCTCAAGGCAACTTGAGCATGGAACGCCGCTTCCGCAACCTCAGTATCACCAGGAAGCTCTTTCCGGAGCACCTCATAGTCCCGCACGCAATCAGCCCAACACTCGAGCTAATTAAAAGTTAACAAGATCAATACCAGTGTTTGAAGTGCCAACAACATCCCAATGCATGCCCAATTGTCTGTTGCTTACCTTAGAATAGGACATTGCTCGCCTTAAGAGAGCCTTTGTATAACTTGGTTGTATCCTCAGTGCCTCATTACAGTCATCAACGGCTTTATCCCATCGGTCTAGCTTCCACCAGCAAGCTGCTCGGTTGCAGTAGAGCACTGGATTTGAGGGCTCATACTTGAGACCTTCACCATAGGCTATAGATGCATCTGAAAACTTGGCAGCCTTAAAGAGCTCATTTCCTTGGGCTCGAGCTCTTGCAACTAGTCTCATATTATTTAGAATCATCCCGACTTCTGCATTCCCAGGATCAATAAGTCTAGCCTTTTCAGCTGCCGCAACAGCAAAATCAAACCTGCAGAAACCAATCCCAACTTCAATGCTAATCTGCTTTGACTGCAATGTGGAAAATTGAGCACTATTCCAGGGTTAGATGATCATACCTTCCCAATGCCATATCAATCTGGGCTTCCACAATGCGTACATATGACTCAGCTAGCATGCCCGAGAGTTTGGCTGACGTCAAAGACAGTAACACGACATCCAATTTCAGCAAGCTTGTAAGAGTCGAGTTAGCTTCCTCTAGCTTGTGGAGCCGGAGAAGTGCTTCTGACCTCAAGGCAAGAAGCTGCATGAAAAGCACATCGCCAGTATGAATTCTACCACGAATCAACATTGTAGCACTGGTTTCAACACTTCAGCAAAAAAAAAAAAAAAATGGCAAGCTATGAAGAAGAGCTTTACCAGCTGAGAGGAGTCAGCTCCAGCAGCAATAGCAGCGTCTGCTTCCCTCAACGCCCTCTTCCAGTCTCCGATTTTCCTGGCATCTGTGCTTCTTCCCAGATGCACCTCCACCTCCTGCAGTTTCTCCCACTCTGCAGGGTCAGATTGATGAAGATGGCCGGCTTGCGTGAAGTGCTTCCTCGCCTTGTCAATCATTCCCAGCCTGCAACAATGCAAACCACAAGCCATTTCAGCAACAATTCAACAATTAAAACACACTGGTTGTCCCAATATTAACACCAAATTCCTGGCGAGTCAGGGCAGTGCACTGTTTGAACGAAATTAGGGATTAAAAAAATCAGGATCCATCAGCATTGCGTGGTCAAAATCCATTGCACCTAAAGAAATTGACACCAAGCAAGCTTACAAAACAATACAGCTAAGCAACCCCTTTCATCAGTATTGTGTGATGGGAACCACTTTTAACACCACATTTACTTCATGGCCAACACATAAACCAAGACAAGATTGTAGCTTTCGTCACTCATAAATCAAGAACAGCTCACTGTGCTGATGTGCTCCTTATGTAACCCAAAGATCATTTTTTTTCACCTGACAGAACGTAAAAAATAATTTATAGACAGCAGACCACACCAAGCAGTAGCAACCCCAAATCAAAATCAGACAACCTAAACGAAAAGGAAAAGGAAAGGCACAACAATAATGTTGCTTTCCTCTTGGGCTCGCTTCACAGGAAAAGCTAGGCATCCACAACCAAGAAAGAAACAGGCAGGCAACAGCAACATGCAAGTATGCAACCACGGACACTCGAAGGGAATCGAAGCAAGAGTAGCAAGGATCTGTGCATCGACTTGGAATCTCATACGTTGCGATGCAGAGCAGCGCAATGCTGGTCGCAGAGACGCACAGAGACAAGCACAAGAAACTCACCGCAGGCAGAGACCGGCGAGGCGGCTATGGGCGCGGCCGCTGGCCGGGTCGAACCGGACGGCCTCCTCGCATTCGCGGAGCGCGTCAGCAAGCCGGCTGAGGCCTATGAGCGCGGCGGCGCGGTTGCCGCGGCACGCGGCGCTCTCGGGGCACAGAGACACCGCACGGTCGTAGTGCCGCAGCGCCTCCCCGTACCTTCCCTTCTTGTACCACTCGTTGCCTAAGCGAGTCAGCTCCTGAAGACTTCCACCGCTCCCCGGTGCCATCGGGGAGCTCGCCAGAGACCTCGAGGAGTGCCCAAGAAACGACGAGGCGTCAATGCTGCTCCTGGCGGGGGCCATGCCGGCGCCGCGCATGATGCTTCCGTGACCGTAGTTGCCGGTGCCTGATCCGAGCACGTCCGGGCGGGAGCGCGGCGGGGGCGGCGCCGCCCCCGGCACGCGCCCAGACGAGCAGATGTTCCCGGCGGGGAGCGCATTCGTCATCGGCGAGCTCGCCGTGCTCCCGCGGTCTCCGCCGCCGCCGCTCCCTCCGCTGCTGCTGCCACCTGAGAATATGAGCGGACCAGATCCACAGCGCCGGTGCCCCGGCAGCCGCGGCGGGTTGCTCTCCGCCACCAGCTCGCCGGAGTGGCTCCTCCCGCCCGCCCCTCCCAGCGCCCCAGCATTTGACTGCGCCGGCGACTTGGCCGACCCGGACGACGACGACGAGGAGGACGTCGTCACGCTCGCCCGCGCCCTCAGCGGCGACACCGGCGAGCCAAGATCCGCGAACACGTCGGCCTTGGCGTCCGGCTTGTCCTGCACACCGCCGCCGTCCAGTGCCAGCGCCGCCGCTCGGAGGCGTATCCGGTCGGCCTCCGACATCGCCGGATTTCCCCGCAACACCTCACCAATGCCGCCACCTACACCCCTCAACTCCTCCTCTCCAAACCAAACAAGCAGGCATAGAACCACGCGCACAAGAACAGCTCGTTCTTGCGCGCGCGGCGTGGTGGCGGTGCAGAACTAGCCAGCAAGAACCCTGAGCAATAAATCGCGGAGCAAAGGCGCGTGCGGATTTCCCGTGAGGCGGAGAGATGGAGGCAGCGAGCACCGAAGAAGCAGGGGAGAAGAGACGGAAGGAAGAAGAAAGGGGCGGAGGGGCGGGCGTGAGGGGAAGAAATAGTGGGGAAGGGAGGGAGGGAGGGGTAGCCTTGAGAGGGCGCGAGTGTTTCGGGGGCAAAAATGCAAAACGGTTTCTCTCTTTTTGGTGGGTTATTTGGGTTACAGCGGTACAGCCTTACAGGGTTTTGTGGTTTTGGTATTTTAGTGTCTTGGAGTTTAGGGGGGTTTTCCCCCCCTGTTTTTCCTACTTTTTGGGTTTTTGAATGTTGAGGTTTTCTTTCTCTCTTTCTTCACTAAAGCTTTATTTATAGGAGTACGCTAGAGTAACCTTTAATTCTATTTTCGCTTTTTATTTTACTTTCTTGACTGCTTTCTTTGTAACAAATAAGTTAGTTTTTTTAAATATATATATATATATATATATATATATATATGTGTGTGTGTGTGTTTGTCACAACCATTGGATTAGTTAATTTTTTAAATATATGTGTTTTGTGACAACCATTGCAATCCAAGAGAGGATATGATTTGAGATATTATTTGAATAAACTTTAGACATGTGTTTGACGCTAGTTATTCTAAGAAATTATACATGGCTACTAGAATCATGCAGATGGTGTTTGGTTCTAAATTAACTATAGATGAGCCTTAGACCTTGCTCGTTTCGGCTTCAGTTTCTGACTTCTAATTTTTAGTTTATTATTCCTAAATTTTGTCTTTTTATGGTTTTTATGGTTTTTTGCTTTTTTTCCGTATTTGTTTGTATTGTTCGTAATAAGTTAACCTGTTTTTCTATTTTTATTTTTAAAAAATTAGTTACATCAAATAAGACACCATTAGATACAGTAAAATAATAAACCAGTTACAGTGCAAAATAAATCATAAGTTAGTTTATTTTTATTGATTGGATGAGATAGTGATAACCCTCCCACACATATCCATTGTTTTCTAAATCTATTTCATAACATGGCATATCCGAAAACCAGCGCAATCTTTTCAAAAGTTGTTGTCAACGTTATACGTTACCTCGTAAGCTATACAGGTTTTGTCTTGCAGGTTACATGATATAATGAAAACCCTTCCCCCAACACATGAATATCTCCTTTTCTTAGCAGAATTTCGATAGCAAAAAAATGATTTCGCATCAAACATTTGAAGTTTAATATTCGCGGATATGCATGGACGTGGCAGTGATAATTCTTTCACACGTTTGTATGTCTCTTTTTGTCGCATGCCTTTACATGTTTTTATCCTTATTTAATAACATGGCACCTCGCCGAATTAACTAAAATGTAATCACCCCTTATGATTTTCATTTTTTTTTCAATTTTTAGGAGCGTTAGGTTCCTTGCCACACTTTTTCACAGTTTTATGTCAAGCGGCAAGCAAAAAATTTGTGGCGGCCATATTGGTTGCCGCACATGTGGAAAATTATTTCTAAAATACAAGTATAACATTCAGCATAGAAATAAAAAAATGTCAAGTGCATATGGGTCTGTTTTTTTCCAGTTTCTCAAAACAACTTTTAACTTCTGCTACAGTATTTAACTTTTAAACGGAGTATTTTTTTAAGATAGGATTTACAAGTTAATTATAGTACACGTTAAAAATCTAACATCTGTACCATTCAAAATCACAAGCGAGTATCTCTCTCCATAATCTCTGTTACAAACAGCTAAAATTCAAAAATTTTAACCAAAAACCATAAGTTACAGTCAAAAAGAACAGACTCATATATGATTATGAACCAAAAGCCATGCAAAATCAAAACTGTCACTCGAATGTGGCAAAAATTCTCATTATTGAACGACACACCTTTTTTCATCGATACATCTGCCTGAAATCAGAATTTAGGGGGCGTTCATTTTAGCGATGGTTTCTGGTTTTTGGCTGAAATTTCACTGTAGTTGGCTTTTTTCTGTAGCTGATTTGATTTTTTTGGGTATAATTAAATTTAAAAAATAGAAAAAAAATATGTTAGCCCATTACGGACAATACAAAGGAACACGAGAAAAAAAAGAAAAATGTAAAAAAGTCCAAAAAATCTAAAAAAAATTCAGAAAAAGATGAATTACTGAATAGTGAAAAAAGCTGAAACTAAAAACTGAACCTGAAAAATAGCTCAAACGAGCAGGGATGTTCTTTCAGGGGGGCGGGGGTTGCTTTCTCCCTAAAAGAATAAACTGCAAAAATGAAGTGTGGAATTTCGCAAATTATACGGAACAGGTGCATTCCTTTCTTGCTTCGAATGGTGGATATCGCAGTTCTCGAGGGACCAAAATTTAAGAGAGAGAGAGAAGGGGGGGTGTTGAGCCGAGCTGGATTCCGAAGTTTCTCGACCCCTCTCAGTCTCACTCATCCCTTAAGCAAGCAAAAAAAAAAGCAACAGGGGATGCCTACCATAGATTTCCAGCAGAGCCCTAAATGACTATACTACCCCCAGAACACATCACTCTTTTCCATCTCCATGCTTTTTTGCCACAGCGCACAGGAGACTCCGTATATGATATATCATTCTCTAGAGGGAGTTTTCTCACTTCTGGTACTCTTCTTCTAATGCTAATTTTCACTCATATATCTCTGAGCTATAGGTTTTATATCAAATGGTTTTAAAGCGGGTTCGACATTGACGAGCCAACGACACAGTGCCAGCCCATTTGCAAGTGCGTATAAAAAATTAGCGTTCACACTCTAGAAGCACAAAAAAACAAAACACACGAGAGAAAAAACAAGCACCATATTACCAAATTTTCGTGCTCCGCAGACAGCAACAAATAGTAACAAACCAACTGAATTTCACGCGTGTCGGCCCGCCCAGACAACCGGCCAGGAAATGAGGGGGAGGAAAGAGGCCGGCGACATCAGCATTTCTTTTTTTCCCCGGCACGAGGGCAGCACGGTAAATTGGCGTTCTCCCCCGACAGGGGCACTCAGCTCGGCTGGACGTGTGCCAGCTGGCCCCATTCAGGGAACCCTAGGCGCGCCAGTTAAGTGCCACCCCGCGGCTGCCCGAGTCCACGTAGCTCACGGAATATTCCCTCCCGTCCGACGTGGCGCGGCCTGCTCGCCTCGATCAATACGAGTGCCGCAGGCTTTAATGGATCCACTGATTGGTTGTTAATTTGTTGTTACTACGTGGTGTGATTTAAGTGGGTTTCTCGCGCTATTTGCGCTGATCTTTTTGGGCTAACTATTTTTATTCGTGTTTTTAATATAACGGAAACGTTAACATAGATGATATATATAGTTTTGAGATTAGAAAATTGTTTAGGCAAGTAACTTTGAGAAGACATTTAAAGAATACGCTCTGTTTGTTTGGACTTTCGGAGAAATCAAAATCAAAAACAAAAAAATGTCACCATTGGGTGGGTGCCTTGACAGGGGTTTTGCATTGCCAAATCAAGCACAAATTAAGAGCTAAATGGATTTAGTAACTTCCAGGGCTGGAGATCAAGCACAACATGGAATTAAATAATCTTGATGCAGTGAGGTTGATCTTGCTAATACTTGAAGACCGGTGCTCGCGTACTGAGCCGTAGAGAGATACAAGTATTCGTTTCCTTCTCATTGGAAACATCGCTCGGTATCGAACGGTAAATTCCCGGAAAATACTGTTAGGTAGTAGTTGAACCACTGCTTTCGCTGCAAGGCTAGAGTAACAAGACAGATTAAAACCAGCTAGTAAACTCTTGTGATGTGTTCGAAACACTCGATCCCAATCGTATCACACACTCACAAGCAAGCCCCTCTCTCTCTCTCTCTATATATATATATATATATAGGTTTTTCTACACCCAAGTGTAATTACACCCTATATCGTAGGAAGTATCTTACGTAATGAAGGGTATGTACGTGCAATATACGAGTATTTAAGACCATCTAGGTGGTATAAACAATTTTTAGAGGTAGTATGTAGAATTTTTTTGACATATTCCTTTTTATATGAGTATATAAAGGTATTTACAAAATACGCTAAAAACTATGGACTCCCTTGTAAATTTTTTATGTGGTTCACATTGAAGTATCTTATAATTAATATACGAGTATATCTAAAGTGATAAAAGAGTATTTCAAGTTCATTTAGGTGGTATATTAGAGGTGGGTGTAATTACACCTAGGTGTAAAGAGTATTTCAAGTTTATTTTTCATATATATATATTACTAACCCTGAAGAAAATAGCATCACTTGTGTAGCTAGATTAACTAGCATACGATCGGCTTTATCATTAACCAATTTAGTTTGGCAAAGGCCGGGCCGGGAGTGATGTGAGCGTTGGTGGCTAGCCCGTGTTGTTACCATTACTTGTGCAGATTAACCGTCGACTCGGCGCATGCCTTGCTTAATTGCATGCATCTGCTGGCTCTTCCTGTGCATCAACAGTGTCGCAAAGTACGATACCTGCCCTTCTTGATCGATGTTCAAAGTTGCACGGACGTTAATTTAGTCCGGTTTGGGGCCCTTCTGCTAGGCAAGTAAATAATATGTAGGGTCATGATCCATAGGAGTTCTGTTAGGCAGATCGAGCTTGAGGCCGTTCAATCTGGCCTCGGCCGGTGACTTTTGACGTTTAGTTTTTGGTTAAAATTATATTACAGGACTGTTATTTTTTAAAATTATTTAATTAAATAAAAATAAAAATAAAAATATCATTATATCTTCACAGATAATATAAAAAAAATTAAAAACGATTTACAACTTTTGCATAGATGACTGCAAAAGAAGTCCTAAGAAAGTGCCATACCATCTCGCCGTCAATCGGATGTGAAAACTGAAAAATAGATATGCCTACTTCTCCCAAGTATTCATGTGTTGTGGAAATAGATTTCTCCAAACTCTTCGCCTCAACACAAGAATCTAAATTGTTCATGTGTTGTGGAAATTGTCTAGGAAAAAAACAGACTTCAATATGTGTAACATTAGCTTACAGATTATGTTGACGACAAAATCATGAGCAAAAAAGAAGAAAAGGACAGTCTAATAAACGTATTGTTTGACTACAATATTTATTTATCACTTACTATAGAAAACATTATTATAATGTGTATATGGTTTATTGTGACCTCACAAGGTTTTCCGACGGCTTTTGTACTTATTTATTTTCCTTCTCTAATGAATCAGTGGTGGAGCAAGCCTTTTCTGTGGGGTCAACTGACTCCATACATTTTTACAAAAATACTTAATTAGTACTAATATTTATTTATTTATAAGTTTATAAAACTCTAGAGATTTTATAATAGTTGACCACATATGTTTTAAGACCTGGCTACGCCACTGTCATGAATGATTAGTCACTGTTAGACCGCGTGACTAGGTCTAGTTTTTTTTATGGTGATGAATAATTGATATATTATTTATTGATGTTATTCGAGACGTATGGCATTGTGTGGACTTATATCGGTTAAGTTGAAAAAACATGTGCAGGAAAAATATTGATTTAGTCTTTATATGTGCAGAATAACTCGATGATGACCGTGGTCTATTGCGATGACTGAGAGATGGCTTAGTATAAAGTGATAGTTCAAAGGGCCAAAGATACTGAAAAAGACGGTTGTGCTAAAGTTAGGATGTGTCATTGATGGTATTGAGTTTTCTAGTCGGTTGTGTTGTTCACGTGAGCTGCATGAAGGTGCATGAGACATGTATGTACGTATGCACCTATGTGTATACAGCTGTGGAATACGAGTTAGTTTTCTAGTTGAGCTGTGATCGGATTGGAGTCTATATGGAGGAGCAGTCATCTGCATATATATAGGATGAGGAGTTGCGGCCGAGTGGGAGCACGGAGGAGGTGCCGAGATTTGTTGAGAAAAAAAAAAGGAGCTGGCCGGCTGTGAGGCGACTTGGAGAGGCTACATGCAGTCTTTTTGGCCGTGAGTTCTGATGAGTAGTGGGATCGCTAAATAAAAATTCGGGTGGCTTTTGGATGTTACGGCTGCTACTTTGTTGCATGGTTTCTTTGATTTCGTTTATTGTTGAATTGATTTCGTTTTCTAACTCGTGATTGCTATTTTGATTTCGTTTGTTCTTGCCGTTTCCGCAGGCTACGATCAGAAAAATAGTAGGATTTAAAAAAGAAAAAGCCTTCGCTATAAATTACAATCATTTACCCCCTCTGATTGTCATCGACGATCCTACAGTCACAACAGTATAAAGGATATCGAAACCTTATCATCATTATTGATTCTAAAATAGATGGGCGAATCTAACATCCACTTTGTTTAGAACCAAAATTATTTAGAATAACCAACTCTAGGTTTTCAGTATTGAATACCTTTTCATATTCTTTTTAGAATTATTTTGAGCTATTTTTGAGTTTAAAGCTAAAAGAAAAATACCATATTGCTAGTTTTGAGTTGGAAAATTATTTTCCTTGAAATTAGTTTTTCTAAAGACAAAACCTTTGGAAAACCTTTGAAATGCATTTATTTACATTTTGTAACTAGTTTTTCAAAGATATACCAATAATTTTATTTTTTTACTTTTGATTAAAAGGCTCAATTTTGAAAGTCAAATTACTAGTACTTAGGCCCTGTTTGTTTAGGCTTAAAATTTTTGGCTTATTACTTAAAGCTAACCTTTTGGCTTAAGCAGTTTGTAAACACCTAGCTATTAAGCCAAGTCAGGAGTGTTTGGTAACCTGGTTTTTTTGGCATTTGAGCTATGGCTTATTGTTGAATTGTCTGAAATACGCATGGTTCTAATGGCATTTTGATCTAATCATCAACAAGAAAAAAGGTAGCAGCAGGCCAACAACGGGGTTGTGGAAGACTGGATCCAGCAAGGTCCTCATGGGTGACCTAGGGATCTGATGGTGGAGGATGACATTGTAGGATCAAGAATAACCGACTAGAGAGGGGTGAATAGGATGTTCTAAAAATTCTCATCTTTTGAAAATTTACTATAACAAGTGATCATTAAGCAAGAATACTAATTGATTTTAACCTACTCAATTCTAGTAATCCTAATGCACCACAAGAAATTATGATTACAATTTAAACTATAATCATAAGAATATATGACAATTGCAAAGATATTTATGTAAGCACTAAAAGGAGATAAGAAATAACCACAAGTAGACACACGATGTTTTTTCCGTGGTATCGAAGACTTGTCGATCTTCAATAATCCACGTTGAGGAAAATACAAGCGCTCTTGGACCAGCTCCACGAATTAAACTTCAACTCCTCAATCACTATTGGTTGCTCTTGCTCCTCTCCGAAGATGGCGAGCACCAAGCTACTCACAATCTTGCTTGGGTCTCTTCACAAGCTTCTTGAAGAGATCACCTCGCGATCAACCACCTAGCTATCTAGGTGCCGGCAAGCACCAAGAGTAAAAGATCATGATTCGATTGACGGCTATCAAGTGCCAAGAATCAATCTAAAAATTGTATGCACTTGAAATGGGCTCAAGACACCTCAAATGAATGCACTCAATGAAAAGAGGTGTGGAATGAATGCTCAAGGCTCAAAGATATTCAATACAAGTTCAATAGCATGTCCTTGAGCTGGTGGGGGGTATTTATACCCTCACCAACCAAAACTAACAGTTACAAAAATTTATTCTGAAAAATCAGAGAAATTAAAACTACCGACGTTCAAAATGCGGTACTACCGTAATGTACTGTAGTACACAGTAACAGCTATGTCAGAACGTCAGAATTAGCGGCTGAAAAGTAATGTGGTACTACCGCTATTGTAAGTGCGGTACTACCGCACTGTGGTAGTTCCGTATGTCGATATGGTACTACCGCATCACGGTAGTCCCGCCATGTAATTGCCGGTACTTTCGATTTTGTGGCACTTAAGTCTCAGCGGAGGGTGCTCTCTGGAAAAAACGTACCGCTGAATTTTTTTGGTAGTTCCGAAGATCGGTAGTTCCAATTTCTAGCGCGGTATTACCGCACTGTTGTAGTTTTGCCGTGTAAATCACAGTACTACCGATTTCCGCAAGTTCAAGTCTCAATCGAATCACTCTATAGAAAAATGTACCGCTGAAAATTCCAATACTACCGAGTGCCGGTAATACCGGAGTTTACATGGCGGTACTACTGCACTCCGGTAGTACCGCGTTTTATACGTCGGTACTTCTGATTTTTCTGAGAGAGCGTAGTTGGTTTTTAAACTTAATTTTATATACATGCATGATCCTAGATTGATCCATATGGCACATGAATATGCTATCAAGCTACTTTCTATGATCCCTCTTAATAGTATGACGATTATCCTATAATCCGGTCTTTCAACTTTTTTCTTAAGACCGATAAAATACGAAAAGGGATCATATATTTCATATATCTTATTTTTGATCCATCTTGATGTCTATTTCGCATGCAACTTGCTTTTATCCTTTGCGCACTTATGGGACTTAGCCTATGCAATTCTCAACAAACATATTAGTCACATATTTATAAATTATCATTAATTATCAAAATCAATTTTTAGGGGCCTAGATGCTTTCAGGCTACACTACACGACCGATGGTTGGGGGTTGTGGCTGACGCTATCACCCTCACCACCACCACCCGGCCTCCAGATTTGGACGAAGGGCTAGCAAATCGGTTGGTCCTAAATGGGGTCGTCGACAAGGAAGGAAGGGGCAGCGGGAGGACCGAGGGACAGAGGAGTTGGTGGCCGGTATAGGCATCTAGCGGAGATGGGGATCCCACGGTGGCCGGTATAGGCATCTAGCGGAGATGGGGATCCCGCAGAGGCGGAGGGGATCCATCAACTATGGTTGGACAAAGCTTGTGGGAGGAGGTCGACGTCTAGTCAATTCATGGAGGGAGGAGTAGGAATGAGGAGAAAATAGAAGGTTGTGATTTTGTATACAATCATATTGGTGGGTAATTTTGATGAGTTAGAGTGGCAAAGGTTATTGCCATCTCGCTAAAGCCAAAAAAGCACCCCTGAACTGGCTTATGGCTTATAGTTGTTGGATGGCTTAGGCTTTTGAAAACCTCAATTTAAAAAGCCTCTCATTTGTTTAGGCTTTTGCTTTTAAGCTGGTGAGAAAGCCTAAACAAACAGATCTTTAATTAATTTGGACACTCTTGGGGATGTGATACACATGAATATGAATTAGCACTCTCCCTTAATATGCCACATCATATCTTGCTTAAAATTACAATAATGAAGTTTTGAACAACTTAAAGGATTTTCCTGAATGTAATGCAACTTACACAAGGCTAGAGGTTAGATACTTTAATGTATATATTTGTTAATGAGATAGCATTGGTTCATGATGTGAATTGATCATACTCATGCTTAGCTCCATTTTTACACATGGTGGAGTCCACCTTTTTTATGAATGAGTCAAGCTTCTAATGTCTCTCGAAATACTTATTAAGCATTTAAGCATCTTTTGATACCCACACTTAATTGGATCCATGAATGTTAGTCACACTAGATTTGTACATCCAAATTACCCTAATATTAGACTTTTGTGAACTAACATATTTAGCAAATACATTGTCATTTTTACCTTTCCTAAGCAAATAATGATCACCATAAAGAGTGGGCATAGGAGTTTTACCTATGGGACAATCCTTACCGAAATATCTATTCTCCTAGTAATTGTAGCAAGTTTGATATTTTCTTCCATTCTTTGTCTTCTTGTCTTGCTTATTGCCAACTTGCCTCTTTCTTGATGATATTTGCTTGTCATCCATCTTGTTAGGGCATACCAAGGCCAAATGTCCATTCTTATTGTATCCAAAGCACTTAATATTCTTCATGTGTCTTTCATTGTGCTTTGGGTTGCTTTTCTCCTTTTTCTTGAAGATAAAGCTAATTTCTTTTTATCATTTGATTTTTCTTTTATTGCTCAAGAGTTCATCAAGAGAGACTTTTCCTTTGTAGCAATTTTTCTAAATCATTGTTTAATTTTTGGACTTAGGCCTTGAGCACTTTGTTTTCCTGTACAAAGTTAGTCTCACAAGAACTAGAAGAGATAGAAGCATTTACATTAAAGCAACAAGGAAAATCAATTACATCATCATAAGAGATGGATATACTAACATTAGATAAAATACAAGGGCTATAAGCTAAGCATGACACATTATTTTATAAATTACATGCAATGCCTATATCTACTTAAGACTTAGTGAATTCCTTGAGAAGTAACTCATGCTCATCCTTTAGCATATTATAATTATTTTGAAGAGAGACATGTTTATTCTTCAAAATTTTAAACTTAGTCTTCTCCTTCTCACGATATTCATTATACTCTTCTAGCATATCCAGCGATTTATCATTAGTAGGTTCATCATCATTTATCTTATTATTACCTTTTGCCATGAAGCCTGTGGATATATCATAAAGTGATGGAGCCTCTTGTTACTTGAAGTTGTTGATGGATCCTCCTTGATAGAAAACTTGGCAAAGTGTCTTCTTTTGCCATCTGCCTTCCTTCTTGATGATAACTTAGGCCCATCCTCCTCCTTGTTTAGACACTTTGAGGTAAAGTGTCTGTTGTGGCTACTGGCCAAACACAGAGAGAGAGAGAGAGTATGGTAGTGGAGAGTTAGGTGAACAAATGACCTCTCGTCCCCAGAGGCTTCGTTATGTACATACATATATCCCCGAGGAGTGTCTTTACAATAGTGCCTTTACACTCGAGTATCCTTCCCGAGACCATCTTGTCGTTGTACATGAGTTCATAACTCGCTAACAGGCTAGCTGGGCTTAGGTGGGGGCCACCCCTACAATAGGAGTCTCTCATGGTGAAGGGCTTCACAGGTCGAAGCCATATCGCGGAGCCCTTTGGCCCCCTCCGTCCCTGCGGCCTGTGACTTGCATGATATTGGGCGAGGGTGACTTCGCATGTGGCGCGCATTGTGGCTCCGCGAGGCCACAGGTGGAGCCGAGCTGTTGTGCGAGGGCGAAAACCTTGTCGAGGGCGGAGCTGAGCTGCTCCGCGGTGCGAAGACTTCGTCGAAGGCAGAGCTGAGCTGCTCCGCGAGGGCGAAGACCTCGTCGATGTGGGATAAATCGTAGGGGTGGCAAGTTGAAACGGCGTGCGCACGCACAAGCGATCGCGCCGGTTCGACTCCTGTCGGTCGGGCACGAGCGAGCAGCCATGCCGGTTGGTGTCCCGTCGGTTGCCCTCTGCAGAGAGACATTATCACAATTAGGAACCCACATGAAATTGATCCCCGTCGTCATGTTAGATTCCTTAGACATGATGAAGCGGTGAATTGTCGAAGCTCAACCTTTACTCATTCAGTGTGATCATGTTTTTAGGGTTTCCTTTGGACTATCTTCATTACCATCTTCATTACAATTATATAGCTCATACTATCTTGCTATTTGGAAAACTGCTGCTCTAGCATGAAAATGATCATATTAAGGGTCGAGTTCTTTGTAAAGTTTTAGCCCAAGATATCACTTGTATTACTACTTGTCTAGTAATCAAGAAGGGTGATGCTTTGGGAGGCCAAGGGGAGTCTTGGATAGTGCAATTCTAGTTTTAAACTCTGATTTTCTTGATGTACTCCCTGAAGAAGGGGACCCACCTCTGCATATTGGGCTCAATAACAACCCACCTGATCCAATTTTTCAATGGAACAATGAGGAACAAGAAGTTGAACAAGCAAATCTTGATCCGTTGTGGGACCAATGGGTATAACAAGAACAACAACAAAATGTTAACCAGCAAGCAACTCAGGTAGAGGAACAAGCTCAAGCTTCAATCTCCCTGTTGATTACAGTTAGCTCAGCCTCCTCCTAGGCATAGTTTGTTGAGTTCACGGGACCATAAATTGAAGTGGAAATACTGGCTTCGTCTCAAATGGCATTGGCAATCATCCCTATCTCAAAACTTAACATGCAGGATGTTAGTGTTCTGGCAAATCAGATGCAATTGTCTTTGCCTCAACCATTTTAGTAGGTTACCCAGGCTCACACGCCTCAAATTTCAATGATGGAAAATTTTCATTCTCTCTGTCAATGCTAACTGCAGATGTCACAATTCAAGCTTGCCTATGACCCTATTCTTAGACATCACCTTTCAGTGCCACTTTATATCGCGGTCATTGATTTTGTAGGCTTCAAACCAAAGAGAACTTCGGAAATGGCATTTGACTCATATTTACTGAAGTATGTCTTCACTCCTAATGTTCAAACAATCTAGCCTAAAGATATTTCAGCTCTAATACTGTAAAAGGTGGCCCATAATAGCTTACATGTGGCGCTCTTCATAGATAGTTTGTGCAATGATTTTCAAAGGCATGGGGAAGTTAGTCAAGGGAGATTTGAATGCAAGCCAAGAAAGACGAAAGCTCAAACCCCTATTTCAAGAAAACATCTACGCCAAAGTCCAAGAATCACAGTTCCGGAAGGGGGTTTCAAGCATGTCAAATTAACAAATACAAAACATCGCAAATCCAAAGTTCCACTAAGCCTTGTACTATCACTTACCAATGATTAGTTACAAGCATAAGGGTAGGTGTCTTCAGCATCTACCTCCCCAGTGAAGTGATTGTTCCTGCGGTTCATGGCTTTTATTTACGACCGGTGGCTTTTATTTGGGTTTTTAGGGATGGTAGCGTATGATGAGCTCGAGTAATTGTTTGAAAAATTACTAAGCTCCTGATCTGATCTCCGTAGAGGTGAAAAACACTCTCTCATCGAGAAAAAAATGGTTTCTGTGAATGCGAAAAAGGTTTTGGTTTGTTTCCTCCAAACGTGTTGCAGTCTTAATTCTGCATGCTACTTTTTTTTTGTAGAATTGTAAGGACATTCCCACCCCAAAAGCTAGCCAATGAGATAAGAGACTTCCCCACTTTTAAACTGAGTCTCTTACCCTTTCACAACCAATTTAAGATTATTCCAACAATCTCTTCCTTCACACATTGGTGTCCCTTAGCCGTTCATTGCCCATTCACCGTACACTGACGGTCCCTCAGGGTCACAGTCCATCAGACGTTCACACACTTAGTGTCCATTAGACCAGAGATGTTAGAACCGGACTCTGATACCACTTGTAGGATCATAAGGGTCTTCTCACTCCAAAAGCTAGCCAATAAGATGAGAGACTCTCCCACTTTTAAACTAGTTCCCTTACCCTTCCACAACTAATGTGGGACTATTCCAACATTAAACCATTAAGAGCACGACATGTTGACCTCTAAAAAAGGAGCTCGAGCCATTACCACGCATCCCGCTCTAAATTAAGATTTCTCGCACATGAACACGCGTGTTAAGTACGAAGAAAACCCACTAAATTAAGCATTCAGGTAGCTTTTCTTCTCCGGTTTCCGGCCGTCTCTGTGTATGGTATTAGCCAGCTAGTTCCCGGCATTACACTCATAAAGCCAGATCTCCTATGCCGCGGAGAAAATTAAGGTAATGAACCATCAAATCCAGGCACGACATAATTAATACCAGCCAGTACATACGGTTGTCGACCCATCCATGGCCGTGTAATGTGTTTTGTTCAGAGGAGACATGGATTTGGTCGGTTGTTACGCTAAACACCGCGCCTTAACCCTCAATTAGCGAGGCAGCACCGGTTAGGCCCTTCCCTCCCACAAAGGCAAATCTTGCAGGGCACCGACCTGGACTTAATCAATCCTAGCTCCGAGTTGGACGAGAGGGAACGTCACAGGCAGGATCGGCGGCACATGCGCCGTCCGGCCGCTGCTTCCTGCCAAGTGCGTTGATTAAACGGGCACGAGATGCATGCATGCTTGATCGATTAGCTGCTACCTAATTAGGGTCCCCGGTTAATTAAGCTGCGTCGACGGTCCGGCACCGTCCGTCGCTCATCGGGATCCGTGCACAACTGGACAAGGGCTGGTCTGCGGTGCGTATACATATGGACAGGAGAATCGTGTGTGGGTGCGCGTTTTAGTCTAAGGGCACGTACAACAGTTCAGATGGCTGTTGTCTGTATATATATATACATCACATATAGACAATAAAAAAGATAATTTATACAATGGACTGTCTATTTAGTTGTCTGCAACCTCATTAAAAAAGACAACAAAAAGACAGCTTGTAAAAAAGACGGCTCGTACAACGCTCGCAACGCCATCTCTTTGCCTAGGAGCACGAGCGCAGGCCGTCTCTTCGCGAGAGAACGGCTTGTATCTTTCTCTTCCTTAATTACAGTCCACGTCAGATGATTTTGCTGTGTTGACATGATAAAAACAGTAGTTGTCTGTGGGTTGCACATACCCTAAGATCACCTGCACAGCTGGAGGATTTGAAGAGCCCTCTAGTTAATTAACTAACTGACCAAGATTAGTTCTGGGGCAGTTGGACATGGTACGAGTGCAAGCAATATTAGTACTGTGTGACAAGCCATGTTTGCAAGATTTGCAAGCCTTTTAACAATTAGATTTGGTCACAGGAGGAGCCCTCCAGTTAATTAACTCACTGACCAAGATTAGTTCTGGGACAGTTGGACATGGTACGAGTGCAAGCAATATAGTACTGTGTGACAAGCCATGTTTGCAAGATTTGCAAGCCTTTTAACAATTAGATTTGATCACAGGAGGCCATGTGCAGCCTGTCAGGAAGGCCCAGAGTGAGGGGGCATAACTGTAGCCTCATTCTGTGCACTTGCAAGAACTGTGACCTCCATAGATTCCACTGCACTGTGCTAAAGAAAAAACTTGTTGACAGCCACCATACTATTCATTGTCTTGACAAGAGAAACAGGGCTGTTCCTTGGCAACCACGAACTGGCTGAAGTGCTTCTTAAGCTGTGAGAAAGCAAGTGGCTATGTGCCTCTTCTTTTTGGTTTTTAAAAGTTGCTTTTCGGATTTTCTATAGTAACTAGTTTTTAAACAAAATTTCTTTTTAAGGCGAGGTTTACAAATTGATAGTAGTACAGTCCAAAAACATAAGCCACAACCAAAGTGATAAGCTCAAACAAAAAAGAGGGCATCAGTTAGAAAACTGGGTTTAAGAGGACACGATGTCTGTTCGGCATGCACAAGAAAAAAAGATTTTTTTTCAGACCTTTTTACGTGAAGGTTCAGTGTATGCCGCTGAAGAAGCCCTTCTTTTGTGCCCCATTGTTCAGAGCATATTTATAGTTTACTGTGGCCTGCATGAATGGATGGAAAGATAAAGCATCACACTTAATCATTGCATCCCATTACTATAAGGGTCCTTGCATGCGGCGTGAGACTTGAAACCATTGCAGTTCTTGGGGCTTGCAGAGGGGAGTTCAGCAGCCATTGAGTTTGGGGTCAGACAGCACAAAAGGTGAATCAGTTGGAGCATGGCAACAGCAAGCGTACCAAATGGAAGCCAGTCTGCTTGACCCAGAACAAGGACATGGTGAAAATCTATCTACCCCTCAGGGAACACTTGCACACATGCATCCATATGCCAATAAAAGTTGTCATGCAATGATGTTTATGGCCATGGTGGTGGTGGTGGTTGCAAAAGCTAGCAAGCAGCCCAGCATGAGAGCTGAGTGACCAAGACATAAATGTTGAGGGGGAGTGAAGAGCTGAGGAGAACCATGCAAAGCAACCCCTCTTGTGAACCCTAAAACTAAAGAGTGGAGAAAAGTAGATGGGTGCACACCTGTCCTACTTAATGCAGATCACCCTACACCTGTGAATGTGATGCATGGCACACATTTGTTTATGTCCTCCCTCCCTGGTGATCAGAGGCAGCTTCACTCAGCCACATCTTTGGGAGTCATAGGTCAATGAGTGGATCAGTGGATGGCACACACTAGCTTGCTACTAGTACACCACTGCACCCCCACATTGCCTTTTCCTTCTGGTTTGATCTGCCCTTCCAACTCAACAAACTGGTTTTTGTACTTTGTGATTTGTCATGCTTGCTCTCCAACAACCAACTCCCCCTGCCTGATGACCTCAAATGATACATGACACAAACAATCACATAGTATTGCTCTCACAAACAAAGGTAAACAATGTTCAAACATACATGGTTGCCTCAAGATGAAGCTAGGGTCAAATGTTTCAATACCTCAAGATCCCAAAACAATAATTTTTATAGTTATCCTTTATGGCAGTGAGTGGAAGTAACTAGATTTGGTATGAGGAGATGTGCCAAGGAGGACCAAAGTGGGTAAGGATCCAATGGAACAGTAAATAGGGCTCCATTGACCGTCTCAGCGCCCTAATTAAATCTGCCCGTGAGCAGGTGAAAAAGAGCATGTGGGCAGTAAACATTGTTTGACCGTACTGTTGCTATGGTAATCAATGGAAACCTTGCAGGATTGGAGGAGAAAACTAGGAGATGGAATGGATAGATCTTGCATGGTTAGGACTGGTACTAGTCCAGGAAGAGTGATTGGTCTATGTTAGATCGGGATTGAGTAGTTATTAATTGGGAATTATATATTGTCTCATGGACCAGGCTAACCAGAGTGTTTATTTATTCTTTCTTTTTATTCAGAGTCTTTGCCTTGAGATATGAATGGATTGTGGTCGAATGCAAGCAATGTGGGACAATTATAAAATATTAGAAAGGGATATATCCCTTTGCTCTATAACAAGAAACACTTCGTCACAATAGAGTCAGACAGTTTGTTTAAGCTGTTGAACTGCATACACAAAAAGTATTGTGTTGCAGTATACATGTATGAAACAGTTTGCTTCTTCTGTGAGAATTCAATCTTTTGAGAGTAAACTCAGTAACAGGATTTGGCCCATTTACTGTAGAGTTTTTCTTGGTGGTGTTAGGAGGATAAAATTAAAACTAACAAAAAATACCTAGTAAGAACAAAAGGATTAGAACAAGAAAAAGACGACACGTAGTTTGGTGAGGTCAGGTACTTATCTCCTTGTACCAGGATCCAATTCATGGTGCTTTTATTGGCTCCCTCTCCTTTGATCTGAAGCCTGTAAATACACAATTATGCATGGGGATGGATACATGCATCCAAGCATGATGATGCATTAGGCAGATAGCCACATTATTTCCCTTCTCTGTCCCAATCCAACACCCCTTCAGTGACCCTGGTGCAGCCACTATTTGCTCTTAATGGTGCCACTAAGCTGCACTATAATGTGCTCTGGTGAAAGGCTGCAGCCTTTCATAAAAACACACAGCCCCATTGCAACTTTTCAGGTAGCTAGAGAGCAGAGCATCTCACAAAATCCATCATGGCAAAACATGGCTTTTTGCGTAGGTTCTTCTGTGTTGTAGAGGAGAGCAGGTGCATCCATCCATGCACATGAGCTCCAACAGCAAAATGTTGAAGGTTTGCTCATGGCAACTGCTGCCTTACCTCTTCCCCTTGATCATAAGTACCATGTAATGGGACTTACTGGAAAGTTGGAGGCACAACCAGCACCCTGGCTTCTCCTCAGATCTGAATGTGTGGTCACACAGCAGAACAGGACCTGACATCTCATTCATTAGTTGGTTTCTGCAGGGTCCTTTTCCCTTGTGTCATATTTCTACTTAACCCCCAGAAATATTCTCTCCTCTCCTGCTAGGGCTTGTATGTTGGTACGCCATTGTAAACTCGAATACCGAAGATACCCTATGGCAATCACATAAAACTACCGAAAGTGCCGTCTAAAACCGCAAATAAACCAGGCGATACCATTCTAGCGTATAAGGTAAGTTCAATTTAGTGTGAGTTTATGATTTTTTTACTGTAACTAAGTTAATTTATTTAATATAAATAAATTTAAAAAATAAAAAAATAATATATATATATATTAGTTTATCACGGACAATGTAAAGGAATACGAGAAAAAAAAGAAAAGATAAAAAAGTCTAAAAAATCTAAAAAAATCAGAAAAAATGAATTTACTAAATAGTGAAAAAAAACAGAAGCTAAAAGTAAAAGTTAATTTTAAGACGTTTTGAACGGTGCCTAAGAAATGCAGTCGTGAGGTGAAGTCGTAAGCACGCCACTGCAGCAACGTATTTGCAACAGCTATTTCTGCTGAGTGTTCGAGTAGCGTATACACAAACGTTGGCCTGCCATATGCCTCCAAATTGAAACCTAGAGGTTATCTAGGTTTGTGAGTTGGGAGCACAAGTGGAGGGCAGGACCGTAGCGGAGCCATGGGGAGTGGGTGGATACGGACATACGGTGGCTCGTTGCCTGCTCCACAGATGCCAGCATTGGCAGGGGAAGGGAGCAAGGCCCAAGCGAAGCCCACGTCTCTTGCCTCTGTCTTTTGCGTGCACTGCATTGGCATTGCAGCTATCCATCGACCTCTTTATATTAGTTTCCGTTTTCTGAAATATGTTTAAAGAAGTTAGGAGTTAATATAAATACTATGTTTTTCATAATGGTTTCTTCACTGTTTTTGCTTCTATTTCGCTTTGAGGATAAGGTAGGAGGTCACGGGCTAATCACACACCTCACTCCTCTCATTTCTGTCTCGCACACGTATCTCTTTCTTACTTTCCCTACCGTCCATCATCTTTTAAAATATCACTTTTTTCAATTACTACTATTTAGTTTTAGATAAAAACCATCAATCGTAGCCAATGGTCCTATTTTTCTAAACTATGGCTTATAACTTTGGTTATATCTTATTAATATAATAAATAATAGTTGTAGAAAAAAAATATGAAAAAAACCAAAAGAACGAGGCCAAAATAAAACACCCCCTGTCTGCTTTGTACCCTCCAGCAATCGCTATTGGGCAGTGGCTGCTGCCGCTGCCGCCTCTACACTAGCATACAGCTTCAGGAGCAGATGAATTCTTTTCACAAAAGGAAACAGCCAACTGACGCATGCATGGTTAGTTTGTGATTGGATATACTGGAGCTTGTTTCTCTAAATTATCCTTTTACTGCCCTGCAGGGAATCAGGGAATCCCAGGTTAGCGTAGGAACATGCAGTGCAATGCAAGGAAGCACAAGTAGTATAATGTCTGTTCTTTTTTTTATTTTGGTTTCTTCAAAAGCTAAAATAAATAGAGAGGCTTTTTCGAGAAGTTTTTAAAGTTATTTATCTAAACGGTTTTTCGAGTTCAAAATCATATATACTGTCTGCATTAATGGCTCTATTGTCTATCATTATCTTAAAAAATAAAGATTTGTTACTCTTCTGTTTGTTGTTATTATCATAAAAAAATACAGATAAAAATTATTAGGTATAACTAAAAGAAAATGACTAACGCTTTATGTCTCCCTTCGAAGGGAAAGAGAGAAAGAAGAGGATGGGACAGGGACAGGGACAGGGCCTTGTGGCGGTCACCAGCCTCCACCAAGGTGTGCTAGTGGGGCGAAACAAGAACAGCTGCAATCTTGTGCGGCCGCTTGATTGGTTGGTCCCATGGATTCCTCTCACCTGGAGCAGCAGCATTGGCTAGCTTGATAAAAAGCTGGCACTTTTTATCGCTTTTGACAAACATCCTGTTCCTGCATGGTCAGTTGGTGTCACGGTGCTGGTTTACTTAACGGCTTAACTTTTTTTTTTAAAAAAAGAAAAGACTGCACCAGTGTTTTAGCAAACAAATTCTGCCTTGTAAGACAAATCTCACCCCTTCGATTGTATAACTGAGTCGTATGTATGGCTCCATGAACCGTCGCAACATTCTATCCATGGCCATAGATCGTGCAACAGCGCAAGGCTGCACAGGGGATGGAGGAGGAGGACATATAAACCTGACGAGAGCCGAGCTGAGAGAGCGGAGGAGGGGAGGCGAGCGCGGTGGCGCGTGAGCCCCTACGTTGCTTGGGCGAGGGTGACGTCACCACGTACGCATCGCTGGGGGCAGTGGTGCGCCTGCCGCCCAGCCCGCGCCACGTGAGTGGGGCTCCTCTGCACGTGCGCCACGTGGTCAGCTAGGCAGTAGTCCTCCGTCCCTTGTCTCTTGTGATGTAGAGCACCCTATGACTTGTTCTTTCTAACTGCGGCTGATGGTTTTTTGGTTGTTTGCGACAGAGATTACGGAAAGAGAGATACTCGCTTGTAATTTTTGATGATACAGATATTAGTTTTTTTAACGTATACTACAATTAACTTGTAGATCCTATCTTAAAAAAATACTTCGTTTAAAAATTAGTTACTGTAGCAAAAGCTAAAAACGACTTTTAAAAACCACAAAGAACATGACCTATATCTCTTTTCTTACAGCTTGGTGATGGTCGGCATCCATGATCCATCTTTTTTTTTTTCTTTTATGTTTTTCTTTGCATTAGCCGTGAATACACAACGGTGTTTTTATTTTTTATTTTTAATTAAATATTTTAGGTCGCTATAACGTTATTTCAGCAAAATTAACTATTATTAGAAAAATCAAAATTAAACAAGATATATAATCTCTGCTCATAGAGGAGGTTGGCTGGTTAATTAGGAAGATGCAACAACTCATAGACATGGAACAGGGCCCTTACACATACATATCAATTATGTTCCATTTCGCCTCGAAATGGCTGGAATGTTCCATTTCGTTACACAAAACAGCGTAACAAAGACTGCATCCTATACCGGCCAATTCCGATCATTCTGGGCGGACTCACGCTTACCAGCAATTCCGATACCGCGGTGAAAATTGTGAAAATTCCATTTTTGGCCCCCGAAAAAAATTTCAATTGGACACTGTTGACCTGTGCAACTCGAAATTCCATTTTTGGCCCCAAGTTTATGTTGATTGGCTTGAAAAAAAATTTCAAAAAGGGTTTGCAATCCGTGGACCCCTTTTGAGCGCGAGACACGGTAGAGCGCCACTCATGGCGATCGGCCGGCGGCGGTCAGACCGCGACGTTACCGCGATCCGACACTTGAAGAACCTCATCGCTCATCCGGCCGGCGGCGTACCATGATCGCACGATCGCTCCATTTATGTAGGCAAAGTTATCCGCGTGGCGCCTGGCCATGCTCTTTCAGCAAAGCGCGATCGTCCGCCCGAGCGCCCTTTTCCATCGCTCTCCCTCGCGCACGACTCCGGTCCGTGATTCCCTGGCGAAATTGCTTCGACCAAAAATATTTATTTACTTATGTATATATAAATTAATTATTTAAAAAAATTTATATGTATATATAAAATGAGTGAAAAATATGAATTTAAAGTGGAGTCCATCAGAATGCTTGTTTAATTTTTGTGCAATTTTGAAAATTTAAAATATTGTTTGAGAGAAATGAACAAAATTTGTGTGAAGTAACGATTAGTGTATTTGTGATTTTCATATATTGACGATCGTGAAAATGTGGTGAATCGACAATAACAAATTTCGATCATGGTATGTTGTTTAATTAGAAGCAATTTAATGAAATTTTTTTGAGCACAAATGTGATATGAACAATTGGACGAAATGAATGAAAGTGATATTGAACACGTGGGATCTCACATAATGATTATAAGTTTTGTTAATTTTGTAGTTGTGAAACACAAAAATCGATAAAATTGTAAAACAAGTTTATGTTGATTGGCTTGTTGTAGATGCATAAAAATTATGGTAAATTTTTATGAACGATTGTCGTGAAAACGATCGATATATAAAGTGGTAAGTGACTTTTAGGGTTTGGTATGTTTTAAGGGTTTGCAATCCGCGAATGTTTGTATGTTTTGTCAATTTTGTAGTTATAAATGCGTAAATATGAGATAAAGTTGTAATAGAAGTTTATGTTCAATGCAAGTTGTAGATTCGATATATAAAGTGGTAAGTGATGTGACAAGTGGCATGTGGCATGTGTGGAACTCTGTACTTGTAATATTGAGAATTCCACCACTAGTCCTAACATGCATGCCTTAGGAAAATAACTTGCTAGGTCTATTACATTTTGTCTACCGGTGTAGCGTGGTTGTTTCTTTTGTCGCTACCAAGATGGCTCCACCACTGCATCTTTCTTCCTGCACTCTTGGTCTTGAGAGTCCTCACGAGCTTGAAGCTCTTCCTCCCGACGCTTGATGGTGGCGCTTCACGAAGACTTAATCGCTCCCGCCTCTTTGCGGCTCATCTTCTTTGCCCTTCGCGACGGATTTGATCCACCACGCGGCGCTTCTTGCTCAAGCCACATCCGCTGCTCCACTCGCGAGCTCGAGTCATCTTGACAAAGTATTGTCCTTTGTTTTCCACCGCACCGCCGGTTAGTGCGCCATGCCGGTGACACCGATCCACCCATTCGATGAACGCAAGCCTATATGTGGCGTGGTAGATGTCATGGATCAAGTCGAAAAACGATAACGAGAAACAAATGATTTAGTTGTCGTCGTTACCACGAAGTCGTCATCCAAGTCTGGACACTTGAAGAACCTACGGCCGTATTTGGCTCGTTGTACTCGATCCGTCTAGACTCGCAACATTGTCCTAAAGCCGCAATGGCATTTCGGCCACTCATGCCACTCCGGACTCCAAATGGGCCCTCGGACCTCCAGAAGACATTGTTGTGTAGTAGTATTTGTGATGGCTTGAGGAGGAGATGTGGTATGGAAGACATAGGAGGCATTTATGTAGGCAGGTTATCTGGTGCAGTGGGCATAGTCCATGGAAAGGATCTTTTCGCTTTTCCTGGATTCCAGTGTAGCAATAAATGGCTCTATGTAGGCTTTTCCCCTCCAGAGTATAGTCTCGTAATAAATTCGACTTCGTAGCCTTTTCTGAGCTTTCAAAGACAAAGTCACTACGGCTCTTTCAGCAAAGCGTAATAAATTCACTACCAAAACGGCCCTGCCTCGTCTTGTCTCTCGCAAAGCGTGCCACTCGCCCCCTCGCCGCACAAAGCTGCCGAGTCTTCAGTCTTCGACAACAAATGCGTAATGACATCATGGCACCTCCTCTGCATCGGCCCTTTCCATGCGCTGCGTACGTGAGGGCCCCGCACTACCCGAGGTCGTGAATACGTGTCAATCGCGTTTGTTTTCTTGGTCCCCGCCCCCTCGTACGAGAGAACTCTTTAAATCGAACGGCCCCACTCTTCTCCGTCGTGCGAAACATACCATGCTTTCGGAAGTCGAGGGTCCAATGGATTTGGGTCCCCGAAGGAAGAACTTTCCTGGAAAGGAGGAGAACTTCGATTCACAAGATCGCCGATACTAGCAGCGTGCTCAACTGCATGGCGAAAATTCGACACAATGAAGACGCATGCGCGGGTCTTGGATGGCCCGATGATGGCGGCGACGTTTCTTCCGATACCCACACTCAAGGGTAGAAATTGCTAATAGTATATTTGCCATTACTACTTATGGATCCTCATTGTTAACCGCTCTTTCCCGCAGATGGCGAAATGCGACTTCTCACGCCGGATCGACCCGCCCATGAAGCGGTATGTTGCCATGTACGTGAATACATTATGGGAGCGAATATTTGAGTTGGAGGAGCGAATCGAGACTCTCAACGAGGAGAACAACGACCTCCGCCACAGATGCAACGCGAGAGGGGCAACGAGGAGTCGTGAACATAGGAAGCTCGTGACGATCCCGCATGTTCTTCGCGCGAACCCTAGCCGCATATATGTGCGCACTACAACGACGGCCACCACGTCCGAGGCGCCCACCTGAAGAATACTCCATGTGGGTGCCACGAGGATCGTTTGGCATGTAGGCAACGAGGTGTATGATTGTACGCTGTATCCGCTGCGTGTTTTATTTTGTCGTCCTGCTTCGGCATATAAACTACTTATATCGTGGAAGTCGAAAATTTCTGTAAGTTCCCCTGCTTTGTCACCGCGAAAGCTGCCCTATTTTGTCATCTCACCGAGAAAAGTGACCTCTTGTTGTCATGTTCATCGAGCAAAGGCTGCGCTGCTTCGTCATGTCATCGCGCAAAGTCGGCATGTTTTGTCATCTCACCGAGCAAAGCTGCCCGTTTTGTTATGTTTTGTGCGTGAGGCTGCCCCCACAAAAATGCTATAAAACGAGCCATCCTCTCACATAGGCAATGAGCCATTCCTCCCGAAAGTTAGTTGTTCGCAATCACTGGTTAGGGCACTGTTGGTACTCGGGTTTGTTTGATATGGCGGAGGTTTATAGTTAAAATTTTTGAATTTTAGCTATTCACTGACAACCACACATCTTATTTTGAAAAGATACTCTATTTAAAAGTTAATTACTGTAGAAAAATCGAAACCAAGAAAAAACAGGCCCTCCAGCTAGGATGTAAAGGTGGGACCTACAGTATAGAAAATTTCTTGCTTTGTCTGCTGTCTCAACTATCAAGACTCAGGGCCTGTTTGATGTGGCAGATATTTATAGTTGAAATTTTTAAATTTTAGCTGTGTATAAGAGAGAATACGAAGAGAGAGAGAGAGAGAGTTGTGTGTAGCCGATATAAATAAAATCAGTACAATATGTACTATAATAAATTATTAGATTTTATTTTAAAAAGACACTCTATTTAAAAGTTAATTACCGTAAAAAAGTGAAAACCAAGAAAAAAACAGGCCCTCCAGCTAGGATGTAAAGTCTGCTATCTCAACTCTTAATACTTAAGTTAGGATATAAAGTATAAATTGATGGGACCCAAGGTGTGAAAATTTTCTTGCCTTGTCCTAGCTGTCTGCTATCTCAAGACTCTGACAAAGTGCATGCTCCATCATCCAACAATTGCAAGCACTGCTACTACACTATTTATTAGTAATTCTAATAAGCATATGTATTACTCTAAGAAATAAACATATTATAAAAAAATGCAATTATATTATATTCCTTAACAGCGCAACAACATAGATCGTACCGACATATTTTATATTATTAAAGGCAAATCAGAATGGCTCTTGGAATAGAATCGCAAATATGCCCTTAGGGTATCTCCAATGATCCTAACTAAGTACTATCTATAAGGATTCCACATCATCTATAAAGTACACACTAAAAGCTAGCATTTCAAAGGACTATTTATAAGGGTAGCTATTTGATGTTTACATGCACACACGATCATTTATAGATGATCTGCGTTTTCGTTATAGACTAGAGACAAATAATAGCTATCCTTATGTTTTGCATACTCTCTTGTCTCCACATTATTTATATATGATGTGTGTCTCTGAAATAACCAGCTGACTTAGCACTATTAGATATGACCTTAGCTCCTCGTTGGATTCCCCATGCTGTACCCTAAGTCCCTACCCATTCCTCGATGTCCCATCTTTGTCCATCTGCTCTGCCCCCATCCTTGCGCACTGTTCATAATTGCTCCGAAAACCATTCTACATCAGGAGACGGTTTTGTATCTAGCAGTATTATGTGCTTGTAGGCCAGAACAAAACTGGATACAAGTGCTTGCGCCTTTTGTTATGGAACGCCGGATGTACTACTGCATATACGTACGTACGTACGTACATGGCTTTCAGCTACAGTAAGTCTCTCGGTACTTTCGTAGCCTCAAATGCCAGCACTAATTCCATCACAACAGCGTCGACACCGTCAGAAATTTATTCACCTGGAGCACGAGAAAGTTCCAACGCCACGTCACTCCATCCACTGGTCTCCAGGCTCTGTACGTACAAGTACTGTAGTAGTAGCAGTTATCCGCTCGTGTACACGTACGTAGGCCGGGCTCTACCTATGTATCGTGGTCCATTACAAACTTAAGACGCCACCGCTCCAGCTGGTAACCACAGTTACTGCCTCACGTATGTTATGCATTGTATCTACACTCGGAACACAGCTTGTAGAAACTACTAGCAGTCTAGCACAACAGAGTATCAGCCTAAATTTGAAGTTCAGTTCTATCATCATTTTGATCATGGACAGTAACCTAACCTTGCTAGTATATACTCCTCGTATATATGAACGTAGCTTTTTTTTCTCTCTCCATCGACTCGTCGGCTTCAACACTTTGATCAGAGCGCTCAGATTTTAGGTTTGCATTATCATGCGCGTACGTGCAGCAAGTCGGTCATCGCATATCCGTGAGAGAAAGGAGAGCACAACATGTGTGCTACAGTGCCGAGGCCGTTGATCGAAGCCTGCACAGCGCCGTACCCCGAACCTGCTGCGCGTGCTGTCCAAATCGCCGCGTTCCTCCTTGCTCCATTGACATTGCCATCCTCTCGTGCCCCTGCCCGTCGAGGACGTCTCGCCGCGCGTGACGCCGCCGCGCGCGGCATGTGAGCGCGAGGCCGGCCGGCAGCGTCGCAGGCCGGGGCGGGACCTCTCGGTCGGTCCCTAGCTGAAGCTCACTGCAGCGTCGTCTTCTGGAGACAAAAGTGACTGATGAGCTAACGTTGTTTTGCACGGCTAGCTGCCCCTCCCTGCCAAACTATCTGCTCAGCTCTTGTTCTGATGTTGTTGTTGCAGCACAGTTGTGAGGCATCTCATCATCTAGGCAGGCGTACCGCCTGTGCATCATTGCAGGATGCCTCTCGTGGTCTCATCTGCGCACGTATGTATACTGTCTTCACTTTTCCCCCACTACGAACGGATGAATGAATGCGATCGCATGGCACCCCCATCGATCGGTCCATCCCCTTTGCAGCCTCCCGTTCCTGGTCAGGAGCCTGCCCATGGCTGTTGCGTGCACACTTGCACAGTGCTCTTTGCTCCCAATCAATCAATGCATCATGCATGCACCGGCACTTGCCTTGCAAGGGCTTGCAGGAGCTCTTGTGGGGGTGTGACACCATGAGAGGATGTAGAGGGATGCACAGTGGCTTGTGACTGAAGATAGAGCAGCACTGCTGTGAAGGCCAGCTTGCCATTTTCTCTGAACCATTTGCCTCCTGGTGCATCGTCGAACTGGCAAGGAACTGAAATATTCCTGCCATGCATCCCAACCAAATACATTGTACAGTGGTACAAAAGGCTGTAGTAAATTCAAATACAAAGGTGTTCTCCAGTGCATGGGTCACGAAAAGGCTGTTGCTGGCTGCAATTCCGTATGAGAGTAACAGCTAGTTCCATCAGAGATGTCAAATAAAAATCCAACCAAGAACAGTTTGTTCACAGTCCACAACTCCACATGATGATAAAGATTTTCAAATCAGGATGAAGAAAAGCATCTCAAACCATGCAGATTTAGCTGGGAATGGTTTAGACAAAGTGTTGGCCAGACATGCGTACTCACTTTAAATAGTTGTAATCACAACAAACATGGATGGGTTTATCAACAACAGTTTGTTCCAACAATAGCCAGAAGAATTGCAGATGGGCCTATGTTTGACGGCTACACAACAGGGTCCTTCCCAGAATGAATGAATTACATGGTGGAGACTATTGAGTAATACCTGGGTCCATCTGCACGATGTTCATTAAACCTGGTGGTACATTCTGAGCATTCAAAATTTCACATCCCAACAAACATGTTGACTGTATTCATGAACTCTACAATCTACTGCCTACTTTCGACAAAGATATTATACACAAATAAAATTTATCCTGCTTCGCCAATTCGAAGAGGGCCTCAGCACTGAAATAAAAAAGCCCTAAGCAAGAGAACATTCTGTAACCTCAGGAAGGCTCCAAAGCAGCTTCTTTGGGACTATCAACGGAGGCCGTCCAGTTTCAAACTTACAAGAAAATACATTATCGCTGCAAGGTTTAAGACAAGCATGGTGCTCACCATACAGAAGGCTTCAACGCTGAGAACTACCCATTGCCATTTGCAAAAGGAAGAACAAAGGCAGTCCTCTATTGCTACAGTAAATCTAGAAGAGGCGGTTGCTCTGATGAAGCATTGGAATGAGGGGTCCGTGATGCTCGGGAGAGTGCCGATTGCCCTTGATTTCTACCACGCCCTCTTCCAACAGCAGCGTTTGGAGGAGGGGCAAGCTTGGGTGGGCCATGTGTAGAATTCGTTGACAGTGATAGTGATCCAAAATCAGATTTTGGTCGCATGATGCTCTGGCCTGCACTGGAACTACTCGGATTGGAGAGAAAAGTGCTCAGTCCAATCGGATTTCCAAATCCCAGAGCTGAGTCGCCCTGGTTCAAATAGCTGCCAGTTGAGTTCATGCCCATTAAATTGGTAATATACGGTTTCCCTGACCAGCTCATTTGGTTGGTTTTCATTTGCCCCCGAGAATTGTCGCTGCCACCAAAGCCTATGTTTCCTGTGTTCGATCCAGAAATACTTTGTTTTGTGCTTGGTGGGTGCTCAACCGCTGAAATACCAGCAGCGCTGCTTGGTTTAATGGGCCAGTTGGCAAAAGGATCAATATCATCAAGTCCATCGCTAGACAGTTCTCCAGATTTACTCTCCTTGTTAAAAGGCAATGCCACATTAGAGTCAGATGATGTGCTTTTTCGAGGCGGCCACTCGATGTCAACAGGAACACATGAACCAGAAGTTTGAGGTCCTGAACTGGGTCCAACAGATTGCAACGATGGAAGTGGTTGTGCAGGTGGGATTGTAGCTGCTGTAACCTTAGAGACTGTGGATGGTTGCTTTGTTTGAGTACTGAAATCGAAAGGGAGTGTGGAGGGTTGCTTTGTTTGAGTGATGAAATCAAAAGGGTCTGTCGAGGGTTGCTTTGTTTGTGCACTGGAATCAAAAGAGAGTGACAGAGCACTGGTTTTCGTAGTAGGGCCCCAGTCTTCATCCCATGCAGGGGAGCTCTTTGCAGCTGATATTTTTCCAGTTTGTCCTATGCCTCCTGGCACTGGTTCGGAATGAACACCATTTGACAATGAAGGCGATACTTTTACCTCTGTATTCCCATTATCGGTAACAGTTACACCACGCTTCTCTTCGATCTTGCTGTATAAGTAGACAGTAGTTTAGTTGATATATTGATTGCGGCATCAACTGTCATGGAAGATAGTAAATGGTACCTTGTGATATCCTTGACAAATAGGATGTACTTGGCAAATTGCTGTACATTCAGTTGCTGTGCTGTGAGCAATGGAAAGATGAGAGGAATCACATGTTCCGCAGCAAACTCTACACCACACTGGATCATTGACAAACGAGTTACATAGGGCGCTGGTAAACGGTACATCAATCGGCAAGGAAAAAAGGGTGCTC
This sequence comes from Melocanna baccifera, assembly GCA_036346265.1. Lineage (NCBI taxonomy): Eukaryota > Viridiplantae > Streptophyta > Magnoliopsida > Poales > Poaceae > Melocanna > Melocanna baccifera. Next base: position 27,814,522 of record CM070677.1, on the reverse strand, counting down.
ATAATTCAGCGATAGTAAATACAAAATATCAAGAATTAACCTGTTTAAAAATTGCATTAGCAACTCCAAGGGTGCACATAAGGGTTGGGGCAGAATGGTCAACAGCGGTGCAACGCCGAAGGGTCTGCAAGTTCTCCAGTATACCTACTTTATCCAAGGATGGAACAAGATCTCCTAAACAGCGCAAGGCATTTACTCGCACCTATATTTGCAGGGAACAATGAAGATCATAAGAAAGCAACAAAAAATACGGAACGATATAAAGTACATAACGATGTCTTCCTGAAAGTGAGGTGGAATTACCAAAGCCAGCAGCAGATATTCGGAAAATTGAGTATATAGAAAAAAATAGAAACGTAATGGTAGAACACTAACATCAATTAAAACTAAGAAGACCCAATAGATGCACTACCACTGATACGGCACAAAGTATTAGTACAACCATGATGGCTGAGAGAGGGAGGTGTAGCCGGCTGTGGGCGAGTAAGAAGGAAAGCGCTAGTGCAACGTGCAACATATGGCTGTGCTCATGTGCGCAGGAGGTGATGCATGTGCATGTTGGACTGCATGGGAGGCGTGGAGAACAGGCAGGGTTTGCAGCTGTGCATGTCCTTAGGGCGCAGCATGCAACACGTGTGCAGCATGAAGGGTGCATGGAGCGTGTGCTATCAAATTGAGGAAGGGCAGGAGCACCAACAAAGGGGCGTGATGGTGCATAGTGTGGGCCGAGGGGTGCAGTGCTTGGGCCATGGCATGTATGCGGTCATGTGAAGGGTGGAGGGTGGCTCGAGCCAAGAGTGCAACGAGCCAAGGGATGAGCCAGAAACAAACCTGAGATGTGTGGAACTCGAGCCAGAAGCAGAGAACGCAAGATACGTAGTTTCAGGAGCGTTCTATATACGGGTTGGATCAACTTCGATCCCAATTTCCATAGGAACCGATTCTCTTCTAACTTAGTAACTTGTTTTCTTATCTAGTAGAGTCCAGGTTCACATCTATCTCTTAATCCGAGTGGGTTTTTTTTGTGAGTTGATTTCCTTTGTATCCAAGTTATTCACATGCAAATTATAAACGTGTGGACTAGAGTCTGTCGAGTTCCTAGACGAATCGTGGTTGGGTCCATCGTGTGTGAGTAGCCATATGAAAAAGGCTTAGGGAATGCATCCATGGAAGGGGAGAACAGTTTTTGTTTCAAGATAAACCTAGAAAATCACTGAGCATGGCGGCCATGTCGTGTTCTTGTTTCCTGTGAAGACCAATCTAGGTTTTTGCTTGGTTGTGTAGGCTCTAGCTATGGTGCTTGAGTTTGCATACCAGATCGTGATATCTTCTCTTTTTGTTCGGGAGTTGAGGTGCTCTCGTGTGGAGAGATTATTCAGTAGGAATTGGATTCTATTGTTCTGGTCGGCGTTGATCCCATCTATCCTTTGTTTACTGCTGTTCTGAGTTGGTGCAGGAGTTCCTGAAGACATGAAGAATCAAGGCAGTGGCTGTGGTGCAGGAACCGAGAGGAAGACAGGCTCGGGATTGGGGATTGTGTGCGCATATATACAAATCTTCACCGGGTTGTTTGCTTGCACAAGGAAGGCGAAGAACGGCTGTTGTTTCTATGTACCGTGCAAGATCGGGCCATCGTACGCGTGTTTACTAGTTTATTAGTCGGGCCGCATCAACCACATGACTAAATATTAAAATCTACACTATTGTATATTACTAAACATTAATTCAGAAAACCAAACTGTCCATAACAACAAACTTACTACTAGGCCTATTCTACAGCATCAATAAAATTATGACCATTAATAGGAAAATGTTTGGTAGCATATCAGATAATAACAAAAGACCAATAATGAGCCGCATGATATAGTCCATAACTACACAAGATATATTCCGTATCACACAGCCCTTATCTTTTTCTTTGCTTTTCTGTGTATGATGTGCCTGCTAGAATAGAAACGAAGACAGCAGTTTTCCCTTTTATTTAACTATTTTATACAACCTAGCTCCTTTCATCATAAATGTTCTTATAATGTTTTAATGCATATGCATATTTGTTATGGTCTAATACTCTAATATTCAGAAGTACTACAGCACATATACTGTAGCGCGAGAGAGTACTGTAGCACACAAGTACTGTAGTGCCACACGTATTAGGTATGGTTTGTTATTTATAAATCTATCTATTAGGTGTTTGGTATTATCTATTAGTTAGATAAATTATTATTAGATTGGATTGTTAGAAATAAATTTTCTTATAGATTATTTCTTAAGCGTCAAGTTGGGTCATCCCTATAAAAGGGATAGCATATATTCATTATGAATCAAGTAAAGATAAATAAACAAGTCTCTAGCCCTAAAATCCAACTGTGGTCGTTTCCTTGACCAGCTATTCTAATTCTATTCCTCCTTCAATTGGTGCTCTCTTCACCTAGCGTCGTTCTACTTCAAGTCATCGCCCATCGACCTCTCTCCAATGAATGATTACCCTTTTGTTGTGCTAGTTCACAACAATTGGTATCAGAGCCACTCATCATGGCTTACGGTGCCGCACCATCTCTCTTGGAGAAGTTGAAAGCTAACAGCGAGGAGCAAAAAGTCTTCAACTGTGGCCACCACCGCAGCTCGAGAACAAGATGCCTCACCACAATGGGTGTAATGTTATGGTCTAATATTCAAAAAAGTACTGTAGCATAGGGTGTACTGTAGCACAGGAGTACTGTAGCATCGCACATATTAGATATGGTTTGTTATTTAAGAATTTATCTATTAGGTATTTGATATTATCTATTAATTGGGTAAGTTATTATTAAATTAGATTGTTAGAGATAAATTTACTTATATATTATTTCTTAGGTGTCAAATCGAGTTGTTCCTATAAAAGAGATAGCATGTATCTATTATGAATCAAGCAAAGATAAATAAACAAGTCCCTAATCCCTAAAGTCCAGCTGTGATCGTTCTTTTGACCAGCTATTCTAGATCTATTCCTCCCTTAATCATTGCTCTCTTCACCTAATGCCGTTCTACTTTAAATCGTCGTCCGACCTTTCTCCAACAGATGATTACCCTTTTGTTTTGCTAGTTCACAACAATATTGATATGATCAAAGCTAATAAATAAAGGGCAATATTGCTCAGCACTATCGCAAAGATCGCGGGGTTGAAAAATACTCCAATGTGTCACTGGCAGGTGGTCCCGGGCCTCACATGTCATTCTCACAAGCAATAGTATTTTTAACTCCGTGATCTTTGCAATGGTACCGAACAAAATAATTCATAAATAAATTACCAAAATTATGAATTTAAATCATATATTATGCATACCGCAGCAACTGTTGTCTTTAGAGCTAATCCATGTACACGTGGCAGCACAGCCTGTTTCAGTAGCTGCAAGAAGAAACCATTGAATGAATACATAATGTGGAATCATGGATGCTTTATTCATACGCTAAGTTCATTCGTCAAGTGAGAAATCATCTGAACAATCGATTTTGAACAAAAAAAGCACAATACTTCTTCATTGATGGTGGAGGGGCGCAACACAATCAAATGGTTAATATTCATTTCAGCCAAAATAAATCAAGGCTAACCTTCATGTCAAGCTGACGAGACAGTTGAACCGTTCGTCGCAGAACTTCTTCCTGTAGCCGAGGATCGGTGTCATCATAAGCCCGTACCAGCATCGGAAGAACATGCGATATCAAATGTTCCTGTGTGGCCTGCAAGGGGAACACAACAACCAAATTAAACTGGTCACAAATCCCACAAAATAAAAACAATGCAAATTCCAATAACTAACTATTTGTTAGTAAAGATCCTTTGTGGATTATCATTGCATTCATTCATAGAGAAAAGCCCACGGGGTAAAACAAGGAATATCTTATCAGTTCAATATTTCACAAAATAGCCATAGTTACCTTGTTAATAATGAGATCTGCATGCTTCACAAGCAAAAGAAGTGTTTCACCTGAAGCTGAAGTAAATACTGGAACAAGTGCAGGCAAAGTTGAAAGCTCAAAATCATCTTTATCCTGCAAGCGAGCATAAACAACAATTTTTTTCAGAAGTTGGCATTATAAAAGATATCACCAATAGCATAGCTTGAGATGCATTTTGCTTTTAAAAACTCTTATGAACTGCAGAAATTGAGGTGTCATAATGGAATTACAATAATTCAACGTTGTAGGTTAGTGGGTGTTGCAACAAGAATGATCTAAACAAACAAAATGAGGACTTAATCTAGTAGAACATATAATTAGATGAAAAGTGCTAGCAAGATGAGCAGCTACTGAGATTATGCAAACTGTTAGAGAACCATAACATTTTGCTGTTAGCTGATAATCAGACAAGAAAGTTCGGAAGTCCATAAAATTTGTTGAACAAAGAATTACAATTCATGCATTTGAAAAAGAACAATTAAGAAACAAGGAAGATGACCTGAGATTCTGCTATTGTCAGAACCATGGGCAATATCATTGGCTGCATAACCATGTTGCGTAACTCAGCACAAAGAGGTGGAAGAACCTGGTTGCAAAATATGAATCAGCTTACAAATAGCCAATAGATCAGCTAACATTGTAAGACAGCTTTTTTTCTCGACAAAAAGCAAAGGTTTGTATGCACATATGTACAGACGCAAATCGGTCATCAATAGATCAATTGAAATTGTAAAGCAGAAAAACAAGAGAATGCTGTCAGAATGTATTAGCCAATAAAGTGATTCAGTTCTGGAATAAAGTGAAAGTCAGGAAACTGAGGTGTGGACATTTCTTTTCTTTGTTTTCCATATCAAACTTTTAATTGCCAGTGTCTTGACATGTTTGACAAAACAACTAGAACACCCTAAAACTTAGCTCTGGGGTCTTGATCAGAGCTTCATAGCAACAAGGAGAAATGAACATTTGAGAGTGGATTGAAATGAAAATTTTATAGAGATTAAATACTTTATGATGTTCATCGTTGTGGTATCCTGGAACAGAACAAAACAAGAAAGGAGTTGGCATTTTAATCGACAAGCGCCTCAAGAGCGGAATTTTTGACGTGAGGAGACAGAGGGATAGGATTATCTTAGTCAAGTTAATTTTTGGCGACTTGGTTTTGAATGTTGTTAGTGCATATGCTCCACAAGTAGGTCTGGATAAGGCCGCTAAGAGACAATTTTGGGATGACCTAGATGACATGGTTATAGGTGTGCCTAACAGTGAGAAGATTTTCTTAGGAGACGATTTTAGTGGTCATGTCGGTACTAGTGGAGGGTTTCAAAGGGTGCATGGGAGTTTTGGTTATGGTGATAGGAATCAAGAGGGAGAAGTTATTTTAAACTTTGTCGTAGTCTTTGATCTCATGATAGGGCAATTTTGGGATGACCTAGATAACATGGTTAGAGGTGTGCCTAACAGTGAGAAGATTTTTTTAGGAGGCGATTTTAATGGTCATGTCGGTACTAGTGGGGGGTTTCAAAGGGTGCATGGGAATTTGGTTATGGTGATAGGAATCAAGAGGGAGATGTTATTTTAAACTTTGTCGTAGCCTTTGATCTCATGATAGCTACCACCTTTTTTAGAAAGAGGCATTCCCATTTAGTTACCTTTAGCAGTGGTCAGCATTCTAGCCAAATCGATCTTGTCCTTATTAGGAGGGAGAACAAACGAGCCTGCATAAACTGTAAGGTTATACCTGGAGAGTGTATTATCCAATAACACAAATTGGTAGTCTTCGATTTTCGTTTTAAGTTATGGGTTAGACAGGCTAAGATCCCCAGAGTCACAAGGACGAAGTGATGAAAACTCAAAGGAAACACCACACAAGCGTTTAAAGAAAGAATGATAGCGGAAGGGATATAGGACGTGGGAGAAGCAAATAGTATGTGGACAGAGATGGCAATTTGTATTAGGAAGGTGGCTACAGAGGTGTTTAGAATGACCCGAGGGACAAAAGATGAACCTAAAGACACGTGGTAGTGGAACAAGAAAGTGCAAAAGGCTACTGAGGAGAAGATATGCTACAAGCACTGCATCTTGATAGGAGCAATGACAACGTATAGAAATACAAAGCAAAAAAAAAATGCGAAGAAAGCGATGAGATATGAGGCAATACATATGAGAAAATTTACCAGAAGCTAAATACAAAGGAGGGTGAGAAGGATGTCTACAAGATAGTTAAACTTCGAGAAAGAAAGACGATTTCAACTAAGTTAAATGTATCAAAGACGACACTAATAGACTTTCGATAAAAGACGAGGAGATCAAGGTTAGGTGGAGAGATTACTTCAACAAGTTGTTCAATCATGACAATGACGATAGTATGATTGAACTGATGATACTTTTGATGACACTGATAGGCGGTTTAGTCAAAGAATCTAGGAGTCGGAAGAGAGGCCTTAAAGAGGATGAAAGTGGGTAAGACGTTGAGGCTTGATAATATCCCTATTGAGGTGTGGAAATGCCTAGAAGAAGTAGCGATTGATTGGCTAACTAATTTGTTCGATAGCATTTTTAGGTTGAACAAGATGTCAAACGAGTGACAGAGGATCACATTAATACCAATTTTCAAAAATAAAGGAGATATTCAAAATTGTACTAATTATAGAGGAATTAAGCTCATGAGCCACACAATGAAGCTTTGGGAACGAGTGATTAAACACCGTTTAAGAAAAGTGACTAGTGTGTCGACAAACCAATTTGGTTGTATGCCTGGGAGGTCGACCACGAGACGATTTTCTTGCTACGACGGTTGATGGAAAGGTATAGGGAGCAAAAAAGGATATTCGCATGGTGTTTATTGACTTGGAAAAAGCCTATGATAAAGTGCCAAGAAAAGTCATGCGGTGGCCGCTTCAAAGGAAAAAAGTTCCAACAAAATATATTACCCTAATTAAGGGCATGTACGAAGGTGTTGTGACTAATGTTAGAACATGTGGTAGTGTTACTAATGGCTTTCCTATTAAGATAGGATTACACCAAGGATTAGCGTTGAGCTTATATATTTTTGCCTAGTGATGGACGAGGTCACGCAGGACAGACAAGGAGATATCTCTTGGTGTATGCATTTCGCTGATGATGTGGTGCTAGTTGATGAGAGTAGAATAGGTGTCAATAGGAATCTGAAGTTGTGGAGAAAGATCTTAGAATTGAAGCGCTTTAGATTTAGTAGGGCTAAAACTAAGTATATAAGATGTGATTTTAGCGATACCAGGGCAGACGATGGAGATGTTAGCTGGACGGACAAATAGTGCCTAGAAAGGACACGTTTCATTATTTGGGATCAATGCTACAGTGGGCCGGTGAGATTGATGAAAATGTGAGCCACAAAATAAGAGCGGGATGGGCGAAATGACGCCAAGCATTTGGTGTCCTGTGGCAAAAAAGTCCCTCAGAAGTTAAAGAGTAAGTTCTATAGGATAGTGATAAGACCTGGATGCTATATAGAGCAGAATGTTAGGCGATCAAAAGACAACATATACAGAAGATAAGTTTAGTGGAGATGAGAATGCTGTGGTGGATCTGTGGTCACACAAGGCGAGATCGCATCCGCAATGATGATATACGTGATAGGGTGAAGGTAGCATCAATTGAAGAGAAACTTGGCCAACATCATTTAAGATGGTTTGGACATCTCCAACGGAGGCCTCCTAAGGCATCGGTACATAGTGAAATTTTAAGACGCACTAAAAACGTAAGAAGAGGCAGAGGTCGGCCAAAACTGACGTAGAAGGAAGCAGTTAAAAGAGACTTAAAGGATTGAAATGTATCTAAAGAATTAGCTTGGATAGGAGCGCATGAAAGTTATCGATTTATATACCGAAACCATAAGAAAGTTTAAAGCAGTGTTTTAGGCTCTCGACTCAATTGGCAAGTTGTACGGCTTAGGGTTTTAGCATTGTAAGTCTTCAAGGTTCTCATCTCTTTGATTTTGAGGAGGTTTCATTCCTAACTACCCCAACTTGTTTGAGACAAAAGGCTTTGTTGTTGTTGTTGCTGTTTATACAATAAATTACATCAAGCAACTGGAAATAAGGTGGAAAAAAGCATCTACACATTTAATTGACCACACGTGGGTTCCAATAGCTTCTATGAGTTGGCACATTGCCAAAGCAAATGGTGCTCACAGTTAGATGAGAGTAGACTCTTCTGGAAACAACATTGACTAGAACAAAGTAGAGAATGGATTGCACATACTTTGTATCGAAGAACTCGGGAATCAAAGTCCTTCCACATATCCGATAATGCCTTCAAAAACTCTGTCTTCTGCATATTATCTCTCTCCTGAGAAGGATGATGTATTAATATTAGAACAATTTTTAGCTATCAATTGATATATTGCCTCTTTCAGACAAACAGTATTCTAAGGGATAATGATCCTGCTGCTGTCTTGCCAGGTATAACTGACGCTTAAACTGGTCAAATTGTGATTATCAGACTGCAAAGAAGTAAGCTTGATACACATAGAAGTGAAACTCGAAACCTTTGAACCTATCTAGCGAAGTAATTGAAGGAATAATAAACACATACAAGCAAATGGTCAAGGAAACGAAGAGCGCGCAACCTCGTATCATCCCGGAAGAAAGAAGAGCCTATCAGACAAAAAAGGTAATATTTCAAAAGCATTTCAACCAACTATTAGTACTGTCTGTGATTAGCACCATCAGTGGTGTCATCCAAAAACTCCATTCTACAAGATCTTATGCCCGAAATAAGGGAAAAAGGGGGCGATACTTTACCAGTAAAGGCCATAGCACTAGGGCGTGATACTGCATCAACTGATAGCATCCTTTGCAAATCCACCGCCAAATCAGAAGGAATATTAGAAAAGGCTTCACTCGTTAAATATGTCAAGGAATTCATGTGCTGCAAGAACAGGGGAAAACTTTAGCATATTTGCCACATATGCAACCATAACAGATGGTCTATGTGCAGAATTCATAGGGAAAAAAATGTAACATCTGCACTTCTGCAGTTCAGACCATTGATACAAAAAAGAACAACTTTTAGAATGGGTAAATGTCATCATCCAGAATAAAGACATACCATTTTAACATTGTTATGGCAGTCCAGAAGTGGTCTACGAGCAACCAGGTGGTAAGCCAGACATCCAAAACTAAACATGTCACAGGCAGAGCCAACTTTAGAATCTCCACTTCGGACCAATTCTGGTGCAGTATAATTCAGAGATGGTTGAAGAGGTAAAGCTGTATCCTCAGTATCATAGTCCTAATGAGAAGTCAAACGGGTAAAAAGGTTATGATTCAAAGCATGGAAATGCTAAAACAAGCAGGGTTTAGAAAGCAGGTTCTAATTTTTATAAGTTGCTAATTACAGAGACAATGTCAGCAAAAAACAATTGGTGTGCAAAACACATGATTAGTTCGAACTAAGGATGTTCAATTTTTCATTAATAACTTAATTATGGAGTATTGTAAGCAAATTAAAGACGACTCTATGGCCCTGCATTGTGGCATCTAGTTAAGAGAAACTTTACCAATTCTAAAATATTGTTTCTGTTATGGGCTTACGACTCTAAGAAAGAGAATATCAATTAGTTAATATATCCAAATAAGTAACTAGAATGTCAAACTAAGCATAAATTACTTACTAACCGAATAATGGAATTGCTGTGATGATGTCAAACCACCTGTGGCTTGGTCAACAGAAAGAGCGAAACCAAACCCACCAAGCTTCCAAGATCCACTTGAAGTTATAAAGACTGTCTGCAAAAGAGACCGAATTATTACATTCTAGAACTTAAGATATGGCACAATGAAATATATCAAGTATGCCACACTCATAAGCAGCAACATCAAATTCATGCATCAGCAGGAGCGTACGTACGTACGTACATACATACATTTGCAGGTATTCTGCAGGATCATTTGCAGGTATTATTAGATTTCATGTGCTAGCAAGTCATCAGTTCAGAAAGCAACATTTATTAATTAGTTCCATATAAAGAGAATAATTCATAGGAATCAAATTGAGAAATATTGAATTGAGTATGTTTAGTACTAAGTGCAATTACAAAACAGCAGGATATAATGGGCAGCTAGCCTAGACCACAGCACGGTACAGATGAACTTCACATTATCAAAGGGAACTTCACTCTATAGCAGAATCATATCATTGCATAGCTGAAAAACTACCTAACATAAAACTAGCAAAATGACCAAATATTATAATGCACATATGATAAAGTATATCAATAACAGGAAACAACCATGCAGAAACTATAAGCAGAAGAAAGGTGCTACATTGCAACCTCAGGTGATATAGCTCGATGGGCAAGATGGGCATTGTTATGAAGAAAATCCAACGTCTCTGCAACTTGTAGCAATCCATGCTTAATCTCCAGTAGCCCCATTTCCTGGAACACAACCGAAACAAAGTAAACCATAGTACAACTGAAAACATGATCATGCTTTGGATACGCAATCAATTGTCATGCACCATTCAACACACAAAATTGTAAGCAAGATACAATTTACAAGCACTCATTGACAGAAGTGAAAATATTTCTGACTCAACTGATCATTACTTGACAAACTTAGTCAATTGCAATCCAACTCCCTGAGATACCACATGAATCTAAGAATTTTACAGCGGGAAAATTCACTATTATCTGATTCAACCTGAATATCTGGAAAGTCGATCCTGTTTGTCTCCTAAGATCCTACCAAACGATAGTGGCGGAGCCGCCGTGGGGTCAAAAGATCCCACAGTATTTTTACAAACTCGTGTATTAGAAGTAACAAATTATATAACTGCCCAGAGAACTTTCCGAATTTTGATAGATTAAGCTCACTAAGGCTTCATTTAGCATTGCGGTGGATTATGGTAATCCCGTTTGCTGGAACTGTTTTCAGATATATTGGTGATTGGTTATCTGCTTTTTTCTAAACCATGTTGCAAAAGGATGTATTGTTGCGTTCCAAATAATAGGAAAATATGTGAGTTATTTTTTAAGAATATATACACATGCGAGAAAATAAGGAAGGATCCAACATCGTATGACATAAGTAGTTATATTATAATCTAATTTTGCCAGAAATGTGCTAGATTTTTCCGAACTGCTTTTCCACAGAAGCTTATAAATTAAGGCAGCACAACAACCACAAACAAGCCCTAAAGGAAGTTAATTGTGAAGAAATGATTGTCGTGAACTTTTAAAAGTATAAATGACCCCACTTGGTGAATTTTCTGGATACAACACTGTAAAAAACTGCATTAGAAGCGTAAATGTTATCTTCTCAGCTCATGCATTGTACTGCAGAAATCTACGCGAGGTTAATTAATGGTGCAAATGTCCAATTTAGATACAATTGCCAGTTTGCCCCTCTCGTCAATATGACACCAACACTAATCCTCAACTCGCTAGCTGGTGGTGAGTGGTAGATGGTAAGTATAGCAACCATGCGCAAACTGATACTGCAAATATGCTTTAATCCAAGCACCAATTTCCCAAACTCTAGCCTTTGTAGAAGCTAATTAATTTGCGAAGGCCCCAATTCTAGACATCTAGGCACGTGGGAAAGCAAACAAAGCCTGAGACAACACTCCGTACCATGCCCTTGAGCTCCTTGGGCACCTTGCCCACGTTGTCGAGGCATCCGAGCGCGTTGGAGACGGAGGCGAACACCGGCTCGGTGGCCATGGCCATGGCGGCCTTGGTCTCGTCCAGCGCCTGCACGACGTGGAGCACGCCCGGGTGGCGCAGGCGCACGAGGCGGGCGGCGTCGGCGCGGGCGAGGTCGAGGAAGGCGTCCTCGGCCGCCTTGGAGAGCCCCGCCCGCGCTCGCGCCTCGGAGAGCGCGCGCTTGTCGAGCACCCAGACGGAGACGACGGGGTAGGGCGCGGAGGGCGCCCCCTCCCGCGGCCGCGCCGTGTAGATCCGCCACGCGAGGCCCGGGCCCCCCGACGCGGCCTGGCCGAGCAGCTCGTAGTCCTGCAGCGGCCGCGGGCCCGTCACCTCCTGCACCGTCGTGGTCACCGTCTTCTCGATCACCGCCGACGCCTTCGCCAGCGCCTGCGTGAGCGTCTTCATGTTCAGCGCCATCGCCCTCCGCCTCCGCCGGTCCCCGCGCAAGCCGGAGAGATCTGGAGCCCCCCTCCGCTGCTGTTACCGCCGGAATTTTCGGTGGATTTGCTGGGGGAGGTGGTTCGATCGATCGACGGGTCGGTCGGTGGCTGCGCGTGTTTGCTAACTTGCGGGTGTTATTAATTTTTTCTGATTTTAATCGATTTTTTTTGGACACGACTCATGTGAGACTCCGCGAGGAGGATGCTTCGTCGCGAAGGGGAGGGAATGCGGAATCTCGGCCGTTAGTTTGGCGTGGCGATGGGATGGAGGGCTGATTCGGCGTTTCGGTGGAGGACGGGAGGTTGCAGGTTGGTGCGGTGTCCTGGTCCGGTCGAGGGAATTGGTCCACGAGTTGTTTTCCCCCTTAAAAGGACGTTAATTATGAACACGCCTTCGCAACTTTCAGGAACATGGTACGATACAGACAGAAGGCGGACATGTGGAGTACGTAAACAATATTTGAAGGCGTAATTCGGTAGCTCCGGGGACAATGCTTTCTGATCTGTTCGTTAAGCATTTTGTAGCCGTCTTCTTTTGTGAGAAACCGAAGGGAGGGTGATGACTTGTCCAAATTCCAAGTGTACTTTCTTGTGTTGGTGAGAAATTTATCGGTTGAAGATCTAGATTTTCCTCTATACCTTTGCCTTGGACAAAGATTCAACTCAATAATTTCGCACAAAACTCTACAGAAATTTTGCTGGAAATAGTCAATTTCCTGTAGACACCTTTACATCACATTCCAAATGTTTGAAGCAGCAGCGTGTAAGGTGATAGGGAATGGAAACGGTAATGACTCTTATGCATGTTGCTGGGACTATTCTTTTTGGCTGTGATTTATAGCTATAGTTGATAAATAGTAATAGCTTGTGTGATGTGGCGGACCACAAGAAGTCAGTGGGGCTGGCGCCCCCTCGCCGCCGCTCCCGGCCCCGTCTGACCGTCTGAGCACTAACGGCGGTGAAGAAGAAGCGTCGCGATTGTGGACGAGGGCGTCGAAGGAGGGCGTAGCCACGAGCCCTCCGACTTGCCGTGGTGGCTGCAGACGGACGGCGACCGAGGCGGAGCCGCTGCGTCCTCGTGCCTTGCTCTCGCCACGGCCGCGTCGAGCGGCCGGGAGGCCGACGGCTGGTTCCTTAGCCGGCGCTCGCCGACATCGGCCTCTCTGGATTCGACCATATTTTGGATTTATTTTTCCCGACATGGCGTTCGATATGTGGTTGTTCTTTTATGGTTATAGTTCAGCAATGATCGATTGGATGTAGCACATAGCATGCTAGTTGGTTCTATTGCATTCGTGGGCACATTGGCTATCGGTCATATGCCATTTTCATGTTTGGTCTTTGTTGATTAGTGGGTTAGGTGGCTTACTTTGTACTATGAATTACTTTGTACTATGAATTTGAAATCTTTCTTTAGTTAATAAAATTTATCGGACATCGGCCTTGGTTCGATTGTGAAAACTTTGAATCCATCGATATTTTCCTAGAGGCATGTTGTACAATCCATAGCCCGATTTCTTCTTCAAACGTGGCAATTTATAACATTCTTTGTTGGAACTCTTGATTCCTCTATTTGTATGCGTACTACTTGCTTTGGTTTACGTTTGTTTGGGTTGGCTTGCTATTTAATGTGTTGTATTTGAGGTTCAAACTTAACATATCAACATCTTCTTGCTTCTGATAGAGATTTCCTTTTGTAGTCAATTGAACGACAACACACTATTAGTTGTTTGGATGATAATTTACCCCAATAACGTAGTCTTTGTTGAATAATAGCATTGTAATTGGTCACCTTGTTTTGATCACCATTTACTTGGTGCAGATCTAATTAACTCGAGAATGTTGTAGTCTCGTCCTAAATACTGAATCTGCACTTCATTGGAATCATTTGGTCCAGTGTTCTAATTGCGAGCGCTAGTTGTGATTGAAGTTGAACCCAGTAAATCTATTTTATTGCTTGCTTGTGCCATTTTAACTCTCCATGGTCCATTGCATTTGATTGTGCAAAAGAACTTTTCATCACAATATGGCCTAGCTTTTAAAATTTTAATTTGCTAGTTTCTTCTTTTGCATAGTGTTGAGTGGTAAAGAGCCTCATCCCCCGGGAGTTGTTGACGACTCCTCTTGGAATTCATATTCGTAGTCCACGCCATGGTCGACGTCGTGGCCTTTACTAAATGGGTGTTTAAATGGGTGTTTGAACTTCGGAGCTAAATTAATAAATTATTTAGATAAACTGGTGAACAAGTCCTATTAGCCCCCCCTAAATTTTGATTCTGGGTCCGCCACTGCTTGTAAAGAGGTTATACGGAGAAAGACACTCGCATGTGATTCTTATCAACATAAATAAAGTCATTTTAATATCTACTATAATCGATTAATAGATTCTACCTTAAAAAGATATTCCGTTTAAAAATTAGATATCATACAAAAAAGGATTTATCCTAGAAAAAAATAGAAGCTGAAAAAAAGAAGTCGGCTGTTGAGCTAACTAAATCGATTGGCAAAGTATGACCCTTCATTTATGCATCCAATGGGTGCTTTTGAATGTGGTACATCTATCCCCATCTTCACAGGGATCAAATGATCAATGAATGATGTGAGGAGAATGGTTGCTTATTGGTGCCAAAGAAATGGCCATTTTGCGGCAAAAGAGTTGATATCTGAGGCTATAAAAGGCAGCCATTCATCAGGCATCTCCCCTACATTATTGTCCTTCCCCTCCTCATGCATTTCTCCCTATTCTCTATCTTGGCCTTGCTTCTCCCTCCCCTAGATGTCAAGATGAGCCAAGTGAGCTCCTCTTCGTCGGCACCCGCAGTGTTTTTGCCCAAAATACAATACGCTTGTGAAACGGATGACCTTAGGGACTTCCACGAATTCTGGATGCCACTACTACAAGTGCTCCTTTTACTCAGTGAGTCAGTTTGATTTGGGTTGCTTCCAATCGTCCTGTAGATGTTAGAAAACCTTTTTTTGATGATTGAATTGCAAGATGGATCAGGCGGTTGTTGATTCTAGGAGTGGGAAGATAAAATAAGCACTAGGCATGGCATTGTTCTGGAGGAGAAAGTTGTGGTGGGGGTAGGAAAATGGTGGAGATGAGGCATTATTTTGACAGACTGGAGAGCAAGATGAACTTAATGTTGTATGTTATTTTCTTTCTTGTATTGGTCGTTATGTGAAAGGTATAGAGCTATGAGTGTTGTTGTGATTTGTGTTGTTACATGTACTGCTTTGTGCGATCTATGTTTGTGTAATGCATACCCATGTCTATACCATAGTAGGCCGTTGGGTAACATCGCTATGTGAAGCTGTCTCGTTGGGTCATGTCATGCTGCGGTGTGCAACTTCGTGGACATGTGCCCATTTTATTTACTTTTCGACGTTGATGTGCTGTTATGCTATATTCGTATGAGTTACTATGATGTAAAGACGTTGACTCGGTAATAACAACGTGTAACCATCTACTACGGTATAGACATGGATGTGTATTATACAGACATACATCGTATAGAGTAGTATAGGTAACAACGTGACAGTATCGAAGATAGTATACATGAACTCATGGTACATTTGGCCCATCGCTTACTCCGACAGTTTAGTTGATCCTCAGGGAAGGTGAGCCTAGCAGGGAGTGGCGTACTCTCTCAACTCGCGGTGCGAGGGTTGCGGCGAGGCAACGATGTGGGGAACTCCGTGTAGGTGCGTGGCGGAGGGCCGAGCATAGCACTCCCCAGTTAGTCGTAGAGGGGTCCACATCCTATGCAGAGGGTACAACTAGTTAGTGCAGACTTTGTGACATTTGCAGTGCGTAGTACTGTTGGAAGGCATGTACCTGGGGAGTCTAAAGTCAGGACGATGGACCTGGCCTTGATGTCCAAGTTGCTCTATCCAGACCTACAGATTTTGTGCGATGCGTTAGTGCGTCATAGCGTGAGACATATGTTGTGTTAAGTATATTACAACGTACTAGTGTATACGGCTGTGCGGAAGAAGATCCTCTAGGGCAATTGCCGTTGTAATGTTGTACAATGTATCCTTGGTACGTCTAGGTGAACTAGGCGCTGCTCTCATGTAGGTCAAACTGAGCCCTATGTGTGAATGTGGGCAACATGTCATCATTACGCGATGATGAGTTAGGGTCACTGTCTGCACTCGGTCCCCATCGGGCCAACGAGTATGTTCATTCGCTCATCTCCCTTCGTGATGATGATGGCTGTAATAGGCTGTTGTCCCCTCATAAATGCTACAAGAACAAACTGTAGTGAGAGATATGTTATAATGAAGTACACGAACAAAAAAGAGAACAATATCTACGAATTGCCATACCGCTAGCCTGAGGCGCATGGAGGACACGATTGAGGTGGTCATACTTAATGAAAACAAGAACTAGTTAGAAACATGTTGCCGTCTAAAAAATCTAGGAAGATTGTCTTACCGTCTCATGGCAGTGTGCCACCCGGTGAGGGTCTAGACCTACTCGTAGAGTGGCATTGCGCGTGATCTCCATTGGACGTTGCGGCGCTGGCCCAGTCAGCCTATACCTAGTACGCGGAACGTACCGCCTCAAGTACCAAGTGTATGTATTAAGTTGTATGGTCATGCCTGCTACACAACGTCGATAGTCACTCTCTTGGCCCACAGTGTCATATACGGTAGCTGTACCTACATCCAGTCATCGCTCTTTCACACTTTCCTTGTATGCCTGCAGCAGGTGAATTCAGATGTTGCACAATCAAAGAGACAGATGCAGGTAATAGGTTAACCGACAAAAATAAATAATGACATACTTGTGTGCCTGCGCTATAAGCAATCATCCCAGTGGTGGTAGCTTTCTTTGATACATTAAAATCGCCTTAGGACCCACTGTGGGTTGTACAGCTCGACCATGTGGGAGAACACCAGGTGGCAGTCATAAGCTAGCATGCGTGGTCCTGATCGCACTAAGAAAACAAACTATAGAGGGCCATGTCTGCAACGAACTATGCAGTCCAGGGCCACCAGGTGACCTCATCCTCATGGAGAGTCTCGAACAGGTTATGGAACATAGGGTACACATGCCTCAATCTCTCCTTAGCCCATCCTAGGGGAGCATATGTCCAACGTGTACCCATTGTGGGCCTGTCGATGGGGTCCCTGCCACTGTAAAACTCAAGGCTCAACTTAAAAGGGTGCATGGTGCTCTAGAAGTATGGCCAACCAACTGGGAAGTGCTCTCATGACCACAACTGTAATAGAGTGTAGCATACCGCGAGGACTAGCTCCCTAGTGGTACTGTGCTGTGAGGCATCATATAAGCCTCGATACGTTGCACAAAGAATTATAGAGCCCCAATGTACTATGTCACCTCGTTAGGCCACATATCTGCTAATGACTTAGCCAGATGGATGTAGCAAGGGTATACGCAGTCTCCCAAAGTCATAGCAAACAGCACCCACCTAAATAGAAACAACAGGTACGCGAGGTAGTGCATGCACACCTCCTGTTGGGTCGCGTTCACGGGGTAGGTCATGTGCGGCCATAGCCACAAATGCGGCACCCCCATGTTCTTTCGTAGATTGTGTGACCTAACTGTTCCGCCATACATACCTTTTAGTTTGGTTGCCTGGGAGGGGGCACTACTGCAGGACCCTACAGTGGTAGACCTGTGACCATAGCGATGTCCTGGAGAGTAACGGTCATCCCCCCCAGTGAAAGTGGAACGTGTGGGTCTTTGGTTGCCAATAGTCCACAAATGCAAACAGCAGTGCTGTGTCAAACTAAAACACATGCAGTAGGTCCAACATGTAGGCAATGGACAGGAGCACCGTATCTCGTAGTAGTAGGATGTACCACTCATCGAGAGGCCAGTGCTTTCTAGGCATCTTAGGACAAAGCTCGGAGAGCCGACGCTAGACGTCCACCCTAGACATCGGTGTTGGCCATCCTAGGTAGGGTCGAGCAGCTCGTACGTGGCGTGAACTAGAGGCCATGCCATCTCTTGACGAAAGTATAATAACAAGTTAGTATAAAGTAAAAAATAGGAGGTATAACAAACAAAGTGAAAGTGCATCATATGACAAATTAAACGCATGATTATCACTGTACGATGAAGAATACAGAGCTCAAAATATATAAAGCATTGTGCAATACATTACATTAGAGGCATGAAAATTTTGAAGGCACCGTAATGAAACTACCATTGTCGAACACATTACAATACATATGACATGAGAACATGTAATGTGAGTGCATCCGAACACATGAAAACAAACAAGCAATATTATCACTACGGTGCATTGCTTGAGCTAGACCTATTTGGGCAGCTGTTGAGGGAGTGCCCAACCGTCTTGCAGAGCCTAATCTGGGGCACCTAACCCGTTGCCCATGCTGGCTATCATCAATGTCATTGTGGTTACGGCAGGACTATTGTCTTCCACATCCATCCTGCTTGAGCGCATCATTCAATACTCACTTCACCTCCCCTGGCCAGAGATCCCTGTAGTGCACATCTAGGTCGTATGAGTTGAACTCGGTACTCCAAGTGTCGTACAGGTGGTGGACATCATAGTACTATGAGATGTAATGCACTAAGGACTGCCGCCACGCTATGCACGTCACGTACACATGGGAGCATGGCTTGTGAAGAAACTGGAGTTTGTTGCAGGTGTAGAAAGTTTTGTCATTAATCGTACAGACTTATTTGTGATCCCCTCTAGTCTGACCCATGATGTACTTCTCTCTAAGACAGATTTCGAACTTCCTCCTGATACTATCCACGGTCCTAGCACCGTACGAACGAGCCTTCTTCATCTTCTTGTCCTTGTGTTCCTGCATTACTTTCAATAATTATTTGCCTTCCTCTAGATGTTTCTTGGCCATCATGGCTATGTTCACAAAGTACCCGACGGTGCGGTTCTAGCTCTCCTCAACGATTGCAGTGATCGGTAGGAATCACACATCTTTTAGGGCATCGTTGTACATCTCGGACATGTTTGTCGTCATAAATCCATACCTTGCACTACCGGTGTCGTAAAACAGGGACCATTTCCCCAAGTCAAGCCCATGCGTATTCACCCACTGTGTGAACTCCCCAACTCTCGCGGACCCTCTTGCTGCTACCTTTGGTTTGACATCGTCTGAGTGCGTAACATGCTTGCTGGTGTTCTCATTGAGCTGTCTCTACATGGCCTTAAGCTTTCACCTTTAGTTCTACATGTAAATCTTCTTGAACACCTTCATCAGCTCCATACTTTGAAATATTGTGTGAAAGATCACCACAAGATACCTCATACACTAACAATTTCTTAAGTTGTTCCACATGAACGGGGGGCTACGTCTCGTTCTGCATCGTGCTCAATATAGACAGCAACCCAGCATTTTGGTTTGAGATGTTGCACACATCCACGTGGTCTTGAACCACCACCTGCTTCATATTTGCTAGGAAGCACAGCCAGCCCTATGTGTTCTCACTCTTCACAATTGCGAAGGCTATGAGAAATAACTGGTCATTGGCATCGAATGCAACCGCAGTAAAGATGGTGCCCTTGTACTTTCCAAATAGGAAGGTGACATCCATCATCAGCATGGGACAGTGATACTTGAACCCTTCGATCGCTTGATGGAAGGCCTAAAACACTCTGTTAAGAATGAAGTAATTTGGCCCCTGCATAGGATGCACCCGCTCCAGCTTGTTTATGTGTGTCATGGGATTTGATTCTGCAATTTGGTGGAGCAATCTAGGGACTAGGCCGTAAGCCTCTTTGTATGTGCTATACATACGATCCACGACCTTCCGTTTTACTTGTCATATCTTCTTGTAGCTAACCAGAAAACCCACCATGTTTACATCATCTGCCAAGGGAAGCTTTAGTGAAATAGGAATATCTGTGACGACCATGTGGCTGATCAGGCTCATAACATATGAGGACGTCACGTTGTTGTGCCTGTGAAGTGGCTCAGCAAGCTCGTATGTGTTATCCTCCAGCATCGTGATTCGAAAGTCCATGGCCATGCTCCTTGACCACTACACACAGATCTTACTAGGGCAAGATTCATCCACACACTTGACGATATAGGTGTCAGGGTTGGACATGCGCACCCAATACATCCGATTGATGGTAACAACATAGCTGGTAATAGCCTACTGGGCAGAACTCTTGTTAAGGAAGCACCGCGCTAAGAGTAGAGTGTCTTTATGGAAGCCCCAATATCTCTGGTTGTGGTTGAACTAGCAATGTCGCTGCAATGTCATCCAATATAGAGGAGACATAAGCAACATCGGTGGTAACAACACCACCGACTACAACTCCTACAATAGCTTCTCCATCTCCCTCGTCTCCACAACTATATGATTTCATGTCCTTATCCTCCTCACTCTCCACTTCTACCATTTGGTCGAACAAGTACTCGTGGCAGTAATACGGGCTACTCACCACCCCTCTACGCCTTTATTGGGCTCGAAATTGTCAACACGTCTTCTTAGGTTTCCATCACCCACCGCCTCGCCTGCGTCTCCACTAGTAGAAGCGTCTACATCACCACCAAAGATCAACACTGGCACTTCATCACCAACACCTCCACCAAAATAGCCCATGCCGGATGATTCCATCCTATCTAGGAACTGCACATACACCATCGGCCTCGCATATATCATAGTAGCAGGGTTGCAAATAACTTCCATGTAATTTCCTCATGAAGCATCACTTGTCACCTTCATAAGTTACCAAAATGTCTCCCCTGCACCACCCACCATTGAGGCGTACAACGCCTTGATGCGCAGCCTTTTCCTTGCAGTGGCCCGATTGAACGCGAAACGCACACACCTCCTTAACTCTGAGAGGCTCATGTCCTTCAAATTCGTGGCTTAGATCACAATTTGCTCATAGTTCGATAGATCCACCCTGTATGGCCCGTCGCGTATGAGACCATTCCTATGAAATAAGAATAGATTTTGAATGCCCGACATGACGTACCTAACACTGGTGCATATGTAACCCACTTAGTACACGATACACAATAATCGTACCATCTAACAGCTACTACCGCACATCAACTAGATTTATATTTATGAAATGCATGAGCACCTAATGTAAATTTATAGGTGTGGTTGTGTTTAATAACTACATATGTTATATGCATATGAAGGTTTGGTTACAAAAACTGGCTTCTTGATAACATTTGCACTCATCTCATCGTATGACTACTATTTTTGTCCAACTCCAAGGTTACAATAACCCACTACCATTCAAATATAAATATATTTTTGAAAATACAAGTAAATAATTCGTTCACATTATTTTGATTATTTGATTTACCCAAACCATTATTAACCATGCATGCAGACCTATGTATCTTTAATTTTCTTTGCAGTTTTAGCTAGCTACCATGCAATTTGAATATAAATACATTTCAAAACATAAAAATAAATATTTTACTGACATTATTTGGATTATTTCATTTACGCAAACCATTATTAACCATATGCACACACCACATAATACCCAACTGAAATCAGCTTACTTGCTTTTACTTGGGTTGGGTTATCATGGACTTTGTAATACGGGTTACCAGCAACAAACTAAGGTTTCAATTCTTAGCCTACATATTATTTCCTCGTTCTCTTTTTTGTTACCAGCAACAAAAAAAATTCTACATATTATTGTTTTTTTCCTCGTTCATACATATTATTGTATCAAAATGAAAATTCTACCAGAATGCACATAACTCCCACTTTCGTTTTGTGTTAACATATCTATTCAGCTTTGAATTTACATACTTCTTGCTTATCACAGATCACTATTTCTTTATTGTAATAGCCCAGCTGTTTATTTCAAAAAAAATTGATTTAATTTAAAAATTAAATATTTGCTTTTGGTTGCTTAAGTCTGTAAAAATTTATTTGCATAAACTTCTGTTTTAAAAGAGGCTTTTGTTGTGAAAAATAATCTAAAAGAAAATTTTTATGCATTATGAAATAAAGGGTATTTGAAATCCTGTATAAAACTAATTCAAAATAATTATTGATATTTTCTGGAGTTCACTTGGATTTTTCTGGATTTTATTTCAAGCCTTGAAGTGAGAAAAAATTATAATTCTCATTTTATAAAAGCCAAAATAAAAGTATTTCATTTTACAAAGTCAAGAATAAGTTTATTTCATTTTCCTAAGTCATTCCTGTTTTTATAAAAATTTTCAGGATTTTCTAGAAATTTAAAACTCCCTTTTAAAGTTAAATTGTGTTTCTGCAAGATCTAATTACCAAAATGGTTTGAAAATATTTTTATTAAGTCAAAAATCATTCCAGATGATTCTCTGAATTTGTCTGGAATTTTCAAAATTCATTTGGTATTTTTTCAAGTATTTTAAAGTCTCCTAAGTATTTCTGAAATCCAAAAAAGAAGTTTTAATTCCAAAAACCTCTCAGGCTCACACGTGGTGGCATGAGATCAAACCCCCGCTGCCTGGCCGCATCGCCGTCGTCCGCTCCCTCACCCGCCTTCCCCTCCCCTCGTGCTGACGCGTGTTGCGCATCGGAGCCGCTCCCGCCCGCTGGTTCTAATCCTCACCGCACGTTCTCACTTACCCGTTCGCCCGCCTCCTCTCTCCCTTGGGCTGACAAGTGTCTTGATCTGGACCTTTCACTGTTGTCAGATTAAACCTCCACCACTCATCTTCACTTACCCTTTCGGTCACACTCGAACGACTCCGATTGAAATCCTATTGCCGGATTGAATCTCGGCCGTCCTCATTCACTTACCGCTTCACCTAAGATCCAACGATCCGATCGTTAGCTCGTGCCACCTGTCACAAATCCGTGCCACCCGCCGCCCCTTTCCCTCCTTTTCCCTCTCGCCGACGGGTGGGACCCCCATGTCAGATTCTTCTTCCCCGCCTCCTTCTTCCTCCCGAAACCCTGCCGCCGCCATTAAAGCTAATAACCGAAGCTTTAAAGCTTCGGTTTCTTCCTCCATCTCTGTCCGCGCAAATGCGCATTTCCTCCCTCTTTCACTGCCGCACCCGAACCACTCATCCTCCCCCGCATTACTGTACTATTTGGCCCAATTTGATGCGTAGCCGTTACACCTCCGGTGAGGCATTAAACGGCCGTGCGAGCTCCTCTGCCTATATAAGGCCCTCCCAGAGCACTCTCTCCTCACACCGCTTCTTTCCCCTCTCTCAATTTCACTCAAAAACGTCTGCAACGCTGCCGCTCCGTGCAACCTTCCTCATCTGCACCGAAAGCACTCCGGTGAGCAATTGTGGGCGCTTCGAACCCCCTCGGACCGCACCACCGCCACCAACAGCTTCGTCGAGCCACCGCGCACCTCTTCCACCCCTTCCCCGAGCTTGGGCTCCATCGGACGACCCCGCCGCCGTGAACCACCGCTGACCACCGCTCTTCGCCGCCGCCCGGCCTCTCCGTGCACCCTCGGGCTCCGCGCAAGGTACCTCCGCGCTCCCCGCTCTCCCCTCTTCCGTTTGGTGCCCTCTGCCGGCGCCGCCGCCCGCCAGAGCGCCGACAACCTTCGGGTCCCGCGCCTCCCCCTCTGGCCGGTGATGCCACGTCGGCGGCCGAGCCTCCGTGGCGGCTGCGTGGCAGCCAGGTGGCGGCCAGTTAGGCGCCCTGCCTCGGCCACGCAAGCGCCCGGCCGCCACGTCAATCGGCCATGCCTCGTCAGCAATTCGAGCATGCGTGGCAGCCACGTGGCGCATACGTGGTGGCCACGTCACCCGAAAACCCACCACCTCACGCCCGGTCAGCCGCGTGCCACCTCACCTTCCCTCGGGTCCATATACCCGGTTCACCAAACACCGGCCCCACATGTCAGCCTCACTTCAATTTTTAAATTCCCAGGGCTGACGCCAGCTGACGTTATAAACCTGATTTTTCCATTTAAAAATAATTCGGCCGAAATGTAATTATGGTGCTGACGTTATAATCTCAGTTTTCCTTTAGAAAATTAATTCGGGAAAATTGCCTGCTGACATCATAAATGTTTTTCAGTATAAAATTAATTCTAAAAAATGTCTCTTTTTCTTTTTATTTCATTAGAACTTTAGAAGGCCATAACTTCTTCATTTTAACTCCAAATTGACCCGTTTAAATTTCTACATTTTTGTAAAATCATGAACTATCCATTTATGGATTCCTTTTAAATTTTTGAATTTTATTTAAATTTTGTTTTGAATATTATTTGGTAATTCCAAGATTTAAATTTTAAATTATAGTTCCCAGTTCATTTTTAACCTCAATTCATTTCCAAATTTTCAGTTCACATCCAAAATTCAAATATAAATCTTGCAAAAATTCAAAACCTCCATAAAAATAATTGCTCTATTTTTTAAATCCAAAATATTCTCCTGGCTTTTCTCTTTTTCAAAGCAAAATAAAAAGAATTAAGAAGACTTCCCGAGGCCAAAACCTTCTTTTGTTTAAGTACCCTCAGCTAGTAGTTTTCACCTCATCCAATGCCTTAGATCCTTCTCTTTTCAGGTGTTGAACTATTTCTTTTATCCTAATATTTATTCTTCCCTCCTTTGCTGTCCAACTTCATGCCTCCGACGAACAAATAGTATGTTTTTCAGCTAAATCCACCATGAGCGATGCATGCATGCAAGCAAAATTATTTTCCCTCTTACCAAATTAATTGGCATGCAGCAATAACACCTTTAGTCATTGCCAAGCATCAATTCCACTCAGTTTTTATCCATTAAAATTTCAGTTTCTTGCATGCAAAGTTGAAACTGACATTTTATTCAATTCGGCCATTACTTCGGCATTCAATTCCGGCCATTCCCTTACTCTTCTCCACCTATAAATTGAACCCCAGCCTCCTCACCTCATTCCCCACTTGTTTTGCATTCTAGAAAACCAGAAACCCAGCCAAGAAGAAGTTTTAGAAAACTATTCCTTCGGTTAGCTTATTCCAACAATTTTCTTTCCAACCGATCTTCCGACAACTCGTTCTTCGTCGTCTGAACTCCGAATCTGGTGATTCAAATTTCTAAATTCATCTAAATTCATATTCTACCTCCCAATATATATTTTATAATTTTTAGATTTTATTTGAATTTTATTTGAGTTTAGTTGTTCTGATTCTTTACGTGTAGACTACGACTAATCCGGAGAATATAATTTCAACGAATCTCAGCAAACTTCGAAGCAAGGCAAGTTACACTCTTGGTCATGTTGACCCTATTATTTTAAATTTAATTATGTTATTTTACTGTATATGCATGCGTATCTTTAATCAAAGGTAATTTAAATTTGATTTAAATCCTAGATATACCCATGATCCTTTGCGTATGGCCATTTTGAATCTCGAATTCATGTACCTGGCCACCCTAGCTAAAAACTAGTTAGTACCATAGTATTGACTAGAAATGTTATAGAAATGCTTAGCCTGCCTTAGTACGATTTTAGGTGGGATCAACTATTTCACTTGAAATGACAGTTCCTTTTATTGAAATCTTGACTTCGGTGAGTCAAAGATGGTTTATAAAAATGGTTTAAAAACAAAAATAGAAACTTATGATTTGGATTTAGGCTATTGGTTAGGTGGTGGGGTGCCGGCATGCCTCGTGTTTGGTGACACCTGGTTGATTGTCGTATATGTGGGTATGTGGATTGAGACTAAGTCAAATTAAGAACCAGTCTGTGAGGTACTGTTGCAAAGCCACATCATACTACCATAAGTCCGGTATAGGACGGACCTGGCTAAATAATTTGTGAAGTTCCAAATACGGTTTTTGCTATAGGCTGAATGTAAGCGTGGCGTAGGCCGCGAGAAGTCTCACATGGCTCAACAGGGGGCTCCAACTCGTGAATTCGAGTTGTGGTGAAACCTTAGTGGCGGCGTGGCTATTTTGGCAATGGATCATTGTAACGGCCTTGTCATGATCTCCTCGCCGCATACCAAAGGGAGTGTGTTAATCTAGTGGCAATATGGGATGATCGTGTCTTGTGGATCAAGTTGTACAACCTCTGCAGAGTGTATAATCTATCCTGGATAGCCGTGCCCACGGTCACAGGCAAGCTGGGTAAAGTTTTTCATGGATTAGACTTTGGTTTTTAAAATAATTTCTGAAAAAGCTTATGGATGGATGGATGGAATCCATGACCAGGTGGGATACCTGTGAATAAGTTGGTATTTGGTCGGAGCCTGCACTAACGATATTATTTTGTTAAATTGTTATTTCTATCTACTGTATAAAATTTAGCTTTTGCACTTATGTATTGTATTTAAATTCAGTACTATTTTTCACACAAATAACCTTATTAAGCCTTCCTTGGTTATCCTTATACATGCATTCACTCTGTTAAAAACTCTTGGTGTAACTTGCGTAAGTGCTTTATGTGCTTACCTTAGGAGTACTTTATATACTCACCTTGCTAAAATCTGTTGCCAGAGGATGATGTCAACAACTTCGGTGAGGATGGTGACGACTAGGCCGCGTCTTCTGATCATTCGCCTCAGGCGGCGGATGATGGTGTACCTCTACGCGTTATCTTTTTCCGCTATTTTATTTTGTTGGCCTTGAGCCTTTATTTGTAAACCTTGGCCATAAGGCCCGTTTAATAAAGTGGGAGTGTTTTGCACGATGTATCCCTGTTAACCCTGTGTGCACTAGCTTTTCCTGGGATAGTGTGATTTACACAGAGGGACTTGGAGTCGTTGCTCCGGGTCCCGACATTTATCCACGATTAGCCTCCTTAGTTTATGCCTTAAAGCTTACAGCATAATAGAACTTATAAGTTACAGATCCAACAAGCAAAAAAAAGGTTAAGATTGATCCATATATTTAGGGCCACATAATTACATTTCTTGATTGGGCCAAACATATTTCTTGATCGTGCCTTCCAAATACATTTACTTATCATAATTAGCCTTCATCTACATAAACATACCTCCGTAACATAATTGACAAAAAAATATTACACATCCACAAGGTTATGCGATCAATTATCTTTCGCATTATCATTTCTATTATCCTATTGGTACTACATGCTCACTATACTACCATTACATTTTGTTCTACCCTCTTTCTTCTGGTTTATTGGCAATCCTACTTCTTACTATTTACAATAGGCTTATATTTTACTTGGTTATACTAATTACATTTTGTTCTACCCTCTTCCTTCTGATTTATTAGCAATCCTACTTCTTACTATTTGACTTGGTCATACTAATCTATACTATTAGGTCATAGTTGAATGTTTTAGCTTGCCCATCAAAATATTGCTTACCAAATAGAAACTGTAATATACCAATGACAATCATACAGAAGCTTTACCATTAATGATAAACAAATAATTGCCACATGAACTAATCTTGATTGATACTACTTGGGTTTGGTCATGGCAGACTTCATAACACGAATTACCATCGCAAAACTAAGGTTCCGATTCTTGCCATAATTTGTTTTCCCTCTTTTTGGTTCTATCGTTCATATGTACTGTTCTGCCAGCTTTATCGCTCCAGCAGACTGCACAGAACACTCAAATTCGGTTTCTATTAGCATACGATTCATTTTCAGATCTACGGATCACTTGCTTATTGCAAAACAATATTTTTCAATAAAGAACTAGGCTTTGAAATTCATAGCCTAAAGATAACAATGATTGATATGCATTTGTGTTTACCAAGATACTGTTGTTTTTGGTCTCAACTAGATCTGAAATTTACAGGACCTCAGTGTTGTCCTTCAATACTAGAATATATTCCATTCCAGATATTTGATTTCCCAATGTTCGAATTTTGAATGGTTTAACTTATACTCTTTTTTTGATATTGTCCTTACAAACAGAGGTTCCATCTATATTATGGTCTAGGCCACACCTTTTCTTGCTTCAAGTTATGTTCCAGAATCATGTACTAAGAACAATTTAACTATAACTCTATCGATATATTGACCCAGACATTCCTCAATACAAAATACAATTATTGAAAAGAGATTATGATCACACATATTACGCTTCCTCAAAACTAAGTAGCAGCATATTACGTACATGCGGCCTTGCTACGCCCAGTCCTGCTTGGTCTTCGTATACCCAATACTTTCCACAATTGCGCGGCGTAGCGCGCGGCCATATCTCGTATGATGTAACTGGCTATGAGGCATACACAGGTGTGGCACAGATTCCCATTTGGCAAAGAATTGACTGCGACTTCATGCAAATCAATACCAGAGAATATCATATCATATTATTTTGCCTCATGCTGGAGTAAGATTATTTAGCACTTCAAAGCAAGCATCGTCCAATGCATCATATACACAACGTTGGCTGCAAGGTTGAGGCACAAAATTTGCAAGAATTTTTCATACACCGACACTCGGTGTTGGCGAAAGAAAAATGTCAGTTTATCGATTATCCTCTATCTACGACCAACAAGGAGACATGTCTATACTATCATCTATCTACAAGACTACAACCAACGAGGTAGACAAAAATTCTAGCCTAGTGCCAACAAGGCAAGGTCACTACCCATCAACACGTCCCAAATGGACGGGACCAGACACTCCATTGCTAGACACCGAGGAGGCAAAGGCAACACACACATCTTGTCCAATGAAGACAATACTACTCCCCTGCAACACTTCAATATGTTTCAACTTCTATTCGCCCAACGTGAACAAAGGGCGTCCAAGCCCAAATTAAGTTCTTCACCAAGCCTTTCTAAGTGCTTGCTTTGCGGATTGCTCCTCATGATCTTGTCTCTCACTAATTAATCACTATGGCTGGACCCTGATCCTGGAGCATTGATTCTGGTCTTGTAATCCCTCACGATTTGAAGTGGTTTTGATGTTGGGGTTCATGGCTTGGGTGTCAATTTAGGAAGATATGAGAAAAAAAGGATAGGTTTCGATTTGTAATCCGTCTGATCAGGGCCAGAGCCAGAATTTAGAATGTGGGAGGCCAAATAAGCTATGCAATGTAATTATATTTGATGAGAGAGACGAAATAGTAGTAATACAAATAAAAGTAGCTAACAATCAAAAGAATATAGTAGGAATTTTAAGATCATGAGGAGGGCTAGGCCCCTGCCAGCCCCCCTCTCCCTCCGCCCTGCGTCTGGTAGATTTGGATTGATTAGCTGCAAAAACATAGAGTAGCTCATGATCAAGTTGGGTGATACATATGGAAGGAGGAGGTTGGACCTGGAGACATGTATGTCTTGGGTGCAGCGTTCAAAATTGCCTAGCCGCCAGCTAGCCACTGCGCACGATCCCTAGCAAACATGAGGGCTGCCTTAGCTATTGCACGCTAGGAATTCCTCGTAGCAATCTTGAGTCATATTAGATTAATTATGTGTAGGATCGTGGATGGCAATTAAAGGAGGGTGAATGATTGCAGCGTTTAGCGGAAGACTCTTTTAACCCCACTATTTTTGAGTCATATTAGATTAATTCCTCGCAGCAATCTTGAGTCATCCAAACCTGCAATACAGTAATAAAATAAAAAACAAAAAAACCAACAAGAACAAAAGAAAAATAAACTATTATTTGTCTTGAAATACTGTATCTACAATACTACTTTTGGTACTGTAGCACCGGTTGCTACTTGTGTGCTATGACGTTGGCAATTAATGCTTTGACCATGTATAGATGTTTTGATCAAAAACAAAATGAGACATGCTTTCATGTACTATTGTTGCCTATTGCAAACAACAACCAAACAACTAAATTAATTTCTTTTTGTTGCGCACGGAACGAGGCAAAGAAAAACCATTGCTGCTGATGACTTACGTTGTTACCTTGCGCTGGGATTGAGGCAAGAAAAAGCTAGCTGATGCTTTCCTATCGAGGCGAGGAAAATAAAACCAATGACGATGCCTTCGACCTTGCACGCTTTCTCTGCACGACGATCGAAAAAGTAGATGGCGGATGATTAAGAACAGCGACAACACTAACGCACATCTACCATGAATCATGTCGCACTCAAGATGTTGCGAGATCAATCGGTGACGGCACTCTTTCCCCCAGATTTTTTTTCCAGATGAGATCCAAACTTTATTTCTGAATCATGGTGGCTACAAAATACCTTTCTAGTACCTCTAAATCCTAGCACGAAATTAGTATATCCAAAGTCACAGGGTTAGCCTCCAACCTTATCTCTATTTATAGTCTAGGACCTAGAACATGGACTTATCCTAAGCTCACGAGTTCTAATCTAATTCCAATAAATAAAAGATCTGAAACCCTTCCTAACATGAGTTTTCCAAAATTTTAACTTTTCAACTCGTCACGTGTTGAAGCCTCCAGGATCACACTTTTCGTAGCTTCTCCACGTTTCATCCACTTTTGATCTTCATGTGTCCAAGTATGAGCCCGACCATCTCGTTACATCCTTGACCGTCTGAACCTCAGATCTCCCTATTCTAATCTTGGTCCACTTCGTTATCGATCATGATCGCATCCATGCTCAATCTGCACATGCAAAGACCAAAGAAAATTTTTTCGACACAAGTTATCTTCAACTTGACCAACATCAGTCTGCACACACACGTTACACACCTCGCATAACAACGCTAAACAATGTTGTCAAGTATTCGGTATCTATATTGTCAATTATTCATCACTAAAAATACTAGACTTAGCCACATAATCTTACATTATAGTGCCTCATAAGTGCATAGAAAAGTGTACATGCTACTTCGTACATAACGTACTTCCCATAAGCCAAAAGAGGTTCCATTCTAAACTTACGGGCCAAGAAAAAGGCAAGCAAGAAATGGGAGATGTAGAGTGCACCCACACACAAAAAACGTCAAGATAAATACTGGTGGAATCAGAATTTTTGACAAGCGCAGGCAGCCAGCTCCGGCCTCCCCCCACGGCCGTCCGCCCCTACGTGCCCCCTTCCAGGCTTTAGGCTCCTGGCTCCGGCCTTCTCCCTTAACCGTCTATTCCTCCGTGCTCCCGTACGCCTTGCTGGCTTCCGCCCCACCCGCCTGGCACCCCTTCGCTTTCCCCTCGGTCGTCCGTCTCTGCAGGATGAACTGGGAGTCCACCGCCGGTGCCAGATGGCGGCTCAGCCCGTGAAGACAAAAACGGTGTCTCAAAACATAGATGATGCCTTTTGACACCTTCATCGACATTGTTTGTTGTTGCCGCTCCCGGGGAGCAACCCGCAAAAGCCAACTGTATACGAGCATATCGCGAGCAAAGAAAGATGTTGTTCCTCGAGAGGAGCCGAGGCGCCGATGGTAGTGCGCGTTCGCGGGGCGCGAAGCCGAGGCTACCGTGGCGCGCATGCGGGCGTAGGCGGAGAAGCCGGGGCGTCGGCGGTGGCGCACTGTGCGGGGCGCGTGCACAAGCATCGGGCTGACGGCGGTGGCGTCGTGGGGCGGAGTGGTGCCGTCGCGGGCGTCGCGAGGCGGGCGGCAAAGGCCGTCGCGGGCGCGTGGCGCGGGCCGGCGCGACGACGACGGCAACGGCGATGGCCCGTCGGGCCGTTTCTTGGTGCATATCACGGTGCTCTGGCGATCGAGTGGTGCCTCATCTTTGAGAGACACACGCAGATCTGGCGCGCGTGGCCATGTAGGGCCGCCTTGCGAATCTTTTCTTGTGCAATTATCGAACAGAAAAGATGCACAAAATTTTTATTTCTAATCTATGATGCAATCAACATCTACCCCTTTTTCACAATCTACCGATCGACATTGTGTCGGCAACTTCGTGTCTGCTCGCGGTAGATTAGGGCGGATTTGCATCGTTTTCTACAGTGCAATCAACATCTACCCCGTTTCGCAATCTACCGATCGACATTATGCCGGCGACTTCAAATCTGCTTGCGGTAGATTAGGGTGATTTGCACCGTAGAAAATCAATCTAGAACGCGAAGAAAAAAAATGCAAATTCAAAGCGATCTAGAAAACCAATCTATTAAGTGCTTCGATGATTACCTTTGTTCACCGGAGCGTAGTCGTGCTGATAACGTGTTGAGGAACCCTCGCTGGCAACCAGTCCGAGCAATTCCTCTGCTTAGAACAAGAACGAATCAATCACAAAGCGACAGAATAATAGATTGAACACAGAGAGAGGTAGAGAGAACTCCTGGTCTTTCTTTATATAGGGGGGTGGTGAGGTGCCTACTAGAGATAAGGACGCGTTTAAACGAGAGATAGGATCCGTTTAAACGGGAGCCATATCCTGGTTTCCTAATAGTTTTGTGCTATGGGTGGATCAGTTCCTTCCCCTATCTGGTCAGCTAGCCAGCATCTCAGCAAGCATGCTTTACTTTGTTTCGGTTGGTAGTTCTAAAAGGAAGGCAGTTATAAGTAAATGATTTTTAATAAAAAAATTAAAAGGAAATAGAAGGACTAGCCGTATAATTGCATGGGCTACTAAACTAGTTATTCCTCCCCCAAGTCCTAAAAGAAAGTTATTTTGAGTTACATACAATTAAACATTATAAACTTTAGCTATCAATATATTTTTAATTTTTAATTTAGGCACATAAAAACGATACACGTAGATTTTGTCTAAAAACATTATTATAATATTATGTTTTAGAAATATTTTATAATCTTTACTATTATAAAAGAAGGAGTTGGTGGTTGATCCGTCGTCACTCCTTTCTTCTCAGCCATTCGATCTGATTACGAAATTAAATCTGAACCATCTTTCACCTCCTCCTCCTCCCACCCCGCACGCCTCTCTAAACCCTAAAATCCGATCCGTGTGTCACCCCTCCGCTCCCTCCCACCCCATACGCCACCTCCTCCCCTCCTCCACTCCGCCCCCCCTCTGCGCGCCGCCTCCTCTCCGCCTCCCCACCCCGCGCGCCGCCTCCTCCTCCTCCCACTCCGCTCCGCCTCCCCACCGCGCCGCCACACCGCCTCCTCCCACCCGCCGCCGCACCGCTTCTCTCCCACCCCACTCCGGCGCCTCTCTCCCACCCCGCACGCCTCCTCCTCCTCCCACTCCGCTCCCTCCCCCCACCCCACGCCGCACGCACCGCCTCCTCCCACCCCGCCCGCGCCTCCTCTCCCACCTCCGCACGCCTCCCACCTTCGCGCGCCTCCTCCTCCCTCCCACTCCGCTCCGCCCCACCCTGCGTGCCGCCGCACCGACCTCCCCACCCCGCGCCGCGCCGCCTCCTCCCCCCCCACTCCGGCGCCTCCTTCCCTCCCTCCCACCCCGCACCGCAGCCGCCTCCTCCTCCTCCCCACCCAGCGCATGCTGCGGGTAACGTGCTATTCGCGAAGAATGTGATCACCCCGAACTCGGATGCAGCGGGTGTCGCAGCGAAGGTCGCTCACTTGTCGCCGAGCGCCTCATTGACTCCCATAGCGGTTATGCGTGTTTGATCGATTCGCCCTAATTAGGTTGCGGTTGTTTGTCGTGTTCATTTGTGAACGAGTTTGTTTGGGATGCGATTTGCGGGGCAAGGACGACGAGTGCGTCCGAATCGGGAGCGAACATCTCGGGCGCCTCGCATCGCATCGACGTGAATGTGATGTTCGGGAAGTGCGTTTGAGGTTTCGCTTGTTGATTTGTGGTTTATGCGTGTGTTTATGTGGTATTCCATTTGTTCCCATGTGTCTTGGATCGTGGACATTGCGGGATTGATGACTTTGAGTTCACCCGACAATGTGCCATATTTGACCTTTTGGATATCCCACTATGCCATGGATGGATAGTGGATCCTTAGGTATGCATTTTCTGGTTTATACTTCTTTCTACATGGAGCAGAATGCTTGTGCTCGGAGATGGGTTCATGCCGCTTAACGATTCATAGCTTCTGTTTTCTTTAGTCCATAGGCTATTAGAATATAATTTCATTATTTCGTCTGTAACTATTGTAAGCAAGGTCCACAAAAAATAGTATAATATGCTTGTTTGTTGGATGTTAGTGCACAATGTGCTTTTATCGCTTCTGTGATCTAACTTGCACAAATATCAAAACCTGCTTAAAAGTGCTACAAACAATGGTTTCCCACGATTCTGTGCAGAGTTCCCTTGATTTCTCATGTGATACTACTGAGTTGTACATAGTTAGGACTAGATGTAGGTTTGATCATTTAGGTTGTATTCAATGATTCTGCTTTATGCTTGCTGCTGGAGTAGTGTTATACAAACTGTTTAGTTTCAAGAGTTACACTAGGCTGGTTATTTAATGACATATAAGCAAACCTTTGTTTTATTGTTTCAGGAATTATATTGAACATGTTGCTTGATGACTGACAATTAAACTTTAATTTTGCTCTGGTTCTTAGTGAGATGTGTTAAGGCTGGTTTGTCTCACCTAATCAAATACTACAATCAAGACAACACCCTATATTTTTGAGTAAATTGCACCACAGTCCTTGTGGCATGAACAGTCCATATAGGTCCATGAACATGAGAAAACAACATTTAGTTTCAAGAACTTAATTCAAGTCTATCGTGCATGTAGTCCTTAAGGTTCCTTCTTTCATCCACTTTTATGTTTCCAAGTTGAATAATATGATTTTCGATCGTGTCCATGAATTTCATCGCACTTTTGTGATTAAAGAACCGACATTTGACATTATCTCATTATATAATATAGTAATATACTCTTTTTCTCAAATTTCTTTTTATGCAGGACAACCAAAAGGAGTATGTATTTTGATGGAAGGTTCCTGCCTTCTCATCTCAAGGCAAGACTCTGGTAGAGCGGCAAAGCGCGCAGATCCGCACTATGTAGGGTATTTCGTCGAAACACATGCTGCGATGTGACGCAAACATTCCTCGCGCCGCTCTCGGTGAGAAAGCTTGCATCACCGGTGAAGGCGGTCAGAATGCCTCCATTTGTGAGAACCGCTGAGTGCTCCATTTGTGATCCTCGGGTTGGTGTCGCCCGACCTCCCGTTATATGTGCATCATTCGTGACATGGTTTTCAAAGCTTGTTCAGAGGCATACTTCTCTGTCGATATGAAAACACGGTAAAAGCCCTCTCGGTTTAGGTATGTCTAATTCAAACAATTTGAGTATGCCACGCTTGTACTATTGCACAAGGACAACTACGATTCATGTAGATTAAGCTTTGTATTTTCATAGTTAGACTATGGATTAAGCAAGCAAATTTCACCAATATCTATGCTTTGTGGGAGTTATAAATTCAAGCCGCAACATGTTGATTGCTTCAGCATTCCGAATAGCAATAGCTATTAATCCTGCAAATTCCTTTTTCTTGTGGCTTGTAGAGCCCTAAGTATCTCGAGAAATATTATCTTGACTTCTTGTGATCTTGTTTCATATAATTTTACAGCTTGATTCGACATGATCCCTTGATGCTATGTCGCATTTGTCTCCTTGTGGTTTAGGTGACATCCTTTGTGGCAAAGCACATAAATGGGTCTCTAACAAGACCGAACTATGCCGCTTGTTTGGTTTTGTTGTGCAAGTTTCGGTGACCACTTCAGTGGAGTTGATGACACTTTCTGCTATGGTGGGAAAGAAAGTTTTGATTCTATCTCTGATTCATGGATATCCTCAAAAGACCGTCCAACATTAAGTGGTGTTACCTCTTGGGATCTTGAGGCTTGAACAGAGACAACGCCAGGTTAGTCGATGACTAAACCTTTCACAGATTCTGATACTTTCAGGAAAGGGGATGGCAAAACTGTTACTTTGTTTATAGATCTCATTATATGAGTCCAGTGAATATATTTTTGGCCCTCAGACCTACACAGGATTGATTTAATAGAGTTTCTGGTTAATGATAAGTCAAGTTCTTAGTTAAATATTCATAATTATGTAGCATATTTGGTAATCACTTTTATTTGATTTTCCATTGCAACGCACGGGCACCTTATTAGTATAAATAAATTATCAGAGTTATATTTTAGAAACCGTTGACGTCCAAAATAACTTCCTTTCCTAACCGAAGGGAGCAGTTTGTTTTTAGATCCAGGAAATTATTTTGCTTAGAGCATGTACAATAGGATGATATAAAGTCTATAAGAGATGTCACATAGGTATTTTACTGAAGTGGATAAAAGAAAAAGAGGAGAGAGAAAGAGATTGACTACAATTCTATAGACAGTCGAAATGTGATAAAATAGCCTGCTATAGACGGCTTTCGTAGTATTATATCAATGCTGTCTATATTTTATAGATAATTTATTACATAGAACTTATAAATAATCTATTATAGAATATATCTTTAATATTATCCACAAATAATATAAAATAATAATATAGATAGCAGTTGTTTCTGTCACTTTGCCCTTAGTTTGTGACTGGAGTACGTTTAGTTTGCCCTCAGTTTGTTACTTCAGTTTGCTCGTCTCGGAACTCGTCGGTTGTTGTCAACAACCGGCTCACCAACCCATCAATCCCTCGAGCGACGCGCACCCTCCTCTCTCTCTCTCCCCCTCCACCCCGCCTCCGGCGATCCATCCCAAACGGCCGCCGCCGCCTCGCCATGGCTGCCGCGGCCCCTACCGTCACCAAGTCGCCGCCGGCCCTGATCCCGCCGGCAGGCCCCACCCCCGGTGGCTCCCTCCCGCTCTCCTCCATCGACAAGACCGCCGCCGTCCGCGTCTCCGTCGACTTCATCCAGGTCTTCCCCCCGTCGGCCACCGACGCGGCACCCCGGGACCAGCACACCTCGGTCGCTGCCATGCGCGAGGGCTTCGCCAGGGCGCTCGTGCACTATTACCCCGTCGCCGGGCGCATCGCGGAGCCGGTCCCGGGGGAGCCGGAGATCGAGTGCACGGGGGAAGGGGTGTGGTTCGTGGAGGCCGAGGCGGGCTGCGGGCTCGAGGAGGCGCGCAACCTCGAGCGCCCGCTGTGCATCCCCAAGGAGGAGCTGCTCCGCGCCCGCCGCCCGAGGTGCGCGTCGAGGACACCGTGCTCCTCGCGCAGGTACAGATTCGAATCACCTGCGCTTCAGCTGCATTCCATGGTTTAGTATTTGAGCTAAATTTTGAGTGCAATTTTGGTTTGGATCTGGCTCCTGAGGAGGTTGGGGCCTTTGGATCTGTGGGGAGAGGAGGGTGGCGACTAACGTTGACTAGGAAATCTGGGAATGGAAACGGCAATGGCGTACAGAAACAGCTCTAGATAGATTAGCAAAATTTTTCTTAGATAACTGCTGTTAGCGAACAGCCCAGCTTCAGGGTCGAGTGGGGAAGTGTGGCAAGCCGAGGACTGCTAAGACCAATTAGAAGCTTCAAACGTGTATGTGAGGAAGTGATGGCCTCATGGCCATGAATTACTTGAGCTGATCTAAGCTGCTATTTATTGAGATCCATCACCCCAGAAATCATTGCCATGCTTCATTTTTTTTAGAGTGCTTCTCTTCAAAGTTGGTAGGGAGCTGTTTACATGATTATACCGGGAGTAGGCAGAATGAGGGTTACTATTCATGCTGCCTAGTGCCTACCTAGTTGGCCTGCAGGCTTGCAGCACATCCAGCCAGATTTCTAGCTTTCATGACGGATCGTTGGTAACAAGCCACCAAGTAAATAGTAACATGAATTTACTATGGACTCTAGAGCATCTAAAGATTGGATGAAGATATGAAATTTAGGATTATGTAATCTTCGCTGTCATTTTTCTTGGTCTACCCACACTTCAAAATTTATTCAGGATTTGTGCATTTCTATTGACATGAAGCATACCCCATCAGTGCTCTTTGGATATTATGATGCTTAAGTATGATACGTTTTGGTTTATTTCACATGGCGCATACATCTAGATAACATAAATTTCTTCAATCAATCTGTTGTGACTGGTGTGGACTTTTTACCATATTCACAATCAGTGAAATTTTTGGTAAATACAGATTAGTTGATCAGGTCACACGTCCTTGGTTTCACTACTTACCCTTGTACAGAGTATTTTCTAACTCTCAAAGTTGCATATTTGTCACATGACCAGTGTTATGACTACTTAGTGCTGAATTTACATGTGTAGTGACTCGAATGATCATTTTTTCTATTTTCTCTGTGTTCAGATTACAAAGTTCACCTGCGGTGGATTTGCTGTGGGCATTTGCTTCAGTCACTTGGTGTTTGACGGGCAGGGTGCAGCTCAGTTTCTGAAAGCAGTCGGCGAGATGGCACGAGGGCTCCCTGAGCCATCGCTTAAGCCAATCTGGGCCCGTGATGCCATTCCCAGCCCCCCTAAGCCACCTCTTGGACCACCACCATCATTCACTGCGTTCAACTTTGAGAAGTCAGTGGTTGACATCTCTCTGGACAGCATCAAGCGTGTCAAGGACCAGGTCGCGAGTGAGACCAGCCAGAAATGTTCAACCTTCGATGTGGTCACCGCCATGATCTTCAAATGCCGTGCCTTGGCCATTGGCTTCGCTCCTGGCGCTGAGGTTCGCCTGGGTTTCGCGGCCAGCACACGACACCTGCTGAACAGTGTGCTGCCTT
Source organism: Melocanna baccifera (assembly GCA_036346265.1). Classification (NCBI taxonomy): domain Eukaryota; kingdom Viridiplantae; phylum Streptophyta; class Magnoliopsida; order Poales; family Poaceae; genus Melocanna; species Melocanna baccifera. The sequence goes on along the minus strand of CM070677.1, from coordinate 27,776,109 downwards.
CAGTGGATGGCTACTACGGAAACTGCGTGTACCCTGGGGGCCTCACCAAGACCAGTCAGGAGGTCAAGGACTTGTTGCTTGTCGACATTGTGACGGCGATCAGGGAAGCCAAGGATGCGCTGTCGACAAGGTTCCTTGACTGGATGAGCGGCGGTGCCAAGGAGAACCACTACAACGTGTCGCTGGATTACGGCACGCTGGTCGTCACAGACTGGAGCCACGTCGGGTTCAACGAGGTGTGCTACGGGTTCGGCGAGCCGAGCTACGTGTTCACCCTGAATGACGATGTGAACATCGTGCCTTCCGTCGTCTACCTGAAGCCACCCAAGCCGAAGCAGGGCATCAGGCTGATGCTGCAGTGCGTGGAGGAGCAGCACTCGGCTGTGTTCCGCGAGGAGTTGCAGAAGCTTGCATAGAGAGCGGGTGTGTGTGTTTGTTCCATAGCGTTTACGTCCACACTCTGCACAGTCGGGAGTTGTATTTTGTTGGGTTGAACCGCTGCTTCGAGAACTTACGTGCAATAAAACAAGGTGGGTCGTGTTTGTATTTTGTACCATTATATATCGCCACGTTACATCATACATTTATTGACATTGTCGAGAGAGTAGTGTTTCAGTTGAGAACACATGATTTCATACTTTTTTTTTCGAAACGATTTCATATTTCTTGGCCTGTTTTGAGTTCAGGAACTACTGTCTTAAGCGGTTATTGTTGTATTTTAAGGGTCTCGTTGCCGAGCACGAGCAAACGAAGAAGTAGTCCTAATGTCGGGTCTAAACTATTCCTATTATGACACATGGGTCTTATAAGCCTTATGGCCTTGTTTAGGTAATTGCCAATTTATGTCTTATTAAAAACTTCTTTCAAAAGTTCAATAGAAAAAAATTCAATAGAAAAAAATAAGAAGAAGAAAAAAGTACATAGCTCACAATATTGGTATTCCATATGTTACCTCAAAACATCGTGTGTCAATTGGATATTTTATTGTCTCTCTTTTTACACTTATATTTCTAGCATTTTTTAGGTAATTGTGATAGTTTAAATTTGCTTATACTAGAAATATTTGTAGAGACTGTGTCTTAGATTTATTAGAATTGTGTAGGTTTTATTTACATTAAAATATTATCTAGCTAAAAATTGTGATAATCAAATTTAGAAGACAAAAATTTTTATAACATTCTACTCTCCCCTTTAATCGGTTATCATTAATATTACACTTACCTCATTGTGAACTAGAGGAGACTGATAAGTCTATGAACACCATAGTAAAATATCGTATGTCAATTGTGATTTATCCTCTTGTACTTGATATACATTCAAGCAATTTATATTCATACAGTTAAATTGATTGTTTGTTTTTCTAGGATTGCAAACCTGTGACATAGACTTAGGTTATTGGTGCACTTAGATGAACCTAGTTGATTTAGACGATATTTATGCTAAACCTATTTAAGTTAAGTTTCCGCATTATATATTTGATTTTAGCCAGATAGAGAAATAGTAATTAGGAAAGAGATTTTTAAAACCACATATTTGCCCCCTCTAGTCGGTCTCCTCGATCTTTCACTTGCATCATTGGTGGCACCTGTGTGGAATAGCAACGCGATCTCGGACACACCGAAGCCACTGCGCGAGCCACCGCTGTCGTTCACGGTGTTCAACTTCGTGACCTAGGTGGCCGAGATCTCGCCGGAGAGCATCGCGCGCATTAAGGACGAGTTCAAGGCCGCAACGGGCAGGCAGGCCTGTTGGGATTTTTATGTGGTTTTTAACATTTATTATGGTTACTGTTTGATTAACTCAATATGGAATTATTAATATTATTTTATGCAAGTGATAGGAAATAATCTGATGCAGAATTTAACTTGAGGAATTAATACTCGAGGTGGATGGCTATGCTGGAATATGGTAGATATATTTATTGAGATCGAGTGTACTGAAGTTTAATATGCATACATATGTTTAACTCGGGTATAGCACAAGGCGTAATAGTTGAGTTTATTTTATAGGATCAGCTCTGCAAGCAGTTTATCCATATGATTAGATTAGGTTCGTACTGAAAAACAGACAGATCGCTTTGTAATACCTGAAAGTAGAGTCTATAAATAAATCCGTACCCTATAAAATTATAATGTAATTATGAGCAGCGTCATAGAAAAAACGGAGAAACAGAAGATAAACAAAAAGCTTTGATAGAATTAATTTAGGGCATCTTCAATGGTGCTGAGTCAGGTAGCTATTTGTATGTACACATCAGCATATATCCTATGTGGAGGAAAGAGAGTATGCAAAACACAAACAGCTAGCTACTATTTCGTCTCTAGTCTATAACGCAAAACGAGGCAGGTTCTATAAATGACTGTGTGTGCATATAAACATCAAATAGCTACACTTATAGATAGTCTTTTGGAATGTTAGCTTTTAATGTGTACTCTATAAATGATATGAAATCCTTATAGATAGTACTTAACTAGAATCATTAGAGATGCCTTAGGGCCAGACCAACACTGCCAGGACAATAGCGGCGGGTGTCGTTTTGCCTTCTCGATCCGTGCGCTGGCCAGACCAACCCTCGAGGAGAGCCGCATCTCGCTGCGCTGCTCGGTCACCACAACGAAGCACGTCACGGCGAAGCACACGTGGTCTTCCCTGTGCACACTCTTATCAAGTCAATATTTTAATCGTGGACGGAAAGAAGACAGCGCGTGGAAGGAGGCAACTTGATCTAACGTCCTGTTGTGAACGGCGTGTTTTTCCTTCGCTCTCGTGCGAGGCCAGCAAGGCGCAGTGATCAGAACAAGGCATCGTGGCAACCAAGGCATTAGGGCATCAACACATGCATTGAATAACTAAAAGCTTCACGGCGTCCTTCATCATGGCAGGGATTTACATGTGTGGCGTGTTAATTGAGCAACTCCGGTCAAGGTAATTGAGCCATCAAATGTGGCGTGGAATGCAAATTTTATCTCTCTCAAAGCAACATGCATTGAGTAATTAGAAGCGATGTGATGCTGGGAATCGCTGGGGTGTGGCGCTGCTGGCCATCAGGTCTTCAACCTATTTATTTGTTGTCGCTGTAATTAGCTGCTGTTGCTGTCTTGGTGGAAAAGGTCTTCCGGCGCACGGGTAACATTTATTCTCTCAGTGGCAACTAACAGTTTTTTCTTGAACTATTTAGATCATGCTTAATCTTGCATTGAGGATTGTCGGTGATTTAATACCGATCTTACATATGATTTATTTGAATTCAGAGGAAACTCTCAAAGACCTAGCTACAAACACACAAAGAGAAGACATTGGAATTTTTGTACATATTCGGACCTTCTCCTAAGAAATGATTGCAACTAAGAGTAATACGAAAAGGTCTTGCATTATGTCTTGCTTCGAGCGGATTTAATCTCGGATCCCTTCCTTCTCTGACATCAACCTTTATATAGTTGACGTAGCAACAACTGTTGTTTCACACCAAAATACGCCTTGACACTTCGGGAGATAACCGCCTGAGGGGAGTTATTGTGAGAAAGACATGGTAGCTCGTTTGTCGTGCAACAGCTGTTTTCAGAGAGAGATCATGTGCGGTTATTAAGAATAGATGCATATTCTAACCACTTTGTCAGACGGACCCATGAAGTAGTAGGTTATCTCAGACAAGCCAGTCGGAGATGGGTTGGTCGTAGGAAGATCCACAACCACTAGGAGGTCACAAAACAACTTACGAGTACGTGGTTGTAGAAGGACTTATGACAATGCAACCGTATAAGAACTCATGACTACTAAGTGATCGTAGAATAGCTTACGATCACCCTATGAAATCTCTCCCTTACCGATAAGGGGTGTGCTTGAAGAATATAACGATATAATAATTTGAGAATTATTATATCCTCGTCATGGGTGAATAGAATACATGAAAAATAATGTGCGGTCTGGAATAAGATTTTTAGTGAAGTATCTCTTGTTAAAGTGCTTAATCTTGATAATTGCTTTCTCTTTATTAAGATATATGATAGCACTTCACTTAATGAGCATCTCAATAAACTCTAGTTTTTATCAGATGAATTAAAAAAATGCTGGTGATTTTTTATAAAGAAGTGCATGTCATGGTTGTTCTAAACTCTCTGCCAAATTCATGGGAACACTTTAAGATATCTTCATGGGAACCAAATTCATGGCGCACTCTAAGACATCATTTGCTCATAGAAGAAGATAGAAAACTCTCTTAGGGAAAGAAAATAAATACTCATGATTCTGAGTTACACCTTGGAGAGAAAAAATGTAATAATAAAAAGAATTGGCAAAAGAGGAAACTTAATAGAGATTTAAGAGAAAATCTTAACAAGAAACATGATCGAGATGATCGTGAAAATTATAACTCTGTTCAGAGGAATGATAAGTACAAGAATTTCAAGTGTTACAACTATGATCAGTATGGGCATTTCAGGGCTGGCTACAGGAAAAAGAAGCAAAATAATCAAAATAATCAACCAGTTAAACATAAAAGCAATTCTTCATCTAATGATATGTCTAATATTTTTGTATGCAGTGAATCTTTACTTGCCACTACTTTTTCAAATAGTTAAGTTGTCGATTCTTGTGCTACATCTTATATTACTAGAGATCATAGAGCTTTTATTTTTATGCAAACAATTTCAAGAGAAAAGAGATATGTTTTTTTGAGCAGTAATGCTAAAGCTGTTGTACTTGAAATTTGAAATTATATTCTAAAACTTCTCAATGGAGGAAAATTAACATTACAGGACACTTTTTATTCACCTAGCATGAGAAGGAATTTAATTTCTGTTGGTTAGTTAGAATATATTGGTTATGATATACTATTTGAAAAATGAAGAGTTAAAATATTGCAAAATAGAAAATTAGAGCATACTGAAACCCGTCATTAAGGTCTTTCTTGATGAACTATTAAATAATGACAATATTGATTACTTAATTGGTGAAAATAACTCCATAGTGAGAAATACTAACAACAAGAACACATACTCAGAATTATATTTATGGCATTTATAACTTGGTCATATATCTAAAAATATAATTAAGAGGCTTATTAACTCTAAAATTCTGCACTTTAAGTGGGAGGATTTTGGTATTTGTGAGGCATGTATATTGGGTAAGATGACTAGTGTGCCTTTTCCAAAGGCGAAAAGATGTAATTCGCCTTTGCCATTATTCATTTTGATATTTGTGATGAAATGCCTACTCCTACTAGAGATCAAAAGATTTATTTTATCACATTCATTGATGATTATTCTAGATTTTAATATGTGTATCTTCTTAAACAAAAGTCGGAAGGTTTTGACGTGTTTAAGATATTTAAAACTGAAGTGAAAAATCAATTAAATAGAAAGATCTAAGATTTGAGAATTAATCGTAGATGAGAATACACTTCAGAAATATTAAATGATTTCTATAAAGAGTATGGAAGTATTCATCCTTATACCATACCTTACACTTCACAACAAAATGATGTTGCTCAAAGGAGTAATAGAACACTTATGGATATGGTTAGGTCTATGATGGCTTATTTAGATTTTCCTTTGTCGTTTTGAAGGGAAGTTTACATACTGTTATTTATTTATTAAATAATTCTCCATCTAAGGCTGTAGCAGTCACTCCTTGTAAGTTGTGGACTAGAAGAAAAACTACAGCCTAAAAGCACGCTGGGAATTTATTATTAGTTATTCTTTGGAATTAAAAGGGTACATATTTTATGGTAAAAAAAGGATAAACTGGTGGAAAATAGTAACGTAATATTTTTAGACCAAAACACACCTCGGTGTGCTAAGCGTGCAATGGTGGAATTATTGGCAACTCTACTGGAAACATAGATGGATACATCGGGTATTAATTCTCACACTAAAGGAGGTTCTGCTCCTAAAGGAAATAAAAATCAAACTCCCAACACTAACATGCTTAGAAAACGTGGGAGAAAAGTGAATACAACAAGTTTAGTGGAAAATTATATGGCCAGACTTGTTACTAAAGGTTACACACAAAGGGAATGTATTGACTTTGTGAAAACTTTCTCCAATTACAAAATTTACTTCAATTCTTATTATTATTGCTTTGACGGCTTATTATAATCTTAAACTCCACCATATAGATGTTAAACATATTTTTATTAATGGTCTTTTGGAGGAGGATATATATATATATATATATATATATATATATATATATATATATATATATATGGAAGATTTTGGAGAAAAAGAAAATAAGGTTAAGGTTTGCAAGTTGAATAGATTAATTTATGGTCTTAAACAAGGTTCACATCAATGGTATATTTTTTTGATAATGCTATTACGTCATATGGTTTTTCAATGACGAAGGTGATAATTACATACACACACACACAAGTTATGGGTAAGTATTTTGTCTTACTATATTTATATGTTAATGATATTCTTATTGATTCTAATGATAAAAATACATTGATGGAATTGAAAGCTTGGTTATCTTCTAAATTTCATATGAAAGATATGGAAGAAACTTCCTATGTTTCAGGAGTGGAAATACATAGAGATCGGAAGAAAATGTTTTTTGGGTTGTCCTAAAATATATACCTTGGAAGTATTATAAAATGATTTTCTATGGAAAAATAGCAAACCTGTTAATGCACATATTGTGAAGGGAACTATACTCAATAAAGAATTATGTCCAAATACTCCTGAGAAAAAAAAGAAAACTATAATCAGTGAGGAATTATATCCAAATAGTCCTGAGAAAAAAAAGCTAGAATGGATGGAATTTCTTGTTCTTCAACTTTGGAATGTCTTATATATGCTATACTAGTAAGATGCCCGTGCGTTGTAACAAAAAAACAAATAAAAGTAATGCATACTATCAAATATAATCTCAAACTGAATAATAAATATCAACTTTTTCTTACGTCATCATGTATCAAATAAAACATACACATTCATACTCGTAAATAAATCAAACATCATATTAGTGAAGCATAATAGAACAAGCACCACATACAACAATATGTACAGAAATGATAGTAATTTAGTATAAATATCAATGCAATAACGATTGAAATAAAAAAAATACTGATTGCAACTTACATAAATAGAACATTAAGACATATTCAATGCATTATGTAAAAAACTGTGCCCAGTGTTTTCCATCAGCAAGCATGTCTTCATGTTTAATGAACATTTATAATTACCACGGGACTTACTCAACATATGCCTGGTCCATGGCACTTGTAGGAGTCATCATCCCGTTAAGTAACTCTAGTGATTGCCTATCAATGTCTCTGTGCTGGACAGAGGAGGCGGGAGACTGCTGATAGCCTTCAGAAGACTTTAGAAAATTGCTGATGCCGGGCATGCTCGAGCCTTGCAAACTCCCAAATGGTTGCTTTGACGTCTGGCTTCCAAATGCTGCAAATTTCTGAAGTTAAAATGGCAACCCAACACAATCTCCGCAGATTTCCAAAAAAAAGGATATGGAATTGTATGTCCACATAACAATAAAGCGGGGTAGAAAAGAATAAGATCTATTTCAAAAAAGTTTTTTAAATGCTAATCTTCAATTCTAAAGCAGAATTTTTGAACAGGTGCAAATGTATTTGTTCCAATGCATCTTTCTATCTAGTGTTCATAATTCCACAAGATGCACACCACCTTCTTTTATGTAACAAAACAAAATCTCTGGTATTCCATAACAATTGTTGAAATATTCTGAAACTTGATCCTTTGGCAACATTTTGCTACCTATCATTGTTCAATAGAGTTTTTTCATGCACCAGTACAGGCCAAGAAATATGCACGTGCAGATTTACCATGCTCCCCTGGTGGTTCCTCTTAGTGCACATACACATGAAGGAAACATAGTTTAGCAACTTACCAGAAGTGATTGTTAATTTGTTATAACAAGCGTTTCTCAATGAGCTAAAAATTAACTAACGGTAAGGAATCAAAATTGATGAACATCTAGACATAGGACACAAACAGTTAGAAGCAATCTGATTTATCTTATGATCTATGTATATATTAGAATGGAAAGTTATTTTATGATTAATACAAAGCAAGCATTTATCACATGCAAACATTTATAGAGAATAGTAAATATATAAGTTGCAAATTAAACCAATTTCATGTGTTTATCTTAGGTTAATAGAATCGATTACTTGGCATTCATATTTCTTGATTTGACTATAACAATCGACATAAAGTAAATAAAAGTTTCAAACTGTGGGGCTGGGATGGAAATATGGAATGCACCATAGGACAAACTAAAGATAGATTAAACCTTAAGACATCAAGCAAGTTCAGTATGCAGTGATCACAATAATGATGCAATATGCCAAGGTTGAAATGATATCCAAATCTAGTGTAGAAGAGAACTAATTGCAGGGTGGGCAATTTAGATGATTACCTCAGTTGCTTGATGGCAATGGAACAATACATATCACAAATTAGCTGCAATATCTCTAATGCTTATCAAAACAAGTTTCCCACCTCATGTGAATTAGCAATTGCAGAAAGAACAATTTGCCAAGGTTTCATGAAAAATCCTATTGAGCAGGCTCCTTTTGAGTTAAAAGATATCCAAGCAAATCTGGAAAATCAAAACACAAGATGAGCAATAAGAGTGTGGGTGACATGCTTTATGGCATCATTACACGGAGTACACAAAGAAATTTAGGATATACAGAAATGAATAGATGTACAGGGACAAACAATAGTAATATGATATGTGGAGATAACATCATTGACAAAGAGAAATTTAATCAATAGATAAGTATATTGATTCAATTTCTTACATAGAATTATTGACGAAGATGATCAAATTAACCCTTCGGTGCCTAAAGTAGATCAACGGTATTGAGTTCTCACTCTAGCTGCAGTATGAACAATTGTCTTAGTCAATCGCCTGTAGTTCTGGTTCTCGAAAGAAAACAAAAAAAATCTATTATCTATTGATCAAATAAGTTGCGTAATTTAGGAATCAACCAGCTCCTAGGGACAAATGTCAGTTATCTTGAAGGTGCAAACCATTAATATTGAAAATGTAAACACAACAAAATGCAAAAGGGTATCCACAAACAACATTGGTTGCCGCTGCTGCCCCAGGACCAGATTCCTTCTTCCCCTCTTCCTCAGAATTGACTGCTTGCTTGGGACTGCCAATGCCATTACCATTGCCCTCCTCTTCCTGTTGCTGCTGCTCTAGCTTGCCTTCTGCGGCAATTGCGAAAATAGTCGCAGAAAATGTACTCATGGCGAGGCACCACTGCTCACTTGTTATCTACAATCGAAAAGAAACCATGAGGAAGTCACAGCAATGGATTGGATGCGATTAACAATAACGGACGGCATTGCCGTCAAGATCAAGAAGAAGAGGTGGACCTTGGATGGTGACATCCTCCAAATGGACGACATTGCCATTGCCATCGCTAGTCCCGAGCCACCGGTGAGCCCGCCGAGGAGCCGAGACCGAGATGGCGACCTCGCTCTTGAGGTCGAAGCTGCACCTCGAACCGGTGGCCTGCAGCTCGGCCGCTCACTGCAGCTTCCTCCTCGAAACGCCTCATGGTGGACATGTTCCCACACGCATTCTTGGCCTTAACAGTCGCAACACCAATTGTCAAGTCAAAACACTTGTGTGTAATATGTAACACACAAATGTGATAAGAATGCAGCGCAGAACAGTTCTAACACCCACCAATCTGCGATCGCTGCAGTCGACGGGTCCCCGAGTCGAGCAATCCGGTGGGCGTGGCGGTGGCGAAGTCGCCACGTGCCGTGCTCAAGCTTCTGCAATCAAACAAAGAGACCAAGTATGAAAAAGGAAAAGGAAATCATCGAAATAAGCTTGGGAGGCGGCGGGGAGAGCGAGGGGAGAACGTGGCGGCGGGGAGCGCGAGAGCGAGGGGAGGCAGCGGGAGCAAGGCAGCGGGAGCAAGGGGGAGGCGGGGGGAGAGCGGGGTGGCGGCGGGGGGAGAGCGGAGAGCGAGGGGGAGGCGGGGGGAGAGCGTGGCGGCGGGGGGAGCGCGGAGAGCGAGCGTGGCGGCGGGGGGATAGCGAGGGGGAGGCGGGGCGGAGGGGGTGAGGGGGGATCGCGGGCTGGCGAAGAGGGTGGGGGCGCGGAGGTGGCGGCGCGCGGGGCGAAGGAGAGGAGGATGTGACGGCGGAGGAGGAGAGGGGTGGGGGGAGTATGAGGCGGCGGTACGGGGGACGGAGAGGGGGAGGCGGCGGTGCGGGGGACGGAGAGGGGGAGGCGGCGGCGGCGGCGCGGGGTGGGGGAGTAGGGGAGGAGGCGGCGGCGGCGGCGCGGGCTAGGGAGGAGGCGGTTCGGGGAGGAGGATGCGGCGGCGCGGAGGGGCGGAGGTGGTGAGAGCGGAGGGAGGGGAGGAGGCGAGGGCGGCGGGGCGGCGGGAGGCGCGATGGAGTGGAGAAAGGCGGAAGAAACCAGGTAGGTGCAGCCGTGCGGGAAAAGAGATAGAAAGTCGAAAGAAATCAGCGCACGGGTTCGGTTAGGTAGTCCGCGCGGTTTTTAGGGTGGAAAGGGTTTACGGTCAAGATTTAATTGTTCAGATCAAATGGTTGAGAAGAGATATGGGAGAGGACTCATCAACCACCAACTCCTTCTTTTAAAGTAGTAAAGATTATTCACACGACCAGACCTTAGCCATACCATTGAAATTCTTAGTTAATATCAAAAGAATCATAGAGAGGAGCACTAAAAATAAATCAAATATGTATTGCGTTATGTCAAAGGAACTATGGATTATTCATTATGGTTTAATGGTCATAATCTTCAGTTGCAAGGTTATACTGATACCGATTGGCAAATAGCTTCTAGTTATCTATTTACTTAGCAGAAGATGCTATTTCTTGGTGTAGCAGGAAATAAGATACAATTGCTCTTTCCTCAATGGAAGATGAATACATTATTACATTTAAAGTAGCAAACGAAGGTGTATGACTAAAGGAATTTCTTACATCACTTAAGATCGTGAAAAATGCATCACAACCTGTCACTTATTTATAGTAAAAGTAAACACATTGAAGGAAGATCCACTAACTAAGCCAGTTAGTCAGAAATTATTTTCTAAGCATGATTAAATTATAGGACTTCAATTTATTGATTGAAATATTTTAGCTAAGTGGGAGATGTTGCAATTTTTTTATGGCTTTCAATATTTATTATGGTTATTGTCTGATTAACTCAATGTAGAATTATTCATATTATTTATGCAAAGGGATAGAAAATAGAAAATAATTTGATGTGGAATTTAACTCGAGGAATTAATACTCAAGGTGTCAAGGACGGTTGTGTTGGAATATGGTAGACTTATTTATTAAGATCGAGTATACTGAAATTTAATATGTATGTATATGTTTAACCAGGATACAGCACAGGGCAAAATAACTGGGTTTGTTTTGCAGGATTAAATCTATAAGCTATTGACCCATATGATTAGATTAGAATTGATATCATAAACAATTTGATCATGTCACAGGACTCACGCATGTGTGCTAGGGACTAATATATTTTAAACTCATAAAACTGGATGTCTGATCGTAGTTTGTGATATGGTTCAGAAGTCTCACGGTGTACCAGAAAATATGTAGGTCACTTTGTAACACCTGGAAGTGAAGTCTATAAATAGGTTTCTACCCTCTAGCCTTATAATACAATTGTGAGCAGTATCATGAAAAAGACAAAAAAAAAAAAGAGAGAGAGTAGACCAAACAAACCTCCACAGAATTAATCAAGAGTTTGGTAAAACCCAACAAGGCCTGCTCCGCCTTCGATGCAGTGACCGCTGTTGTGTTCAAGCGCCGGGCGCTGGCAATGGCGCTCCCCGCTGCTGCCGAGGTCTGGCTCGGCTTCGCCGCCAGCACGCAGCACCTCCTCCATGTCGTGCTGTCGTCGGTGGACGAACACTACGGCAACTACATGTACCCACTAGGCACTAGGGATCACTTGGACCAACAAGGTCATCTGGGAGGCAGCGTTGGCCAGGTGGTCAGCATGATGCGGGAGGCAAAGGAGGCGCTCGCCGTGAGGTTCACCGACTGGATGCACGGTGGCGCCAAGGACAACGTGCCTCTGGACTACGGCACGGTGACGATGTCGGACTGGAGCCGCGTCGGGTTCAAGCCAACTAGCCAAGGTATGTGTTCACGCTCAACGATGACGTCAACATCATCACGTCGGTGATCTACCTCCGGCCGTCGGCACCCTAGCGTGGCATCCGGCTCATGCTCCACTACGTCGAGGAGCCGCAGGTCACTACGTTCGCCGACGAACTCGCCCAGCTCGCGTAGATGGTTCTTGGCCATTGTGTGACACATTTTTACTGTATATTTACATTTCATACTGTTGTCACATGCTCATGTTAGTGTTTGCAATGTTGGGCATCTGGGTCACAAACTGGCAGCCACAAGGGTGAATTGTATTCAAGACTAGTATGAAGCAATTGCATTCAAGATTTCATAAGCCTAACAAGTTTTGTAATTTGAAGCCCTATCCTGATTCTTGAACGGAATTACAGAAGTAATTTTGGAGGATCTTTCAAGCTTCGACGAACTGTTATCATGATCTTTCTTCCTAACAGGTTACAATTGGCTACCGTTGTCATCTTTAAGGCTAAGTAAAATTCACAAGATACTTGTACCATACCCCTTGGACTAGCCACCAAAATATCATCTTTAAGGCCAATTAAAAATCACAAGATGCTTGTACCATACCCCTTGGGCTAGCCACTGATAATATAGTTATTGTCTATATATTTGATGATCTACAACTAAAAACCTAAAAAAACGAAATATCCTAATATTTTGTTGGCCGCAACTCACGAACACTGTTGTGGTTTTGGACCAAACAGTGAAAAATATGCACTAGTGGAACTTCTGTGAATGGAAAAAGGAGGCCTTGTCCCCTTGGGATCACCCCTAGGGACCTTTTATATAGTCGTCATGCCTCCCTTTTTACAAATCTACCCCCGATTACAGGCATTGCCCTAGGACATACTTGTCCTTTTACATGCTTTGGTGGGCCTCTTGGGCTTACACTCTATTGTGCATTGTGCATGCATCCCCACAACATTGTGCATGCATCTTGCTGGGCTGCTTAGCCATGTTGGTTGAATGGGCTGAGGTAGAGGCCATCCCCACAACAAACACAATCACATATAATTCCGAATGAGGATTAGTTGTAGATGTAAAGTGCAAGCCATCGGAGCTGCCGAATCATGCACAAATGGTTTTAATTGAACAATGCAAAAAAAAGGAAGCAACTCTTATGTATGTTAGGTTAGGGTTGCATCCAAACAAGCTTAAGGGCTTCAGGAGGCAGATCCAAGAAAATGAGCACTATATATTTGTTGGGATACGGGTAGGCTACGTTAGCGCAAATAAAAATTTTCTACCGCGTAAACTAGGAAGTCATGTGAGTAAGATATCATAGATCGTCATTACTAGACGCGTAGTGCAACAGAAATAGAGTTGAAGTAGCTGATTCAACGAAGAGCGTGTCCATGTAGTGGAAATAGTTGATCGTCCTCTGGCCAGCCATCTCCTCCTCGTGATCGTCCCGATTAGTGTCGTAGTCGCAGCAGTACCTCTATCAAGGGTCACACATCCAGAGATGAAACACCGTACGTCGACGTGCTAGCACCAGCATGCACGGCAGGGATTATGAAAGGTGGCGGCTAGGGTTTCGATAGCTGTGTTTCGGGATGCCTTCTTCAGTCCCAGAACCTCTCCTAATATAACCTCCAATCGAATCCTTATCCGATATGAGTATAGATTGAATCCTAATTGAAAATTATCATTCGGGCCCTTATCTTCTAGCCTATTAAATATGTGACTCTATAGATTCATGTATATTTGGCTATAGGCCAAAAACTCCTTTCCAATTCATAAGTCGGTAACGATTCCTAGCAGAATATAACGACTCCTAAATATATATAAAAATCATATCAGATGAATCTATATAATGCTGCCTTATGATACCAAATCGAATTTAAGGTGAGAAGCATGCCATCTTATGATAGTTTGATCCTTCACTCGAACATATAGTAGATTACTCGGTTGTGATTGACTCTTCAACCACTTTCATTATGGCCATGCACTTCCTTAATCCAAACATATCGAGGGACCTAGAGTAGTATTTGGTAACCTATAAGTAAATTATTACACATGTAGGAAACAATAACAATCTCAACTCTAAGAATCCTACATACACTATATATGAGATCAATTGATGACACTTAATAATATAACAATTCACGTAGTGTCTCATGGTGAGTCAATCTAACACCATGTTCTTTAACATGTGTCCACATTATTGATTTGATATTCCATATTCATGATCCATGAAACATGATTATTAAGCAATACATGTGATGATCTGTAAATCATAATTGTCCCACATAATGATATAAGATTAGAGATAATTTAGAATAACATCAAAACATAACCTCCAATCGGATCCTTATCCGATATGAGTATAGATTGAATCCTACTTGAAAACTATCATCCAGGCCCTTATCTTCTAGTCTATTAAATATATGACTCTGTAGATTCATGTATATTTGACTATAGGCCAAAAACTCCTTTCTAACCCATAAGTCGGTAACGGTTCCTAGCAGAATATAATGACTCTTAAATATATATAAAGATCATATCGGATGAATCTATATAGTGCTTATATATCGATCCTTTTGCCTCATGATACCAAATCAAATTTAAAGTGAGAAACATACCATCTTATGATAGCTTGATCCTTGACTCGATCCTGTAGTAGATTACTTAGTTGCAGGGCCGGCCCTGGGGGGCGAGCAGGGCGACCACCCCGGGCCCCCAAAATCTAAGGACCCCCAAAACGGTTAGTTTCCCCAGCATGTCTCCATTCGGGACCCCATGGATACAAGTCCAATCTTGCATCCTGCGAGATATCCATATATACCAAATGTAGCAGGGCAAGGACGTCCAATCTAATCATGCCAGCTGCCCCATTATTCTAGACAAACATGAGACTAGTACATGGTTATTTCATTACCTTTCTTTAGCATCTTGAAAGTCTTTTTTTTTTGGTGCTGAACTGACATGCATGCATGTTGGTGCAGGTGATAGGGAAGGAGCTGTTTGGGCTTCTGAAAGAGAAGCACGGCAAGGGGTTCCAATCTTTCATTGAGGAGAAGGTTGTTCCACTGGCTGGAGACATCATGCATGAGGATTTCGGCATAGAGGACTCCAGGCTAAGAGATCTGACCGAAGAAATCAATGTCATCGTCAATGGATCTGCAACCACCAACTTCTACGAAAGGTCGATTTAATTTATTTATCTGATAGTTCAGTAGATCGAGGACATATGCATGTGGCTGGTACTTGATCTTTAGCGTACTGAACGATCTGCAGATATGACGTCGCTCTGGATGTGAATGTGATGGGATTCAGCAATGACACCGAAGGAAAATAAGGGCTCCCGATAAGATGCATGGACTACTCCATTTGTCACAGCCATCATCAAAATTTGGGTCAGAGGACTTTTGAAATCAACCGGCAAAAGGAGACCTTGGAATAGCAAGTGATGATCCCTGTGCTAGAACAGAAACCAAACAAGATTCGTTCAGTTCCTGAATCAGTGAGGATATAAGGACTTTGTCACAGTAACGAGTAAATGCAATGGCACGGTGTATACTAGTATTAGTACTATATGTTCCAAATTTCTACTTTAAAGTTTCAGGTCACTCTTAGACACTATTGAAGCCTTAAATCATCAAAGACAAGGGGGGTGCAAAGATGGTTGCTTGATATAAATCAAAGAGTTTTGTATATGCCATGTGCTTGTCATAGTCTTAATCTTACCCTTTGTGATATGGCTAAATCTTTGTGATTTTTAATGAGTTAACAACATTGAAGTCATTGGATCAAACTGAATTAAAAGAATGTTGTACAAAATTTGCAGAAACTTTCTCTCTAAATGGTTCATCTGATGTTGAGTTAAATGATCTAATTTCTGAGTTAAGTGTTATGCAATTGACTTTATCAGATAAACTAATGTCTGCTATGGAGATCTTTGAGTTTGTAAGAGAAGCGGATTGTTATCCTAATATTTCTATTGCTTATCGGATTTTATTTACTATGCCTGTGACTGTAGCATCAGCTGAAAGAAGTTTTTCAAAGTTGAAATTGTTGAAGAATCATTTAAGGTCAAGAATGTCTCAAGAGAGGTTAAACGGTTTGGCAACTTTATGTATTGAGAAGAAATTATTGGATGAGATTGATATTAATACCATCATCAATGATTTCACATCTAGAAATGTTAGAAGTAATTTTTAAGATAATATCTATAAACTCTTTGATATGAATTTTTCTTTAATACATAACGCATTTTAAGTGTTTGTTGGTAAATTATATATATATATATATATATATATATATATATATATAGGAAAAATACTTTTTATACCTGGGTGTAATTACACCCACCTCTAATATACCACATAAACAAACTTGAAATACTCCTTTATCACTTTAGGTATACTCATATACTAAATATAAGATACTCCAATGTGAACCATATAAAAAAATTGCAAAAGAGTCCATAATTTTTAGCGTATTTTATAAATACCTTCATATACGTACATAAAAAGGAGTATGTCTAAAAAATATACATACCACATCTGAAAAATTGTACATACCACCTAGATGATCTTAAATACTCGTATACTATACGTACATACTCTCCATTACGTGAGATACTCTCTACGTTGTGAGATACGACATAGGGTGTAATATATATATATATATATATGTGTGTGTGTGTGTGTGTGTGTAGATTTATATTTAGATATTTATACTAGGGTTCTTATTTCTAGTTTCGCCTCGGGCCCCTAAAATCCCAAGATCGCCCCTGCTTAGTTGTGATTGACTCCTCAGCCACATTCGTTATGGCCATGCACTTCCTTAATCCAAACACATTGAGAGACCCAGAGTAGTGTTTGATAACCTCTAAGTAAATTATTACACATGTAGGAAACAATAACAATCTCAACTCTAAGAATCCTACATACACTATATATGAGACCAATTGATGACACTTAATAATATAACAATTCTTGTAGTGTCTCATAGTGAGTCAATCTAACATCATATTCTTTAACATGTGTCCACATTATTGATTTGATATCCTATATCCATGATACATGAAACATGATTATCAATTAATACATATGCTGATATGTAATCATAATTGTCCCATATAATGATATAAAATCAGACATAATTTAGAATAACATCAAAACATGAATAAAGAGTTGCACCAACAAATCACATACTTGTTGATTAATATGAAAATATTTATTTAAGTGATAAAATAACTTATTATTTAAAAGATCATAAACATAAAAGTAATATAATTATCTTTATAATTATCTCTAAAACATATCACTAACAATACTAACCTCGCTCAACTAGTTAGGATTATCTCCTACATATATGTGTCACCATGGGTTTAGATTGAAGGTTTGTGGGTTCACAAGACCTTGGTATAAGTATGTATCCGTTCATGTGTTAAGGTTTCATTTGCAAATCATCTTAAGTTAAATGGAGTAAAATTAACCTAGTTAAATCATAATCCAAGAGAAAGTGGAGCAAGCTATTTATCTTAAATTAATACGTTAAATTCTTTATCTGTAACGGGGAGTTCAGAATAGCGTTGGCTTATGGCTTTTTTATTGTAGCTGGCTTATTTTTTTTACTGTAACTGAGTTAATTTATTGAGCATAATTAAATTTAAAAAATAAAAATAAAAAATATGTTAGCTTATCACGGATAATACAAAGGAATACAAGAAAAAAAGAAAAGGTAAAAAAGCCCAAAAAATAAAAAAAGAAAAAGATGAAATTAATGAATAAAAAAAAACAAAAGCCAGAAGTCAGAAACTACATTGAGCGGTGTCGTTAACCTGCAAGTTATTTGTAAGTTATCTGACCTTTTTTGAACTCTTAGATAACGTTCGGAATAGCGATGGCTTATGACTGAATTTTATTGTAGTTGGCTGATTTTTTTTACTGTAGATGAGTTGGTTTATTGAGCATAATTAAATTTAAAAATAGAAGCGACTCCTTAGCCTATCACGGACAATGCAAAGGAATACAGGAAAAAAACAAAACATAAAAAATACAAAAAAGAATAAAAAAACATAAAAGAACAAAAAAGTCATAGGAAAAAAAAGCCGTCGCTGGAAGCCCATCGCTGGCGTTGAGTGAAGTTGAAGCTCATCGCTGCCGTCATTTAGATTCACTTCGAGATGTGTGTTCCGGTTCTGAATTGATCTGATGGCGAAAAGAATGCAACTTATACTTAGAAAAAAAAAAAGCACAAATCACCTTACGAGAATAGACATCCCTACAATTAGACGTTACTTCTGACTAAGTAAGTTTGTTGCTAAACACGAAATTAAATTAAGCTAAAATTTAAGAGCCAGATTAAGCTAACAAAGCTGGGTTAGAAAAAAGAAGGCAGCTTTATTTTACACGGTGTCCTACACGAAACGTTCTTGTGTACCAGTCATACTGATACACACGCCAAAGCAATCGTCGAAATAACAAGGGATATCCGAGAAATAAAAAAGGGGAAAAAATACAGCAGCGATCAGAATCCGCCGTGCCGCCGGAGGAGAGGAGACGAGACGGAGATGTCGCTGGAGGCGAAGTTGAAGGTTCTGCCGCTGCCGATGCCTCTGAAGGTGCAGGCGATCAAGAGCTGCGCGGAGACGGGGTTCGGTGACGCCCTCCGCCGCCTCAAGCTCGACGTCCTCGGCACCGACGACTCCCCCATCCCCATCACCGGTCCGGACCCTCTCTCTCTCGCCCCCGTACTCCTCTGCTAATTCCTTCAAAGTTTCGATTTAGGGCGGAGGAGGGCGTAGATTCCCTGCGTTGCCGCTCCATGGAACCCCAACCCGGTGGTTCACGGGAGCAATTGCTTAGCTGTGGGTGCTCATAGATTTCGCGACGCAGTGTTGCTTAGAGTTTGCCCTCGCCG
This sequence comes from Melocanna baccifera, assembly GCA_036346265.1. NCBI lineage: Eukaryota > Viridiplantae > Streptophyta > Magnoliopsida > Poales > Poaceae > Melocanna > Melocanna baccifera. The sequence goes on along the minus strand of CM070677.1, from coordinate 27,757,078 downwards.
TAAGGTTTGCTTGAGATCATGTTACTTTGAGCTAGTGGTCTCTGAGCGCGACCTGCTATCACCACTGTAGAATTATTTTGTCCAGATGGTCTGGATTGTAGCGCCTATTGGGATCGTATCCAGGCTTTAGTGTTCTTGTGCTAAGTCCAATTGTATAACCTGATGGCTTGTTGTTGGTGTCGTTGCTGATATCTCTTACTGCACTCTGCTGTGAACATCCTAACACTGAAATTGTGATTTTGAGAATCTGAGATCTCCCAGAAGAAGTGGAAAAAACAATTCCAATTTTGTAGGCCTTTTCTTATACATAATTTGGTCGTCAATGTGTGTTGTCGTTACTGTTTTCATAGTTTTAGGTTTTTAGCTAGAGATTTTTGAATGAACTAAACCAGTTTCTTTGAACTTTATGCTAGGCTATTATACTCCATGCACAAGTCGAGTTGCTGGCCTCTTCAGGCTATGCCCAGAATCCATAGCTCTAGCATCTGTCAATTCCTTTGGCTCTAGGAACAATTGTCCAGTCCCAGGGACCCTCCTAAACACTAATAACATGCGGGGGTTCCAAAATCTAGATGCGGCGCTTCTACTGAGAGCAGAAGCAAAGAAGGTACTACATGTTTGACATGGGATTTGATATGGTTTACACTTTCCAGTTTTTTAAAAATTTCTATGTTATATCTGTGGCTCCAGATCTTGCATGACATTATTTCCGGTAAAGTAGAAGAGGATCCTGCTCTGCTACTGAGGTTCCTTGTGATATCATTTGCCGATCTGAAGAATTGGAAGGTCTATTGCAATGTTACATTTCCCTCATTGGTTTTCAACTCTAAAATGACTTTGCTCAGCCTGCATATCGCCTCACATGTGCTCAGCCAAGAAGAGGTCATGTTCCTGTGCACCTAATATTCAACAATATTAGTTTTCTTGTTTATCTTTTTTTTATTTTCTCATTGGTACTTAAGGTTGTTGATGTGCTCCTGCAGGCAGCATCCCTGTCTAAATCAATGTTAGAGTGGCGTAGTTCGAGTGAAACAACAGGTTTGAGAATCATGCCTAACTGGGGTTGCAGTTGCTTGGCAGCTTATTGTTATTGTTTATGTTGACCTGCTTTGCTATTTCTTTGTTGCAACGGATCAAAATTTCTGCAGTTATACCATTCTTTTTGGTCAAGATATCCTCAGACTCCTCTGCTACTATAAGACAATTGAAGGAATGGAAAGATTGCCAGGGCAGTGATCAAAAGGTCGGTTTGTGTCATCCATTCAATCATTTCAATATTTCATGAGCTCAGTTTTGATCAGTGGTTTAGAAGATTTTTACCTATTATTCTTCATGCATATCTTTTCTTTTGTGTAAATGCATTGATTTGCTGATGCAGCTGCTGTTTGGGTTTTATGACCATGGCCATAAAGAGTACCCTGGCTGGGCTCTTAGAAATTACATTGCATTCCTGAGCCTGCGGTGGAAGATTGATAAAATGCAATTCTTCTGCTACCGAGAAAGTCAAGGGCGGCCTGATCTAGAGAAGTCCCTTATTGGCGAAGCATCATTTCCAGCGCCCCATGGTATTATGGTGGATTATTTGGATTAAAAGCTTCTACCCAACATTTCCACTAGCAATTTGTCAATTTTTAACATTGGTTGTGATTACAGGCTGGGATGACCCTGATTATGTGCCTGAAGCTATTGGATGGGAGGGAGAAATGCCTGGGAAGGAAACAAAAGAAATCAATCTTGAATCAATGAATCCAACAAGGTAGATGAGCAGTATTTATATTTCTCTGCAACTAATCATAATTAATGGGATTACCTTGATTATTTATCATATGCACAGTCAGGATGAAGAAAAACAGCTGATGCACTTGAAGCTTATGGGATGGCGCCACTTCCCTGTGAACTTAGACAAGTTATCTCGTGTTCGATGTCTTCTATTTGGTGCTGGAGCTCTTGGATGTGAAGTTGCTCGCCTGCTTATGGTTAGTGCTTTCAGATGCTACAAAATTTCTTCTCCCTTGTAACAAAATTGTAACAGTTGCACTTGCATATATCTTTTCTACTTTTTTATTTATGGTGGAAACCAATTTTCCAGACCTGGGGTGTACGGAAACTAACAGTGGTTGACAATGGTTCTGTTGCCATGTCTGATCTAGTCAAACAATCACTCTACATAGATAAGGACTATGGTGTCCCAAGAGCGTCCGCAATAGTTCCACATCTAAAAGAAAGATGCCCAGCAGTGGTAAGTCTTGGCCACCTTTTTCTTAAATCCAATACTTTCTATGGATTTCTCTTGTTGATAACAATTGCTCTCATGTAGGAGGTCAAAGGCATCCAAATGGAAATACCAATGCCTGGGCATCCTGTCTCTCCCAACAAAATCACAAGTGTGCTTGATGATTGCAAGCATCTTCAAAAATTAGTGGCTTCCAATGATGCGGTCTTCTTGTTGACTGACACATGGGAGAGTAGATGGCTTCCAACTCTTTTGTGTGCAAACGAAAACAAGGTAAATCTTAGGCACATTTTTCTGCTACTGGGGACCTTTGCAATTGTTCTCAGCTAGTAATGTCTAAGAACTTTTAATACTTATGGCTCGAGTGGGGAATCAATATAGATCGATCATGCAATTCAGTTGAAAAGTATTCTTTCTCATCTTTCCTATTTCATCACATGGAGTGTGCTCTTGGGAACTAAAAGTGTCATGCCTCCACTGCAGATCGCTATCACTGCTGTGTTAGGATATGACAGTTACCTTGTCATGCGACATGGTGCTGGTCCGGGAACAAGAAGTGGAGATATGGATGATGTGATTTCGCAGATCGAGAATTTGTCCACTGAAGATGCTCTTGGTCATCAAAGATTGGGCTGTTGTTTCTGCAATGATACTGCTTCCCTTGACAATGTATACCAGATAAAGACTTAAATTTGTGGAAATGTTCTCGTTTTGTTTTTATTTTATACTTATAATGTTGACACTGGTTCCATAGTTTCATCTTGTGTAATCTTATTCATTTGCAGTCAGTCCCTATCGGAACACTGGATCAACAATGTATAGCAACACTACCTGGACTGACCTCGGTTGCATCTGGCAAAGCAGTGGAGCTATTTGCTAGGATGTTACATCATCCAGATGGGTGAGCTACTAGATACCTGAAAGATAACTGCAAAGTCTAACTTGTGTCTGTGTAGCATTGATATCAGTGAAGAATAGTTGATTTGAGCTAGTTATAAGAGATATGGAAAAGACTAATCAGTCTAACTACATGGTGCCTTAACCATAATATCATTCCTCTTGCAGGATACATGCTCCAGGAGATATTGCTGGTATGGACACTGAGCATCAGCTTGGTCTATTGCCACATCAGATGAGAGGGTCACTCCCAAAGTGTGTTTTATCTACTGTGCTAGGCAATTCATCAAGCAATTGTACTGCATGTTCCAATGCTGTAGTAAATTAAAATAATCCTATGAAACCAGGTCTCAATGCATGTGAGATTGGACCCAACTCAATACATTGAGACCTGGTCTCGTAGGATCATTTTCCAGGTAAATTATAGCATACATGGCACTACATTCTCAGAATTTTATTGATTCTGATGTTTCTCCATGCTAAACATTCCAGGTATTGTCTGAATATAGAAGAAGAGGACTGGATTTTATTATGCAGGCCATCAACTATCCAACATATTTAAAAGACCTTACAGGCATTTCTGATTTGATAAAGTCGGGTGCTTGTTCTAAAATGCCAGCCAGCTTCCCTGTAAATTCAGAGAAGTTGTCTAGTGTACGATGTCTACTTTTAGGTGCTGGAACTCTTGGATGTGATGTTGCTCGTATTCTTATGGTTAGTGTTATGTTTGATGCTACTATTATGTTGAACTACAAACATATACTAACCTAACGTCTCTTTAATCGTGGTGGAATCCAATATTTCAGGACTCTGGTGTACGGAAGCTGACAGTGGTTGACAATGGTCGTGTTGTTGTGTCAAATTTTGCAAGACAATCACTCTACACATCTGATGATCGCGACGCCCCAAAAGCGATAGCAATACTTAGGCATCTAGAAGAGAGGTGTCCATCAGTGGTGAGTCTTCACTCCTTTCTCCCAAAATAGTACTTCCATTTTTACAACCTTTTCATCTCTAAGTTTCTGCCTTGTAGGATGCAAAAGGCATTCAAATGGAAATACCGATGCCAGGGCATCCTGTCTCATCTAATGAAGTTGCTAGCGTTCTTGAAGGTTGCAAGCGCCTCCAGGAATTAGTAGCTTCCCATGATGCTGTCTTCTTGTTGACTGACACAAGGGAAAGTAGGTGGCTTCCAACGCTACTCTGTGCAAATGAAAACAAGGTAAACCTTCCGCATTCTTGAGTATTGTACACCTTTGGAAGTTTTATATGCTAATGCCTCTCATTACACTGCAGATTGCTATCACTGCAGCATTAGGATATGATAGTTACCTTGTCATGCGGCATGGGGCTGGTCCAGGCACAAATTGTGAAGGTTCTAATGTGGTTGCTGCGGCAGAAAAGCTGTCCACTGAAGATGTTCTTGGTCGTAAAAGGCTGGGGTGTTACTTCTGCAACGATGTTATTGCTCCTGTTGATGTAATTTTGCATAAAGTTTTGAAAACTATTCACTCATTTGCTCAACATGTTACCTCCTGCAACCTTCACATATCATTTTCTTATGATCTTCTGATGCAGTCGGTTTCCAATCGAACACTGGATCAACAATGTACAGTAACACGACCTGGACTAGCCTCCATTGCATCTGGCTGCGCAGCAGACCTTTTCACAAGAATGTTACATCATCCAGATGGGTAAGCAACTGGACACCTGAAACAACACTTGCCTTGTAGTGATGAGAAAACAAGGATCACTGACAGTTGATTTACTACTTTTGCAGGATACATGCTCCAGGAGAGATTGCTGGCACGAGCAGCAAGCATCCACTTGGTCTATTGCCACACCAGATACGAGGATCACTCGCGCAGTACAATTTATTAACCCTCTTGGGCTACTCCTCGAGCTATTGTACCGCATGTTCCAACGCAGTAAGTAAACAGTTATAGTTGCATGACTCGAGACTTTTTTTTCAGAACGTTACTGATAGTTGTCTTGTTCACTCCTGCTATGTCGTGCAAAAATATCGTAGGTATTGTCTGAATACCGGAGGAGAGGATTGGATTTTGTGATGCAGGTGATTAGCGAACCAACCTATCTGGAAGACATTGCCGGCCTGACGGACTTGATGAAATCGGCGTCTTATTCTCAGGTCTGTTGGGTAGATGAAGCCGATGACCACGATATTGTCGATATCTGATGTATCACTCGATTTCATGATTATAACAAGTGTAAATATTATTTCGATGCATAATGATTCAGGGGACCGATGATGAGGATGATATTCTTGAATGGCTTTTCTCAACAATACGAGCAACTTTACTGTAAACACTACTGAATTCTGATACGACATACACTAGTACGCATGAAAAAATCGACACGAAATATTTGCTACAATTTTTAAGTCAGCTCTGTTCTCCTAGTCCAAGCAAATGCCATTGTTTATAGCGATTTGCTGAGGCCGGCAGCTTCTTGTAACGCACGTACTCGCCGAGGCATTACTCGAAGAAGGCAGACATGCATGCGACGTCGGCGCCCATGACGAGCACCCGTGTCAGGACCCGAGAGGATTGGGTCTGACAATTGGTATCCGAGTCATACGATTCTTGGCCATACTAAGTTCTGGATGATCTTGAGCAGTGAGGGTTAAAGAACTGGTTTTCTGGGTAAAATCTCTAAGCTAGCTCAAGAGATCTGGATTTAGTGCTTGATTCACTTGCTAGCAATGAGGGTTTGGAAGGATCTGATCTTTTTCTATAAAATTCCGGATCTGCTAATCGGAGGCAGTAAAAAAAAATATGCCGAAGGGAAGTAGAGCGGCAGAGGAAGAAAGAGATCTCACTTTAGCAAGAGAGGTCGAGGAGATCAAGAAAGATGTAGCAAAGATGCTGCAGCAAATGGGGTTCAACTCTAACAATGTTCAAGGGCAGATGAACCAACTGCAGAAGCACGTCCAAAAGAATTCAAATCAGATTGATCAAATTTTAGAGATGTCACCAGATGAAGTGGCTAGTAACATAGCTACTGTAGAGGGTGAAGAAGGTTTTGTTCGGCTACAAACTCCTGGCAGTGGGCGTTCAGCCATTCATAACTACCGTGGAAGTAATTCACAAGTTGATATCTGGCATTTACACTTAGTCGCTCCTCCAGCCAATGTGGGCTCTACGGTAGTTGGCCTCCCAGGAGTTAGTGCCAATGTTTGCGATGGGGTAGTAACATTTCTGGAAGTCATTGAGCAAACTACTGTCGGTACTTTCAATGTTAGTGCTTATCCTCGGTATTTGCTAATGAAACATTTACACTCCAATTCTTAGCTTCAAATCCTCCTTATGTTCCTCCTTATACACTACCGACCTTCGAATTTTTTCCACCACTAGAGTATATACCACATGGCAGGGGAAATCAGCACTGGTGGTATCATTGGCCAAGAGCCCTTCGAATTCCACACCCTTGTGATGATGGAGGAAATCAATACAATCGCAATTTTTGTGAAGGTCCAAACTGGAATTCCCAAAGTTTGAGGAGGAAAACCATGAATCTTGGATAAGGAAAGTGGAGAAATGTTTTGAATTGGGAAATGCGCATGAAAATCAAAAGGTTGTCATAGCTGAAGTATACTTTACAGGGAGGGCAGATGAATGGATTAATAGTAATGCTATTGACATTAAGAGTTTGAATTGGCAGCAGTTTTTTGGTATGATCTGTAAGAGATTTTCATGTCACTGAAGTCTTCAGAGGGTTAACATAAGTTGAAAGTATAGAAGTTTATATTAATAAGTTTGAGTGTTTAATGGCATTAGTCAAAAGACATAACCCTGAACTACAAGAGAGGTATTTCTTGGAATACTTCATATCTGGGTTGAAGAACTATATCAAAATACCTATGAAGTCACATAACCCATTCACTCTAGTAGAAGCGTATACACATGCTAGAAATTATGATAATAGCATCCCTTATAAGATGTATTCGGCCTGGAGTGCTGGTAGTAGTAACAAGAGCACTGGTCAGATACAGACTTCAAGCAATAGACCTATTGTCAGAGCCAAGAAGGAATCAGGTGAAAAGATAGCTACCAACTCTAATAACAAATGGTCAGGATGGAAGTGTTTTCGTTGCCAAGAGCCTTGGACACCAGGACACAACAAGACTTGCAAATTTCAAAAACAAATCCATCTAGTGACCGTTGAAAATGAAGAGGAAGAGATGACAGAAGGCCCCAAAGGGGAATATAGTACTCCTCCTAGGAGTCCAATGCATCAAAAGGAAGAAGAAGTGCTTTAGATTTCTTTACATGATGTGTCACGAACCACTATAGAGGCTACAACATTTACTCTTAAGTTGACTTTGAACAAAACATGTGTAGTAGCATTGGTGGATAGTGGAAGTTCGGTTACTTTCATAATGCCTACTCTAGCAATCAAGACAGGGTGCAATGTCAGAAGTCACACTCCCATGAAGATAACAGTAGCTAATGGCAAGGCCTTGCGGAGTAACTCAAAATGCGAAGGTTGCCAATATATAATATAGGGAGAAGAATTTACTTCTGATTTTAGAGTGTTGGAGTTCAAGGGTTATGATGTTATATTTGGAGCGGACTAGATTTACCAGCACAGTATGGTTAGCTTGAATTTGGAAACAAAAGAGTTTGGTATTTGTAAAAATGGGGAGAAGCATATTACATTCATTGATGAAATGTTTCCCCAGAAGAATTGTGTGATTATAGCTAAAAAATTAAGGAGGTTAATGGAAAAAGGGTGCGTAGGTGCCCTCCTTTATGCCAAGATGGTTCAACTTGAGAGTAATAAGCACGTGTAGGGAATTCCTAAAATGGAAGAGGTTCTAGCCCCATTTACCGATGTTTTTGAAGGGCAAAATGAGCCACCATTCAACAGGGACTATGACCATACAATACCCTTGTTGCAGAATGCTAAACCAGTTAATGCGAGACCTTATAGACTGCCTCACTATAAGAAAGATGCTATGGAAGCATTAATTGAAAGTCTGCCGCAATCTCACACCATAAGACTAAGTTTCAGCCCATAATTATCTCCAGCTATACTAGTGAAGAAAAAAGATGGTACTTGTAGATTATGCATTGATTACAGGTAGCTCAACGCTAGTACAGTGAAGAATAAGTATCCTATCCCTGTAATTGAAGACTTATTGGATGAGTTGCATGGGGCAAAGTACTCTTCTAAGATACCGAAAGTCAGGCTATCATCAAATTCGAATGAAACCTAAAGACATTTTTAAAATAGCTTTCAGCACTCATTGTGGACATTATGAATATTTGGTAATGCATTTTGAACTAACCAATGCCCCCGCCACCTTCCAAGCACTCATGAATAAGATCTTAGCTGTATTTTTGAGAAAATTCATTTTGGTATTCTTCAATGACATTTAATCTATAGTGCTGCCTTGAAAGAACATAAGGAACATGTTAAGCAAGTTTTGGAGGTGCTAAGGGAGAACCAGCTTTATGCCAAGAGAAGTAAATGTGTTTTGGGGCAATTGCAAGTGCAATACCTATGCCATGTTATAAATGAAAAAGGAGTGGCCATTGATCTAGAGAAAATCAAGGCAGTACAAGAGTGGCCAATTCCTGAGAACATTACCCAATTGAGGGGATTTTTTGGATTGGCAGAGTATTACAGACGGTTTATCAAAGGATTTAGAACTATCTATAGACCAATATTTGATTTTCTAAAAAAGAATGCATTTCAATGGACAGAAGAACAGCAAAAGTCCTTTATGCTGATTAAGAAGGCTCTCACTAATGCTCTCATTTTGGCACTACCAGATTTCAAGCAACCATTTACACTAGAAACGGATGCAAGTGGCAGTGGACTTGAGGCAGTACTAATGCAAGGAGGAAAACCCATTTCCTATATGAATAAATCTATTGGACCAAAGGCTGCAGCACTATCAACTTATGATATGGAGGCAATGGCAATATTGGAAGCATTAAGAAAATGGAAACATTATTTGGCAGGTTCCACCTTGATAATTAGGACTAATCAACAAAGTCTAAAATATATAGCAGAGCAGAGGTTGATTGATGGAATTCAACATAAGCTCTTAATCAAGTTAATGGGGTATGACTACAAGGTGGAGTACCGAAAAGGAAGAGAGAACAAAGCAGCAAATGCTCTGTCTAGAAGGAGTGGTTTGAAAATTGCTATGGCAATCACTACAGTTATACCTCAATGGATCTTTGAAGTGATACAGAGTTATGAGGGTGACGAGAGGTGCCAGGAATTGGAGAGTAAGTTGATGATTGATGCTACTAGTGCTTCACCGTTTACATTGAATAATGGCATTTTAAAGTACAAGGGAAGAATATATGTTGGCACTAACACTAACCTTAAGGAACAATTGCTGAACTCCTTTCACAACTCAGCCTTGGGGGGTCATTCAAGGGAAAGAGGTACTTATCAGCATATGAGGTTGTTGTTCTATTGGCCTGAAATGAAAACTATGGTTGTTGAGTTTGTTAAAACCTATGCAGTCTGTCAGAAAAACAAAGCTGAGAACATGCCTTACCCTGGACTGCTGCAGCCACTCCCAATTCCTGAGATGGCCTGGGTACATATCACCATGGATTTCATAGAAGAACTCCCAAATTCGGATGGAAAGGATGTGATAATGGTGATAGTGGATAGATTCACCAATTATACACGTTTCTTTCCTATGAAACACCCATATAACGTGCAAGATGTAGCTGACATTTTTCTGGAATAATGTGTATAAATTGCATGGTCTACCTTCAGTAATTATTACTGATCGGGACAGGGTCTTTACAAGTACCTTATGGCAAGAGTTATTCAAGGCATTAGGGGTTAAATTAAGGCTCAATAGTGCTTACCATCCTCAAACGGATGGTCAAACAGATAGGGTTAATCAGTTTCTCGAGAACTACTCGCGATGTATGGCCTTTTCAAGTCCAAAAAAAAATGGAAATCATGGCTGTCACAAGCCGAGTGGTGGTATAACACGTCTTTTCACATCTCACTGAACACAACTCCTTTTGAGGCATTGTATGGCATGAAACCTCCAATGATCATTGAGGCTATGCTATCGGAGGAATCAGCCGAGGAGAATAGGAACTGGTTACAAAATAGGCAGGATGCTTTTGAGGCTATAAAAGCAAATTTGAAAAAGGCCATCTCTCGGATGAAATATTTTATCGATCAGCATCGAACAGAAAGAAGCCTTGATGTAGGAAATACGGTTTATCTCAAGGTACAACCCTTTAGACACAATGCACTGGGGTTACACCAAGTTCTGAAACTTCACTTAGGATATTATGGGCCTTTTAGGATAATTGACAAAATTGGCAATGCAACCTACAAGCTACTATTGCCTGAGGGATGCCTAATTCACCCGATTTTCCATGTCAGTCGGTTAAAAAACATTTGGGACCTAATGCTATTTCTAGCAAAGAGCTGCCACTGGTGGATTCTAAAGGCTGCATACTGACTAAACCGGTTGCCATACTGGAGAGAAGAGTTATTCCACGCAACAATGAACCTGTGGCACAGTGGAAGATCCATTGGGCAAGTCTACCCATAGAGGCTGCAACCTAGGAGAATTCTGATTTCATTTCTAGGGTCTTTCCCTACTTCAATCCTTCAGGACAAGGATCTCAAGGAGGGGCCATTGTCAGGAATATGAAAATTTGAGTTCTAGTTCTACCGAGGAAGCTTATTTCAGTTATCCAACAGTTGTAAGTATTTGATACCTTTTTGTTTAATTAGATCCTATGGTCAACAGTATGGTCCAAACAAGTAGTTTGATCGGATGGTCCGAAGGGTCTTTCTCTAGTGCTGTCTAATGCACATCCAACGGTTAATAGCGATTGTGAGGTTCGGACAGTCTGAAGAGTTATCTTCTGTTGCCATCCGATATACATCCAACGGTTGTAATTGAGTTTAGTTCAGATGAGATGTTCGGGCCGAATGTTAAGACCGTCCGAAAGATGATCTGAAGCGATACGCTTGATCGAACGGTGGATAGAGTAAGTGAAGCCGTCGCCGACTTCACTTAAGCAACGAAGGGATTACCCGTGCGAGCGTTTGATCCTCATCTGACAGTCTCTTTTTGTTTGAGTAGTATTACTTTTGCTAAATTGTACACTTTGTCATAAACATTGTTCATTGTCTCTTGTCTTAATCGAGCTTAAGCTCTTAGCCTGTATAAAAGGCTTGTAACACACTGTTGGCAAAAGAAGAAATGAAACCCTAGTTTTTATTTGCACTTACTTTACCCTTGTTCTTGTTCTTACTTTACATTGTATTTGTTCCTACTTTTATCAATTTCTATCCACAAATTAGCCCCCGAATTCTACTCCGATTTCAAGATTTCAGACCCAATCGTCTTGGGTCCTGACAACCCGGGCCAGGAGGTTGACGGCCACAGTGAGCAAACCGGCCAGGAAGTCGGTGCCGAAGACGAGCGGGCTAGCGCCTCTACTGGCACGACAACGCCAGACGTTAGGTTCTGCATGACATGGTAGGCCCAGAGGTAGAGTAGGAGGCAAAGCATGACAGACATCTCTGACACAAGCCTCAGTGGCGCCTCACTGTGGCTGCACAGCATGAGTACCATTTGGCTGCCTAGGAGCACCGACAGCGAGCCAACGAAGACTTGCACATAGGCCCTCTGCTTCTTCTCTTCCTCTCCCTCGTTGCTTCGGTTGGCGGCGCCGGCGAAGCTGATGGACGGTTCCTCCATCTCGCGGAATAGCTAAGGCAAGGTTGGTTTGGGTAGTGCATGCTATTAGTTTCTAAAAGCTGTTTTTCTATGATACCTATCTTTGTTTTTCAAAGCAAGATCTACTAATTAATTGTAGTACACATTATAGCGACTTTATTTATGTGGATCAAAATTGCACGCGAGTCTCTCTACAAATTGTTACTATTCATAAGACAAAGCTAAAAGACAATGAACAAACCCTATATTGCCCCAAATACAGACCTTGCCCAAGTCGGATTGCTCCCTCAGTTCTCCCCGGATTCGGGCACAAAATTACAGGTTCTGGGCAGAAATTTTCGACATGCTACTGCAAAGGTAAGGTACATTGTGTATCCATGTATTTGTATGGTTTATGACATGATAGCTCTGTCTGTACAGCAACTCAGGTGCCGGCAAAAGTCACGACTGATGGGAAAGAAAAGAAAGGAGAAGTTGGAGTAAACATGCTGTATGTACAAGATACATGATTCATCATGCAGCCTGGAAGTCCCCAAAGTCATCTTCCACATTTTCTTGATTGGCCTTCTCTGCTGCAGCTGAATGCTCCTGTGAAGGAGCTTCTGCTTCGATAGGGGAAGCGCCAATAGCATTAGCGGCCGGTTGTTCTTGAGAAGGAAATTCTGCTTTGAAAGGAGCGTCAACTCCAGTATCGGATGCTGGTTGTTCCTGGGAAGGAAATTCTGCTTTGAAAAGGGAAGCGGCAACTCCAGAATCGGTAGGAGAGACGGGTGAGGGTGGAGGTGGGGGGAGTTTGAGTGAGACTGTGCCCTCCTTGGTGTTTGCCTTTTCATTGAATGGGAGCTTGTTGAGGCCTTGCTCAAAAAATGCAGATTTTGTCTTGGTGCCAGTTTCATTCTGCATAAAACAAAAGCAAACCCAAACATCAAGGAGATGCTACATAAAGAAGAATATTATGACTAAAAAATAAGCGAGAAGTCAAGAAACTATTTATCAAAGGCATGTGCAAAAATTTATGAGTAAGCAATTTTATTTACACAATTTGTCTTGATGGCACTGAAAAGTGAAAATATTCTATAATGCAGTTCAGCAAGGCTCAGTTTTTCTCAAGTTCCTATGTACGAGCAGCTCAAACTGATACATCTCTGAATATGAATGGGTATATATCAAACGTCACAAGACAAGAGAAACCTTGAAAAGGCACCAAACTGTGCTTCTAGGTCAAGATAACTCAAACTCAATAAAATCTATGTATGAATGAAAACAGAGGTTGAGTACAGGATAGCTATACATCTTACACAGAAAATTGTCTAGATCAACATAGGTTTGGTTAACCAGGATCCCATAAACCAGCTGTTTATTGCTGGCTGGCCAACTCAACCAGAACAGGAACTCAGTAAACCGGCAAGTTCGTATAAATACAGAAGTACTTGACACATTGTTGACATATGTTGTGAAAGTGTTGATCTATTTTGATTTAAGAATTATCTCTCTATAATGCAATGGTACGCCTGGTTGACATAATATAAATTGATATGTTATGATCGACACAAGCTCTATATGAATAGGCAATGATTGAAATGGTCAGAACATTCAATAATATATACAATTGATATGTTATAATCGACACAAGCTCTATATGAACAGGCAATACTTGAAATGGTCAGAACATTCAACCTCATAATTATCATATAAAAAGTACTGTGTCAATGCTGACAGCTGTTGAAAATATATATGCAATTTTTTCCATTTATATTTGCAAATCCATCTCACCGTGTCAATATTTTCTTTTGGCAAATAATGCCGTATCAACATATCCACATTATGACGTACTGGTGCCATGTGTCAGTGATTCAGCAACCTAGGGTACTACTGCTGAGCTCATAAGAAATCCTATATTCCAGTTTTGGAGACGTTCAAAAACACTTTCCCATCACCAAGCTCTAGTTCATTTTCTCCTAGCAAAATAAGTCAGACGAAAACCTTACATTTTTTAGCTGAAGAACCAAAGTTTCCCCTTCTTTCAGGCTGTAATCCACTGATGATGTCTTCTCATAATGCTGCACCATCTCTTCAGCGGTCTTCTTCTTGTTTAGATATCTTTGATAATGTAAGAGAACAACAAATCATACCGGAAAACGGTCCATTATAGAAACAAGTCACTGCACAGCCATAGTAACACACACAACTACAATTACAACAAAAATACAAAGACTTCCTTGTGTTCAAATACAGAGAAAGCATGCTTGCCAAAATTGCATCCAAAGATCTGATTGCATGGCTAGAGGATCTGATTGGGTTCATTTAACAAACCCCTTTAGTAATGAAATAGCTGAAGGTTTAAAACAATAATCTACCATGCACATATGCTAAATATAAATTATTGATCATATAGAATAGTCTAATGATATTGCTTTGATCAAATGGAATTCCAAATATATAGTCCCTAGTCAATGAGTGATTGCATTGGAAAACATTCAAGTGACTTTACAAATTACAGGCTACAAATGATGTGTTTAAGTAATGAACACTAGGATACTTCATATGGTCATGTAGAGCAGCTTGGAAGTCATATGCTTGAGGTCTTTCCGAAGCCTAAACCTATAAAGCATGACGCTGACGCCCATCTGCGGTCCATAGTAAGAATTATTATGCTTCTATATATGAACCATCAAATACTATGTTCACCATCTCAACATTACATATCAAATACTATGCTCACCAGTTCAACACTAAGTATCAAATACTATGATCACAAACTCAACAGTAAGTACATTGTTACTACACAAGAAAGATCTTAGAACTCAAGAGAAAGACAGCTTATCACCTATGTTTTCTTCAACGCTAAGTAAAAAATATCTGCAAGCACAATATTAGAGCAACAAGAATCATTTCAGATTCTGCTTACAGTCTCTATGTAGTATCTTATGCAGAATAGAACTAAAAACCCACACGTTTCACCATATGATTAGACTGCCCTGTGGCAGCAATAAGTACCGACCTGCTGCTATCAATTACAGGTTCCACCGGATGTGGTTCGCCTTCTCTGAGAAATGCCCTAGCGTACAGCTCCCCTGAAATGCACCCGAGGAATCAATATTACCAACCATACAGGCACTGGTCAACAGCACCAATGCGACTATTGCACCTGTGTTCTTATCTTCCAATCTGATGATGCATTCTTCTCCTTGCTGACAACCTTAAGAGCCCTTCCCAAGCCCATTTGTTGACATTCCACTCATCAGCCCTGGGTGTTACAACCGGTGTAACATATCATTTCCATGGTTCTACAAATGTATCCCAGTTTGCACTAAATCAGAACAAAACAATTCATCTAAAAACTTGGAACAGAACAAGTCCAATGATGAAGTGAACTAATCCATGATCTTCGCATTCAAACTAGCCGAGCAAACGGAGTCAATAATTTTGCCGAAACAAGGCAGCCTTTGCGCAGCCAGAGCTCCAAACCCTGTTTGCCTTATTCATACAAATCCTACCGAGTCCACTACCAGATTCTTTGGCGAACCAAGAAGAGTACCTGTAGGAGGCAGCCGTCTTCCTGGGAGGTATCTGCGCAAAAACTCCACCGCATCAGCACATTTATGCAAACCAAGTGCTCGACGAGTTGCTCCCAAAACAAGCATGGGCACAAGCAACACAGGTACACACTCCTAAATTATCCAAGAAACTAACAAGAAGAATCAAAGAAAGGGGAACAACGGCATACCAGGTAGACGTAGCACTCGGCGACCTGGAACAGCACGAACTCCAGCGCCTCGGCCTCCGGCTGCGCCTGCTCGCTGCCGCTCGCCATGGCGCCGGCCGCCGAACCAGAATCGAAGCTGACCACGGACCTCACCTCTCTCACACACAAAGGCAGGGCCAATCACACCGAGTGGAGCGGAATCGAGCGGGGAACTGGGCGGGATCGGACGGGATTGGGACTGGCCGGATCCGAGCACCAAATGCGGCGAGGTGGAGCGTGGAGAGGGTCAGGAAGTTGGGAGTACGGGGAAAACAGATTGGATTATATTTATTTCTATATTTTTTTATGTAGATATGAATATGGATATTTTGGATATGAATATGAATACGAATAATGTCGGATACAAATATGAAGCAAATGCGAATGCGAATCGAATAAGGTCACGAATACTTCTCAAAACATAAAAACCCTTTAAAATGTATGCACAAAATGAACAAAAAAAACATAACTAGTTTATTTGATCTAAACATTCATGAAGAATATTTATGAATTTTTCATATAGGTTAAGGTTCCTTCTCTAACTCCATGTATACATGTATATGTTAATGTATTATGGGTTATCAATGTATCTTGTAAATGGGCTTAGCTGAAATAGATGATGTAGGTTGCGGATATCCGGCCCCTGAATATCCGGATAGTCCGAATCTATATTCGACGGATAGTGAGCTACCGAATCTGTATTCGTATCCGACAGAGAAAATCCGTATTCGTTTCTGATCCGATACTATCCGATAAATATACGAGTTGACATAACCCATATTCGAAAATTGTCTGGATCGGTCGGAAACTATCCGATCCATTTTCACTCTTAGGTGGGAGGAAAGGGAAGGGCTCGCGCTTAAGCTTGGCTCGCTAACAACTATTTTTCTTTGGAGCTTGGGCCTGGCCGGGGCCTTCCTTTGCTTGTGTTGTTGCGCTTCGGATCTCTCTCTCTCTCTCTCTCGTCGCATCTGGCTTGAGTTAAAAGGGGTGTTCTTTTGAGCTATAGTTTACGGCTTAAAATTTTTAATTTTAGCTATTTATAAGAGAGAGTATAGAGAGACATTTGCATGTGATTTTAACCGATACAGCTGAAGTCGGTATAGTATCTATTACAATCGACTTATAACCTCGCATTGAAAAGACACTATTTGAAAGCTAGTTACATAGCATAAGCCAAAAACCAGAAGCCAAAAAGAATGACACCGAGAGTCTATTGCCACTGCCACTTTTTTTGTTGTGGCTGATAACTTTTGACTACGACTAATGACTTTTGTCTATATTTTTTGAGACAACAGCGGACGGTGGAGACACCGACTGTTACATTCTAGTTTTTCATGCATTTTTCAAGCTTTTAAAATAAATATAACCATTTGAATTTTTATTGAATTAATTGAAACTTAATCTAAATTTTTAGAAATTAAAATAATTTAATATGAATAAAGTAAACTTCAATTAAATCAATTTATTTGGGTTTATTATGTTGTAAAAAAATTCTGTATTTTCTTAGATTTTTCTTGATTTATTTACTATTTTCTAGATATTAGTTTCCTTTTTCTTATTTTTTGAAATTGGAAAGTCTATGAAAATCCAGATTTTCCTTTCGGGTCGAATTCCCTTTCCCTCTCGGCCCACTTCTCCCTTTTCGGCCTGATCCACTTCCCCCCACTCGGCCCACCGCTCCGTAGCCCAGTCAGCTCAGTCCACCTCACTCGCAGAGGCTACCACCTGCCTTGCTAGTCGCCAATCATTCGATCCACCTCGCGCACGCCACATGTCGCTTTCGCGGCTCGGCCTTATTAGTCAACCCCGTGTCATCTTCCTTCTGGACTCCTCCTAGCTCATCTCCAATAGGGACTCGACCGTGTCGCCGTTTCCTTATAAGACTCTTTTTGCCTTGGCGTGCGCGCCACGGTCACCTCACCTTAAAAAGCTCCCCTCCCCTCTACCCTCTCCATCCCGAGCCGCCCTTCCTCTCCCTTTTTCACCGTCGTCGAGTCAAAGCTTAGCGCCACCACCTTTGCCTCTATCTCCAACAAAAAATTCCTCCACCGTCGATGAGTGTCCGACCTTGTCGTCTCCCTCTTTAGCTTCGTCGTGCTGAGTCATCTAGGTGCCCTTGCCTCCACCAGAAGTTCATCGTAGGATGCCGTTGTTGTGGACCGATCTCGCCGTCGGCTTCTCCTCTCTGTTGGTCTACTTCGACGAACGTTGGTCTTTGCGCCAAGCTCTTCAGCTTTGTCTTGCTCCCAGGATTGCAATGCACATCATACTGACTTAGGCGAAGCCCTCCTCACCATCTATGCTTGCACCGCCACCCTTCTTGCCACTGACCACCGCACCGAGGCTCTTCACCTAATCCAAGCTGCGAGATCGCCTCACCATCGCACACTGAAGCTAGAGCACACCTCGCCGACCCACCATCGTCTGTCGTCTACCGTCGCTAGTGTTGAGCAGCCCTCGGTCGTCGATCTCGATCCGTATAACCTATCCAGCATGGCAAGCCACGTCAATACCCTGTCTCATGTGGCAAGCCACATGGCTGTCTACGTGGCGCCTCGCACCAAGCCCTGTGAACCCGGTTTACCATATACTAAAACCAGTTCGTGCGCCCAGTCTACAGATAATGGCCCACATGTTAGCAATATAAATCTTTTCAAAATTTTCTTTATTTTGAAAAATCCAAAAATTTCATAGGACCTACCTGCCAGTCTCTAGCCTTTTATTAAAATTAATTTGAATGGAATATTCCATATAATATTCTTCTTTCTCTTTCAATTTTCAGGAATTTATTTTCCCAATTAATCTTCCGAGAGTCCGTTCTCCTTTATCCTAACTTTGATTAACCCGATTCTTCTTTCTAAATTCATCTAAAATTGAGCTCTTCTTTGGTACTAGTTTTATTTATTTTTAGATTTTATTAGCATTTTCTTTGAATTTATTTATTTTTCATTCACTTTTTCTCTCGTTAGATAACGTCTTTGAAGGAGCAGAAGTAAGAATTGAAGATCAAGAAATGGTAACTAACCAAAGCCAAGGAAAGTCATGACCTTTAATCATGTTGAACCTATTCTTTCAAATCTAAGTATTATTATTTTATTTTAAACTATGATGCATTGCTAATTTATTACAAACCCCTTGTACTTGTTAGTTAATACCCAATCGTTCAATAATCCCTCCTTGATAATTTGAATATCATGATTCTATTATACCATAAGATGGATAACTATCTGGTGATATAATACTAGCATCCACATGGGTTGTATGTCTAGTATGCTTAGCCATACTTACTGTTATGTTGGGCTCAGTTAATTAATTTTGACTTAATGAAATATTGAATCATGATTGTAGCCACAATTATAAAATTTATGTGCTATGATATGGGTAGTGTCATTGGTATTAGTTAAACAAAATAGTTTTCACTTGGACGAGTGATCGTTTAGTAAAGGGGAAGCGTGGTTAGCACTTCGGGATGTGGATACCTCGCCTAGGTACTATTTGAAAACTTAACTTTGTATGTCAATGATTTAAGCATTATCGTGTAATCACATATCTAGTATGGGATAGACCTAACTGATTAATTTATGATATTTCATCTTTGATTTCGTCATTGAAATGAATGTGGGTTTGTGATCGTAGCCACTGACTCACATTGGCTCAAGAGGAGGGTTTTTCCAACTAAATGGTCAGCCTACTCAGCAGTGAATCTTAGTGGGTGGAATTGGGTTGAGATTGAGCATTATAAGGCTTTATTGTGATCTTTTTGGTTGGCATGCCTAAGAAAGCGCACTGTTGCGTAGATATTACAAGTGATCATATCATATGGGTAAAGTTATGCAGCCTTCTTGGTTGGATTTGAAAGTGAATGGTCAGTTTACTTGTGATTGGAAAGTGAATGGTCAGTTCACTTATGGTTTATGCAATTCCTTTGACCTATTAACTTATTGCTCATTTTCAAATTGTGTTTTCAATCTATTTATTATATTTACTATAAATTATTGCTTTCTGTAAAATAACTATTTAGCCATCATTTGATAAAGCCTTGCATCATTATATATTGCATCTTATTACAAATTACTTGCTGGGTACATTATGTACTCATAGCTATATACTTTATTGCTCGGTTACTGAGGATGAACCATGTCCACCAAAGGTATTTGAGGAGGAGAACTTCAACGCCTTCATGGATTAGGACTTCGCTTCACAATCGACTGCCTGTGGGCATATTGAATGGTCACTTGTTTATCTTTATTTTTAACTGCTAGTTTTTGTTAAGCCATTCAGGCTATTATTTGTAAGCATAGCCATAAAATCGCTACTCTGATAATCAATAATATTTGCATCTTTTCATAATTAATCATAATCATAGTCGATATTTCACCTATGTTTCTATTGTGTACACTAGCATGATTCTGGATTGGTGCAGAGTACACAGGAAAGTCCAAATTTGTATATTTGGGTCTCGACACTGATGCTGACGGCGCATACAATTTTAAGCAGAGAGTAGAGAATCCATATTGTTTATTTCAACTTTTAGATAAGTCAAAAGCCAAAAGGCTAAAGACAAAAACAAAAAATATGGCCTACCAAATTGATGGATGCACGTGCCACTGCCCGTGAATTGGTGAGACTCCATAGTTGATAGATATCATGTACATGTATGTTGCCATCAACTCTTTTCTTGATATTCCAATAATAGGATAATCGAGTTTACTTGCTGGTCATATCTTTTACGGAAATAAAACTTCATAATCCTTGTTCATATTGGCTTTTAAAAACTATTTTTCTATAGTAAATGGCTTTCTACAGTACCTAACTTTTAAACAAAGTATCTTTTAAAGACGGGATCTGCTAATCGATTATAGTACACACTATAATGATTTCATTTATATCGTCCAAAATCATGTATAAATGTCTCTCTCTATAAGCTAAGTTGTTACTACTCATAAGTCAAATCCAAAAGTTAATTAAAGGCCCCATAATCTAGGACAGTGAGCAGAACCCTCTTGTCTACTAACCTTAAATTTTAAATACTTTGAATTGAAATGTTTCACGTAAACAAATATCTAGTGTAGTCCTATACTAGTGATGATGTCCTCAACACTAGCTAGTTAAAATCGTCTTTACAATCCTTTTGTCTTTTACATAGATTGCATAATTCACCTCCATATTCACCAGCACACCTACACTTATATTGCATGTCAACATTCTTGAAGCGCTTTAACATTTGATATGGAAAAGAAATAAAATAAATAAAAAGTGCAATTTGTATCCAAATAACTTGTTGGGTACTCTGTGTACACCATAGATATTTGAGGGGTACTTCAACGCCTTCATGAATTAGTATTTCCCTTCTCAGTCGATTACCTGTAGGTATCTCGAATGGCCACTATGTTTATCTTTATTTTTTGCTACTAATTTTTGTTAAGCACTTCAGGTTATTATTTGTAAAGTTGACCATAAAGTCTACTCTGCTAATTAATAATATTTATGTCTTTCATAGTTAATCGTGATCATAGTCCATATTTCATCTATGTATTCACTGTGTGTACTAGCGTGATTTTGGACTGGTGCAGAATACACAGGAGAGCCCAGATTTGTATATTCAGGTCTCGACACCGACACAGATGACACACATGATTTTAAGTTTGGAGAGTTATTTGGAGAATCCACTCCGTTTGTTTTGACTTTCAGATAAGTCAAAAGGCTAAAGACAATTGCCAAAAAGAACATGGCCTACCAAATCAATGGATGCAAGGGCCGCTGCCTGTGAATTGTTGAGACTCCATAGTCGATAGATAACATGTACATGTATGTTTCCATCAACTCTTTTCTTGATATTCTAATAATAGGATAAATGAGTTTACTTGCTGATCGTATCTTTTACGGAAACAAAACTTCATAATGAAATATAATCCAAGACTGTGAACAGAACCCTCTTGTCTACTAACCTTAAATTTTACATACTTTGAACTGAAATGTTTCAATATCTAGTGTAGTCCTATACTAGTGATGATGTCCTCCACACTAGCTAGTTAAAATCATCTTTACAATCCTTTTGACATAAATTGCATAATTCACCTCCATATTCACCAGCACACCTACATTTACATTGCGTTTGAACATTCTTGAAGCACTTTAACATCTGATATGGAAAAGAAATAAAACAAATAAAAAGTGCTATTTGTATCATGTATAATGAACACATATAGTTATCTAAACTAACTCATATTAATATTATTTTTCAGGATCCATCAAAGTATGCCACCACACAACACATACTAATTATATTCGACCTTATGCATCAGTATTTTCTTCCCCTATCCTCTCACACAATTATTACCTAACACTATGCCTCTTCTTCACCCCTTTATTTGTCTTTATTATTTATGGCCGCCCTCTTTGTTCACCCAATATGGCCCATTATCTTTGGCTAACAGTGGTGCTACAACTATTGGTGTTAAACTCCTTGACACCAAATCCTCGCTCTCTTTCCATGTCTACCACCCACTAATATACCTTTGGTGAGTGGTGTAATTGTCTTGATTGTCCTGCTATCCTAACCCAAGTTTTGGAGGGGGAAACTATGTATCACGGTTGCATATCCTGACCCATATCATGTCAATCATAAAACATTTGTAATTTGATGAAAAACTGAATATAGCAATTATAGACATGTTCATTTTTGGCTTTTAACTTTAGCTTCTCTGGAAGCCAAAACAAATGAGGTGGCTTCTCTAAGCTGCTTCTTGAAACCGCTTCTCCAAATGACTTCCCGAGCCCATCGACACGTGCGCCGTCCGCGTCAATGTCTTCGTCATCCATTGCCATCTCGAAAAGGAAAGCTAAAAGTCGTCAGCCATAGTCAAAAGCTATTAGTCGTAGCCCAAAAGAATAGAACCTATAGTTGTTTGTTACTTCATTTTATTTCTAGTAGGATATTTCCATTTAAACTTCATCCCATAAGTCCTAATTGTCTTGACTGTTTTTCAGTCCTAACTCAAGTTTCGGAAGGAGAAACTATCATGAATGACGATTGCATATCCTTGTCCGTATCAAGAACAATCATAGAACATTTGTAGTTTCATTAAAAAAAGTGGGGTATGTAAGTTATAGTTGTTCATTCCTTCATTTTCCTTTCAATAGAATACTTCCACTTAAACGGCATCCTATAACTCCTCATTAGTTTCTTGTAATTCTTTTAAGGTCCAAGAAATCCTTTAGATCAAGGGCAAAAATAAATACACCATGGTACACAAGTGTAGAAATGGTTGCACAGGAATGAGCAATGAAGTTGCTCCCATGCCTTCCATGGAGGACAATTACACATGAAAGGAAAAGCGAGTTGTTTAGTTTATGGGAAATGATAGAGACCATATGTCCAATCCCATCCATCCCACCTTACGGTCCCACTTCTCCTACCTCTTGACATTACTAGTTCTCCCCCTCTCCTGCTGCCTTGACTGGCTTCCATGGTATTTGACACTTCGTCCTCAACCAAACTACCCTTCCTCCCCCACATGCCAGTATCTCGCCAACTCCCACCCTGTGCTCACCTCCACCACCACCATCACCTCCTCCTCCTCCTACTCTGTCAGACCCGGATTTTGCTAATCCAGAATCCTCCGTGATTCCATCTCATTATTCCCTAGATGAGTAGATAGTGCTCACAAATACATTTGCCGAATCATTTTATACATTGCATAAACCATACCATTCATTAATATTACATATCAGAGTTTCAATTAAACAACATCGGGTAGAGTTTACATAACGGGCTGATTAGGCCAGATAGATACATTGCAAAAGCAGAAGCAAAAAAGACAGTAATAGGTGAGACCACATGATGTCATAAGTAAACGACTAGGGGCAAATGATGCCTTACTACTTTCCAAGAGTTTAGATAATAGATGCACACATAATCACTATCAAAGTTTGCCTATCTAAGAATGTTCTAATATCCACCGTCTTCTTCTCCTTCTGGTCTAGAACGGTGTAGTAGGCATAGTGATCTTGGTCCTCAGGCTCTGATGGGATTTAGTGAGCGAGAGTGAGCACAATCAACTGTGTTGAACACATAGTGATCAACGGTGTAGTACACAGAATGCAGTATTATAGATGCAAGGCTTAACAAAAGGAGGAATGGGTTCTTTTGTTTACTAAAGGCATTAGTTGAAAGCTACAATAAATCAAAAATTCCTTGAGACTTAACACTTTAACTAAACCATGTTTTCTAAAAAGTTTGTCAAAGTGTGCAATAATAATCGAGATGCAGGTTCCATCCATCTATTACATGGTTCTATCTATCATATGCTATAGTTGTTTCTTGGGTTCCCTACACCCTTTTATAATCACTAGGTTCCAACCACCCAGGAGAAATCAAAGTCAGGGTTTCCACCACCCTTTCTGTTTTTTATCTCAACTGCAAAGATCATTTTATAAATAGACACTAACTCGAGTAAGTTCTCATGCCTGCTTATGACCGTGGGCATGACTATTCGAACAGTTTTTACTCTGTAAAGGTCGCACATTTTACCCATAAGAGACAATCAACTTGTTATATTCCACCCGTTTTCTTAGATATGCAGATCAAGAAGGTCACAACAAGACCTTTACAATGCATCTTCCCAACGAGATCACACCCGCTAAGGTTTCTACCGTTGTGGGGTTTCAACCACCCTCTCCAAAGGCCTCCTTTTTCACCACACGAAGGATTCCAACTAGCTCTCAACCCATGTTCCATTGGATGGCGCAACTTTTGCTGGGTGATGCAAATTAATTAGCTAGATCGTACACATTATAGGCTTATGATTGTACTATTTTATATTAGGAAGGAGTTACAAGATTAAGTCCCTAGGGTTTTCTGTGGTTCTATCACAAACAACACTCTTATGCTCCATCCGCACCAACACCTCTTACCATCTACCCAGATATAAAGCAAGGTTTAGGGT
Source organism: Melocanna baccifera (assembly GCA_036346265.1). NCBI lineage: Eukaryota > Viridiplantae > Streptophyta > Magnoliopsida > Poales > Poaceae > Melocanna > Melocanna baccifera. The sequence goes on along the minus strand of CM070677.1, from coordinate 27,732,542 downwards.
TGTTTTGAGCACAAGACATTTTAGTTCAACATATTAATTACTTCCCTCCAGTGACTGCCCAAAACAAAACTTCATGTTTAAAATGATGTCATGGAAAATTTATGCGCCAACATGTAAGCAAGGCTAAGCATGGTGCTTAGATACAAACTTATCACTAGTATGTTCACTGTTTTCTAGGGTGATAAGGTTTATGTCCAAAATCAAGGACTGGGGTGTGGTAGCACAATTATTAATAAGGATTTAACTATGAGCTCACATGAATAAAATTTGCATAATAAATTAGAGTATGTAATTTGATAATTTAAATCAATATAACTTGCATTAAAAAAGTTAGATGCAATATGATCAAAGTGATGACTTGCCTTATACAATTTACCACGACCTTGACCTTACTCAAAGCCTTCTCAGTCAACAATCTAGAAACTCTTGGTTTACGTCTTTATCTGGGTCTTGATCTTACTTGAATTGTTGCTTCTTTAGGACTCTAACTTCTAATTATGCAATAAATGATTGAAATCCAAATATATTCAAAAGAACTTCAAAAGTCCAAATAAAACCAAATGAACTCAGTTAAGTTTTATTATGATTACATTATCAGTATGAGATATGATTTAGGGAGTGCAGGATGTTTGACAAAGTTAAACGGAGTTTGAGCGATAGGGGAAACACGCAGAGAAATTCCACCAAGAAGGAAATCAAAGAAGGATGAATGATGAAGGAATATCTATGAAAATATTTCGCTTCAAATTCAAGGATGGCTTGGCATAGCCGACCGTAGAATGACATGACTTGGTCTTAACTTAATGATTTCTTTTATTATTTTATATTTATTAAGAAAGTTCTATGAGTTAGGTGAGACCTACTAACAGATATGAAGGTCTACGCGGGGCACTAGGCATTACTTATCAAATGTGATTACTTGAGATTTAATTACCAATTAACTAAAATGACTAGTTCAATAATGAAGTAAAAGGTGAGTTTGTATTTTAACATGTCTTCTTTTTAAAGTTGCATTTTTAAATTAGGTGCCATTGATATTCTATGTATCCTTAGTTATTGGGTGCCTTCTTTTGAGCTTCATCCTTACGGCTTTTGGCTTTTGCTATTGTAACTATCTTTCAAACGGTGTATTTTTTTAAGGCAGGGTCACAAGTCAATAGTAGTAGACACTATACTGACTTCAGTTATACTAGCCAAAATCACATACGATTGTCTCTCTCTTCATACTCTCTCTTACGAATATTTAGAATTCAAAAGCCATAAGCCACAACCCAAAAGAACCCCACCCATTGTCTCGCATAATTTAATTAAAATTTACTTATGTCGGGCTTAGCTTGTTATGTATCATTATATTTTAATTTCATTTCTAATTGCATCTACAATTAAGTTTAAGTGTGGGTGGCATGCTAATGACAAACATTAGATTTCTGTAGGGCATTCAGTTAATGTTTGAGTTTCTAAAACAAATACAATCGGGGTAATAATTGACTTTCAATTCTATATAACTATTCTTCGTAGAAACCCTCAATTTAAAGTGGATACTCCTGTTAAATACTAATTATATATTTAAAGGCATTCTTTAATTAAATCCTTCTATTGTCGCTTAAACTATTCCAATTAATTACCTAAATCTTAACTTGATTGTCATTTTAGCAAGGAGCTCTTATGACATTCGGATATGTACACAAGGCTATACTTTAATTAGCATTTGAATTTGAGATAAATATTAATGGCACACTAGTTATTTTAGAGAATTATCTAATTATAATCAATGTTAATTTAATTCAAATTTGTGTATTCACAATTTTAAATATTAGCGACCTAATATTCAAATTAATGACCTTAATTATTTAATTACTATTTTAAAAGTCTTCACAATTTTTAGGGTATAAAAATATTAATAATTATTTTTAATTAATTATTCTTATATAATCTTTAACTGGATAATCCGTGTTGCTTTGCAATTAACCATAACTTAATCATCATCATTTTTAATTTACATAACCCTTTATACTAATTTCTTAATTTAGTTTTATCCTTATCTTTATTTAATGTTAGTTTACCAAAAATATTTTCTAATTGAAAAGATGTAATATACTTATGACTAGTGGGCCATGAATTGCTCATGGGCCCAACTATCATATATAGAGAAAGAGACATAAGGAGCATTGGGCAGAATAGGGGAGGGGCGGCGCACAGCGAGGCGAGCTAGTCAACGGCGGGTGGTGGCTGAAGAGGCGGCGACAACTAGCAAAATGGATTGCCGGAGGGGTGTGGGAGCTAGGGTAGGCGTTGGCACGGCCCGAGCGGCACCGAGGAGGCAGGCGATGGTTTGGAGCGGCCATGTGTAGGGAAGAATGGGGACACGGCAAAGGGAGGGGGAAGAAAAGTGAGGGAGCACAAGCGCAAAGGAGGTAGAATGCTCAACGACGTGGTCGGAAGAGTTGGGGAGGGGCTGAGGCAAGCCGGCGGCATGAGCCGGTGGTGGCGTGGTTAGGTCACCGTGGAGGTGTGTCGGGACCCGGAGCAACAACTCCAAGTCCCTCTGTGTAAATCGTACTATCTCAGGAAAAACTAGTGCACACAGGGTCAACAGGGATACATATCATGCAAAACAATCCCACTTTATTAAACAGACCTGATGGCCAAGGTTTACAAATAAAGGCTCAAGGCCAACAAAATAAAACAGCGGAAAAAGATAAAGCGTAGAGGTACAGCCCATCCTGCCTGCCTACAGGTGAATGATCGTAAGATGCGACCTATTCGTCACCATCCTCACCGAAGTTGCTGACATCAAACTCTAGCAACAGATTTTAGCAAGGTGAGTACATAAAGTACTCCCAAGACATAAAGTACTTACGCAAGTCACACCAGGAGTTTTTAACAGAGTGAATGCATGCATAGGGATAACAAAGGAAGGCTTAATATGTTTATTTGTGCGAAAAACAGTACTGAATTTAAATACAATAGCATAAGTGCAAAAATTGAATTTTTAATACATCATATGAAACAATATTTTAACCAAAATATTATCGTTAGTGTAGACTCCAACCTACACTAACCTAACCACGGGTATCGCACCCGGACCATTATCAAAACCACTGTTATTTGTCCGAAAACCAAGTTTTATAAAAACCAAGTATAATCTATGAAAACTCTACTCAGCATGTCCATGACTGTGGACACGGCTATCCAGATAGTTTGTTACTCTACAGAGGTGTACAGCTTTACCCACAAGATATTCCCTCTCACTTGAGCTACGCGATAAACACACTACCTTATGTGTGCAGCGGAGAGTTTATGACAAGGCTGTTCCAATGATCCATAGCCAAAATAATCACGCCGCCACTAAGGTTTCACCACAACTCGAATCCACGAGTTGGAGCCCCCTCTTGAGCCATGTGAGACTTCTCGCGGCCTACGCCACGCTCACATTCAGCCTATAGCGAAACTATATTTGGAACTTCACAAATTACTTAGCCAGATCCGCCCCATACCGGACTTGTGGTAGTACGAGGGAACTTTGTAGAATGAATCACAGAAACGGTCCTTAATCCGACTTAGGCTCAACGATATACCTACATGCTCGACAATCAACTACGTGTCACCAAACACGAAGCATGCCGGCACCTCACCACCTAACCAATAGCCTAAGTCCAAACCATAGTTTCCTGTTTTTCATTTTGAAACCATTTAAACTATCCTTGACTTACAGAAGTCAAGAATACGTTAAAACAAATCGTCATTTCATGTGAAACAGGTTATCCCACCTAAAACTATTCTAAGCTAGGCTAAGCATTTCTATAAAATTTCTCGTTAATACTATAGTACTAACTAGTTTTCAGCTAGGGTGACAAGGTATATGAATTCGATATTCAAAATTGGCTATAGTCAAAGGATCATATAGTACTAACTATGTTTAAATCGAATTTTAACTCAATTTGAATAAAGATACGCATGCATATACAGTAAAATAATATAAATAAATTTGAAATAATGGGGTCAACATGGTTAAAAGTGTAACTTGCCTTGCTCGAAGTTCTGCTGCAAATCGTCGAAGTTGTACTCTCGAGAATCGTTTAAATCTACGCGAAGAACCACAACAAAAGAAACCAAAAACAAGAATCAAATAAAATCCAAATAAATTCCAAATAAATTCCAAAATTATAATATATACTGGAAGGTAGAATTTGAATTTTTGGATGTGAACTAAAAATTTTGGAAAGGAATTGAGGCTTTAAAAAGAATTGGGAATTATAATTTAATATTGAAATTTTGGTGTTACCAAATAATATTCAAAACAAAATTTAAATAAAATTCATGATTTTAGAAAAATTTAGAAATTTGAATGGGTATATTTGGAGTTAAAATGAAGAAGTTATGGCCTTTGGAAGTTTATATTCAATTAAAGAGAAAATACTCTTTTTCTGGGATTATTTTTAAACCGAAAAGGAATTATGACGTCGGCAAGCATTTATTTTTCTGAAGGAAAATAAAATAATGACGTCAGCACCATAATTGATTTTCGGCCGAAATATTTTTAAACGAAAAAAATGGCTTTATGACGTAAGCATGACGTCAGCCCTGGGATTAATTTAATCGGGCGAGTGGCTGATAGGTGGGGCCTAGTTGGCTGACGTGGCGCGTGCACGGTCGGAGAGCCGAGGTGGCGTGCGGGTGGCCGGTGGGTGCGTGCGTGGCGTCCACGTGGCGCCTACTCGGCGACCACGTCGGCTGCCACCTCGGCCGACGGGACGATGTGGCACCGCCGGTGACGACGAGGCTCGAAGACCGAGGGTCGCCGGCGAACCGGAGGGCGGTGGCATGGGCCGAGCTGCGCAAAAGCGAGAGGAGAGCGAGGGGAGTCAGGTGGTACCTCGCACGAGGCCTGAGGGTGACTGGGAAGGATGGCCGACGGCGAAGGGCGGAGGTCGGAGGGAGGTTACCAGCGGCGAGGCACTCTGGCGGCGTGGAGGCTTGGGGAAGGGGTGGGGGAGGTGCGCACTGAGCCACTGAGGCTCGGAGTGGCGGCGGCTCAGTACGAGGATGCTCGGGGCAGCTGGAATTGCTCATCGGAGCTTCGGCGGTGGAGGAGTGGAGATGTGTGCGGTGCGACGCACTCACGAGCACCGAGGGTTGCAATTGAGTGAGGAGAAATGGATGTTGTGCTGAGGGGGTGCTCGGGAAGTAGCTTATATAGGCGGAGGAGGGGTAACGGAAGCATAATTGCTCGCCGATTTCAAAACGGTCCGAGCACTAATTGACACAGTGGCGAGGTAAAGAAGAGGGGTAACGAGCGGCTCGGTTGCAGTGGGGAATGAGGGATTTATTGCGCACTTACACGGGTGGTAAGGGCGGAACAAACCAACGTGTTTATTTTTCGGTTCCGAGCTCTAATGGCGGCAATGGCAGCGATGAAGGCGCGGGGAAGAAAAAGAGGGGCGGGGAAGACTGGCCCGACAGGTGGGTCCCATCTATCGGCGAGGGAGATAAAAGAGAAGGGAAGAGGCGGCGGTCTAGATTAAGATGCGTGGCACTCAGGTGAAATCGGGGTCGTAGGGTGCTGCATGAAGGGGTAAGTGACTAGGGACGGTTGAGATGAAGTCCGACAAAGGGTATTAAATCTGAGTCGTTCGAGTGCCTTAAGTGATGGGTAACGACTGAGATCGAAATTGGCAATAGCGGACGGTCTTGATTGAGCCACTTGTCAGCCCGAGGGGGTTTTCCGATTTAAATTTTCCTTTTGGTTTTCAGAAATGCTAGAAGGCTTTAAAATACCCAGAAAATACTAAATAAATTTTAAAAATCAAGAAAAATTCAGAGAATCATCTGGAATGATTTTGACTTAATAAAAATATTTTCAAACCATTTTGGTAATTAGATTTTGTAGAAACACAATTTAACTTGAAAAAGGGAGTTTTTAATTTCAGGAAAATCCTGAAAATTTTTATAAAAACAGGAATGACTTAGGAAAATGAAATAAACTTATTTTTGACTTTGGAAAATGAAATAAATTTATTTTGGGCTTTTATAAAATGAGAATGTTAAATTTTTTTCACTTAAAGGCTTGAAAATAAAACCCAGAAAAATCCAAGTTAACTCCAGAAAATTCAATTAATTAAATTGAATTGGTTTTTATACAAACATACTAGAACCCTTTATTTAATAAAGCATATACTTTTCTTTTAAATTATTTTTCACAACAAAAGCCTCTTTTAAAATAGAAGTTTATGCAATTAAATTTTTGCAGGCTTAAGAATTGAAAAGCAATTGTTTTAATTAATTTATTTTTTAAAAAAACAGCTGGGCTGTTACAAGGTGGCGCTCAGATGATGGGGAGCTTCAACTAGCAATTGGGGAAGGACAAGGGGTGGTAGGGAGATGCACAAACTAGGTGGAATTGACCCAAAGGTTGCTGGAGAGGAGACAATGACACCAACGTCAATTCTAGCTAGAATTGGGGAAAAATGGCACCGCGATGAACTATGGCAAAGGAAACCAAAAGCAGTCGAAGGAGTGTGCACCTGGGGGTGTGGAACGCGAGGTGACATAGCCGGTTTGTGTATGGGCTCACCATGGTGGCCAAAATGGCAAGGGGCATGGCGGTTGGCACATGAGCGTGGCATGCGGGAGATCGAGCCAAGCTCGGGGAGGGGAAGAAAGGGGGGTATGAAGATAGGGGAAGAAGGCAAGGCGTGCTCCTGGCTTTAAAAGCCATGTGGGGCATTGGGCGGTGTGCAGGCACAATTGAGAGGAGGCATAGCACGGGAGCAGCGGGCATGGCCGAGTGGTGTGGTGGGGACTATGTGTCATGTGCGCGTGGTGCGGTGTGGCACAGGTGCGGGTGTAGCGTGTGGCGTAGTGATTCGGATAAGTGTACAACTAATACTTTGATTTGTGTTGCATCCATGCAATCTGAAGCTACAAAGTTTTGTATAGTTGAATTGGGCAAAGAGAAGAACCTAGTTTGTTCGGCCAAGAGGGAGGAAGGCCAAGGAGAGCAAGAACTACATCATATGGCGCATAGGGGTATGGTGGTACACGCCTTCGGCCATGGAGGTAATCAACTGCATGGGAAAACCAGATCACATGCCCTCAACCAAGGAAGCACCCGTGGGCTGTGTGAGAAGGAAGAATTATATATAGCACATGGGAGGGTTCATGATCCGAGGCAGCCAAGCAATGGAGCCATGTGGGAAAGGAAGCAGCCTATGCGCGTGGGACTTGGCACGTGCAAGGGCCACAGCACACATGATCCAAGTCTAAGCCGTATGGGAAACCACTTAGTTCAGATTGAGAAGGGGAGTCCGAATGGAAAGATATTTTGGTTGGCCCAAGGAAAGGAAAGCAATCCGTGTAGGAAACCCTGCTCCATTCGAGTGGAAATCCTATGGCACCGCTCAATTTAGTTTCTGACTTCTGATTTCTATTTTTTTCACTATTTATTAATTTCATCTTTTTTTATTTTTTAATTTTTTTGGGCTTTTTGCTTTTGTTCCCCGTATTCCTTTGCATTGTCCATGATGGATTAACATATTTTTCTATTTTTAATTTTTTAAATTTAATTATACCAAATAAGCTAATTTAGTTACAGTAAAAATAAGCTAGGTAGAGTAAAAAGCCATAAGCCAACGCCATTCTAAACACTTCCTATAACTAGCCGTGTGCATCAAGAAGGAAAACCGAGCCAGCTATGCAATCCGAGTCCATGTGGTTTTCTTGTAAAGAATCCAGTGGGAATCCAAGGGCTGGCTGTATGATGTTGCGAAATCGAGGGAGAGTAGATGAACGGTAACGCAATCCACGATCACAATCATAATCACCAAGAACAATCAATCAATCACAGCAGACACCAAGAAGATAGAACACCAGAACGTAGGCTTTATTGATTACTAGATTGATTTTACATGGTACAATACCTCTTTATTTATAGTCAAATCCCACTAGGGGTAATTCGGGTATTTGCCCACATCGGAACCTTTTAGGTTTCGTAACACTCCCCATTGGGTGAATACCACAATATGCACACGCCTCATCAAAAACCTCTCCCAAAAACCTAGTGGAGAAAAGGGATAGATAAAAGAGTACATCGCATCCGTTCCTTGTGACGCTTGTTGCCTCATTAAAAACCTTTACATGAGAAAACTTCAGGAAAAGCTCACAAAGGAAAAAAGAGTGCAACATTTAGATCTTCAGGATCATGTAAGTCTTCTGACCTTATATGTGAACTATGATTCAGGGAGTCGTCCCCCTGAACCTTGTAACTCTCTAAGCCGTCTCATTCCTATGCCTCGAATGCATTTGTGGAAATTAGAGGCTACGAGTGATTTTGTAAATAAATCTGCTAGATTATCATAAGACTTAGCTTTTAATACTTTTATCTCCCCATTCTTTTGAAGATCATGAGGATAAAAGAATTTAGGAGTAATATGCTACATGATATTACTCTTAACATAGCCTATTTGCATATATGCAATACAAGCAGCATTATCTTCATAGATAATGGTGGGGTCATTAATGGTGCTCATGCTGCATGACTTCTGGATATAGCTAACCATTCGCCTAAGCCAAACACACTCCCGTGAGGCTTCATACAATGCGATTATTTCCGAGTAGGTTATAGATGTAGCTACCAAGGTCTACTTAAATAACCGCCAAGAAATGTTTGTACCACCACAAAAAAAATGCAAATCTTGTCTAGGATTTCGCATTATTTGGATCAAACAATTATCCTGCATCTGTATAACCAACCATAGTCAAGTCTTGGTTCTTCCGGTAATATAACCCAAGATTTTGTATACCCTGAAGATACCTGAGTAGGGTTTTAATGCCAGCCCAATTTCTTCGGGTTGGAGCTACGTTGTGCCTAGCTGGCAAGTTTACTGCAAAAGCAATATCCGGCCTCGTGTAGTTAGCTAGGTATATTAGTGCCCCAATGGCACTTAAGTACAAGACTTTTGGTCCAAGAATTTTCTCATCTTCTATCCTTGGTTTGAAAGGATCTTTATCCGCTTCTAGGGATTGAATCGTCATTGGTGTTTTTGCAAGATATGACTTATCCATTTTAAATTTCTCTAATACTTTCTTGGTATAAGAGGATTGGTGTACTAAAACTCCTTCAGAGAGATGCTCTAGCTGCATGCCTAAACAAAACTTGGTTTGGCCCAAGTCTTTCATCTCAATTCTTTAACAAGATAGGAACTTACTTTCTTTATGTCCTCTGTTGTCCCGATGATATTCAGATCATCGACATATATTGAAATAATACAGAATCCATTTTGGGATTTCTTTATGAATACACAGGGACAATATTGACTATTAGTGTATTCCTTCTTCAAGATGAATTCACTAAGTCTGTTGTACCACATTCTGTCGGACTGTTTTAAACTGTACAATGACCTTTCCAGCTTGACACTGTACAAGTTTTGATTTAGTTTATCTTGATCTGGAATATTTACTCCATCCAGGATTTTCATATAAATATCATAATCAAGTGACCCATACAGATATGCGGTCACTACATCCATTAACTACAAACTTAAGTTCATACCTACTGCTATTGATATCAAACATCGAAACGTTATCCCACTCATGATGGGAGAATATGTTTCATCATAATCAATAGCAAGTGTCTGCGTGAACCCTTGTGCCACAAGTCTTGCGTTGTATCTCACCAACTCATTATTTTTGTTTCTCTTCCGGATGAAACCTATTTGCATTCTACAGGGAATACTTTGGGTGGTGTTCGGGCTATTGGGCAAAACACTTTTCTTTTATTCAGTGAGAGTAATTCTGCCTTAATTGCTTTCTTCCACTTACCCCAGTCTAAACGACGCTTCTGGCATTCAGCTAAGGACTTTGGTTCTGGATCCAGTTCAAGGTTTCTCGCAATCTTTGAGACGAAATATATGTCGACAACTGTAATTTTTCTTTTATATAGTTCTCTTGACTCAACAAAATTAGTGGATATTTCCTCATTTATCTCATCCAGTTCCTCGTGATTTTCCACAACAATGGAGTCTGGTTGTTCCAAAATCCCAATATTAGTTTATGCGCGTGCAATTGTACTAGGGTTATGATCTTTAGGATCAATCTCTTCAAGGGTTTTCACAACTTCGGGTTGAGTTTCTTGAACTGATATGGGCGATGTCTTATTCTTATCGAGTTTCGTTTTCTACGGATGTTTCCGCGGAATTGAGACCTCATTCTCCGGTACTCTCCCCTCTTCTTCACATGAGGCGTTGGAGTGGTTCGAATATCCTTCTGGGAGATTTCCACTCTTTTCGGAGCATTTTCTGTTGGTATGTAAGACTTTGTCACTCCTTTTCGATTAGTGAAGGCATTTAAAAAATTATTTGCAATTTGTTGCAGGTTTATTATTCGCTAAACTTCTAGTTCAGTTTCTATAGTGCGTGGATCTAGGGCCAGAATGCCTGAGGCATTCCAATCTAATTCTCGATATTTATCATCATTTAGATACTTTCCTCCCTTTAATACCAGAAAATTATCTTCATCGAAGATACAATCGGCATGTCAGACTATAAACATGTCTCCTATGGTAGGTTCAAGATATTTAATAATCGACGGGGACTCAAAACCAACATATACTCCCAACACATGATTAATGTGAACACAACACAAGATTAATGTAAACTCAAGAGGTTGAGCACAAAGCACGAGGAGACGAAGTATTCGGTAACCAAAGGTCAGGCTAACACACCTCCGCAGTCTGAGCATCAGCAATGCAGACGTTTAGGTTGGATCTAAATTCCACAAAGACAGAGGTAGGCAATCCCTTGATGAAGATGTCTACGAACTGTGATAACGTCGGTACATGAAGAATGCAGACATAACCGAGGGTGACGCGCTCCCGATGGTGTGACAGCTCGTGCTCGCGAACGACGGGCTGGCGATGATGATCTGACGTGATGACAATGGTAGACGGGGCGCTCCGAAGGCCGCGGAGGAAGAGCCATATCGACAAGCGCGCCGCGTCATGCCACGATGTCATCGGAGTGGAGGAGGCGCCAAAGAGGTCAAATCCAAGGCGATAAAGTCTGGAGCCGAGGAATATTGTTGAGTTGATAGGGCGACGCAAACTGATCTATGTTCAAAAAAAAGAAAAAACGATCTGAAAATGACTGGGGAAAACTTTAATTGGAAGCCGATTGAATGATCATCAACATGACTTAAACTACGGGTTGCGCAGCGCCCCGATACATCTCCTAGGGGCGACACAGCGGAAGCTGTGGAGGCGGCAGCTCAGGAGTGGCACCGTTCTGATACCATGAGATCGTGTAATATTTGGGGCAATCGCACTATATAATTCATTGATTCAAGTCACAAAGGGTTACACATATATATAGCATAGCATGGATAATGGGTACACATGACTAATATGAATACAAGACTAATATGAACACAACACAAAATTAATGTGAACTCAAGAGGTTTAGCACAAAGTATAAGGGGACGAGGCATCTGGTAACCAAAGGGTCAGGCTAACATCTATGCTATAATTTGTTTCGGGTTATAGCTTGATGCGTGAGTTGTAAACGGCTAATGAATCTGAGTTTTGCATGAGTTTTATTGTTGTAATACCCTGAACGTTTTTACGGCATCCCTGGGAATATTCAGCAGAATCGCGGAGTTTCCCATTTTCTTTCGGTGAAGCGCGGGAGGCGGAAATTAAATTGGGGAACTATCCAAAATAAAAAAAATAATTTAATTATTAAATAATCAAGTTTTGGGTTGTCCGGAGGGGTGGGCCAGCCGCTTTGGGCCAGCCAGCCCAAAGGGGGCCCGTACCCCCTCCCAAACCCTAGCCACCCCCTTTAAATCCCTTGAGGGCACCTCCCCCCTCCTCTTTTGCCCTCCCAGCCACCACACCCCCTCTCCCTGCGCCTCCCCTCTGCCCAAGTGCTGCTGCAAGGAGAAGAAGGAGAAGAAGGAAGAAGGGAAGAGGAAGGAGAGGAAGAGAGGGAAGGAGAAGAAGGGAAGGAGAAGGAGAGGAAGAAGAGGGTGATTCCAATCCCGTAGGTAACTCTCCCTCACCCCAATCCCTCTGTTTTCTAATGAGTTTAGGGTTCTTGGTCCAAGTTTTGTGGGGATTAGCATTTTAGAAACCCCCGATTAAAGAATCCCGGTTGACTGTCTGTAGATCCAATCGTGCGGTGTTACTGTTCATGCAGTTTAGTCCCCTAAGACGATTTTTCCCGAGGGTCTCCCCAAAAGGAAAAATGTATAGGACGACGATACACATCTACTATTTTTTTCAGATTTTTTGGCCGTGTAATTTGGACATACCAGGATCTAGAATCTCGCTATCCATCAGGGTTGCAGATAGGGACAGACTGCTGTTCAGATGGGAATTAGAGATAGTAGATGAATTCTATATTTTGGGCCAACATTGAGAAAGTTGTAGGGAATTTGATAAGCTAGATGCTATATAAAAATCAAAATTTGTTGAGCCCTACTCTGTTGTTGGGAAGCATTTGAACCTGACTATCTTGACTGACAGAACAGAGAATGTTCTCTGTTTTGAGCATTTAGTTACACCATGCTAGGAACAAAATAAAAATATATGATCTACATAAAACGTGTAGGTATTTAAGTGAGGAATCCAGATATATATCTTTTGCTGTGATTAATTTTATATTTTTAAAGATAGAAAAAGTTAAGCAGCGCCACTGCAGTGGGAAGATTGTAGAAACGTTATGCGGGGAAGGATGTTGTGGGATTTTAGGGCTTAGCGATATCTTTTCTTCGAGAGTCGCATTTTTAATTGGTGTAATGTGTGCTGAGAGGTACCTTTTTGGACAGGCGATTTTTCTTCTGATCGTGCGTGATTTCGTCGCTTCGCCGGTAGAGGCAAGTAAACGTAGCGGATGTGCTACCGTTTAACCCGTTATTCTTATTAGTTGCAATATGCATGATTTTTATAATGTTAAATGGTATGCCATGGTTACATGTTTTCTAAGTAAGAATATGGTAGTAAGATATTAATCAATTGCCATGTTTGGATGAGTTTTAGTAATATTGTGGTAATTTCCTTAATGAGCCAATTGTGGTATATGAAAGTAAATACATGGTGGATATGATGATATTTTCTTGCTGTTAAATTCATGAGGATCATATTGATGCCTTTAAAGTTGGTATTATTGTGGTCTTGGTGGTAGTATTCTTAGTGAATACTTGTGGTTGTGGTGGTAGCAATCTTGATGAATATATTGTGATCTATGTGGTAGAATTCACTACGGATCGATTGATTATGATATTGGTGAACCGAATATGGGTTATGTGGTTGACCTTCGTGGTTAAATTCTTGTGGTTTATAATTATCATATCATTCATAACATGTCATGACATTGCATTGTGGATGTCGCCGCTTATAGCCGCGACCATTCCAGTACAGCATCGTGTATTGCCGTAGCACGATGCACACTTTTACCTTGTTGGATAAAGGTGCAGTGGAGCATAGCATGTATATGCATTGCATTGTGGAAAAATCATTGGCATACTTATGCAATATATTATGGTGAAGTTATTTTTACAAACAATTGCAACTTCATAGTTGTGATGTGGAATTGGCTCATGAGAGTCACTTGTGGTACGAGGAAAATGGCTGTGGTCGTGAATTGGGGTTCATCCCTTGAGGTATGATAGGGGTTGTGATTGTGGCATGCGATTCTTTTCTCTTGTGGTAATTGTTGATAGCAGTTGTGGATGCGAGAAATAATAAAGTTAGTAAGGTAAAGTATGTTAATGCTTTATTGTCATTGGTAGTGGTAGTGGTGGATGGTGAAGTAGTTAATCAAGATTTATTTGCTAATATTTTACTATTGTTGGTAGTAAATATGGTTGAGACTATAATTATGGTCATTATGGGAAATGGATATTGATGCTTAATATTATTGTAGTTTAATTAGCTTACTAATGAATATGGATGCACATTGTGGATGTGGACATGTGGATACTTTAATGATGTTGTATATTTGTTTGTAGTCTGAATAGCCTGTTAAACAGTTTGCTTGCTGAGATATTTATCCCACCCTTATTTCCCCCCTACAGGTGATTCTTGAGCATTCATGGGATGGGTAGAACGGCACCACAATAATGCACTTGGTTCATCAATTTATGCTGTAATAAAGTTGATAGAAATCTAGCCAAATGCCTAGTTATCTGTGGATGATTGTTTTAGTTAATAATGATGAACTTGTGATCTATTCTTTGATTAATTTGCTAGAGGTTGTTTCAATTATTGAACTTGTTATCGTTATCTTTATTTCCTTAGTTGATTATGCTTCCGCTTAATACTTCATGTCTAGAAATTATTGTCGGAATAAATTATCTTGAAATTTTTAGGTCAACTGTAGAGTGGTTTAGTGGCATTCCAGGGTAATGTGGGTCCTGGGGTGTTATAATTGTGCTAGCCGCACCTTCAAAGGGTTGCCAATATAAGGCTAAACCATAGCTTGTAACTGGGGGGTTCAGATTATTATGAGAAAAAAATACATAAAAGTCATGAGTTTTTCATGGTGCATACCGAGTGTGTTGAGCAAGATCTTCCCGACTAGGGTTTAAGAGATTTTCACAAGTCATGGCTGGACTTTGAGTGCAGAATTGAATCTATACGATTCATCTTCTTGAATTCGTGAGCAAGTTCACTTCTCATGGTTTGGGAGGCTTTTCAGCCAGATGAAGTAGAGGAAGAACAGGGGCTTTGTAGAGTTGGCTTAATGGATCGGGTCACGTGAGATAACGGGTCAAAAAGGTAGTGAGTTGTGGAGATAGATGTTTTTATGGGACTGAGATCAGTGTGCCAAACAAAGAAACCACGTCTCTATAGAAATCGTAGTGCCAAATTTCAATGGGGAAGCCTTACAACAATTTTTAGGTTTACCTTGAAATGCATGTTCATCCACTTTTTTGGGGAGGCCTCTTGTCAGAGTCTGGGAATTGTGGCTAGCCTTGACCAGGATCGACATCGCTCACAAGAAGCTTTGGTGCAACCACAAGCTTCTAATTGGCCTAACTGATTAGTGCTTTGTGACCACCTATCCAATCTACTACTTGGCGCAAGAAGAAAGGGTCGACTGTTGTTTGGCTCTCTATCAACAAGGGCTAGCTATGTAGAAGACAATATCCCGCTGAACGTACCATGAAAATTAGGCCACCCTACGTATCGTGGCACTAGTTGGGCACGCGGTCGAGTCAAGCGCCATGAAGCAGAGAAGGAGAGAGTGTGGGAAAGAAGGAAAGAGAAGAGAAGGGGATGGGACCTGGTTACGGAGAAAGGAATAAAGAGAAAAAAAAGAAAGGAGAATGAGCTAGCACAATATGGAAATTCCTATTTTTTATTTGAAATTCCAGCTTTGAGTTTTGAATAGTATTTGAATTCTTGGCTCAATTACTCGATTGCAAGTTTTAATATTTTTTTGCTTTTTTATTTATTTTGATTTTGGATATTGCTTCTTGATTTGAATTGCAAATTCAAAAATTCTCAATTTGATGTCCAATTACTTTAGTTCTAGATCCTATATTTTATTTTTATTATTTGTTTTGTTTGACAAAACCTAAGGCAAGATTTTTAAATAAAAATAAGAAAATTCGAATAACACCAAACTGCATTGAAAAGTTTTAAAATTTTCAAATTTTCATCATTCCCCATATTTGGGATGTTGCATGCTCCTCCCTCCCTTTCTCTGTTTGCGCTACCCTAGTCGCTAATCGTGCCACCTTGGATGTTGGTTTTGTCATTGCAAGCCACCAGCCACCTTACCTCAATGCATAGGTTTCATTTTTGCAATCAATTTCTACTCTCAAACCTCGAATGAATTTTCCCCAAATTATCATATCCTATTGTACATCTCTCTTCTCCTATCTCAGATGACCACATCCCCTCGGCCCCTAATGACACTGTTGTCTGCTGAGTCCACCATATCATCATCATCGTCCAACAAGTGGTATCTGTTGTGCACCAACGTTTTCTTGGTTGGTAAAAATAATAAATATTAAACTTGATATTCATATGGTGCATATGTCTCCGAGCAAATCTTACATAGGTAGGTGTGATTACACCATTAAAATCAATTATTCTTATAGAAAATTCATAAAAATCTTTTTCTAAATCGTAAAAAAACTTTATACCATCAAAAGGATATTCCTGAATTGAGAAATCCTGCGGCCGCTTGCTCGATAAAATAAAACCCCCCAACCCCGATCGATCCCACCCCACAAATCTCGTCGCGTCCAAACCTTCATCCAACAGGTGGTATCTGTTACACACCAACATTTTCTTGGCTGGTAAAAATAATAAATATTAAACTCGATATTCATATGGTGCATATGTCTCCGAGCAAATCTTACGTAGGTAGGTGTGATTACACCATTAAAATCAATTATTCTTATAGAAAATTCATAAAAATCTTTTTCTAAATCATAAAAAAACTTTATACCATCAAAAGGATATTCCTGAATTGAGAAATCCTGCGGCCGCTTGCTCGATAAAATAAAACCCCCCAACCCCGATCGATCCCACCCCACAAATCTCGTCGCGTCCAAACCTTCGTCCAACAGGTGGTATCTGTTACACACCAACATTTTCTTGGCTGGTAAAAATAATAAATATTAAACTTGATATTCATATGGTGCATATGTCTCCGAGCAAATCTTACGTAGGTAGGTGTGATTACACCATTAAAATCAATTATTCTTATAGAAAATTCATAAAAATCTTTTTCTAAATCGTAAAAAAACTTTATACCATCAAAAGAATATTCCCGAATTGAGAAATCCTACGACTGTCTGCTCGATAAAATAAAACCCCCCAACCCCGATCAATCCCACCCCACAAATCTCTTCGCGTCCAAACCTTCGTCCAACAAATGGTATCTGTTACGCACCAACGTTTTCTTAGCTGGTAAAAATAATAAATATTAAACTCGATATTCATATGCTGCATATGTCTCCGAGCAAATCTTACATAGCTAGGTGTGATTACACCATTAAAATCAATTATTCTTATAGAAAATTCATAAATCTTTTTTTCTAAATCGTAAAAAAACTTTATACCATCGAAAGGATATTCCCGAATTGAGAAATCCTGTGGCCGCCTGCTCGATAAAATAAAACCCCCCAACCCCGATCGATCCCACCCCACAAATCTCGTCGCGTCCAAACCTTCCTCCCGCTACGCCGCCGCCAAGCCCTAGCTAGGGTTTTGTTCCTCCCATGGATCCTTACTCCAAGAAGCGCAAGCCCGAGGAGAACGGCGCCGCCGGGGCCGCCTCGCTCGGGCTCACCTGCGACGATCTCCTCCGCCTCCTCGAGCAGCTCTCCCGCGACCAGCTCGCCGACATCGCCGCCGCCGCGGCGCTCGCCTCCGGGGTCGCACTCGACGCCGTGCGCGCCGCCGCCGACCGCGACCCGGCCCTCCGCAAGCTCTTCGTGCGCGGCCTAGGCTGGGAGACCAACTCCGACTCGCTCCGCACCATCTTCTCCGCCTACGGCGACCTCGAGGAGGCCGTTGTCATCACCGAGAAGTCCACCGGCCGCTCCAAGGGCTACGGATTCGTCACCTTCCGCCACGCCGATTCCGCCATCCTCGCCCTCAAGGAGCCCTCCAAGAAGATTGACGGCCGCATGACCGTCACGCAGCTCGCCGCCGCCGGCGCGGCAGGTGGGGCGTCCGGCGGCCCCGCCGGCGCCGGTGGTGCCCCTGCGGCCGACGTCTCCCTCCGGAAGATCTTTGTTGGGAACGTCCCTGCTGACATGCCATCCGAGCGCCTCCTCGCGCACTTCGCTGCATATGGCGAGATTGAGGAGGGGCCGTTGGGATTTGACAAACAGACGGGCAAGTTCCGGGGCTTCGCGCTCTTCGTGTACAAGACGCCTGAGGGTGCACAGGCCTCACTGGTCGACTCAGTGAAGGTGATCGATGGGTACCAGCTTGTGTGCAAGCTCGCAATTGAGGGGAAGAAGGGGAAGCAGTCGCAACTGCAGCAATCTGGGCCTGCCGGGCAGCCGCCGCAGATGCTCCAAGGTGGCCTGCAGGACATGCCGGGTCCTGGGATTGGGCTTGGTGGACCGCAGCTGGGTGCACCGTATGGTGGCCCTGGGAGTGGTCTGTCTTCGTTTGGTGCATTTGGTGGTGTTGGTGCTGGGCTTGGTGGTCCCAACCCATATGCAAACCTGCCATCTTCCATGGGAGGTGGTGGCGCAACTGGGTTGGTGTCGCTGGGAAGCCAGGTGCCTTCCGGGCTGGGTGCTGCTGGGGCTGGCGCATATGGGGCTGGGGATTGGGTGGTGGTTCATTTGGGGGCTCATCTCAATTTGGTGCTGCTGGGATGGGGACTTATGGAGGTCTAGGCATGAGCGGAGCCTCATCACTATATGGCATGCAACAGGGCTCAGGTGGGCTGCCCTCGGCCAGCTATGGTGAGGGTGGGAACTACCCTCTTCCAGGGTCTGGTTTCCCGGGTCAGGATCCTCAGTCTGGGATGTCGCCTGGACCAGGTGGTAGGGTTCCTCCTATGTACCTGAATGTGCCGCCTAATTTCTAAGGTTATTTTTACACCCCCTTCCATAGGAATTACTTGAATTTTCTAGCTGACCACAGTTGGTGTATGCCTGTTTGGAAGTGGCATAGTGTCGCAAAACATGCAGTGCTTGATAGATGTCATGCTTTAGCTCTCTTGTTTTTGAAAATGAAATTCTATCGTTTTATGCCTGATGCTGTGTTTGCTTTCATGTGGATGTGTGATGTGATTTGAGTGTAAGATTCCTTCCCAGTTTAAGTTTTGACAATTTGTAAGGGAACTGAAGCAATGTTATTGTGCATTGTACTAGAAAGTGGTGATTGGTGAGTATGGAGTGTAGAGAATTTAAAGGATGCTGGGTACTTAGATATCTTACATAATACCCATATTCATATTCCAAACTCTTGTTGCTAATTAGTTTTGCTGTGTGCTTTCCTGTTCTGAAAAGTTTTCTTTGGATGTGTCCGCGTGTTTTTTGTTTGCATCAAGGAATCTCAGAGTATAGTAATCTGATGGCCCCAGGTATCCCTCACTCGTTATTGGTATTTTGTTGGTGTTTGTGTGTTGCAGTACAGCAATAGTTGATTTCTCTGCCTCGTTACTTTTTTCTTGCATGCCCTTGTGTGATGTTGGGCTCTAACTTGTTGCCAATGCAGGTTATCTGATATTCTTTGTTTTAAGAGAAAAGGTACAATATGCCACTGTATAACTAGTTACATGATCTATAATATGCCACACATTGTGAGGCTGACAAGTGGGGCCTGGGCCCATTTGTCAATGAGACATCAGTGGCATATTGTAGATGACAGATCTTGTATGTCTGTACGGGGATTTACTTGATCTAACAATATTGGTTATTACTTGATTGTAGTGCTTCAAAGTTGAAGCGATCACAACTGTCTTTTAGGCAAACAATTTGGGCAATTCCTGATATTTACAGCGTAACGAAGTGATGCACATGATTTCTGGTTTTTAATCCTTGCCATTCGAGTCCAATAAATCTATATTTCATACAAAACAAAAAAAAATCTATATTTCATAGTTATTCTTAAAAAATTAAGAAAAAAAAAATTAGAAAACGCTATACCGTTCAAATATACCCCCCATGTAGAGGGAGGACAGGAGGCGGTGATCCTCGCGGTGAGCGGCGACGGAGGGCGTTGGATAGTGGTGGAGGGAGGTACGATAATGTGGTGCACTGAATATTATGTTTAGACGGGGAGGAGGGATGATGGCATGGTGAGGCGACAGCCAGGGAGTGGGGGAAGGAGGAAGGGTGTGGAGTTAGGTCGGTGTTGAAGAAAAGAGAGGGAGGGAAGGAGAGCTTCCTGGTGGGGAAGAAGAAGAGAGGAGAGAGGGGAGGGAGAGGCTATACCGTGCGATCCCACGGTAGCGTTCCCTAACTGCTCTAAAAAAATTTACAAATCAAGATATGATCCACAGTTTGATGCGATTTTCTCATGGGCCCAAGTCCGGATTCAAAAGTTAGGCCAACGGCCCATGAGTGAAGACGACGGCAATGTATCGAGCCAAGAGCCCATTCCGTATCCTCTCACCTGAGCCTACCGTCAGTCCCTGATGGCCGCTGCGGCCGCCACGTCGGCGCCTCCAGCGGTGCGCCCAATCCCCGGAACGGCCGGAAGACGGGAAGGGCCAGTGTGGCAGTGTGCGAGCGAGAGGCGAGAGGAGAGGAGACGGCGCGGAAGCGGAGTTGTGGCGGCCTGGCCTGTTTGATGCGGTGCGGCCGCTTCCTTCATCCACACGATGGCGCTCCTCGCCGCCCCGCCCTATATAACGACGCCCACCCCAGCGGCAGCGACCCCCGCCTCCTCTTCCAGAAGCTTCTTCCTCCGCGCGCCGAGATCCGCCGCCCCCCGGGGCCTCCGCGCCATGGCCGCTTCCGGAGCTGACGCCGCCGCCACGCCGGCCGCTGGTGGCCCCGCTGATCCCCCGTCCCTGCTCGTCTTCTCTGGTGAACTCTCTCTCTCCCCCTCTCGATTCTGGGATTCCATGTATTAGGAGAATCGCGGTTGCCAACTTGCTGTATATTGGCGTGCGTATGGATTGCTGGAGCTGGCGAGAGGAGGTGCTTGTCGTTGGGTGAGTTCGCGCGTGTGTACAATTGGACAGGTTTTGTGTGTGTGTGTGTGGGGGGTTCGTGTCTTGTACTTCGGGGCCTTTTATCCCAGGGACATGGATCCTTGTTTGTCCGGTGGAAACTGGAGTACCTCCATGCAATGTTGGACGAAACATGGCAGTTTAGCTAATGTGTAGTTCTAGAACTAACATGACTGACAGTTATAACATGGATACATATAATGATATAAACAGACGCGTGACATTTCTGTTTATTTTTTTTAATGCCGCCATGGATATATGGCATATAAACACATCTTCGCATTTCAAAATCAGGAAAAAAAAATGAAGGCATTGCATTTAGAACAAATTTTATTGACACAGTTGGAACATCTTTTCCCTGAGGACCCACATACTATGCCTTGATGCACACAAATGTAGGCTGGTTTTACTACAGAAGGGTTCTTGCCCAAAAGAAACTCAGTTATGCCAATTACTTTTGTAATAATACATCTCATCATGCAAGAGCTGGTCATTCTCTGTGAAATTTGACCTACACTGGTTCCTCTGATCATCTTACTAACATACTTTCCAGAGTATTTTTTACCATCCCAGAAGACGTGTTCAGAATATTTATACTAGGTGTCTAATCAATGATATGCATTTCATCAACATCCTAGGCTTTCATATTTTTAAAAACACCTGGCATTTATGGTAGTTTCTGTAGGTTTTAAACTGTTTGCTTTGGTTCTTTTCTTGTTAGCTCCCACCTTTTAGGATGAGGGCATGCACTTTTGTTACTTATTCTAATTTTTTATTTTGATTCAGGCGGAACAGCATTTAACGGTGTTGTGGAAGAGTTGAAGAAAGTGACTACTCGAGTTGTGCATGTCCTCCCAGTTTCTGATGATGGTGGAAGCACAGCTGAGATTGTTCGCGTGCTTGGTAGGTTGAAATTTCCTGCAACACCATCTATTTGCTTCTTACCCGAAATAATATATTCAAAATTTACAGTGGGAATCCAATCTGTTCTGATGGTGAATGACTGTCATCCTTCATGTCTTAGGTGGACCTGCTGTGGGGGACATAAGATCAAGATGCTTGAGATTGTCTGATGAAAGCACTTCAGAAGCCCTTTCTGTTCGTACATTGCTTGGGCACCGTTTGCCTCTTGATCCTTCAGAAGCAAAGCTGGAGTGGTAGCTGTTGGTCCCTCTATTGCAGATCAAAATATGTTTTTTCTTGATAGTTCCTGGATAATTGGCTACTTAGTGTTCTGTTCTGTGTGAACAAGTGATGTTAAGTTGTGGATTTGACAGGTACCAGATTGTGGAAGGAGAACACTCTTTATGGGATGGCGTCTCTCGTCCATACAGGGAAACAATCCGTGCATTTTTGGTCTACTTCCATAATGAGGTCTATTCCTCTATAATATATTTTCATGGCATATAGTGTTTGTGAAAAAACATACTAGTGTAATCCACAGGCTGGCGATCTACCAATGTATTTCCTGTCGTGTTTGTGACATATAATAGCACCCTTTTGTTTTGTGCAGATCCTTCGACGACCAGTTGAAACGTTTTGCTTCACCAATGGCAGGTAATTCTTCTAAGGTGAAATTTGCAGTAAATCATATTCTTGCCATTGTATGTCCACATGAAACCTTTGTTGACCTCTTGCAACTTTTCTCTGTATTCAATGGTATGGTGCACATAACTTATAACTTGATGTTTCTTGAGCATCTCTTGAGGTCAACTAATTAATACTCCCAGCTTGCCTAAATTTGATTTTTCCTTACTGCAGTTTAATTTATTCTTGCAGCATTGGGAATTTCTTTTTTGCTGGGGCTCGCATATTCTTCCAGTCTTTGGATGCTGCGATTTTTTTGTTTTCACGTGTGTCACAAATACCTGCAGAAAGTCTTGTGCTTCCAGTGATATCCACAAATGACAGGCTTACTCTGGGATGTGAGCTATGGGTAACCTCACTTACCAAAGTTTTGCTCACTCATTACAAGTTGCAGTAGTAACATTTGTTGGATCGCTTGTTACTTGCCCTTACGTTGGTGACAATTTTACCGGTTCCTTTTTATATTATTTAAGCTCATTCTTTTTTATTACTGCAATGATCTTCTTATTAGACTTCCTGCAATTAGGTAAGCACTCATGTTTTTATATATATTTTTATTTTGACTTGCTTCTGGAAACTAGCATGACTCTCTCTATCTCTCTCTCTCTCTGCAACATTACTCCTATGAATATGCACATTCCTTGATCATAAAACCATAAATGGTCACCTTATTTTTTTTTGTTGATATGCATTTATTCTTCTTTAACATTCTTCCATTTTCAGGATGGAAATATCATTCGAGGCCAAAATGAAATATCGCATCCAAGCAATGGACATAGAGAAGTTGTTAACAAGGTACTCCAAATAGTATCCTATTTTCAGTCTTTAGTACTGTCAATAGTAGCCGAGTTCTATAGGTAACTGGCTCCAAATTTTTTTTGGTCTATTCCATATATTTTATGGAACCAGTTTTCATTTTTTTTAATCTCAGAAGGGTCATTGATCCTAACTTGGTTACTCCTTTAAATTTGTGTCACCATACTATTGTAGCGTGCCTGGTGGCTACTGATCCTTCACATTAAATCATGCAAGAAGTTTTGTTGTGAGTTTTCATTGCAGCTGCCATGTATCATAACTGTAATTGGTTGGGGAGATGCCTTGTAGAGAATACATGGTGATGGACTAATGGTTTATTGTCTGTGTTTTCATGTTTTATTCTGTATCTAACTTCAATTCTGATGGAATTTTCAAGTATATATTACACGTCTTGTTTATTAGAAATACATGAAGGAAAAATAATGAAAACACTCTTATTATCTTTGTCCAAATTCAGTAAATTTGTCCAATGCCATTTCTAAATTTCCCAAGTAATAATGTGTGCAATGGTAATGAATTCTTGGAATGATAAATGTGATTGTTCCATTGGGAAACAATTATTCCATACAATTCAATCTGTCCAACTACAACCCATCAGCACCCCCTTTCCCCATCCCATCCCCCACAAACACCATAGCCTGAACTAAAAAGGAAAGAGGAAAAAAGGAAGCACCTAAAACTTGTTGTATTTAATGAAAGTGACCTGAAGCTTTATCTGATTGTGTTTTTTCACCGTTAGTTCAAGTGGCTTAAGGGTCTCTTCTTTTCAACTTCTAAAAGCTGTTTTTAGGTTTTCTACAGTAACTAACTTTCAAACGGAATATCTTTTTAAGGCAGAGTCTACAAGTTGATTATAGTACATACTGTAGTGACTTCATTTATATCGGCCAAAACTGCACGTGAGTTTCTCTTACTCCGTACTTGGCACTCACAAACAATCAAAAGTCACAAGCCACAGTCATAAACCGAAACAAAAAAGAACAGGCCCTAAATCTTTTTTTCCCCATACACTTGAAGTCTTGATAAGTTATTCAGCTCTGCTAATGAACTAAAGGTTAGCTACCATGCATGACATCTCATCTACTGATGGTTATCTTCAGCTTAAAGAGTGAAGTATTATTGGATCAACATAAAAAAACAGTGAAGTGTTTCAGGTTGCACTTGAATCAAGCTGTGCATAGTCCAAGGCTCCAAGCTGTCGCTATGAAATTGATTGCTATTTTTTGCTTCAGTTTCTTTTGTCGATGGCATGGGTTTCTATGATTCATATGACATTTCGGATCTGTATTTCCTATCTATGCATAATTGTTGATTTCTCCCTATGCTTGTTAATTTCTCACTTATTTGTTGTTTCCTTTTGTTTTCCTCTTTTGGAAAGGACTGTAATTCATGTGCTGCACTTCCTTCAAGTATCAAGCGTGTCTTTTACATGTCAAGTGAAGGTAGCAACCTGTTACATGAGGTTAGATTCATTTTATTTTGACCAGTTAGACTTGCCCCTGCTGTGCCGTCTATTATGAATGCTTAAATCCATATTGATATTTCATAGTACTCTTGTGACTTTATTTAACAAATATCATAAGCCCCTATAATAAATGATTCGATAGGTCAATTTAATTTAATGGATTTTGACTTCATGTTCTAAATAATGATCATAACTTATCGATCAGATACTTTTCTGTTGCTTCTGCTTATCCAAACAGTCTCACTATACAACAATGCAAGAATAACACCATTCAGTAGTGTCTTTTGCAGTCCTGCACTAACATATCCTTTACAAGAACAGTTGCACTTCATCCACTCTCAGTAAGGTAATCTCAGAAAGAAAGACACAATGTTGATGCAAAATTGCAGACCCATGTTCTGAAAATACCCTTTTCATATGTTCTCGAAAACAATACCCTTTTTATATTGATGTGTAATAAATATTTTATAAATATCATGGGCTTAAAAGGGTGTGTGATTGCTCATCAAATTTGATAAGCTGCCATGATACCTGAAAGCTATATTTGATCATATCTTCCATTTGGTTGAAACTTCTAAATTCTAATTGTTGCTACTTATCTTACTTTGTAGGTTTTTCCTGAAGCTAACCATACAGTTTTGGAGCAGTTAAGTAAGGTGGACTGCGTTGTTTATGCTATGGGATCACTCTTTACATCAGTCTGTCCGTCACTGGTAATCATGCTGCTTTTGTTTTGTTTATGTAAATATATATCATTTACATAATGATCTTCAACATACCAGATATCTTCATTCTATGCTTCTGACTGACGACTTCTGCGTTGTTGTAGTTGTTGTTTGACCTCTATCGAGGTGATATAACTACAAGTTATTACCATGTGCTGACTGTTAAACTTGGAATACTTACTGCCGCAAGACATATCCATGCACATTCAATTGACTAGCATTGGCATCAACCTGTCTTCTGATATTAAAAACTTTTGCAGGTATTGCGTGACATTGGTGAGACTTTAGCATCAAGATCCATTCCCAAGGTGACTATACTCAAAAGTCAGATTGTCTCGTTTTCCCTTGCTTGATTGCAGTATTCGTTTGGTTCCTTTTGTCTTGGTTTCAATGTCCGTGTCCTTTTATCCTTATATAAATTATACTATTACTCAGACCCCTTTGCCGGTGATCCAGAAACGGCGGACCTCTCAGCTCCCGCCAAACTTTGTTCTACGCCGTAGCAGCAGGTTGAACAAAGTGGGGACAACTCTGAAGACAGCCTCTCAAACTCAAGCAACTTTGATACGTCGCTTGGGTCTGGTAGCAGAACATGAAGCCATAGGCGAGCAAGAGTTGGATCGGTACAGCTGGGTCTTCCACAACCCCCTCTCTCAAGCTCACCTAGCAGCACTAGCGGCGCTCTTTGGTTGGCAGCCTCCTTCACCAGGAGATGCACCACGAGATGTTGCTATTTGTCCAAGTGTGGGACTGTGTGATCTCTGATAAGTGGTGGTGCTGTTTAAGGTCGTCGAGTTTTTCAAAAGCAATGTCGTCAAACTTTCTTATTTGGAATGTAAGAGGTCTCAACTGCAAGGCAAAACGGGACAGCGTCAGAAGCTTGGTTAACTCTACTCGCCCTGATGTAGTGTGTCTTCAGGAAACTAAGATGGAGTCTATCTCAGGTCGTTTGATCATGTCAATGCTGGGCAGTGAGTTTGATCATTCGGTGGTATTGCCATCATGCAGTTCAAGGGGAGGTGTGTTGGTGGCATGGAAAGGCAGTGTCTGCCATGTTTTAACTTCTCGAGTTGACACTTATTCAGTTTCAATGCAGTTTGATGCACACGAGGGGTTGTCTTGGTGGTTCACAGGAGTGTATGGCCCACAAGCGGATGATCAGAAATTGCAATTTTTGCAGGAGTTACGTGACATTCGGCAAACTTGTCAAGGTCCGTGGGCCATTGGAGGGGACTTTAACCTCATATATATATGGCAGAGGATAAGAATAACACTAATGTGAATAGAGCAATGATGGGTTGCTTCCGCCGGTTCTTGGATGACTTGGAGCTAAAAGAAATTTCTCTTATTGGTTGTAAGTTTACTTGGTCGAATGAGCGGGCTGCCCCCACTTTGGTTCGGTTGGATCGGGTCTTCGTGACATTTGATTGGGACCGGTTGTTTCCTGACTGCATCCTGCAGAGTTCGGTCTCTTTGACTTCAGATCACTACCCATTAATCCTTGGTCTGAAGGCCAATGTGCAGGGAAAGCGGTGTTTTCATTTTGAAAGCTATTGGCCCAAGCTTGAGGGGTTCTTACAGAAGGTGCAAAGCTCCTGGTGCAAACCAGTGGTAGCTTCTTGCCCACTGCAAATCCTCTCCTGAAGCTAGGAAGACTTGCAAGGGACCTGCAATCGTGGAGCCAAAAGAGAATAGGGAACGTTAAGATGCAGCTCCGGTTTGCCACGGAAATCTTGCATCGTCTTGAAATTGCGCAAGATGCCCGAGTGTTGTCCAACGAGGAGGTTTGGCTACGGCGGCAGCTGAAACGGCATGCACTCGGTTTAGCATCTCTAGAGCGCACAATTGCTCGCTTACGCTCCAGATTGGTTTGGTTGAAAGAGGGGGATGCAAATACTTCCTTTTTTCATCAGCAAGCTAGGTACAGAAAGAGAAATAATTTCTTGGCAAAAATCAAAGTGGGAGATAATCTTCTTACAGGGCATGAAGACAAACAGCACGCTGCTGATGAGTTCTATTCAAGTTTGCTTGGCACCGTGGGTCAAAGACAGTGCTCCTTGAACCTGCAGTCCTTTTACCAAGATGCTCATGATCATCGGCCTTGGAGCAGTGTTTCTCGGAGGAAGAGGTGTGGGCAACAATTAAATCTCTTCCTTGAGATAAGGCACGGGCCGGATGGATACATTTGGATGTTTCTTCAAAACCCGTTGGAATGTAGTGAAGGTTGATCTTATGGTCGCACTTAACGAGGCTACTACGAGGTGATGCCGATGTCTGTTTCTTCTTAATTCAGCGTACATCATTTTGCTTCCAAAGACACGAGCGTTGCGGATCAAGGATTACTGACCCATAAGTTTGGTACATAGTTTTGCAAAGCTTGTCGCCAAAATCCTAGCCAATAGGTTGGCGCCTAAACTCAAGGACATGGTGTCACCAAATCAGAGTGCTTTTGTCCAAGGGAGATGTATCCATGATAATTTTATTTTGGTCCAACAAACAACTAGAGCTCTGCAGAGACAAAGGGAACCACGAGTTCTTATCAAACTGGATATTTCAAAAGCCTTCGATTCGGTGTCATGGTCCTTCTTGCTGCAAGTATTGAACCATTTGGGGTTTGGTCCAATTTGGTGTAACCTCTTATCCAAGCTACTGAGGTCATCAACGACTTGAGTGTTGGTAAATGGTGTGCCGGGAGAGCTAATTCAACACCAGCGTGGGCTTCGGCAAGGCAACCCCTTATCTCCGATGCTGTTCATCTTGGTCATGGATGTGCTTAACTCACTAATTAACAAGGTAAGTGAAATTGGTCTTTTGCAGCCCCTCCTTTCTAGAGGAGCTAGTCAGAGGGTCTCTCTTTATACGGATGATGTGGTTCTCTTCTTGCGGCCCCGTTTGGAAGAGTTCGAATTGATCAAAGAAATTTTTCGGCTTTTTGGAGAAGCATTGGGTTGATCACCAACTTAAGCAAGTGCTCGGTGACCCCAATCCGTTGCCACCAACAGGACATGGAAATAGTGCAAGGATCCTTCCCTTGTAAAGTACAAGCATTTCCTTGCAAGTATCTTAGGCTCCCACTGGCTATCAAGAAACTCCCCAAAGCTGCATTTTATTCCACAATTGACAAGATCGCGGAGAAGCTGCCCGGATGGAAAGCTGCCATAATGCACCCAGCTGGCGGGCAACACTTATTCGTGCGGTGCTCTCAGCAATTCCTATTTATCCACTCTTTGCACTGGATTTTCCTAAGTGGGCAATTAAAGCAATTGACAAGATACGTCGGGCATTTCTTTGGAAGGGTCGCAAGAAAGTAAATGGAGAACACTGCCTTGTTTCCTGAGATCGGGTCAAGCGACCATTTGAGCTTGGAGGATTGGGAATTCTTGACTTGGAAATCCTCGGATGGGCATTGCGCATGAGGTGGCTCTGACTCAAAAAGACCTAACCTGATCGCCCATGGGCGGGTTTGGACATTCATGTGCACCTCAACTCAACAGCTATGTTCTCCATATCGATCATATCTATTGTGGGAGATGGCTCCAGGACCCTCTTTTGGTGTGATAAATGGCTGCATGGCAAATCCTTAATGGACCTTGCCCCCCTTCTTTGTGGGCAGATGGCTAAGAGATTTGTCAGTCGTAGGACGGTCCAATAAACTCTAACAGATAACTCTTAGGTACATGATATTAGAGGCAGTTTACCTTCTCCAGTCGTGGAGGAATTTCTTGGCCTTTGGGAAGTTCTCGCCCAAGTGAGGCTCACCCCCGGTGTAGATGATCAGCATGTGTGGAAGCCTTCCTCCTCGGGCAAGTTCTCAACCCAATCAGCGTACCGCCGTTTCTTTGTGGGGGCGGTGGAGTTCGAACCCTGGAAGGAGATTTGGAGAACCTGGGCCCCTCGTTGCAAATTCTTTGTGTGGTTAGCCTCACTAAACCGTTGCTGGACCGCTGATCGTTTGGCCCGTCGTGGTCTTGTTCATCCTGAGTGCTGCCCGTTGTGTGATCAAGTGGATGAAAATATTTAGCACTTACTCACTTCTTGCGTGTTCACAAGAAGCGTTTGGTTCTCAGTGCTTACTCTGGTGGGATTACAGTGGTTAACTTCAGGGCCAGATGATTTGGTCTTTACCTCGTGGTGGCGTCAAGCTTCACACCAAATCCCTAAGCAGCAGCTCAAGGGTTTTAATACCTTGGTCGTGTTGGTGACTTGGCAAGTCTGGAAGCATAGAAATAGTTGCATTTTTGACAACGTCTCACCTAATGTCGGCCTTGTTTTGCAAGTCATTAGAGAGAAGTCAATTTGTGGTGTTTGGCGGGGGCCAGAGGTCTTTGTACCATTTGGCCATAGGGGATGTGTGGGAGTTGGGTCGATGGACGGTTGTGTTGTCCTTGACCTTGTGTTTTTAGCCTCGCCTTTTTGGTGATGATTGTTCGAGTCTTCTTAGACTCATCTATTCTTAATATAATGATGCGCAGTTCTCCTGCGCGTTCGAAAAAAAAAAAGACCTGAATAGTGCTTGCTGCTTGGTAAGACAAATGTCTCTCTCTTGTAGTTGATAGTGTTTGTGGCTCTTGGTGCTTTCACTAAAATGTCTCTCTGGCTGAATTTAGGTGCTTCTTTTAAATGGATCACATGACAGAGAAACTATTGGGTTGTCTGCTTCTGGCTTTGTGACTGCAATTACTGATTCTCTAAATCGGACATATGGAGATCCTGACAAAAGTCTAAAGTATCATGTAAGTTTGGTGAATATGCCTTTAAACATCTTTTGAGCTAATGATCGGTGGAATCGTGCATCATGCCATCTGCTAGTTATAGAGGATGCAAGCATTATCCGTTGTGAATATACGTCTATTCTTTACACTATTTGTGGCAAGATTTTCCCTTTCATTAGTTTCTGTCTCGTTGTGTGCAGCCCAATGATTATGTGAATGCCTTATTGGTTCCAAAAGGAGGTCAAATTCCTTTAGATGTTGAAACTTTGGCTTCGCAAGGAATTTTTCATGTGGTATGTAGTTCTGTTCCGTTGGCTACAATTGTGCTTGTTGATTTTATTAAGGAAAATGTTATTGTTTTTGTTGTGCTGGAACTTAACTACCTTGTGCCCCAACTACTTATTCATCTTCCTGTACTGTTCGATTGAAGGTACATCAGCTCTTCAAAGTTTCTCGTTCCAGTTGGGCTTTTCATTATACAATCCTTTGGTGTTTCCATATTTTCCATCCCCACTATGGAGGAAATCTAGCGTCAGATTATAAGATTATTGCTTGCTAAAATTACAGTATTTGATGCAGGTTTTATACTCTCTGGTATTGCAGCGAGTTTTACAAAACCTGGTTAAACAAGCTTAATTTTTATGGTTAGGCGTTTATTCGTTGCTTCGTTAGAATCACAACATTGCTACTTCGTATGATAAACTCCTTAGTGAGGCCTTAGACCTTACCTTAGTCATGTAGATACGCTGGGAGACTGGGAGTTCGTGTGACCCTTGACTAGTAGCATTGGTTACAAGTTTTTGTAGTTAATAAGCTTTTGCTGTTACAGCCGTTTTGATGCGCTTATGCATTTGCAGGTTACCGTGGAGTCTGTACACGATGCAAAGGTGGGCGTTATATTTGATCCGCAGTCATTAATCCAAGCTCTGACTAATCTGATATCTGACCACATGGATGTGCGCCTCCCGGAACCTGATCGTCTAACAGAAAATGTGAAGTCTGTACGTTGAACTTCGAATGTTTGGTGTATATCGGTCCTATGCTTTTTCATGTTTTATGTCCATCCATTTGAGTCGTCTGTGGTCCTCTTTCAGCTAGCATTACTGTTTCAATTTTGCAAGAAATGACAGATTTTTTTGGCCATTTTGGCTCCCCGTGTGGCGCGAATGCCGGATATGCCCCACGCTGCGCGTAATTCTGGGCTTGTTTGTTTTAGCTTCACAGCTACAGCTACACTTAGAATCTCCAGCTTCCCAAACAGTCTAGATTTTCATCCAGATTCTAAGTAGTCAGAAGCTACAGAATCCAGAAAATGAATAAGCAGCCAGAAGCTGGGGTTATCCAGCTTCTCTAGATTCTGATTAGCTAGATACTCACCAGTTGCTTCTCAGAATCTACAGCTGAAACAAATAGACCCTCTATATTTTGCCCTCTGATGCGGCCGGGGAGCGCACGAGATCATTGTAGCACTACTGTTGAAGCACTGTAGTAAGTTTCTAGAAAAAACTATGTAATAGAAATTTTTAAATATAACAAATAAGCTCTGATAATAATATTTTTTTTGTAGAGCTCTCGACATAGCGTACTTGTTTGTGTAATTATTTCATAATTTTTACCCTATGAATTTTTCTCAAAAATTTATTTAACTATATTTATTAGTAGGAATTTTTTAATATAGAAAATGATATCCAAATAGTACATTTTTAAGGCCCATTATATAGTGTATTTGATTATGCAGTTATTTTTATAATTTTGTATGTTCTGAAATTATCTTAAAAATTATGATTTAGATTTGCGATGGCTAGACACTCGCTCTTTTCCTGAGTTTTTGGCTTTTTTTTGGGCCATTAGCCCCTGTCCCTTTCCTTAACATTACGGCGGTGGGGTGCGTCATTATTTTAGAATCGGTATTTTTGGCTTAGCTTTACATATTGTCAACTAACCATTGTAAAATGGTTGAGCCACGAAGAGAGGCAGAGAACGAAACAATTACCTTGGAGATCGATGAGTTCTCCTCATTGTCAATAAACACCAAAGGAATTTTGAGTGGTTTTTGTTTTGAATTTGAAGTTTGCGCAGTTGGAGAGGTTGCAGATTGGCTTGTGAGCACCCAGAGTAGATAGTTTTTATCCACATGCGACTACTGTTTTAGTAATATAATTAGCATGTTAGTGTCGCTAATTATATATTAGTCATGCTTATTACGTGCATGACGTTGCTTATGCATAGGTACCGAAAAATTGTTAATTTTTTTGCATTAGAAAGTAATTATTACATATTGTGTGCGGTGTTTTTTTATGTGTCCTATTGAAGTCCGATATTTCAAAAATTTGAAACACCATTAGGTCGAAGTATGCAGACAGTTCGAACGATAAAATTTTAAATAATTTTTGTATATGATACTCTGAAATTCATGAAAATCAGGATGGTAGTTTACGGTACAACAATATGACTGGTCAAAATGAAGTGGTAGCATTATGGAATTTGCATGCCACAAAAAGGTAAAAATTTTAGCGTGTACACGTCTTGTTATAGTCCGATGTTTCAAAAATTTAAAACATCATAAGGTGAAAGTGCACACTTCCCGATTGGCCAACCGTACTTTCAGAGTGTCATGCATCTTTTCAATTGAGCCTCGAGTTATATGGTGAGGGTGGTGGTGGGGATCTCATTGACAGGCCCACAATGGGCACATGTTAGACACATGCTCATCTAGAGTAGGCCAGGGAGAGACTGAGGCATATGTACCCTGAGTTCCATAACTTGTTTGAAGATATTGAAGCGGTAATAACAATATGCAACCGTCTACTACGGTATAGACATGGCTATGCATTACGCAGACATAAATCATACAAAGCAGTGCAGGTTAGCAGTGCAGGTAATAACGTGAATCACAACAACACTCACAGCACTATACCTTCAAGATAACGCCCAACACAAGAAAGAAAACAACACACAACAATAAGTTTATCTTACTCTCCAGCCTATCAAAACGATGCCTCATCTCTATCATTTCCTTACCCCTATCACAACTTTTTCTAGAACAATGTCGTACCTAGTGCTCATTTTATCTTCTCACACCCAGAATTGGCAACCATTTAGGCCATCTTGCAATTCAATCAACAAAAATGTTTTCTAACATCTGCAGAACGATTAGAAGTAACCAAACTAAACTGACTCACCAAGTGAAAGGGGTACTTGTAGTAGTGGCATCCAGGATTCGCAACCGTCCCTAAGGTCTTACGTTTCATAAAGCGTGTTGCATTTTGGGCAAAACGCTGTGAGTGCTGACGAAGAGACGCTAACTTGACTCATCTTGACATTTGGGGAGGGAGAAGAAAGGTCAAGGTAGAGAGAATGGGGGAGAAATGCAGGGGGAAGGAGGGGAAGGCGAACAATGCAGGGGGAAACATGAGGAATTGCTCCCTTTTATAGCCTGAACTCTCGACTTTTTGCCGTCAAACGACCACTTATTTGGCACCAGTAAGCAGGCATTTCGTGAGGGCAAAACGGTCTTTTCGCATCCCTAATGAAAGATAGATAATGGTTAGTACGAGTGACTGTAGATAGTTAAAGTTACGGTAAACCTAGAGGACTGCGACTAGTGGCGTTTGGACTGCGAGGAGTGGGACACCGATATGGAACACGAGAGAGGGAGGAGCGGCGGCACAGCGAAGATCGAAACAAGCGTATCTGGTGGAAGACGCAAGCTCATTTGGAGGCGTGCAAGCACAAGGAGCGCGAGGCTTGCGAGGAGGAGCACGAGAGAAAGTGCAAACAGGCAGCCAAGGCCAGCGTAGTCGGCGAGAACTACAACGCCGATCTCGGGAGGAAGGGCAAATGGTCACGATATACGCAGTAGACTAGGCCATTCCGTAGTAGCCCGCCATTCTACCCACCAAACTATTTCTTTCTCCAAAAGGTGTGTATTCCTACATGATCCAGATGTATGTGTCATTGCATACTCTTGTAGTAGCGTTGTTAAAAATAAAATCCAATGAGCAAGTTTTCTCCTAATCTGTGATAATATTCTTCGCCATATGTTAAACTTGCTCATATTTGCTTCCACGCTGAAAAAATTTTGAACTAGTACTATATGGATTACTGCTACTGCTTCTCAAATGACTGTACATTTACAGAATTGGCGAGACCTGCTATTAGGAGGAAAAGAAAGCGGAAAGGTTAATGGCGCGCTAACCCCACGCGTACGAAGCACGTGAACCTGAACCGGCCCGCCTGGGAGACCTGCTATTTCCCTTGCGTACACGGCGGAGACTAGCTCTACCTGGATACGCGCGGCAGGCACGTCACTGGGCCGGCTCCTCGGTTGGCACGTACGGTTCAGAGTTCGGAGCGTGTAGATTCAGTTCTACCGTTTGTTCCTGTGCAACTTTTTCCACAGGAGTTCTGTACTTTTGTGTCAATCTTTTTTCTCTCTAAAAAAGAATGATTCGTCTTTATTCGGCAAGACACACGACTTGAGTTTGAGGATTCGGCTTTATTCGGAAAGATGCACGCAGAGTAGACACACGGCTGGAGTTCGAGTAGACCATTTACCGTTGACCTTGACCATGAGAGAGACAGAGAGAACTCGACGTCCTCACTGACTTCACTGGCTGACTCACTGTTCCGCTGCGTGCCTATAAAAGGTGAAAGCCATCCACTCGCCAAGCAAATTGACCAGCACACAACCCTAACACACAGGGGCGGAATTAAACGGATCGAGCAAATGGCCTCGTCTCGCCCCTGCCTCTGCCTGATCGCCGCGCTGCTCGCCACGGCGGTTGCGTTATCGGCCTCCACCGCGGCGGCGTCCAGTCCGGACGACGACGTGGGCATGCCCATGGCCGTGCGGCACCAGTGCTGGATGGCGAGGGTCGGGCGCACCTACGCGGACGCCGCCGAGAAGGCGCGCCGCTTCGAGGTCTTCAGGGCCAACGCGGAGCGCATCGACTCCGCCAACCGCGCCGGCAACCTCACGTACACGCTCGGCCTCACCCCGTTCGCCGACCTCACCGCCGACGAGTTCCGGAGCAAGCATCTCATGCCGGACGTCGTCGGTTTTGATCTGACACCGACCGCAAGGGCGCTGATCGAGGGGAATGACAAGAAACATCTACCGGCGGGAGGTGCGCCGGTGCCGCCAAGCATCGACTGGCGGACACTAGGCGCCGTCACGGAAGTCAAGGATCAAGATCCAGATGACAGTCAGAAATGCAGTAAGCACTACGCACACATACATCACATATTCACATGCGCATAAGTTGTACGTAGTTGACAACAAAAAAGATTTGCGACTTACCGAGTAAAAAAAGACAGCTGCTGGGCGTTCGCGGCAACGGCGGCGGCGGAGGGGCTGATCAAGATCGCCACCGGCAAGCTGACGTCCCTGTCGGCTCAGCAGGTCCTGGACTGCACCGGCTGGGACAACACGTGCAAGGGAGGCCATATCCAAGAGGCGCTGCACTACATAGCCTCGGTCGGCGGGCGGCTGAGCACCGACGGCAGCTACCCGTACCGACAAGCCAAGGGCACATGCAGCGTCAACTCCACTGCCGGTTCAGGCGCAGCAGCCATCATCCACAGCGTCGGGACGGTGAAGCCGCACGACAAGGACGAGCTGCGGGCCGCCGTGGCGAGGCAGCCCGTGGCTGTGGACATGGATTCCGGCGATGATCACTTTAGGAGTTACCAGGAAGGCGTCTACAGGGGGAGCAGCAGCTGCGGGAAGAAGCGGAACCACGCGGTGGCGGTGGTCGGGTACGGCACGGCGAGCGACGGCACCAAGTACTGGCTGCTGAAGAACTCGTGGGGCACGTCATGGGGGGAGGGCGGCTACATGCGCATCGCCGTCGACGCTGACTGCGCCGTCTCCAACCGCCCTGCCTACCCATTAGTCTGACTAAGCTTGCAAGAATGATCTCGTGCCGTCTCCATACATCCATCTTCCTAATTACGAACCATGATCTAGGTATATATATGATTCGTCCATCATATATATATTCATACTGATTCATCATTCATGAATGTATCGAGTTCTACTGCTATACCATTTACTAGTGTGTTTGTAATATCTTTGTTGCATGCGTTCATGGGTGTATGATGAAGAGCTAGTCACGTATATCGTAGCACTCGAACGCAAGTCAAGAGAGAGAAAAAAGGGCATATGCCGTCGTGTAACGGCCACCCAGCTCTATATCAAGGCAGTTAATTCAGTTATGAATGTTATTTTGGTGGCCAAGTGTTCTCCAGCCCCATTTTGTGAGAAGTGTATGATACAATGTTCCAAAAATACCAAAACAATCAGCTATATTATGCATAAAGTTTTGAATACATGCAAATTTTCAATATCAAATTTGTCCATGGTGGTGTGCAGTACCAAAAAGGGGTAGTAGTTAGCTACGTATGCCCTTGTTGCCCCTATTGCCAACGTGCACATATAGTGTTGCTTGTCTTTTTTGTTTCCCTTTGTATTATGGATAATTTGATATTGAAGTTTTGCAGGTTTTAATACTCCTGCCCTCCAAAAAAAGAGATGTATATACTCCTAAGTCTTATAAGTCCTAACCTGTAGTTAGTGGGAAATCAATTTTTGGATGTCAGCTAGAAAACCGGCAAATAGCTGAAAAAGGAGAGGCCCATCTAAGGATGCCTCCAGGCCAGATCACTGGTTCAGGAGGCCGGCCCGGTCCGTCCCCACTCCCAACACTAATTCCGCGAGTGCGCCGACCGGCCACTCGAATCGACACCGCGTAATTTCCGGTTTTTTTTTCTTCACACGACCTTTGGCCCGACCCAATAAAAAATGGCGCGTTCACGCGTGCACCGATTCCATCTCACGAGTATCAATCGCTGCTCATTGGGCGAGAGAAAGTGCACGCCGGTTGATCACTTGCTTGGCCATTTTGATCGATCAGACAGCAACTCCTCCGGTTTCCGGCTTCGCGGTGCGTCCGGCCCGCGTTGGCCGCCCGCGCCCGCGCGCGTGCCGGCGCATGCGACGGAATATCATGCACGGCGTCGTCCCGTCCCTAGTCACGGCCTAGTGGCAGACATAGACGGCAGAGCTTAGCCCATAACCAACCCCGTCTATCTCAACATCTCATCTGAACCGAGCACTCTGCGCCCGCCGGCCGGCCGGCTGGGAAAGTATCAAGCTAGGCCTTATAGCTGCGGATGATGATTTTTAGCTGAACGAATATATCAATGTTTTAGTATTAATTTTACGTATAATTATTTGAATTCGGGGATCTCTTGACGACCTGGCTACGATCACACAGAGAAAGACATAGGAATTTTATACAGTTTCGGGCTTTCAACTGTGAGAATAATAACCATACTCTGCGTGGCTATTACTCAGTAAACTGATCACAATCGGAAAGTAAGTAATGCAGAATGTCTTGTGCTACTTCTATTGCCTCCCTTTTTCTTCCTGACGTCAGTCTTTATATAGCATGCAAGGCGGTGGCAGTTGTTCTATATCAAAAGATGTCTTAACGTTTCAAATAATAACCATCCTACGAAAGTTATTGTCAGAGATGTGGTATCTCACTCGTCGTCCGACAGTTATTGCCAGAGATAAGTTAGGCACACTTACTTCAGAGAATAAGTATGCGTGCTAACTGCCTTATCAGATAGACCCACAATGTGCTAGACTGTAGTAGAAAAGCCAAACGAAGTTGAACAGTTCAACAGTTCGTAGAAGAGTCTATGAACATAGAGTAGTCGTAGAACGACTTACAACAATATTATGCTCATAGAAAGATTTATGATCATAAAACGGTCATAGAAAAACTTATGATTAAGAAGTGGTCAAAGAAAGGCTTAAGACTACTTGGTTAAGTTTCTCCCTTACGAATAAGGGGTATATTCAAGGAGTATAATAATGTAACGATATTATTTACAATAAATAATAATTTGAGGATTATTATATTCTCTTCAGAACCAAATACTGATAAGTTAATAAGTTGCTTTGAAATAGTGACGAAGAAACTGACCTGTTTGTTTATTTGAAGGAAGCTATAAGCCATATGTTGAAAAAAAAATAGAGCTAGTATCTGTGATAACCCTTATATCTATTTAACCAAAATCAATGTATTAAAAAGTAACTAATACATTAAAGTGGGAATTCAAATTTTAATCATACAACACAAGTATTAAGATGAATAAAAAGTCATTATACAAAAGTCTGAATTACATAAACTTAATTACAGAATTAAACCTCACAAATTTACAATGCTATAAGTCCAACATACATAAATTGTAATCGCATGGACTACAAAGGAATAAAATTATAAAGTAAGCATTTGAAATTACAATTCCCTCCAATTACAAGAATAGAATTTTACAAAGACAGTACCAACTATATCAAATATCTTCAAGTCTTCATAAGCCAGCTCAAGTTGAAACACCTACAAAATCATATTAGACAAAACCACAAAACATGGATCTAAAATAAATTTAAATAACAAATTGCCATCATAACCTAGTACTTTATAATATCACACAAGGGTAATCACTTACAATATGCCAGGATTGCCTCTCGCATTTTGGCTTTTCATCATTCGGCGGTAAACTTACCATTCTTTCTTTACCTTACCTTTTTGCCTTTTTTGGTAAGTCATCCCTTCAACGCCATGCACAAAGACACGATATGAGCCACTGGTCACCACAGGGCTAGCCAAAGCCATGAGTCAAGCTCATAAGAACCAGCAGGAGAAAAGAGTCACCTCACCACCATAAACATCATCGAGAATACAAAGCTCACTGCCAATGGATGGTGATAGCAACCAAAGGCAGCAATTGCCCATCACAAGCCCACCCTAGCAAGTCTTTCCTATGCAGCCATGGCACATAGCACTCATAAGCCATCACTGGCCAGCAGACGGCCAAGAGGCAGCAATGCCCTTTTAAACCCCATCATCACAAGGACCCTAGCATAGTCAAAAGAGTAAGTCAATACAAGACCAAAGGACCACTGAAGAGTACCACGGCCAGGGAGCACCTCCACAAGACAATTTTCCACATCACTTAGCCAAACCAAGACAAGGTAGTCTAGTGAGAGCAAGAGCATCCCCACATTCAAGCCGACAATGCCAGTAAGGTAATGTCACGAGCCTACTATCTCTTCTTTTGCTAACACTAAAGCTAGCCGACAGAGCCACGGTGAGGCAGTAGCCTCTGGCTCACCACACCAGAACAAGGGAGGAGGGTGGCCATCCTAGGAGCCCTCGGGCCATGAACATGCTTCCTGGCATATGCCAGAGCCCCAATACTGTAACATCTTGATTTTTAGCTGAACGAATATATCAATGTTTTAGTATCAATTTTACTAATAATTATTTAGATTCGGAGATCTTTTAACAACCTACAATCGGGAAATTAAATAATACAGAATGTCTTGTGCTACTTCTATTGCCTCTCCTTTTCTCCCTAACGTCAACCTTTATATAGCATGTGAGGCGGTGGCAGTTGTTCCATACCAAGAGGCGCCTTAACGTTTCAGATAATAACCATCCTATGAAAGTTATTGTTAGACATGTGATATCTCACTCGTCGTCCGATAGTTATTGCCAAAGATAAGCTAGGCACACTTACTTCAGAGAATAAGTATACGCACTAACTGCCTTGTCAGACAGACCTACAATGTGGTAGACTATTGTAGACAAGCCAGACAAAGTTGAACAATTCGTAGAAGAGTCTACGAACATAGGGTAGTAGTAGAACAACTTACGGTCATGTTATGTTCATAGAAAGACTTACGATCATAAAACGGTCGTAGAAAAACTTACGACCAAGGAGTGATTGTAGAAAGGCTTACGACTACCTGGCTAAGTTTCTCCCTTACGAATAAGGGGTATACTCAAGGAGTATAATGACGTAACGATATTATTTACAGTAAATAATAATTTGATGATTATTATATCCTCTTCGAACTAAATGCTGATAAGTTGATAAGTTGCTTTGAAATAGTGGCGAAGAAACTGTCCTATTTGTTTATTTGAAGGAATGTATAAACCATAAGTTAAAAAGAATGGAGCCAGTATCTATGATAACCCTCATATCTATTTAACCAAAATCAATGTATTAAAAAGTAACTAATACGTTAAAGTGGGAACTCAAATTTTAATCATACAACACAAGAATTAAGATGAATAAAAAAATCATTATACAAAAGTCTTGACGAGAATATAATAATCATCTTAGTTATTATGTCATCATATTCTTCGAATATACCCCTTAGCGATAAGAGAGAAATTTCATAAGGTAGTCGTAAGTCTAACTACGACTACTCTGTAGGCCCTTCTACGACTACCTAGTCATAGATTCTGCTACGACTACTGAGTCGTAAGTCCTGCTATGACTATCTAGTTGTAAGTTCTTCCTATAACTACTTAGTCATAAGTCTTGCTATGACTACTTAGTCGTAAACTCTTCCTACGACTACCCAGTCATGAGTCCCGCTATCACATTCTACTCGTAGCTTTTGCCACGAGTACTTGGTCGTAAGACTTGCTGCGACTACTTGGCTAAGAGTCCTATTGCGACTGTTTGAGTTAACGATTAACCTACTCCTATGGTAGGGTGGTCTGACAAGATAGTTAAGTGTGTATTTATACTCCATAATTGTACACGATCTTACCCACATTTCTCTGATAATAACTATCCTACGGTGAACTGCTTTCACGTCTCTCTGATAATAACCATCGTCTATCAGTTAACTCCCAAAGTGACAAGATACCTCTTGCAAGAAGCAATTGCCGCCGATTCGTCAGCTATATAAAGGATAGGTTTTGAGAAGAGAGAGAGAGGCTAGTGCGAGTGATAGGTCCCAGTAGAGATTAATCCATTCTATAATCAGTGTGATTCCTTACACTGTATGTGCTTGTAACCCCATTCATAACAACAATAATATATGATGTAGGGTTATTATTTTCTCAGGAGAAGGCCCGAACCTAGATAAAATTCCTTATGTCTTTATTTCGTATGTTTACACTATAGCCTTGAGTGCATTTCCCTGAATCTAAGAAATTATACGTAAGATCGATATTAGAACATCGACAGTTGGCATCGTCCGTGGGGAAGGTTTCTTCCAAGGCTCCGGTGAAATCCTTATCGACGAATTCTCAACCCTCTGATGCCATCATGGCGGAAGAGTGGAACAAGGAGAATTGGCTCGACTTGGCAGATTATGCAGACATCAACATTGAGGCTTACTACGACTACGAGTAGGTCCTACTTGCTTCTAATGGTGAGAATGTTCCTGACGATCTGGCGAAGGATTCTAGAGACCCTACCGTGGGAAAGGCTGTGGAGAGACCTGAATCCTCCACAGTAGTGCGCCCACGGGAGAGTTCATCCTCCCCAGGTGGCAAGGGTCAGTCTGACGGCGAGCGGGCTCACAACGCGATGATGAATTCGTCCCAAGGAGTACAAGTGTACCACTGGCGATGACCCAATCAGTTTCACCAACTAGAGGTTCTATATAGGAGGTCTTGGCCCTTCCTTCAGATCCTCATCACGTTCCTACTTGAGGTCATCACGAGACATC
The DNA here is from genome assembly GCA_036346265.1 of Melocanna baccifera. Lineage (NCBI taxonomy): Eukaryota > Viridiplantae > Streptophyta > Magnoliopsida > Poales > Poaceae > Melocanna > Melocanna baccifera. The sequence continues at coordinate 27,691,029 of CM070677.1, read as the reverse complement.
TCCTCGAGCATACTCTCCCTCATCTTCTGAAGATGGTGCAGACACCTCTGATGATGAATGGGATCAGTACTCTAATGAGTGTGAGAGAAATCCTAGAAATAATCGCTCTCCTTTGAGGCGAGCGTAGCCTGCCTCGGAAATCGAAGATTTTGACATCGCTTGGAGGAAGCGATTGGCCACTTAGAAGACTTTGCCTGGGTGCGTCCAATATAAGTTTGAGGCATGACAACTTCAAGATATCAATGATCTTCTCAAAAATCCGACTCCAGATCTTGCTCGAGTGCTCGACTACGACCACTTCGCCGAAGGAATTGCACGAAGACTGCGCAAGATGGTGGATAGACTCAAGCAGCCTAGTCGGCATAATCCTGGGAGTCGAACAAACACGACCGCTTTGAGTCATTCACGGAACTCTTCGCGTAGGGTTCGACATGGAGATGATCTACGATGGTTGTCTGGTCATAAATCCAGCTAAAGAAGAGTTGTTCGAGCGACTTCGGATCGGTGGACTGACCGAGCAGGTGGCGGTCACCTCTTCAGCCAAGGAATCTACGGCTGCAGATGAAGTACAGAGAGTATTACCCTCATATAGATCAGGCCTACTATCAGTCGGGCCAATATACTATCGGGCATCATCGACTATGGTTTTCCGATGACCCGAATTATCCTTTCTCGCAAAGAAGATGTCAAGAGGTAGTTACCGAATGTCGGGCATTTATACCCAAATTTCGAGCAGTACGCTGGCCGACATGTTTCCATCTAGTCAATATGGAAAGGTTCGATGGGTCTCAAAATCACATCGAGTTCCTTCAGATCTATACGACTGCGGTACAGGCATAGGACACGATGAGCACGTCATGGCTAATTACCTTCCGATAGTACTCGAAGGGTACGCTTGGTCTTGGTTGCTCAACCAACCATTCGAGTCGATCTATTCTTGGCGGCACCTCTACGACTTGTTGATAGCCAACTTCCAAGGGACGTACAACCGCCCTGGGAAGGAGGACGACTTGCATCAAATGTGACAAAAGAGTGGCGAGACCCTGCGTCAGTTCATCAGGTATTTTAGTCAGGTTCGTAACTCGATTCCAGAAGTCTCTGATGCTTCTATCATTCTAGCATTCAAGCAGAGAGTCCGTAATAAGAGAATCACCAAGGACATTGTCTTGTGTCCTCTGTCCACCATTGCTGAACTCTTTGAGATGGTTGATCGATATGTGGCTACCTCTGAGGTAGTCGAATAGACGAAAGCTCTTGATCGAACCGATCGAGGCAAAAAGGAGGAAGGCAAAGGTGGAAACAGGAAGAAGAAATCCAAAGCAAGGCAAAGAGTCACAAGTTCTGGGTCGATTCTTCAAATGAAGTCTTGGTCGTAGGTGATGAGAAGACTTGTAATCCCAACAAAGGCAAAGGCAAAGCATTTGTTCGAAGGGACAGCAAACCAAAGTGGTGCCCACTTCATCAGAAGGAAGGCCACGATCTCCGCAATTGGCATTTTTTTAAAAGAAAACTCAAGGATTATTATTTAGGTAAGGGACCGCTTCCCACAATCGAAGAAGCGGGATAGTCGAGCGATCGGAAGCACTTGAACGCAGATGAAGATATGCCTTTCCAGAGCTCAAGCACACACGATCGAGCACATTTATGGGGGTTCGTCTGCATACGAGGCAAAGCGGTAGTATAAGGCTGTCGAACATGAGATAAATTTTGTCAATTACTCCCATGCCAATAATTTTTCTAAATGGTTTGAAGTTACAGTCTCTTTTGAGTAGGATGACTGTTCGATCCCCTAATTCGACCCGGTCGGTTTTTGATTGTGGTCGAACCCACCATCATCAATTGTTAAGTTAATCGTGGATTGATTGATGGTGGTAGTTCCTTAAATATATTATTTGTTAGCACATTAGACGAGATGCAGGTTTCTCGAAGCAGGATCAAGCCGGTACAATATTCCTTCATGGAATCATGCCGGGATCTTTGGCTAAACCTATTGGCCAAGTCTCTTTGCCTGTAATGTTCAGTACTTTGAACAACTTCAGGACAAAAAAGATCTTCTTTGATGTGGTCAATTTCGATATGACTTATAATACTATTCTTGGTCGGCCAACTCTAGCACGTTTTCTGATGGTAGTCCATTATGCCTATCAATGTCTCTAGTTGCCAAGTCCCAAAGGAGTAATCATAGTGTGCGGTGACAAGAGTCTATGAAAAACCGCTGGGGCTTTCTCTTCTCTAGAATGATTATTAGAGTAATTTCGGAAGTTAAAATATTGCCAACTCTTCGAAATGTTAATTAATGGATTTCTTAATAACAACTCAGGTAAGAACTGAATAAATGTGAGGATAGATGTGCATCTAGGAGTGAAAATGGATTGGATATGGATCAGATAGTGCTCAAACCATATTCGCATCCATATTTTTTTCTCAGATTCAAATACAAATCAAACAAATGCTGGATACGAATATGGACTGGACAAATGTCGGATACAAATTTGAATCGGATCGAATTCAACTATTTTTCGGATTTTAATAATTATTCGTGTCCTCTCCTATTTAAAACATGACACCAAATTGTTTTAATATTTTAAATTGGTAAATAACTGACTTAGTGTCTCTAACATGTAACTGTATATTAAATGTTAACAACAACAAATGAATCATTCATCTCATGTATTTGTATAATGCAGCTTTTGAGGACAGTTTCATATCCTTTGACGCAATGAAGTTTAGCAATTCAATATCAGTTTTATAATAATATTTATGCTCCTTTTCCACTAGTTTATCATGTAATCATTGATCATTGCTGCCATTTTGTTAGTAATCCCAATTAATTCTAGATATATTGCAAATGAATCAGTCATAAACATATCAAACTTTGCTAAAAAGAGCATTCAAAATGCTTTATTGGGAGATGTGTCAAAATAAAAAAATATGAAATACGAAATTAAAGCTCACCATGATGACGAGCTCTTTGAGATGATCAAAATGCATATATAATATGCCCAATTCGGAGGCCAAATGCAAAAGATACGCATTAGTAAGCTAATGCTATTATATCTGTTGAATTTGGATATCCGGATCCACGACGGTCCATATCAGATGCGCATCTGAACATGGGCAATAGGTATCTGGATCTAACATATCTGGTTTTGTTGTGTATCCAGATGCGGATATTAGGTATCTAGATACGACATATTGAGATTCGGTAGCCAGATATCAGAATAATATCCAGATTTGTTTTCACCCCTATGTGCATCACTATTTAAATCTTACTGAGTAATTCATACTCACTTTTGCTACTAAATCTCCCCCTTTCAGAGCCATATTTAGTTGAGAAATACTTAAAAATTGACCAAAGTGGGGTTGATAATGAGGTCACCGAGGGATATAAGGTTGAGGCTGACTAGGAGTATGACGAGATAGAGGCCATACATGGCAGCTAGGAGGACTAGGTGTAGCTCATCATATAGGGTCAGATGAGTATTATAATATATGTATATATGCTTACTTTTGTCTAGTGCCTGTGAGGTGACGAACAATAAATATTGTAATGACCCAAGGCATTCGTATGTACAAACCTTAAGCCATGCGCGGCTTATAATTAATGAATTACTTTTAGTCTCTAAATATTGTTCTAATGCAACTCTGATGGGCTTGTTATTCGCTAACATGATGTTCTACTGAATAAATGAATGACAATCTGTTGACAAGGAGGAGGAGGAAATGACCCTTACTTTTACTAGGCTTAAACACCATAATTAAAATTTAACCTATAATTAGCTAAGAAACCAACAATGTAATTATTGCAAATTCAATTACACTAATGATCAAGCGACGGGAAAATCTTACAACATTCAAATACTAAAAGGAAAATACAGTGACAAAAACAAAACCCTAATTCAATGGTGTCGGTTACATCATTGTAATAATTAAGATACAAGAGTACAACATTCATCCTCATACATCATCCATCCTCAATTACATACATTACACATTTAATTACAATGGTAATAAGCAGAATAGCAACAAGTGTCACTAGCAGTGAGTCGACGCCAAAAACTTGTGCTGGTTAGATGGACCAAAAACTTGAGGAAACTAAGATCCACAAAGTGAAAGAGAGAACGAGAATAAGTTTGTCGTTAGAACTCATTCGGTTTAGAATACTGGACCGTAACGCTCATCGAGAGGTGCCGTTTGGGGCCGACCGTCGCCTCTCGCTTTAGTAGGCCTCATCACTTGATGAAAACCATGCCAAAAATCCACTGCAAATCAATCACCCTTACCTTAACCTAATAAGAAGAGGGACCAAGACATAGTAACTAGAGACCTTTATTACCCATCAGATCAGCCAGGGTTCCCCTCTCTCATTGCACAAGGAAATGAGAGGAGGGAGCGGATAAGACCGAGCTAAGCGAGAGGAGAGGAAATTGTGTCCGCATTTTGCATAGCTGAACCACCGGAGCAAGGAGAGGAGATGAACTCACTTTGCCCCCCCAAGTCCCATCCATCTCCCCTCCCCCCAGATCTCTTCCACTGACGGTGAGAGAAAGAGAGAGAAAGCCGAGAGCTGGATGCCACCCGAGAGGCATCGGAGAGGGAGTAGGAGGCGACTTAAGAGGAGTCGAGGAAGAACCAAATGAGTGAACCACATCCTCGGTGGCGCCAAAGCAAGGAACCGATTGGGACCAAAGGAGTAAGAGGTCAACCATCGGGAGAGCACGTGGGGAGGACCACTGCCACGAACCCATCCTTGACACAAAATTGGTAGGTTACCCCCACAAACCTTGTCCCTTTCATCCCACCGAATAGATCCATCTCATGGATGACCTCAGCAACCGAGTAGAGAAATAGCACAAGAGAAGGGGGAGCTAGTCCTCACCTTAGCTAGATGGTTGTCCATGTACACTCATAGGATCGGCCATGCTTCCCGCACATGAGACCACCGAGCCCTGTCACGGCTAGCTCAATCGCGGGACGTTATCGTCACCTTCAAAATCCATTTCAAGACAAGGAAATAAAAATAAAAATAAACTGTAATAATGTAAAGAACATGAGAGCTAGGACTAAATTTTAACTCAAGTTTAGAGGAGGGAATCATAGATCCGGCAAGGCTACTCTTAGATCTGCCACCATTGGCCTCAGATCTAGCCGAAGGTGAAGAAGGCAAGCGAGTATCGTAAATTAGCCATAGAAGGGAGTAGCATAGAGGAGATGGGAGCCCGATTTTGTGGAGACGCGCTCAGATCCGCCACTACTGACTTCCTCGGGCGACAGTGGAGGAAGAGAGCCATGGGATACGCAACCAGGAAAGCGCGTGTGCATGGGCTGGTGCGGCAGTGTGCATGCGTGCGTGGGTTGTGTGTATTGGCCCAGCTGTGTGTAGGGCTAGTGGGTGTCATGTAGGCCGGTTTCTTTGGGTCACTTCGTACTGTGCCAGCTCGGTCCAATCACCCCATCGTGTCGTGTCAGCCTGCTTTGCCTTCGGCCAGGCCCAAACACAGCCCAGAGCCTGTTGTGCCGATAGTTGTGTTGTGCCAGCCCAAGCTCAGCCCGAAGTAACTATACACGACAAAAGCGGCAGCAATGATGGTGACGATGGCCACCATTTTTCTCTCTCATACCCGCCTCATTAAAAATCTAGCTAAAATTTCATACTACTGTCTTATGCTATTCTACCTCCAAACTTGGACATCAAGTCAAATGACATACATATTTGAGTGCAAATCAAACTGTGGTGTACGTGGACATCCACCCATCGCCCACCAATCCGGCATAGGGCTGCCCAAGTAGTCAAATAGAAAAGCTCAAGCAGAGTTATGAGTGCAATTTACTGTAGCTAAGAAATCAAATTTAAATAGTTTCTCAAACATTTACTAACTACTTAGAATACACGCACTAATAATAGACTATCTATATTTACATAATGGCTAATTGTAACATACATGGGGTAGTTATCTCATCAAATGCTAGAATTAAAAAGGCAGTCGGTGAAGGGAGCTATGTTAGAATTAGAAGCGCATGTAGTAATAATTTGCTTACATAAAAAAAGCACAATGGGGGTGAGCTATGTTGTAAAAATTATAAATAGATATTAGAACATGTTGATTCATTAAATCTTCTTCTCCAGCAGTCTAGCCCTATTGGTTTTCCGTGAAGAAGCAAGAGAACCGCGAGAATGCGACCTAGGGTTCGGTAGTGGTGACCTAAGGAGGAGCAACATTGAAAATACTCATTATTTTTGTATGATGATGTTTCTTAAGAAAGAATAACAAAAGACACTTTATATCACAAATGCAAAAATAAAGAACAACAAAAGACACCTCATATCACAAGTGAAAAAATGAACTCGGCCTAAATCATAGCACATCTTAGTCACTTTTTTCAGCCATTGGTTTAAGATCCAACCATTCTCATCGTTCTCTCCTCATCTCATATATATATATATATATATATATCACACATTCACATCTCCAAAACCTAACTCAATCTTCAAATTTGGCATTTTGGGATCTACTCCGTACAGATGTACATGTCACAGCGGATATGTAGGATCTTTCCGCGATGAAATCAGAGTTTCTAAGGACTAGAACAGAAGAAATCAAAATAGACAAAGACCTATTTGTATATTTCAAAAAACCTGAAGGGCTAAATCGCCAAAATATCCAAATCCCTGACCCTCCCTAAAATCCCTTCGCCGCCACCCGATTCATTCTTCCCCCTACCATCTTCGCCTCCCTCCTCCCCCGATCTCCCCCAGCGCCCCCCTCCTCCCTCGATCTCCCCTGACGCCCCCTCCTCCCCAGGCGCCTCCCTCCTCCCCTGGCGCCCCATCCTCCCCCAATCTCCCTCGACGCCTCCTTCCTCCCCTGGCGCCCCCTCCTCCCCTAATCTCCCATGGCGCCCCCCTCCTTCCCCGCTGCCTCCCTCCATCTCCGATCTCCCCTGGCGCCTCCCTTCTCCCTCAGTCACCTTCCTCCTCTCCCGATCTCCCCCGGTCACCTCCTTCCCTAGCGCCCCCTCCTTCCCCAATCCCCCCTGGCGCCTCCCTCCTCCCCTGGCACCCCCTCCTTCCCTGCTGCCTCCCTCCATCTCCGATCTCCCCTGGCGCCTCCCTTCTCCCCCAGTCGCCTTCCTCCTCCCCCGATCTCCCCTGGCCGCCTCCTTCCCCGCGCCCCCGACCTCCCCTGGTCACCTCCCTCCTCCCCCGACCGCCTCCCTTCGCCCTCGTCATACTCCGATCGGTCCGGGTCGGCAAACCGGGACTTGGTGCCACCACTGCACATGGACTCCAACTACTCCGAGCGACGGCGACGGTGAGCTTGACTACGCCGAGAGCCAACCGGGCGGCGACTGGACCACCGCCGACGAGTTCGTCATCAACGGCTCGCTCTTTGAGCCACCGCCGCCGGGCATCTTTGCATGGGACATCGCCGTCAACATCAATGCCATCTTTGGTATACTCCAGTCCTTCCTCCTAACCCCTCTCTCTGCTCTGTGATGGCCTGTGGTTGTGGGGATCACCACGACGGGAGGTGAGGCCATACTCGCCGGGCCAAACTGGCTCGAGCACGACACGATTTGCAGTGCCATGCCATGCCGTATAATGGGTTAGTTTTCCAGGCCTGACCCAGCCCACCATTCGTGCCGTGCCAGCATAGCCCACCACGTGGCATGCTTGTGCCATGCTGGGCTAGCCGGGCCTTTGGTTAGCACAGATAAGCCTGGTCTAACTCCCAGCTCTAGTAAGAAGTCAACTAAAGGTGAAATAAATCACTAAAATAAATAAATTCTAACAAATGTATAACCTCGACTAGAACTAATTACCGCAATATGAAATAACTGCATATTTATCCAATTTCACAAACGGTAAAATGTGTTTTGTAATGCAGAGGATGAACCGGGGCTAAAAGTGGTAATTGATCAAGCCACAATTAAGATCAAGGTATTCTATGAGTACCAAGCCAAGCTTACCTTTGATCACTCAAAGTAGTTATGTTACTTAAGAAAACTAATTTCTTTATAGTATCTATTATCACTTGTTTCATTAAAAATGCCTTCTCAAAGAAATGATGGATAAAAGAAGAAGGAAAAGAGATTAGATATAACAGCAATTTTAGCTAAAGGAGCAGTTGGATTGTAAGCTATGTATAATAGGAGGGTAAAAGGTGCCCTAGTCAGGAAGAGAAAGGACAGATTTTGGGACTACTATGATTATAATATAAGGACTAAACAACCTTCACTCTGGCAAGAAGCTGTACTTCTAGTGTCAACCACATTCTCATTTTGATGAGCAGAAAATGGTACCCTACAACGTTATGATCATCTCCACGTGGGTAAGAAGTATAACTAGGTGAATGAAATCAGAATTGGTATAGAACCTAGAAGTGGTGCATCCAAAGCAGGTGGAGCTAGAACTAGTATAGAGCCCAAAAGTGGTGAGCCAAGGCGCATATATTAGCACAATAGAGTATTGAATAAGGGTTAGATTGCCCCTACCAATGACTACTTCACAGTTGGGTAAGGTGTTGGGTGAGGATAAGAACTTGCACTGGGCCACTGACTATGATTAGTTAGGTAGAGATATAAAAATGATACTAGAAAAAATATTCTGTAGTCTAACTCAGCACCACATCGAAGGAAGTACGGATGATCCAGTTGCAAAGAGCTTGGAGTAGCTATGGATAAAGTGACACAAGCATGCACAGTGCTAATTAAATCATGAATTCATACCTGTTTCTTGGATTAGAGGCTACAGAGACCAACTGGAGATCTTTCTCTTTACCGAGGTGATTAGTAGTATTTGGAATACTAAAACTTGCTAATCTTCACTTCAACTTTATAACCCATTTTATTAATGAGGAAAAGATAGAATAAGATATTTGAACATGAAGAGATGAGTCATAACCATTGCATCTGTTGCTAATAATCTTGCTGAGTACGTTGTACTCACCATTGCTATTAAATTTATTTATTAGATCCCAGTCCAGTCGGAGAATATCTCGAGTAGGGTGTAGAGTTTACAGGCCCAGAGGATGTCACATGGGACGAAGGTGATCGTATCGAGGATCAGGGCGAGGTGGACACCCTATTCGGCAATTAGGATGAGTAGATAAGCTTTAGTGCCTCATCTTCGAGAGGTAGGATATATAAATAATCTATATCACTTTTTGTGTTGGGTACTTGTACTAAAAACATTAGCCTTGTGTGTTTAGCTATTGTAATAATGCAAAGTCTCTAGTTATTATTTTGTTGCGTATCTCTGTTATGGTTGATTATTCCCTAAGGCGTTGATCTAAGAAAATAATAATTTGTTGTTCGGTATCATGTTTTGATAATAATGACATGGCCGTCACAAAGAAGAAGAAGAACTTGTCAAGATGGGGATGAATCAGCTGGTGAACGCAAAATTGCAATAAAAATAAACCATCTTCGATTCCCAGTGTGGGATCATCAACCGTGAGATCAACAACGTCTTCGTCGAATCAATCGATCGGACATTGGGGACGGAGGAGACTGCAGGAGAGTTTACAAATGTTCGCATGCATGCATTGGCCGGCAATTAAGATGCATGGTTTGCACACGTACGATACATTTCCATTTCCTATCAAGACAATCGCCAGTCACAACCAATACGATACGATCGACCACGGCGCAAGCATGCATGCGCTTAATTTACATTGGAATCTGACCGCAGGAGAGAGTGGAGTGGGATGTCGATCGAGCGGACCAGCAGAAAACGACATTCCGACGATCACCTCCTCATTTCATGCGTGCGTGTATAAATAGGAGAGCGCATGCGGCATGATTGCTACCTCGTAAACCGCAAGCAAATTATCAATTGTGCCACGAAATGACACCGATTCATCCCAGCCCACGCCGCCTTTGCGCCGTCGCAGTGCTTGTGTTGGTGAACGCCGCCGTTGCTGCCGCGGCGCCCGGGGAAGCCAGGCCGTGCCGAGGCGTGCTGCTTACCATGGCCGCCCGGCACGAGCGGTGGATGGCCAAGTTCGGGCCCACGTACGCGGACGCCGACGAGAAGGCGCGCCGGCTGAACGTGTTCGGGGCCAACACGGAGCACGTCGACGCCGTCAACCGCGCGGGCAACCGCACGTACACACTGGGCTCAACCAGTTCTCCGACGTCACCGACGACGAGTTCGTGCAGGCGTACCTCGGGTACCGGCATCAGCACGGCCACCATCCTGAGGAGGACACGGCCGCCGCGCTGTCATCATCGGCGGCGGCAGCGATGTCGAAGGATGCCGCTCTGTACAACGACCAGGACCCGCCGGACAGCGTGGACTGGAGGGCTCGCGGCGCCGTCACGGAAGTCAGAACCAACGCTACTGCGGTAACAAGAGTGCAATGCTTGAGCCATGCATAGCATAGGCCAAGCCATAGCTCACATCACATATGTTTACACGTGCGGGCAGGGAGTTGCTGGGCGTTTGCGGCGGTGGCGGCGACGGAGGGGCTCGTGCAGAGATCGCCACCGGCGACCTCACCTCCCTCTCGGATGTTAGTGCTAATCTTGTTTGTGTCGCTGTTGAGTCAGAGTACAAGTTTCAGTTTTGAATAAGCAGTCTGTGCTGTGCTGTTGCTTTGTTAGTGCTGTTTCAGGCGTGTTGTAGTCTGAAACTGAGAGAGGTCTGCGAAGCCTCAGCCACCAGTTCGGCAGTTTGAAGTTAAACTCATCTTTACTATTATAAAAGAAGGAGTTGGTGGTTAGTACGACCTCCCTCCTCCTTCTCATAAAAAAGATCTATGAACTGACGTGTAGCCCCACCTCACGAAACCTCCCACACCACCTCACGAAACCGTGCACGCCTCCTCCCACCTTCTCCCCCGCCTCCCCACGTTCTTTGCGCTCCCCCGTTCTCGCGCTGCCTCCTCCCCTCTCTCATCCGCCGCTCCGCCCTCCCTCCTCCTCCCCCCACTTCTCCGCGCCACTGCCACCTCCTCCCCCCGCCCACTTCACTGCTCCGCCGCCGCCTCCTCCCCCGCTCCGCCACCCCCGCGCCGCCGCATCCTCCTCCCCGAACCGCCTCCTCCCTAGCCCGTGCCGCCGCCGCCCCCAACCCCCACGCCGCCTCCCCCTCTCCATCCCCCGCACCACCGCCTCCTACTCCCCCACCCCTGGCCGCCGCATCCTCCCCCCTCGCGTCGCCGCCTCACTCAACCCCCCGCGCCACCGCCTCCCCCTCTCCGTCCGCCACCTCCTCTCCACTCCGTAGCCGCCTCCTCCCCCCCCACCCCGCACCAGCTGCCTCCTCCTCCGCTCCGCGCCGCCTCCTCCCCACCCGCGCCGCCTCCTCCTCTGCCCCTAGATGGCCGCGAGCCGGGAGGCGCCTCGACATCCTCACCTCGCCGGTGACAAGACAGCGTCTCAAGCCAGCACGCCACGATTCCCACCTCGATGGATTGCCGCCGTTTCGATTCGATCGGACGCGTAATTCCCGCCGCCGCTCTTTGCTTGTTTTCCGCAGTCGGAGGTGCACGAGGACGACGACTACCACCGGGCGGTGCGTGTGGATCTCTGGCGAGCACTGGGAGCTCTTCTGCAGTCACATGCTAACTGCAAGGACTGCGTGGCGGGGACGGTGGGACATCTCCAGGTAGCGCCACATCTCTGCGGAGACTCCTCCCTCTCCTCTACACAGTGAGCTTGCTAACCTCGCGCTTAGTTGTATTGCAAGAACGAAATACTAAATCTGAAAGCCGACGGGAATCATAGTGCCGATTTATCGTCATGGAGAAACTCGCTCAAAATTGTTTTCCCATGGGCATGGTACCCTTCGCTTATATCTGCGAGGACTTTTATTACATGCGGTATTGCTGTTCATCTCATTGATGCGGATGTTACAAATCGTTTGAACATACGGGATGAATGATTGCACATCTGCTCTACATTGTTACACAACGCTCGAGATATTGCTTGTACTTTATGCTAATTATTCCATGCCGTCACTGAATTACTTGCATATGTTGGCCAATTACCCTGTAATGTGATTTTATGCTAGGTTAGGTAACTCTTGTATTCAAATGATGAGTTCTAATTGGTAGTAGCATCTGACATGGATTATCAGGAGGGAGCTCCATGAAGAACTAGGCATCAAGCTTCCAAGTGATGCTTTTGAGCTGATATTTGTTTTTCTTCAGAAATGGTTAGTATGTCTACCCTGTAGTTCATTATCTTCTTGCATCTTATGTGAGACGCCATTCTCATCATTTTAAGATGGTAGAGCAGCATATTCTGATCATAACTGCAGGTGGATCTTTTACCAGTTCAAATAAGCATCAGTATACTAATAGACTTGCTAATTCGTATTTCAACTCAATTGTTGCCCGAGTTAATTCTTAGATGTCTGCCAGTTTGAAACAGGAAAAAAAATTGTAATGTAGACCTCTCCAATATCTCAATGATCTACCTTTAGACATGTGCGAGAGGAAATATCATAGTTCCTACAACTAGCTTGCTTTATACTAACACTCATATTTTCTAGGAGTTAAATTCCTATCTTAAATTTGATGTTTTTGCTGTGAGTCCATGCCATTTGTGTCACTTAAACATACCAATACATATGATTTTTGTTCTTTGTTGTGACATGTTTACAATTGAACTCATCTCGGATGGCAAACATGAACTTAGATAAGATTGCTGAAAAAAATAGTCTAATGGAAATTAATGCTTTGCGAGTAATTCCATAGCAATGAAAAGTCTCGCTTATGCACCATCAGTCCACTCATTGACCTATTTAGTTAGCGGTTAAGGTAATCTTACAAATAATGACTTGATAAAATTACCTTATTAAGCTGTAATGCTATGTGATCGATGGATGGATAATCGGATGCTTTGGATCCACCAACAAAATATTTCGATATTATTGACAAAATTTGAAGTCTTTTATGTTGCATAGATATATATAGTGCATGGTTCTACTCTAAGATTGGAATACTAAACATATTACATTGTATCTGTTAGAAAGATAAATCATTCTTGTCTAAATTTCAGTGTTTATGGGAAATTTTCATGGGGTGTTTGCCTTCTGTTTCATTTCTTCTTTCTCACAAACTTGTGGACAAAACAAATTGTGTTGTTCAACCAAAAGAGAAGATTTAGAGTCATAATTGCATAAGTATATTCCTTTAGGACGAGCATGCTGTATGGCTGTCATTGTTTTGCGTTACTTTGTGATGATGTAGATAAGCTTGAGCGGTCTGTTCAGGAGAAGTTACCTATAGTCTATGTAATCATGCCTTTGAAGGGTTTGGCGAACACAGTTTGCAAAATTGCGGAACTCAGGTACAGTTGGAATGCAACATATTTATAACTATTGGCGTTTACCCTGTTTACTATGATGCAATTGACACCCATAAGAAATACATGCTACCTCTCTTTATGGGGGACCATTGGAATTATTGTTTGTATTAGAAAGCAAAGATGATCCAGCTTATCAAGCTGTTTCCTGTTTGATCAGAGTATGAGCTAGGTGGGAACCCTCGTAAGTACTTAATAATATTTTCATCGTTTTGCATCTCATCTGCCCATACCTCTCTTTATTCGTTGTAACCTTTTTAGATTAAATAATTTTCAGGACAGATTGGAGGCAAAGGTGGTTGTAGCTTGTTAATGATAGAATAGGTGTAGAAAGCTAGAGAGGGATTGGCATACACCACACAACAAAGGGCTGGTAAGCACATACATGAAAGGTATATACAAGATGTTGGTGGTTGATACGGCCTTTCTCACCTCTTCTCATAAAAAGAAGGGGTGGGTTGGTGGTTCTATCATGCTTCACTAATATGATGCTTGATTTATTTACGAGTATGAATATGTATGTTTTGTTTGATACATGATGATATAAGAAAAAGTTGATATTTATTATTCAGTTTAATATCATATTTAATAGTATGCATCACTTTTATTTGGTTTTCCGTTGCAACGCACGGGCACCTTACTATTTATTTGTTATGCGAGTTGTAAGATTGTGATCCAGACTATTAGGATCATGAGCCAGGGTCGTGTTTGCATGTAGCGATTTTATCGGTGGTTAGTTAAGAGTCTGTAGCATTCAGTTTTGAGGTTTTCCTCTCCTGTTTTTCGGACGTACTGTAGCACGTCTGGCATATTTTCAGAAATTCAGAAACTGAAGAATGTTTTCTGAGTTCCAGTCCAGTATTCATTGAGATCCTTTCTCGTGTGCATCCAGATCTTGTTGATTGCAGGTTTGGGCGTTCTTGATCCAACATCGGAGCAGCAGGTGCTCGACTGCACAGGCGGCGCAAACACCTGCAACGGCGGCGACGTCACGGCCGCGCTCCGCTACATCGCCGGCGGGCTGCAGCCGGAGGCATCCTACGCATACAGCGGCCAGCAGGGCGCGTGCCGCGGCAGCGCCATGGCACCGAACTCGGCCACCTCGGTCAGCGGATTACGGTGGGCGCGCCTGTACGTCGACGAGGGAGCGCTACAGGCGCTCGCGGCCAGCCAGCCGGTGGCCGTGGTCGTCGAGGCCTCCGACACGGACTTCCGGCACTACAGGGGCGGCACGTACGCGGGAAGCGTGGTGTGTTGGCGGCAGCTGAACCACGCCGTCACGGTGGTGGGCTACGGCACGGCGGCAGCGGACGGCGGGGAGTACTGGGTGGTGAAGAACCAGTGGGGGACTTGGTGGGGCTAGAGGGGCTACATGCGCATCGCGCGCGGGAACGGCGCCAACTGCAGCATCGCCACCTACGCCTGGTACCCGACCATGGACAGCTGAACACACTGAACTGATGCATCAAGTATAATTTAAAGGAAGTAGAAGCTACATTACCATGCGATATGTGAATAATAAGATGCAAGCTAGCATGAACATGTATGGCTTCGGTCGTAAGAAAGATCCATTTACATAATATACGCTTGCATGAACATGATCAAGAAACCAAGACTGTGTATCAACACCTGCAGTGAAAGGAACTGGATGCTGGTCTCCAAGACCGACTCGGCCGGCAGTGAAACAAAGGGGTAGAACGAATATGACATTAGGAAAGCGCATTTACACACAAGCAAGCAAGAAGATGCATTCAGAACAGTTTTGTTACATACTTATTAATCATTATTCCCCACCAAAGAAAAAAATGGAACATTTCCAGTTTTCTACTACTCCAGGACAGAATAATTCTTCTAGACAAACATTCCTCAAAAAGCTTTAGTAACCAACGTAAACCGCAGCGTTGACTATGTAGCAATCGTCATTTTTATCCCCCATTGCTTCGAGGCATACGCCACTTGAACAGATCATCCCACCGTCAACAACCTCAAAGCTAATAATCTTGCCGCTGCAAACAATGAGAAAATGGTATAAGATGCTATGTGATACACACCAAGATACACATTACCAGTGTCCCCGAATCACAACTGGCACACACTGTGCTAATGGTCGTTCTCAACAAATTAATTCCACTGAATTAATAAAGCCTACTCATCAGACATATGAGTAGGGTTGTAAACGAGCCAAGCTCGAGCAAGCCTGGGTTGGGCTTCGAGCTTGGACATGGGCTCAAGCTTGCTCAAATAAAGCTCGTGTAGGCTCGAGTTTGGTAAATGACAACTTTACGAAGATTATCAAAATTTTAGTTATTCACATTAACAAAAGAAGAGGAGACTAAGACGAATAGTTCATACTCAAATCTGACTAGAAGCGGTCCAAGGGAGGGTTGGCGGCGACGTCTTAGGCTCTCGGTGGCCTGCTAGGAGTTAGGGAAGAACAAGCGATGTCAGGGAAGGACCGGAGGAGATGGGTGTTACTCGCTGGAGTCTTGCTGTTGGTGATAGCAAGATCCTTACTCTCATCGAGAGGATGACACTCTGGGAATGGGGCAAATTTTCTTGTTTACTTCTCACACAAATGCCACACCAACCTGAGGGGTTGGGGATACAAATTTATAGGCCGCTAACCAGCCAAGCATATGCCAAGATGCTAGTCCTAGATGCTAGTCTAAAGCTGTCCTAAAGCTAGTCTAAGATGCTGTCCTTAAAGGAGATGCTGTCCTTAAAGGAGTCAAGATGCTGTCCTTAAAGGAGATGCTGTCCTTAAAGGAGATGCTGTCCTAAAAAGAGAAGAAACAACAACACAACAACAACACAATGACTTATCCATCACTCTCCCCTAAGTCTTGTGCGTCGTCTTGTGGAAAAGTTGAACCACCCGACCCTAGAGCGAGCTCGAGGAATTTGACCCTCCCAAGAGGCTTGGTGGCGAGTCCATAGGCTGATCCGTGGTGTTGATGTAGCTCGCCTTGATCTTGCCTTCATCCAACGACCTCGGATGAAGTGGTACTTCACCGGATGTGCTTGCTCGTTCGTGGAAAGCGGGGTTCTTTGCGAGCAGGCGGACTTGCTGTCCACCCCGAGCGCCACCCGATGTCTTTGCCGAGAGATCACTGCGATCGGCGAGCAGGCGCTGAGTCGAAGCGGTGGGCGCCGCTATGTACTCGGCCTCACAACCGCGGGGCCACCACTGCTGCTTGGTATCGCCGGCTAACGAGGCGCTTGCCGAGGAAGAAGAGAATCCGCTTGTGCTCTTCTTTGGTGTCGATGTCGCTGCGTGGTCGCTGTCGGCTGTGCGATGAAGTGTGCGCGCCAGACACCTCGGGTAGTGCAAGCCGTGGTCGGAGGTGCCCGCGTGGCGGAGGATCCTCCTCACGGCCGCTTGATGCTCGTCGTCGTCGGCATTTGCATGAACCGATCGCGTGGCCGAGGCGGCCGACGCCAAATCAGGCGCGTGTGGGCGAGGTAGCGAAGGCGCCCACAATGCGCGATCTTGCGTCGCGTCCGCCTCCTTCGCCGTGCTCTCCGACTCGGCTTGACCTCTCCTCCATAGGAGTGTGGGGTGGGTTGCGATCGGTGAGCCCGCCCGGCTTCGACGGTGCGCTTGGCGTGGCGGTGCGGCGAAGAGATCTGGAGCTGTCTGGTGGACCTCGATCCCGGTAGAAGGAGAGGAGCCCCAAGTCGCTCATCCGGAAGGCGGTCTTCATTTCGCCTTGAACGCCTCGACCTCGGCCTCCTTGGAGCGGTGATCACCAGTCGTCGGCGTGACGCCCGCCGCCAGGCGTTGCGCCTTTGCCCCGCCGGTGAACGCGGCCGTGTGCGCTCTGCTGGAACCCCATTTGCTTGAGTGGAGTCCAGCTTAGCGTTCGGGCTCGTGGTGCTGCCGCCGCAGCCGTGAGGGCCTTGCGTGGCGGAGAACCTGCCCTCCTGCGGGGATGGCGAATCCGGCGTGTGACGACGTGAGGCCTCCTCCTTCAAGTCGCCGTTGAGGAAGGCGGACTTAATGTCCATGTGATGGGCGCGCCAATCCTCTGGGCTGCAAGTGCGAGGAGTAGGCGAACGGACTCCATGCGCGCGACGGCGTGCGAAGGCATCATCGAAGTCGACCCCTCTGCGCCGCAGCGGCTCGTGCCACCAAGCGAGCCTTGTGCTTGCGATGGCGCCGCTTCATCCGCCGGCGAACACCCACAAGGGTGATCGCGCGGTGGCCGGCGGGAAGATCCGCCCGGCTCCGCGTCGGTTCCGCTGACGGCGTCCATCTCCTCTGCATCGCGGCACGCCATGCGCGTCTTTCTCGCCTCGGCGACGGAACGAGGCTCGCCGTCGTCTGTGCGAGTGCGCTCGCCGCGAGTCGCGTTGCGCGATTCGAGGACCGGCCGCCGCCGAGGAGGTCGCCCACGATCTGATAGCGCAGAGCTCGCCGTCGTGGTAGCGTCGGCGCGCCTCGTCGTGAGAGGCAGAATGCGAACTCCACCATGCGCCGCTTCGTCGTGGGCCGGGCGGCCAGGTCGATCCGGTGGTGTGGCGCCGGTGCGGAGAGTGGGCGTGGCCGTCACCGGCGGTGGTGGAGCACTCGCCGAGGCGGTGGCGAGCAAGGTGTCGGGGTGGCGAGCTTGGTGAAGGCAGTGCTAGCTCCGGCTCTCTCGAAGTGGGCGTAGTCGACAACAAAGTCCTAAGAGTTGAAGTCGAACCGCTCGTCCCACCGCCTTGTCCCACGTCGGCCTCGCCCGCCGTCGAACACAACGTCACGCGAGATGCGGGCCTTGTGTGTGACAGGTCGAGGATGCGGTGAGCCTTCGAGCCCTCCGCGTAGCCGATGAACACTCGGAGTGCTCCCGCCGTCGAGCTTCTGATGTGGCCAAGCTCCTTGGCGAGCGCGAGGAGCCAAGACCCGCAAGTGGAGACCGCGGCTTGCGCTCGTGCCAAGCCTCGACGGGCGTCCTGCCGTCGGCGCTTGGTAGGCGGCGGTTGAGGATGTAGACGGCCGTCACCACCTCTCCCGAGGAAGATAGCCGGCATCCCCTGCGCGAGGAGAGCGAGCCATCCCCACAACCGTCGTTTGCGCTGCTCGACGACGCCGTTCTGCTGCGGTCAGATGGGCGCGAGTAGTGGCGCCCCAGAATGCCCTCATCGGTGTGATCGACGCGGTCGTGCGCCGTGAATTCGCGCGCCCGTTGTCGTGCGCAACACGTCGCGACTTGCGCCGCACTCGCCCTCCACGCAACCCTGCGTGCGCTGATGGCGTCCGCGACCTCTCCTTTGCCGGGACCATCACCACATGTAGCGGAGAGGTCGCCGACGGCGGCAGAAGTAGCGTCGTCCTCCCGGTGTGGTGGTGTCGCCGGCCACAAGTCCCGTGCGAGCTCGAGCCTCTCCTTGGCTCGAAACTTCGCCCGCCGAGAAAGAAGTCGCCTGCGCCGTCAACACGCAGACGTCCGCGAATCGCTCCACATGGTCAAGGCACGGCAAGCCTCGCACCATTTCGTAGCCGAGCCGCCGGGGCCTCGAAGTGAAGGTGCCCAGCGCTCGTGCCACGCCACGCCTCGTCATCCCGACGAGCGGCGACAGAGGGGTTGTGCCACTGCACGTGAAGAATGTAAAGTCGATTTGCGCCTCTGGTTACCTTGGCAAGAAAGCGCGGCGAAGATCCCAAATCCGCGGCACCGCGTGCTCTATCTCGACACGCGAGCCGTTCTCATCCAGTGTCCCAAGGCGATGATGGAGTCCGCAGGTCGGGGATGTAGTAGACGCCGTGAGCGGCGCTGTGCTCGCGAACCGCGTGGTGAAGATGACGGAGCCGACGCCCTTGATTTCCACGCGGGCGCCCCAAACAGACGAGCCTCGGGCGCTAGAGTCAAACTTCGGCGAAGAGCTCCGTCGGCCGGTCATGTGATGGGTGGCGCCCGATGTCGAGCACCACCCGTCTGTCTTGTCGTTCTGCGGGCCGTGGCCAGGAGGGCATGTGCTTTTGGCTCATCAAGGTGGAGAGCCACCTGCGGCCGGTGCGGCCGAGATAGTTCGGTGCTCGCGCAGAGCAATGAGCGAGCCGCCGCTCCTCCGCTGCGCGACATGGGCTCGCCACGTCGTGGTATCGACAATCCAGCCCAATGACCAAGCTTGCCGATTGTGGCAAGAGTCGCCTCGTGCGCCTTTGCTTGCCGCCAGCCCGCCTGGCGCCTCCACGGTCATCACCCTCGGCACGTCCTCGCGCCCTGCTGGGCGTCTTTGCGTGGCTTGCCACGCTTGTGGTCGCTGTCGTGGAAGAAGGCTCCTTCTTCCTGTCACCTTGGTCGCGCCCAGCTGCTCCAGTGAGGAGGAGCTTCCGCCAATGGTGACGGGTCAGAGAGACGCGTGGCTCATCGTTGTCCACGACCTTGAGGCGACCAGCGCCTCCTCGATCGTCATCGCGGAGAGTCCAGCAGAGACTCGATCGGCGAGCCATCCGCTTGTACTTCGGGGGACGCAGCGGAAGAGCTTCTCCACGCCTCTCTCTCGCCGTAGGTGTCGTCGCCGAACTGCACTAACCGCAATGCAGTGTTGAGGCGGAGCAAAATCATCAACGTCCTCACCCGGCTTGAAGGCGGGTTCTCCAGCTCGCGCGTAGTGCCCGCAATGTAGACTTGCGGCGCGGTCGGCCGCCGATCGTCTTTGCGGCGATGGCGTCCCAAGCCTCTTTGGCGATCCGCTTGTTGGTAAGCGAATCGCATCTCGGGGCGGGGCTGCGGCGATGAGAGCATCCAGCGCCGTCGATCACGGTGCGTGGTCGACGTCGCCCGTGTCGGTTGCATCCACATATGCCGCACTGGAGCTTTACCCTCATCACCGCGGCCACTCGACATAGTTGGTCTTGGTGAGGTAGGCCCCGCCGCCGGGGCGATGTCCCGGCGGCGGCACGGTACTCGTGGTGACCACGATGCCGACCCGGGAGAGAAGCGCGTCGCTGTGAAGGCCGCGCTCCGCGTCAACCGTCGCCACCGCCGTCGCGCGCCTCCTCCAGAGGCGTCACCGCGCGTTCGCGTCTGTGCGCCGCCGCGCCGCTGCTCGTGGCGTCTTGCGGCCGCCATCGCGCCACTCGCCTCGCGCCGCCTCCCTCTTGGCGCTCAAGATCCTCGCCGGCCGCGCCGCGAGATGGAGCGCCCGTTCTTTGCCTTGCGAGCCTTGACCTCATTCTTTGCCGCCGCGACGCGCTGCCGCCTGCCGCCGCGCTTCCGCCTCGCTCCTGCCGCCGCTCGCCGCCGCCACGCGCCCAGCGCCCTTTCCGCCGCGCGGCTGTCTCTGCCGCCGCTTCCTTCGCTGCTCTGCTGCGCGCGGCTTCGGCCGTCTCACGACGCCGCGTGCTCGAGGCGGCCGAAGCGCCGAGATCGCCCTGCGGACATGGCGCGCGCTACTAGAGGGCCGCGGCGTGGAGAGAGGTGCGCTCGACGAGCAGCCGCTTGCCGTCTCGGAGAGGAGCGAGCGGGACAATGGAGCTGCTGTCTTTGCTCTGGTGAGTCTTCTGCGGGTGGAGAAGGAGATGAGCGAGAGATGCTCGAGCTCTGAGATAGTATGGCTCGATACCACTTGTTACTCGCCGAGTCTTCTTTGTTGGTGATAGCAAGATCCTTACTCTCATCGAGAAGATGACAATGGGGTCGTGGCGATAGCATTGCTGCGTCGGCGGCGGAAGACGACGAGGGGTTGGATGGAGGGCAACCGGGTGATCGGGCGAGAGCCAACCGGCTCCCTGTCTTAGCGGTTGGCATACCGGGAGATGCGTTGGGAGTGCCTGGTTCGTCCGTCCGTCGCTTTCGATGGCTTTGGCTTTGTCCGAAGCAATATATATGTGATATAGCAATATATATATATATATATATATATATATATATAACTCGAGAGAGAGAGAGAGAGAGGGGATCAAAGTCGCGTGCCTGGTCGCCCGCGTCATCGCCTCGTTGCTTGGAGGCAGAGCAAGAGAATGCTAAGGGTAGGAGACGGAGGATGGCGCACTCTACCATGATTGGTGGCCGGCCAGCTGGGAGCTGGGAGCCAAGAGGAGCGGCGGCATCGGTGGGAGCCTAGGTAGGAGCCTTAGGAAGGGGATTGGGGATTTGGGGTTGGGGGCATGGGTGGGCGCTAAGTGGATAAGGTTGAGGTAAGAGAGACTTGGGTTGGCGTGGCCAGGTGGGATGATTGAATTTGTGTTGAGTGGAACTAGAGCTTGAGCCGAGCTCGAATCAAGCCTAGGACGTGATGGATAAGTCATTGTGTTGTTGTTGTGTTGTTGTTTCTTCTCTCTTTAGGACAGCATCTCCTTTAAGGACAGCATCTCCTTTAAGGACAGCATCTTGACTCCTTTAAGAATCTCCTTTAAGGACAGCATCTTAGACTAGCTTTAGGACAGCTTTAGACTAGCATCTAGGACTAGCATCTTGGCATATGCTTGGCGATAAATTTGTATCCCCAACCCCTCGGGTTGGTGTGGCATTGTGTGAAGTGTCATCCTTTCGATGAGAGTAAGGATCTTGCTATCACCAACAGCAAGACTCCAGCGAGTAACAGGACGAGCCAAGCTCGTGAGCTGCGAGCTATTTTTTACAGATCTACATATGAGGCACCCCAACTTCTAGATAGCTACTGTCAATGATGGTGCACTTACAGCCAAATCTTTCTGAGGCACTCAATTACTCAATTGTGGTAAGGTTTTATTGTCAATCATGATCACGATAATCTTACCGAATGCCTACTAAATAATTTGTCCATTCCTTCTGAAAGAAAGGAACTAGTACACTCTCTCTGTCATCATCTCCAATCTTACTTAAATATGCAACCATGAGTATAGGCTTACGGAAACTGTATGAGTACCCTGCAATATCCAATATTCAACTCTTGCAAGATTATTTTCTCAACGAGTGATGTAAATCATATGACTGCTCTTCAAGATACACGATTCACCTATGGATATGATTCACATAAACTGCCTTTGTTTCATTGACTGTTAGAATGTTATATTCGGCTGTTGTTTTTCTATTTTTGAAACCACGGGCAGGAGCTCTGCCATTCATTTCAACCAGAAGAGTAGCCCCGAAAGGGCACAAGAGGAGAAAAAACAGACACCAACACCTATCCCAGTAGGACACACCGAGGGAAAGATGGCCTCAACACCTCACCTAGCAACCCCAGCACACATATAGACACCACCTGGACACACCAAAATTCAGCAATTGTTCCCCAAGTGTTTGTCTAACCTAGGTATTCTCAATTCATAACACTATATCAGAGCATGTACGAATCAGGGTGCAATTGGACAATGCTATACTTACTCCTTAACCATAAATAAACCGGAAATATATGCTCACTGAAATGATCAAATGAGCACCAACCTAGCAGTATTGAAAATTTATTTGGCCATGAATTAAGAATCCACCACACTATACTACTATAGCATTGCACCTAGCTCTGATCCAACACTTCAATCGAAAAGTTCGAAGATTTAATAAGCGCAATGAAAGAGCAGAGAGAATGCTCACTAGGGGAAGACGGCCTTGACTCTCTCAACGTCCAGCAAGTGCTGCGTCGGCCTCGGCACCCCGAGTTTGATCTGCAGCTTCATCTGCTCAGTGTTAACCCCGGGTATCGATCCTGCATACGCAATCCACACCCGCAACATTTCAATTCACCAACAACCGAGGTACCCAGGATCCAAGAAACAGCAAAGAACGGGTAGCTCTTGGCGTGAAGGCAAGGTGTTCGACGGAAACCCTGAGAGGGAAACAGATGAGTACCGCGGCGGAAGGCGGGGATGGAGTTGGAGGAGATGGCGTCCTTGCAGGCGCGCACCGCGGCGGCGGTGATGTCCTGGCCGTGCTGGTCGTATCCGACTCCCATCTCTACGAACAGCAGCTTCATGGCCTCCCCCGTGCCTTCTCCCTGGCCGTCGCGCGCCTGGGGCTGGGCTGCCGCCATGGAAGAGGAGGCGAGGACCCTCGTAGCCCCAGACGTTGGCTTCTCGGGCTTCGGGGATCGGGTTCGGAGGCGGAGGTGGGAGCGAGACGGCGGAGGGGAGAAGAACGGGATCTGTGGCCTGGTCGGGCAGGGGAGGCTGCTACTGCCGCTGGTGAATGGAGCTGCTGATGCCACCATCTTTGGTCCCTCCGATCTGGTG
Organism: Melocanna baccifera; assembly: GCA_036346265.1. Lineage (NCBI taxonomy): Eukaryota > Viridiplantae > Streptophyta > Magnoliopsida > Poales > Poaceae > Melocanna > Melocanna baccifera. Next base: position 27,667,574 of record CM070677.1, on the reverse strand, counting down.
GGTCTCTCCAGTCGGAATATGCCAATATAGCGTAGTCATTGAGATCGGACTGATTACCCCCCTCGGTCTTCTAGTTCATGGTTCATTGATTCAATTAGTAGCTAACATTTAGATCATCGATATACGTTATTTATGTCGACGTCTTCATCATCTGCTTGTTAAACAACCACGGTCATGCACGGCACGTGCATGTGCTACCTCCGAATATCTCGGCATATCACGGGAGATTAGTTTTCTTGGCATGTAATCCGATCTGGATTCTAACTACATATACCTCCTGTACTCCATATAAGCCAAGGGCTCCTAATCAAATTGCCAAGTGCGTTTATTCCAAACGTATTCATGGTATCAGATAACACACGATCCTCCTGATCTCCTTCCCAGCTTCCCAACTTCCTCGTCTCGTTCTGCCATGACGAGTCCCGGTGACCTCAACGCCGCCAAAACCGCTGTGGCTACAGCGGAGGCCGACGCTACTCTTGCCAAGGCTGAACTCGACGCCAAGACAGCACTTTGGATGCAGGCCGTCGGCGTCTCGAGCGTCAAGCTTCTCGTCCCCATCACGCTCGATCTGCAGCCGACAACTACGCGCAGTGCATGCCCTGTTTGAGGTCGCCCTAGAAAAATTCTCCCTCGACGATCACATTTGCACGCCTTCGTCTTCTTCCCCCGATGCGCAGTGGCTTCGTCTCGACGCTCTAATCCGCTCGTGGCTGTACGCCGCTGTTACTCCGAACCTCCTCGCCATGGTGATGGATGCCTCGGCCACGGCCTATACCATCTGGACACGCATCGAGGGCCTCTACCGCGACAACGCCGACACGCGCGCCATCTACCTCGAGCAGAAGTTTCACAGCCTCATGCAGGGGTCCATGTCGGTGGCGGACTCATCGCCGAAGCGTAAGTCGCTGTCGACGAATTGATCGCGTGGGCACGCTAGTCTTGGACAGGAGTCTTGTTCTCAACACTCTGCGCAGACTGAGCCCCCGCTTCGGGCACATGCGCACATTAATCTCCATGCAGCGACCGCTGCCGACATTCTTGGAGACTCGTTCCGCTCTTCTTCTTGAGGAACTCACGTCTGGCACTGATGCTTCAACCGGCTCCTCCAACCCTTCGGCTTTCGTCGTCTCTTTGGTCGGCCAGTCCACCAAGAGCCCCACCGGTGGATCCTCCTCCCACTTCTCGCGTGGCCATCAGTCTCGCGGCACCAACCACCGTCGCCGCAACAACATTCGCGGCACTGGCGGCGGCGGTTCCTCCAAAGGCGGCAGCGGCTCCAACAGCACCAGCCAGGGCTCTCCTTCCTGGCCGACATTCCAGAATCCGTGGACGGGTTCCATACACATGTAGTCGGTTGGCCAGTGCGCTTGGTCCGCGTCCTCCTGGCGCATTCACTGCTACCATTCCCACCATGCAGGGTTCAGGCGCGTCGTGGCCAGGCGTGCCGCCTTTTGCGTCTCCTCTAGGGTCAGGTGCACCTCCTCCAGGATCAGGCGCTCAATGGATCGGCGCGCCCACAACACCTTCCTACACGCCTGCGGTTTCATGGGATCAAAACCAACTCATGCATGCATTCAGTACCATGCAGTTGGCACCGCCGTCTTCCGATTGGTATATGGACTCCGGGGCGTCCGCTCATATGACTTCCGATCATGGTACCCTTTCCTCCACCACTCTCAATTCTTCTTCTGCTGCCCAATTTGCTATTGACGGCAATGGTTCCCGCATTCCAATTACTCACACGGGCACAGCATCTCTCCGCACTCCATCTCATAGTTTTCAGTTAAATAATGTTCTTGTTACACCTCATTTAATCAAGAACCTTATTTCTGTTCGACAGTTCACTTTAGATAATCATGTCTCCATTGAGTTTGATCCTTTTGGCCTTTCTGTGAAGGATCTTCAAACCAAGAACGTGATCATCAGGTGCAATAGCCATGGTGACCTCTATCCTCTCAGTTGGCCGCCGCCCACTTCACATGCCCTCGCAGTCACCACACCTTCCTCCACCTTGTGGCATCGACAACTCGGTCATCCTAGTCTTCAAGCTTTAACGCATTTAGCTAGTGCTTCTCATATTTCATGTACCAAAGACTCCACACACTCGTTATGTCATGCTTGCCAATTAGGCCGTCATGTTCGCCTTTCGTTTCATGCTTCCACTACTAGAACTAATAAAGCTTTTGCTTTGATACACTGTGATCTTTGGACCCGCCCGTTCCTAGCATTTCTGGCTATAAGTATTATCTTCTCATCCTAGATGACTTTACTCATTACCTATGGACGTTCCCTCTTCGCCTAAAATCTGCCGTGTATGACACTTCGCAATTTCTTTGCTCATATCGGCACTCAATTTTCCGCCACAGTTCGTAGCATACAGTGTGACAATGGTGGCGAATTCGATAATCAAGCCATGCGGCTGCACCTTCTCTCCCATGGCATCGCACTCCGCATGTCGTGTCCACACACATCTCAACAAAACGGCAAGGCAGTTAGCATCATTCGTACTACCAACAACATTATACGTTCTCTTTTATTTCAAGCCAGCATGTCACCTTCCTACTGGGCTGAGGCACTTCACACTGCCACCTATCTTCTTAATCTCCATCCCACCAAATCTCTCAACTTCGGCATCCCACACCAGGGTCTTTTTGGATCTCCTCCCGATTACTCCCATCTCCAAGTTTTCGGCTGTAGGTGTTATCCAAACCTATCCGCCACTGCCGCTCACAAGCTCGCCCCACGATCTGCGGCTTGCGTCTTTTTGGGATATCCGACAAATCACAAAGGGTATCGCTGCCTTGATATCACCACAAACCGCATCATTATTTCCCGGCACATCACTTTTGACGAAAACTCTTTTCCATTTTCCAAGAGCTCTCCTTTACCGACTCCTACGGATTTTGATTTCCTGGCTCATGCTGCACATACACCAACTGCCGTTCTACCGCACATCGCTCGTCCCAAGGCGACGGCGTCATCTTCCGTCCCTACGTCGCTTCCGCTTGACTCGAGTCCACGACAATAACACATCTGCAGGCCGCGCTGGCACCTGCGACCTCTCCGCTGGCCGTGCAGACCCCTGCGCTGGCGCCTGCGACTTCATCTGCGTCTCCCCAACCGGCCATGCAGAGCTCCGCGTCCGCATCTCCGGTTTCTCAGCAGGCCGCGTAGTCCACTGCGTTGGCGCCTGCAACCCTGACGACCGCCGCAACAGCCCCTCCACCAACTGCGACTGAGACCATCACCCCAGTGGTCAATGATCACACAATGATCACCCGTGGTAAGCGAGGTTTTCAACTTCCCGTGGATCGGTTGAATCTTCACGTGGACGTCCCTTCACCGATTCCCCACACCTACCGTGCCGCACTCAACGACGACAAGTGGTGTCTTGCAATGCAGCGCGAATTTGATGCCTTACAAACTAACAACACATGGATACTTGTTCCAAAACCTCCAGGTATTAATGTTGTGTCAGGAAAGTGGATTTTTCGACACAAGTTGAAGCCCGATGGCTCCTTGGATCGATACAAGGCGCGATGGGTACTTCGGGGTTTCTCTCAACGCCCCGGTGTCGACTTCGGTGAGACGTTCAGCCCGGTTGTGAAACCGGCCACCGTACGCACTGTCCTCACCATCGCGCTGGCTAACAGTTGGCCGGTGCATCAACTCGACGTCAACAACGCCTTCCTAAATGGCAAGCTCACAGAGGTCATCTACTGTCAACAACCGTCCGGCTTCATCGACCCAACACGCAGCACGCATGTTTGTCGCCTCAACTGGTCCCTCTACGGCCTCAAGCAAGCTCCACGGGTTTGGTTCAGTTGTTTTGCCACTTACCTTGCCTCGCTGGGTTTCACGGCATCCAAGGCTGATCCTTCATTGTTCATCAATCGGCGCAACACCGACACCGTCTACCTCCTGCTGTACGTCGACGACATTGTGCTCACTGCATCGTCACCAAGCCTCCTACGACAGATGATTGCTTCGCTTCACCGCGAATTTTCACTAAAGGACCTCGGCGACTTGCATTTCTTCCTCGGCATCTCCGTCGAGCGCACCGACTCCGGCTTCTTCCTCTCACAACATCAGTACATCGAGGACATCCTTGCTTTGTGCCGGCATGACCAACTGCCACCCCTGCAGTAGCCTGTCGACACCAACGCCAAACTCCCTGCGGCCGGAAACCCAGTGGCCAATGCTACTGATTACAGGAGCATCGCTGGTGCCCTTCAGTACCTGACTTTTACTCTCCGGACATCGCGTATGCTGTTCAGCAAGCGTGCCTTCACATGCATGATCCGCGGGAGCCTCATGGCAATCTTCTCAAACGCATCCTTCGTTACCTCAAAGGCACCATCGACCATGGTCTACAGTTGCATCGGACTTCATCGACCTCGCTCACCGCCTACACAACGCTGACTGGGCTGGGTGTCCTGACACCCGCAAGTCTACCTCCGGATATGGTGTTTTCCTCGGTGACAACCTTATATCATGGTCATCCAAGTGCCAACAGACGGTCTCTCGCTCCAGTGCCGAGGCCGAATATCGCGCTGTTGCCAACGCCGTCACCGAGTCTTGCTGGCTTCGTCAATTACTCACCGAACTACATCGCCCCCTCCGACATGCCACTGTAGTCTTCTGCGACAACATTAGTGCAGTTTATCTCTCGACTAACCCCGTCCAACATCAGCGGACGAAACATGTCGAGATCGATCTACACTTTGTGCGAGAGCGGTGGCTCTTGGCGAGGTCCGTGTGCTCCATGTGCCCACAAGCTCGCAGTACGCCGATATCTTCACCAAGGGTCTCCCTACGGCCATCTTTTGGGAATTTTGCTCCAGTTTGAATGTCCGCCCTGCTCCTGTTCCAACCGTGGGAGGGTGTTAGACAACCACGGTCATGCACAGCACGTGCATGTGCTACCTCCGGATATCTCGGCATATCATGGGAGATTAGTTTTCCTTGGCATGTAATCCGATCTGGATTCTAACTGCATGTACCTCCTGTACTCCATATAAGCCAAGGGCTCCTAATCAAATCGCCAAGTGCATTTATTTCAAACATCTTCACTGCTACCGTCTCAAAAAATATAAACAAAAACTATCAGCTATAAATAAAAGCTATCTACCGTAGCCCAAAAGAACACTCCTAATTTTCCAATATAATATAGCCACCCGAACAAACTGCAATATAATCCGTACGGAGTCCTTTGCTAAGACAAAGCGTTGAGCAAAGCAATGGACTCAACAATTCCGAATCTCTGCTCTACAAGAATGTCTTCTTTCTCCTTATAGCAGTAAAATGTATGGAGAAGTACAGGATCCCCGACCATTGCCCTTCTCGACTTTGAGAAGTGTCTGAGGTGACGGGACCTGTGACATATATATTGCTCCTTAAAACTCTACATGCACTAGAGCCCGGTATATCAAATAAAAGAGCTCATAGCATCGTATGTTACAGTGTTTGTTGGGTTATCTGTACATTGATGAAGTTGAGAGACACTGTACTCTCCACCCTGACAAGTTTCTGAAAGAGGAGGAATGGCATAAGACCCTAGCACTCCTTGAATGATAACTTTGTAGGTTGCCTCGGTGAAGTGTAGACCATCCCATGAGATGTACTTTGATGGGTCAGGGCACACTACAGATCCAGGGTGTCCACACAATATCGACGGAGAACAGTTATACGGAGCATCACTTCCACAACACGAGTTCAGTGGGACAGTGAATCCTGCAAGACAATCAGTCTATGCTTAGTTCAACATTTATGAAAGAACAACAAAAAAGTTAGAATAGCATAGTTTCTTTCATTGCTCTTGTGCTTCTCTACATTCTTCTCTCTGCTGGGTTAAGGTGGTCTGGTTGGAAAAAAATGTGCTTTAGTGAATTTGATGAATTGTATTCACCTGTGAATGCTAAGCCATGCTCCGCAGGCATATGACACTAAAAGGTTGGAATATCAATTATTAGATTGCTATATGAGTGGTGAAACTTAGGCCGGAAATCCTGGCTTCTCTGTGTAAGCTGAACAGGCTCAGGGTGACTTTTTTTAGATTTGAAGTTTGGGGTACAAACTAGATGCAATTATAAGCCTTTTCGTAGAGAGGTTGAATTTAAAAGATGGGTATAGTGGGGGTGAACCAGATGAACAGAAACCGGAGTACCAAAAATCAGAATTTCGCCAGTTTTGGAACCCTGGCTTTGAAAAGCTTATGCATATGCAGAACAGTGCAAGGTTGATTTAGATCTCTGCTTGTAGAGACTGGGTTGCATCATCAGGATCATAACAAGCAAAGACAAACCAAGTAGCAGCAAATTGGCAATTGCAGTCTGCACCTTACTGTCTGGCTCAGGTTATAAAAAAGAGGCTAGTTCCTAATGTGTCATCCATTGGATATGGTGGAGTATCTAAGATCATATAGTGTCACTAGTCAAAAATAGAACACAAGATCCTTTCTTAATGCATTATCTAGTACTCCCCCTAGTCACAAATACATGCCCCGTTTAGAACATAGGTATAGTCAAACTTTTGAAACTTTGACTATTAATATCATTTTAAATATTTAAATTGAATACATGAAATCATATGCATAGATTTATCTCGAAAAGTACTTTCATAATATTATATTTTTATTGGATTTTATAAATATATTACAATAGAAAATAATAGTTAAAGTTGTGTTTTGAAGACCATATCGATGTCCAAAACAACATGTATTTGTGACTGAAGGGAGTACCTCAATTTAGCTTAAGGTAGATGCTAGCCCACTTATTGTGCACTTAGGATCATAGCTGTGATTTTTCATATTCAACAAGACATGTAAATCATTGTAGGCCATATTTACCTAAAGACTAAACCGTGATCAATTCATATACTATTTTGTCTAGAAAAGCATGCTTTGTCAGATTCACTAAGGCTTGTACATCATTGAGGCCAGTAAAGGCTATAACCAATCAATATAGGTTTAATGTTAGGCCACTAGCATACAGTCAGTTACCATCAGATCTAGCTTGCCTATAACCATAAGCTTTCCCTAATTGAAGTTTATTCACGAAGTGAATGTAATGCATTCCAGCTTTGGTTTGATGTTTTGAAGGCTCATGGAAGTCAACTAAGGCATGCTTGACCTATAACAAAAGCTCAAATATCCTTACCACTTCAGCATGTGCTTTCTGTTTTTTAATTTTTAATTTTGGAGGGGAACTCACCAAACTGGAGTGGGGCACGAAAGATGTTCAATGCAGCACCATAATAATCAGCATAAATGATAGATACATCAGGGTGAAGTTTCCTGAGCTTCTCCAGCTCCTCCTGTAGCAACCGATTATGGTACTCGGTGAATTCATTTAGCCACTTAATGCACCCTGTTTGTTCATCATAGTAATCCTCCTTTTGGCTTGGAAAGATTGCGAGATACAATGGGACACACCCTATTGGGAAATTTCCAGGAACGACTAATTTCTTTGCTCCAAGATTTATTAGCTCCTGCAAATATATATAAATTGTGAAGGCAAACGCATACACACTCCCAGTAGCACCTCATAGAAAAGGCAGGCGCATATGCATACCATGATAGCTGAGCTTATGGCACCAACAACATTAGGAACAAGCTCGTGTAGCTCATCAAGAGATTTCCCCCGGACAATTAGATGGTTGTAATCATTTCCACCAACCTCTCCCATGAGAAAAAGTGACTTGGACATTATATCACTGCGTTCTGCACAGAAGTACACTACTGAATGGACTTGGTAATTTGAGATTTAACTGAATCTGATATAACTTGGTGTTACACTACAAAATGAACAAGTGAAAATTTTGTTCATGATATTTGAGTGATAACTAAATTGGTGACTTCAGAAATGGAACAGTATAGGGATTTCAGTATCAACTTGCGAGGGAATTTTATGTCTTCAATATGCATGTAACTCCCTGACATTCACTAAAACAGTCAAACGAGACGACTTTACTTTGTAAACTCAGTAAACGTTTTCTACCATGGTGCTTCCACCCATGTGCCTGATAACTCCACAGCAAACTCTGAACCTATCAAATTTAAGGACATTAAGGTTGCACCTCATCACAAGGCTCAAAGTAGTCGATTTTGCAGAGCCATTTATTGGTTGAACTTTCGCTTCCATGAGTCAACTAAAGCAGTATAACCGCTATCAATTGTAACACAGGCAAATCACAGTGCTTGCTTGCAAGTTGCAAACGGTGCAAGGGACCTTTCCTCTAAATGCAGCAATTTGTTCTCAGTGATCAGTCTTGCAGGCCAGTGATTAGCCATCTAGCCAGCACGGTTTTCAGCAGGCCTGCCACTATTTGACCGGCTCCATTGGCATGCTTCGACGCACAATCACATATTTCCTTGACATTTACTACTAAACCTGTAAGCAGGTAACGGTTCCACTTCCACACACATGCATTTCATCAAACACCTTGCTGGTTTAAAAACTGTGTCCAAACAGGAAAGGCAGAACAGAGAACTCAGGAAGATTCATACCAGACTCCGAAGGGGCGATAGACAGGAGCATCTTCTTGAACCACTGCATTTGCTCATCAAGGGAGTGCGGCGTCCATGTAGGCTCGACACCGCGCTCCCGGAAGAACAAGCCGTTGAGTGCCGTGGCCCCACCAACCGCAAAGTTTGCGCCATGCTGGAACTCACCGCCGCCAAGGTACGGCGGCACGAACGGCAGCCCAAATGCTTCCGCTGATCATGACAAGCAAGCAAGCACACGTCAAGAAACCAGTGAGGACAGTTGATAAGATGCAGAGACATCAAGAAGCCCAAAAAAAGCAAAGGCAAAAAAAAAACTGATACAGAAGTGTTGACCACGTGATGGTGTGAATGCCAAATTGCCAATTCACTGGTGGTTGGAGCTACCAATTGTGTGCATGTTCAAGGAGCTGATGCCATGATGGTCCAGCGGTTGGGGGGAACTCGGGAAGGTAAGCAACTTTTGCTGATACACCCTGTATAAGCTGGGCATTTGCATCTAATTTGCTCCTCCCCACCTCTTTAGCACTCACAATTTCGTTTCGCGTTGCACTAGAAAAATTGAAGATATGGTCCCGGCAGCTCCCTACTTAATAAACTCTGAAGTATAGCCTTTTTCATACATATGTTTCAGAGACAAACAGTCTACTGTGCTACATGCACATTCCGAATTACAACGGGAATTATGGTTTGCGGAGATTCCCAAGCTGATGAATTTGCAATCTCTGAAGTTGGAAACACTCCCCTCAAAATAAAAATTAAAAAAATGGAAACACGTTCTTGTTGGAGGCAGGCATACAAAAGCGGCAGAATTGGGCATACTATATTGCCACCATGCCGCGTGTGGCGGCCCCTAAAGAGAAACGATGATGAGTTCGAGTCCATTACTTGAAGAGAAATCAAGCGCGTAGCGATTCGATTCCCCATCATCATCATCTCTGTCATCGTAGAGGTAATGGATGCGTGGAGTATTCAGGAAGGGCACAGGTGACAAGCAAACGGATCGATACGCTCGCGCAGAAGCGTTGCAAACAAGAAACGCACCTATCACCTCTGTCATCGTAGAGGTAATCAAACAAGAAACCACCATCGGCTAGTAATTTCGCACCAAAGATTAGGAAATTTTCGCGTCCCCTATCAGTTTATCCATTTGAACGCCATTTTCTGTCTGCTTCAAACAAGGGAGGAGGACCCGGCAATCGAGCAGGCCAAGGGGTCCAGAAAAGCAAGCAAGAATGGTACTAATCCAGAGGAGAGAAACAAGGAAACAAGCAGTAACAAAACGAATATTAGTTTTTTTTTACCGAAGAAGTCGAGGAGGTTGCGGCCGTCGGAGTAGCGGCCGGAGGGGCGGCCGAAGAAGGTCTGGCCGTAGGGGAGGCTGCGCGCGGGGTCGGGGAAGTCCTCCGGCACGGAGAGCAGGAAGTTGCCGGTGTCCGTGAGCGAGTCCCCGAAGCTGAATATCCGCTCGAAGCACACCCCTCCCCCTCCCGCCGCCGCAGGCAACACCGCCGCCGCCGCCGCCACAACGACGACGAGAAGCGCGGCGAATGCCATGGCCGGCCAAGGAACCGAGAACCCGATTCGACGGAGAGGAAGAGGAAGGCGATCGATTGATCTCTCTCCCTCTAGAGGCGGAGGCGGAGGAGGGGCAGGGTGGCCGCTGACATAGGAGAGGGAGGCGGTCGCGGTTTTAAAGGGGATCCAGTCCAGAAATCTGGACTATTTTGGTACTATTACTGCAAAAATTCTAATTTTAACTTTTATTATGAAAAAATTCTAAATCTAGCTTCCTCCCCACCGCACGACTCACCACTCGACGTGCGAGCGACACGTGGACGCGACGACTCACCGAGGCGACACGTGGCAATCGTCTCGCCGATGAAGCGACACGTGGCAATCGTGTGCTCCCGCACGACTCTAAAATCATGCCACGTGTCGCTTCCTGGTGAGTCGTACGGTCCGGCACCGCACGACTCCGCCACGTGTCGCTTCCTGGTAAGTCGTACGGTTTGGTACCGTACGACTCCGCCACGTGTCGCTTTCTAGCGAATCGTGCGGCGGGGAGAGGCTAGATTTGGAATTTTTGTACGAAAAGATCTAAATTTAGAATTTTTGTACGCTAACAGCACCAAAAACATCCAGTCCAGCCCGGCTGCTCGCTTTGTCTCTTCGATTTGGGATTCTCTTTTATTTATTTTTAGGAGCTGGGGATTTGAATTTTGTTTTTGGTCTGTGCGCCCACCTCCCCTTCTGTGCAGTTGCGTGGCGGCCGGTGGTTGGGTGGCTTGACCTCGGCCCTGGCTGGTCACGGCCGCGCCAACTCGGTATCGGTCGGGTTCTCCGCCAGCCTGATGGGGCTCTTCGCCGTGTTTTGGTAAGCCCACGACTCGCACTCATAATCGCCTGGATATATCGATACCGCCGGGCGATTTGGCGCCTCTCTTGTTACTTATTATGGGGGCATCGTCCCCCAAGGTTCTACAGTCCAAAACGACCTTCGTCCCGGCGGATTGTTGATTAGAGTATCCTAGTATATATATCACAATAGGTTTTAAGATGTATCTTATCTAATTGTTAAGATCGACTCTATTATATTTAAGGCCATCGCTCGATTTTAAAGAAGGTCCCACTTAATATCTCTCATGCCACGGTGATTGGCTGGTGAGGGAGAGAGAACATAGAATTCAAAAAAAAATTATATTTTAATACTTATGGCTAGATCTTTAGCTTGATGACTAGTCTTAATCCTTTTTTGCTTATGACCTGTTTAAGATCAACCTTAAAGTGGCTTAAGACCTCCTATTTTCATACATTGTGGATGCCTTTAGCAGCCAACAGCCTCTAAACTAGAGATGGCAATTCCCTTCGTATGGACGGGACCCCGGAATATCCCCATAAGGGGCGGGGGATAATATCCCCTTGCGGGGGAAATGGGACGGAGCCCCGCTAAACTAGCGGGGTGGAGACAGGGTCATCGTCGCCTCGCGGAGCCTCATGGGGGACCCGATAAAAATAAAAATAAATATTTTAATAATATATTATAGTTTTTAATATAAAAGATTATATTATTTTCTTGTATATTTAGACTAAAATTTGAATTTATATGTTAGAATATATATTTTAAATTATATTTTTTTAAAAAATATGTTTAAGTAATTATAAATTAATAAATAAAGATAAATTATTATTTTTAAAAATAAATTTAATCTTTTTTTAATCTCCGCGGAGACCCCGTGAAGGTTAGATCCCTGCGGGGACCGGGGACCTTCTCCTCGCGAGGCTTAACGGGGAGAGGGAGGGCGGGCGGCTCGCGGGGTGGAGGGAGGAGGGCGGCGGGGCGGGACCACAGAGGCTTCCCCGCGACCCTCCGCCCCGTTGCCATCCCTAAACCGGCTTCCGACAAGAAACGAACGGCGAGCACTTAGTGTGGGAAGGAATGACTCAACGCGAGTTGTATTGATCATGGAGACGTACATATATAGGCCACCTCCTACCATAATCTCTCAACCGACTTATGGAAACAGAATCGGGAGGAGATAAGGAAGGGTAGCCATGAAAGAAGGAAAGAAGGAACTACCAAATATAGTCTAACACCCCCCCCCCCCCGCAGTCACAACGGCTAGCTAGCGGACGTTGAGACTGGACCGAAACTCGGTGAAGACCGGCGAAGGCAATCCTTTGGTGAAGATGTCAGCATATTGAGATGACGTGGGTACGTGAAGGACACGCACGGCGCCGACGGCGACCTTCTCGCAGACGAAATGGAGATCGAGTTCGACGTGCTTCGTCCGTTGATGTTGCACGGGATTGGAAGAAAGATAGACCGCACTGACGTTGTCGCAATACACCAGGGTGGCCTTAGGTGGAGGGGAATGAAGCTCATGGAGAAGCTGTCGAAGCCAAGTGACCTCAGCAACGGCGTTGGCGACGGCACGGTACTTGGCCTCGGCACTAGAGCGAGAAACTGTGTCCTGGCGTTTAGAAGACCAGGACACCAAGTTGTCACCGAGGAGGACAGCATAGCCGGACGTGGAGCGCCGAGTGTCAGGACAACCAGCCCAGTCGGCGTCAGAATAGACGAGGAGGTCTGGAGCGGCAGAACACTGAATGTGGAGGCCCAAGTCCAGTGTACCCTGAAGGTAGCGCAAAATCCGTTTGAGAGCACTGAGATGTGGCTCACGAGGATCATGCATATGAAGACATATCTGCTGGACAGCATAGGAGATATCTGGACGAGTGAAGGTGAGGTACTGAAGTGCACCAGCGAGACTGCGAAAGTCAGTTGGGTCAGCAACTGGGGCACCCTCACTGCCAGAAAGCTTAGCACAAGTATCTACCGGAGTGTTGCAAGGCTTACACCGCCATGCCAAGACGGTCCAGATGTCAATGCGATCTTCGCCGTTGGTCGAGGAGTAAGCCGAGGATCGCTAGAGATACGCCGATGCCGAGGAAGTAATGAAGAGCCCCAAGGTCCTTCATGGAAAACTCGATCAAGGGATAAGATGGTCCATCAAGAAGCTTGCTGGTAGACGCAGTAAGGACGATATCATCAACATAGAGCAGTAAGTATACTGTGTCTGATCCTCGCCAAAAAATGAAGAGTGAGTTGTCAGCCTTGGCCTCAATAAATCCAAGAGTCAGCAGGAAAGAGGCGAACGGTCGTACGGTAGCGCGGCGCTGCCAGCATCATATAGGGACTTGTTGAGGCAGCACACCATGTCGGGGCGAGACGGGTCAACGAAACCTGGCGGCTGGATACAATATACGGTCTCCGAGATTGCCATGGAGGAAAGCATTCGTCACATCAAGTTGATGGATGGGCGATCGCGAACACCGCCAAGCCGTAGTACGGTGATGCGATAAAGATGGCGGCTTCACAATGGATCAAGGTCTCGCCGTGGTCGATACCGGGGCGTTGCGTGAAGCCACGCAGAACCCAGCGAGCCTTATAGCGATCGAGGGTGCCGTCGGCGTGAAACTTGTTCTTGAAGATCCATTTGCCAGTGACAATGTTGGCGCCGGAGGGACGCGGGACAAGATCCCACGTACGGTTGGCGAGGAGAGCGGTGAACTCTGCTTCCATGGCCTTCCGCCAGTGAGGGTCAGCCAAGGCGGCTCGATACGTGCGCGCGGTAGTGGCGAAAGCAGAGCGGCGTGGAGATTCAGCCGAGTGATTGCTTTGCGAACACCGACCTTGCCACGAGTCATCATGACGTGTTTGTTGATGACCGGGGAGACGCCGAGCTGGAGAGGCAGAGCGGGACCGCCTTGGCGTGCCGAGCGGGGGCGCGTCGGGACTGCAACGTGCGGCGCGTGGCGCTACTCGACTCGGTGGAGAGCAGTGGTAGGAGCTGCCAGCGCCGAGTACGCCGCTGCCCGTAGCGGAGGAGATGGTGGGGGAGGCCTCCCCAGCCGAGACTGGCCCAGCCGACAGCGAGGCCCACCTAGGCGAATGGGCGGGGGATGCGCTGGAGGAGGCAGCAGGGGAAATCGGCCAATGAGGCAGCGGCCCGATGGAAGGGGGCGCAGGTCACCGAGACGCACTGCTCGTCCGTCCGGAAGAGCCGATAGGTGCTCGCATCAGGGCGGAAAAATCCTCTAAGAAATCGAGATCAGTAGCAGAGTTAGTGGTGAGTTCGGCAAATGGAAACGAATGCTCATCAAACACAACATGCCTCGAAATAATAACCCTGTTAGTGACAGGATCAAGACTCCGATACCCTTTGTGATGGAGTGGATAGCCAAGGAAGACACACATCGTGGAACGGGGCGCAAGTTTGTGGGGGGCAGTGGCGGAGAGATTGGGGTAGCATTTGCAGCCGAAAACACGAAGGTGTGTATAGGTGGGGTGGACTCCATGTAGGGCGAAGAAAGGTGTGTGATGGGCAAGCATTTTGGTGGGGTGCCTATTGATGAGGTGTGTGGCAGTATGAAGAGCTTCGACCCAAAAGGATCCAGGGAGACTAGCTTGAAAAAGGAGGGAGCGAACAATGTTGTTAAGAGAACGAAGAATACACTCGGCCTTGCCATTTTGGGAAGCGGTGTGGGGGCATGACATCCGCAAGTGAACACCATTGGTAAGAAAGAAAGTGCGGGTGGCAGAGTTGTCGAACTCGCGACCATTGTCGCACTAGACATTGTGAATGGTAGTGGCGAATTGAGTTTTAACATAAGCAAAAAAGTGCGACAAGGTGGAAAAAGTGTCGGATTTAAAACGAAGCGGGAAGGTCCAAACAAAATGAGAGCAATCATCTAAAATAACAAGATAATATTGGAATCCCGAAACGCTAACGACAGGAGATGTCCAAAGATCACAATGAATCAACTCAAAATTGGCCGAGGCCCTACTAAAGGAGCTAGAAAGGAAGGCGAACATGGCGCTAAGCCGGCAAAGCGTGATGAGACTCGGTGAGGCCCCTTTGGACATGGGAACGACAGTGGCAAGACGAGCGAGCGCGTCGTGGCCAATGTGACCGAGACGACGGTGCCAGAGTACGTCAGTGGTGCTGGCGGCGAGGGCAGTTGCTGATGAAGGTGGAGGCAGGGCATGATGGAGGGGGTAGAGTGGACCGGAGCTATTGAACTCGCGATCACGGTCTTGGTGGGAAGATCCTTCACAGAGAAACCAAAGGGTCAAATTCAATCGCACACCGCTTGTCAAGTACAAAGCGCTAACGAGATTAAATTCTTAATAATGCGCGGAGAGCAAAGGATATCACGAAGAGTAAAAGAACGATGGTGGTGCTGAATGTGAGAGTGTCCTATGGAGGAAATAGGAATTGTGGAACCATTACCGACCACGATGTGGGAGGGATGATGAGGGTTGGGAGGGTGGGTGGAAGTAAGGATACCGCGTCGGAGGTCATGTGTGCGGTGGCACCCGTGTCCATGTACCATTCATGTGTGGCGGGTTGAGGCAGCGTTGTAGTGTTGAAGGAGCCGCGAGAGACGCTTGGTCCCACCGGGTCGGTCGCGCGCCAAGCCACCCATCTGCGCGCAACTCGACCGGCGTGGGGGTCGAGTGCGCTCGCCGGGCCGGAGGACCATACGCCGGGGGCGCGAGAGGCCAAAGGAGGACGCCGCGGCCGGCCGCTGGAGAGGCGCAGTGGGCCGCCAATGGCGATGCCGAAGAACGGAGGAGGGCGCGGGGCGCGATCCAAGGAGACCACGACCAGAGAGTCCCGCCACATGTGTATTGTGCCACCAAGGGTTATGCGAGAGGGCCACGCTGGTCGATCACCGGCGCCCGCTTTGACGCTACCCGAGATGCCACTCGAGGCGGCTCTGGTGACCGCTGTGGCACTGCGCGCCATGGCGCCGACGAGTGCGCGAGTTGCCGCCGCCTTGAGTGCCGGGCCGCCGCCGCAGTATTCCGGCGCCATAGCCGTTGAGGCGCCGGTTGAAGGCGCTGTTTTGTTATCACACGCGAGAGAAGACGGAGGCGTCGGGCGCTTGGTGGCGTCTGATTCTTCCAGATGGAGCTGGGACCGACCTCGCGAACGACGGGAACGGACGCTGCATGGGCACGAGTGTTTTCAAGTGACTGAATTTTTCGGACAAACCGTTTAGGGTGGTGAGGACGAGGGTGCGGTCGCTGACGGGTTCGGCAAGGTCTCCGAGCGTGTCAGCCATGGCCTTCAGTTTGCGGCAGTAGTCGTCGACGGAGAGATCGCCTTGACGGAAGGTATGGAATTCCGCCTGGAGGTTGAGGGCGCGGTGTTCGCGGTTGCCCAGAAATTGATGTTCGAGGGACCGCCAGACATGTCGAGCGGTGGCGTATGGCGTGAGGACCTCCTGGAGTAGATCGTTGGAGATGGTGCCATAGAGCCAACCGAGGACGACGCAGTCCATCTGAGCCCAAGGAGCACAATCGAGGTGGAGGTCGTCGGAGAGAACGTGATCCGTCAAGGCATACTTGCTGAGGGCCACGAGGAAGAGGCCGCGCCACCGAGTGTAGTTGGCTGCCGAGACATCGAGAGTTACTGTACGATGGCCTTGACGTTGAGGACGCCGACCGCCGGGCATGAAGGGCGACAGAGCGCCGGCGCTAAGCGAAGGGGCAAGGTGCAGCACACATCGGGGTGCAGCACGAGCCACCGTGGGGTGTAGCCGAGGAGCCGACGAGCCGTCCGGGCGACGCGCATGGATGCGAAGAGCGTGGCGAGGGCGCCGCATCGGCCGGGAAGCCGACGCAGCTTGAGGGGAGGCGGTCACCGCGCCGCGCAAGCGAAGCGAGATGCGTCGGGCGTGCCGTGGTTGGTGGCGGCGTCGAGAAAGAAGACGCGCGACGAGGAGGAAAGTGCCGGCGCGCGCGCCGAAGCCTTGACGCTGCATCGCCGATGACGGCAGGCGGTGGCGAGTCGCCGTCGGGTTGGCGAAGCGTCGCGAAATAGCGTCGGCGACAACATTCACAACGGAGTCAAGGGCCGCCTCATCAGGACGAGAGGTGGCGGACAACATTGCCGGCCGAAGACTATGGTGCGGAAGCGGTAGATCGGAAAAAGTCTGATACCATGTGGGAAGGAATGACTCAACGCGAGTTGTATTGATCACGGAGACGTACATATATAGGCCACCTCCTACCATAATCTCTCAACTGACTTATGGAATCAGAATCGGGAGGAGATAAGGAAGGGTAGCTATGAAAGAAGGAAAGAAGGAACTACCAAATATAGTCTAACACTTAGCAACGACATCGTGAATAGAGCTACTATGACGGATTAAATAGATGAATTTCGTAATTACATCTGCATGATTTGGAGATAGACGTACGGAGCATGCTCGTGCCTATGTACGACGTCACACCGTCTTTGAGGCTTTGTTCGGTCAAATTCCTTGGTCAAAAAATCACAACCGCCGCTTCGGTGAAGTCTTCATCGTTCCTTGGTAGGTTTCTTTTGGCTCCAATTTGTAGATTTTGATTATGATTTATAGTTTTAGATTGTTTATAAGAGAGTACGGAGTAACAAAAATTTAGATGTGGTTTTGTTCGATATAAATAAAATCATTACAATATGCACTATAATCAATTGTAAACTTCGCTTTAAAAAATACTCCGTTTAAAAGCTAATTACTATAAAAAAACCCAAAAATCAGTTTTTAGAATCTAAAAGAAAATACCCACCCGAGCAAACAAATCGTATTTGTGCATTACTATGACTTTCGGGGAGATGTTAACATATAGACATGAGCATAATTTGGTGGATTAGAGGTCATGAAGCTATAGTGCTTGGCTGTAGCTTGTAATTTTTGGTTGTTGTTGATGGTTTTTAACTGAAATTGAATAGTAATAATTAAAAGGAATGGTATTTAGAAAGAGAGTACGAGTAGTTAAAAAAATGATAAAGAGATACATACACAAGATATGAGTAAAAAGAGCATGATACTAATGCGTTTGTGATCCTTTACCTTATATTCAAATAAGACAGGAGAGAGAAATAAGTTATTTCAAAAAAAATCAAATATTTACTATATACAAAAACAAATATAAACATACCCAAAGGCCTGGGCTAAGGTAAGCTAAGCCGATCAGGCACGAGCTAAGACGGGTTTAATTAGTTTCCAACGTGGTGCGGTGCTACTACGCTGTCAAAGGAGAAGAGAAGCACGTCCGAGATGCCGGAAATATTGGAAGGCGCGGCAGATGCTCGCCTTGTGTGGCACACTTTGGACGTACGCCACCGGTTGTGTCGTCCCCCGTGTGGCCAGCCGCCAGCCACAACCTTATCGCACCGTTGCGTTCTGACCAGTGTGCCTGCATAAGCTGCGTGGGTCAAAACACAGCAGTGCTAGGTGATGGAGCCGCATGTATTAGATAAGTACCAGTTGGAATCTGGGACTCTGGACCTCTCAATGTTGGAGACAAAAGGTGAATGCTATATACAGAGATGTCGCAGGAGGAACAGTGATTACATATGTATGGATTTATTGCGAATATTCCTTTTGGCTTTAGACTATGACTTTTAGCCTATTTGTGAAAAAGAGTATGGAATAACAGAAACTCGTATGCAATTTTAACTAATATAAATAAAGTCGCTACATTATATACTATAATCAATTTGTAGATTTTATTTAAAAAAACACTATATTTAAAAACTAGCTATTATATAAAAGCCGAAAAACAGCTTGTAGAAGCTGAAAAGAAGAGACCTATAGCCTTTTTTTTACTGTAACTATGTGCATTTCAATTGAACTACCGCAGGCCTGAAACATTCGGAGTTTGGGACGCCCGATCTAGGATATGTTCTTTTAAGCTGAAGCTTATGGATGTAGTTTTTGAATTTTGATATGTTAATGAGAGGTAATACGTAGTGGAAAATAGATGCATGTGATTTTGATTGGTACAGTCTGTACTACAATTTAACTGTAGATTTTGTCTTGAAAAAACACATCGTTTTACGACGAGTTACTGTAGAAATTAAAGCTAAAGTCTACATATAACTAGTTGAAAAAAATCTCAGTTTTTTCTTCCTTTTTTTTGAACTTGACCAGTCCCGTGTTTTTTTAATAAAAAAACCCACACCAATCCTGTGCTTCACTTCCATCTCAAGTGTGGACGTTTTGTTCCTTACCGGAGAGCACTTTCCGGGCTAGTAAGACGCAGACGTTCCTCTTCAAAACCAACAAAAAAATAATCCAAAGCGATAAACCAACGCCACTAGCAAAAGATACGGGCGACATGACGACGCCATGAAAAGAGCAGCGAAATAAAGATACGACTCCAGGTTCACCAAGCCTCTTCTCTTCTTTCAATTATGGGGGGTTCCTTTCCGGCCTTGGACAGTCCCAGTCCCTTTCTTTCGAGAGCTAACAATACCTAACAATAACAGTGTCTCCTACTAGTTCTCTCCAGAGATTACATTACCTACCAATAACAAATTTCCTGCCATATTTTACAGGGAAAATGCTGGCCGGTTCCCTTCAGCTCATGGGGTTCACAGGGCAAGTAGATGATAAAGAAGAGGAGAGGAGCTTCCTGCAACTGCAAACCACATGACGTATTTTCGGCTCGGATCAGGTGTGCGTATTTAAACGGCATGGTTCTTGCATACTTTGAATACATGGGAAAAACATTGACATTTTGGGGAGGGAATACTGAGATATGCACACTTGGCAGATGCCAAAAATAGTTGGCTGTCAGCTCTTGCATGATTGTATCCAATGATCGTTGCAGTTGCCTGAAGAATACAAAACATACTATTCAGGCCAGCTTGAAGCAGTGTCTTAGAAGCTGTACAGTAAGGAGGTTACAATAAACAAGCAAGGAATAGGTTTTGATGTCACTACCTGGCAGATCAACTTCTTAATTGCACTACACAAATCCCTATTACCCAACTTAATGAACTATTGCAAGATTGAATAATGCAATGCATCGTTTGCATCTACAGAAAAAGGGTGAGACAGCTGATGTCAGGCATGAAGAATTACACGTCTCAGCACTAGCTTTTGCTGAATAGAACACGAGATGATTCAGCGACATGACCAAAATGAAAGAGAATATGAAGATGACAAGTCCAACATTATTACAGTAGATTGTACGTTTGTAACCATATATCAGAGCTTTCAGAAACCATCTAGTCTGGAAGTCACACCAAGGTGTATATTTGCGGTTGATGTGGCTCTTCCATGATAACACTAACGCTGGAAGCCCGGAAATATGCCCCAAACGGCTCAGATTAAAATACAGTAACAGGCTAGTATACTAACAGCTCTGTTTATTTCCTAAGGTGTATGATATAATTCAAACATTCACAAACTGTTTTACAATTCATACAAAATGGTTCAAGGTCATAGTACCATACATCACATACAACTTTGTTCAATGAACAATTATGACAAGGCCTATACTGCAGTATTTTATGTCCCTTTAAGACTAATAAGCTTCCGGACAAGCCATCAGGTAAGTATCAGCGGTAGTTGAACAACTGCAGCATGCTTCATTTTCCTTCGTCATATCAGCGTCTATATTCTAGATATGGGGCCCTTTAAGGATTCACATCAGAATCAAGAATTAAGTGGCCAGATCGCTCCACCACAGACACGTTCTGATTTTTCTAAGAATGAGAAAAAAAAGGTAAAATTGCTAGCCATCAGCACAGCGTTGTTTCATGTTATCACGAACCGAGCAGCATCAGCATCAGCAACCAAGACCACGAGAGCTCTGTAAAACAATGGCCAACCTCGTCCCCATCACAGGTAGGGCAGAGGCATGGGTTGACGAACACCGGGTCGTGGAGAGCGGAGACCACTCGATCGTCGAGCTGCCTCTGCAGAGCCTGCACGCGTGGGTTCCCTTCCCCTCGCAGGCACCACACGCCACGTCAAATTTCCTCTTAAGAACAGCACAGTTTGGGGTTTACAGGAGTCAGGGCAGGGCATCAAGCGGGCAGAGTCTGCGCTTTGATTTTTGTTTGTGTTGGGCAAGGTTCTAAAAATCGGGAACCGGTACTCGATCGGTCATCTAACCTAGTAGTGATTATACGATATAATCGATCTATTATATGGTATAATCAATACGATTATAAAGATAATCGGCTAATAGGTAGAGATAACCATTACTTGTATACGGCCGAGTATACCGTCTAGTAGACCTGATTTTAGAACTAGTGTTTGGCTAGCCTACTTGATTGGCATCGAAGAGGGAGCGGAGGGAGTGCACGATGGCGGAGGAGACGGCAGAGAGGAGGAAGTCGCCGCCGAGGTACGACCTACGACGTGACGCACCCCACCGCCTGAAGCTGCCGCCGGACGCGAGCGCCGTCGTCTCGTCCTCCGCCCCCAAACTCCATGGGGAGCGAGTTCCGGCCGCACGTCCTGGAGCTAGTCTTCCTTAACCGCCTAGAGTTGGGCCTCCTCCACACTCTCAAGCCTGGTGATAAATTCGGCCCGGATTAATAGCCCTAAGCCTGTTTGAGCGTCTGATCATAGCATTAGGTGTGTTCCATCGCCCACAACGCCGTGCTGCCCAACATCAACCCAGTGTGTTCCCCAAGCAGTCAGCCAAGTGGGCCTCCTTCTACGCACAGAAGCCGCCGCCAAGTCGCCCAAGCGGGGTGACCATCGCGCACGACGGGCATTGGATATCCTCTAAAAATGCAGTATTGGATATCCTCTAAAAACAAGAAAGAAATGTTTCTCTAAAAAGGACGAAGAAAAAATAGTGCAAATCGATAGACACGATTGCTGGCTTATCCTTCAGAATCTGAAGATCATAAACTGGTGGAAAGCGTGGCTTCAACCTTAAAGACTTCAAAGTATTCAGTGTAAAAAAGGCTTAGCTTCACTGATGATTCCAAGAATTCACAAACTATTTGGGGCTGAACCTTTGGATAGCTTTGAACTGAAGCAGAAGATGAAACTTTCCCCAGGCAGCTTGGTTTCAGAGCCTTCTATACAAGGAGAGCATATATTCAGAACTGGTTTCAGGCTTTCATAAAGCTTATAAACCCATAAGCTTCCTCTTGATAAAAAGTATACTGAAGTTGTTACTCAAGGGACTGAATTATTCTCCGCAACAAATATAATACCAGATCGGTCTCTGAAGCAAACTTTGCATGATTCGTGCTTGAGCTCTGAAGCAACCATGGACTATCAGAAACCAAGCATGATAGCAGCAGAGCTTATTTTCAACAGTCACGGAGAAACATGATGGGCACAACGAAAGAATCATCTGAAACCACTGTGCCATAATTCATACTCATGCCAGCTCCAGTTACAGTCGAGCTGATAAGCTCGCCTCTCCTGGATACAATAATGCGACTGCAAAATGCTATCTTTTTACAGCTCGGTTTTGGCCACACTATCTTGGATATTTTTTATCCCCACACTCAGGCTGGCCCGAAACTCTCTGTATCTTTCTCAAGGAGGACAAAAATGACCACACTGGAAGATGAAAGACTAGCGACTTATCCATGGTGACGTTTGAAGCTTCTTGGTATTACAAGAATCAGCCAGGTATACAGGACCAAAATTGATTAGGCTTGACCTAGCCATGGTGGGTCAGCTCTGGTGGGTGAGGAGGCAGAACCTGCTCAGTTGATACCCGGGGACGAACTTTGCGCTCCTGGAACAAAGAAATTGCAAGAGATCAATGCGTTGACATTGTTGTACTCCTAAAGGTACGAAAGTGTGAAAACAATAAGGATTGCAGACAATGAAAGCTGAAACTATCAAAGTGGAGGCACAGGCACACAGTATGATTATCTATGACGAGGATAGGATAGAAAAGCTCCATATGTTCGCTGGGATTCGGAGATGTTTATTGAAGGAGCTCGCACAGAAAGGTTTTTAAAAGGATCTTACGGAGCTCACTTAAGCACACATAGCAAGTAAATTATGTGACAAGTCATAGTTCACTTACTCCGATTTCAGTGACGAAAAGGCACAAGGAACACTTCACAGCAGGAGCCCCAAAAGGATACATCAACAATGTCTCACATCGTCCACAGTACACCTTACCAACTTCATGTGCTGCAACAAAATAGAAGGTAAGACACCCATGAAATGATAAGTCGGTGCACAGATAAACCCATGATGACATCAGTATTTTGTAAAAGCTATTATACATGGAAACATAATATAGAATTTCCATATTTCAAGACCCTTGGAAGGATAAGAAGGTGCACAGACAAACCCATGATTGCATCAGTATTTTCGTGAAAGCTAGTATCCATAGGAACATTAAGGATGTCCATGTTTCAAAAGGAAAAATTGAGATAAAATTTGAGCAAATGACCATCCAAAAACTTGCCAAGCTGTTGTATGAAAAGCTTGAGAGGGATGTATGCACAATAGTAACTTAAAAATAAGGGATCAAAACTCCCATCCATTAAGAGGGCCAATGTTGATATACATGACAAATCGGACTTGTTCCATAAAATTTAGACCATGGTAGAAGAATGAAAATTTTGAGAAAAAGCGCAACCAACAAACTATTACAATAGAAATAAGAGACAAGATGGCCGATGATGTTCAAGGATAAACCCAAAAAAAATAATTGCATGGGAAATACAGGAATAAAACGGCAAGATAATAGGGAAAGCACCAAGCAGTTGAACAAACTAGAAATAGTTCGCACCTTCCAATACAAGGTTTATTGTCCGACAACTGGCACACTGAACATGAGCAGCACCTCTAGGATAAGCAAGAAGATCACGGCAGCTTCCACATACCAATTGAGCCATTTCTGTACAACTCAGCAACAGAGTTAAAAACTTCCAAAAGGAATGGGTACTCCGCCCCCACCCATCCGCACGCACCCCCAACACACATGCACGTGCACACACACACACACACACTATTCACATAAAAAAGTTACACCCCCTATTTCTTCATAGGTACAGAAATTGACTTATTTAGCTCAGAACTACATGTGGATTGCTATTATAATTGCACAGATGAGAGTTTTGTTAAAATCTATAGCCTAAAGTCTGGATATTACGCGTAAAGATGATGGCACACAAGTCTGGATCAAACTCTAACAGGCTAATAGCCATGAGCTTGTGTATAACAGAGCTTCTTCCTTCTATTTATTTTTCAGAAAGAAGTATGTCATAACTCTAGTTTCCAATTGTAATCAAACAATGCAACTTCCATTGGTGTGCAATACCATCCTTTCCATAATATGTGTGGCCACCTTTCTCATGTTTGATAAAAGGGGCTCTGTTGATGTGTTATTGATTAGGCAACAAAATGCCCTGAATCACCGTATCAGAAATGCAAGCTAGAAAGTAAACCCCATACCCTTCCTTTTACACGTTTTTTTCCTTAGATTGCTTTAACATAAACATGTTATCACAAGGGATATGTGTGGTCCATATTCAAACTTATCATAACTCAAATTAAGATTTATTCCGCAATCCCCCAAGAATATGTGCAGCAATCTGATCAAGAGCCTCGCGGATGCCAGGGCTGTCTGCCTCTAAACAGCCTCAAGGAGAAAGTTCTCAGGGAACTTCCTTGGGGTGCAATGGTGGCACACAAGGTTGTGAAGCCACCCACCCACCCACCCAAGTTCGCGTCTCACTTCTACAGTTCTACTTTAAAGTTGAAGTGTGGAGGCAATAAGTCTTATCCTGTCACATCTACAAAAAATCAACAATTTGTCCATTAACCACTGATCCTAAGGGCTTACGGGCTTTATGCGCACAAGCTGTCTCATTGGCTATTCATGCAGTTTGTTCACCTTGCTTGGTGTGGTATGCCTTAGTCATGTCATCTTTTATATAAATAGATATGTTTTGACATGCAGTTAAGTTAATTAATTGCCTTTGTCAAGTGCATCATTGTTGGGTGAAACTGTATAGGAACAACTATATATATAGACGAATGGAGCAATAAGCTAGCACATAACATGCTTGGTGAACGTTAAGGCATTTATGGCAATTTTCTCTTCTAGTTCGTCAAATTTATATCAGCTAGCCCATGCAAGTGCACACTGAGCTCATGAAAATGTGAATATTGGAATGTGGAAGCAAAAGCAGTGTTGAAGAAGTACTGCCTGGCACCAATCATGGTAAGCAAGTGATGTGCACAAAGTTTCAAACTATTGTCACACTGACATGCCACAACAGTCCTTTGCAGGGCAATGAGGAATGACAAAACACTAGACACTGCAATATGCAACCAGACCACTTTCTCCCTACCGCATCAAAGTTTGGCATACAATGCCCAAATACTTACAATGACAATTCTGGACAGATTTTACAACTATAGCCCAGGTTAGTGTTTCATGGTTATCATGCTAGATTTTAGTGAGAAATTAAGATCACAATAAAGTTTGCAAGGGCATTCGATTTGTTTGGAAATCATAACCAAGACTAACAATCACCCAAAAAAGCTTTTTTGCGCAAACTTGTCTTGAATCTAAGATCGGCATGTGATCACCACATCATTGATCATTGGAAGCAAACTGTGTCAAGAACTCCATAGACGAGCACCAATTACTAAGTCAACACAAACAATAGTAAATTTTCTAAATATGTGACGCGGCAAAGAAAATGGAACATTACTAACCTTTATCCAGGCAAGGAGGCGGTGGTGGCAGTGGCAGTTGCAAGGAGTCCAGTAAACAATGTGCAGCCTGCGCAGTGGGAGAAGCTGGCTGATGCTGTGGCTGAGGCAATGACCCCTCTGCTCCACTCTGTGATAGCAGCAGCACTGCAGTTGCACTGCCCATGGATGTATCCGTTGCCTGCAATGCAGGTGGTGGCTGAACCGTTTCCTCTGACATCACATCCACAGACTTTGCGGCAGCTACATCTGGTAGGGTGTCCACAGTCTGCTCCATAGGAGAATGCGCCTGTGACTCTAGCTGGGGCAATGACCCCTCAGAACCACTCTCCAGCGGTGGTGGCAAAATGGGCACTGTGCCCTCTTCCATTGCGCCTGATACAGGAGGTGGATGAGGTGCTTCTTCCAATGCCACTGTGACTGTCTCTGTTGCGGCCACATTGGCCAACGCATCTGGGGTTTGAACTGGAGGAAGAAGAGCGGGCTGTAGCAACAGCTGTGAGGACTCTAAATTCTCACATCCTGAAGGCACCATATTTGGCGAACAGGATGTACCCTTCTCCATAGGAGTAGGCAGCTGGGGCAGTTGCTGCGGCAATGACCCCTCTGCTCCACTTTCTGATGAAGGCAGCGGTGCAGGTACCACATCCATGTTCGCATCCATTGCCTCCCATGAAGGCGGCGGCCGAGGGGCTTCCTCTGTCACAGACACAGCTTCAGTGGTGGCTGGATCCTGCAAGGTGTATGCAGTCTGCGCCAGAGGTAGAGAGGTTAGAAGTGGCTGTGATGACTTAAAATTCTCAAATCCTGGAGGTGCCAAATCTGGATAACAGGGTGCAGCTTGCATTGTGGGAGAAGATGGTCTTGGCAGTGGCTCTTGCAACAATCCCTTCACTCCACTCTCCAATGGTAACGGTGATGGATGTGTGGAATCCATGTCCACATCCATTGCCTCCAATGCAGGTGGTGACCCAGCCACCTCCTCCAGCGTCACGGCCAAAGCCTCAGTGGCTACTGCATCTGGCAAGACATATGCAGTCTGGGACAGAGAAGGTAGTGGTGGCCATGATGACTTAAATTTCTCAAACCCTGGAGGTGCCATCTCCGGTGAACAGGGTGCAGACTGTGCCATTGAAGAAGCTGGTCTCAACAGTGGCTGTTGCAATAACCCCTCCACTCCACTCTCCAATGGTGGCAGTAGGCTTTGTGCAGTGTCTGTTTCCACATCCATCGCCTCCGATGCCGGCACTGGCCAATCCGCTTCATCACCCGTCACTGGCACTGCCTTGGTGGCAACCACATCTGGCAAAGCATATGTGGTTTCAGCCGGGGGAGGAAGAGTAGGTAGCGGCAGCCATGACGACTTAAAATTCTCAAACCCCGGAGGTGGCATATCCGGTGAAAAGGGCTCAGCTTGTGTGATGGGAGAAGGTGGTCTCATCAGTGGCTGTTGCAATGGCCCCTCTGCCCCACACTCTGATGGTGGTGGTGGCAGGCCAGGTGCGGTGTCCATTTCTGCGTCCATATCCTTCAATGCAGGCAGTGATCCAGCTGCTTCCTCTGGCATCACGGTCACAGCCTTGGTGGCAGCCACATCAAGCAAGAAGTGCGTTGATTCGGTTGGCCGGGTATGAGGGGGTAGTGGCAACCATGAAGACTTAAAATTCTCAAACCCCGGGGGTGCCATCTCCGGCGAACGGGGCTCAGCTTCCATTGTGGGAGAAGGTGATCTCGGCACTGGCTCTTCCAATGACCCCTCTGCCTCACTCTTCAACGACGTCGGCACGACGGGCGTGGTGTCTGTCTCCCCGTCCGTTGCATCCAATGCAGGCGGTGACCCAGCAGCTTCTTCTGACGTCACTGCAACTGCAACGGTCTCGGCCGCGTCTGGGAAGGCGTACCTGGTTTCAGCCGGAGGAGGGGGAGGAGGCGGTAGCTGTGCGGTCTCCCAACTTTCACACCCCGGGGGCGCCATTTCCAGGGAAGAAGGTGGTCGCGGCTGTTGCTGTGGCAACAAACCCTCTGGTCCACCCTCCAATGGCGGCGTCGGCGGCGCTGGTGCGGCGTGCGGGTCCGCGTCCATCGATTCGGGCGCGGGTGGTGGCCCAGAGGCTTCCTCGGGCGCCATTGCCACCGCATCGGTGGAGGACGCATCCGGCAAGGCGCTTGAGGTCGAAGCCGGAGGATTAGGTGGGGGCGACGGCGGTGGAGCATCCTCCGGTGAGGCCTCAGCGATTTGGGGCGAGGGAGGAAGCGATGTCGCCGCGGCCGTTGCCTCGGGGGAGACCTCTACCGCCTCGGCCGTAGGCGGCGGCGAAGGCAAAGTGGGCTCCTCCGAGGTCGCGGCTTCGAGCGCAGGCGACGCGGCGGTGGCCACCTCCGGGGGAGAGAGCGAAGGCGGCGGGCCCGCCCAGTTGGTGGTCCCGTCGATCGGCGGCGGCGGGGGTTCGTCCGCCTCTGGCGACTTCACAGTGGCCTGTTCTGGAGGCGGCGGTGGGGTGGAATGATCGGGTGGGGCTGGCTCCGGTGGAGCGGCGGTGGTTAAGAGGAGGGTTTCTTCAGAAGGACGAGGAGGAGAAGATGGTGGTGGTGATGAGCCCATGGCTGTGTTTCCCAGTGGTGGGGCCGTCTCCGGCGAGCTCGCCAGGCTCGGCGCCGTCGGCGGCGGTCACCGGGAGGAGAAATGCTGGAGCAATAAGCGAGAGGGGTGTGCTTGTTCCGGGGTTTAGCCTAAAGTCAAATCCTGCCCGTTCATCCTTCCTTGTTGCGCGAAGTGTTGGCACCTCCAACTCCACACGTATTTTCTGAATTTTTATTTATAAATATATAATATATTTTTTATATTTTAATATAAAATTAGTATAATATTTTTTATATTTCTAATAAATATATATTTTTATTTGCTATTCTATGTATGCATGTATTAAATATAGTATTTAGAGATAATAATTATGGATAATCTAGCCATTTTCACTGTCTCTTTGATTTATTTGCCAAGAGAAATACGTTTTATAAAGTTAGATGGAGGGACACCTTTTTCTATCTCTGCTTTCATTCTTTCTTTTCTTTGAAGAGTATGTACAATAGTCTATCTTTTAAGATTATCTTTAAATCTTTCATTTCATTTAAAGACAGCACTAGAAACAAACTCTCCAACAATAAATTATTCTCTAACTATTTTATACTATTTCACCATAACTTCTTGTTTCATACTCTCTCACTATTTATACTAGTTTACGAGTTCATGTTGTCTTTTACATAAGAGATATTACATTATCTCTTCTTACTTTCTCCCTTCTTCATATAGAAATTTATTTATTTAATACAGTTAAGAGATAGCTAAGATAATACTACTAAAGATATCCTAATAGAATGGTCACGCTGGTTCACTTCTCAGTATAAAGTTCTTATCCAACACATGTTTTACTCTTAAAATAAGAATACAAATTGCTACAGACTACGGAGCTAGGGGGCTTTCACCGTTACTGTTGAAGGAGCATCACCGCTCAGGTGTAGCCCTAAATTTTTGGAGAGGAGAGGAGGAAGCGGAGCAATAAAGACTAGTAATGGAATAGGACAAGACGTAGCTGTTTTCCCTTAAGAGTTTATCGAGTGTCATCCTAGATTTTCTTGATAGTTCACAGGCTAATAGTAGATAAGGACAGGTAAGAGGGCCAAGAACAGTGGAGACATAGGTCATATTCTTATGGACTATATCTATTAATTTTTTTGTTATGTTTTTTGAAATAGCGGTGAACGGACAGAGATGACGATACAAACGATGTATATAGTTTTGAACTTAGAAAACTGTTTGAAGAAACTAAAGTCAACCAACAAAAAGTAAAAAGAACAGAGACATAGGTGTGCCAATACCATCTTATACAAGCAAATAACATCACGAGATAAAAGTCCATGCTAGGATGTGCCACTACCTGAAGGAGGCTAAGGTGACATTCATGCACCATGAGCCCAAAGAGGAGGCGAAGGCGTGAAGCATTGGCCAACCGTGGTTCTATCCTTCAGCTTTTAAGAGGATGCTAGCAAAAGGCCGACAGAGATTAAGAAAACCCACAATCCCACCTACTTGCCCTACTCGGTTTTCCCTCGATGAAATATGTTATTTTACGTCTCCAAAGAGAAAGATGTTCTTTTAGGCAAACGAATCCGATTTGGAATTGGCATTACACGGTAAAGGTTTGGATAAAGCACAATTTGATTAGATCTGATATGGTTGGTCCGAATAACTTATTGTGCTATGTTGTACTAGTCTACGTGTTTACCTTCCGACCTAAACATGACATAGAGAAAGGTCGGGTTGGCCTAGGCACGCTTAGCCAAACGGGCTATCACGACTCTTGATTTTATTATCAATTATAAGTAATTTTATTGCCAGTCATAAATAATTTTACCAGAAGCCAAAAACTATTTGAAACAAGGCCTAAGGGGGGCGTTTGTATTGGCTTCTGCTGATGGCTTCTGGCTGTAGTTGATGGCTTTTAAACAGTAGCGGCTGAAAGAAGTGACTTTTAGAAAGAGAGGGTGAGTGATGCAAAAAGTGGGAGAGATATGCATGCGCAAGATGGGAGCGAGAGGAATAGGGTACATGATACGCTTGTAACCCCTAACTTATCCTCGAAGTGAGACGGAGGTAAGAAGAATGGATAAGCCACTTTAAAAAACTACACATTTATATTAGCTTCTAACTTCTCCAAACAAAATATAAGAACATAAACCAATACTAATAATGCAAAGTCGAGATTTGCTGGGCACATGATAATGAGCAGAATCAGCTGTCCCAGCATAGAAATTCACCAACGCATGTTGTCCTGTCCATCAGAAGACAAATAGAAAAAGAAGAATTTTTCGCATATATAGCGTGTTTTACACTTGTATTTATAAAAATAGTTGTATACATGTGTGAATGACAAAAATGGCACTTTTGATGTCCGATCACCAGACGGCAGCGCCCTTTAGCTGACACATTGCTCGTCGGAGCCCGGCTATGGGGAGGCAACCGCTTGTCGCCCGGCCATCGAGCGGCCGCGTGCTTGCCGCTCTGCCACCAAGCGGCATGGGGCCGGACGTCCACCACAAAACGGTAGGTAATTAAGCCAGCTTAATTACCTACCTAACTTGGTATTTTATATATTATATTGTTTAAATTTTTAAATATATAAAAACTATTTCAAAAATTACAAAATTTTATGCATGGAGTTCCGACACAACATACTTCATTATATAAAATTTTTTGATAAATTTATCCCTACTGAATGTTGCTCAAAAATTCATACAATAATGATAATTTTAGGATTTGTTACATATAGCAAATAAGCTTAAAAAATTATAAAATTTTTTGTATAGTCTTCGATATAGTTAACCTAATTTAATTTTTTTTAGAATTTTATGTACTCTAAATTTGCCATGTTAATTCATGATAATTTAATCATGAAGTTAGCAATATACGATGCTCATTTAATTAGCTTGCATGCATGATTATAGTTGGTTTGTAAATTATAAATTAAGATAATGGTTTAATTTAGTTCAGAGTTGATTTATGGATTTGGACCCTTAGGATTTGGTGATAAGATGGTAATAAAAGGGATTTCCTTTTGAAGAATTGAATGGAAAAAAACGATGACATTTCATGTTACGAATTACAATAGACTTTATAATAAATCTAAAAATAACATGACCCACAAGGTTTCATTACGTGCATAAGAAGCAACATCATGCATAATGGAACAAACCAAAGTATTTCTACGATACATAAGTGCCTTTTTTTAATAGAAATAAATTTGACCTTTGAGGGACTAGTTTGGAACGGCCTAACCTACTGTGTGGACCGAGGCTATTTTCCCTTCCTTGCAAGGTCGGTGTTGAACTCCTTGGCGGCCTCTTTGACCTTAACCACCATTTTCCTCTTTTTCTTGCACTCCCTCTCGCGAGCCTTGCTCTCCCTACGTGTGCACATCTCAAGATGAGCTTTAGTCTCCCGACGTATATGCTCGGTTTGCTCGTTATTGTGGCGCTACTCCTCCTAAATCTCGTAGGCCCTTTTGACATCCCACTCCTCATAGTCGAGAGTCCATTGGTCATGTGGGTGGATTTCTAGGTCGATCCACTTGTGGTAGCCACATAGCGATTTTGGGGATTATGGGTAGATAAGAGAGATTGTTAGTGCGTACTTTAAAAGAGAAACAATATGAAACATACTGTAACTGGTCCTTACTGGCTGCCGATAGCTGCTCGTGTCCCAATGGCGGTTGAGATAGTCACAGGAATAGTTTACGCAACCCTAGCAACGCATACTTAGATTAAGCCACTATGTAGACTTGAAGAATTTGCATGGGTCTCTGCACCAATAGAGGGGTGGCGTCTCCCCCTTAGACAGGTGTTGCGGCGAACACTCCGTTGGAACATTTAGAACGGACATGCTCCTACGGGGGGCGTCGTTACGAGGAGGTGATCTCTTAGCACGCTCCGCTTGTTTGTCCCGTGCCGCAACAGCCATTGCTTGTTCGTCACAGGACACAGCATACTTTGCTAGTTTACGGGTCTCCTGCCATTGTTTCATCATCTTGTCCCATTACTTTTTCTGTCTCTTGTTGATGCTGACATGGTGAAGCAAGCTCTGGTGTACTGTTAGGTTTGGTTGTGTAGTATTCTCTCTCAGGTCTCTTCCACCTCTTTTATAAGGCAAATGGTTCGCATGGTGTGGTTAATATCATGTCACTACCCTGTAAGGCAGAGCGTTGCGGTGTGTTCGTGCCGTCCACCCTCGTCCCATGTTGTCCCCCTCGTCCTCTCCCTCGTGCTCACACTTGTCACTTTGTCTGTGTAGTCCCCCTGGCCTACTCCCTCATGTGCACATATGTCACTCTATTTGTGCCATCCACCCTTGCCCACTCCCTCTTGCGCACACTTGTCTCTCTGTCTGTGCCACCCCCTCTCCCGCTCACTCTGTTAATACCTTCTTTGATATTAATTCACATATACCTTCTCCCTCTAGAATAAAACTCTGGTTAGCATACTAGTATGGATTAATGCGATTAACATAGAGAGTTCCGGAGTTGTTGCTCCGGAATTCAACAATAAGCATAGATATGTATTAAACATACATAAATGATACGAAGCACCACAGGTAATAACGCGAATGAAGACAACACTTACAACACTACACTTTCAAAATGATGCACACAATATTAAGTCAATCTTCCACTCTAGTCTATCAAAATGATACCGTATCTCTACCATTTCAGTACCCTCATCAGAACTCTTTCTTGTGGAACAATGCCGGGCCTTATGGTCTTTTCATCCTCCCATGCAAGATGCCTCATGCACCACTGGGTTCGCACATCGTTCCACTGTCGAGGGGGTTCGGTCCCATATTGCACGGTGTTCAGTGCGGCCATCAACCCAGCATTTCGATCTATGATGACGCAAACGTTGGGTCGGTCACCAACCATCGCTTGTATAACGCTCGTTAGGAATCAGAGCTAACTAGATGTGTTCTCGCTCTCCACAATGGCAAATGTCACTGGGAGAAACTGGTCATTCGCGTCGGCCACCACCACGGTGAGAATGGTTCTCTTGTATCTTTCTGTGAGAAAGTGTCATCCATCGTGAGCACAGGACGACAAAGCTTGAAGCCCTTAGTGGCCTGGGTGAAAGCCCAAAATAATCGGTCCAGTATGAAGCAGTTGGGTCCTCCATCAGTATCTAGATGCTCAAGTTTGTTTATGAGAGAGATTGTGCATAGGTACATCCATAATTACAAAACATCGGTATGTGTGCTGTATTAACAAAAATGGTATTTTTGCTGCCTGATGGCCTGACGACGACGCCATAGAGGTGACATGTGTGACCTGTTGCCTAGCCATTGTGCGATAGGCAACCTTTCGCCTAGCCACCGGGTGGCCAAGGCTTGCTGCCTCGCACCAAATGGCAGGTGCCCCGCTGCCCCGCTACCGGATGGCAGGTAAATAAGTCAGCTTAATTACCCACCTTAATTTTTTGTATACTATTTGTTTGAATTTTTAAGTGTAGCAAATGAGCTAAAAAAATTAAAAATGTTATGTACAACCTTCTGACATAACATACTTGATTATGTAATTTTTTTGATAATTTTATCTATTGTATATATTGCTCAAAAATTGGTACAATTTTGATAATTGTAGTAGTTATTACATATAGCAAACAAGCTCTAAAAATTATAAAATTTTATGTGAATCCTCTCGGCATAGTCAACCTAATTACATAATTTTTTAGAAATTTGATGTGCTCTAAATTTGCTATGTTAATTATTGTTAAGTTAATCGTAATTAGCGATATGCGATACTCAGGCATCTTTTGCAGTGTGTGACCTCTGTCCTTCGCACATATGTCAGCCCATTTCTGCTATCTTTTCTTTTCCGCTACATTCTTTGCACAATTGTCACTCTGTCCGTGTCGTCCTCCCTCGCGTGCTCTCTCGTCCGCACTAATGTCGTTATATCCATGTCATCCCCCCTGCCCGCTCCCTTGTTTCCATATTTGTTAGTGTTACCATGCTGTCCTCCCTTGTCCAAAGTGTTGTGTGTCGACAAGGAGTCCTTAATTTACGGGGTGAGCACACCGGGTTTTCTTTTCGCTCGGCCATAAATATGAACCTCTTGTAGTTGGTCGTCGGTCATCTAAGTCACTCGTCATTGATGCTTATTCTCACGATCGTCGCTCAAAATTAAGAGTGTATAACTAATTAGTTTGAGAAGCCAGTGCATAGCTCATTAAGGATGCAGTAGGAGGATGCGGTAGTGCTGATTGCTTCTTCCGAAAGACAGGTAATTGTTTTATCACATGCTTTCGATGTTATTTCCGTAGCCCTAGTTAATTAGTGTTATTTAGTTAATCGTAATTAATGTAGTTTATATTATGAAGTAAGTAGGTCGTAATAATTTAGGCATAGTTTTTACTATTTTTGTGTACGTATGATATCCATAGTTTGTTATTGTATAGTAGCATGTAATTAAGCTATTATAATTACTGTAGTGGCAATTTGTTAGGGTTATGTAATGAGTTAGTGCTAAGTAATTAAGTGCTAAGGACAATGGTAATGAATCACTTGTAATTTTTTTGGATGGGTAATAAATTATTGGTAATTAATGAATTATGCATATGTAGTTACACGTATGTAATCACTAACTTGCATACTATTTGTTATCATTTTTTTGTAACGCTTACTGTGGATCTAGTTGTTGTGGCTTCAGGTAGTTGCTTGCATGGAACACTTGATAATGTTCTATGGCGATGGTCTTATACATGATACACCCGATGGGTTGGACCTATGGACATGCCAATACAAGGTGCTCCAGGCCGAGGGGCTCGACATCATGAATATTTACGAGCTACGAAGTTGCATCTGGAGGGAGTTCGCCACAGAGGCAATGGTGATGAAACTTGGGATCGAGGAGATTACCTACACGAATGACGTGTGGGAGCTCATGTAGTTGAATGGCACCATAGCATAGAGGTAGTATATGCAAATTACCTCCCAGCCTGAGGTGGCCATTTACGGGAGGCCGATGGTGTACCTAAGTTTTGTGCGTCGGGTACAATCTCTCATACAGACAAGGCTAATGGGTGGTTGCAAGCACGTGGCGACTAGCAAGTGGTACTCTGCACATTTCTTCCTTTCTTTTTTAACAAATACATTTGCTGTATTTTGGTCAAGCCTAATAAAAAAAAGGCAAGATGAAATAGATGGCTTTGGAGGAAAAGGAAGTTTCATCTTTATTTCCATGAAATTATGGCATAGTGGACTGCAACCTTGAATGAATCATTGCGGATTGATGCAAGCCGCACTTATTATATGACAATATATAATTGAATCACACTACACACGTTATATGAGAGATTGTGCATAGGTATAGCGGCATAGCGAAGTAAAACATTCAATTTTACACCTCAAGATACACAAGTAGTAAAACATATGAACATTAAGGGAGAACATCTAACATCTTGTACTTAAATTCTTCCCTTGCAAAAAAAAAGGAGAGATTACAACGAATGAGCTGTCAATGTATAAGTTGCCTTGTTTTTTCTTCAAAATAAATAACATTTTGATCTATCGTACTAACATCCAAACCACACAACGCACCCATCTCCACGCAAATCCAATAGCCAAAATTCTGACCTACATTTTAAAAAACCAAGCAACTTGACAATCCTATATACAAATGTTCTCAATAGCATCACTTGTACTAGGTGTTGTTCAATAGAGTTTGGCTTTTCGGCTTCTAGTTCCAGAAGTCAAAAGCCAAATTGAACGCGTTGGCTTTTGAAGCGATTTTCCAAAAGCCATTTTTTGGCTTTTACTGTAGTGGCTTCTCCTGGATTGAATAACTCACGCACTGACAGTCAATCCTTCATTCGCACACTCGCTCCCCTTTCCATCGCTCTCCCTCTTGCTCCCATTCTTCCCCGCTTTTGATCTGGCCATAGCCGCCAGCGTCCATGCATATCGTCCTCTCGTGGCCCACGTCCTCTTCGGATCTATCTCCCGTGGTAAGTGGCCCACGTCCTCTCCGGATCTATCTTCAATTTCCTCCCCGCCATCGTCTCCCAAGCCTTTGTAGGATTAAGGATGTTGACTAGAGGGGGGGGGGGTGAATAGGCGGCTTTAAAATTTTTTGGCTAAAACCAAATCCTCTATGATCTTGCTGCACTATTCCCTGGATCAATAGATAGTGCTCACAGGTATATAACTAGATCATTTCATACACGACACAAAGTTATTACCATACCTGAGTTAAGGTTGATTCTTACATAAGGCCGGCAGGCCAAATAGTACCATTACAACCAAAAGGCAACAGAAAACAGAAGAATAACAGGAAGGCACGTTTCCCTACATGCAGCGACTGAGGATAGCCTAAGAGGATTCAACATTTGGTTAGCTGGACTAATGTGGAATTCCCTTGTTATCTAGAATGGTCGACTGACTGCAAAGGGGATGCGAACACTACTAGCTAAATCTAATTGTTGTCGTTGTTTCCTTCATCTTGTCCTTGTTCTTCATAGTACTCATAGTGGCCTTGTTGCTCACCTTCTGGGGAGAAAGGGGGGAGAGCGAGGGTAAGCACTGGCAACTGTGCTCCGCAAGCCAACACACATAATGCAATAGTATACATTGCATGGCTCTTTAATAGATGGCTTGGGTTTCTTTTAGTTGCGGAAAGCGATGTTTTCAAATATTCATATATAACAAATCCTATGATTTAGCAGATTTTGGTAAACATGAGTAGCATTTAAATGTGCAATAAATATACTTTAGACGGTTCCATCCACTGATTACATGGCTCCATCCACCAATGCTACTTTTTGTTTAATGGGTTACATCTACCCTAAATAACCATCGCTGGAGTACATCCCCCAGGTAAAAATCAAAAGTGAAGTACTTCACTTCACTTGGTTTTGCTCCCACCCATTAAAAGATTTTGAAAATAGAACTAACTCGAGAAAGTTCCCATGTCCGCCCTTAACCGTGGGTACGGCTATTCGAATAGTTTATTCTTTGTAGAGACTGTATATTTTTACCCACAAGAGATAACCCAGTTGTTTTATTCCACATATTTTCTTAGATGTGCGGATCAAAAGGATCATCACATGACTTTTTACAATACACCTAGTAAAGGGTCACACTCGCTAAGGTTTCGTCTGTGGGATAGCTATGTTGCTTCACCGCAGACCCCCTCTTGTCCCACACGGCGGCTTAAACCAGCGACACGACCCGTGTCCACGATGGCTTAAACCAGCACCACGACCCATGGGTCACTCCGAAGTGCTTATCTTTACTGTCGATGCAAATTATTCAGTTATGCCTACACTTTGCCAGCTTGTGGTTTGTACTGTTGTACATGGAGAGGTCAACACAGGATTAAGTCCTTAGTTTATCTAGGCGGTGCTTACCACAACTACAAATTCTCGTGTTATATCCACACCATCCTTTCTTACCATCTGCCTAGATAGATAAGTATATTTTTAGGGTTTTGAGAAGCATAAAATAAGCTTGTACCAAAACTATCAATCATGTACATCCTATGATTGTCCAAAAGTTGATTCTTGTATTCTTGAGAAGAGATTATCAGGACAATCTAATGCCCTGAGACTTTAGTTGGACTCGCTTAGTAGTTCATATAGTTATTTTGAGAAAAGTTCAATAATAGCAATAGCTAGGGCGACAATAGTATGGAATATCAATTTCAACAAAGAAGGTGTAGCTAAGTACTACTGTAATAGCAACTTGGGAATTTAACTATTGAAAAAAATCAGTAACTAGTGTACGTAAATAACGCATACAATTTAAATAGTTTAAAACAGCATAAGTCGTGAAATTTCGGGATTCAATATGATCAAAGTGTTGACTCGCCTGGGTCTGAGGTATGGAAGTCCTGGAGATCCGGTGAGGCGTCGAAGTGCTGATCGGGGGTATCCTCGTAATCTATCCGAGCAAAAGTACCGAAAAGCAACAATAGGCAAGAAGGCAACAAATATCAAATAAAAATTCAATTAAACTCCAAATTGAACAAAACTTGAACTAACAGAATGATCTTGAATTTAGAAAAATTTAGAAACAAGTTTCACTCAAATCGAAGTTACGTTGAGAAAATACGAGCTCCCAAAGTTTATTTTCAGGAAAAATCCCAAAAATAAAAAGAGGAGAGAGAGTTCTCTCTCTGACATGTGGGTCCCACCGACTTTATTAAATTTTAAATAAAATTTTAGAATTTTAAATACTGAGAGTATGACATGTGGGGTCCACTGATTAATTAAATTTCAAAAATCGATTTAATGTCAGAGGCTGACGTGGGGCCCTGGTGCAGTTACCCGTACGGTGGGGTCCACCTGTCAGTGACACAATTTTTAAAACCGGTGTTTATTAGGTTAATTATCTGAGGTGGGGCCCGGGTGTCAGAGAAACAGTAACGGTTAAAACGTTATGGGCCTACCTGTCAGTGAAACATTAGTAATTAATTTAAAAAATCATTAGCAGTTAATGGGAGATTTTCCCCCTTAATGATGTCCGAATGGGGGAGGTCTTCGGCTGGGTGGCGGCGCGGCTTGCCGACGGCGAGGGAGGGCCTGGCCGCACCTTCGTCTAAAGCGGCGTGGCCTCAATCGGCTCAGCCAACGCCGGCGGCGAGCTCGGCGGCGGCGGAAACAGGGCAAGAGGGGCGACGGTGAGAGCAGCGATGAGAGTTCAATTAAAGAGTAGGGGAGCATCCTGGGGGTGACAGGAGCTCACCAGAGGGAGCAGTCGGGATCGGGGTGGTTCGGATAGAGCTGGCGACGGTGACGATCGACGGCGGAAGGGGGCGCTCGGTGCAGGAGAAGACAGGCCGAAGAAACTCCAATTCGGCGCCGGGCTTGTGTTCAGGGAGCTAGGACGGAGCTCTGGCCGAACGGAATTGAGCTAGGAAGGTCGGGGTCGGTGGCGAGGAAAGTTGCCCGGAGTTGAGGAAGATAGTCGGGCCGACGAGCTGCGACGGGAAAGAGTTCAATTAATTGATACTAGAGCATCGGTGAGGTCTAAGAAATAGATGGAAAAGGTCAGGGGAGCTTGCGGGGTTCCAGGAATGGCTAACGCCGAAGACATCCGAGGGAACTTCGGGCGGCAGCGCGAAACGGCGCAATTGCGCGTCAACGGAGGGAAGTATCGCTGGATAAGTTGAGCTGGGCATCTTGCCGCGAATTTATAGCAGGGGGAACACGAGTGGGGAGTGTTGGCGGCATTAAGGTGAGGGCACAAGGGCGACGGGCGCTCGAGTGCCTCTACGGCGGCTAGGCGGGGAAGGGGGCGAGGAGGATGCGCGGCGCAACGTCACGAGCGGTCAATGCACCACAGTGGAGCACAGGGAATTTGCTAGTGTTGAGGCGAGTTGATAGCATACAGTGGGTGGCGGTGTTGCCACGACGCCGAGCTACGGCGGAGAGGGGCACGAGGCCGGTGCAGGCGAAGCCAATGTGGGCGAGGCCCGAGGCGCGATGGTGACGCGGGTGCGACAACGACCATCGGAATGCCAAGCGGCGACGGTGACAGGGGTACGGCGGAGGCGCCCGGCAGCGAGGCTATAGTGGAGGAGGCATCTAGCTCAGCGGGGAGGGTGTACGAGATCGTGGTGGCGATGCCACGAAAGGGGGGTCTCGCGCTAGGGTAGGAAACGGAGGTCGGGAGGGTGACGGGGCGGCGTCGTCTGCGCGCGCGCGCGAAGGGGAGAAACTGGGGGCGTGGCGCGGCTGTTTCGGACGAGAGGAGGAAGAAGAGGGGGGAAGAGGGGAGCGGAAGGGTTGGCTGTGCCGCTGGGCCTAGCTGGGCCGTCCGAGGGGGGTTTCTCTATTTCTTTTTTTCTTTCTTTTTCCAAACCCTTTTCTTTTTC
The DNA here is from genome assembly GCA_036346265.1 of Melocanna baccifera. Lineage (NCBI taxonomy): Eukaryota > Viridiplantae > Streptophyta > Magnoliopsida > Poales > Poaceae > Melocanna > Melocanna baccifera. Next base: position 27,627,644 of record CM070677.1, on the reverse strand, counting down.
CTATTTGATTTTGCAAAAAGGGGAAAAAGAAGTTTTCTAGAAAAGCACAAAAATCCAAAAATTCCCAAATGCAAAATCTGAAATTATCAAAAGTCTCTCATTTTTAAAACTTTGAAATACCGCAACAAGAAACTCAAAATAATTCAAAAATTGAGATGTTACAGAATAACTCACGCACCAATAGTCAATCCTTCATTCGCACACTCGCTCCCCTTTCCATCGCTCTCCCTCTTGCTCCCATTCTCCGCCGCTTTTGATCTAGCCATAGCCGCCAGCATCCTTGCCTATCGTCCTCTCGTGGCCCATGTCCTCTCCGGATCTATCTCCTGTGGTCAGTGGCCCACGTCCTCTCCAGATCTATCTTCGATTTCCTCTCCGCCATCGTCTCCCGAGCCTTTGTAGGATTAAGGATGTTGACTATAGGGGGTGAATAGGCGGCTTTAAAAGTTTTTTTTTGGCTAAAATCACATTTATAATGTGGAAGTGTAAATCAATTTGGTTTAGCACAAATAAGACCTTAATCAACTAGATTCACCTAAGTGCACAAATAACCTAAGTCTATGTTAAAGGTTTACAATTCTAGGGTGATAAACAATTAATTTAATCCTATGAATATAAATTGTTTGAATGTAAATTGAGCATAAGAAAATAAACCACAATGATACGGTTCCTTTTTACCGTGGTGTTCGAAGACTTGTCGGTCTCCCCTAGTCCACGTTGAGATAAGCCCAAACGAATTGAACCGGCTCCACGAATTAAGTCAAACACCTCAATTCCACTAATGGTACATCTTTCTCGCTTAGGGTAGGTGAGCTTCAACCTTTATAACACGCTAGGTCTTCTCACAAACTTCTTCAAGAAGATCACCGGACACGACACCTCTAACGCCATCTAGGAGTCGGCAATCTCCAAGAATAATAAGCCAAGTCTCTTACTTGACTTTCACCACGTGTAACAAATGTATAAGCTCAAGTGGATACTAAATCTATCTCTAGATGCAACACATGCAATTAGAGACCTCTTTCCTTACTCACAAGGTGCAACACATACATAATTTAGTGGAGAAGCTTACACTAACTCAAGAGAGTGAAATAAGGTGCCAAAAATTGTCTTTCAACCTGCCAAAGGGGTATTTATAGCCCACATAACAAAAACTAGCTGTTGGAAGTAAAATCCTTTAAAAAAATCAGTATTTACAGTACTACCATAGTTATAAGTGCGATAACACTGGTTTCTATCATAATGGCTAGAAAAATAGCCGTTATTTAGCATTTGTGATACCACTGCAGTTATAAAAGCGGCACTACTATTTTTCAGAAAAGCCGCAATTATAAGAGCGGTACTTCCGTTTTTGGTTTTTCAGCACAGACAACACTTGAAAAATGGTCATAATTTTTGACTTCGATTTCGAAATTGACTGTTCTTGGACTCTATGGAAAGCTTATTCAGAGTGCTACACAACTCATCTATTTGCATGATCACAACCATATTAGATCAATGAAAAAAATCATAAGAGATCTAAGAAGTCACTACCACGATCTAAGTCCAAAGAAATAGCAATAAATAATTTTAGACCATGTCATGGGATAATGCATGATCTTCAACTTTTGTAAAACATATTTGCAAACTTGGATTATGCCACAAGGAATATGTATATGGACTTCAACTATTTACAAAACACATTTGCAAAGTATAGTCATGTATTACAAGGATTACATGTATAAGGCTCAATTATTTGCAAAATATATTCGTAAATAATGGCATCATGCCATGGAGAGTTAGAGAAAACGAGATTGAGTTATCAACATATGGTGAAAATCAAGCTACGAGACAATACCCCTCTTAATAGTACGGTAATTCTATACTAGCAATCTAGTCTTCCAACCAAACACCAAGACCGGTAAAAGACTAGGAACATATTCTTAGCTCTAACTAGTTATATCTTTGCCTTAAGCATTCTTTTGAAGTTTGATGACGCACATCTTTATTTCTAGTCTGGGTCATTGTCTTCTCTTGACTTGATGATCAACTCATGATCATCTCCATTTCGAGATCTTGATGCGCATCAACACATAATGCATCTCCTCTTTGATATGTGTCAAAATATGATGCATCCTTTTCTTGATGGTTTTTAACTCATGAAGCCATCTTGCATCTCGAATCTTTACTTGATGATCTTTAATATATGAAATTATCTAAAGTCTTCATTCTCATGAAACATAACCTATTTATCTAACTTATAAAAAATATTAATCTCACAATTTGATTATAATTAATTAGCAAAATATACCATTAACACATAATGACAGGTGTAGATTCTTTAATATTTTCTTTTTGGTAATTGATAACAACTACCACAATTGCAAATAATTAAATATAAAGCTATCAAACTCAAAGTGCGGTCTTACCGCCATTTAAGATCTGATAGTTCTGTTATCCTGTAATTTCTATTTCATGTGCAGTACCTCTATTTGTCTTGAGGACCAAAATTTGATCCATTCTGAAAAAATGCACCGCCCATAAATCCAGAACTTCTAGGGTTCGGTAATTCCGTCATTCAAAACTCGGTACTACCTTTTTAGAGAGACTAAGTATTTCAAAGGGTGCTCTATGGAAAAAATATATCGCCAACTACACATCGGTACTTTTGAGTTTCAGTAGTTTCGCTCTACCACTCTGGTCATATCACACTGCGATAATACCGCTAATTACACACCGGTACTACCGATTTTTCTGAAAATACATAGTTGAATTCTAAATTCAAATGCATGCTAACCTTTGTCTCAATCTATGTTGATCTTTTTATAAATCTTAGCATGCATATCTAGATAATCAAATGAATTCTGGGAGTAAACCTTTCAATTACTTGACATACATGTTAGTCCCTTTTTGCAAACACAAATAATTAAGTATAAAGCAATATGTCTCATTGTGAGTATATATGAACTACATAAGTTTAATATACTCAAAGGATATGTTTTAAAGTAGAGATCTCAATATATGTGAAAGAAGAAACATAGATCAATATTAATGAAACCACAAAATATAGATTGAATTTTTCCTAAATATGTGCATACAAGAATGTATAATGAAAACATATGCATATATTTATTTTAGATTTTTGGTGGAGTTCAATCTATATTTTGGATCTGAGTAATGCACTAAGATGTAGGAATGTGATGTAAAATGCATACCTCCATAATTTTCACCTCTTCATCCAAATAAGACTAAGTCATATTATAATCATTCAAATATGTTAGTCTCACAATTGCACTTGTTATTTATTACATTCAAATGAGATTAGGCAATATCATACCTAATAAGCATATTAGTCTCACAATTGTATTTATCGTTATTATCAAAACCAACTTAATAGTGCTTGAGCTTATAGCCTTCTCCCTCACCTCTCCGGATTTGTTGGTGCCATCCTTGCCGTCGTTCTCTCTGGCTCCGTCTAACCCACCACGTGTGGATCTGGCTAAGCGGCTTCCTATCTCTAGTCTTCTTTGCCTCCGTGCCCACTACTCATCATCCTCTCCACCTGTGTCTTCATCGCTGCCATGTACTTTGGTTCAATCATCTTCTCCACCTCGGTGGCCTCCATTTGCGTTGAATTCTCCAGTTCGGCCAACCTTCCTTTCCGGTTCTGGCTACAGTAAGAAGGTATGTACCCCGCATCCTAACTCATGTTTCTGGCATGTTCATCTTCTCTCAAGTTACGGGTTTTGGTTGGGTCGTGGTTTCCATTTCTTGAAGCATGACTGTATGCTTGCTTTCTTTGCTGAAGTGCGCATCTATCGCCCAACATGTGTTTGAGGCATGTTGTGTTTATTTCTTTTTCACATTTCCTTGTTCCGCACGGATCCTAGGTGTAGATGGGCAAGTCATCAGCAAGCTGGGGCACGGTGGCAACCCATATTTTCTTGGAGATCTGCGTTGAGGAGGTTGCCGCACACAACTGTCCGTTTGATCGTCTAAACAGGAAAGATTACGACAATCTGAGCAAGAAATTTACCGAACACATCGGTCAGACATACCTCTACAAGCAAATGAAGAACAAATGGGATTACGCAGCTTGGAATACCATGAAACAATGCACCTCTGGACTTGGCATTGATTTGGACATAGGCTCCATCACCACCGACGACCTGTGGTGAGCACAAGCATCACCGATAAGTGTACTCATCTTTTTGCTCAATTTAGTTTGTTGTGTTCTTGCATGCTTTGTTTCCAGATGAAGACCTTCATTGAGTTTCCATTTTCTTTGTTTTTGGTTTTTGTAGGGCAAGGCCTTCGTGTTGAAGTTCAAGAATGTTCTCCTTCAAAACGAAGAGATGATGGATGTCATGTTGGGCACTGTGACCTGATTGAATGAACACATGTTTGTGCATGGTGTTGACACATTGGAGTCTGACAACAAGGACAACATTCACCCTGAAGTGAACGATGGAAGTTCTGGACTTTTCAAGGCTTCCAGAGCCAAGTGCCCGTGGCTATCGTTGCCAGCTTCCTCTGACAGCATAAAGGGCAAGTCCATCGATAGGGATGCTGAGCTGAAATGCCTCATGGACCTCTACAAGAAGATGCACACCACTAATACCCATGCGTTTGGTGTGTGTCACCACTTCCCCCATGCACGATCTGGCTAGGGAAGAAATGGCTTGGCTGATGAACATGGCCGAGGAGGCGGTAGCTAGCGAGGACACCGACGAGCACTACTAGCAAGCCAACTCTTCATGAAGAAAGAGTATCATGACAGCTTCCTCACCATGAATATGGTTGAGGGACGACTTTGCTAGATAAGGAGGACTTGGGACCAAATGAAGTATTGGCCTTGAGCAAAGTTGTTGTTGTGTTTTAATCGTAATGTTGTGTTATGAATTTGAGTTTTGGTTGTTGATTTGAGTTGTTTTCTTGCACTGGATGAACTACATTGGTTTCTAATGTCATGCACTATGTAATGTTATGCACTCTATTTATTTATATTGTTTGATCAATTTGCAAACTGCATGAATGTCATCAATTGACATGGGTGCATTTGGCTGAGTCATACGATTTGAGAAATAAGCGGCAATCGGTTAATGATTTTGTGTAGTGCATATGGGCTGGAGAGGTGATGTAGCTAGACACGACAACGATCATGAAGTTTTCAGTGGCTCTATTGTGTTACTGGCATATGCTTGCTTCGCCTGCCAAATGACAACATCTCATCGTCATCTAGGTTGCCACCTAGAATTCCTGTGATGGTGGGAACTCAATGGGTGCAATGTTTGATACTGCACGACACTTTTGTTAACAACTATGGCTTGTAGTCTAGTATAGAGATTTGCGCCAAAGAAGCACTAGTATTGTTCTTGTGAACATGTGAAACTTCGTAGTCTAATAGGCAGGCAATTAACCGCTTCGGGCACTCAACATGTAAGATCGAAGATGGGAACAGAAGGGGGTGAATGTTGCTTTCAAATTTTCTTTCAAGTATTCACCAATCCTTCACTTGAATAACTACAGATGTATAAAGATTAGGATGGAAGACTACTACAAAAATCAACGATTCGATACACTAAAAATCTAAGAAAAATCAGTAAAATTGAAACTACCGTAGTTAAACATGTGGTATTACCGCTTGCTATAGTAATTGCGGTACTACCGTTATAGTAACCATGGTATTTCTGTTGCTACAGTAAAATCAAGATAAATAGTATTTTAGCATGATTTCAAAATCTAAAATCGAGAGAACTTTCGATCCGTAGATCCAATGATATGAAATTTTACAGAAATTTACTATAAGATATCAGAAATATATTCCAACAAACTATCATGAAAATTATGGCTAAAGTTGAGACCTTTTTTACTTTGTTGGAAGATTGCCCCAAAACTAAGCCAAAACCTAAAACAGTGAATACAACTTGCTCGCGGGTAGATAATGGCTAAGATAGCTCTAGATATATTCTCACATGTCATATCAATCTAGAATACCAAAGAACACAATCCAAAAACTCTTGAAACAAGAAATCACTTGATGAGACCAAAATAAAACAAAACAAGGTTTTCTCATGAATCTTGCTATTAACATGCCTATATGGATAGAGATAGATTTTCAAGGATTATCTCTACCTTTTACATATCTTTTGCACAGCAAGATCACAAGAAGGAAAAGAAGAGAGATTAAACCCAACCAAAAGACAAGCACATTAATCAAACAAAAGATAGACTCAAAAGATGCACAAAAATCAATGTATTGATTACTTGAAAAGGTAGGTTTGCAACCTTTCCACCTTAGAGGACAAAGAACACTCAAGGTACTCACTCTCAAACTCTAACCCAGGCCCGGGCCCAGGGGCGTGCGGCCCGTGCGACCGCACGGGGCCCCCAATTTTCAGGGGCCTCAAAAAATGTTCGGCCGCACGTCCGCACGGCCATACCTCCTCGGCTCCCTCCTCGTCGCCCCCCGCCGCCCCTCCTCGGGCCCGCGCCGCCCCTCCTCGGCCCCCCCGCCGCCGCCCCTCCTCTCCCCCGCCGCCGCCCCTCCTCGCCCCCCTCCCACCGCCCCTCCTCTCCCCCGCCGCCGCCCCTCCCGCCGCCCCTCCTCTCCGCCGCCACCCTCTGCCGCCTCCTCATCGCCGCCGCCGCCTCCTCGGGCCCGCCGCCTCCTCGGCCCCCTCCCGCTGCCCCTCCTCGCCTCCTCCGCCCCTCCTCTCCCCGCCGCCGCCGCCTCCTCGGCCCTTTCCGCCGCCCCTCCTCTCCCGCCGCCACCCTCCTCTAGGAGCATGTCAATGGAATTTACATTTCTTTCTCGCCTTTTTTTGTTCAATGGCAGCAGAAATCATGTAATCGCTCATGTTTTGTTGTTGTGCATAGTAATAGCCGGTGTTGCGTAAGAACGTGGACGAGGCGTGGAGCCGTGGAGGGCTCGAGCGAAGGGGATCACCGTGGTCGGGCCATCCGCCACGCCTCTAATGCGAGCAACGCAAGAACCTCATCGACGCGGCCGTTAAGGTGAGAATTGGGATTTTTGGGGGTGACTCGCGTCAGAGTGTCGTGGATCTTGGATTCAGATGGGTTGCATTGTCGATTCGTTACTTAGGAGTTGCGACGTTGAATGAAATCGCACTCAGAGTGGAATTTGGGTCCGATTGAGGATTAGATTTACTAGATGTATGTTTTTTGAAATATTGACTAGTTTCGCACCGCATCCGAGCAGAGCTTTCTTGTTGACTAGTGGGCGTAATGTGCGATCGTCGATCGAATAATCTTTTGTCTTAAGTTCTCCTCGCCAAAATGGCAATGACCATAATTTGACGAGTATATGCATGTATGTTGGACAAAGTTGTGCGCTTTGACTGTTTCACTTTTTGATTAAATGATCGACCTCTTTACGCCGACTTTCCTATCTGCTTTTTTGAAGCATAGACTATAAGATCATTAAGTTTCTTGCTACAACCGTTGCTTATCAATGAGAAGTTTATGTTTATAATAGTCAGGCACATAAGCAAACGTTTCTGTTTTATTGCTGTTATCCCCCTGAACTGGTTTGAAGATCGATAACTTGTTTGCAGGTTACCTAGCTTAGGCGGGACTTGAGTCTTCGAATCTTATTGTTGGCATTGATTTCACAAAGAGCAATGAATGGACAGGCTAGTGCTTATTCAAGTAAATCTTATTGCTGTTATTCAAGTAAAGATTATGCAAATCAAGAGTTCAAAAGGTACTATTCTTGATATATCGCATTTGCTCTGCAATACATACATTATTTTGACTATATTTGGTACTATAGTTTAGGCCTCACTTAGAGTTTTGTATAGGGCCTCCAAATTTCACGGCACGGCCCTGCTCTAACCCTAAACCTAGAGAAGACAACACAAGAGATGAGTTGAATGGTTCTAATAACATGTCTTCATCCCAATCCCTTTTTATAGGTGGGCAACCATCCACTTACACCTCTTAATGGATCCTATCTACTATTACAATGAGAAAATATGTTAACCTCACGCACACGGGTTTTACTCTCATAAGTCCACTTATGTATGCTTTTCAAAATGTATAAGTGTGTATCCGCTAAATCCTTAGCCTTAATTTGCCTTGATCAAATCAGCTCCGTCTTGACCTAAACTGCTCTCTAACACATCACCCATGCTCCACGATTTTGATTCAAAATGGTTTTCGGTATTTTGGTCAAACTACCAAAATACCCTTTTTTTTGACCCGATCATTACCAACCACTGCAAGCAATCTTCATGCTTGCCATGTGTAGGTGCACCACTAGCTTACCTCATAAACTCTGTAAGGGCTCAGAAGACTGGGAGTAGGTGGGTGGTCTCGTCCTCATGAACTCTGCAAATTTTGACTGCTGGCGAGCTGATTGAGGCGAGACTATTTCCTGATTCTGCCGATTCATCATTACATTCATGTTTTTGCATCAACGTGTTCATCAACTGAGTCTAGATTGCCATGAACTAGATTAGGATTGGATCCATTCCCATTAGGGTTGCTTGTGGTCCTTGAGTTGAGGGATTTGTGTTGTTGTTTCCTGGATCCTGATTCATCTTATCACGTCCAGCTGAGTTCCAGGTATCAACCATCTTTTCACTGCTTTGAAAGGAAACACATCTGCTGAGAACTGACTTTATTGGTTCAAAAAGGCGAGGGGAAAAAGTATAGGTAAGTGGTAAACTTGTCTAAAGGGATCTCTAATGACAGACCTAGACTAAGCAAACACTTTATCAAGAGGCTAATAAAAGAAGCAATTAAATTAATCAAATAAAAGTTTTAAGATGACTGCAACATAATGCTTTTAAGGGCAAGACTGCAGATCACATCACAAGCAATTGCAAATAAAAATCAAAACGTTATACTCGTATTTTCTAAACTATATAAGGATCTAGTCTAAGGGCTCCAACTCGAGTCCTGCCAAGTAGGGTTCGCCTGACTCTTCCTCAAGTCGCTATAAAACACCCATGAGTTGCGAACTTACGGTGACTACTTTTCGGTCACAGTTGAAATGAAGTGCCGAAGATACTCCTAGTGGTTGCCTGCTATGTGTCGCCTCTCCTCCGGACTTGGTGGCGTAGGTGAAGGTAGAGGTACGACAGCTGCAGTTGAGGTTTCTTCATGACTCCCTCCTACTCTGCTACATTGGGGGTAGTTATATATTACTCTTTGAATTTTTGAATAAGCTTGGGTATGTTGATCTTGTATAGCTTGCAGAGACGTCAAATAGCATTGTGTGTAGCTCCTTGCACGGACTACTCTCCATAAGCACCGATGCCAAGGTTTCAAATAGCCGGCTATAGCCACCGCTATAGCCGGATTTAGCCATTGGAAAGGCTAAGGGCTAAGAGAATTCAATTTTAGCGCTAAACAGTGTTTGCCGCTATTAGCCGGATTTAGCCCGCTAAGAAGGCTCGGCCCAGAAATCACGCCCACAGCCCACCTCATCCGAGAGCGCATGGCCCAAAAGCGCGGCCCAAAAGGCTGCCGGCTAACATCAAACATGCACACACGCCGTCCGATCGAAATGAGCGGTCAAGATCGCTGCGCCGGTCATACAAAATGCCCGAAAAACCTAACCCTAATCATTTGATCCTCTCCTCCCGAAAATTGCGGCCCGCTCCCCTTTGCTCAGATACAAAAAATGGGGCAGCAGAATGGGGCGGCACGGCCTCGGCCGGCGCAGAGTGGGGCCCGAGAGGCGGCGAGGCGCCGAGCGCGCAGCAGCAGCAGGCGAGCGCCAGCAGCGGCGCAGAGGGAGCGACGGCTCGCACGCGCAGGAGATGCGGCGCGCGCCGCCGGCGGCGCGGGCGCAGCGCCAAGACTGGCCAGCGCGCAAAGACGGCCGCACTGAGGCGCAAGGCGGCCATGGCTGCCGGGCGGCGCCCGTGACCGGAGGAAACGAGCTAATGGCCCCAAAAGTGAGTTTCCAACTTTGCATAGCCGATTTGGAAAATTTTTTCAGGTTTTGAGTGCTCGGGTTTGGGGATTTACATTAGATTTTGCAAAAGATTGCTTAAGCCCCCTCCTTCTAAATGCTAACCGAGCCATTATACTTTAGATCCGAAATTCTATGCCTTAAATCCAAGTTCGGTTGGGGCTTAATTAGGGTTCATGGTGATCCTAGGGTTGCTCTGATACCAAATATAGAAAAGTCTAATACTAAAAATATGAACTTTAGACATAAAGCCCCTAGATCAACCAAGAACACATACATAAACATTAATGCGGAAGACGTACCCGAACTTGGAGAGGCTATCAGGGTGCTCGGTGTTGCTGCTATGGATGTTTTTGTATGCTAAAATATCCTTGATTATATGCTTGTATGTGGCATATGTGCATAAAACATTGAATTCTGAGTTTTTTATATATACTTTTACTAATCCGCTAAATGAGGCTATTTGAGGCCATAGCCCGCTATAGCCTTTGTAACCTCTGTGGAACTCATCCGCTAAATATCTTAGCCGGCTATTTGAAACCTTGACCGATGCACATCAAACTATAGTGTAGAATTTAGTTGCCAATCCTTATGGTAAAGTACAATCGGGTGATACATCCAATGCATTGGCCCTTTGACTTCTAATCCTTGGTGAAGTAAATTGGCGGCCTCTTTAATCCAAGACTCTGCAACAAAACTCGAAGAAGTCATCACCATCCTCCAGTCTGGTTATAGGAAGTTTGAGATATCTAAGGCATTATAAGGGAAAGAAGTCAGTTTAAGGATTTTGAAAAAATAAATTTTTAAATAAGGTAGAGAGCAAGAACCTTAAGAAAGGGGAAAGAGAGTAGAGAATTTACTAAATATCCAATTTGGTTGGTTTAATTTAGAAAATAGATTTTAAAATTTTGCTAAGGCGACTACTCTAATTAGTTATTTGTCCTACAGTCGATATGGCTCTGATACCACCTTTATCAAGACCCGAATATGTAAATCCGAACTCTCTGTGTATACTGCATTAGTCCAGGATTACGCTAGTGCATACAATGTAAACATAGATGAAATATCGACCATATGCATGATTAATAAAGAAAAAGACTTAAATATTAATAATTATCATAGTACGACCTTATGGCCAAACTTACACATAATAACCATAAGGGCTTAAGAAACTAGCAGCGGAAAACAATATTAAGCATGGTAGACATTCGATATGCTCACAGGCAATCGACTGGGAAGCAAAATCTTAATTTGTGAAGTCGTAGAAGTATCCTCCTTCTGTTACCTCCTGCTGATACGGGTCCTCTTCTCTAACTGAGCAACAGTAGGCATAAGGCTGTGAGTACATTGGTACTCAACAATTCATTTGTAATAAAAATGGAATATAATATGTAAAGCTTATCAATAGATGACTAAAAGATTATTTTACAGAAAGCAATAATTTAAAATAAATACAATAAATATATTGAAAGCAAACTTTAAAATAAATGATAGCAAATAAATAACCAAAAAAATTGAATAAACCACTTGTAAACTAACTATTCATAAGTTGTTTCACTAGTGAACTAACCATTCACTTTTCAATTTTAACCAAACCAAGTCTTTATGAAATCTACCCTACGTGTGAAATCACCGAGTATTATCCATAACCATAGACACGACTATTCGAATAGTTTTACACTCTGCAGAAGTTGCACAACTATACCCATATGATATGATTTCATCTACGTATCAGAAAATTACAACAAAGCCTTTACAATGCTCAACCTCAACTCAATCCCGTTCGCTAGGGTTTCGCATCACACCCCCTTGTGTTTCATAAAAATCAGTAACCATATTTATCACAATAACAATATTGAAATTAAAATATCATAAAGTGGATAATAACTACCACATAAGAAGGTTTGTACTAAAATAGCAATGCATGATAATTTAAAATAAAATAATAAATAATAAATTTGAAATCTGGATTTAACATGATCAAAGAATATGACTTACCTTGGTCTTGCTCAGTTATGAATTCTTGATCTTCTGGTGGTGCTCCCGCTCATTCGAAGACGCGATCTAACGAGAGAGAAAATGAATGAGTCATAAAATAAATTTAAATAAAATTAAAATAAACTCTAAAAACTTTAAAACTAGAACCAAAAGATAGAGTTCGATTTTAAATAAATTTTAAAAAAATAATGTAGTCAATCTGATCTAGAAGGGAGGAGAATGAGCTCTTAAAAAGTTTAATTTATAGAAAAATACTGAAAAAATTAGAAATTCTACTATGTTGTGGGTTCGGCTCACGGAATGGCTAGCCTGCGGTGGACTCGGCTCACAGAACAGTGAACGGTGCGTGGCTGAGATGATGTGGCAGCTAATGTGGCATTTGATGTGGAATTGTGGACTAACACGTGGCTGATAGCTGACTATTAGGGCTGATGTGGCATAACACATGGTAGTTGACGTGGCACATGGGATGGCTCAAGTGCTAACGTGGCTGACACGCGGTATGACACATGGACCTTAGGGCTGAGGTGGCCGCTGGCGTGGTGATGACTTGGCTAGGGCTGACTCAGTTGGTTCACGGGCTCACTGAACAGTAGTCGCTGTCGGGTGGGCCCCGGCTGCCATAGACTCGATGTACGGTAGATTGATTTCACGAAAATCCGAAAAGGACGTGGCCGGTGTGGGTGCGGCTGGCGTCAGCGCTGACATCACTGGGCGTGCAAACCGGGGTAGCTTTTCGGTGCACGAAGCGTCGTGGGCAGCGACGGCAAATGCATGAAGCGGCACAGTGGGGTTCAACTGATGAGGTAGGATGGTGGACAGGCTCGGTGAGGCTGGCGGCTATACCTACCGGCGGCGAGGATGGCTCAGCGACAACGACCACGGTGCATGGTGGGGAAAACGACGACAGCGAAAAGAGCAGACGACGACGGCGACGGCCATGAGCTCAGCGGTGGCGCACGGGCGAGAAACAAGGGTGAGCGGCGACAAGTGCAGAACATGAGGGCGGCAACTGCTTTTTATGGCGCAGATGTCGAGTCTAGCTCAGAGGCCGTGGTAGAGGAGTCCATGTTGGGCATGGATGTCGAGGTGGCAACGAAGACGCTGTCCCGATCGAGAACGAAGATGAACAGTGCACGAGCTTGCTGATGGGTGACATGTGGCATAGCAAGGATTAGACAGTCGGCGAAGAATGCACAAATGAACAGTGTGGAGACCCTCGAATGGCTGATGCATGGCCTTGAGATAATCGGACGACTAAGATTGGATGGGCCAGGTGAACAGTAATAGGCTCGACTTGTTACTGTTTAAGGATCTTTGGGTTTTTTTTCTATTTTAGAAATTCAAATAAAATCAATGAGCTCTAGAAAATAGCAAATAAATTCAAAAAATTCACAGAAAATTTTTTAAGACACAAGGAACCCAAATAAAATATTTTCAGTAAATGTTAATATTTATTTTAGTCATATTAAATCCTTTTAATTACAAAAATTATTTTAATTTTGTATTAAATCTAGAAAAATTTAAATGATAAATTTTATTTTAAAAGTTTCTAATAAATTTTGAAAAACATGATGTTATATGGTAGGAGGGGCCATTGCGTGCCCTTGGACTGAAAAGCTAACCAGCAAGCTATCTATCGGAGTGTTGAGTTTCCTCTGCAGACGTCCATTATTTCCTTCCTGGATGCGTCCAAACTAAAGAGAGGAATGATGAGCTACATGCACTACGGCAGCGCCAACCACCCGTGGTATGCTCGGTTCTCAATAGGAACAATGAGTTGTGGTTGAATCCAGTTAGTGTTCGCGTCAGGCTTAAGTTAGGTGCGTGTGTGTCTGTCATCTATGCGTGCGAGGGAGAGTACATAACCGCAGTGGCGGATCCAGGATTTTTAGAATGGGTATTCGAACTTTAGAGTTAGATCAATACCAATACATCGATACCGCGACACACGTTTCCTCTAAAACACCGATATAACGATACGTGTATATAGATATAACAAAAATTAAATAATGCTAGCACAATGACATGAATTAAATAACAAATTATAAAGATTAATGGTAGTTGCATACCAGTAGTAAATCGAGCCACATTGGAGCCTTGTAGGTCGATTCACAGAATTACAGTGTCGCTGGCGACTGGGCACTGGCGAAGGCGGATGCGCCGAGGCGGCGAGGCCAACCGCCGACCCGAGCGCCCAGTTCGCCCTCGCCAACGCGGCTCCCCTCGCCTCGCGGCTCACGCCGACCGCCTCCGGCCTCCCCCTCCACCTCCGCGCAGACCGCCTCCGGCTTCCCCCTCCGCCTCCGTGCTAGAAGGCTCACCGAGACACCGACGATGCCGATGGCGCGGAGGTGGCCTCGCCGCCTCGGCCGGGGGGAAGAGGCCGAGCGGCGGCGCCCGTGGCCGGGCGCGAGCCCGATCCGGCCGATCCGGCCGAGGAGGCGGCGGTGGGGGGCCGAGGAGGGACGGCGCCGGGGGGGCGAGGAGAGGCGGCGGGGGAGAGGAAGGGGACGGGGGGAGGAGGGGCGGCGGGGGGGGCGGCGGCGGCGGGGGAGAGGGGCGGGGAGAGGGACGGGGTGGAGGCGGCGGCGGGAGGGCGAGGAGGGCGGCGCCGGGTGAGAGAGGAGGGGAACGGGGCGGGGAGGGTGGCGAGAGGCGGCGCGGGGAGAGGAGGGGCGGCGGGGAGGGGGACGGGGTGGGGGGGTGGGGAGAGGAGGGAGGCGCGGCGGGGAGGGCGAGGAGGGGCGGCGCCGGGGTGAGAAAGGGAGGGGAACGGGGCGGGGGTGGCGAGGAGGCAGCGGCGGGGAGAGGAGGCGGCGGCGGGGGGGGACGGGGAGAGGAGGAGGAGGCGGCGCGAGGGCGGGATTTGGGCGCGGGCGGGGCTAGGGTTGGGTGCTGGGTGCGGGGCGCGCCGCCGGGGTGGGGGGCGGCGGGAGCAATTGGGCGCGGGCGCGCGGCCGTGCGGGCCGGGGCGATTTTGGGCGCGGTGGGGGCGAGCATGCGCGCACGCGGGGACGGAGCGATTTTGGGCCGGGATTTTGAGAGGAGTGGCCGAAAATAGTAATTTTAGCCCAACTATATATATACATATGTATTATACCCTATATATATTGATTTTTTGTTCAAAAAAATGGGTATTCAGCTGAATACCCATGACTTACAGTAGATCCGCCCCTGCATAACCGGGCAGGGTCGTGAGTCTTTGCAGTCGGAAGTTTTGTCGTGAGAAAACAGAAAGAGAAACTATCGGACGGTATATGTCTTTCCTCTCTCTAATGCTCTTTTCCTTCTTGAAGCGTCACTGCTCCCTTCCTCTTCCGCCGCTCCCTCTCTCTTGTGCTCTCTCTCACTTCCATCCGTTGCTCCCTCCCTCCCCACCGTTGTCATCCCCTACTCTCCTCCACCGTCGGATCCGGCTCTCCCGTTATGGATTCACCTTTCACCTCGGATATAGAAAGAGATCGGAGGGAGATGGTGGCCTAGCGGTAGGTGGCGGCGGGGGCGATGGGCAGTGTAGGAGGGCGGTAGGTAGGGTAGGAGGGCAATGGCAGCGGTGGCTGTGGCAGTTAGATTGGGCGGGCAGCGCGGTAGTGAGAGGTCGGGGGTGGTGCGGCGAAGCGACGATGGTGTCGTTGACCGCAGGTGGTGGTGGTGGAGGGGGCGGCGGAGGAGACGCGCGAAGCTGCTCCGGAACAGAATATGAGAGGGGGAGGAGAGAGGAGCGGCGACGCTTTGAGAGGAGGAGGAGGGTGAGGAGGGGAGGGGCAGCGTAAGGGAGTAATGCCGTTGGGAGGTATCCGATGGCATACTGTCATGTAGTACTTCTCAAACAGAAAACGTTGTGGTTTCTTGGCAAGATGAGCCTGTGTTCGTGAGGGCAAAAACCCATCTAGATCTCGGGTTGGTTTGATTGTGCATCCAATTGGAGACTGCTAGTACTTCAATTGCTGCTGTTTCCTGGTGGATTAAATCTACAATTCGTTCATTGCTGATCTGTTTGTAGATCCGTTTCTTCTCATGTTTGCATCTACCTCGTTTCATTAGCGTAAACCGAGAATCCATATTCTATTACTTGGTCGTGATTGCTGCTGTGCTGCTGGAATAGAAGAGGCTCAGTTTGTTTGGTACCGAAGCTTGGCTACTTGGCTGTTTTACTTGCACTCACAGGAAGATCACCTACAGTATACTTGGGTATTTTGAAAGATTGGACGCCACACGAATTAACTTGGGTTTACTAGTTGATCTGTTTGAAAGATTGGGCGCCACACGAATTAACTTGGGTGTCCTAGTTGATCGTACCAACTCTCTTGTCATAGTATATCTATCTAGCCTGTTTATATTGGCTTTTACCGACACCTTTTGACTTTGGCTTATGAATAGTAACAGTTTTTTTTCTGTTTACAAGAGATAGTACGGAGAGATAGAGATTCGTGTACGATTTTAGCCAATATAAATAAAATCGCTAGTCGCTACAGTGTCTATTATAATCAACTAGTAGATCCCGCCTTGAAAAAATGCTCCGTTTGAAAGTCAGTACTATAGAAAAGTCATTTACTGTAGAAAAATAGCTTTTAGAAGCCAATATGAATGGGGCCATAGATGGTACACATAATGGTTATATTCTTTTTAGCTTTTGGCTTTTTTCAAAGTCAAAACAAACTGGACAACTTCTTGAGCAGATTTTTGAAAGGGCTTCCTGAATCAAAAACCGTGTGCACTATTTGCATTGGTGTTTTCATCGTCCTATGCCATCCTAAAAAGCCTAGCAAAAACCACCAACTGTAGCTTAAAAGAACATGACTAGGTTTCATTCTAAACGACTTCAGCTTCTAGTTTATTTTAGCTTTCCGCTTAGTTAATCCAGAAACTACTTGGAATGCGTTAGTTTCTAATTTTGACTTATTTTAGTTTTTGGGTTTTTTGACTTTTTTGCTTTTTCTTTTTCTTCATTATTTCTTTGTATTGTTCGTGACGATATAACGTTTTCCCCTATTTTTCTTTGTTTTTTTCTCAAAAAAAATTAACAGCTACTATAGTACGATTTCAATTATAAATAAAAAATTATAGCTAGAAATTTAAGCCGTAAGCCCAATTGAAGCAGGGCCATAAGTTAACTCATTGTATCAATTTCTAATTGATCTATCCTTTGCAACACATTTGCAAACTCGATTGGAGGCTTCATCTGTGCCGAATCCGTTTGAAACATTAGGCGCACACGAATTACCTTGGGTTTATTAGTTGATCCGTAACAACTCTCTTGTCATATATGGCTGGGTTCTTTTTAGTTTTGGCTTTAACTTATCACTCTTATTATATTAACTAGTTTTTAAACGGTGCATCTTTTTAAGATGAGGTTTACAAATAGAATGTAGTAAATATTATGCTAAGTTCAGCTATACAAATCAAAATCGCATACGATTGTTTTCCTCTGTGTACTATCTCTTGTAAATAGTCAGAATTCAAAAATCATAAGCAGAAAACCACATACCAGAAAAAAAAACCCACTCTATATCTATCTATAAATGGTACAGGTAATATGTCAACTCATTGTATCAATTTCTAGTTGATCTATCCTATGCAACACCGCCGCAAACTCGATTGGAGGCTGCATCTATTCCGAATCCTCTGTAACCTTTCAGTATGGATGAAGAGAAACAGTCGATTTGCGGTTGCTGGCCGAGTGCCTCCGTTCTGAATCCTCTGTAACCCTTCAGTATGGATGAAGAGAAACGTCCAGTTTGCCGTTGCTGCAAGGCCGAGTGCCTCCGACGATAAGAAATTGGTGCCGATGAACCCTATTATTATCTGTGCAATGCAGATTTAGTTCATGTTTGTTTGTGTTTGGCTTACAATTTTCCCCCCTTTGCCCTCTTCAATTGCAGCTACTGTGAGTGTTTCTGCAACATGTGGTATTGCTCTGAACAATGCTCGTGTCTGGGTTGCCGAAACACCGAAGACAATGAAGACGAGGTGGACGAGCGCGCGGAAATTATACTGAAGAACAAGCCTGAGGCTTTCAAGCCAAAGATCGCCGATGATGCCGCGAACTCCACCGTGGTAATGATGCCTGTCTGTGCACGTCAGCTTCTTGTTTACCTGGCTCTGGTTGTTCATGGCTATCTTTGGATGAACACCAGGGACAAGAGCTGAGGAGGCATGTGAAGGGATGCACTTGCAGCAGGTCTGAATGCAAAAGGCGATGCTGCGTCTGCTGGTGCTTCGAGTTACCAAGGTGTTGTCCTTTGATATTTATTTGCCGATCTATTTATATTGGTTCCACAATTTATCTTATTTCATTGGAATAGCATGAAATCCTATGGTAAATAGATAGATGATAAATTACGGTATTTAGGATAAGTCAATATGGTTATGATTTGTTCCTTTGTGCACTGATGGTGGCCTTGAGAACGTGTTCCTCAAACATTAGGAAAAATTAGGTATATGCCATTATAAAGTAGTCACATTAGAAATATACCATTATAAAATTTTAGCTTAGAAACATGCCACTCTAGAGTGTCCATGTTTTGAAATATGCCATTATGGCTATTTTAATATATTTTCTATCAAATATACAGCATGTAATTTCGTATTTTCTAAAATACCCTTGCGCCCACGGCTTCGTCGCCAACAGCTTCACCTACCCGTTCGTGCTCAAGGCCGTCGGGGTGTTCAAGCTGTCGGTCGAGGGCCGCAAGGCGCACGGGGCCGGCGTGAAGACTGGTTCGGTGGGGCGATACACCGCGAGCTCACGATGGAGATGTACACGATCTTTGGGCGTGCGAATGTCGCCGGAATTTGTTCGACGAAATGCCGAAGAGGGCGCTGGTACTGTGGAATATGATGATCAGGTGCTACGTCAGGTGCGGGCGATACGCAGCAGCAGTTGCTTTGGCTGAGGAGATGGAGAGATGCGGTCTCACATAGAGACACAGAGACACGAATGCAGGTATGTGCTATTGGACATGGAAGGGGTCTTTGGTGTGCTGCTCACCTGCGACAACAATGTAATTTAGATGCAATGACTGTCAAGATGTGGTTGCAAGCCACGCACTGCTGCTCACTAAGCTCACAAGCACCGATCGAAGCCGAGAACAGTGATCTAATCGGGAGGGGCAAGGGTATTTTAGGAAATACGAAAATATATGTATAAATACATGCTGTATATTTGATAGAAAATATATTAAAATAGCCATAATGGCATATTTCAAAACATAGACACTCTAGAGTGGCATGTTTTTAAGCCAAAACTTTATAATGGCATATTTCTAATATGACTACTTTATAATGGCATATACCTAATTTTTCCCAAACATTGGGGAGGTTGCAGAAATAACCGAAATTTTCAAAACATGCTTTTGCTGTTAAATTGTGATTTTCTTATCCTTAATCTCTCCCTAATCCCACCCCTAACCCTCCCCTCCCTGATCCCTGCCTTCCCCTGCTGGTGGCGCCCCCACCGAAGCCGCTTTCCTTCCCCCCTTTTTGCGCTGGTGTCCCTCCCGGGCCTTCGCCGTGCCCATGCCGCCGTGCGTCCTTGCTGGTTCACGCGCATCGAGGCTTCGCCAGCTCCCTCTCGCGTCAGCGCCTGGCCGAGTGACTCGCGCCTCCGCATCACCGCCCCCCAATTGCTCCGAGCTTCCTCGCGCCCAGCGGTCAGTGCGTTTCTCCCTGTGCGACACTCCCTCGGACCGGTCATGCGTCATCGCCATTTACCGAAGCTCTCCCTCCTCACCAACTCCTGCAGGCCGTAGCTCCACCGCCATGGCTGCCCATGCCTTGGCGCAGCTCCCTCACCCTCTTCCGCTGAACGCCATCAACTCCCATCCCCTCTCTTCGGCTCCCTCTTTCACCCGAGCTTTAAAAGCCGATTGCATCCGTCTGTGGCTTCGCACCACTCCCCTCTTCCTCCTCCTGCAACCGATTGAACTCTCGCCGCCCCTAGCGCCGCCGCCACCTTCCCCTGGTCCAGTGAGCCAAAAAACCCAAACTCCCTCCTCAGTCAATGAAAATCCGATTAACTCCGGCCACAGCATCCCCAACACATCGCATTCACAAGACTCAACTCAATTGTGGATGAGCATTTGCCTACTTGCCCCTCACTGTGCATCACCTCCTCTGGCCGCCACCCCCACCGATGCCAGCCTCCCTGAGCCACGCACGAGCTAAACCCACCCCTTTCCTGTGCTCCCCTCACTCCTTAGCTGGTTAAACCCCGCCCATTTGAGCTCGAGCATGCCCTCAGCCCCCCATAACCGCACGCTACTCCACCTTCTTCTCCCTCTTCGGTGATCGCTACCGTAGACTCTCACGTCACCCAAGACCCACACACCGACTCACCTTTTCCCCGTGAACCCTTTGGTGCTGGACACGGCCCCCGAGAGGCCCCACCGAGGCCGAACGACGGTGGGGAGGCGCGCCTCTGTGTTTTCTTCGCCGAGCCGTTCGGAGGAAGAAGACTATGCCTCCCCGGGCAATGTGGCCTCACCCCGACCCTCCGAACTCGATCCAACGGCGCCAAGCTCTAACGTGTGGCTCCTTGCGAATCGGTTCACGAGTGTAGTGACGTGGCCGCATCCTCGCCCTCCGCACACGATCTGACAACGGCCTACTCAGGCGTTCGCTCGCGAGCCAGTGCAGCCACTCGCGCGTTGCCCTGGGCGAGGCCCATTAGCCACGTCGCCGTTTGAAAACCGCAGCCCCGCGCGTGCGCGCTCTCCTGTGCGAGGAAGTGGGCTGGCCCAATTACTGTAGCCCGTGAACAGTGCGCGTTTGCATTTTTCAGAGCCGATTTTTGGAGTATAATGTCTCATTTGATTTGTTTTGTAGCCCCAATTCCATTTCCGATGTCCGTTAGCCCTAACTCTCTTGCCAAAAATTCAAACCAAGCCATTTGAACATTTGTTTCATATATTTATTTTATTTATTTTAATTCTTTTTATAGGTTGTCTAGTTTATTTTTGTTTCTTTTCTAGCTTGTGTTGAAACAAGCTCGTTTTAACGTTATTTTATGCGTTTATTTTGCGTTAGTGCACGAGGAGTCCGAGGCGATGGTTCAAGGTTCGAAGCAGACTTCTACGTGCTACGAGATTGTCGAGGTCATCGATCCGCAAGGCAAGTTACAAATTTTGACGCACATTGAACTGATGAATTCCATTATTAAATATTTACGTTATCTGCATTATTGTTATTTACTCAAACTAATTGATTAAAATAAATTGCTTTGAAGGACGTGTTATAATTTTTAGTTATGACCTACCACTGTACAAATGCCCTGTTAAATTTTGAAGCCATATTCACCTCGATAAACTTAGTAATATTTAATTACTGTATAAATAAACCTCGCATGTTATCACATAAAATGACGAGCTATCGAGTAAACTTGATAGTTCGCCGGTTTAAAAATAATTTAAAATTGTACTAGGGTAAGGCGGAAATTGTGGAGTACCCTGTAGTGGACGAGTCCACGAGCTTACCCTAGGGTGGAGGGTGCAGCAGACGGGTGTCGATACCACATGTATCGGTTACCGGTTGTGGTTGGCAGTCTCAGGAACAAATATAAGGACGAGACCTTTATGCTGAGTATAAAGCACAGAACCCGCTCAACCACAAGTATTCAATTGTCAATCCTGGTCCGGTAACTGCTCACTTTAATTGAACCTCTACAGGAGTTTGGCGAGGTGGTACGGATGTGTAGGAACCGTATACACAACGATATGTCTTTACGAATTTGGGCGACCATGTTCTGCATTGGCCTGTGGATACCCAATTCGGTAAAGATTACAACCTATCGGGTAGGGTCTATACAGTAACTTGAGCAGCGAAAGATTTTGCCTGTCGCACATTAACTGGAGTGTGTATATAGCTTGACATTAGAAATTGAGAAGTCTTATGGGTAAAGCTGAGCAATTCTACAGAGTGAATTTAATTGTATTTGAGTACGCCGTGCTTTCGGGTAATGAAGCTGTGCTTGATGGGTGAATCCAGTAACACAGTATGAGTAGTTTTTCGATGATTTAATTGGTACAGTTAAAGAATTAATGTTTTAAGACCCCTTTTCCTTAATTAGTATGATGGAGTTTATTGTTTTAAACTGTTTACAAATAAAACTGTATCCACATAAAATAATAAAACCCTTATACTCCCTTTCGTTAAAATTCCATGCATTTAGTAATTTAAGGTTACCATTGTAACTTGTTGAGTGCAGTGGTACTCAAACTTGCTAAATTAACAACTCAAAGAATACTGGGCAAGGAGAAGTTCAAGCTTACGAAGAGGATCCGGAAGAGGCTGTGGTTGCCGAGGATCAGTGGTTTTAGGTTTAGTGTCGTCAGGCACGCTTGTGGGTTTTTTTTCTAATGTAAATTAATTGGGCTTGCCGCCCCGCTACGCTAAACTCGACCGACGTGTCGTATGTTGTAAAATACTCTAGATCTTAATTGTGTAAGCATGATGGCTATGATGTACGTTTTTGTACAGTACATCGCAACTGTACGGATCCTGGGGTTGATGGCTGCGGCTGATGGTTTTTTTTTTGCCTTAGCACGAGTGCACATGCGAACGATCCGAATGCCAATAAGTCGATAAGATGTTTCAAAAAAGCCGTTCTGATAAACCGCTTTGAAAAGATGACGAAAAAACTATCTTCGGGAAAAGGTATAGGCCATAAGCTATAAAACAAAAAACCCACCTTAAGACTTGATTATACCTTAAACTGTGATATATTATATAGTTAGTTTCCGAATCTCTTGTCTTTTGATGTTTTGGGAAATCTGATGATATGATCTATAGCACAGTTATACTATAACTGCAAGATTAATGAATGTAGTCAAACAAGCAATACAATACTGCATTACAGGCATCCACTTTAGTGGTAACAAGGTGCATTACTAGTAAACTACTACTGTAACACAAAACGCAGTCATGAGGAAAGCACAATGTTACAAGCTATCGAGCCATGACAGTAACAATTCACATAACCTATCAACCTTCTCCCGTATATTGTCAATAACTTTTCTTTTATATCACTATTAACTCCCTTGCACCGTATGCATATTGTTATGGTTACTCACCAAACAATAAAGGATAGAGGCTACAGGGAGGCCGTGAGAGGTTGCCTATAGCCTAGAACACTCTGGGGATGACACTAGAAATATGTGCTAATATCTTAAAAGTTGGTAATATCTGACTCTTTGCTAAAAAAGAGTGCTATAGTATTCTCCATGCTGCACTCAGGTGTGTATATATATAACCATAGAGGCTTATTTATATAGATATCCCGATGTTCTTCTATCTTTATAGGGGAATAAATATCTTTTCTCCTACTTGTAGTTATACAAACACCCTTATCTAGGTCTATTCTTCTAAGAATATATATGTTTTTTTCCTAACCTTGTGGGCTTTCATGAAGCTGCCAGCCTGTTTTATTAGCGCCGCGGACTGTTTGGGCCAAAGTGGAGGCCACTCCCAACACATCTTTGAATTAGCCACGAGCCCACGAGATCGATCAATTAGCAGGGCACAATGCTATGGCTAACCTTGCGATTCAGATGAGTTTCATTAATCTGAAGATAACAAGCAGTTATATATATACAATTGTACACAGGGTAAGAGGAATAGGATTATAGATGGCTGTATGATTGACCCAACTGCAAAGTAATAGTGTAGTATGGTTTCTTACATTAGGCAGTGGAAGAGATTCCAGGAGCTGGGACAAGATGCAGAAGACCAAAAAAGAAAGAAAAAGGAAAAAAAAAGAAACAAATTGGGTTGGTGTTTCAAGAAAAGTATTACAACCAACCAGCAACAGGTGTAGATATTTTAGCTCTAGCTTCGCATAGAGATTATAGCTTCTTCTAACACTATCATGTCGACAACGTACGTGTTATCAGAAAGCATTGGGGAATAAGAGAATAATAGAGTGAGGAAAGAATAAAAGATGCGGCTCGCCCGATCTCTTGCGGTGTGTGCAAGATGAAAATCTGGAAATGGTCAGTCATTACCCACAAATCTATAATCTGTGACCGGAGTAAACTATATACTCATGCTTTTGTAAAGTTACAATCCATTAATTTGATATACTTGAATTCTCGAATATTGATTTATGCTATTTATTTTCAGGAGATATTGGATATACTTGGACCCATGGGGAGGCAATAGGTCCTGGCTTTAAGTGCAAGTATTGCCTAGAAAACATTTGAAGGGGCAAATGTGATGTGATGAGGTTCGCGATGTGATGAGGAAGTATGAGTCGGCAGGAAGGCAAAAGAGGAAAGAAGCAAAGGAGCGTAAGCTTAGAATTGAAAGTAGTATTTTGAAGAGATGAATGTAGCAATTGATATGCTTAGCGATGAAAATGTACAAGAATAGATAGTATTGAACGCTTCATTGAAGGGCTTGTACTTTCAGGACCGCGTGGAGAGGACAGGTGGGATATATGAGCATGGAAGTGGGAGTGGTAGTGGTGGATGCAGCAATGGGAGTGGTAGTTGTGCTGGTAGTGCTACTGGTAGCCGGATTCATACATTGTTTCGCAATGTAAGGTTTGCTGGTAAAACATTTGATGTAGATGACCTCATGTAAGTGTTCATACTCGTCTTCATCAGCAGTGCTTTGTCTCATCTTTTCTATGCCATTGAGTGAGTGTTTTGTGGTGTTCCTTGCAACTGCATCGTGGTACATGTATGGAGGATGAATAAAGATATTGTAGAAATATGCAATATGAATTGTATCATAGTGCGTGTCATCATGTAGGTGTGAGTGCAATTAGAGCATATTTGCTTTGGTTCACACGAAAGTGAGGAACAGGCTTGGTTACGACAAGCTCCATAAGTTGGTTTATGCCCATTACAATTTAAAGTTAAGCCTCCAGCAACAAGATATGGAACGCGAAGAGAAGGATTTGGATCCTTATTAATTATCACAAATGTCACACTCTATGACCAAGACAACCCAATGATGGATTAGTTGTCAAGATCCAGGAGGGAATCTAGGTCGATTTTATATGAAAGGGTGGTGCTTAAAGAGGAAGCAAAAGACAAGTCAAGTCAATCACTCCTTAACGAGTCCCTCAATGTTTGGGTTTCGAAGAGAAAGTGCCAAGATAGCACAAAGGAGCGTAAGGCGAAGAAAGAAAAGAAAGCAATGGATAAATATGATGATGATGTGGAAAGTGGTAAGAATACATCGTCTCTTTCTGGAAGCCATATATGTGAACACGGATGGCAATAGTTATCCGAGTAATGACGACGCACATAGTCAGACTGGATGACAAGAAGAATAACACGAGGGACCAAAAGGAGTTTGTCGGTTAGTTTTGCCGCGTACTATGTAATACATATCAATATGTCCATTTGAAACAATGTTGTGAAAACTGAAAAGTTACTTGTCATGCACTTTTATATGACATGAGAAAGAAGATGAGATCACAAAGGATGATGATGACGGCTATCAGTGAGGAAAGGCAGCAACAAAGAAGACAAATGATCTTTCCAGCCTGTACTAGGGTGCACCTTTGTAAGATTTTCTTGCTATTTAGATGACCTAGCAGAAAATTATATTTTTTTATTTCCTCTTCTGCTAATTATTGGGACTGGAACTTCCTACAATGCAACAAATGCATATAATATTTCTTGGAGTTAATATGGCAGCATATTCTTATGAAAGTTTTAACGCAAAAGAAACTTTGGATTTGGTTTGTATGGTAGGACAGGGGCAAGAGCAGTTTTGGACTTTCTTCTTCTTTATGCGTATGTATTCCATGTACCCATCCTCCTTTTTAGAGAGATAGGACAGAGGCGAGAGCAGTTTTGAAAGCCCAAGGTTTGGCTTCGAGTTCATGATATGAAGCTGGAATTAGCTTTTCTTATTCTTATCATTGTCTCGCTGTTAAATAAAGGAGCGCCGGATATCATAGGTAGCATCTTTTTTTAGTTTGGGAAACAGAGAAATGGTTGTGACATTTTCTATTGTAGTGGCCAAAACAATTGTTTTATGTTGATTCTGTTAGATTATGTGGTTAGGTCTAGAATATTTGTGATGATAAATAATTGATAATATTATTTGTGAGGTGTGGTATATGTAGACTCATGTTGGTCAGGTTGGAAAGAACTTATGCTGAAAAAATGTTAGTTTAGTTTTTACATGTGTATAATAACTCGGAGGCGATCGTGGTAGTCTACGGTGAGGATCGAGAGATGGCTTGGTGCAAAGTTATGTATAGAAGGTCAAAGATGCTGGAAGAGATAGTCGTGTTCAAGTTGGGGTGCGTGAAGATAAAAGATGGATCAAATATATTGAAGCTATAACAGTATAGTTTGAAAGCTACAATATATAATGCAAGTAAAAATTCATATTATGAAAGGACTCATGATTCTTTGAAAAGTAACAGGTCGGAGGCCTAATTGAAGTAAAAAAAACTCGATTGGACGAGTTGTAGGAGAGTTCTGGATAGAGATTAAAAAGATGAGGTACGCGTGATGTATAAAAAGGTGAGGACGGCTGTAAGTTTGGGCCTGCTTTTGGCTGAACGCGTTGTTTTGTTTATAGAAAAAAAATCGTGGCGGCTTGTGAAAAAGAGGGCAGCGTCTTCGGCCTTGCTTTTCCTCACTTTTAAAGGCGCGTCTCGGTCGCATGGTCTTCGTATGAGCGCCGTCATCGTGCTTTTCTCCTTTTCTGGATCCGCGCGGTGAAGGGAAAAAAGAAAACCAGTGTCTGTCTCCTACTCCCCTATCTCCGTAAAGAAAAGCATCCGTCCTCGAGCCGAACGCTTGCACCAGGCATCATCAGATTGATTGATCATCAATCAATAGATTCATCGAGAAATCAACAGCAAGAAGATGACAGTTTTTTTTTTTTTTGCGGTGGTGACTGACGATAGCGACTAAGATTCTATTTTTTTTAATTATTGTGTTTTATTTTTTTTCTATATTTTTTGTATTATCTATGATATGTTAGTTGTCGTTTTTATTTTTATATTTTTTTAAATTTAGTTATGTCTAATAAACCAACTCAATTATAGTAAAAATAAATTAACTATAATAAAATTTTAATTAAAAATTAAAAATCATCGTATTCCAAACACCTAATTACGGCCGGCTGTGCGGAACGCAACAACCACCAATGCATTAACTCCACGCGAAGAAAGCTTGCAAAGCGCATCCTCGGGGGAATTTGGGTTGCTGTCATGCGGCACTCATGGAGAAATTTTTTATTTTGCTAACGTGCAGTGCTCATTGAAATAGTTGCGCTGATTTTTTTAGTTTGCTACAGCAGTGCTACAACAGTAAAAAAAACTTTTTCTTTTGCTACCTTTTGTTTTTATGTTCTTACTGTGATTGGCAGATTGAAAAGGCAGAAAATAGCAAATTTTGAAGAAAAAATTTTCGCTGCATACTATAATCATTTATCTTTTTCTGATTGTCATCGATAATCCTACAAATTCTAATATATTTTTCCTTGGAACGGACCACAATGTGAAATTTGTGCAAACAGGAAATGTTACTTTTCTTATGCAATCTTCAATCGCAAGAAATCTATTGCTCAAGCTTAACGTTTTAGTAGATTATATGCAATTTCCTTACACTCCTTGCATTGCGTATAATTCCTCAGTTTTCTTCTGTTCATTCTGCCTTTCTGTGGGACTTTTGGTGTCGGATCTAGATTTAACCAATTTAGAATTCTCTATAAAATCATTGTACTATCCCTGAATCATTAGATAACACTCATAGATATATTGTTGAATCGTTTTATGCAAGGTGGTCAAGTTTACAATAGAGCCATCAGTACAAATGATTACATTATATCAAAAGCGGAAGCAAAAGGGGAGGCACATCTCTCTACAAGCAAGTGGCTGAAAAGACCTAGGTGCAACCAATATTAACTAGAAACCTGATTAATATTGTAACCACCTAAAGGTCAGATTGGTCGACCAGACTAGGGTGAGATCTAGACTACTAGAACCTAGTTTAATCTCCACCGTCTTTACCACCTTCAACTCCTTGATCCTCGTATTTATATATACAAGGTTTGATAAGGATGGTTCTAATTCTTTTATTTGCTAAAAGCAATATTTTGAATTATAGTAATTAACAGATCCTACCAGCATTTTAACCTAACCATGTTTATTAAAGAGATTAAAATTGTGCAATATTTATAGCGATGTGGGTTCCATCCACCTGTTATATGGTTCCGTCCACTTGTCAAATTCAGGGTTATATTTACCTGACGAGTTTTCATCCCATTCAATAAGGGTTTTTGGAATAGAAACTAATTTAAGTAAATTATCATGCCCGTCCTTGACCGTGGGCACGATTATTCGAATAGTTTATACTCTGTAAAGACTATATATTTTACCCACAAGAGATAATAAACTTGTTATGTTTCATATATTTTCTTAGATATATAAATCAAGGGGATCATCATAAGGCCTTTATAATGCATCCCTCAGTGTAAACTACGCCCACTAAGGTTTCATCTAAGGGTGGTTATGTCTATCACACCCGGCCCTCTCTTGCGCTGCATGGTGGCTTAAATCCAGCATCACAACTTGTGTCCACGACAGCTTAAAATTAGCGACATGACTTGTGGATCATACCAATGGTACAACTCGCACTGGTGGATACAAATTATTTAGCCAAGTCAACACTATTATAAACTTGTGGTTGCACTATTTTACATTAGGAGATCACCACATGATTAAGTCATGCCACAAACTAACATTTCTTATTCTACGTCCGCATCATCCATCATACCATCCATCTAGATGTGGTAACAATAAGTTCTAGAGTTTTGAGAAGTATAAACTAAGTTATCCTAAAATATTAGCCATTTACATCCATTAATTGCCTAAAACAAATTTCATGTTTAAAGAACGATGATTAGAGCAAACTAGTGCTCTAATACTTAAACAAGACTAGCATAACACTTAAGTATGACATATAGCTAATAAAGTTGCCACTACATTCAAGTATCATGGATGGCATAATAATATCAAGTGACAAGATTCATGTAATTCAAATGTCAAGCATGACATAATAATATCATTACATTAATAAGTAGGCATGTAACTACCGTAAGCTTTATCGTACATTTGCATAATAAATTAAGCATACAATTTATAATTTAAATAAACATAAATTTACATAAAATGTATATTCAACATGATCAAAATGTTGACTCGACTAGGTCAAAGTTAGGTTGGTCCTGATATTCTTGTGTTGCGTCGATCTGGGGCTCGTCTGTGACTTCGTACTCTACTCCGACGATCGCATTAAAAAGCGAACAACAAGCAAGCAAAGACAAATAAATACAATAGAAAATTCAAATGAACTCCAATTGAACAAAACCCACACCAATAGATAGATCTTGATTTTAGAAATAAGTTTTATTAAATTTGGAGTTAAAACGAGCAAGAACAGGCTCTCCAAAATTTAAATCTGGAATTAAAGTCAAAAATAAATAAAGGAGAGAGAATTCTCTCTTTGACAAGTGGGCCTTGCAATTTTTGAATTCTCTCTCTCGACGATCTCCCGAGGCTACTGGAGTCATCCTACTTCAGCTTCCGCCTGGCCGCCACCGCTTGTCGTCCGGTTGGTAACGCCGGTGAGGCTAGCCATTGCCGGTGAGGCCAGACACTGCTCTGCGCTCCGAAGTCTACTTTGTCAGTTCTTGTGTGTTCGGTCGGTTCTTGTGTGACCGAGAGAGCTTGGTGGCTTTTGTAAGGTTTGTGACCGATCAAAGTAAAAAAAAAAGCAGCTTGTCCTCAAGCTACATGTCTGGAAGGGGTGTAATGTCATGGGTGTAGCCCCCTAGGCCCAGTCGATTTATTAGGAAGTTAGAGAATAGTTTGTATCTGTTAGAGGTATAATTCAAGATATAATATTAATTTCCATTTGTCAGAGATATGGTTCATAAGGGGGCTACTACATGCTATTGAGGCAAGCAAGAAATAACAAGTCATTCTTATCTCTAGCCTCTCCCACTACGCTGATGCCGTCTGCCATCCTCTTGGCGGTGTTTACCCCAGTAAACCAAGGTTCATAACATAGGCAGTTTGACGAAGTTAAAATGAAGTGGAGAACTGGAGATGCAATGCTACCGGGCTGTTGCTGCTTTTAATGAATGTTGCTGCATTAGAACCACTTACATTAGTGTGTATTCATGTTAAATACTTTGCTAACTCTAGTTGCAACTCATTTTGTCTGAAATTCTCAAATTCTGGAAGTTGTCTGATGTTCTAAATGTGCATGCGTGAGATTCTGTCAGCCAATATTGGCCGGTTTTGTTGGAACCTTTCTCCCTTTCCTTTACTTCGTCGTGACGCAGCCCCTCGCCTTGGTCCAAAAAAACAAGCAGCGTCTCTGTTGCCTGCAGTAGATAAGCAACGCCTTCGCTCTATCGACTTGACTGTCTTGTTCTGCTATCCCGCCTAAACGCCTGCTGTGGCAGCTCCTATGCACCTTGGAGAGAGAGACGAGCCCACCTCCACGTGAGACCCACCTGGTCCTGATGGAGTACACTCAAAACAAGCACCAAGGCAGGACAACAAGACTTTACTTTCTCTCTCCTTTATTACTCAGAGCTTCCTCGCTACTCTGTATACATTGCTTCTCTCGCTACTTCTTTCGTTGCAAACCCAAGCTTATATATTCTGCATCAGATACGAAAACGGCATGCATACATGCAAACCGACTCAGATCCTACTACTCTATGTATACGGACTCGTATACATCCGTACATGGCAACTCTACAGACTCGTACATGGCGAAGGAGAACCCAAAACAAGATTAGAATCTAACAATCATCCCCTTAATCTTGTTTCTTTATTATGATCACGCCGATCTTCTCTTGCTCCTGCATTTGAACTGAGTCCATCCTTCCTTACACGCCTGCCTAGACTAGAGCACCTGCTCCCACAGCCGCCTTGGCTTTGCCGTTTACTAGAGCCTCCTGCTCCTCTCTCTTGGACAAAATCCGTCCCCTTTTCATGCACATCTTAGCTGAGATTACACCGCCTTTCACTCCCGCACTCGTGCGTCCTGTCTCCAACGCTGACCGCGTTCCATCTGTAAAACCACAAAAAATTTCACCAACTTGTACTCCAAGTCTTCCTTTTGGAACTTGTGCTCTTTTTCCATCTGCGAGCCCACCGTCCGCACGAAGTCCATCGTTTGCAGCTGTATGTGTGCCGCTTTCAATTTCACATGCACTTGTTCTAACCCTAGGGCCGCCACCTTGTGCGCCTGAGCCGCTCTCGATGCGCACTTCGAGGCACGTGCCGATCTCGGGTCCCGCCATCTTGGCCTTCTGCATGCCCTGTTTGGCTGCCTCTAGCTACGCTCAGTGAGTTTTGTCCTCGGGCCCTTCCATCTCCTGATTCCTCCAAGCTCCACGACCTGGTTTTCAGAGAAATCTTGTATAACCGATTTGGAGATCTTCTCACCTTCATCAACAGATCATTGTTCTTGGTATAAACACGCAAGAACTCATCCTGTAGCACCACCTTGTATCCTATTTTTGTCATCTGTCCGAGACTAAGTATGTTGTTGCACAGACTTGGTATATAGTAAATTCCTGTCAACAACTTTTTATCTCCGTTCTTGCATTGCAGCATCATCATCCCTTTGCCTCTTATCTCTACTATGGAGCTATTGCCAAACCTGATCTTGCCCCAAATCTTCTCGTCGAGCTCATGGAACATAGAGCGATCTCCCGTTATGTGATTATTTGCTCCATTATCCAAATACCACTGATTTGAATGATCGTTGTTGCCTTCCTTCGTGCGTAGTTTTGGAACTATGTTCTCCTCATTTAGCATCACCATGACCGGTACCTTTTCAACATATGATGAGAGAAGTAGTGCTGGATTGTCATCTACTTCTTAGACGAGGTTTGCCTCCCCGTTCTTCTTTTTGCTTTGGCAATTCGAAGCATAAAGCCCATACTCGTTGCAGTTGAAGCACTTTACATTGTGCAGTGACGCGTAGTGCCCGTATTCGTCACATTCAAAGCACTTGATATGTGACTTATCATAGAATCTGTCACCGCCGTCTTGCCAAACGTTATCTCCACTGCCACCTCTGCCGCCTCGAGTACTTTGGCTACCTCGCCCGTGCCATCGCCCGCGACTGCTTGATGACCCACTGCTTCTTGTATCTCTCTTTATCAGCAACACCTGCTGATTATCATATTGAAACCTCTGTTCAGTACGAGACTGAAACCCCTTTAGTAACTCCTCGTGCGCCTTGAGAGAGCCGGTGATCTCCTCAATCTTCTTCTTCTCCAAGTTAGGGGAGTACATGAGCGTGGTGATGACAGGCATATACTTTTCTGGTAGCACGCGCAGGTACTTCTTCACAGCTACAGATTCCTCCATCTTGTCACCAAGAGAAACCATCTGATTGTATAGTGAAGTCAACTTACCAGTGAACTCGTCCACCGACTGGGTCTCTCCCATCTGGAGATTCTCGAACTCGCTCCGTAAATTCTGGAGTCATACCTCCTTCACACGATCAACTCCCTCGTGCATTTTCTGAAGCGTCTCCCACGCCTCTCGTGCCGTCTCCTTCCCGACGAGCTGAAGCATCATCGAGTCTGGTACCGCTTGGTAGATGATAGCTAAAGCCGCCTGATCCACTTTGTCTTCCAGCTCCTTGTCCTTCCCCTTCGGATCGATTGCACCCCAAACTCTCTAGGCACGCATATTCGCCTTCATTTTCATTGTCCATACCGGGTAATTGTCGGTCGTCAGGAGAGGGTACTAGAGGGAGATTAGCCCACTCTGGGCCTTCGCCTTCTCGCCCATATTCTTCAAGTACCACCAAGATCAACACGCTCTAATACCAAATGTTGGAACCTTTCTCCCTTTCCTTTACTTCGTCGTGACGCAGCCCCTCGCCTTGGTCCAAAAAAACAAGCAGCGTCTCTGTTGCCTGTAGTAGATAAGCAACGCCTTCGCTCTATCGACTTGACTGTCTTGTTCTGCTATCCCGCCTAAACGCCTGCTGTGGCAGCTCCTATGCACCTTGGAGAGAGAGACGAGCCCACCTCCACGTGAGACCCACCTGGTCCTGATGGAGTACACTCAAAACAAGCACCAAGGCAGCACACAACAAGACTTTACTTTCTCTCTCTCTCCTTTATTACTCTGTAGCTTCCCTGCTACCTGGTATACATTGCTTCTCTCGCTACTTCTTTCGTTGCAAATCCAAGCTTATATACTCGTTACCTCTACTCAGATACGAAAACGGCATGCATACATGCAAACCGACTCAGATCCTACTACTCTACGTATACAGACTCGTATACATCCGTACATGGCAACTCTACAGACTCGTACATGGCAAAGGAGAACCCAAAACAAGATTAGAATCTAACAGGTTTAACCCTGATATTGCCATCCGATTTTCGGCCGAATTTTGTTTGAAATTTCCAGGCCGAAATTTCCCGATTATCATGATTATTATCACTTGTATCAGCCCCCTCCGGTAAAAAAAAAAAAGACCGGTATTGAAAACCCTGATTATGAGCTCTGCTCAGTGTAAGACTTGATTAAACCTTGAAGCTGTGAAGCTCTCACCTTGTCTTTTGATGTTTTGGGAAATCTGATATTCTGACGATGTGAAATTAACAAAAAGGTACACTAACCTTATCTAGAGCACAAGTATATTAATTATAACTTCAAGATTTACGAGACTTAATAACATTATTACTAATCTAGTCAAACAAGCAATACAATACTACATTACAGGCATCCTCTTTAGTGGTAACAAGGTACATTACTAGTAAACTACTACTGTAACATGAAATGCAGTCGTGAGGAAATCACAGTGTTACAAGCTATCAAGCCATGACAGTCACAATTCACATAACCTATCAACCTTCTCCTGTATATTGTCGACACCATTTTTTATGTAACACTACCAAAGCCCTTGCACTGCGTGCATATCTTTGATTTAGCCGCGAGATCGATCAAGTCCCAGCCTTGAGCTGATCCACTTGCAGACATCGTCCATTTCTTCAGGGATAGTATAATGGCCCAGTCTGCATAAATGACATGATGTTAGTTCTTCTAAATTCCAGAAAAAAATGAAAGAGAAAGTTATCATGTGGAAAATTAAGCATGTTCATCTATACCCGTTGTAGGTTTTCAAATTCAGATATGAGAAACCCGAGGATCGCAGAGTCTCAGCTGACCTCTCACCGTTTCTGTAGTTGACAACCTCATCAGCTGCAAGAACACAAAGGCATAAGCCGTTTTTAGCATCTTACAATTTTCAAGAGATTTAACATATATTAACACATCTACTTCAAAACACTAGCAATGTCAACCTTTTCCATGGCTGAGCAAGATTGGCAAGGCACCAGCTCTTCTAACAGCAGTCTGTGAGCTCTCCATCTTGCTCCTCAGGGTCCTAAATAAGAAGGCATCAAGAACATCACATATGAGGACATCAAAGACCATATATTAATAACACTATTATTTTTCCAAAAGATCAAAGAATCTGACCTTGAGCAGGGAAGCCAGCCACTTAAACCGATGACAGCGCTGAGGGTAATCGGGTACGCAACGCCACTTGTGAACCTCCCATGAGCATAGCATGCAGCAGAGTGGAGGGCAGTGGCAGCACCCATGCTGAAACCACCTATACCAAGCCTCACTGAAATCGAAATACTTATCGACATTACTAAGACGGCTAATGAGGAGAGCAGTGTAATACTATGGTAACTTGCACATATCTCTCTTCTTGGCAAAGTGTTTATATGCTCTACTAAGTAGAAAATTGCATAGATTTTAAAGCAAATAATAAGTCGATCGACAGCTGATCTACGCTGGTCAATTAGTTGCTACATGTGCTTTATGATTCACACGTTTTTTTTCTGTTCTATTTTGTTGCTATGGTGTAATTCAGAAATGAGTACCATCAGACGGCTCGGAGGACAGTAGGTTTGCAACATGCGCTGCTGAAGCATCCAGCCCTTCGATATCATCACGGCCATCCACCGAAGTGTCCTCCACATCAAACCCTGTTTTCATTTCAGTAAAAACAACGAATCAAATACTTCTCCAAAAAAAAGTGGCAATATCATTTTGTCTCAGAATCTATAGCCAAGTTGCATCAAAGAAACAGCCTAGAAACTCAGGAAAGCAAAGTTGCAGGCTTTGTAGCCAAGTCATATATAGTTCAGAAACCCACATGCAGTGCAAGGGAATCCACCGAAAGCTGCGACAGGCCGTGTTGGTGCAGTAGGGCAAATCCATTTGATCTGCACAAGCATGAGATAAGCTTCAGAGTTAATAAACTCGAACTAGCAGGGGTACAGTGCTATGGCTAACCTATTGATTCAGATAAGTTTCATTAATATGAAGATAACAAGCAGCTATACATATACTATTGTACTCAGGGGAATAGGAATAGGATTATAGATGTCTGTATGATTGACCCAACTGAAAAGTAGTAGTGTAGTATGGTTTCTTACATTAGGCAGGGGAAGAGAATCCAGCACCTGGGACCAGCTGCAATGACAACATTATGAAAAAAAAGAGAAACAAATTAGGTCAGTGTTTCAAGAAAAGTATTACAGCTTGTCAGCAACTGGTGTAGATATATTAGTTCTAGCTTCTCATGGAAATTATGTAGCTTCTTCTAACATTACCATGCCGACATCGCGTGTTATCAGAAAGCATTGGAAATAAGAGTAGTAGAGAGTGCTGAAAGAATAAAACTTGACATATGACAAACTGGATCAAAATTACTGCAGCTACTGAGGCTACAGGGTCGTATATGTACATAATTTAGTTTCTCTTTTTCCCTTGAAATCTCATAGCCTATCATCAGGTAGTAAAATAGTTTAGCTTACTAATGAAACAGGCCATTTAGTCAGTATTGGTTGGAAAAGCAAACAAGTGGGAAGAGAACAATTTAATCTGACACTTGATAGTTGACACATGCCTATTGAACTCATAAAAAAAAACAAATTCATGCCGGGCATATTCTTTTCTTTGCTCCCAAAACTCATAGAGGAGGACAACAGGACTGTTACCATGAAAATTTATGTAATTTAATGCCCTATCACAAACTGAGGTGCTCCATGCATTCTTGTTGGCAGACAGAACCCTTTATGAGCTAACCCACATCTTTGCAATATTTAATCAGCATGAACCCTTCAGCAGAAGCTTTTGACATTCTTCGAGCGCGTACTTTTACACTCTCTCCAGAAGAAACACACAGATCCTGAATCGACTACGTCCGTTAGGTGGCAGGAAGAACTCCGGCCGTCTGTCTTAGGACAGTTCTCTTTTCGGAAAGCACGTCCGCGCTTCCCCGTCGCTTCCTTCCCCTCACCACAGGAAAGCGAAGGAGCACATGCATTCCGTGTCTTTCGTTAGGTAGCGAACAGGAGTCAGGACAAGGAGATTATAGCTTTGGCGTAAAGCGATACTAGGAATATATGCATGGACAGAAATGACGAGGCCGTATCACTCATTTCTACCAAAGGAAGGCTGGGAGAATAAAGCGATTGAGTGCATCGATGTCTGGTCCCATGTCATCTCACCCCATATGAGCCTCACATGCCTAGCTAGGTTGGACTCGGACTAGAACCAGCTGGATTCTGATATCTATCTGATCAGTACTACCTTGCAGTCTGTTCACTTCTGAAGATATCATCTTAGTGAGTAGGGGAGAGAGAGAGAGATAGCAGTGTAGAGCAGCAGCATGTGTGGTAATTGGTAAGTTACCTTGCACCATTGTCACCTAGGCCGTGGAGCCACACAATGGTGGCCTGGTGCCTCCCCTTGGGCCTCACCACATAGGTCCTGCCGTACTCGACTCGTCGGCCACTGCGCGCGCCTGCATTTTTCATGGATCGATCTTAGTTCAGGCAGATGACCGTGGAGGTAGAAGACAGAGGAGGAAAGGACGCGGACCAGAAGAGCTGCTCCCATGGCTCATGGTGTGTTGCAAAGCTAGCTAGGTGCTGCCTAGTGCAAGCAAGGACTGATGGTGACCAGCAGCTCAGCTTCTGCAAGGAGAGGCAGGCAGGCTAGCTAGGTGTCTGCAGTTCGTGTGTATGCTTGCTCTGGAAACATGTGGAAGTACGAAGTGCACAGCCCCAATTGACCCTGTATTTATAGTGTGGAGGGGGAGATCGGAGGGAATATGAACAGCGCCCCGGCTGAATCCGCATCAGGTAACAGTTTTGCGGCTCGGCGCCCGCCATGCGTCGCTGCAAGCTGCCATCAGAAGAGAATCCAGGAGCGTGGAAAGGGCAAGGCAAGATGGCTTAGCTATATAGCTTGGTCAGGCAGAGGACAAGAGAGGAGGAGACACTGTGGGATAAAAAAGATTGGGGGCTTTTGCTCAAGGTAGAGGAATCTCTGTGTAGTTTGTGTGTGTGTGAAGGCTTGAACAAGGTGGCTAGCAGAATGGGAAGGTACATGTTACAAATGTTTAGCCATTTCCATGCAAAGGAGGATAATAGCATAGGCATGGCATGGCATGCATTGGTGCAGGGGCACAAGAGAATAGATGCATCCTTGGCAGTGGAGAGGGAACCGAAATATAGAAATATTACTTAACCACCCAATTTCTCATCCTTATGATCTTTTTTTTTTTGAGTCATCATCCTGGTGATCTTGATAAGGTACTAATGCCCACTAGCTCGGCATCACAATTCCTACCATAATATATATGTAACCTTAATCGAAATGACAAGGAATAAGCATAGGTGGTTTTTCTTTTCTTTTTTTTCTCTCTTTGCAGAAAGAAAAGAAAAGAAAATAAAGGCAGTGAATGTCTCACTGTCTCATAGCTGGAAAAGGCAGAACATTTGGCACCTTTTCTGGTAGAATGTTTGTGCAGGAGGCTTGTTTTCTCATAGTCCTTCCTACCATACTGTGATCAAAAGCACCGATGGATGAAAAAAATGCACAATAGCACAGGTATTATTATTTTTTGTTCTTTCAGGAAATATCAGTATTTTGCTTGGCAGGTACAGTTCAGAATTCTGCAGCAAGGAAGATTCCAGAAATATCTCGAAGGTGTCGACACTGACACAACACAGATATCAGGCCAACTTGGTAGTAGAACTGCAGGTTCGATCGTGCCATAGACATGGAGGCACTGTTCATGAAGGAATTGATACTGCAGCACAGCAAGCAGAACTGCTCAGCGCTCACCATGAATCGTATACAGGTAAGCGATAACTGACAGTAACACTTAACTGTAAAATTGCGCGTCGAGAGGAACTTCGAGGACCTCTCTCGAAGAATTTCGCGCACTTTGCTGCTATCCTTTTGTGGCGCTTACATCTCCGTTATAAATCTCGTCACGTTTACATCGACGATCGGCCAAAATATTCCTCAGCAGCACACCTTTTTCTCGATTGAGGTGAGGCTTTTCTAACAAACTGCTATTCTGAGGTTCTGCTTGCGAAGAAAGTGATGCACCTTTTGCAAATGCTGCGCGATAGCTTTCAGAATAGTGGTAGGCTTCGATCCCCTCTCGACGATGCAAATTTAAAAGGGATTAAACAAAGGCCTAAGTCAAATCTAAACTAATCCCTAGGCGTTTGTGACTGAAGAATAACGCAAAGGATTGCACCAAGATCTTCTTGTGTCAGTCCCACTACATACAGCAAGAATCGTATGCACTCCAACTCTGCATTGTCTATTCATTGAGATTAACGATGTGGGGGGCAGCTCAGGCTTAAATTATGTGGGCTACGTGTGGTGTTTGTCCCTATCCTGGCTTGAGAGGATAGAGGCTGCATTGGGGGCTACCGGGCTAGGTGAAGTTTCACTTAGAGACAGGGTTATTAACTACCTAATCTTTTCTCCTTGGTAGAGATTATAGGCCATGATTGTGTTGTCATAGGGCTTGGAGCCTGTATATTCCTTATTTAGCATAGCTTTGTTCTAATTGCATATGCTCCTATGAAATGTGAAGCATCCACAAGGTTTTTAGAGAATTATATTCTGAAAAGGCTGCGCGAGTGAAATATCAACAAATGTCGTTACCGAAAAGCTTACTGTTTGTCGGCGGCTGCTGGTAACAGCAGACAAAAGTTGCTCAAATATTCTATAGTTGATTTTTTTTCTCTCTTTTTTGTGGATGGTTGAGTACATGACTCATGAATTTACTGGTTCAAAATCGCTTTTGAGTACAAGGGTTAGAAATGAAGTTGCATTTGGAGCCCCATAAGAGGCATTATGTCAGAACATCCTATTTGGATTTCAAGCATGTTTGATGTAGATATGGTATTTTTTTATGATAAGATACATAGCTTTTGTAAACATTACTATTTTCACAAGATTCAAAACCTTGTCGGTTTGAAGTAAAGCTTAGCTGATGCCAAAGTACACAATGGCCTCCTACATGTAGGAACTAATCCAGGAAACATACACATGATTTACCCATGGACGCACACTACACCGGGGAGATGCACACAAAGAAAAAACTATTGAACTTACAATCAACACACGCAAGTTTTGTGAGACATCATGGCGCCTTGTTTTCTCTCTGTTCTATTATTCTCTTGCTCACCTAAAAAACAAATTACAAGGGTGCCTTTTTATTGAGAGCAAATGACTATTCATATTCGACAACTCTATGTATCCGGAAGAGATTCCAAACCTGGCTAAATATGAAACACACTTTCCCAAAAATCTAACTATGTCATATACACAAAGATTATCTAACAAAACAATCTTGATTATTCCTAACAATCTCCTCCTAATCAAGATAGCTTCACAACAGTACCGGTTCGTCGTCGACATCCACCTCGATGAGAAGCGGTTGCTCCTCCTTCTTGCAGCATTCGAAATCGACTACACGTATATGGACTTGAACGGAGCCCACACATCTTTGTCGATCTTCTCCTCGGTGAGACACGTAGATAGCCGTCAATGCCATCATGTCCCGTCGGCTTGTTGATGACACGACATGGCACCACCATCACCTTGTTGCAGCCTCATGTGCCGCTGTTGTCGTAGCGGCCTCCTACCGCCGGCCATTGTTGTCAGTATCACACCGGCGCTTTCTCGCAATGGCATCACACCGCCACCTCCACAAACACGACCTCATACCATGGTTCATGGCCTTCACCACGAGTGTGTCACCATAGCATCCTCTCACTACCACATCTTTGCCACCGGTGACACAACTTGTTAGTGACTTACCACTTTTCCTCCGCCAGTGATGCAGTTTGACGGTGACGGAGACTCGGACCTTGATGCACAAGGCATAAACTTACGCATGGGTGAGCATGGAGTAATGCAGTCACACCACGGAACTCTCCTTCGCCAATGCTCCTGACATCATCGTGTCG
The DNA here is from genome assembly GCA_036346265.1 of Melocanna baccifera. Lineage (NCBI taxonomy): Eukaryota > Viridiplantae > Streptophyta > Magnoliopsida > Poales > Poaceae > Melocanna > Melocanna baccifera. The sequence goes on along the minus strand of CM070677.1, from coordinate 27,587,392 downwards.
ACGTTCACTTTGCTGCCTCTGCTACTCTGGTGATCACACATGCACCAAGCTCTGATACCAAATGTTAGATCTGACTCTGGCCGTATGTCTAGATCCAACCAAGTTTACTTCTCGGGCTTCAGGTATAAACGTACTGAACACAACTAAACTCACAGATTGTCGTATGCAAGCCCTAAAGCAACAGTTTTATAAGTGGTATTGAATTTTCTCCCCTTAAAAAAACTAGTCCAATAAATGAGATCTCATATTTATAAGTTATGCTCTAATGTGGGACTATTCCCAACACTGCACACACCCTCTTCCATTTTCAGGAGAGACGAGGCAATTGCAACCAGGAGGACGTGAAGTATTTCAACTCTAAAGGCTGTCTTAACCCATTGATTTTTCAGGAATCCTTCGACATATCTACATATGCTCTGTAAATTGTCTATATGGGTCTGGAATAAATAACCACGCACGATATGCTCACACTTCAACGCGGTTTCACGTATGAACTTCTTCCTTTTTCACGAGGAATACTTCTGAATTTTGATTACAGTGTTCTACAAGAAAGCTTCTGATTGTGTATGTCGTTAGGTACGGTCCCCTGATTCATCATCTCCCACTGAATAAAACAGCGGGAAGATGACTTACTGTATGATTTGAGTCCACATCAAGGCCTAATTAACACAAGTCAACGACCAAAATGCAGAAAGGAATGATGCAAAAATAAAGAGAGACATTTGAGGCCTCCATTGCCTCAAGAAAGAATATTGCCATCTAAAGACTCCAAATCCTCCTGCCGGTTGCAATTGCACGATCTCACCTGAAAATTCTCGAGTAAAACCTGCTTCCGTACATTCTTTCGCTTCTTAATTCTGTGGTTTTTGTTTTATATATACAGTTTGTCATTTTTATTCAGTTTCTACACTTTTGAGGCTTTTAAAAAGTGTTTTTGGAAGCAAAAGATATTTAAAGTGAATTTTAGTGCAGAACTTATCCTCTAATCAACGTTCAGTAATCGAGAATAAAAGTAGTTCTGTTTATCTGGCTCCTTCTGAGTTGTTCGGTAAATGTTCTTGCGTGTGAAGGAAAAAGGAATATGAGATCAAAAGCTATAAATATAATATTGTTAACTTTAAATTGAGCTTTCGCATGAGCACATATAATAAAGTTTCAAAAAATCGGATTGTATTCCATCCATGGGTGCGGCCATTCTATGTGCCCCTTTGGTGCCACATTTTGTCAGCATTCCAGGAGTTTTAACCTGCCATTACACGTTCCCATTTCTGCTTGCAGTAATTCTGTGTCTGGATGCACTGAATTGGCAAAAAAGACCAAATAGAATATGATGATGTGTACAAAACAATTGCTATGCTTTTCTTCACTCGAAAGAAACTATGCATGCTGCACACTTCCATTAACAACAATACCATCCAAAGCAAAGCGAAATAGGAATCTCATTTACCACTTTTAAGTTTCTGGTATGGCTTCTCTCCTAAAAAGAAAAAGACTCTCGAGTCTATGACAAGACAAGATAAATTGTTTCTGGTATGGCTTCTCTCCTAAAAGGAAAAGGACTATCTCATTTACCACTTAAGTTTCTGGTATGACTTCTCTCCTAAAAAGAAAAAGACTCGAGTCGCATGACAATATAAATTGTTTCTGGTATGGCTTCTCTCCTAAAAGGAAAAAGACTCGAGTCTATGGCATGACAAGATAAATATCATATTCTTTCAAAATGTGAAGCAATGAAAGAAACCATAGGAGCATATGTAGTTCTCTCCATGAACCCATGCCTGAAAATGCCATGAAATGAAATGGGAGGAGGATCGTGTCAAAATCATCCAATTAGGCTATGTCGCCCCGAGATGCCACGGGAATTTCTCGTGTTCTTGGCACCTTTCTTTTCACGTCAATTTGCTTTTATTCTGAATCACTGAGGCACTAGCTCGAAGATTATGGAATAGGGAAATCTAAGCATAATAATGTCCTTCTTTCTTTTTTCGTTCTATTTTGAAAACTCAGACAGCAGCATCGTGTAAATGTCAAATGCATATACGAAGTACTACATCTCGGTAGTCACAAAAGTTCAGTATAAACATGCTACAATTGCTAACAAAAGAGGGCATATCGCGATCCTAATCACCTTGCATACAGCAGCTGAAAATGGAGGGCTAGGACGAACATCAGACAGCTAGGCAACACTATTTGCAAACGAACAAAATACAAAGTATTGAGTCGAGTTGCAACTAGTTCATCCAAAATTTTAAGCTAATAAGAAAAGATGGATCCTCACATCTAGTTCCACCAAGTCTAAGACGTGGACTCAAAGTGGACTACAGTTATTATTATTTTTAATGTTGCGTTACCTATGTCTTAAACTTAGTACCTCTTAACTGTGGTACCATATTGAGCTTCATTTTTCACCCAAGAATTTAAAGACAAGTGGACAGTATACTTCAGCGCTCAAACCACTCTAGATTTGGTTACAGACTTGAGAGGTCACCTAGCTAGGCAAGAATCCGATCAGCTTCGTACTGAAATTCTGCGTGCGTGTCCCTTTCGCCTTCGCCTTCGCCGTCGCCGCTGATCTGACGTCCGACCAGGGCAGAGCACGGCAGAATATTGCCCGCCTACGGCCCCCATTCGCCTAGGGCATACTTTTCTTTTAACAGGCAGCAAGTACGCTCCTCTGAGCTCCTAAATTCAGCGACCTTGTCACACTCAACCTGTCCAAGAACACCACTCACTCGGCATCCTTCTTCCTTTCTGAGATTTTCCGTAGCACAAGGGCCCCCATTTTGCTAGCCGGAGACGGCCCTGGGCTAAGGCGTACTACTTTCCTTTTAAAAGGCAGCAAGTACGCGCTCCCTAGAGCTCCTAAATTCGGCGACCTTGTCACACTCAGCCTGACCAAGAACACCACTCACTCGGCAATGGCCTCACCTCAGCAGCATGATGGAATCCTTCCTCTCCTAATTTCCGAGATTTTCCGTAGCGCAAGGAATATCGCGGCGTGATCGGCGCCCTCGAAACTTCGCCGTTTTGCGGAAGAATTAGATGTGCGTAGGCAGTCGCGTTTACATATTATTGCATTGTAATGCATAGCTGACAGTTCTTCATGAGATGATGTTTGTGCAGTTCAAAAGACAGAGAGAAAAAAGAGTTGATGCTTGGTGGTATGAAATGCAGAGAACTGAGCGAAGCATATATTTTCACTGCTTTTGGGATGGCTGAGGAGCTGTAAGCCTGTAAAAAATTGAGCAGGGCAGGCATAGTAAAGGTTAGTTTGGAGTAAAATTTGGGATTTTTTTATGATACATTATACTGGAAGTAGAAATAAAATTTATCCGTTGATTTGTGAGGGTATTGTAGACTTTCATACTACACCGGGTTACATGATGCTATTATTATTAGTATTATATAAATCTCAAAAATCGATGTGCCGCAACGATCAAATTAACAACAAGACGGGGACGATGCCGGCGCAGTACTGGGCGATGTGGAGGGAGGCGGGCTCGGCGAGGTCGAAGTGCTGGAGGAGGGGGTTGCACCAGCCGCCGTCGTTGTTGGGGAGCGCATAGTTGGGCGGGCAGTAGTTGGTGGCCGTCACTGTCATGGCGCCGGGGAGGCACCACTTGGGATCGCCCGAGCACCGCAGCTCAGCCCGTTGTTGAACATCGCCGCCGTGCTCGTCCGAGCCCCTGGCTGTACAGGTTCCTGTACCCGCACGCGCCTGCTGCACGTACACACACACAAACGCCATGCACGCTCGAATGAATCCTACAAGATCAATCGCGACTACAGTAGTGTGTCCTTATTGAATTTTCGAGAACGGAATGAACGAATGGTGTTCTTGTTAGATCATGTGGTTAGGTTTAGTCTATTTTAGATGATGAATAATTGACAACATTGGTTATAATATTATTTGACGTAATTATGCGAGGTGTGATGTGTGTGTGCGTGTTGACGTTGGTCAAGTTCGGACGAACTTGTGCCGAAAATATACTCTTTGATCTTTACATGTGCAGGTTGAAGCATCGAGGTAATCGTGGTCGATAACGAGGAGAACCGAGACTAGGATGGGGAGATCCGAGGTCAGGCGGTCGAGAGAGTCACAAAATAATCGAGCTTATGTTTGGGCACGTGAAGATCAAAAGTGGATGATGTGTATTGAAGCTACGGAGGTACGGTCCGGAGGCTACAATACGTAGTAATTTTGGGGAGTACAAAATTTAGTTGGGGCTTGTATTACATATACGCATTGTTTATGTATGCAAAGGTAGTATTGCATGTATGATATATAAGAGTTGTATATGAGTCATACATTGGGGGTCGCGTGAGGCCGTTTTTGTATTGGAGTCGGAGAGGCGTGCGACTAGATAAGGTGTGCGAGCAGCTATTTGCTGGGAAAACGGTTTCTCTGTCCTCGTGTGGGTGTTCCCCTCCATGTTCCCGTGATCTGAACCGTTCGATCTGGACCGTGAGCGATCCAGATCGTGGGAACACGGAGGGGAACACTCACACGAAAACAAAGAAGCTTCGTTCATTTGCTGGTGGGTGGTTTTTGGAAACGAGGTAACCGGGAGAGCAACTAGAGATTGTATGCTGGCGGCTGCTTTGGTTTGAGGCCGTGAGATTTTCCAAGAAACAAAGCCATGAGCTACTAAAAAAAAAAAGGGAGGTTACGGCTGTGTTGTTTTGCTTGGCCGTGAATTTTTGTGGAGAAAACAAAAGACTGGCGGCGCATGCATGTGCGTGTCGTGATTTTGGATAAAGGAGCGGCTCGGCGAGTTCTCGGAAGAAAAAAAGCGATGCGAGCGCGGTGATTTCTGGAAAGAAAATGAAGCACGGGCGGGCGTTCACAGTGGTAGCGAATCCAGGCATGTACATGTATCGTGAGTTTTTCTTTTTGTTGATCAATACATTGATGCATGCATGAAGGTGAGATAGTGCAGTTTCTTTTAAAGCAAAAAGAAGTTGATTTGCATGCATGGATTCCCTTGGTCGTGACTTTTGATGAGGTAAGAGATTGGATATGCATGGTGCATTGGAAGTGAGGCTTTTGGCTATTGAGTGCAGTTTGGGAAGGAACTAAAAGGCTAGTTGAAGTTAGTGGCGGAATCAGGAATGGTAAAGATTCGAAGTAAACTTAGTGACTTATCTACACGGCTGCGTCGGGCCGCACCCCCTTGTGTTAGACCATGTGGTCAGGTCTAGGTTAAATGATGAATAATTGACAACGTTGGTTATGATATTACTTATGATGTATTGCGTGTTTGGATTGTCGTATGTTGCATGATACGCTCGTGTGAGGTATTGTGTGGATTGATTTGAGTCAAGTCGTGGACTTGTGCTCGTACGCGATTGGTTGTTTATTCATGTGCATGTGTTGCTTGAGGCGGGACATGGTCGATGACGGGACTGAAACTAGGTTCGGGTGGAACTGAGGTTTCGGGACTAAGTTCAGGAGGAACTGAGGTCCTATCGGTCAAGGATGTCATGCGGGATGTTCAGGCTAGAGAACAATGCGCGTGGAGATGACGCGGCGTTGGAGGCGTAGAGTTCGTGTATGCAAAGATAGTTTTGCGTGCATGGTGTACAAGAGTCGTATACGGAGTGGTTACTGTGGGTTGTTTCTGTATTGGAGTAGAAGATAAACGGAACAACTAGATACGGTCGAGGAATACTAGTTAAATACGGAGTAGTGACGCGTCGCTTCCGTATGGGAGTTGGATACGTGCGGTTGCATGCAAAGTTGGGCCATGGGCGACTAGATAAGTAGCCATACATGCGGCTGTTGGTTGGCGTCGTTGTGGTGTCGTGACCTTTGTAAGACAAGATTGAGGGATGATCAGAAATAAAAATTGAGGGCTGCGGCAGTTTTTTCTTGGTGGCTGGCCGTGGTTTTTGAAATATGCTGGCGACGGTTTTTGTTGGTCTGGCCATAATTTTCTGAGAAAAGGGTTGGCCGACGCGCGGATGTTTTTGCGTGGCTGTCTTCGGAAGAAAAGCAGAGGGGCGGCGCGGTCTTGATCTAAAGAGAACGAGAGACGAGCAACTAGATAACTCTCGCGGGCGGCTGCTGCTCTTCGTGACGAAAAGAAAAGAAGCAGAGCGTCCGATCTGTGATTTTGGATGCAAAAGGGCAGGCCGGCCGTGAGAAACAAAAGCAGTGTTGATCTGCACATGCATGTGCTCTGGCCGTCAGTCTTGGAGTTGAGAAAGGAAGGAGTAGTTGGCGGCAGATCGGTCAAGCACTTCCCAATCGTCAAGTTCGGCCGCCAGGCGCAGGCAGTAGTTTTTTTCTGATCAGCTCAATAGCACCTATTGAGTTGCATACACCAACCAATTCACCCAAAAGTTTAAGCTGATGAGGAAAGGTAGGCAATTCACTTATACTTCAACACTCCCCCTCACGTGTAGACTCTCTCAGGTCTAAGACGTGGAATAGAAGTGGACTGCAATTATTTTTTTTTAACTGCGTCAACCGGGTCTCAAACTCAAGACCTCTTGGCTCTGATACCATATTGAGTTGCATGCATCAACCAATTCACCCAAAAGCTTAAACTGATGAGGAAAGATAGGCAATTCACTTATACTTCAACATTACCATTATCAATCTGCTGCATGGGACGTGAGAGCGACAAGAATTGAAAAAAAGGAAGAGGCGACTCCTTGATCGTGCAGAAAAAAAAAAGAAAAAAGAAAGAGGCAGCGAGGCGTGGTTGCTGTTATCTACACGGAGACTCGTCGGTTCCTGGAGACACGAGTAACAGAGTAAGCAAAGAAGCTTCACGTATTTTCTTGATTCCATTGCACCAACATCATCCATCTAAAAGTGCATGCATGCACTGTTGCAATTTCTCACGGCTAGCAAGAACCAACAAGTAACAAGGCTTTGGTCTTTGTTTTTTATTTATTTCTTTTTAAATATGCAGCATCTTTTAAGAAATTAGGCCATGATTAATGAGGTGATTAGGAAGGTATGCATGCATGATACGGTGGTTTAATTTTTGAGTGGAAATTAGTTTTTGTGCCTGGGCTGCATACATTAGAAAAGTTGCGTGCATGTATGAAAAGCTCTAGAAAGAAACTGCATGCATGCATGTATTAGCAAAAGTTAATTAGGGCTTAATTAATTTTCGTCATTATCTATCCAGTGAGTTTGTTTATTTTATATCTCGAGTTTTAGATCTCCGTTTGACGTAATTCCAGTTGGGTTAGTTCAATAATTTTATCTAGTTTATTCTGTAAAAGTTTGAGCCCAATCGGAGTTACGATTTTTTATCGAGATCAGTTTTAGTGAGGTCGTAGTGTTCTGTCCGATTTGTTTAAACGCGGCTTAAATAGGTTTTGTTTCTAGGGGTGAGTCTTAAAATTTATTTTTAGCTTCCGCAATCATTCACCTCCCCTCTGATTGCCTATCTTAGTGTGTATCGATCCTACACTTGCCATCGTCGCCTCGCAACCCCTTCATCGTCGCTGCCTCACGCCGCACTGCTGCAGCCCCCTCGCCGTCGCCGCCCCCTTGCTGTCGCCGCCTTGCGCCGCAGTCCCCTCACCATTGCCGCCTTGCGCCGTAGCCCACGCGCACCGCAACACCTGGCCACCCGCCGAGTCGTCGACTGCCGCAGCCCCACAGGAGGAAGTGAACACAGGAAGAAGAATTGAAGAGATGAGGAATGGTCGATGTTGTGCATGCGCGATGGGGAATTAGGGATTTACGATTTAGTGTTGAAGCAATGGCTAACTGGCTTGGGCCTTGAGGTCTTGCCTTGGGCTGCCTGCCTCGGTGTAGCCTACGACCACGGCCCACACGACGCGTAGCCGCAGCTCGCTCGGGGACGCCATGACAAGACGCGCAGCCGCAGCTCGCTCGGGGACACCATGGCAGCTCGATCAGTTGGTCGGGGGAACTTCTTCTGCAGCCGCGGGAGACCCGGGGCAGCCGCCCTGGTTTACCCCGGCGGTAGTTCCGCCACTGGTTGAAGTCTGCATATTGGTCCAGAGTTGCATACGTGAAGTGTTGGTTTTCTGTTTTGATTTCATTTGCTGCATGCCAAAGGTTATGATGGCTTGGTAATTCCGTTTGATGATCTCGTCTACACATATGCGTGATTAGAAGCCGTCGATTCATCTCAGTGTTTAGCTAAGTTGCTTACTGTTGCGCATACATCTACATATATTCTATATAGTGTTTCTTTTATTTTTCTTCTTTAAATATTAAAAGAAAAAATTTTACTGCGCACTACAATCATTCACCCCCTCTGATTGCCATCGATGATCCTACAGTTCTCTACATACCCATTGTACTGGAGCCGTCGCCGCCGTCGTAGAATGTGACGTGCCCGGACTCCCACTGCCCGAGGGCTCGCGGCGTGGTGACCGAGTAGAGGCAGCGGTTGACAATGCCATCGCGGCGCTCCACAGCATCGATGGCGGTTGTGAGCCTGACCAGCTGGAGGCGCACCGATAGCGGTAGTGTGGGCCGCGGACGGTTGATGTCAAGAGTTGGTTAATCTTATGCTACTTGTTTCGTTTATAATTTTATCCTTTTAGAAATTCTACTACTAGTAGTGTGGATGGTAGCATAATTAAACCATAACTAATTTAAATCATTGATTACAAAGATTCAACGACTCATATTCATTTTAAAGTACCGTAAAAGAGCTCTAAAATTATTGTTCTAGATTTTTCTCTTGTTGTTTACCATTACATATACACATACATGGGGTCCTAGCCTAAGACTCACGCACACAGCCCAACAGTTCTCCTAAAGATAAGTAATAGATATTTATCATTCCTATCTTTCACAAGCTAAATTATATTTCTTTACTTCTAAATCCTTAGTCAAGCAATCTGCTATTCCTTTACTCCTAAACCCTTAGTCAAGCAATCTGCTATGTGCCCCCTGAGTTTACATGACTTAACTTTACTAGCCATCATCTAACTTCTCTTTAATGAAGAAACAATCTATCTCCACATGCTTGGTTTTGTTATACCGGACTAGATTATTAGCGATACTGATAGCTAACTTATTATCACACCACACATTCAAATGACCTTTCTTCGGTAACTTTAGCTCTAACAAAAGATTTCTTACCCACAATATCTCACTACATAATTTTGTATTCAGCTTCAACAGTTGATCTAGACACAACTGGCTACTTTTTGCTGCTCCTTGACACAAGGTTCCCTCCAACAAAAACAGAATAGCCAGAGGTCGATCTTCTGTCATCAAGACAGCTAGCCCAATGAGCATCACGGTAACCATCCAAGTTCAGATGACCATTCTTTCTGAACCATAGCCCTTTCCCAGGACTACCCTTCAAATATCGCAAGATCTAGTAAACTGCATCCAAGTGTCTACTTCTAGCATCATGTATGTATCGACTTACCACACTCACTGCATAGAAAATATCAGGCCTCGTATGACATAAATATAAGAGCCACCCAACAAGCCTCTGATAGCTCTCCTTGTTCACTGGATATCCTAACTATGCATATAGCTTGTAATTATGATCAATGGGCGTTGATACACGCTAGCAACCAAGCATATATGTATCACTAAGCAAGTTCAGAACATACTTTCGCTATGAAAGGACTATCCTTGAGAGACCATGTGGATAAGTCTATGTCAATTTGTGATAACCAATTGGTAATTGGGTTGAGTTGAATCTAAGTTTTTACAAAGCGTTTGCAATTTTCTAAAAATTCAAGTTGTTGTTAGGTTTTAGTTGGTAGTGTCGGCCTGGTGGCGGTGATAGTACCAGTGGTGAGGAGCAGTACTATCACAGGTGCGATACAACCAGTTTCTAGGTGGCGGTAGCTATTTTCCAAAGAGAGTCATAGAGTGTTTTGGCTATAGCTAGGTCTGGTAGTACCGATGCAAAACCACAGTATTACTGGAGAACGATATGACCAGGACTTGTATGGTAGTACTACTAGGGTGGTAGTACCAACCTTGGGCAACAGGTCATACCATTCCCCAATTAATAGGAAAAGTTTAAGGGCCAATCAGACTGGCCAGTGGTTGGTTGTACAACCAGTATAGTGTGACCGCCATTGGGAGTGTGATTAGACCAATTGAGGCAAGTTGGTTTGGAAAATAGGAATTATGGGAGATTTGATCATAGGATGATCTTGGTACTTCGGTCATGGTTTTATTGTGTTGCATATTGCATATTTATGCTAACGTGGATCAAGTTGTAGTCTTAATTTATGCCCAAAAATAATTTTGTAGTCTTTGAATGTGCAGGGAAGCTTGAAGACAACTATGGTCAACGACGGGTGACAAGGACTAGGTCAGGTGGATCGAGGTCTAGAGCGGTCAAGGAGATCGTGTGTGATGGTTGGGCTCAAGCATGGCACATGGTAAAGTCATAGAATGTATTTAAGGGAAGGTTCGAGCAACAAGTTAGATCAAGTGGTTTCGTCGGTTTAAGTGAGACGTGGCTTAGTGGAAGCTAAAAGTGGGAGAGACTTGCCGATGGGAGGAAAGCCATTGATCAACCTACACATGGTGTGCATGATGGCTTGCCAATAAGAAGAAGATAGAGTCAAGGGAAGGTGCTCAGAAGCTTCGTCGAGGCATAGTGGGAAAATACCCTAAATCAGATTGGAGGCCTACATAGAAACCATGCACAACGAGCTACAAGGGAAGTGGTTTAGAGTTAGGCTAGGGTCATGTGTGTGGAGTGGATTGAACACTCGGGTGTGAGTGGGTTGATCGAGTGTAAAAACCCAGTATTGTAGGGTTGATGGGTTTCCCCAAGTCCTTAGCGAGTTTAAACACACTAAGAGGGCTGGTTTACCTATGTAATAAAGGGGAAGGAGAGATAGGGTTTAGTAAGGAAATAGGAAAGAACTTTAGGCTTAGGCTAGTTCCTTTCCTTTATGGTGTGAGTAAGAGTAGAACTTGTGGAGGATCTTTTATAACCAGCAAGCTATAATGAATCATTTCTCTTCATACAATAGATCAAATTCTTGCAATCCTTGTGCTCTTATATCTATTTGCTTGTATTCTTGATATTGCTTATAGTGATTTGATTCTTTTCATCATCCTCTTGATCTTATTATGATTCATGATATGTAAGAGGCACTAATAGGTCCTTGTGGTCAATCTTTGTCTATCTTAATCACTCCTATAGTAAGAATTAAGATCTTGCCTTTCTTGACCAAGATTTGTGATTTTATGATTGTGGCCTTTCTAGCCCAAACATGTACTTAGATTACTTACTAGAACATATTAGAGATGATCTGAAAGTTCTCATGATTGAGATCCTCATGAGTAAGATGTAATTTAAGTTTTAGGGTTTAGTGTGTTATTGTGACCTAGAGCGAGATTTCTTCAATTGGATGGAATAAAGTCCAAGAACCTTGTGTTTCTTAATTTGATTTGGTTCCTGACATCCTTACAAAGGTCTGTACCAATTTTGGTAGCGTTTGGACAAGGTTTGATCAAGATTCATAAATTTGGGTTTTTATCCCGAGGAGCTTGTGCCTGGATTCAGGGGTGCTATAGTACCGGCAACCCTTTGGTGGTAGTACAGTTGGCATACCAGTCTCCCCTAGGTGATAGTACCTGTTGGGAGAAATCATACCGGCCACCCCTTGGAGATAGTACTGGTCTTGTAGAGAAAAATCAGGTCGGTGCATCTTTTGGTCTCAATTCTCTGTAAGTTATGTGTAGGATGTGTAATCTAAACTTAATGACTCTCATAGTCATTTGAGTGATGATTTTAAATACTTGAGGGAAAAAAGCTTTTGCAATTATTCACATCCCTCCGATTGGCTGCATCGGTCCAACAATCCCCTTAGGAGATCTAGCAATTTTAATGCCAAGAAAGTATCTGAGTTATCCAAGGTCCTTAGCCTTAAATTCCTTACTTAGATTATCATTCAGATGTGATATCTCCATACCATCATCTCCTGTGATTATAATATCATCCACATACATTGCCAAAATTGTAATTTGACACTCTGGTTGTTAGTAAAACACAATGTGATCGCCATTGCACTATTTATAACCCATACCATATCAAATTAAGCTTGTGGAGACTGCTTGATGCCATACAGAGACTTTTTCAACTTACATACTTTTCTAGCTATCTTGGGAGTAGAAAACCTAGGTGGAATCTCCATGTACACCTCCTAAAGGTCACCATGTAAGAAAGCATTCTTAACATCCAACTAATGCAAGGGCCACCCAAAGTTCATTTCATATGAGATGAAAGTCCTCACTGTAGTTATCTTTACCACCAGTACAAATGTCTTATCATAGTCAATTCCATATGTTTGACTATATCCCCTTACAACTAGTATTGCTTTGTACCATTCTATTTACCCTTCTAGATTTTGCTTCACAGTGTAGACTCATTTGTAGCTAACAACTTTCTTTCCAGCTGGAAGATATACAAGATCTTAAGTTTTATTCTTTTCAAGTGCCTTCAACTCCTCCACCATAGCATCAAACCACTTAGGGTCATGTTTTTCCACTTTCCAATCTTTTGGAATAGCTATGAATTGTAGTGATGCAACAAAGGCTCTGTATGTAGGAGACAAGGATACATAAGAGACATAAGTGCTTATATCATGTTCATAACCATACCTTAATAGGGGTTTTGTAGCTAGTATTCCTTTCCACTGAGCAATAGGTAGGTCACTAGAATTACTTGTCTTAGATGGAGTTGGTATAGCACAGGACTCATCATTAGATGAGTCAACATTTTACTAGCTATTGGGACTAGAACTTGCTGGTCGTCCTCTGGCTGTATCCCAACAGCCTTTGAGGGTTGTTGTTGCTCTATCAGCTCCACCCTTAGGGTTCTCGTCGTGTATACCCTTAGGTTTTCCTCATCATGCAACCTTCTCCACTTCTCATGTGATGGCTCATTCATAGGACATAGAATTGAACCTATCACCACCTTTGATCTCCTTGATTGCTCGTCATCCTTGCTATTCAATATTTCACTATTCCCCTCTTGACCATTACCATCAGTGCTAGAAGAATCAAGCTCCTCAAATAAGGAGCTGAGATCACCCTTTTCTCCATAAAATGGCACAGATTCCCTAAATATCACATCCATACTTACAAACATGTGACTCTTACTAGGACTCCAGCGCTTGTAGCCCTTCTTCTAGAAGAGTAACCCACAAAAATGCACTTCACTACGCGTGGATCTACTTCTCCACTGAGGGTCTGTGATCCCTAACAAAATAAGTACATCAAAAAAACTTTGTGTGGAACCACAAACTTATTCTCACCTAGCAGTATTTCGCATGGAGTATTCATTCCAATTAATCTCAATGGCATGTGGTTGATAAGGAATGTGGCTATCATAACAACTTCACTCCACAAGAATTTAAGTACAGTCATCGTGTACATTAGTGACCGAGCTACCTCCAAAATTGCTAGTCCATTCTAAGGAAGTGTGTCTGGATAGGAAGTTTGATACAATATACCCTGTGTTGATAGGAAGGCACTAAATTCTTTGTTCACATACCCGGTCCTACTGTCTGTCCTTATCATTTGAACCTATGTATTGAAATGATTTTTCACATAAGCATAAAAATCCTGGAAACATCTAAGTACCTCATCTTTGTGTCTCATAAGATACACCCATGTCATGTGAGAATAACAATCGATGAATATAACAAAGTAATTCATTCCACTAATGGAGATAACAGGATTTGTCTACACATCTGAATGGATGAGCACAAAAGGAGATCAAATCTTGATGCCCCTACTCACATAAGATGTCCTTGTGTGTTTTCCAAACTCACAAGCACCACACAAAAGATTGTTCTTATCCACACCACTCATCACATCAGGGAAGATTTTGCTCATTTTATCAATGGACATGCCCCGTTCTATAATGTATAAGCATCACCATTGCTTCCTTTCAATAAAGTTACATTGTTATTCTTTATTTTTTGATAAGTATTTTTGTTTGTCCTTCATTATCCCAAGGTTGGTCACAAACTATCATTGTTGTTTGAACAACTCAGAGAAATATATGTGTTTCTTTAAATCCCTTCTTAGTTTTTTTACTTCATTGGATTTGATATTTTAGTTAAATGCCATACAAATTGTTATCGTGACCTTCACAGCTATGGTTCTTATGATATTTTGAACTCTTTCCTCAAAGGAAAACAAGTAAAAAAAACCAAATAGACAACTGACATAGTCACTAAAGAGCTCAGGGGCTCGAAGACTTCATTTCTTACTTTTTCATTCTATTCTTCTCTTGTTTATCCATGAAACATGTAGTGGGATGTGAATGATCAAGATAGAATTTGCCCCTCCTTATGGGAGAGATATCTCGGGCCTCGATGTAATGGATTATGAAAGTGCATGGCCATGCCAAGGTGATTGAGGAGTCAATCACAAGTTTATAATCCATCACGGAATCGAGAGAGTGATTGAGCTATTAAGAGGATGACACAGGTCTCGCCTTAAGCTCAATCTATATCGTGAGGCAAAGGGATTCGTACATGAGAGAACATTACAGGTTCAGCCGATATGATCTTTACATATACTTTGGGGTTAATATGTCTTACTAGAGGCCGCTATTAACAGGGTGACCGGAAAGGCGTTTCCGGGTCACGACCAAGTATACGTGAACCTACAGGGTCGCACGCTTAACGGGTTGGAACACTGATTCGAATATGATTCGGATATGGGCTCAATTCGGATAAAGATCCGAATAGACTCCTAATGGGTCTTGGTCCGCAAGGCCCACGTGAGGAGGTCTATATATATGGAGGCGAGGGGCTGAGGGGATTCGTCCCTGTTAACATCTAGTAAAACCCTAGCCGCCTCCTCCCGAGCCAAACCCTAGCCGCTCACGAGTGCTAGTACACTCGCGATCGGCGCCCACCCGGACGTGTGGATACCGGTGGAGGCGCTGCTCGTTGCAATCTCGATCGGCGTGCGTGGAGAGACGATCCGTCGGGACGATCGGCTACTTCCACTACTACCTCGACGCGCGTGATTGGATCGGTTTCCAATTCTTCTTCACGCACTGCGCTGCCTAAGTGGTAACGATCCATGATCCTTCCTTAGCATGATGTTCTTGGGTGCGCGGTAGAAAAATTTTGTTTTCTCGCTTCCGTAGCCTACGCGTATTCCTATAGTGGTATCGAGCCATCTTGCTTAGTTTGCATCCGATCGCGCATATGTTGATATGCGATAGTAGTAGATTGGATCTATTACGCCTAAGTCGTAGCACGGGTTGATGAGATCAATCGGTCATAAGGGGTTGAAATAGGTATGAGTTGATAGCATCATAAGGCCAAAAAGATTAGTTCGTGCTCCTTCTTTGATGTACGCGCGACTTGCCCCTACCGGCCGGAATCTCCATCGGGGCTAATCGCGCGACAATCGAGATCGAGCCAACAGATCGAGGTCTTGTGTTGTGGTCTCCTCAAGTATACCGATCGCGATGATCAATATGATTGATCTAATGAAAATTGAGACATTTTGAATGGCTCGGATTTGGGTTGATTTGATCGGCTCGATAAGATTTTCATAGCGATTTCATAGATGCGATCTATGTAATTCTGTGAGGTTTTCAGGGCGCTGCCGTGTGTATCCCCCCTTGTATAGCGTCTTGGGTTCACATCGTTAGGTAGAATGCGATTCTACGTCTAACTTGTTTTTGCAGAGAATGATGTGAATAGTATGGCCCTATTGCTTATTTGAATGTATGAGATGTATGTGATGCATGTAACATTCGTTCATGGCCTAGTTTTGAGGTTACAAGCTTTTAAGCATGGTGGCCTAAAGGAGTGATGTGGAGGATGGAGATCGTCTACACCTACTTGGAGATGGATATCACCATTTTTGGGCCATACTACTTCAGCTTAAATGTGTTTATCTATGATGTTATCTATCTTATTCTTATGCAATGATATATGTGATATGTTGCTTTGGTAGGATAGAATCTCTCTTAAAATTAGGTGTTAATGCCCTTCCATATGCTGCACCAAAAGATAATGATCACCGCATGGTAGGTCTACCAAAGTAGAGTGCCATCGGTTATCATCATCATTTGGGGTAGATGTCGGACATCTACATGCGGAAGCATTTGGTTTACTTAACAAGGTTATCAAAATAGTTTTGGACCTTGGGGCATAGATTGGGGCCGAGGCATACTGATGTCACCCAAAGTAGAGTCACATAGGGATGTGATTAGCAAAGTGTTGCTTACCCATGTCACTAGTTTTCTAGCCGTGATGCCAAAGCTCACTAGGAATTAGTGAAATGAGGATCTTTACCCACTATGTAACTTAGAGGGAGTTTTGTTGCAAAACTCATAGTGGGAGTCTTTTGCTAAATAGTTTAATAAAAGATGAACATAAACATAGTGCTAAATTTTGCATATTCTTGTGTTGTAGATCATGTCACTTAACGCCGCATCCAATACTTTTAATTTGCGATCTGTTCTTGAGAAAGAAAACTCAATGGAATAAACTTTTGGATTGGTATCGCAACTTGAGAATTGTTCTCAAGCAAGAGCGCAAGGAGTATGTCCTTGAGTCTCCTTACCCAAGACTTGCTCGATAATGCTACTGTGGCTGCACGGAGAGCTTATGAGAAGCAAACGAATGATTGCCTTGATGTGAGCTGTCTCATGCTTGCCACAATGTCCTCTGAGCTTGAAGCAATATGAGAACACGATGCCTACAATATCATTGTAGGGCTACGTGGTATGTTTGAGAACCAAGCAAGGTGAGAGGTTCAATACTTCAAAGTCCTTATTTGCGTGCGAGCTTGCGTAAGGAATCCCGTCGACCCTCATGTGATTAAGATGATTGGCTACATTGAGAGTCCGAAAAGCTTGGTTTTCCCTTAGCCAAGAGTTGGCTACGATGTGATTCTCCGCCTCTCCCCGAGCTTTGAGCCATTCATAATGAACTTTAACATGAACAATCTGACAAGACCTGCCGAGTTGCATGGGATGCTAAAATCTGCGAGGATAGCATTAAGAAAAGCAACAATCATGTGATGATGATGCAAAGGCAAGGGCAAGCCCTATGTCAAGAGAAGCGCGGTCAAAAGAAAGAAAGCTCCTAATGCGATCGCGAGCGGTTCTAAGGCCAAGAAAGACAAGAAGGGCGATGCTCATCTCGATGCGATTGTTACTCGTAAGCAATCGTGACATTGGAAAAGGAACGCCCAAAGTACTTGGAGGATCTTGAGAAGAAGAAGGGAAGTATGACTTCCACTCCGTATAAATGTTATAGAAATCAATCTTGCTACTTCTTCCACTAATTCTTGGGTATTTGATACCGGATCGGTTGCTCACATCCGCAAATCGCTGCGGGCTAATAAGAAGTAGAAGTTTGAGGAGGAGCGAAGTGGATCTTCGCGTTGGCAATGGAGCAAAAGTTGTCGCGGTAGCTGTTGGCACCATGCCATTGTCTTTACCTTCGAGATTAGTTTTGGAATTGAATAATTGTTATTGTGTTCCATCTCTTTCAAAGAACATTATTTCGCTTCATGTTTGCAAGCGAAGGTTATGACTTTAAATCTATGGACAATGGTTGTTCTCTTTATTTCAAAGATATGTTCTATTGTCATACTCCATTGGTGAATGGGTTATACGTTCTTACTCTTGAAGGGTCACGGTCTATAACATTAATGCAAAGAGGCAACGTCCAATGATTTGAATCCCACGCTTATTTGGCATCGCCGCTAGGTCACATAAATGAGAAACGCATGCAGAAGCTCCATAGAGATGGTATTCTGCACTCATTTGATTTTGAATCATTAGAGACATGCGAATCTTGTTTACTTGGCAAGATGACAAAGGCACCTTTCACCGGTCAAGGTGAACGGGCAAATGACTTATTGGCACTCGTACATACTGATGTATGTGGACCAATGAGCTTAACAGCCAGAGGTGGTTTTCAGTACTTCATAACTTTTACTAATGACTTTAGTAGATATGGGTATATCTACCTGATGAAGCATAAGTCCGAATCCTTTGAAAAGTTCAAGGAATTCCAAAATGAAGTGCAAAATCATTTAGGCAAGACAATCAAGTTTCTACGATCGATCGTGGAGGCGAGTATTTGAGCCATGAGTTTGGCAATCATCTAAAGGATTGTGGAATTGTTCCACAATTGACTCCGCCAGGAACACCTCAATGGAATGGGGTATCTAAACGGAGAAATCGCACCTTATTAGATATGGTACGCTCCATGATAAGCCAAAGTGATCTTCCGTTGTCTTTTTGGGGTACGCTCTTGAAACGACCGCGTTCACACTAAACAGGTTCCATCAAAATCGTAGAAAAGACACCATATGAGATGTGGACAGACAACGTCCTAGCTTGTCTTTTCTTAAGATTTGGGGATGTGAGGCTTATGTAAAACGTTTACAATCTGATAAGCTCACTCCTAAATCGATAAATATTTCTTTATCGGGTATCCTAAGGAAACAAAAGGATATTACTTTTATAATCGAGGAGAAGGCAAAGTGTTTGTCGCAAGGCATGGTGTCTTCTTAGAGAAAGAGTTTCTCTCAAGAAGGGATAGTGGGAGCACAGTGCAACTTGAAGAAATTCAAGAAACACGATAACGTTTCAGCTCCTACGAGAACCACAACAGGATGAACAAACGTTGAAGAACTCGTTGTGGACACACCAGCACCACGTAGGTCGAAGGTCACGTCGTGCACTGAGAGGTACATGTTCTTGACTACTCAACAACGGGACATATTGTTGTTAGACAACGATGAGCCTAAGACCTATGAAGAAGCGATGGTGGGACCAGGACTACGAGAAATGGCTTGAAGCCATGAGATCCAAATTGAATCCATGCACGAGAATCAAGTTTGGAACTTGGTTGATCCACTGATGGTGTTAAAACCATTGAATGCAAATGGATTTTCAAGAAAAAGATAGACATAAATGGAAATGTTCACATCTATAAAGCGCGATTGGTGGCCAAAGGTTTCAAACAAATTCAAGGTATTGATTATGATGAAACTTTTTCGCCCGTCGCAATGCTAAAGTCTATTCGGATCATTCTAGCGATTGCTGCATATTTCGACTATGAAATATGGCAAATTGATGTCAAAACAGCTTTCCTTAATGGAAATCTGAGTGAGGATGTGTACATGACACAGCCCACGTGTTTTGTCGATCCGCAATCATTGGAAAGATATGCAAGCTCCAAAGATCCATTTATGGATTAAAGCAGGCATCTCGGAGTTGGAACATTCGTTTTGATGAAGTAATCAAAGGGTTTGGTTTCATCAAGAACGAAGAAGAGCCTTGTGTTTACAAAAAGGCTAGTGGGAGCGCACTCGTATTTCTGGTCTTATATGTGGATGACATATTACTGATCGAAATGACATTCCTTTGCTCGAATCATTAAGTCTTCATTAAAAATAGTTTCTCTATGAAAGACTTAGGAGAGGCATATATTCTGGCATCAAGATCTATAGAGATAGATCAAAAAGCTAATTGGATTAAGCCAAGATACGTACATTGACAAGGTGTTGAAAAGGTTCAATATGCATGATTCCAAGAAAGGTTTTCTACCTATGTCATATGGTATAAATCTTAGTAAGAATCAGTGTCCTAGTACACCTGATGAGCGGGACAAAATGAATGCGATTCCATATGCTTTGGCTATTGGGTCCATTATGTATGCCATGCTTTGTACACGTCCAGATGTTTCGTATGCTTTAAGTGCTACGAGTATATACCAGTCAGATCCAGGTGAAAGTCACTGGATTGCCGTAAAGAACATCTTGAAGTACTTGAGAAGAACTAAAGATGTGTTCCTTGTCTATGGAGGTGAGGAAGAGCTCGTTGTAAATGGTTACACCGATGCTAGCTTCCAAACCGACAAAGATGATTTTAGATCGCAACTGGATTTGTGTTCTCATGAATGGCGGTGCGGTAGTGGAAGAGTTCCAAGCGTGACGGTTGTTGATTCTACAACGAAGCCGAGTACATAGCAGCTTCAAGGCGCTAAAGAGGCCGTTTGGATCAAGAAATTTATTTCGAGCTTGGTGTGATGGCTAGTGCCTCCACCCAATGGACCTCTCTTGTGACAATAGTGGGGCCATTGCGCAAGCCAAGGAGCCTAGATCGCACTGAAGTCCAAGCACATTTTACGGCGATTTCATCTCATTCGCGAGATAGTGGAGAGAGGCGATGTGAAGATATGCAAAGTACAAACGGATTTGAACATTGCGAGATCCGTTGACAAAGCCGCTTCCCACCAAAGCATGAGGCTCACACTAGGGCAATGGGTATTAGATACCTACATGGTTGACTCTAGTGCAAGTGGGAGATCATAGTGATATGCCCTAGAGGCAATATGGAGATGTTGTATATATCACATACTATGTTTATGATACATTACTTTGTTCCTTGGAATAGACATCATCATTATTGATCAATGAGTATGTGACTTATTCATGAGACTCTTAAATACTAAGATGTTGCTATTTCTAAATGATCCTCGATCGTATATCATATGAGGAACAAATATGATTCAAAGACAAAGATCAGCATATGTATTGATTGATGATCATGTCTCATGGATCATGGTATGGTGATACCAAATCAATAATATGGACATGTGTTAGTGAACATATGTTGGATAGACTGCCATGAGACACCGCAGAGATTCCATGTGTCATCGCTTGGTCTCGAGTAGTGTTTATGTAGAATCCTTAGACTTGAGATCATCATGGTTCCCAACATGAGTAGTAGCTTATTTTGGGATTACTAAACACTACTCCGTGCTGGGTAGTCATAAAAGTAGTCTTGGATTTGCCATGAAACATGTAGTGGGATGTGAATGATCAAGATAGAATTTGCCCCTCCTTATGGGAGAGATATCTCTGGGCCCTCGATGTAATGGATTATGAAAGTGCATGGCCATGCCAAGGTGATTGAGGAGTCAATCACAAGTTTATAATCCATCACGGAATCGAGAGAGTGATTGAGCTATTAAGAGGATGACACAGTCTCGCCTTGAGCTCAATCTATATCGTGAGGCAAAGGGATTCGTACATGAGAGAACATTACAGTTCAAATGATATGATCTTTACATATATTTTAGGGTTAATATGTCTTACTAGAGGCCGCTATTAATGTGGTGACCGGAAAGGCGTTTCCGGTCACGACCAAGTATACATGAACCTGCTGTGGTCGCACGCTTAACGGGTTGGAACACCGATTCGAATATGATTCGGATATGAGCTCAATTCGGATAAAGATCCGAATAGACTCCTAATGGGCCTTGGTCCGCAAGGCCCACGTGAGGAGGTCTATATATGGAGGCGAGGGGCTGAGGGGATTCGTCCTGTTAACATCTAGTAAAACCCAGCCGCCACCTCCCGAGCCAAACCCTAGCTGCTCACGAGTGCTAGTACACTCGCGATCGGCGCCCAGCCGGACGTGTGGATACCGGTGGAGGCGCCGCTGCTGCGTTGCGATCTTGATCGGCGTGCGTGGAGGAGACGATCCGTTCGGGACGATCGGCTACTTCCACTACTACCTCGACGCGCGTGATTGGATCGGTTTCAATTCTTCTTCATTGCACTGCGGCGTCTAAGTGGTAACGATCCATGATCCTTCCTTAGCATGATGTTCTTGGGTGCGCGGTAGAAAAGTTTTGTTTTCTGCTTCCGTAGCCTACGCGTATTCCTATAGTTTATCCTAGTCAAGATATGGAAAACCTTCTAGTAAAAAACTCTCCTTTGAGCATGTGGTCATGCCTACTGGAAGGAGTTTCTTAGCGATGGCCTTTTTTCTATGATCTTTGTTGCCAATCGAAACTTGAGAGTGAATATGTTTTGAGAAGTTTTGTTCATGCATTTAGTCCTCAGCTATCTTACGTCTAGTTTGGATAGTGACTACAAATAAAAATAGTTATCTTTTTGCATACATTCTTTCATATTTTCTTATCATTCATAATATCGATAAGTTTATGTCATAGTATTTTATGATCAGTTTTTGACTAGAGTATATCTTGATTATGGAAAAGAGATATAAGATTGGTCAAAATCTTTCGCTAGCTCCATCCAAACTGATTTTCTAGTAACTACTCGATCTTTCCTACAATATAATCAGAGTGCATGGGTATACTTAGTCTGCCGATCAGATAAACTAAATCTTTTTCTAGTCTACTACTTCCTTAGTAAGCTCTACTACTAAAAAAGCAGTCGGGGCTAGGAAAGGTACGAGTACTCTTCACAAATATGAAGAAATAACATAAACTTTATTGATAAAGGTAAGTCTTTACATAGAACATTTCATATTACATTCTAACTAATTACTCATCGAAGCCACCCGACAAGCCGCTATTTGATGAGTTCTACTATTTGGTTCCTGAAGGGCTTCACCTCTTCAAAGAACTTAACAACTTCTTCCTCCAAGCAATTGAAGTCCATTCTAAGTTCGTAAAGGTCTAGAGAAGGACTGGAAGATTTAAGATTTGCTAATGTAAAGCAAACTCCATCGCAATGATAGCCCTCATGGTCTGGTCGTGGTTACTCTGAGGGGTGGGTGGTAGATTTCAAAGGTTTTTGAGTTGTCGACCAAACCAACTTACCTTCTTGATCACCTCCTCTGATGAGGGCGCAAGTGCTTCTGAGTCCATCTAAGTAAGCATGCTATTGAAGAGGAGAATCTTGTCCTGAAGAGCCCCTTCAATCCCCTTCTTCTCCTCCTCAGAACCAAGAGCTTTTTCCAGTTCATCAAACTTCAAAGCTTACTCTACAAGAGTATATTAAAGTTAATTAAAATATTTTTACAAACAAATCAAGACTAGTTGGATTAATAATCAGTTACCTTGGTTCTTCTTGTCGAAAGCTTCAATGCCTTCCTTGTGTCGAAGGACACTATCATTAAACTTGGTTGACCAGTCTCTGATCGACTTGTCTTTTGCTTTGCACATCTCCTCAAGTTTCAGGATAACAACGCCATTTGCCTTTTCTTCTTTTTTATAATCTTCTAATTCTGTTGACCGCGACAAAGAAAGAAGTGAGAAAAAAGCAAAGGTTAGGAAGCAACAAAAGAAACAATGAGAAGAAGCTTACTTCTCAGTTACAAGCTTTTCTCCTCAAGTGTCTTGTTAAGTTGTTTGTTCTTTGTCAAAGTAGACCTGAACAACTCCCTCTCCTTATTGAGGGTATACTCAAGCACTTTAACAGTGTTGCCCGACCTGTAGAAATATGAGAAAAATTAACCAAAAATCTCTACAACCAAAATGTAATGAGAAAAAAGATCATTACCATTCATTAGCTTCTCGGTGGAGGGTAGCCCTTTCTTTTTCTAGGGCTGACATTCACCTGGCCATCTCCTTGAAGAGAGCAACTCCCTCTACCATGTGCTAAAAGAAAAGAAGAGAAAAAGAAACTTAGAAAAGTGTCAGAAAGACCAAAAAATGCATCTTAGGTGATCTTGAGAACTTACCAAGAGTGCTTTATCTACATATGAAGAGTAGAGTGCTCTGGGACTAGTCTTTAGCTCCAGGTTCGAGATCTATCTCCACCTAAAATCCTTGAGTCTTTGATTGTTGAAGATCTGGGCCTGGTCGAGCATATCCCTTAGATGTGGAGACCTCTTGATCAGGGAGGAACTCTCCACCTCCAGTCCTCCAAAGAATAGAGGAAGTGTGTCTACTTCCTTCTCTTCTTCAACCACCTTCTTCCCAATAGAAGCAAGAGTGTGCTAGGATTTCATCTCCACTTCAGCAGCATCCTTTAATGGGGTTGAAGCCACCAAAGGTTCTTCGATCGCAGCAGCCTCTGTTGACTCCCTTATTGATTGAGGGGCTGCTAGACCACTCCCTCCTTAGATGCCTCTTCACTAGGAGTACTCAAATCAAAGCTGATTGGAGTAGTAGAGGTGCTACAAAGCAAGAAAACAAGAAGAAAGAAGTAAGGGATTCAAAACACTAAGGAACAAAAAGGTATGAATTTACGCAATTTTATAACTAGCACATACCTGGTATTTTTTGTTTTGAAGTTGAAGAGCCTAGAGCATAATCCAGAGCACTCGCTTTCCTCTTCTTCTTGTTGACTGAGTTCACTAGTGTAATACTAGTAGGGCTAGCCAGACTCTTTGAGTCTCCCCACTGGATGTACTCATCCTTAGTCGGCTCCTCCTTGGAGTGGTCGGAAATGGCTTCTCCGATCGCCTATTCGAAATGTTGGACTTCTTCTACCACTGAATCTGTTGTCTCTACCGTGTGGTCAAAGCCTTAGGGACGGCCATCGGGTCTTCAGTTCAGTCGACAATGACCTTCTCAGAGCCCACACCAGCAGATCTGATGGCTCCATAGTCATGGTATCCTCGATCAGGGGCCCTTCCTTTTCTTCTGCCTTATTATTGTCTGAGATGAATTCACTGGTGAAATACTTCATCCGAAATATACTCTTATCGATACAATTTCTCTGTTCTTCATATAAGAGCAGGGGTAGGCTTATAAGAAAAATTCTCAGAGTCATAGTAAAAGCCTACCTCCGAGGAGATCTTTACCTACTTCTTAGGGACTTGTGCGGTTAGAGGAGAAGTTGAAGGGACATGATGTGATCCCGATGCTCCATATGACTTCTTCACACTTCGACACCTCTGGGGCCTTGGATTAGCGTCCTCCGAGCTCTCAGCTAGCTTATCACCCTCCAAGCAGATCATCTATACATCATAAGAACATTACAATACACTGATCAGGAAAAGAAAATCTGGATGATAAGAATTATTTAGTTATCTTAAGTCTCTTGATCCTATCCTTTGGAGAGGTGACTACCAGGATCAAAGGTACTCCTTTCTACTTGGGCTCTCCCTTGCAAATCGTCTTTATTCTCTCCCTCACTTTAGAACGAGATAGGGCTACAAAATCCAAGGAGAAGGAAAATCTTAAGGTCAAAAAAATACAACCAAATGAAAAGAAAATTTCAACCGATTGGAATTCTCTATGCTTACATTCCAAGGAGTCCCTGGTCAAATCCTTCGCGCTCTCATACTAGAGCATGATATATCGCGTGATTTCAGAGGAATGATTCGACACATGGAGAAATCTCTCACAACATGCCATGAAGTCAATCCCTTATCCTTGAGATAGATGATGGCATCAATCCATCACTCTATCTTTCCCTCCTTTGGGGAAGACCTCCACCTTGCGTTCTCGACTGCGACCTGACTCGCGAAGGAGAAATTGTCTTCTTTGCTGATCATCATGTAGAATCAAAACTTCTTTCATGACGACCATGAGGACTTGGAGAATATTACGATGTACTCCCTTGCCTTCCCATCGTGGAGCCATAAAGAACAGCTCCCGGATGATGTCGCCGCTTTCCCAGATCTTCCCGTCATCTTGCAGTAGTATCCAAGGAGCTCCAGGTTCATCAGAATTTCCATATGCGCTTCACAGAGATAGATAAAAAAATGCTCAAGTTCGCGATCGAATTGGGGGCCAAATTTACCAATTCGATCCCATAGAACTCCAAGACCTCCGACAACAACGAATGCGTCAGTAACCTAAATCAGCACTCCATTTATGCCCAAAAGATTGTGATTTCACCGTCGCTTTCGCTCAAGACATTCTCTCTGATTGCCGACTTCCATAGGACTAGAACCTTATCGGGGATTATCTATGCCCTTCCATGGCCTTCAACATATTTGATCCAAGCTCAGACACCGGCCAATCAGTGATCAAATCTGATTCTACCCCTCCAATTAGACGCACTGATTCTATGAGACATCTCCTTAGATGGATAACTGGCACCTCTTCAACGGTATTTAAAGGTTGACGAGAGAAGATAGAATGACAATTGATCCAAAATCCAAATAAGAGTTTAGAGAAACAAGTCAAGGTAACTAAAAGCTTCCAAGCAATGAGAGATTATAGATTAGGGCTAGTTAAGTCCCTTTTGTAAGCCTTATTGTAACCAGTTCATAGCAATAAAGATCATATCCTTTCTCTTGTTAAATCATTCTAATGAATCTAAACTCTTTTATCACATTATTCGTAAGATCAGTGACTCAATCGTCGACAAACACAAATTCACTTGATGTGCTTGTGATATACCTTGATCCCCTTAATCTAGGATCCAATTTGGATGTGACATTCATAAGGATGTGGATGTATGAGCATAATTACCTTCATCGGTGTAGGCAAACTTGGCAAAGTCTCCAAATATAGTGGAAGTCAGTTGATCTTTATCATCAGCCTTCTCTGCCTTCTTTTTCAATTGCCTCAAATCTTCTAATTCCTCTGCAGAGACCTCTACAATTCCTAAGGATCCCTCTTCTTGAACTACCACATTATCTTTGTAATCACTCATATATCCACGACATCTACCTCCTTCCCTTGGTCCACTTCTATCACCGCCCCTTTCCCTTCCACGATTAGGCTTTCGTGTGGCACATCAATCACGACTCAAGTGCCCCTGTACTCTGTAGTTGAAACATTCCTTGTCTCAGCTACTGCAAAGGCAGGACGGATTGATGGCCCTAACACTTTAGGGCTAGACATTACCTTCAATCTTGTTTTCTCTTGTGTAATTGCTACAATAGCTTCCTCCAAGGAAGGGAGGGTAGGCTAATGCAACATAGTAGCTTGCCTTCATCAAATTCTGAGTTCAGGCCCTTCAAGAACTCTATCACTATCATACGTTGCCTTCATCAAATTCTGAGTTCAGGCCCTTCAAAAACTCTATCACAATCATACGTTCAATCTACTTCTTAACAGTGGCTATACACTCTGAATGTGTCAACCCAAGAGGATCATAGTGATCCAAGTCAGCCCACAATTGTTGCAATTTTGTAACATACTCCATCACTGAACGCTCTCCCTATTTTAGAACAATAATCCTCTCTTGTGTCTCAACTATCAGCATCGCATTCTCTTGTGCTGAGTACAACTTTAACAAGGTTTTCCGTACATCATCCGCGTTTGAGATGGTCTCCACTGTTGTAGCAATGGTCAGAGACAAAGAGCTCAACAACCATACCATCACCTGAGAGTCAGTAGAGCTACATGTCCTCCATTCTATACAAAACTTGTCGACCAACTTAGGTGACTCCCCTTTAACAAAGCCCTCCAGTCCCTTTGTATTCAAGATCAATAATGTCCTCCTAAACCAACTCAAGTAATTCTTTATGCCCTCCAATTTGATATCATTTGGCATCAATTCCACCTTCTGAATTGGCTCCATATGCGTAACAATTGCCTAGCTCGATGAAGTCTGACTAGACTTCACAATGAGCAACTGAGCCAATTTCTCAAGCACCTGCTCGATACCTTGACTTTCCCCCATTGCTTAATTGCTGCCCTAAAGGCTCACCTCCTTTTCCAATTTAAGAAGGAACAGTAGCTAGCAAATTGCAACACACCTCAAAGGCTCAAAGTTTGCAGCAATCAGCGCAACAGGTTCTTCCATCAGCATAGCAGTAAGCAACCATACCTCCTCTTACACGAGTAGCAACAGCAAGCTCCAACAGGCCTCTCCTCTTCTCTTCTTCTGTCTCTCTCTCTCTCTCTCTCTCTCTCTGACACCACCAATAGTCTCGAAGCACAACACAAATACACAATCCCACCAAATCAAAGCCTCCAAAGCTGTGCACCTCCTCGCTGTAGCCTCATGCTTCTGCCGACCACACTGAGGGCTCAACCATGCTAGCACCCACTACACGAGTATCCGCCAGATCCGTGCGAGTACTTGCTAGATTTACCACCGACCTGACCTCCTTCCTCTGGCACCTCCTCCAACTTGAGTTTGTGCCGCTGCCTACTCTGCCCTAGCTCCCAAGCACACACGCTACATTGCCTTCACTCAAGCAGTTGTTCCAGCACCAATGCGCTTGATCTCCTTACTTCCAGGACTAGCACCGCTGAACCGTCAGGCACGTCGGCCGTCACCTCACCGGAGATTTGCGATCTTGCTGGTTGCCACCGCATCGCTTGGCTTTGATGCCATAAAGGTAAGTTCGGAGTAAAGTTTAGGCATATTCTTTCAGGCTGCGGTTTTTCGTTTTTAGCTAAAATTTTTGAATTTTGGTTACTCACGACAGAGATTACTAAAAGAGAGATACTCGCATGCGATTTTGGTTAGTATAGATGATGGACTTTTAACGTGTATTACAATTAACTTGTAGATACTGTCTTGAAAAAATATTCTGTTTGAAAGTTAAGTATTGTAGTAAAAGATAAAAGCCACCCATAAAAGTCGGAAAGAACAGATTCTTTATGTTCTAGATTTTTTTTTTTTGATGTTTGCTATTACATATACACATACATGATTCTGGCCCAAGACTCACGCACACAGTCCAACACATAGCAACTCAAATCGGCTAATGCAACCAGAAAAAAGAATTAGATTATATCATCGTTCACATTAGAACATGGTGAAAAAAGGTCCACTTTTTTTTTCTTTCTTCGCAGGAATGGGGAAAAGGTGATGAAAAGAATAGAACAAAGATAAGCAAATTATACTGTTCGTTGAAACTAGAAGTCGAGCGAGCTTGCCATGCAATACAACCCATGGCTGTACGACAGGTAATCAAACGAAGAACAAATAGTACACCACTTCCCGATGAATGCTGTCAAGACTCAAAAGAGTTTTGAAATTTCTGATGACCAGTATGGTCAGTGTTGTAAAGCACTGCTGGTATCTTATTCCAATCCAAGGGCAGAGTTGCCTGTGTTCGTGCACATGAGCTGGACTTACATCACCTTACATCACCTTTCCTTCCGGTATACAAATCTAAGTGTACGGTCAAGTAGCAAAGCGTTGTGCACAATCATCGCTTCAACAGTTTAAGAATGGCCTAACGCAGCTGTCACAGGATACCAGAATGGGCGCCCCCGAGACAACGAAATGTGTGAACAATGATCGTTCAACGTTCATGAAAACTGCAAATAGGTGCTTCCATAGTCATCACATGATCAGCAAGGCTCGCAGAAGAAACTACTTAGAAAGATTTAGCAGGCTGCTTGCAAACTGCTTGTCACTCAGCAGCGAAATATAAATTGTTGCATGATAGAATAGGTCAGGTCCATCACACCCGATGGCCACTAGGTAGCAAAAGGAAACACATCTGATGCAGTCAAGGTTCTAAAAAACTGGTACTCGACTGATCACCCAACCTAGTAGTGATTATACGACATAATAGGCCGGCCTGATTATGCAGATAACCAGCTAATAGGTAGAGGCACCCGTTACTTGTATACAGCCAAGTATACAGCCTAGTAGGCCCGTTTTTAGAACACTCATGCAGTCATCTTTTATTCGATGATGCTCAAAAAGAAATGCACAGGTCAAATCTGGAAAAAGTTCTTGTTTGGACAAAATCCCTAGGCAACAACTACCACCTGCTTGATGACCAAATGTATATATGCCTCGTAAATAAAATCATATGCCTCGTCAAATTCTTATTTTCAGAACCACAAGGCATCCTTAATGGTGATGATCGTCGTCGTCGTCATGCCCATCTGGATCTCCACCATCACCAATGACCTTAAGCTGCATAAAGCAAGCAACAAAACGTCTGTTAATGAACAGTTTAACACTAAGAAATCAACACAGCTTGGTAGCATGTGATATATTCTATGAAGAAAATAGTCATCAAATGCATAAATTTAAGTAATATGCCAAAAAATAATTTCAATTACCACAAAGTATTGTGAGCAGACTGGGCACTCATGTGGCTCATCTTTTTTCAACCAGAACCATACAACATCATGCTCATCCTCTGCAAACAAACCAAGTTAAAAAACACAATAATTGTTATACAAGTCTTGTGATATCTAGCAGTTTAGAGTTTCGATGAGCCAGCTCAACACTGACTTACCTCCTTCACCACCAGGGCAACCAACTATCCTCTTGTTATAGTAGGACTCAATGACAGCTGGTGCCTCCTGCAGGAAAGTATTAAAATGATGAACAAACATCAAAGTGGTTGTTTAAAGGGTAAATAAACACACATAGTTAGCAGGTAAAGAAGTAGCAGGAGGCCGCCTCAGAAGGACAATGGAGTGTATAATTGAATGGAGTGAACTAGAAGAGACTGGACAAGAATGCTTCACATAGCATGCTCCCTCCCTCACATCCATCATTTATGTAGTAGATTCATGAAAAGTGTCTAAATTTGTGCAGATACAAATATTTGATGACCACTGAACTGACGAATATGGATTTGAATAAAGGCTGTAATTCAAAAGCTTAATATCTCCCAAGTTATCTGAATCTCCAAATGTCTTCAATTTTGTAATGCGACATGCTCTCCAATGATCACATCACTTGCTCTCCATAAATTGCATCAGCAGCTCACCAAAGTTATGTACAATCTACCATGAGTCCATGACATTGATATGAGAAAGAAACTTTCTTCAATAGAACATGAAAAGACTTGACGAAGGGAAACAAAAGACCAAGTCATCCAAAGAAGAAAAAAATTCAGCTGCAAATGAGAGCCAAGCTGCCAATAGCCCAATATGCTCCAAGAGGTATACATGCTGGTTCTTGTTGTTCATTCTTTTTGGGAGTGTGTGGTGTGCCATTGTTTTTTGTGAGATGGTAAATGAAATATTTTAGCAGAAAAAATACAACAAGGGGGCCAGTCACTATTGAGCATTTACTCCCATCAACAAATATTGGCATGATAGTGAAATAAAATATAATGTCACAGCTCATAGAACAGAATGATGAATCAGTGAACTTTTAGTTAGAGATATACAAGGACATGCTACAACAGGTAAACAGAACCTTCTGCTTGTAAAAACAAGCTGTCATATTAAAGCTGAGCTACAGATCATAACCAAGGCAACCATGACCGTAAAATTACACCAGCTAGGAGGGGTCTTAAGTATGAATCAGCCAAGCAGGGCTAAAAGCCTTCACATTACACTGTTTAAGTGCTTAAGCATGTACACATATCGTCTGTAGTCCACTGTATAATATGCAACGACAAAAATGCAGTTAACAGACACTCACTGCCAAACATTACTTATAAACAGTTCAGAATTACCGGTATCAATGTGCCAAATGGCTCTAGAAAAAGGCAGGTCAATGACAACACTCCCAAAATAAATGTCTATTTGTACAATTGTTCCAAAGCAGGCAAGTGCATCTTACAATTTGATCAGTTTCTCAGCAACACATGTTTATTTCGATGTTCCAGCATGGCTAGGTGAAAGAGTAAATGTAACCTAGTGGCATATCCAAAAACCATTTTAAAACAGAAAAGGCAGCACACTAGTATGCATATACATCAATAGTTCAAGTCAGTCCTGTTACATGCGCAGATATTATACAGAACTTGAAAGTCACATTGTATCTGTAATTAAATATGATAGTAGGTAGGATACAATGTGTAAAAGATAACGAGTCGGTGTTTAATGCATAGAAGTTTAAAACAACAAGAACTGGAAAGCAATTCCCCGTGAAGAAGGTTTGCAGCAACAGTTTAAGGGAAAATTGAATGATTTGCACCAACAGTATTAACAATCATTTGACGGCTGACGCAATAGTGTGGAACAACCATTGATGCTATGGTATACAGGCAATGAAAAAAGATACCAAACACATCGGCATCAGTCACACAGTGCACAAGTTTCTACAATAATGACACATTGGTAAATAGCACGTGCAGACGATCTCCAAAATGCATCAGAGCATCATACAATCAGACAACAGAACATGACTACCAGTGAGACAAACTGCATTTTTTTATTGCTCACACCAATGTCAAGTGGCAAACTGCATTTTTTTTATTGCTCACACCAATGTCAATTGTTTGCAGCACAAGGCAAATCAAGTCGCAAGGTAATTTACCAAAGCATCTGCAATTCAGAACTATAAAACCCACAGATTTCATCAAATATCAATAAATGAGACACCAAAGTACTACAATAAACCTAATGGATATGGCCGGCATGTATGATCCCGATCTCAGATTCAGAACAATAGAAACAAGTGAGCCTACGAGTAGGACCACCCCCTCACCTTGGTACCGAAGGGCCCGACGGGAGGATCCATGTCGAAGCGTTTCTTCCCCTGCGAAACCACAACCAGATCGAGAAATTACAACCCATTCACAGAACCAAACCAAACGCACAGTCCAACCCAAAGCTCCAAACCCTAAGCCGTCTCACCTGGAGCTCTGCCTGGAGCTCCTCGCGCTCCAGCCCCGTGGCGATGGGCATGACATCCTCCACCCTCGCCGCCGCCGGCTTGTCCTCTGCAGCACACGCCAATCCACCAACCGATCAGCGCCCGAAACCGCCAAATACACGAGATCTGGGAAGGAGGGATGATCTTACCGGAGAGGAGTGGGCTGGTGCGGCGGAAGGCGCTGGCGGCCGTGGAGAGCGGGGCGGCGCGGGCGGTGGTGATGGAGGAGGAAGCCGCGCCGGCGGAGGCGGCGGCGCGGTGGAGGGCGGGGGCTAGGGTTTGGAGGCGGCGCCACATGGTGGTGGTGGGGTGGTGCTGCTCTCGGGTCGCGACGGCGGCGGCGGCGGCGGCGCCCTGCGGGGAAATGGAGTGGAGACGTGAGCGAGATGGGCTCGATTTGATTTGGCCCAGAGAGAAGGGGTAGGGGATGGGGGGCGTGCGATGAGGTTCGCGCGGGCGTGAAGGACGGACGAGATCGAGCTCTGGAGCGAGGTCACGCCTGAGGTGGCCAACGGGCTTGCCAGGCCGGCACGATACGACACGGATCCAAAACAGGTATGATCTATTTAGATACAGATAATAAATAAATTATATGATGTTGGCCCACTAACCAAGGATCGGGTCCAAGCATAGCCTATGACCGTGCTATGTCGGCACGGGCACAATTAGGGAAACACGGCACGACCCGTTTAGCTCGGAAAAGGATAAAAATTTAAAAAATCGTAGAAAAATATAGAAAATTAAAGAAAAATTATAGAAAATTGTAAAATAAATTGTAGAAAATTAAGAAAAAATTATAAAAAAATTACGGAAAATTTTTTATCAGATCGCGTCGTGTTGTATCGCAAAGTCACATGCCCAGTACACACCCATCATCTAAACGTGTCGTGTCGTGCTCGGGTCGGGCCTACAATAACGGGCCTCGAGCCGGCCCGCAATGGAACGGCCCATTTGGACAGCTCTAGGTCACGTGAGGTGGGGGAGTGTGGTGAGATCACTCACGCGTGAGGGTGACAGGTGACATGGTTGATGGGTTGGAGTTGGCGAGTGGGTGGCGCAACCAGTGTTGTTTCTTGCTCATTGCAATGAGATGGGTAAATAATTATGATATATAATAAAAAAAATTCTTCAATAATGCTATCTTTTGATTTTCTATCTACTAACACAGCAAAA
Source organism: Melocanna baccifera (assembly GCA_036346265.1). Classification (NCBI taxonomy): domain Eukaryota; kingdom Viridiplantae; phylum Streptophyta; class Magnoliopsida; order Poales; family Poaceae; genus Melocanna; species Melocanna baccifera. Next base: position 27,554,082 of record CM070677.1, on the reverse strand, counting down.
ACAACTGAACCAAAAAGGATTGAAAAAGTAAAATATTATTTTTACCCTCTTGTGATGTTGGTACCGTTGTTCAACCGAAGAAAGATGTGATGCTGCAATTCTCTATTGATGCTGATGTTGACCAATGCAATGAAGAAAAGCCTATATCTGGATGTGTGTGGCTGTTGTGCTATCTGATGTGTTGATCAAGGAACGTGTGCTACTGTTGCTTTAATGCACTGGGACCAAACAAAATCATGAACTGAAGACTCCACATCGCACGTGTCAACTGAGTAAAGAGGCACTGCGTTGCTACTATTTTTGCTTTTCTATATGTGAGTTGGTAGCTTGATGGACAGAAGTAGTGAAGCCTCTGCCTTCGTGCAGATCGGAAGACCAAAGAAAGAAAAGCCACGCTGCACCAACTCTAATGTTATTTACTCACCTCAGGTAGCATGCACTAAAAACTACTACTTCAATTTCTTGTCTTTACGCAACGAAACAAAGAATATCTTCTCTCTTTTGGAATTAACTCTCTCTCTCTCACACACACACACAAGGACCAACCTGATGGCTCAATGCTAGACATGCTGCATTGAAAGCACCACATGATGGCTTTTTCTTCAGGTGTTTGCACCGACTATAGCACGCCTACTTAACTTTCACGTGATGATGCATCCATGTAACACACATGGATCAAGAAGGAAAACCGAGGTCGATGTCGGCCTCAGAATAGGAGCAAGATGTGATGCCGTGTTTTTATCAAAATAGATCTATTCTTTATTACTAGATCATATTTGTGGCTATAAAGTGCCCTCCTGGCACCTCTTAAACACTAGCACGGGAATTGCATCTATTTTTCTTGGGGTTATCACCTAACCCTCTCTCTATTTATTGTCTAGGGCCCAAACCATGGCCTTATCCCTAAGCTCATGAGTCTTTTTCTAATTCCAACAGTAAGGGACCCAAAACACTTCCTAACATGGGTTTTTAAAATTCTAATTTTTCAACTCGTCACGTATCAAAGCCTTCAGGACCACACCTCTCATATCTTCTCTACGCATCAGCTACCTTTGATCTCCACGTGTCCAAGCAAGAACCCGACCATCTCGTGACATCCTCGACTATCTAAATCTCGGATCTCTCCATCTTAGTCCCAGTCCATCTCGTCATCGACCACGATTACCTTCATGCTCAACATTCACATACAAAGACTAAAGAATATTTTTTCGGCATAAGTTCTCTCCAACTTGACCAATATCAGTCCATACACTCGCGACATAACACAAGTAATATCATAACCAACATGATAATTATTCATCATCTACACATGTTAATTATTTATCATCAAAAAATTATAGACCTAGCCACATGGTCTAACATTCTTCCCCTTAATGAATACATTGACAACACCTTACAATTGCATGATGACTTAGCTTCAAACATATATAAGTGAGGAACTGAGTTGAAAAAGCAATTTAAACCACAAATCCCAAATCTCTTCCAAATCTCTCCCCCTCAACACAAGAGAAGCAATTTTAGCAAATTTCTCCAATTTCTCTAATATCTCTTCATTATCTCCAATTTCTCCCTCTTTAGAGAAAGAATAATTCTAAGAAGGAACAATGAGAGTAAAAATCAAAAAACTTTGTAGATTATCCAAATCACTTTGCATTGATTTAATAGTTTAACCAAGCCATCTTTTCGAGTAAAGCTATCTAGATCATATAAATTCATATATCATATAGCAATGTCAAAATAAGTTTTTTTTCAATATGATTAAGCGATTTATATCAATGACAGGTATCTCAACCATGGTTAAACCAATTATAAAGAGCACAATGAGATATTACAATGAAAAATGAAAGCCTAAAAGTGAAGCAAACTTTAAATCTAAACAAACTAATAGTCTCATGTAATAACCTATTGCTCCAAACTCAACTCTTAATCATGTAGCATACTTCTTTTAAATGGTGACATGCTAGAAGCATACTTCATTTCATTGATGCATTTTTTGTGCCTATGTGTGTACACACACACACACACACACACACACACACATATATATATATATACATATATATATATAGCATGCTTGAAGCATACATCTTTTCAAAATTTTCTTTCCCATCATTTTTTATAACATGCTTAATTGAGTGAACGTAAAAAAAGATCGCAATATGAAACATACAAGTCTCATAGGATTTAAAATAAGACTCATGTTATATTTTAATTCAAATATAGCAAATTAATTACAACCAATCATGATCAAACCTATATAGCATATAAGTAAATATGATAAAGAGTGCACTACAACTCATTTGATTTCAATGGATTGAACTTGAGCAAATGAGCAAAATGTGAAGAATCAAGTAGTTTTAAGAGAATATCAGCAATTTAAAAATCTAACTCAATAAGGTGTAAGACAACATCACCTTTTCACATGGTCATTTAGAAAGTGAAATCTCTTGAAAGCCATCAAAAAGAGTGAAAAAAACATCAAATGTTACAATCAAGCAATGACGTAAAAGACAAGAACCCAATCAAGCCCATGTTTTTCATGCTCATCAATTGTTCTTACATCACAAGAAACATCGGTCTTATAGTACTGGGGTAGTAAAATAAGATTTAGGAATCCAGTACTAAAACAAACAACGTGGAAGAACAACAACAAAACTAGAGCCAAAATCATGTGTACGTGGTAGATCAAAACATCAAAAAGAACGTGAATTATTTAACTTATATCTCAAACCAACATGTGAAGCAGACTTAAAACCATCATAAAAATTCTCTAAAAACCTAGCTTTCGCATTAGTTCTAAGAACAAAAGATATTGCACATTTTTGTCTTAAAGCATTCATGAGGCCCCGCTCATTTTGGCTTAAAGCCAGTTTCTGCTTATGGCTTCTGCTTTTTTTCACTATTCAGAATTTTTGCCTTTTTCTGATTTTTTTTTTTTTGGCTTTCCTTTTTTTCCTTGTATTTCTTTGCATTGTTCGTGATAAGCTAACATGTTTTTCTATTTTTAATTTTTTTAAATTTAATTATGCTAAATAAGCTAACTCAGCTATAATAAAAAAACCATAAACCAACGCTATTCCGAATACCCCCAATTCCTTCTTCTTTTTCTTAGTACATCTAAAGCAAAATTCATGTAAGTGACCATCGCTCCTATAATAGGTGCAAAGCAATCTAATATAATTAGAATTCTTTTGAGATGATGAGCTAGCACCTATAGCATTAGCAACTGAACTTTGCATAAAACTAGTAGATTTAAATATAGTTTATTTTAGTTCAGGTTTTACTCCAAATTAATTACAGCCAATCATGATCAAAACTACATAGCATATGAGTAAATATGATAAAGAGAGCTCTACAACTTATTTGATTTCAATGGTTTGGACTTGATGAATTGGCAAGTATAATAAACAAAACTTCTGAAAATTTTAAATAATAAACTCCCCCTCAAAATAATCCCATAGGATATAACACAACCAACTCACTTCACAAATGAGCAAAATATGAAGAATCAAGCGATTTTAAGAGAATATTAGCAATTTGAAAATCTAACTCAATAAGGTGTAGGACAATGTCACCTTTTTCATATGATCTTTTAGATAGTGAAATCTCTTTGAAGCCATTAAGGAGAGTAAAAAATCATCAAGTGTTCCAATCACGCAATGACGTAAAAGACCAGAACCTAATCAAGCTCATATTCTCCATCCCCGTCAATTATTCATGCATCATAAGAAACATCAGTCTCACAGTACTGGGGTTAGTGAAATAAGATTTAGGAATCCAATACTAAAACACACAATATGGAAGAACAATAACAAAACTAAAGCCAAAATCACGTGTAAGTCGACGATTAAAACACCAAAAAGAGCATGAATTATTTGAATTATATCCCAACCAGCATGTGAAGCAGATTTAAAGCCATCATAAAAATTCTCTAAAAGCCAAGCTTTTGCATTAGTTCTACGAACAAAAGAGGTTGCATGTTTTTATCTTAAATCTTTCAATATTTCCTTCTTCTCTTTCTTAGTACATCTAAAACAAAATTCATGCAAATAACCATCTATTCTACAATAGGTGCAATGACATCTAACATAATTAGAATTCTTTTGAGATGATGAGCTAGCACCTACAGCATTAGCAACTGAATTTTGTATAAAACTAGTAGATTTATATATAGTTTGTTTTGGTTCCGGTTTTACTTCAATTTTTCTAAGTTCAAAAAGTCTAACAACCTTAAGAGGATTATTCTTGGCATGCTCAATAAAATCAAATCTTAGATCATGATTTTTAACACTCACTTTTGACTTGTCTAGGACCATATTCAAAATTTTCTTGTCAAAAGAAAATATCTCTAAAGTGTCCTTAAGATACTTATTTTCTTTAACCAATGAGCGACAAGTTGTGCATTTAGCATGATCATTGATTAAATTCTCAGAAGCACATGAATAAGCCAATCTATGTTTTTTCAGCAAAATCGTTAAGTTGTCTAGTCAATGCTTCTATTTTAATGTTAAGTTTAGGACAATTAGAGCAAGAAAGCATCTCATGATAAAAGCATTTATCGAATTGATTCCTAAGATGAATTAAGTCTAGCTTCTATCAATTCACAATTAGAGCAAGATTTAGATTGTAGTATTTGAAATACTTGACCCTACATACGTAGATGAACTAAGCTTAAGTTTTTCAATGTCATCATTAGCAAGTTTTAATTTATCATCATAAAAGTCACGTGCCAATCTTAAGTCATCAAATTTATCAGTTACACTCCTAAGTTGAACTAAGTTTGATGCATTAAATATTCTAGCGGTCTCCAACTCAAAATATAAAACTTGATAAGACTCACATGATTCATTATTAGGAATAGAAGATCTAAGTCTATTAATCTCATAATTTAAGCTTTTAACAAAAAATTATTTTCTTTCAATTTTTTAGTCTTTTTCAATTCAATCGAGTTTAATCCAACCATCTTCAAGCTCATCATACAACGATCTTACCTCATCGAATCATAATCATCGTCGTCATTGCTTGCCATGAAGCACAAGCCTGTGAAGTCATTGTTCTTCATTTTACCTTTAGAATCATCATCATTGTCGATGTCATCACAACTCTCATATTCTATATCACTCCAATCAAGATGCTTGATAACCAATATGATCTTTTCAGCAAACTTGCGACAGAAATTGCCACTCTTGGTCTTGTTATTCTTAGATGGCCGATGACGATAATTCTTTTCTTCCTTGATCACCTCCCCCTTGAGTTTGGGGCAATCCATCTTAATGTGGTCTGACTCGTCACACTCATAACAACCAATCGAACTTGACATGCCACCTCGCTTCCTCATCCTCACATTGTTGAGTGTCTTGTATGCTCGTGAGGAAATCAACACCAAGTCCTCTTCAGGGAGCTGCTTGAACTGTTCCTCTAAAAAAGAAGAATAGGCAGACAAAGAAACACAAGACAAAGAACTGGACGAAGCAGCCTGTACGGGGCTAGTCACAAATGTTAAAGATGAATATTTATCAATCTTAGATGGCAAAACTTCCATCTCATAGGTTTTCAATCTATAATAAAGATTATCTATGGTTAAAGTATCTAGATTGACAATTTAATTAATAGTTGTGACAATCATCAATCACTCATAACCTAAAGATCTCAAAATTTTAGTTGCATTATCTTCATCAGCAGGAATAACATTAACACCACATAAATTATTCAATATTTTTCTCAAAATAAGCAAAAAGATCATCAATAGATTCATCAGACTTCATAGCAAAACCAAAATATCATTTTGATAAAGATTTTTATGCAATTTCTTAATTTTAGTGGTTCCTTTATGATAAACACAAAGAGTTTTCCATATTAAGTGGGTAGAATTAATATGAGCTACATGATCAAATTCTTTGCGAGAAATCCCTTGAAACAACAAACTACGAGCTTAAGCATTTAAATTAACATCTATTTTATTTAGATTAGTAACAGTAGCAGGAACCACATGAGGTGTAGAAACTTTATTCCGAACATCACTACCTTGAGACTCAATGTAAGCTTGCATACGACACTTTTAAAAAGTAAAATTTGTACCATCTAGAGTGGGGACGATTCACATACCTCTTTGATGCCATAGCAACCTACTTTGATACCACTTATAGGATTGTCGATAGCAATCAGAGGGGGTGAATAATTGTAATACGCAAAAGAAACTTTTTCTTCAAAAACTATTGTCTTCTGATTTTCAACCTACTAACACAGCAAAAACAACCAAACCAAAAAGGATTGAAAAAGTAAAAATATTATTTTTTACCTTCTTGTGATGCTGGTACTGTTGTTCAACCGAAGCAAGATGTGATGCTGCAATTCTATATTGATTCTAATGTTGACCAACGCAACGAAGAAAAGCCTATATGATGGATGCATGTGGCTACTGTGCTCTCTGATGAGTTGATCAAGGAACGTGTGCTACTGCTGCTTTGATGCACTGGGACAAAAAAATCATGAACCGAAGACTCCACATCGCATGCGTCAGGTGAGTAAAGAGGCACTGCATTGCTACTGGTTTTGCTTTTCTATACGTGAGCTGGCAGCTTGATGGACCGAAGTAGTGAAGCCTCTGCATTCATGCAGATCGAGAGACGAAAGAAAGAAAAGCCACACTGCACCAACTTTAATATTCTTTGCTCACCCCAGGTAGCATGCACTAAAAACTATTACTTGAATTTCTTGTCTTTATGCAAGGAAACAAATAATATCTTCTCTCTTTTGGAATTAAATCTCTCTCTCACAAGGACCAACCTGATGGCTTGATGCTAGACGTGCTGCGTTCAAAGCACCACATGATGGCTTTTTCTTCAGTGTTTGCACCGACAACAGCACGCCTACTTTACTTTCACGTGATGATGCATACATGTAACACGCGTGAAAACCGAGGTCGACATTGGCCTTAGAATAGCAACAAGATGTGATGCCGTCTTTTTATCAAAATAGATCTATTCTTTATTACTAGATCATATTTGTGGCATAAAGTGCCCTCCTGGCACCTCTTAAACACTAGCATGGGAATTGCATCTATTTTTCTTGGGGTTATCACCTAACCCCCTCTCTATTTATTGTCTAGGGCCGAAACCATGGCCTTATCCCTAGGCTCATGAGTCTTTTTTCAATTCCAACAGCAAAGGAACCCCAAACTCTTCCTAACACGGGTTTTCTAAAATTCTAATTTTTCCAACTCGTCACGTATGAAAGCCTTCAGGACCGCGCATTCCGTATCTTTTCCACGCATCATCTACCTTTGATCTCTACGTGTCCAAGCATAAGCCCGACCATCTCATGACATTCTCGACTGTCTGAACCTCGAATCTCTCCATCCTAGTCTCGGTACACATCGTCATCGACCATGATCGTCTCAATGCTCAACCTTCACATACAAAGATCAAAGAAAGTTTTCCTAGTATCAGTTCTCTCCAATTTGATCAACATCAGTCCACATACTCACGACATAACATAAGTAATATCTTAACTAACGTTGTCAATTATTCATCATCTACAATATCAATTATTCATCATAAAAAAATCATAAACCTAACCATATGGTATAACAATCTCTCTCTTAATGAATACATTAAAAACATATCAAGATTGCATGATGAATTAGCTTCAAACATATATAAGAGAAGAACTGAAGCCGAAAAAGCATTTTAAGCCACAAATCTTAAATCTCTTCCAAATCTTTTCCCCTCAACACAAGAAAAGCAATTTTAGCAAATTTTTCCAATTTTTCCAATATCTCTCCATTCTCTCCAATTTCTCACCCTTTGACAATGTAATCATTAATAAACTTCAGAGAAAGAATAATTCTATGAAGAAATAATGAGAGTAAAAATCAAGAAGGTTTGTAGATTATCTAAGTTATTTTGCATTGATTTAATAGTTTAGCCAAGCCATCTTTTTGAATAGGGCTATCTAGATCATATAAATTCATATATCATATAGCAATACTAAAATAAGTTTTTTTTAACATGATTAAGAGATTTGTATCAATGACAGTCATCTCAACTATGACCAAACCAACTATAAAGAGCACAATGGGATATTCAAGTAAAGGGAAATGAATACTAAATATAAAGAAATAAAAACATCATTGTATTTTTACAGATAGTACAAATAAAAAAGAGAGAGAAAACATGTTAAAAAGCCAACGTGTTCTAAACGGCTTTTGGTTTCTAAGGGGGTGTTCATATTAGCTTTTGCTTGTGGTTTTTGGTTGAAAATAAATAGTAATGGCTGAAAAAAGTGGCTTTTAGAAGGACAGGGTGGGTGGTGGAAAAAGTGAGGGAGCAAGACGAGTGGGGTGCATAATGTACCTATGACCCCTGCCTTATCCGCGAAGTGAGATGATAGGGAGAGAAGTAGAGAAACCGCTTTGAGAAACCGAGGTGTTCGTATTGGCTTTTGATTTTTCAAAGCAGAAGCTAGAACAGAAAAGAATGCAAACATGGCATAAACCTAGAAGTCATGTGAAATGGGCCCTTAAGCGTCCTGGAGCACATGAGCAGGTGCCAATGCCCCTCTTCCGCAGATCCAGCCAAACCCTTAGCTCTCCTCCCAGCCACCATGCATCCGCCACGGCTCCACGCTTCCTCCTCACCTCCGCTTCCATGGCGCTCCCTCTGCACCATCACCACCACCACCACAACCTCTACCCCCGTTGCCACCGCTGCTAGCCCATAGCCCGAACCCCTCTCCTCCCACTTTGCCAGTCCCCAGCCAACCATGCCCCTACCACGAGGAAAGCCTTTCTTCCGCCCTGTGCGTGCTCCTCACCTCCTCCTTGTCCCACCCACATGCCTTCCCACTCCTCAAGTTTGCCGCCTTCAACGCCCGCCTCACCCTGGATGCCCTCGTTGACACTGTTGTCAGATCCCATGAATTGGGAATCCACTAGAGGAGAAAAGGTGGCCGTCGTAAGGCAAGAACCTTAACTAAATGAACTAGGTTTTGGGCACAATTCGTAGATCCCTTCATTTCAACCCCAAAATGTATTTATATGTAACATCCTGATTTTTAGGGATTTTTAAAAACCTGAAATTTAAAAATTAATTTTTGGAATTTTTCTGAATTTAAATAAAGCTTAAATGGAATTTTCAAAAATTTTAAAAGATTTAATGTGATTAAATTAAATCTCAGCATTAGCTGAAAATATTTTAATTGAGTTCCTTATGTTACAAGAAATTTTCTGGAATTTTTTGGGATTAAATTAAGCTTCAAATGAATTTTAGAATTTTAAAATGATTTAATTTGAGTAAAATAAACATCAAAATAAGTTGGAAATATTTTATTTGGATTCTTTAGGTCTCAAGAAATTTTCTAGTATTTTTGGTGAATTTTGGGATTTATTTGCTATTTTCTAGAGCTCCTGGAAGTTTATTTGAATTTTCTGAAAAGAATTACTTGGGGAAAACCTTCCGGCCGTCCGATCCTCTCTCTCTCTCTTCACGTGTCGCCTATCCGCGCGCGCACCCAGCCCGGCCCACTCCCGCGCCCCGCCTCTTCCTCCGCCGCCGGATCGTCGCCCGCACCATGCGGCGCCATCCCGTGCCGCCCGCTCACTCGCCCGCGCGCTCCCGCCTTGCCTCCCTCCCCGCCGCCCGATCGGCGTCACCCGCCACGTGGCGGCACCAGCGCACTCGCGCCTACGCCCTCGCTCGGCCGTCCGATCACCCGCCCCGCGCCGTGGCTCCATCTCCACCGCCCGTGCCCGCGCACGCCCGCCCTAACCCTAACCCGCCGCCGCGCCCGCTCCCTCGCCCGTCGGATCCGTGCCACGCGGCGCCCATCCGCTGCTTCACCCCGTTCGACCGAGCCCCGTCTCATCCTAGCCGTCCGCTGCGCCACGCGTCGGCCTCTCCGCCTTCGTCTCCGATCGGAAGCCGCCGCCCGTGTTCCATCCGGCCATCCTCGGTTCGCGTGCATAAATGCGCCGCCACTGTCTTGGTTCACGTGCACCTCCCTCCCCACCGCCATCGCCTCGTCCTCGCCCCGCCGTCGGCATCGTGCTCGCGCCCGCGCCTCTGTCAGACTCGTTCCTCGCCGGCGCCTCGCCTCGCTGCCGTCGTCGCCGTCCCGAAGTTCTTTCGCCTCGTTCCTCGCCGGTGTAGCCGCTGCCGTCTCGCCGCCGGTAAGCCCCGCCGGACCCCTCCCCGTTTTCTCCTCACCGTCGCCCGAATCCGCCGCCGCCCGCTGGACCCTCCGCCGTGCTCAAAGGTCGCCGAAGACCGCCCCGCCGGACCTCCTCGTCTCGCCGCACACGCCTCGCGCACCGCAGCAAGACCCCTCGGCCACGTGCGCGACCCGCACCGCGCGCGCGCGCCCACCTCGATCCCGCGCGCGCGCGTCGCACCGCTCCGCCTCGCGTCCGCCCGCGACGCTCGCCGCGTGTGCCGCCACGCGTCGCCGATCCGTCCCTCTCGCCTCGCATCTCAGCCGTCTGTTTCAGATCCAAAATCCGCCGCTCGGATCGTGCCACGTCACCCTCATCCGACCGTCGATCTCACCGCCGCCCGCGCCCGAGCCGCCCACGTCAGCCCTACCCACGTGGCACGCCACGTCAGCCCTAATGCCACGTGTCCGCCACGTCAGCAAATATCCGGCCCCAGGAGCCACGTCAGCCGCTACGTCAGCACTGTGCCACGTGGCAGCACAAGCGCATGCCACGTCACCGCCTCCCCGCCGCGTCAGCGCCGCCGCCCCCGCGTGTACTGTTTGGTGCACCGGGTTCACGGTGGACTCGGTATCCCATGGACCGGGTTCACAGCACAATACATTTTTCAATTTTTCTGAATTAACTTTAGGGTTTATTTTTCGAGAGCCCGTTCTCCTCCGTCCTAGCTTCGATTGACCCCGTTCTTTTTTCTAAATTCATCTAAAATTGAGCTTTAGCTTTTGGTTCTAGTTTCATGATTTTTGGAGTTCATTTGCTTATCATTTTATGTGTTTTCTTTGTTTCGGTCGCTTTCTCTCTCGTTAGATTCGGATTCCGGAGGAGCAGTTTCTACGCCCGAAGACCAGGAGTACCTCGCTGAGCATAACCAAGGAAAGTCGTGTCTTTTGATCATGTTAAACCCAGTTTGCAATCTATTATTTATTTATTTTATTTTAAGTTACATTGCATCGCTACTTTTACTCAAACCTTGTATCTGGTAGTTATCGTCCCATTTGATTTTCATCCCTCCTTGATAATTTGGAATGCCATGATACCATTGTTACCATAGGTTGGGAAATATACTAGTGATGATAGGTATTTGTCACATGGGCTAGTACGATAGAATTGCTTAGTGTTGCTTATAGTTACAATAGAGTTTATCATCACATGTGAATTATAAATTTGACTTAATGAGATATGGAACTGTGGTTGGTGCCACATTTATTAAAATTTGTGCCATGACAGTGGTGCGTCATCGGCGATAGTTATACAAATTGGTTTCCACTCGGGCGAGTGATCGTGTAGTAAAGGGGGAAGTGTTGGTGCATTTCGAGGGATGTGGTAGCCTCGCCCGGGGATTGTTAAGGACTTAACTTTGTGCGCCATTGATCTGAGATTTACCGTGCAAACCACATGTCTAGCATGGGATAGACCTGACTGACTAATTTGTGAGGTTTCAACTTTAATCCTGCCATTGAGATGTACATGGTTGCTGATTTCCATGTGGCGCAAGGGGGGTGTGATGCGAAACCCTAGCGAGCGGATTGAGTTGTAACTGAACATTGTAAAGGCTTTGTTGTGATTTCTTTAGTGCGAGGCTAATCACATCGTGTGGATACAGTTGTGCAACCTCTGCAGAGTGTAAAACTATTCGAATAGCCGCGTCCTCGATCATGGACAATGCTCAGTGATTTCACACGGGGGGTAGTTATTTCTGAAAAACTTGTGGATTGTAGTTGTACAGTGGATGGTTAATTCACTGTAGGTTTAGCTTATGGATGGGAGGTCCATAAGTGGTTTTTGTCAATTTCTTTGATTAATTACTTACTATGGTTTTAATTAAAGTTCGTTTTCAATCTATTTACTGTATTTACTTTCAAATGTCATTTATGCAAAATAACCTTTCAGCCATCCTTTGGTAAGCCCTGCATACTATATTGCATTTATTTGTTACAAACGACTTGCTAAGTACCAATGTACCCACGGCTTTATGCCCAATGTTGCTCAGTTGAGGAAGAGGAGTTTCACCAGCAGGAGGTTCCAGAAGGAGAGTACTTCGACGACTTCGCGGTTTAGGCTTCGTTCTCCACTCGATAGCCTGTGGGCTTGTCGATTGGCCACTACGCTTTATTTAGGATTTTCGCTGCTATTTTGTTAAGCCCTTCGGGCCAGTCTATTGTAAGTTTGACCATAAGGTCGTACCTTTTGAGATTTATCGATATTGGAGATTTTCCTTTATTATATCGTGTATATGGTTGTGATTTCATCTATGTTTGACTGTGTGCACTAGCATGATCCTGGGACTAGTGAAGAATACAGAGAGAGACCGGATTTGCATATTCGGGTCTCGACATTATATGAGTCTTACAATTGGGTTTAAGCAAAAAGAAGATTGCATCTCAGAGATCAGGGTTTTATTCCCTACAAATATGATTGTTCACTATAAGTAACCCTCCATGACATCCATAGTGATTACTGAAATGTTGTATGATCGTTGATCTTCTTTCGAAAGGGTAAGGAGCAATCTCAGCCTTTCGTGACAACTTCACATTTTAGCGCTTCCTAAATCAGCAGAAACTTTCCAATCCCAACTCTAAAGATTCTGACAGTTCCCCCTCCTTAACATTCACTTGTCCTCAAGTGCTAGCATCAAGAAACCAGGATTTAATAGTTTGAGAATATAATTCTAGAAATGTAATCTTGATAAAATCAGCGTCTTCCCAGGATGCCTTCTCAGGGGGAAGATTAATCCACTGCACAAGTCACTACATAACCAAGTTGTGATGTCTGGGCATGGCTCTGGTCTCAAGCACCAGTATTGGCTCCACCTTGATTTTTTCGTCTTCCCCAACTAACGACAAATCAGGACTTAGAACTGTATTGGGCCCAATGCTTCTTGAGTTGAGTCACATGGAATACCGGATGAATGTGTACATTGTCAGGGAATTGTAACTTGTAAGCCACTTTTCCCACTCTTTTCAGAACCCTGAAAGGACCATAAAACTTGCTAGTTAACTTTAGAGCCTATTTCAGTCTGAAGGCTACGGTTCTATATGGCTGCATCTTCAAATATACCATATCTCCAAGTGAAAATTATCGCTCACTTCTGTTCAAGTCGGCATATTTCTTCATCCATGACTGGGCCTGAGCCAAGTTCTCTTTCAATCTATTGAGCATTACTTGCTTTTGCTTCAAGAAATCTCTAGCTTCTTCATCTTCTGGTCCCAACACCGCCACTTCATTGATTAGGGGTGAGGAAACCCATATAACACCTGGAAAAGAGAGATTTGAGTGAAGTTTGGAATGTGGTGTTATACCACCATTCGGCTAAAAGGCAACCAACTCAAACATTTCTTGGGTTCATGCAGATCCATGCATCTCATATATGACTCCACACACTGATTAACCCACTCAGTTTGCCTGTCTATTTGAGGGTGATAGGCGATACTAAACCTCAATTGCAACTTCAAATATTTGAATATGTCTTGACAAAATTTACTGGTGAATATCTGGTCCCTGTCTAACACAATTGTGACTGGAAACCCATGCAGTTTGAACACATTGTCAATGAAGGTTTGTGTCACCGAATGGACTGGATATGGATGTGACAAAAGAATAAAATAGGAATATTTTGTGAATCGATCAACAACCACAAAAATTACCTCCTTCCCTTTTGAATTAGGGAGGCCCTCAATGAAATCCATGCTTATGTGTGTCCATGCCATGTCGGGAATGGGTAATGGCTCAAGAAGCCCAGGGTAATGGCAATGATCTGATTTGGAGCGTTGGCATATAGCACATTCTTGAACATGATTGTGTATCTCTTTTTTCATTCCAGGCCAATATAACAAACCTTTCACTCGTTGATATGTAGCTACCATGCCTGAATGGCTACCCACAGATGAGGTATGTAACGATTTGATAATCTTTAGCTTTAGTTCCGGGTCGTTTCCCACAAAGATCCTCCCCTTATACCTTAGTACTCCTGAATGATAAGTGTATCCTGAATATGGGTTTGGAGCTAAAGTTAACTGTCCCATCAACTTTTTGCAATGATCATCACATAAATAACTATTCTCAATAGTCTCCATCCAAGTTGGCATGGCCATGGAAATGGCCATATAGCCAGCGTCTCTCCGGGATAAGGCGTCTACAACCTTGTTCTCTTTTCCATTCTTATAATCAATTACATAGTCAAATTAAAGTAATCTGAGCATTAGTTTATGATGAATCCCCTCACTGATCTTTTGTTCGGCCATGAATTTCAGACTTTGCTGATCAGTCTTGATTACTAGTTGAGCTACCAAGAAGTAATGTTTCCATCTTTTAAGGGACTCAATTATAGCCATTGCTTCCTTGTCATAGGTGGAGAGTGCTGCATATTTTGTCCCTAGAGTTTTTCTGAAATAAGTAATTGGTCTACCTCTTTGCATGACCACTGCCCCAATTCCATGGTCACTAGCATCAGTCTCCAATACAAAAGCTTCAGAAAAATTTGGCAAAGCCATCACCTGGGCAATAACGAGGCTATGTTTCAACCTCTCAAATGCTTCGTCTTGAGGTTCCTTCCAATCAAACCCTCTTTTCTTGAGCATATCGTGAAGTGGTCTACAAATGATTCCATAATTTCTGACAAACCTTTGGTAGTAATATATCATTCCCAAAAAGCTCTGAAGTTGAGTTACATCCACAGGTTTAGGCCAATATCTAATTGGACTAATTTATTAGGGTTTGTAGCCACCCCTTGCTCAGAGATAACATGGCACAAATACTCTACTTGAAGTGCAGCTATCACACACTTGCTTAGTTTTGCAAACAACTTGTTCTGCCTCAATATCTCCAAGACTGTTGCTAGATGCTATAAATGTTCCTCTTCATTTTTGCAATATACCAATATATCATCGAAAAAGACCAAGATGAACCTTCTTAGGTATTTAGCAAATAGGGTATTCATTAGGGCTTGAAATGTGGCTGGGGCATTGGTGAGGCCGAAGGGCATTACCAAGTACTCAAAGTGTCCCAAATATGTTCGAAATGCAGTTTTAAAGATATCATCCCTGTTCATTCTAATCTAGTGATATATGGATCTTAGATCCAATTTGCTAAAAACAGCAGCCCCATTAAGCTCATCTAGTAGGTCTTCAATGACAAGTATTTGATATTTGTTCTTCATTGTTTGAGAATTTAATTTTTGATAATCAATGCAGAGGCACGAAGACCCGTCCTTCTTTCTCACAAGAATGGCTGGTGAAGCATATGGGCTGACACTAGGTCAGATGATAGAAGACTCGAGCATTTTTTGTATCTACTGTTCCATCTCTTGCTTATGGTAGTGTGGAACTCTATAGGGCCTGACATTTGGCGGTTCTATCCCTTTCTTGGTTTGTATTGAATGATCATAGCTCCTCTCGGGCGGCAATCCTTGTGGCTCTTGGAAAATATCTTGGTATTTTATAGTGATAGCTTGAAAGGGTGGTTTCCTTGTGGTTACTCCTCCCACAACCTTCTTATTCTACAATTCAATTATAAAGCCCACAATTCCTTTATGTGATAATCTTTCCATCTACTCAAATTCTATCAAAGATATTGAATCTTCTTGAGTATGATCCCCGAAAACCACTTCCTTTCTTCCCTCCTTCCTAATGGTCAGTTTTCTTGTTTTGAGGTTTAGACTATGGGGCTATGCTGATAGATCTAGTCACACCCCAATACCATGTCATAGCCCTTCAACTGAAGAATCTTGAATGAGTCAGAGAAGTTTTCACCACTTATGCAGTATTCAGTTCCAGGTATATGAGATCCAATTAATAGGGTTCCCCCTCCAGCTACTGTGACCCTCTGTAGTGGATTGCATTGCATCTCACAAGAAGCCTTTGTGGCAAACCTCAAATCCATGAAAGTATGTGTATTACCACTATCCAATAGTGCCACTCTAGACTTTTTACCCATATTCACCTTTAAGGTGTATGTGTTCACCTTTGATAATCCTTGGACTGCTTGAGTTGAGATCTGCATCAGTTGCTCCTCCTAGTTTGGAATAACATGTGTGTATTCAGTTTCCTTACATGGGATTTCTTCTTATTCCAACTCCTTCTATGGGAAGTCCTCCATTTCAGAGGCCATGATGTTGACTTGCTGATGCTGTGGGCACCTGTGACCTAAGAACCATTTTCCACCACAAAGTTTCCAGATTCCTAGAATGAATGGTTTGGTGACATTTTCTTTCTTCCGAGAGTTGTTTTCACCCTAGAACTTGATTTTGGCTAAAGGAACTTGATGCCCACTCTTCTGCTGCCTAGAGTTGGTACTGTGTGAACTTCTTTTGGATATCGCTCCAGCTAGGGGTGCAATCGGGTTGGATTCAAACGGATATTGCTTATACCATATCCTAACCCATATTTTTCCCTGGATTTGGTATCGAATACGGTTAGCCCAGATACAAATATGAATTCAGAATATACAGATTTTTAGAAACGATAACATCGGAGCAGATACTTGACGGATTCGAATCGAACAACAAATAATATAAACGGATAGCATGCTCATACAAAACGATACATTCAACATAAGTTCTCGACACAATACAAGTTCAATATAAAATGGTAAATTGATATATAATTCATTAACCAACAGTCTGACACAACACAAATTCAACATAATGATTAACGGACCAAATCATTAGATGATGCATTGTTGAAAAAAAGTAGGTGATTCAAAGGGTGCATTAGGAATTTTTCCTTGTGACAAATTTCTCACTGTTCTCATATTTCCTCCAATAAGGCATTGAAGTTAGTATACAACTTTCTCACTGTGAACTCATAGTAATGTGATAATATTATTAAAAAAGCATTTACCAATATCAGTAAATAGAACATGAGAAACTACAATGCCATCAGCCTTCAACAAGCACATTGTAGGAAAGAAAACCTATGCAAAACAATTGTTACACTAAATAATATTTGACATGAGTGCCTCCATGCAAAATAACTATTATATGAATATCCAACCGGATAATTATCCAGTATCCGGATGCGGATATCCGACCGAATAATTATCCGATATCCAGATCCAGATATCCGATCGGATAATTATCCGATATCTGGATACCAACACTATTCGGTCGGATAGCAGCTCTCCCGATTTTGTTACCGAATCCGACATGAACTATCTAGTACCGAATCTGAATCTGACCGGATACCAAATTCTCTTCCCGAATCCGATACCAACCGGATTCGACACTGGATCTGTCAGATTTAACCCAACCCATTTGCACCCCTAGCTCCGGCCCCTTTCTCCATGTCCTTATCCATCTAGTAGGCTTCACATAATGTCTAGGGTCTCAGCAATTTAAGGTAATGCTTGATATCTGGTCTCATCCCATTAACAAAACATTTGACAAAGAAGAGATTGTTTTGCCATGGATTCTCACTCTTATATATTGCCATCAATTCTTCAAACTTGTCAATGTAATCTGATACAGTAAGGTTATATTGTTTAACTGAATGAAAATTTTCCAATACTTCATACCTGCTGTGTTGGGCAAATCTATCGCAAACCATAGCATAGAAATCTGGCCAAGAAGGAGGTTCCCCTAATAGCCTAGTACTTCTCAGCCACTTATCTGCCTTTCCCACGATGTATATTTGAGCCAAATCAAACTTAGCCTCATTAGGTACAATAGCCATGGCAAAATAAGTCTCACTTTGTCTAATCCATTCTAATGGATCATTTCCATCGAATTTTGGGAATTCCAACTTCGGCCCTCTAGCAATGGATTTGTAGAAATTGTTAACCCTATCATTGCTCGGGTTTTAGTTCCATTGCCTAGCATAATACTGACCATGAAATTCTCTAGGATTGGGATTCCATGGCCTAGCAAAAGCCCTACCCTGGTTGGTTTTCAAGTAGTTCAAGGTGGGGTGTGGAGGAGTAGAATATGATAGATGATTCTATACCTAAGGTGCTGGTGCTGCAGAAAAACCCATGGATGGGGGATATATGTTACCTTCAGGGCTGGAGTTGAAGTTGACCCCTTGAGTACTATTTAGATTGATCTTGCCAAGTTCTCTAACCCTTCGTAGAATTTCTGGATCCAATTCGTTGGATTGCACAAGATCCATATCAACTCTTTGCACTTCTTCATTCTTCATGAGATGAATTTCCCCATAGGATTCAATTCAGTCACCTTGGACCTGAGATCTTGTGATCCCATGCAACAGAGCCTCCATCCTGCTCATCTGAGCCTACATACCCGCAACTTGTGCAACTCACCCACTTGACTCTACACCAATTCCACCTTGTTGATCGCTTCCCGCGCCTCTTGCCTAATAGCGGTGAGCTCCGAACTCTCTCCTTCATTTCGAGTGTCCAGCTAAGGAATTTTAGCAAGAAACTTGTCCTAAACCCTCACCATCTCTGATCTCTTCCGCCGCCAACCAGAAACTACTTAGGGATTCTACAGAGATCACGATTCACCAACCCAAGCAACTCCGGATTCACCCTCCGCCAAGGATCTAGAATGCTCTGATACCACTAATGTTAGATATCGTGAATTTGGGAATCCACGAGAGGAGAAAAGGTGGTTGCCGCAAGGCAAGAACCCTAACTAAATGAACCAGGTTTCGAGCACAATTCTAGATCTCTTTCATTTCAGCTCCAAAAGTATTTACACGAGTCTTACAATTGGGTTTAAGCAAAAAGAAGATTACATCTCAAAGATCAGGGTTTTATTCCCTGCAAATGTGACTGTTCACCGTAAGTAACCCTCCATGACATCTATAGTGATTACCGAAACACTTCATGATCATTGATCTGCTTCCGAAGGGGTAAGGAGCGATCCCAGCCTTTCGCGACAACTTAACGTTTCAGTGCTTCCTAAATTAGTAGAAACTTTCCGATCCCAACTCTGAAGATTCTAACAACCGTCCTCTCTGCCGGCACCGACTCCGGCTCCCCCACGGCCTCCCGTGCTCTCCTCAGCTGCCTCCTCTCTTCCCTCTCCTGCGAAGGATGCGTCGACTCAGCTGCGGACGCCTACGCCCTCATGGCCGCCCGCGGCGTCGTGCTGGACGTCAAGTCCCGCGCCGACCTGCTCATCGCCATGGATGTTCGACGCGTGGATGTTCGACGCACTGATGCGCGCCTACGTCAAGGAAGGGATTCACGAGGACGTGGTTAGGATGTTCGACGAAATGCCCAGCGCCGAGGTTCAGCCCGACCAGCGCGTGTACGCGCTCATGATCGCGGCCTTGTGCAAGATGCGTGACACTGACCGCGTGCTGCGGGTGCTGGGGGAGATGAAGGATGCGGGGTTTGGGCCGTGGGACTTCACGTACAGATATGTTGTGGATGCGCTCATGAAGGCAGGGAGGATGGAGGAAGCACTGCGGGTGAAGGATGACATGCTGTCCACTGGGAATAAAATGGATATGATTCTTGCAACGCGCCGAATTTGTTTGACTAGGCTGTCGGGGACAATATAGTGCCGACCAATGTGACATATGGGGTGCTGATCAGAAGTTGTGATGAAGAGGGGATGACACAGGATGCCTATGAGCTATGGCGCCAGATGAGAGCGCGAGGGTTGTTGTTGGGCGCATTTGAGTTTAATTTGGTGATCAAGGGCCTCTTGAAAGACAAACGATGGGAGGATGTTGTAAGCTTGTTTGAGGAGGTGGTGGACTCTGGGATACCGGACGTCTTCACACAATATTCTTATTCATTGGCTCTGTCAACATCACAAACTCTGTGAAGCACTTAACTTGTGGGGTAAGATGAAGGAAACGGGAGTGAAACCATCTATTGTGACATACCACAGCTTGTTGTTGGGTTATTGTGAGAAGGGGTGCATGGATGAAGCTGTCAAGCTCCTTGATGAAAATGAAGCTGAATGGAGTTTCTTGCAATGAGTATACATATAACATTCTCATAAATGGCCTTTGCGTGGTTGACCGAATTTGTGAAGTTGATGAAATGTTGAGGAGATTCATAAATGAAGGTTTTGTTCCAACCACAATGACATACAATAGTATCATCAATGGATTTGTGAAAGCCGGTATGACAGGCTCAGCATTCGCTATGTATCAGCAGATGCGTGAAAACGGTATATCCCCCAACATAGTAACATATACCAATTTCATTTATGGCTATTCTAGGATCAGTTTCTGTTTTCTGGCACTGAAGCTGCTAAATGATGTGAGGCGCAAAGGCCTTCGACTTGACATTGCTGCATACAATGCTTTAATAAATGGATTTTGCCAAGAGGGGAATATGTCTCATGCACTCCAATTCTTTATTCTTCTGCTGAAAGATGGTTTAATACCAAGTGTTGCTGTCTACAATAGTTTCATTACAGGGTACAAGAATTTGAATATGATGAAAGTCGAAATACTATGAGCATGATTAAAGAAGGAATTGCCGCTGATACAGTAATCTACACAACATTAATTGATGGGTTCTCGAACGCTGGTAATGTAGCCTTTGCTTTGGAACTATACTCAGAGATGATGGCTAAGGGCAATATTCCCGATGATATTACTTTTACAGCGTTAACACACGGCCTTTGCCGCAGTGGAGAGTGGAGACATTGATGGTGCCAAGAAATTATTGGATGAAATGAATAGATTAGATGTACGCCCTAATGTTTTTATTTATAACATGCTGATAAACGCATACCTCCGTGATAGTAAGCTGCAAGAGGCATTCCAGTTGCATGATGAAATGCTCAACAGGGGAATTAAGCCTGATGATACAACATATGACATACTAGTTGGCCAGAAATCTTTGGAACGTGACAGTCCTTCTGATGCAGAGAATCCTATTTTAAGTTCCGTCAGTTAAGAATGAAGAACTTTGGCTTGAGCAGATTGAAGCTTCCATTGTATGACATTGTTGAATTGGCAAAATTGTGTTGTAAATAATGTGAAATCTCAATGAGGTCAGATGGAAGCAAAGGTAAGCATTGGGATTTGAGTATTAATCTTAATGTTATTTTCTTATCTCTGTATTGCTGTTGACGCCTTATTATTATATCTATTCCAATCATTACTTGTGTTTAATCTATGTGCATGGTTTTTCCTTTTTGATACTATTGTTTACACTTAGCAAAACATTTGGGAGTTCAGAATAGCGATGGCTTACAGCTTTTTTTACTGTAGTTGGCTTATTTTTTACTGTAACCAAGTTAGCTTATTTGGCATAATTAAATTTAAAAAATTTAAAAATAGAAAAAATATATTAGTCCATCACGGACAATGCAAAGGAATACGAGAAAAAAAGAAAAAACAAAAATCTTAAAAAATCTTAAAAAATAGAAAAGGACGAAATTACTGAATAGTGAAAAAAAACAGAAGTCAAAATGAGCGGGTCCGTAACCTTGGTTGTAACTTATAGTTTGTGTAACCATGCGCCTATGCTAACAATTTCATCAGTAATAATAATACTTTGTTTGTTATCCATAGCCTTGACATTTCAATGTATTTCATATATGTATGAGATTTTATCATCCCAATGTCTGATCTGATTATGGGCTGCATTCACTTCTCGGATAAGGGTAGTGCCAGTTTTGGCAGACCTTGAAGGGCTATAGTTATTAATAATAGCATAATAGGCCAACTAGAATAGACGATAATAATCCAAATGTTCCGTTAATAGAGGATGAACACCTGTTTAGTCAGAAAGCTAGCATAAGTCGAACATGGTAAAAACCAAGGTGGTTGAAGTAGAACTAGTCGAAGTTGAACGCGATTGAAATTGAACGTGGTCGAAGTTGTTGGATCCTCCGGTGCCACTCAAAAACCGTTCGATGCTTTGGCGTTACTCGAAAGCCATCTAATGTCACATAGCCGATTGGACTGATCCGAACATTCTTGAAATGGAGCATCGCCCAATCTCTGTCTCTACTCGACAATCGTCCGATACCACTTGACTGCAATCGATCGAAACTTTCACAAATGCAAAATTCAAAGTAGTCTAAATGTCCATTATTCATTATCACTTTATTCATGACCATCTACATAGTCTAACACATTGCAAGTAATCGCCATACTTGCCATGTGTAGGTGCACCATTGACTTGCTACGCATCGGTAAGTCTCTCCTATTTCGATTCCATCGGACCACGTCTCATTTGGACTAACCAAACCACATGGTGCGAACTGTTACTCAACTTCTTTTTGATATTTTTCACCTTCCTTGTGTCATACTTGAGCTCAGCCATCTCACACAGTATCCCTAATCGCTCTGAGCCTCGGCTCCTCCATGAGCATAGTCCCGATCCTTATCGTTGACCATAATTGACTCCAAGCGACTATGCACATCCAAAGACCAAAAAATCATTGTTAAGCACAAGTTCTTTACAACTTGACCCATATTAGCTGTAACATACATCATGCAACATATATACACTGATCTAGATCAAACTAAATCATCACATGACTCAAATTTTTTAAAATCATCTATTTCTGTAAGCTGTTTAGGAGAATCTATAAATTTATAAATTCTAAATTTTCACTTCTCCAAAATAACAATAATTCATTACAGTAAAACCTTGGAGTTGCATTGCCTGTATATCTGTAACTCCTGTTGAAGGTGGTTAACTCTTGGTCTTCTATCTAAAGGGTTGATGTGCCTCTCGAGATGGCTAGCACCAGCTGCGATTTTGTTTTTTGAGCTAGAACCGCACGCACGCAAAGGATAGCTTGCACAGACTGCAGCATGCTCGATCGTACGTGTGCATCCCTGGGAAGTCGGAAACGGCTTCAAGGCACGTACAATAATTTAGATAACTGCTATTTGTATATATATACACATTATATATAGACAACAAAAAAGACAGCTTGTACAATAAATTGTCTATTTAGTTGTCGCAATCTCATCAAAAAAGACAACAAAAAAGACAGCTTGTAAAAAAGACGGTTCGTACAACGCTCGCAACGCCGTCTCTTCACCTAGGAGCACGAGCCCGGGCCGTCTCTTCGCGAGAGGACGGCTTGTGCCTCTCTCTTCTTTAATTACAGTTCATATCAGATAATTTTGCTGTATTAGTATGATAAAAATAGTAGTTATCTGTGGGTTGTACATGCCCTCAATCGTGAAATGCTCCCGGAGACCCGGACCATGGCCAGAAGAAAATTGGACGTACTCATGGCGGACAAGATATCAGGCACACAGCAAATAGCAAAAGGAAGTACTATAATAAAACGGAGTGCAGTGTGGCGTTGGTGTACAGCGCATGCGTGCATGCAGGCGTTGGCAGCCCCGGAGCAAGACGCGGGCTACACCCATGCGCGGCCGATCAAAGAAACCTCGACTGCGCGCATGCATGCACACAGCACAACGCTGCCAGCAAAACGCGGCGGCAGAGCAGCGACAGGCACGCGAAGCCGGTCACAAGAATCCCTTGGGTCCGCCACGAGATCGAGAAACCAAGAACGGGAGGAGCCGAGGAGGCCGGATCAAACGAGAAGGAAACAAGGCCGGCCGGATCGAGAGGATGCACCGGTCGTCGAGCTACTACCTGTCCTCGTCGTCGTCGTCGTCGTCATCGGCGGCGGCGTCGGGGCCGAGCGGGACGGCGGACGTGGACCAGCTGCCGACGTACGACCCGCAGTCGGACGCGGCCAAGAAGGAGGCGCTTGACGCCTCCCGCGCCAACCTCGCGCACACCCTCGTCCACCTCGTCCCCGTCGTCGTCATCCTCTGCGGCCTCCTTCTCTGGTCCTTCTCCACTGCACCCACCACCTCTTCATCCGGTACGTATGTATATGCATTCATACATGCCTTCTCTGCACTAATTTAATTTAATGCAGAGATTGTTTGGTTATCCATTTAAGGATAGCATTGTACTCACATCTGCCAATGATTTAATCATTATTCCTTAAACAATCATTCTACATTAATCCCTCAATGTGTTCCTTAAATAATCATTATAGATTAATCCCTCACGGCAGTGGCAAATTTAGGATTTTATCATGTCCTAGACAAAATTCTAATATGCTAACATCATAGAACTAATACAAATTTATACCGACACCACGGCATAATAAAATTAACCCATAAATACATAATTGATATGAAACTTTAGCTCACTTCAACATAAAACATAATGAAAAAACATAGCAAAACATAAACAATATAGCATGATAGATTCTATATCCTAACCCACCATTTCTAGGGGTGCAAACGGAGTGGATATTTTTCAACCATCCGACCGTCCATTTTAATTCAGATAGAATTCGGAGCAAAGTTTCGGATATCCGGAGGTTTTGCCGGATACGGATTCCGATATTTTTTGTCAGATACGGAAACGGATTTGAAACAAACATTATCCGACGGATACGGAACTATCTGGATATTTTTTCGGATAGTTACCGGATTCAAACTCGGATTCAACTCAGAACTCAATTCGGATTCAGTTCGGGACAGCCCACGTGCACTTACTAAAAAGGCCATAACTTTAACAAACGGAGTCCGATTTAGATGTTCTTGTACTTGTTGGAAAGCTTATTTTAAGACCTACGCAATGGATAAGACCTTATCTTCAAATACATCACGAATCATCTGCTATAACTAAAACAATATGACAACTGTAAAATCTAATTTTCTTTTTGTGTGAGTTCGAGTCTAAAATAATATAGAGTTGAGTTGTATTCAGTTTAGGAACCATATAGACGTCCCCAGGGACTATGGGCCTGTTTGTTTCAGCTGTAGATTCTAAGAAGCAGCTGGTGAGTATCTAGCTAGTCAAAATCTGGAGAAGCTGGATAACCCCAGCTTCTGGCTACTAGTTCATTTTCTAGATTCTGTAGCTTCTGGCTATTTAGAATCTGGATGAAAATCTAGACTGTTTGGGGGAGCTGCAAATTCTGGGAGTAGCTGCAGCTGCCAGAAGCTAAAACAAACAGGCCCTATATAAGCCTTATAATCGTAGTTTTTAGGGCTCAAACTACCTTTGAGAAAAATCAATCTACTAAAGTTTGTTCGAGTTCATCATTGCTGTCGAAATTTCATATGGAATTAAGAGTGTTCTCCAATCAAGATCGTTCAGCCTTTCCACTGAGAATTGTGTGCACGGTAGATCTTCGTTTGGTGATCGGCGAAATCAACGCGGACGTGTTTTGGCGGATTAAAGAATGTTCGTCCCTTGCACTGGCATTGGAGGATCATTACGATTCATCTAGACCCCCACAAGTATCCATCATACGTCGAAAAGATCGGACGACCATGTATCAAGTGATGTACCTGACTACTTGGCTATAGATAATTCTTACTTTCGAACTGTGTGGCATGTAGCTAGTTAGCTACTACTTGTTTAACTAGTCTCTATCATTTACTTGTTACTTTGCTAACTAGAATTTACTAGTTGTTTAATTTGTCCCTGTCATCGTGTGAAATTTGCTTGTTAAACTACTAATATAGTTCCATTATGAATATGTAGTATGGTGATTGATCCTTACACGTGTGATATATATGGTTTTTGTTTTTGCGCATTATCCGACTAAATATTTGTGAATGAGACTAACCGTATTCGGAGCGGCATATATTCGCTCCGTATTCATGACCGAGAATATTCGTATTCGTATTCGTATCCGGCATTATCCGTATCCGATTCCTACTCCGACAAAAAATATGAAAAGGGATACGGAATGAGCAATATCCGTCCTTTGCACCCCTAACCATTTCTTCATCAATAGTAGGATAAGAACTAGAAACTACAAAGACTATAAAAAAGTAAATCAAAAGGGCATAGAAAAATACAAAGAACATGAAATTTAAATTTGTCAAAATCTAACTAACCACTAGCACAAGATAACTATTTCTTACATGTCCTCATCCCTTGAAAATGCTCTAAAATCTTATCATCTTTAATGCTTGCAAATATATTTTACTCAGTATAGCATACTATGCTATGATTTATTCCCTCGTCATTCATCTAATTCTACAGATCAGTCTTAATAATGTTCATGGTTGAGAATGCTCTTTCGATAGTTGTTGTTACCAATGGCAAAATCTAGGCCAACTCAATGAGATGATATACCAATAGAAAACCGTGAGCATAATAGTAAGACAGGTTCTATAATATTCTTCCTCATCCTTTTTCGTGACAACAGCCATCACATAATTCACACCTTGCCTTTGATTTTTTAGCCTCCAAATGTCTTCTTGCTTTATTGTGAGCGCTATTGACTTTACTAACATGGTCATCAAAAGATTGAATTACATTCTTCCAATAAGTAAATCCTATCTTTGTGAAGACATCAACACCAAAGTTTTCAGTTCTATGATGCTAAAAGAAATAACAGTAAAAATAATAGGCCACATCAACACCATATTCCAAAATTCATACCTTTTGAACCATGATTCCTGAAATATCCTCTTTTGACTTGCCTGTTCTATTCAATGAAATTTATGTCCACTTGGTTGGCATGATTCCAATTGCAAATACCCCCTTCTAGCAGCATCCCTAATGTTTACACGCAACTCCTTAATTGGTTTTCGAAGCCTAGGATCAGCAATTATATCATCTAGATTGAGTTCAACATGAGGGTTATTTTGTTCCGTGTTACCAGCTTCAGTTCCAACTATTTCTAGAAGAGATTGGTTGCATTGTGTTCGTGTTGAAAAATAAGATGACAATACCTTGCTCCTCTTCATTTTGTATCCCTCCTAAATGTTTAATGCAAAGTACATGGCATTCTATATTTCAATTCATTCTCTCATTGAAAATATAGATTGGGATGGCATTCAATATTTTAATTCATTTTCTCATTCAAAATTGAGATGAGGAAGGAATGAGTAGGGACTAGGGAGTACCGGAGGGGGCCTGTGCCCTGTGGTCTTGCCCAGTTGCCCTTGGACTGGAAGGACCAAGTCAGATAGCCAATAGCCATCAAGGCAGGAGGCGTAGGAGGCCAGAGATAGTAGGCTAGGAACCTGGGCTGGAGGGATCTAGCCACCGAGGGAGGGGCACAAGGCCAGAGGTTGCATTGGAGGGAGGAGGCAGCGTCGGCGCTGGAGGGAGGGCAAGCAGAGGGCCGGAGGTGGCGTTGAAGGGAGGAGGTAGTGTGAGGGAGGCAGCTAGAAAACTGAGATCTGGACTAGAGGGGAGGAGGCGCAGCGCAGGAGGTCGGGTGGGGATTCGGGTGACCGAGGGATGGGTGGGGATCAAGATGACCAGGGTGATGAACTTGGGTTATTGGGCTGTGGGTTGAGGCCTACCGCTGGTTGGGAGCTAGCCAATTAGCTTCGGGCTGGGCCACACGACTCAGGCATTGGTGTTTGCAATTTATTGGGCCTGTATTGGAGTAGGCCTGTATTGGAGTAGTACCACTGTTAATTTTCTCAGACATCAGGCTATAGCCTACCTAACCTAAGACCCAGATCCACCCCTGCCTCATGGACTCAGATGGATTTGTGGATCTATCATTGGGCGGATAAGGGTGGAGAAACAAACACCCTTGTTAAAAAAGGATGGAATAATCCTCAAGATGATTAAGTCGAGCTATACATTTTTTTGTTAATCTACTCCATTCATCTCTTAAGGGTTTTCGTTGTAAGGAATGATTTTATCTAACAAATAATGTGAGTAAATTTCACAATACTAAACATACTTTATGCAAACTATCGCAAAGAGATGTTTTCAAAGAACTACACATGAGTTGTCAAAATGTATATGAAAACTACACTTTATGCAAACTAGGCAATGGCATGACAACACGGGCCTAATGGCAAGAGGCACATGCCATGATGTTAGATCATTGCCTATAATGAAGTTTGGTTAAAAAATATAGTTTTTTGACACATTTTTAAATTCATGTGTAGTTTTTTGAAAATTTCATTTTGTCTCTTGACAGTGGGGCGGTGTTGTCAAATCATTACCTAGAACAAAGTTTGGTTTAAAGTGTAGTTTTACAATTTGTTAACCCATATGTAGTTCTTTATAACCTTTTCTTAAAGGAACAAGTCCACATTAAAACCTTGAACTATTGGGTTAGTCTGAAAAACAATCTTGAACTCCAAAACCATTTGAATAGCAACCCTCGACTATTAAAACCAGTTCACCTGACCCCCTCAACTCCAAAACCATTTGAATATCAGCAGGAAGCACCTGTCGACGACCATTAGCTCTAGGAACTACTCCCTGGCTTGGGCGCTGATGCACCACTTGCATGCAGGCGCGCAATAGATCTAGTGTCACTGCCACCACAACACCTCCACCGACGTGTTGGCTTCCTTGAGCGTCCTCTCCACATCCACCACCCCTCCCTCTAGTAAGAACTCTCCCGCTACTTCCCCTCCCAATCCCAATCCTCCTCACCACCACCATGAAGGAGCCAAGCACACACCATGGCCACCTAAGCTCCGTCATGATATCTAAACTCAAAATACCATCCTTGGCGAGCTAATGTCAAAATCATTCATGTCACATCATGTTTGCCTACCTCCAACCTCATATTCCAAATTAATTTGAGTTTCTTACCAACATATGCTTGTAATCAAAGTTCTTCTCCGACGCCGTCGAGCTTCTCTATCGTAGTTCATCATGACCAATGAGATTTCATCTGATTTCTTGGTACACGAGCATCCCCTCCTCCTCCCCTATCTTTTGATGTGCTCAATTTGGCCCCTCATCCATCATAGCATCGTGACCTCCATGATCCAACCATCATCGCTGCCCACTTCTATCGCTAGGCTAGCACATTGCACCTCACACTAAACTGTCATCGCCATAAGGTTCCTCACGCCTTGAGAATTCCATTTTGCCTCTCACCTGTGCCTCACCACCACCTCGTTGACGGCGTCGTGCCTAGCCCGCCTCCTTCTGTAGCATTCCTCACTCTCTATCTCTCTGTTCAGCAAAAGAAGAAGGAAATATGGTTGACATGTGGGCCCTACCTACTGCTTTTTATTTCCTCCAGCTGATTAGGATGCCACTAGATGTCATGTAAGCCAAAATCAGTGTTGTGGCTGCCAACTTGGCAAAATCAACTTATCAAACCAACCAAAGGGTGAAAAGTGAATAGATTTAATAGTTTAAAGCTGAAAAGCAAATGGTTTTGAAGATAGAGGTTGAAATTCGGACTCGGGGCATAGTTAAATGTTGAAAAATGGATTTTTCCCTTTCTGAAATGTGTGGTTTGACTATAGTTTGCACAAAATATGGGTAGTTTTATGAAATTTACTCAAAAATATCAAAATGTCGATAGTTCTTTTGCAGCTACTCTATATATTTCTATTTGATTGATGCTCATGTTTGTTTCTCCAATGCGTATGCATGTAGAGGTGGGTGCCATGGCAGAGAAGGGGAGTGATTACAAGACGATCCATTTGAGTCAACTGACACCAAAGAAGAGTGGATCCGTGAATGGGGTGGAGGATATAGATCCCACAGGCAAGAACCGTAGTTTGATGTCCATAGGTAAAAACAACCATGTGGAGGAAAAGGATGAGAAGTGAAATGTAGACTTCCTGTTCTGATTTTACAAGGAGGTCAATAAGAAATAGGATCTTTTTTGTTAGCCAACACATCCAGTTTCTAAGAGGTGGTTTATAACACTAATTGTTTTGTCTTCTTTTAATTCCATGCCTTTGTTCTTTTCATACTTATTTCTAGTTCGAAGTTGTGGCAAGATTAAGAAAGGATTTCTCTGTGAATAAATAAATAAATGTCTCTATTTAAATACTTGCATATAAGATTATAAGAAAAATGAATAATAGAAGAAGAGTGGTAACGCATATCTAGTACCTTTTACATATGGTACCAACTATGTTGGATTTTCTAAGGGGAGCAAAACAGGTGATACTTAGGATAGTAAGAATTTACAATTATAGTCATCCATTGTTTTGTCCTTCTAATCAATTGCATCCCGCTTATGTTCAAAATAGACAATTCGCACCAGTGGATGATTTTGATTTGTGTTTCTATTGTTGTAGTTCTTATTTGCCAACATCTCCAAGTTTTGAATATCTTCTCCATGACTACTTACTAGAAAGGACACCATACTATAATCATATGCCAACTTCAACTGTATTTAAGGTAGAGAAGCATAGTACTTTGCCTTTGGGAAATTTTAGCCGTATGATTCGTGAAGAATGGTGCAGATCAATAGATATGGTTAGTGCAAAGTAGTGCATCACCGTACCAAAAGACGCCTCAACGTATCAGACAATAACTGTCTGACGGAGGTTATTGTTAGTGACATGATATCCCCTCGCCGCCAGGTGATTATCGCTAAAGGCAGGAAGGAGTTATTAGCAGTTATTTTAGAGAATAACTACATATGCTAACCGCCTTGTTAGACAGTCTACGCAATGAAACAGTTGTCGAGACAAAGTGGTTGAAGTCGGTTGGTCGTAGAAGAGTTCATGACCACAGAGTGGTCGTAGAACGGCTTATAACTATATCATATTTGTACAAAGACTTATGATCATAGAGCAGTCGTGGAAAGGCTTACGACCACATGGTTAGGTCTCTCCCTCACGAATAAAAGGGGTATACTTAAATAGCATAATGATATAATAATACCATTTATAGATAAATAGTAAATTAAGAATTATTATATCTTCATCATCTAGCCCTCCAACTTCAAGTAACAATAACTTACTTTACAAAAAGTGGTCGTAGACTAGTGAAGATCAAAGACAAAGCCTTTATGCTCCAAAATCTTCATGCGATCCCCTCAGCAAAATGGTCGTAACCTAATGCTTGTCCAAGTTCTAGAGTTGGAATTTTGAGCAAATCATTTATACACTAGTGTTCTTGAGTCTCCTCAGATTGATACAGGATGCGCCCAGGTAAATCCCTCTGGGCTGCCAACCTTCTCCTCAGGATGGTCTCAGGATCTTCTATCTATGAGATTGCTTGAGTCTGCCTTAATGGAGAGTGATTATTTTGAGGATTTCTCCTATGCTTATTAGAGCATTGACCTTGTTCATCACGAGATGTCTTGGTGCCATCACCATGAGGGGTCGCAGTGTGTGAGCGGCGAAGAGCATTCTCAAGCCTTCCTCTGGGAGAGCGATTAGTATCTGAGGGGAGGGCAAAGACCTCATGGATATAATCTCCACTTGCGTCAGGCACCTCCTGACTTGAGGAATTCTGGGTTATAACCGCCTCTAGTCGAAGTCGAGCCCACCCATATTCTCTACGGGGACCACTGAACGGTGATGACCACCAAATGTTGATGGAGCCCTAGAATGCCGATTCGGGGCTTGTTATACCCGATCAAACGATCGTTGAGGGACTCAAACATTTAGAGGTAGATCCCTCATCTTGTTCTAAGTCTGCCTTAGTGTGGTCCTATTTATGATTGGATTGACCCTTGCCCTCTGGGAAAACTAGTTCGTCCGTTGAGTGTAATGTTGTGGGAGATAAGTATCCCTCCTCAACCTTATCTGTAATACAATCTCTAGGATCTCATGAAGGATCTCTAGATATAGCCTCACCATTGAATGAAAGCATATTCTACTTGTAGTCATAGTAGGCATCCATGTCAAGATCTGTATAGTCAGTCAGCTCAAACCAATTCTCCTCGTTCCACTCTCCTGCCATGAGGACATCAGAAAGAAGAAAAATTGTCGATGAGGAATTTACTGGAGTTTGGAGTTTTTATCCCCACGGATGGCGCCAGCTGTTGGTGTTCTAATACCGATCTTATGTATAATTATTTGGATTCGAGGGATCCCAAAGACCTTAACACATAGAGAAAGACACAAAGATTTTATACAGGATCGGGCATTCTCCAGAGAGAATAACAGCTCTACTCCTGTGTGACTATATTGAGTCTACTGGTTACAATCAAGAGAAAGTCTAATGCTTGATCCTCTATCGCCTATGTTGCTTCTGTCCCCCCTCGTCCTGCCTGATGTCAGCCTTTATATAGCGTGTGAAGAAGTAGCGGTTGCTCCGTGCCACTGACAGAGGTTATTGTCAGTGATGTGATATCCCACAAATCTTGGCGAGACATTTACTGACAATAACAATAACCTCCCCTCAGATATCGTTATTCACTGACAATAACCTCCATCAGACAGGAGTGTGGGGAAAATGAGGAAGAGTTGCATGTGCGAGGCAAGAGTGAGAGGAGTGTGTGCATGATGTGTCCATAACCCCTACCTTATCTCCGAAGCAAGATGAGACTGAGAGGAGTGAAGAAGCTACTTTAGAAAATTAGGTATTTATATTGGCTTCTAGTTTCTCTAGTCAAAAAGCATAATCAGACCAAAAGAAGCGTGCGTAGGGTGTACTAGGAGTCGGTCACATCCGACCGTCCATCACGTCTAGAATTGCAAGTTGACGGACCGTTCGATCAACCATCCCTCGAAGGTTGGAAAGGTGGCAAATCCGACTTCACTGGCAAAACGTAGCCTGTCGGACCAGAACCGTATATCCGTCTTCGCCCACCGCCGTCAATTTCTCCCATTATTCCCAATTCGTGCATCTTTTGGGTTTTATGCTTATGGCTTTTGGTACAGTAACTAGCTTTCAAATGGTGCGTCTTTTTAAGGTGGGGTCTACAAGTTGATTGTCGTAGACATTATATCGACTTCAACTATACCGACTAAAATTGCATGTGATTGTCTCTTTCTTCATACTCTCTCACACACGAATAACTAGAATTCAAAAATTATAAACTATAACCTACAACCTAAAAGAATTCACCTATTAACAATGGCTATTGTGAGAAGACGATACATACTAGTCCCATCAAGGTTTCACATAATCCCTCGACCCAAGATCTTGAGAGGAGGGTATCCTATGGTATATTGACCGATGAGTAGGTAGCAGAGTGACATAATCGTCAATCATGGCAAATGGCTATACGAATAACTAGCATTTAGAGGACCTTCTGGTATTGCAAAAATTGTTAAAGCGTTTTGAAAGGAAATCGCTAACTTTATTTGAGACAACAGATTTATATAGTTTTGTAAGTGGAAGAGCAACTTTACTAATGAGTTCTCCGTACAACCGCCTACTACCCTTTAAGGGCATCAGGAGTGTATATATCCCAATGGATCTTAAGGTGGACTCCACCTAATTGTTAAGGCCGACCCTGTTATGTTTGAGGTCACCCTCGGCTCTAAGAAGGGTCCTACTTAGCAGTAAAAAAATATCCCTCATGCTATAGTAATTGGCTGGTGGGAGAGAGAGAGAAGATAGAATTCAAAAGAAAAATTGTATTTTAATGCTTATGGTCAGATATTTAGCTTGAAGACTGACCTTAAACCTTTTTGCTTATAACCTGTTTAAACACAACCTCAGAATGTATAAGATCGATCTTAAGATGGCTTATGACCTCTATTTTCATATACTACAGTATTTTCATATACTACAGATGCACTAAGCCTGGTTTGCTGTTTTCTGGGCATCACACGGGCAACCCCCCTCCCCCCCCGGCGCATACCGCCGATAACAACTTGCTGCCGGGAATTGGGTGAAGACATGAAGACAATGCATATCACCAAAGATGTTGTGCATGGTGATTAGCACGAACTGTAAAGCAGAGTTATGTTAAATCCTAATCTGCTGTGCTCTCTCCCCCTCTCGAGTGCTGCTTCAGCTCAATGAAGTGAAGTACGACGGCTCTTTTGGGTAAAGAGTACACACAGTCTGAGAGAGAAACATTAACATCTCTCAGGTTAAGAACCCTTGGGGGCAAACCGTGCACCATCTCTTCTTCACAGGTAATTAAGAAAGCGAACACTGAAACAAGAGCCAGTGCAAGTACGACCGCAGGGCAGTGGCACGCAACGCACCAGACAAGACACCACGCGGTTAAGCGCCAACATACCAGGCACACCAAACCCAAAAAAACGCCTACCGTACCATACTCACTCCGGCCGACGGCCGTGCATGCATTATACGACGTAAACGGCGTGTTCTTACAGCAGCAGACGGCGGCCGGCCGGCTTCTTGCGCAGGCCGACGAGCGAGGCGTCGTCGATGACGGGACCGCAGAGCGTGCCGTCGGCCTTCATGTGGTAGAAGGTGCTCTGGAACACGACGCGGGTGCGGTTCGCGATGGCCGCGAACTCCAGCACGGCGCGCTTGTACCCGCCGGAGCCCTTGGACTCGTAGGGCACCTTGACGGTGGCGCGCGCCGCGTAGGCCTCGGCGACCATGGAGCCCGCGCAGCCGTCGGCCGCGTCGCCGACGGCGAAGGACAGCCGGTAGGTCCACCCGGGCAAGGTGCGCACCTCCTGCACCAGCGCGCTCTCCTTGCCGCCCACCAGCTCCACGGCGCGCGCGCCCTGCGGCACGGCGAAGTGCGCGGCGTCGACGTACTTAACGGCCTTGGACGACATGATCATCCACGCCGGTAGCGGCGAGTGGTCGTCCTCGATGTTGGGCGGCACGAGCACCCCCCACGACGTGTTGGGCAGGAAGTAGGGCCCCTCCTCGAAGCCGCCGTTCTTGAGCATGTTGCCCCTGGTGAGCCTCGGCGGGTACAGCACCCTGATGGCGACGGCGTCGATGAGCGGGCCGCAGGCCGGGTCCTCCTCGACGCCGGGGTTGTGGATGACGAGCGTGACGGCGTCGAGCTTGGCCTTGAAGGCCCAGGCGTACGAGTCCCAGCCGCTGCTGCCGTAGATGGTCTGCATGGGGAGCACCCCCCACTCGGGGCTGACGGAGACGTTCAGGCGCTCGGCCTGCGCGCAGGTGCGCGCGGCGCTGAAGGTGACGGCGTAGTAGGAGCCCCGGGACACGGCGAGCCGCTGCCGGATGAAGGCCTCGTTGCCCAGCCGCACGGCGTGCGCGCCCTGCGGCACCACCAGCAGCATGTCCCCCTGCTTGTGCCCGGACTCGATGTACTCCACGAACCCCGACGTCTCCCACGACGGGATGGCATTCGACCCCTTCACCACCGTGCCGTTCACCAGGTCCGACTTGGGCGGCCCCTCCTCGAAGTTGCCGTTCGGCACAAGCCCTGCCACCCATCATTAGTTCAACCAAAATCTTAGCTGAAACCCGTAACATATCCATATTCCGCTGCAATCGCTAAAGGTCTCTTGTAACCAACTGATTCGACAGCGCAACACGCGCACAGCCTTGAGAAAGATTGATACACCACAGTTAAAGTTGGGGTAGAGTGTGGATGCTAATAATTACCGAACAATCTTAATTGATTTGGTGGTGCTCTGATGGATTTTAAGTCCGAGTTTCTAACTTATTTTATATTGTAGCGGTTTTTTTAGTGTAGCTGCTGATAGCATTTTTAGCATAATTAAAATTAAAATTTAATAAAATAGAAAAAAGATTATATCATCACAAACAATATAAAAGAATAAGGAAAAAAGAAAAAGAGTTGATAAATATCATCCAAATATTTTATTTCTAAATATCATCTAGATTTTCGGCTGTTAGATCAAAGATCCAACGGACGTAAATTCTCTCTCCCTCTAAAAAAAAGAGACCATTAGACGATCAGAAATCTGAATGATTGTTTAGAAGAAAATATTCGGATGATAATTAAACACCTCTAAAAAACAAAATCAAGAAACAAAAAAAATCAAGAAATTAGAAGTTAGAAACAGAAGCTCTAGTTAGCGTGCCAAACTTGGGGATTCAAATGCAGCTAAGAAACCGTACACGCTGTTTGGTATCTAGGTATTGAAGCCGGAATTATGGAATTGGAATTAGATTCCAGGGTGTTTGGCTGTCAGGAGAATTGGAACTATTGATTCCACCCCCAATTCCAGGATTCGGCCCACAGCTAAAGCCAATTTCCCTTCCCCACGTCAACCAGCTGGAATCCAACATGGCGCGACTCGGGATTCCTCTCGCGGTGCTTCTTCCCCAACGCCGACTCCAGACGAGCTACGCCTCCCCGCTGCCGACTGAGCTCTCATCACCCCTCCGCTCCGTCCTCCCGGCCTCGAGCAGCCGTCGGGCGATCCCTCTAGCCACTAGCTCGCCCACTCCACCACCTTCCGGCATCGCCCCAGCCTCAGCATGGCCTGATTGGGGTAGTCCTCGTCGACGGCGTCCCTGGCTGTGTCACTGGCAGCGACGACGGCAGCATGATGACACAGATCTGGCAGCAACCACGCCGGAGTTGTGGAAGGATAACCCCACGACGACGCCCTTCTTTGGCTTCGTCATCTGCTCATGTACGCTTATCTTCTTCTTCCTCCATTCCCCAAATAGCTTGACATTTTTGTAGAGATGCTTGGTCATTAAGTTCTTGTCTATTTCGTTTCAAGTGGAGACGACCTGATTGATTGTTTGTTGCTTCGATATATGATCTATCATCCCCCGCAATTTGGTTCGATGTCGACTAGTTCCATGCTCTAATTTGGGATGTGGCATTGGCAGTGTTTGATTCTTTTGCTTGATCAGATTTGATTTGATTTGATTAGAGAGGATATGAGAAAGCAAAGCGATTTTTCACTATAAAGCAAATCTATTTGATTGATTTCATCCTTGGTGATGTCGTTTTCTTGATCTATATCCTCCTCGGGTGCTGCAGGCATGGCGGCCAAGAGCGGCATGGTTGTGGTGCGCCCTGAGCTCGAAATCTTCTAATTCCAATTCCAATGGACAACCAAACAGAAAATTTTGGATTTCAGCTGGTTTGAATTAAATTCGAAGTCTACTAGAATAGGATTTGGAATCCAATTGAATGAATCAAATTCAATTGTACGGAGCGTCCCTTTCTGATGTCAACGATTATATGCACAATTTTACCAAGCGTATGAGCAAATTAAATGCAGATACTAAGGCCAGATTTGGCAGCACAGAGTGAAAATTAAAGAGGGTCGCTTGCTCGCCTGCCTGATGGTCTGGTTGTTGCGGCCACCATTAGGGCATCTCCAATGATGCTTTGAGTCACCATTATTTGCATGTATATATCAACATATATCCTATGTGGAGGAAAGAGAGTATGCAAAACACAAACAATAGCTACTATTTCGTCTCTAATCTATAACGTAAAATAAGGCAGTATCTATAAATAACTGTGTGTGCATGTAAACATCAAATAGCTACTCTTATAGATAGTCCTTTGGAATGTTAGTTTTTAGTGTGTACTCTATAGATGATGTGAAATCTTATAGATAGTACTTAGCTAGGATCATTAAAAATACTCTTACTGCACGCATGGTTGCGACGGGAGCTAGCTGAAAAGAAAGCTACTAGTAGCAGAGATCACGCAGGCTGTCTCTTGTTTTCTCAAGACAAATGTACAGTAGTCTCTGTCTCCAATGTTATCTAAAGACAGGCAATATCTTCTATAGTTCATCTCTAAAATTAATCTTTCTAATTATTTTACATTATTTTCAACATATTTCCTCTTCACACTTTATTATAATTTACGTTGGCTGTTTATGTATTCAGACTATCCCTTGTATTTGAGATAACATGTTCTCTTTTCTCACTCCTCTTCGCATAAAATTTTACTTATGGAATATGCCCTTACGAGTATGTAATTAATGTAACTGCGACCGACAGTCTAGTAATCTGACAGGGTGCATGTTAGTCTGATCTAGCTACTGTGGTTGTCTGTATTTCTGTTTGGCTGCGTTGACTGGAGCCCAGACGCATTCACTTCCACGTCACCTACCACATGCGGAGATCTGCGGTTCTGCGCACGCATGAGATCGATGCAGCCAAACAAGAGACCGAATCAAACCAAACAGTAGCTTATGTCACTGCTAGTGCAACTATATGATCATTGATCAGTTTTTTTTTCTTTTTAAGAAGGATCTTTTTGGACGGTGAACACGTTTATGCAGTAACAGACTCCTGCACCAACACATGCTTGCGAACCTCGTCAAAAATTGTCCATGTAACCCCAAAATTTCTTTCGAAAATCCGTTTAACATCTTTTGAGTTTAAAATCAAGTATCTAACACCTTAAACTTTGTAATACAATCTATATATGGCCTGTTCTTTTCGGCTGCGGCTGATGGCTTTTGACTGCGGCTGATGGCTTTTTGACTGTTTACGACAGAGATTGCGGAAAGAGAGATACTCGCTTGCAATTTTTGATGATACAGATATTAGTTTTTTAACGTGTACTACAATTCACTTGTAGACCCTATCTTAAAAAAAATACTCCATTTAAAAGTTAGTTACTGTAGCAAAAGCCAAAAGCGACTTTTAGAAGCCGCAAAGAACAGGGCCATAAACCCCTAACCTAATTTTGTATGTTAATTTGCCTACATGGCATCATGGGTTAGTGGTTTTGCCGTACAGAATGAAAAGCTGGCTAAGTTAGGTGAATGACAAGTGAGCACATAGCAAAGAAGTATTCTCTCCTTGACTGACAGTAGGTGCCCGGTGGGAGTTAGGGATAGAGCTGACGAGCGGGCTCCACTGTCAATGAGGAAGAAAGGATTTTCCGCTCTAAGCCCCACTTGTTATTCATCAACTTAGTAAGCATATTATCCTACATGATAAAATCACATACTCAAGATTCTACGTAGGCAAATCCATCGTGCAAAACTAGATTAAATGGTTAAAGATTACAAAGTTTAGGTATTAAATACCTAAATTTAAAGTTGAGGGTACTGAATAGACTTTCGAGTAAAATTTCCTTTTCAATATATACTATCTTGATCAGTGCTCCATCTGAGCAGTCAATTCCTCAACCAAGGATGATCCTGCCAATTACTACGCAATATATCCAAGTTGAAACCACGGTTTTTGTAGCAAAAACTGTAGTGGAGCATCCAGACCACAAGCCACGTGAGAGGACATAGGATCTTTTTTTAAGTTTTAGCTTATAGTTTTTTATTTAAATTTATTAATTTAATAAATAGTAATTACTAAAACAGTTAAAGTCAAAAACTAACCAAAAAAATCGAAAAGAACAGAGCCATAATCATGCAAGTCCACAGCTAAAGCAATATTACTAGTTCATCGCCGAAGCATGCATATGCTTGCAGTTTTTGCTTTTTAATCGGTTTTTTAGCTCTTTTTTTTCCTTCTTACAAGATCACCGTTTGTTAGATTAGCCGTAGCCCGGATGAACATTCCCTATAGCATGTGATGCTGCACAACAACACAGGGGGATTTGCTTTAGTTAATTCGGCACCCATGCAACGCAGATGCAGGCCATGTGAGCCGGCGTGGGGCAACCAATCAACCAATATAGCCATCACAGTTGTGTAGATAAAATACTGTTTGTTTGTTCGAACGTAGCACTGTAGCAGTATTGGGAAAACACCCATCCGTTGTTTAATATGTCTACAGACTTACGGTGTCTGACGACAAGTAACCTACTGGTCGCTCCAAAATTCGTACGTAGACGAACAGCTCTCGTGCGTTAACCTTCCCGTTTATGCGAAACAATTAGAGCGCCTCAACATTAACAGCGAAGATGGCAAGAAGAACAGGGGAGAAAAGAAAAACAGTAGCTTGAGACGGAGTGGTTCGCGCACAGAGGCGTCTGGGCAGCAAGAATTAACAGCAAAACGGTAGACAAAATCTCCTGACATGATTAAAGTTCAGTTGCAGCTATGCTTTTGCTTAGTACTCCTACAAACCATGCAGCGAATGGTAGTAACCAACAGAGACGCTATTTGCAACTTGCAAGCAAAGCTCTCACCGTCGGTGACGACCGCGGCGGCGCGCGCCGCCGCGCAGACGAGCAGCAGCAACGCGACGCACCGCATTGTGCTCTTCTTCTTCTTCGCAGAAACTCTCTCTGTCTCTCTCTCGCTACAGGTTCGAGCCGTGCTTGGAGCTTAGGAGAGGATGGATGGGGCGAACAGAGCAGCGTCGTGGCTGCACTTTATAGAGCAAGCGTCGGGCTAAACAGCCCGGAGGCTAGCGCGTATTAGCAGAAAATGCCACTGCGTGTCCCGCTTCAGGGCGGTCAGATCCCACCCTACGCGTGTCCCCGGGGAGCGCCGAACGGCGTCGGATCGGCGGACGGCGCCTCTCGGCTGTGAGCCGCGGCGTAGAGTCCGTTCTGCCCTCGGAGGGGACAGCCTCTGCGCGTGGTCAGATGGCGCATCTCCCTGCTCCTTTCGCGCGCGCGTGCGTGGCCGTTTTCTGCGCGAACGCGCCTGGCTCTCGGAGCGGCTCGGCCGCGGGAGCCCGGTCCGGTGGTGGCCACTGGCCAGGGGCAGTCCCGTCATTTCGGGGGTTCGGCCGTGTCGGTTGTGTATGACTGTGGGATCGTGTCCAAACAAAAATGATGGGCTCACCTCCTCACCGTATAATATTAATCAACAATAGTAACGTGTTTGATAATTTTTAGCATTAATATTTTAATGTAACCGATGATAACGTATGATGATAAAAAGATAGTAATCGAAATGTTTACCAAAATAAAAATCTGGTAATAATTTTGATTAGTTGCAACAAATTGAAGAAACTAAGTGCGAAATCACAGACAAAAATTGAGGGACATTGGTAGAATACATCATTTGATTTCAATGGCTTGTTAAAAGAGAACAAAATTACTTAAAATTTCTAAGTAAAAAAAGGAGAATGATCAAATGTAAGTTAATGCATTATCTTTTAGTATTTATATTCTTTCAAGTTCATTAGTAATTTTTGTCAATTCTTATTTCTCCACGTAGCAAATAAGAATATCATTCATGAAATTATCACTAATTAATTGAAAAATTAGTTAGATATTTGTATATTCAATAGTTCAAAATAATATAATAGAAAATTACGTCTAGTGGTTTACTTACTTAACATTGTGGTCAAATTCTACAATTTTGCCTCCAATTTTACAACATGCTAGATTGGTATTCCAAAAATCAAAATTGAAATTCCAGGTCTTAACTCTACAATTCAACAAAAAAAATCAACAATCATCATATTAAAATTCTAACTTACAAATTGGAATAATTGAGAGAAATTTAAAGCAAAGTACATAATAATCGGGTGAACCTAAGCTTTCTTCAACCGACGAGGGCGTGAGGCACTAGGGATCAGGTGACGCCACGGTGAGATGGTAGACGAGGGCGGCCGGTGGCGCCGATTTCTCCCATTCTTCAGCGACCAATCACTGCTTAGCTTGGTGCGGTTGTGTGGTAGATGTGGTGCACATCTTCTGACTAACCATACGAGACGAATAAGCGTTGAGAGCTGTTGCGAGGTGACATACTTCAGGATCATCAAATGGATATCATGGTTTGTTATAGTCCTCCCTCTTATGCTAGTTCAAGTGCTGGTTTAACCTGATGTAGTTGCTTTATGGACTGAGAGAAGCGGAGGTTTCTTGTGATCTACTGCTAGCTACTAGTAATTTAGGTTGCTAGTGTTTTTTTTATTAGATTTTAAGAAAAGAACCGGATATATTAGGTTTGGTTTGAGAGTTCACACGTGATCAAAAAGTGCTATTTTTTGCTTAATTTTTTTTAGATCTGATGTTTTATGACGCCGGGACCACAACTGGTCCCGCCCCTGCACCGTGGTCGTAGTAACCAGGTCGGTTCGTGTTCGCGATGGTTCACCACGAGATTTGCGAGACCACAGCGCGTACACGAATGATGCTTCAAAGCTTCCAGCAGCGGCTGACGTGTCGGTGCTTTAGAACAGACACACCTTCTGTAGTTCTGCTTAGTTATTAAACCGGCTCGGCTCGGCGGTTGAAACTAAAAAATTGAACCTACTGGCTTTCTCTGGCCAGGTGGCCTCCAAGGAACAAGAGATGTAGACATGTTTCTCTTTTTTTGCCTTTTAACTTCTCTAAAATTAAAATAAATAAAATGATTTCTTAAATCAGATTTTTCAAATGATTTTCTAAGCCTAAAACTATATATGTTATCTATATCAACGTCTCTAACATCTATTATCGTCTCAATAAATATAGACAAAAATCATTACCTACAAACTAAGAGCATGGCTATAATTGACCCAAGGAAAAAACTGACTCTTGAGCGGCTCTTCACTGAACTGGCAAGACCTGAACGGGTTTCTAAAAAGCAATGCTCATGAGTTGGCCTAATTCGCTCTAAAATTGGGACAATGTCCTACATATTAGCTAAAATTGGGACAATATCTTTGGCACAGGTTCTTAACTTGATTCCCCGTCTCTATGCCAATTTTTATGTTGAAATACCTATTATCATGATAGTTTGGCTGGCAAAAGGAAAGAAAAAGTTTGGGTAATGAGATTGGTGAGATAAAAGATTATGTAATTACCTATACATTTTTTTGGGGGGTTACTACCTATACATGGACTTTGGCTCTATGTATTGCTAATGCTATCGTTGTTTAAAGATTATGGTGCCACGTGTGTGCCTTAAGCTATGCGACCTTTGCCCCTGGCAAATTGCATTACATAAAAACACAAAGAAAGAAAGAAGAAAAACATATGGCATGTACAATACAAGGTACTTACACATAACTATTTTAAAAAATAGAACATAGCCACGTCACTAAACACCTATGTAAAAGTCATTTTCTTCAATACAAATATTTTTTTAGGTGCTTAGATGTTATATTATTTATTAATTAGATATAGCTTTACACATAAACACGTGTTAAATACTTGTGCCTATTTAAACATCATGCTACAAAATAAACGTCTTACCAATCCTACGTGACAAAAAATAGTTTTTTGTTGCTAAACACCTCTCTACACAGGTGCATTGTTGCTTATTTAAGTCGGAAGACACTTCAAATGCGTTAGC
Organism: Melocanna baccifera; assembly: GCA_036346265.1. Classification (NCBI taxonomy): domain Eukaryota; kingdom Viridiplantae; phylum Streptophyta; class Magnoliopsida; order Poales; family Poaceae; genus Melocanna; species Melocanna baccifera. The sequence continues at coordinate 27,511,293 of CM070677.1, read as the reverse complement.
TTTTAATTTTAATTTTTTTTATTTTTTAAGTTTTTTATTTTTTTATTTCTTTGTATTTTTTCTGTGATGATAAAACTTTTTCAGAAAAACTAACAGATAGTGCAATTTAGTTAGAGCTAGCCCTTAAGCTTACCGTCAACTACATCCAAAGGCAGGAAGTGGCCAGAGGAGTAGGGCCGTAAAAAAACTTGAGGCTCGCGAGCTATTCAAGTTTGGCTCGCTGTAGGATCGATTCGAGCTCAGTTCGAGCCGTTAATGAGCCGAATTCGAGCTTCTGAATAAGCTCGCGAGCCTAATCGAGCCGAACTCGAATAGTTTGAATAGGCTCGCTTCATCTGGTCACAGGTCTCTTAGTCTCTACTCTCTACGGTCAGTCGGTCACTCATTTACTCGGACTCGGCCTCTCCGCTCGAAATCTCGAATAGTTGGGGCGCAAAGCTGCTCGTAAGTCTTGGCGCAAGAGTCAAGACCGCAATCCCTAATTCCCCACTCCCTACTTCACGCCTTACGCGTCACGCCTCCCACCCGCCTCTCCTCTCCTCCCAATCTCCCATTCGTCGGCTGCCTCCGCCCCGATCCGCCGCTCACGGACCTTCCTCTCCCCTGCCGCCACCCCTCCTCGCCCCCCCCCCGCCACGGCCGCCTCGCCTCGATCCGCGCGGCCTCCTCCTCCCAGTCGCTACCCCTCCCCTTTGCTGCCTCCCCTCCGCCGCCGCCGCCTCGCCTCCTCTCCTCCTAGTCGCTGCCCGCCTCCGGCTCTCCTCTCCTCCCACCCGCCGGCCACCTCCGCCCCGATCCACTGCTCGCGCCCCCTTCCCTCCCCGAGTCGCTACCCCTCCTCTCCCTCGCCACCGTCGCTTCTGTCCTCCCAGCCGCCACCCACCTCCGGCCCTCTTATCCTCCTCCGCCGCCGACAGCCCCACATCTAACATCAAGTCATCATGGCCGCCGCTGACGCTGTGTTCCTCCTCCTCAAGTCCCAATCAAGGCCGCCGCCGCCGTGTTCCTCCTCCACAAGTCCCCATCAAGGCCGCCGCCGACGCCGTGTTCCTCCTCTGCAAGTCCAAAGATTGAAGAAATTTTCATTGCAATCGGTTTTGTTTGATGTCCATATATAATGTAAATTAATTGATGGTTACAGATCTGCTGTTGTGTTGGAGCACTTTCCTATGTATATTTGTCATGTGTTGAAATTTATTTTATGTAGCCAGGTTGTGCTTTGTGCGTTTAATTTGAATTTTTTTCATTGCACTTGTTGTGCATCTGAATGCATTTTCCGCTTAACGAGCCTCAACGAGCTTTGTCGAGCTGAGCTCGAGCCTAACTCAAAGCTTGATCGACATCTCGGGCTCGTTTGAGCTCGGCTCGAGCTTCTATCGAGCTCGAGCCTGACAGGCCAATCTCGCTCGAGCTCGGCCCGTTTACAGCGCTACAGAGGAGGCGCGAGCGACCTGTCTAAGCCTGCACGCGTCTCTAGATGCACATCACTAGCTCACCATAGTGTTAAGTTTTTGTTTGACATTTTTTTAAAATTAAGCTATTTTCTATAAAAAAATCATGCAGGCATGCTTTCCAAACTGCAGGTCATACAATTCTTTTCTTCTTTCGTTCGGCTTCAGGGGACGTTCAGAATAGCGTTGGTTTATAACTTTTTTACTATAGCTGGCTTATTTTTTACTGTAACTGAGCTGGCTTATTTGGTATAATTAAATTTAAAAATAGAAAAAACTTGTTAGCACATCACGGACAATGCAAAGGAATACGAGAAAAAAAGAAAAGATAAAAAAGCCCAAAAATCTAAAAATACCTAGAAAAAGATAAAATTACTAAATAATTAAAGAAAAAAACAAAAGTCCAAAACACGAGCTAGCTTTAAAGTGAAAATGAGCTGTGCCTCAGAAACATGGTACTACTACGACTCTACCACGCCTCTAAGGGCATCTCCAATGGTTCTAGCTAGCAACTAACTAGGAGACTTCCACATCATCAACCAAATAGCTAGCATACAAAGGACTATCTATAAGGATAGCTATTTGATACTTACATGCACACACAGTCATTTATAGAGACTGTCTCGTTTTCTGTTATAGCCTAATGCTTAAGGAAGAGCCACTCGATTTTTTTGCATACTCTCTTTCTTCCACATAGAATTTATCTTTGATGTGTACATGCAAATAACCAGTTGACTTCGAGACCATTGGAGATGCCCTAAGGGCATCTCCAATGGTCCTAGCTAGCAACTAACTAGGAAACTTCCACATCATCAACCAAATAGCTAGCATACAAAGGACTGTCTATAAGGATAGCTATTTGATACTTACATGCACACACGATCATTTATAGAGATCTGCCTGTTTTCTGTTATAGCTAGTGCTTAGGAAGAGCCGGCTCGATTTTTTTGCATACTCTCTTTCCTCCACATAGGATTTATCTTTGATGTGTGCAATACGCAAATAGCCAAACTGACTCAAACCATTGAAGATGCCCTAACCGTCGTCAACTGGAAGCAAGTACGTCTTCCCCAGAAGAACAAAGATCGATGGATGGCTCCACGCATGCCCTGTCGGATGCATGCACAGTACTGCCCGTGCCATTCCCATCCGACGAAATCGAGAGGAGATGCCGGATCTTATCATCAATTTGGAGCCCATGTGACGAGGTACCAGGTGTTCCCAGGCCAGGCGCCGAATCCGAGTCGGGAGGCACGCGTACGCCCGTGTTGGCGATGATCCATTCGCCTTGCCTGCTCGACAGTCATTTAGCTGGATCGCTGTTAAGAACAGCCGTCGGCATGTGGGCGGAGCAAATGTCCTTGACCGGTGTCAGTGAGTGGCCACAACGGAACTGTAAACCATGTCCCGTGCACAGGCATTTATTTATGCACAGTAGATCTTTGGCCCGGCAAGCGACAGAGCTTGGCAGCACTAGCGACGGATCTAAAAAAGATTGATATAGAGGTGCATTATTGGTGTTTAAGGACGTATTCGATCGTGCGTTATGAATATTGTATTCATACGTATGATGCTTAACGTCTATATAATTAGTTGGGCTTTTTCTAGTTAATTAGTTATTTTACATGTTGAATTATGTAAACAACTTATTTTATGAAGTAATAACACCACATGGCTATCATGAATCATGATAGTTCACATATCATATTATCCTACAAACATGTAGGATTGTTAGTACATCTATGCTTAACAGATCGGTATTAATACGGTCTATTTAAGTCATATATAGTTTTAAAAGTTGTAAGTAAAATGTTTCTTATAAGGTAAGAATATTAGTTTTGAATCTTTGCACTTATAGTATGAAAGAACGAAATAGGGTGTCAAATCGCAACAAAATATAAATTTAATTAGAACCTATAGCTGGTACGAGATTTTGGTATTCTTCATAAATTTTGAGGATGCCGGTCCATACCTGCCACCGAGCGGCCCCGGCTTGAGCCTGATGGGCATTTCTTGACGTGAAAGTGACCGTCCCGGTGTTGGATTCACCGAGCCATTTCTGGCGTCAGAACAGCATCGGAAAATGGTGCGCGTGCCTTATCGCCAGGGGGAGTTCTTGTTACCCCATGCGCTCGCTCGTCTTGTTCCATCGCTGGCATGCGACCGAACGTGCTTTGGGGTAACCGCGACGACGGGCGCGTACGCGAGCAGAACCGATCGAGGTCGTCGCTTCCACTGCACGTCCGTCCTGTGCCGCTTTGTATTTCGTTTGGCTGCAGAGCTGCAGCTCCGTGATTTGCGCTGGTAAGCCCTGCTTGCAAGATCGATCTTGCTGGGTTCGGCACGGCTCAGTGCTTTTGTCTCTGTCCTTGGCAAGTAACTAGCTTTCAAATGTATATTTTTAAAAATAAAATTTACTAATTAATTATAATACACATTATACCAACTTCAGTTATATCGATCAAAATTATATACGATTATCTCTCTCTTCGTTATCTTTTCATGAACAATCAAAATTTAAAAGACATAGACCATAGCATAAAAGAACCCAGCACTGTAAAAGTGCGTTACAAGATAATGCCTGTACGGATATAACAATTCGTATCTTGCACGGATGCCCTTGAGTTGTTTTTGTTACAAAATAATGTGTTTTCTTTTGTGAAAAATGAGTGGTTATAAATTATTGATTCAGATAGGCTAGTGTACAATGCACTGTACACCCCCTGTTTTCTGTAGCTTTGGTGTGTTTGAAAAAGCCGGAGCTTTTGGCTTCAGAGCAATAGCAGGTAAAAATATAAGCGACTAAGGTTTTGTTCTTTTACGATTTCTAAAAGCTGTTTTTAGCTTTTATTCTGAATTAACTTTTAAACGGAATATTTTTTTAAGATAGGGTCTACAAGTTAATTGTAGTACACGTTAAAAAATAATATCTGTACCATCAAAAATCGTAAGCAAGTATCTCTTTTTCCGCAATCTCTATCACAAACAACCAAAAAACCATCAGCCGCAGTCAAAAAGAACAGACCCTAAAAGTAGGAGAGTTTGATTGTGCTAGAGCTTTTTGGCTTTTGGTTGAACTGATTTAGTTGAGCAAATATATGAATTGGTCCTGAGTCCTGAGTGACAGAGCGTCAAAATAGCATCCGTATTAAGTTTCATACATCAGTCAGTTTATTTAAAAATTTAAACTGATGAGAAATATGGATAATTCATTTATACTTCAACAGACGAAGGTGACAGGAGAAGAAGGCAGAGACGGACAGGAGAGATCGGAATCGGGCGTCAAGGAGGAGCAGACGAAGACAGCGGCAGAGCGTGAGGAAGGCTTTGAAAGTGGCTCTTTGAAGCCAGGAGTTTGAATCGGCTTAGAAGCCCAAGGTCTAATCAAACACCCTTACGTAGTGCCGTGCACATGATCAGCTGTGACCTCGATCGATAGCTCATGTACGATTCAGTAGGATGAGAGATCTCAGCAAACTAGGAAGAACACAGTCCGTACTCTGTTCCGTTCCCTTCCAAATCCAAGCGATCCTTGGATTGGATCTTTCAAACACCCCAGGACAACTTTCCAGATCACTCCTGCAGTTCCTGCTTGAAAACGAGACACTCAGAAACCAATTCCAGTCGAACCCAGCTACTGGTACTAGAAGGAAATGGCAGGCTTGAGTTGTGGAGTCCCTACGGAACAGAGCAAAGTGGATAAGTGAAACCATCGACTGCGGGCTGTGGTCCAGCGGTTGTGGCTGAGGGCGGCCGACCAGCCTCGGCGAACAGCGGTCCGGGGGGTCCAGGGAGCGAGGAGGGAGCAGCTGGCCACGAGCTGGTTTCCTCTGATCTCCTCCCGTCGGTTCCGCTGCCAGGTGGGGCCAGGGACACGGGCATGCATGTGTGCCTGAGCGAGGCAGTGCGATCCGGCGGTGAACGAGACAGCGACCGCCACGAGGGTGGGCGGGGAAGCGATCTGCCGTCGACGTCGCGCCGCAGCCGCAGCCGCGTCCGCCATGTGCGTCCATGCGCCGAGCCTAGCTAGCTGATCCCTGGGGCCCGTGGTCTACTTCTACTTGCCTTGACTTCCTTTCCTTCCCCTTCGCTTCACCTCCGCTTTGGACGCAACGCACGCCGCGCACCGACGAGCAGCGGCGGATCTCGCGGTCGTCTTTTCTGCTCGTGCGTGGCGTGGCGCTATGGGCGGCTGGTCTGGTCCGCATGCGAACGATCGCTACTCATCATGCTGTGCTGATGGATGCCTGCATTTCGTCTTCCTCTCCATGTACAAAATCTGTCACTAGAGCTCTCGTTCGATCGCTCTCTTGTCTCCCCCCACCTCGCTCTCTGCCACTACTCATCACTAGAGCTGTCGTGCTCGTGAACAATGGCCGCTTGTTAAATGTCAGGGCCACCCCGGCAGTAGGCATCAGCATTCATGAACCAAAGCTGCATTATGCTCTTGGCCACCCAAGCTAGGAGCCTAGGACGGCCCGGAGCCGTAGGCATGAACAGGGCAGATCGACTTGCCCGGTGCGTGCGGTAGGAGTCGAAGCACGCCGAGCAGGAGGACAGGGCAGCAACGGCGTGTCCTGTCTGGACGTGCTTCTGTTCTGTTCTTGGTTCTTGCTGTTTACCATGGAGGAAGAGCACCACGCTGAATAGAGATTACGCCGAGCGGTGGAGCGATTCTCGCTGGCGACGGGCCCGATGCGGGGCACTCTTACCTCCTCGTGATTTGGGTTCAACCCATTAACACTGATACTGAACAGGTGGCCCATACGCGAGACCATGACAACCACCCCCCCCCCCCCCCGGGGGGAAATGCCGTCCTTTTGTTTAAAACGGCTGCGCTTTTAGACACGGCGACGGTGGAAACATCCACGTAAATAACGCACGCAGCTACAGGTTTAGAAACTCGTTTTGGAGAAATAGCTTAGAGAAATTATTTAGAAAAATTATTCTATTTATTTTAATATTTGGAGAAGCTGAAGTTAAAGGTCCTATTCTTTTGGACTGTAGTTGATAGCTTTTAATTGTGACTGATAGTATTTATCTGTATTTTTGGACACGGTGATGGACGGTGGAATCGTCGATACGGATGGTGTATATGGTTTTAAGGTCACAAAAGCATTTGAAAAAACAGCTTTTAAAAAGATATTTCGTTTATTTTGACTTGTAGATAAATCAAAACCAAAAGACACGAAAAAGAAAAAAAAAGTCCAAAAGCTATTTTGAACGGGGCTTCAGAGGAAAAATGGTTCGGTCGCGGGTGTTAGTGCTGAAGCCCAAGCAGCAGCAGCAGGCGACGCACGCAGCGACAGCCCAACCCACGGCGCCCCGTCAGGACTCAGGAGGCACCTTCCCCACAGCCGATGCGTCAGCCACACTACCGGCCCAACGCCGACAGACACCGACGCTCCCCAGCGAAGCGCGGCGACCCTACCTACCTCGCGCCACCCGAACGGAACAGAGCCGTCGCTTCCGCTCCCTCCGCACTAACGGTAAGCTTCTTCCTCGGCGGCGGTGGAGGAGATGGCGTCGGCAGAGGTGCTGCTGCGGCTGTGGGCGCTGGTGCTCCCCTTCCTCGCCGTCGCGACCGGCCTCGACGCCCCCTCCCACGGTAACTCATGCAGCGAATCAATGCCCGGAAGTCAGAAACAAGCGGCTTAATCCCCTTCCTGGTCTGGTAGAGCGGACGTATTGCCATTGGGGGTTTGGTTAGGCTGCAGGCGAGCTCTGCTGCGGGCGTTCGGTTGGATTGGAGTGGCTTTGCTGCCACCGTGCGCATCTTGCTGCAGAAATGTGATGGGCTTGCGACCTTGAGTGTCATTATGTTTGTAGGTAGTGGCTTGTCGTTTGGTCGCCGGGCTGAACTGGTCCGGGTTTCGCCTATTTGAAGTCGCCAAATAGCTCAAAAGTTTTATGTTTCCTCATGAAGTAGCACTGCGCCGGTAGTGGCTAGTTCTTCGATCTGCTTTGATATGTGGGTTTGATGCACTAGTATGGCACAAGTAGAACTCGTGTTTGGTAAATTATGTTGGGGTGGTTGGAGACTGGGTTCAACTCATGTATGTGTAAGACTAGCTCGAGAAAATGTTTCGAGTGAATAAGAGGACCTTTCTATACATCACTTCTGTTTACCCCGTATCCGATGGCAATGGCATTGTTGAGGGAATTTTGTCACTCAAGTTAATGAAAAGTATATTATGAAATTTTCAATTTCTTTTGTGGTATTTTTGAAACTCTACTGTGTTAGTAACCTGCCAAATGTATGGGTCATATTCGCCTGCTTTCATTAATCACTATGTATGTCATCGTTTTCTTTTTCCATGGATTACACAATGCAGATGCATAGAAATTACTCGTACTACCTTTGGCTTATGGTGAAGTTGACACTTTACAATATATCATCCTCATCAAAGCATAACATTCAACTTGCAGGGTGCTATTGGACTGGGTGCCAAAGCAAATGGTTTGGAGTATGTGCTGCTGGCCACTTCTTAGATTCTCAATCAGACAATTGCGATGGTCTTTGCGCGGAGTCAAAAAGCCCGCCATGCCTTCCCCTCCACACACATTTCTATTGCTGCATACCAGGTCTATACATGCTCATGTTATATTTATTCATGGAATGGAAAATGACTCAAGCAGTCTACTAAATCCTGCACTAGTACGCTGAATTCATATACCGACTGAAATATGAACTGCTTAGCATAAGTAGTCCCAGAGTCCAGACCATTCTTTAACAAAGTAACAGTAAAATTTGAATGAACTACTCCAGCATTCTGATACAAATTATCGATCGTGTGTTCTGAAGGACAGGAACCCCAAGGGTAACAAACAAGTGTGCACATTGCAAGAACAAGCTGGATTTTGGCAAAGAGTTTCTATGCTGCTCTGATTGCTCCGACCCAACCTTTATGAACAAGGATAGCAAACTGGGTTACTGCAAGAGTGGTGCCGAGTTAACAATGCAGTTAAATCCGCAAGGTATATTCACAAGGGTAGTTCATACTAGACTCAGTTGTAGTTTGACATTTTTTATTGGATGCACATGTATTTTGAATTCTTTTACTAATTTAAGAGATATCTGGCATTTTAACATTATTAAGTTAAATAAGACCAATGGGGGGGGGGGGAGCAGAAGTCTGTGGTAAAGGAATAAGTTAGTGTTTGCTTGCTTTCAATAAAATTTGAATGTTTTCTTTATCTTAAAAAGTCATCTATAGAGAACAAAAAATCCTCCAAATAATTCATGTAATGTCATATATTTACATAAATAGCATTCATTCAAACTATAAGGCAGCTTTGCTTGCTTCTTTTATCAATTGTCTACACTGTTCAATATCTTCTTACCTCCAAGATTTTGAAAATACATGTGAGACTGGTGCAATGCTTTAATCACAGGAAATGTTCATAACCATATTACAGTGCAGTTGTGTGTAAAATAATTAGTGCTTCTGTGCTCTCCCAAAAGGTGAAACCACAATGTTTAAAGCACGTTAGGGTTTGATCTGCAACCACCCACTACTCCTGTAGCAACAAGGCTACTTTAGGATTTCCACAAGTTAGTTTCTGGAGAGCGTAGAAGTACTCCTCAATTTTTTTTAGTCTTAAAGATGTATTCTGTAATTTATCTATCAGCTAGTGTAATGTTCATAGTTCTTTACAAAAAGGTCCTTCCAAGTGTTCTGGCACAATTTACCCTTTTAATGTTTACTCTGCACTTTGTCTTTGCACAAGTTTCACACTCGTAGTATTATCCAAGAAGGTCATTTTGCCCTTTACCGATCTCTCCTATTCTTTGTGCTGAATTGTTCGTGAATAATTCTATTGTCAAGTTATTACCATGTTAAGTAGACAATAAGTGATTTGTAATATCTGCAGAAACTTTTCATTGGGTAGCTAGCCCATGGATGAAGTGCTCCTCTCCATGTGATGGCGGTGTGCGGTATCGTGATGTTGCTTGTTATGGAAGTTTGGATGATGCCACAATCAAACACTATCCTGTAGATGATGCTAGCTGTTCAGCACATGAAATGGTACTTGAAAGTTGAGACTGTTAAAGTTTATGTTGTTTGTACAGTAATACATATTGGTTTGTTGCTTTTCACCCTTTCAGTTACATACAATAGATTCATTACTTACTAAGTGAACTTTATGTTTCTGAAGAGCGCCTATCATACTTTCTGAGGATTTACATTGTTAGGTTGCCCATGATATTAAATAATTTTCCACAGCATGCATGATTTTGCATATCTTCTTCTGAGTTCTGATTTACATCTATCTTTGTATTTTCATTAGCTATTGGTAGGACTTAGGGAGTAGCGGAGACTTCGGAGGGGGTAGCGATGAGAGCTCGGTGGGCGGGGCTTGCACCCCTGGCGGCGGGAGGGAGCCGTGAGGGCTTGGCCTGGGCGCAAGAGAGAGAGAGAGATCGCAAGGAAGCCCTGCAACGATTGTTGCCTTGCTTGGTTTGTTCTATCCCCATTGTAGGATATTTATATCCCCTAACAAATCAATCTAGATCCTATTTTTATGGAAAGAAAATAGGAAATAAACCAAATAAAGATAAATCTATGGGCCCAGGGCCCCCTAATGGCCGGCGTGTGCTTCGCCCTGCGCGCGTTTCCGGCGTGCGTACGTGATGCCGGTCATGACATCTCTCCCGGCCTCCTCAAACAGCTCGTCCTCGAGCTGAACATCAGGGTAGATCTCCTGGAAGTGCGGCAATTGCTCCCGGTGGCGTCGTCATTGGACATCCGCGCCATCGCACCAAGACGTGCGACACACGCGGTGAAGCCGCACGCAGGGGCGTGCTCGGGCGCGAGCGATGGCCGGCCGTCGTGTGTAGGCGGCACCGGAGGCGTCGTGAGCGGAGGATCGCCGTGGAAAGGCTTAAGCGACCCACATGGAAGACATCATGGAGCTCGGCGCTGCTGGGAGGCGGAGACGGTGAGCTCTGCCCGATCCGCTCGGGACTTGGAACGGCCCGTGTAGCGTGGTCAGAGCTTCCCTGGCCCGGGTTCCAGCGTCGCGACGGTTGGTGGAGAGACGCCTTACACCCAGCCGCCATCGCAAACTCCAAAGGACGGTGGTGGTCGTCATAGTAGCGCTTGGCATACTGCTGTGCTTGGAGAAGTCGTTCGCGGACCACGGCAAGAAAGTCATCATGGTTGCGCAGGAGAGCGTCCACCGTGTTAGTGCTGGCGGCGCCGGCCGTGTATGGCAGCAGTGGCGGAGGAGGCCGGCCGTAGACCACCTGGAAAGGAGTGGTGCGCAACGCGGTGTGGAACGAAGTATTGTAGCAATACTCCGCCCACGGTAGCCAGTCGACCCATGCGCGAGGCCGATCACCCATGACACAGCGTAAGTACATGGCGATGACCTTGTTGACGACCTCGGACTGGCCATCTGTCTGGGGGTGAAAAGCCGTGCTCATACGGAGTTTGACGCCCACCATCTTGAAGAGGTCGCGCCACATGTGGCCGGTGAAGACAGGTCGCGATCGGCCGCGATGGAGGTGGGAACCGTGGAGGCGGACGATCTCATCGAAGAAGGTCCTGGCGACGGATGTGGTGGAGTATGGGTGACCGAGCGCGATGAAGTGAGCGTACTTGGAGAAACGGTCGACGACGGTGAGGATGACGGACTTCCCGTGTACCTTCGGCAAGCCCTCGATGAAGTCCATCGAGATGTCGGCCCACACCTGGGACGATACATCGAGGGGCTGCAAAAGGCCAGCAGGCTGCAGAGTCTCGGTCTTGTTGCGTTGGCAGGTGAGGCAGGAGCGTACGTAATCTCGCACAAGCGCCCTGTCACTGGGAATGTAGAAGTCCGCACGCAGGCGTTGGAGTGTCTTCTGGGTGCCCTCGTGGCCCGCCGCATGGGCCAGGGAGAGCACCTGGTTGCGCAAGTCGTGCTGTGCTGGCACGAAAATGCGCGAGCCATGGAGCAAGAGCCCGTCGGCCGTGTGCCAGGGCGCCCCAATGGCGCCATCCTGGAGCTGTTGACGGAGGCGGCCCGCCTCCTCGTCGGTGGCCGTCGCTGCGCGGATCTCGTCGAAGAGGTGGAACGAGGGGCCCGAGAGGGCATGGAGTGCGGCGGATTCTGAGTCGCGACGCGAGAGGGCATCCACCACCGTGTTGAGGCGCTCGGGACGATATTCCACCGTGAAGTCGAAGCCGAACAGTTTGCTGATCCACCGGTGCTGCGGGATCATCGAGAGGCGTTGGTCCAGCAGAAACTTGAGGCTGAAATGGTCGGTGCGGATGAGGAAGCGGCGACCCCATAGGTACGGCCGCCAGTGTTGGACGGCCTGCACAAGGCCGATAAGCTCCCGCTCATAGGCTGCCAGCTTGAGATGGCGGGCAGCGAATGGTCTGCTGAAGAATGCCGGGGCCCGCCACTGGTGGAGGACGCGCCAAAGCGGCGCTGGCGTCGTGGTCGGCGATGAGCGGTGGTCGAAGACGGGCATCTGCAGGACCGGTCCCGTCGTCAGGGCATGCTTTAGCGCTTGGAATGCTGTCGCGGCGTCGTCCGTCCAAGCGAAGGCGTCCTTGCGCAGGAGCTTAGTCAGGGGCACCGCGATCGTGCCGAAGTCCCGGATGAACTTCCGGTAGTGCGTGCCGGCCCAAAAGCCTCGCGATGCGGCCGAGCGGCAATCGCCGAGAGGTGATGGCGGCCACCTTGTCGCTGTCCATGGCGATGCCGTCGACGGAGATCACGTGGCCGAGGTAGGCAACCGAAGACACCCCGAAAGAGCACTTAGAGTGCTTTAGGTGCAAGGTGTGGGTGCGGAGAGCATCGAAGACGAGGCGGACATGCTGCAAATGCTCGGACCACGACGAGCTGTAGATGAGTATGTCGTCGAAGAACACGAGCACGAACCTGCGGAGGAAAGGATGGAGGACGTCGTTCATGAGGGCCTGGAATGTTGCCGGCGCGTTGGACAGGCCGAAGGGCATGACAAGGAACTCGAAGTGGCCGTGGTGGGTGCGGAAGGCCGTCTTCTTGATGTCCTCCGGATGCATGCGCACCTGGTGATAGCCGGAACGGAGGTCCAGCTTGGTAAAGTACTGAGCGCCATGGAGCTTGTCGAGGAGCTCGTCAATCACTGGGATCGGGAATTTGTCCTTGGAAGTCTTGTCGTTCAGCGCGCGGTAATCGATGCAGAACCGCTAGGAGTCGTCCGCCCTCTTGACCAAGAGCACCGGCGCAGAGAACGGTGAGGTGCTTGGCCGGATGATGCCCTGCTCCATCATGGTGGCGCACTGGCGTTCTAGCTCGTCTTTCTGCAGCTGTGGGTAGCGGTAGGGGCGGATGGCCACCGGCGCGGTGCCCGGCAGGAGGTGGATGCGGTGGTCGTAGGGTTGCGCCGCGCAGCCCCGGTTCTCAAGACCGAGCCGTCTTGGTGCAAGAGGCGGTCCAAGAGGGGCTGTTGAGGCACCCCGGTGATGGCGCGAAGGGCCGGCTGTAGGACGTCATCGCGGGGGGAGCCAAGGCCCTTCCAGAAGATCCGCCTGTCGCCCCGCCCGAACGCCATGCAAAGGTTCTCGAAGTCCCAAAGAATGGGCCCCAAGGTTCGGAGAAAGTCGACCCCGAGGATGAGGTCGAAGCCGCCCAGGTCGATGCCGTAGCAGTTGATGGAGAATTCCTCGGGCCCGATACTTATGGTGACGTTGCGGGCCATGCCCTTGCAGGGAACCTGGTCGCCATTGGCCACCGCCACACGCGTATTGGCGCTGTCCGACGTCGCCAATTGGAGTTGGCGCAGGACCCCTCCGTGGATGAAGTTATGGGTGGAGCCGGAGTCGAGCAACGCCAGGAGCCGGTGGCCGTGGATGTGGACATGGAGGTGCATGGTGTCCTCCGTGCGAATCGCGGCGATCGCATGAAGAGACCACCGTAATCCCGACGCCTGCGTCCGCCGCCGCGCCGCGAGTCCTCAGCGGTGTCGCTGTCTAGATAGTCGAGTACCTCAATGAAGAACAAATACGGCACTTGTGGCGCGACGTCTCGCTCATTATAGTTGTAGCAAAGCCCGCACCGGTGTCGGTCCAAATTCAACCGGGAGAGGCGAGGCAGTCGAGGAGGCCGGGTCGCCATGCAGCAGCCGTGGCGTCGCTTCGGCGGCCATACGGCACGTGCGGCCGGAAGCGCAGCTGGCGGCGGCGCGTGGCGGGGCAGAGGCGGCCAGTATGAAGCGGTGGGGTGTTGTCGCGGCGCGGCGCTCATATGCCCGTGCCAGGTGCATCGCCGTTTGCAGATCACGTGGTTCCCGGAGTTCGATGTCAATCTTAATGTGCTCCGGGAGACCGCTGGTGAACAACTCCACCTTTTGGGTCGGCAACAGCTGCGGCGCGTGGCAGAGGAGCGCGTTGAAATGCTCCTGGTAGTCCTGGACGGTGGAGAGGAACGGTAGCCAGGCGAGTTCCGCCAGGCGATTGGCGCGAATCGGCGGCCCAAAGCGGAGGTGGCACAATTCCTTGAAGCGCTCCCAGGAGGGCATGCCCTCGTCTTGTTCCAGGGCGTAATACCATGTCTGGGCGGCACCCGTGAGATGGTACGAAGCGAGCCACACACGATTCGAAGCCAGGGTGCGCTGGCCACGGAAGAATTGCTCACACCGGTTGAGCCAATGAAGAAGGTCCTCCGTGCCGTCGTAGGCGGAGAACTTCGAGCTTAGTAGCGAGCGGGCGCTCGAGCGGCCACGCAGCTGCGGACCTATCTCGGGCTCGAAGGAATGGGGCCTCGAAGAAACGATAGCACACCGAATCGGCGACGGAGTGGGAAATGGATGTTGCGGATGGGAACCGGCAGGGTGGTGGCGGGTGGGAGGGTGGACGGAGGCGTGGTGGTGGTCGCCAGTGGTCGGGACTCTAGGGCATCCAGGCGCGCCGCTACGGACGCCATTTGCTGGGCGAGCTCGGCCAGCGCCTTGGCGAGGGGATCAGCCGGCGGCGACTGTTTTTGCGGCAGCTTGTCCCCTTCATTGGAACCAGGCATCTCTGATACCAGATTGGTAGGACTTAGGGAGTAGCGGAGACTCCGGAGGGGGTAGCGATGAGAGCTCGGTGGGCGGGGCTTGCACCCCTGGCGGCGGGAGGGAGCCGTGAGGGCTTGGCCTGGGCACAAGAGAGAGAGAGATTGCAGGGAAGCCCTGCAACGATTGTTGCCTTGCTTGGTTTATTCTATCCCCATTGTAGGATATTTATATCCCCTAACAAATTAATCTAGATCCTATTTTTATGGAATGAAAATAGGAAATAAACCAAATAAAGATAAATCTATGGGCCCAGGGCCCCCTAATGGCCGGCGTGTGCTTCGCCCTGCGCGCGTTTCCGGCGTGCGTACGTGATGCCAGTCATAATAGCTATGTTATAGCCAAATCCCCAAAACAATCACAAAAGGTTGAATCGAAGCATTAAACTTCAAGTATTATCAAATCAGATACTTGAAGTTTCACAGTAGTTGAATTGGCCAAGGATTCCAGTCCAGTCCTCCCTACCCTGGTAAGAAAATTCTTCTCTGCTGTGACTCAAGCCTTTGATGGCCTGATCCCTGTCCCCACATCTCAGAAATGAAGACCCAAGCAACTCCTCCGGACTTCGTTCTCCGCCGCGTGATAGCAGTGCGGAGAGGCGTGGGATTTCCTCTCTATGACATCCCATGTGCAAGCCAATCTCTTGCAGTGCTTGGGGGTTATTGCTTCTCAGGAGGAGATAAGTCAGCCTGACTTGGAAAGATTTGCTCGGTTATTTGATAAGCCCCTTTCGCAAGCACACATCGCGGCTTTGGCAGCTTTGTTCGGTTGGCAACCACCGCTCGGGAGGCTCCACGTGATGTCTTGATCCGCAAGCGTGGCTCTTGGAGACTAGTGTCTTCTTGTGTGGGTTGGTTGGTCGTTCTTTAAAGTTGCTTCAATGGTTTCGAGGATTCTTGTATGGAATGTAAGGGGGCTCAATTGCAAAGCAAGATGGGCCAGCGTGAGACATATGGTTAATTCTATTCGACCAGAGGTGATGTGTTTGCAGGAAACAAAGAAGAAGGCTATCTCGGGTCTTATGGTGCGCTCGCTGCTTGGTAGTGACTTTGACCATTTTGTGGTGCTGTCGGCAAACAGAACAAGAGGAGGGGTCTTGGTGGCCTGGAAAGGCTGCGTGTGTCAGGCTCTCCTTTCTCGAATAGACACCTTTTCTGTTTCAGTTCAATTTGATTCTCGTGATGGCTTGCCGTGGTGGTTCACAGGTGTCTATGGGCCTCAGTTTGATGAGCACAAAACTCAATTTTTGCAAGAGCTGCGAGACGTTCGACAGGCTTGCCAGGGACCTTGGGCTATTGGTGGGGATTTCAACTTGATTTATTTGGTGGAAGACAAGAATAACACAAATGTTAACGAGGATAATGATGGGTTGATTTATTTGTTTTTGGATGATTTGGGTGAGAATTACCCATCCTTGGTCGGAAATACACTGGTCAAGCGAGCGTGAAGTCCCTACTTTAGTTCGGTTGGATCGGTGTTCATGACTTCAGTTGGGAGCAGATGTTTCTGATTGTATCTGCAGAGCTCGCACAATGGTCTCAAATCACTGCCCCTTAATCCTTGGTTTGAAGGACAATCTACAAGGCAAGAGGAGGTTCCATTTTGAGAGTTTTTGGCCTAGACTTGAAGGTTTCTTAATGGAGGTAGAGTGTTCTTGGAGTAAACCAATCGCAACCTCTTGCCCATTCTGAGGTTCTCTCACGAAGCTAAGTAGGCTTGCAAGGGATTTGCAATCTTGGAGCCAAAAAAATTGGACATATAAAGACACAACTCCGGTTAGCAAAGGAAATTCTGCATCGGCTAGAAATTGCCCAAGACAACCGGTGCTCTCGGGGAAGAGGAGTGGTGCGAAGCAGACTCAAGCGACATGCAATCGCCTTGGCTTCGCTTGAGCGTACAATCGCTCGGTGCGTTCCAACTTATGTTGGCTAAAGAAGGTGATGCAAATACTTCCTTCTTTCACGGCAAGCTAGATACGGAAGGAAAGAACTTTATGGCCAAGGTCAAGGTGGGGATAACATTATTACGGTCAAGTTGATAAGCAAGAGGTCGCATGGGATTTCTATTCTAATCGCTTGGTTCAAGATCTCGTTGGGATTGTACGTTGAATCTACAATCCTTCTATCGTGACTCTCATGACTTGTCTTCTTTAGAATCTTTGTTTTTACGAGGAGGAAATTTGGGCAACTCTTAAATCTCTCCTTTGGATAAGGCACGGGCCGATGGATATCTGGGCGCTTCTATAAGTGTTCTTTGGAATATCATCAAAGTGGATCTGGTGGTCGCACTTAACCGGTGCTGCAGGAGATGTGCGTGATTGTTCTGCTCAATTCAAAGATACATTACTTTGCTGCCCAAAACTCGGATGCATTGAGTGAAGGATTATCGACCAATAAGCTTAGTGCACAGTTTTGCCAAATTGATCACCAAGCGATGGCCAATAGGTTGGCTCCTAAATTAAAACTTTTGGTCTCTCCCAGCAGTGCGTTTGTTAAAGGAAGGTGCATTCATGACAATTTCTTCTTGGTCCAACAAACAAAAAAATGCTCCACAAGCAAAAGGAACCTCGAGTTCTCCTTAAATTGGATATTTCTAAGGCCTTCGACTCGGTATCTTGGGCTTTCTTGTTACAGGTTCTGAGACACTTGGGGTTCGGTCCTATCTAGTGCAACATTCTATGATCCAAGCTTTTGAGGACTTCGTCTACAAGAGTGCTGGTGAATGGAGTGCCAGGAGAAGTAATCTATCATCAACGGGGGTTGCGACAAGGGGATCCCTTGTCTCCAATGTTATTCATTATTGTCATGGATGTGCTTAATGCCCTTATCAACAAGGCAAGTGATGAGGGCCTGCTACAGCCCCTCTTTTCGCAAGGTTCAAGTCAGCGGGTTTCGCTCTATGCAGATGATGTGGTACTGTTCTTGCGGCCTTGTGTGGAAGATATGGAAATGATTAAGGAAATCCTCCGCATCTTCGGTGAAGCATCAGGGTTGGTAACCAATATCAGTAAATGCTCAGTTAGCCCAATCCAATGCCAAGAGCAGGATATGAAGGTAGTTCAAGCTTCCATCCCTTGCAAAGTACAAGCTTTTCCTTGCAAGTACCTCGGGCTTCCTTTATCCTTTAAAAAGTTGTCCAAGGCTGATTTTTATGCAATCATCGATAATATAGCAAATAAGTCATCGGTGTGAAGCGAATGATGCATCCTATGGGAGGGCCACTCTTGTTCGGGCAGTTCTCACTGCACTACCTATTTATCAGTTCATTGCTTTGGAATTTCCCAAATGGGCTATCAAATCCATTGACAAGATTCGAAGAGCTTTTCTGTGGAAAGGTCGCAAGGAAGTGAACGGTGGACATTGCCTTGTTGCTTGGGAGAAAGTACAGAGGCCATTTGACCTTGGTGGTCTGGGGATACTTGACTTAGAAGTGCTTGGTTGGGCCCTGAGGATGAGATGGCTATGGCTAAAGAAGACACAACCTGATCGTCCATGGGCTGGTTTTGACATCCAAGTGCATCCTAATTTGGTTGCTTTGTTCGCTATCTCCGTCATCTCAGTTATAGGTAATGGTCATTTAACACTTTTTTGGTGTGACAAATGGTTACATGGTAAATCTTTGCCTGAGCTTGCGCCATCCCCGTAAGCAAGTGAAGAGAAGAATTGCAAGGCGCAGAACTGTGCAGGAGGCTCTTTCCGGCAATACTTGGATCCGCGATATTGATGGTGGTTTGTCCTCCGTGGCGCTATTGGAGTACTTTCAGTTGTGGGACCTGTTAGTCGAGGTGAACCTTGCCCCTGGAGTGGAGGATCAGCACACTTGGGCCTCTTCACCGTTGGGTGAGTTCTCCACCAAATTAGCCTATCGGTGTTTTTTTGTGGGGGCTATTGAATTTGAGCCTTGGAAAGAGATATGGAAGTCATGGGCCCCTCCTCGATGCAAATTCTTCACTTGGTTGGCCTCGCTCAATCGTTCTTTGGACCGCCGTCGCTTGGCTCGTCGTGGATGGATCATCCCGAAAATGCCCATCGTGACCAAGAGGAGGAGAATATTCAAGATCTGCCACCACCGTGTGTTCTCAAGAACAGCAGTGTGGTTCACAATTTTATCTATTGTTGGCATGCAAAGACCATACTCCTGACCCACCGATTCTAGTCTAATTGCTTGGTGGCGCCAAGTTCATGGCATCTTCAACAAAGAGCACCAAAAGGGTTTTAGCTCTTTAGTTATCTTTGGTGGTTTGGTGGCTTTGGAAGCATAGGAATAGATGTGTTTTTGAAGGGTCTCCCCCCAATTCTAGCGCTTTAGTGCAAGAGATTAGGGATGAGGCACAAATGTGGTGTTTGGCAGGAGCTAAAGGCCTCAGGCGTATTTGGCCTTAGCTTGGTGTTGTGAGTGAGCTGTGGTGTGCTTTTGGTATGCCCGACCACTTCGGTGTTGTCTGCGTCTGTATGACTTATTTTTCTTCTTCTTCTTAATATAATGATACACAGCTCTCCTACATGTTTGAGAAAAAAACCATCGAAATTTATGACAAAAGCTTGAGCAAGCCCTTTTATCATATGGGAACCAATCGCTTTTCTAATTTAGTTTACTAAATTAGGGTCGCTGCCTATGCCCATTCATAATAAATTAAACAAATAACTGGGCAGGATTATGGGTTCCCATCTAACTAAATACTAAAAAATCTGTCTACTTACTGAAAAATGACCTGTTATGGCCTAGGATCTCGGCGTACACGCAGTAGGCGAGCAACACCGCAGCAACCATGAACAGATCCGTATAGGTATGTGAGTAACGTGTGAACAAAGACATATGGGTATTGTAGCACACGCGAATTTGAGTGGTTTGCCGGTATATCGTGGATTAGGAATATAATAATTAGTTTCTTTATTATTTAGGATTATTTCCTTTTAGATTATTTCCATGTATTAGAGATAAGTTTTTTATTTTAGGGATTAGTTTCTTTAATATAAAGATATGTTTCTTAAGGGTTAAGTTTAGCCATATCTATAAAAGGGACAATATTGTACATATTATCATTAGGTAACGAAATAAACAAAGTTCTCTAGTTTTTATCTCTTCTTCAACAGACCTCAGAGCCTTAACGGCAGTATGGCCAGCCGATCAAAGGCGAGTGTCCTACTCTTGGTCCTTGGACCCGTACCACAACATGACCAATCTAGGAACATTTGCCAAAATAGGATTGCAGCAATGTTTATGTTGAATCCTTGCAGATAGGTTGGTATGTTGAGAATAGGGCAACTTATATCATATTCCTTTAGGACCTAGAGAGTTATGCTACAAGGAATCCTAGATGAATCCTAATAGGATTAGGATTTCTACTTCCTTTCAAAGTATGATTTCTTATTCTCTTTAGAGGAGAACTAGGGGGGCTATATAAACACATGAGGGGTGATCATAGAGAACCTAACCCAAGCAAAAGGAGCTCATCCAAAGTAGAGGTACATGAAAGGATTAGAGACTATGTTATTTTTTAGCACTTGATTCTTGTATAGGGTAAGATTTGATGATCCTAAAAGGTTTGAAAGGGTTGTGAGAGAGCGACAATCTATTGTACTCTTTGTGGTTGTGTTTAAAGAATTTGTGGTCGGCTTCGCCAAATCTTTTCTCTCGTCGTGATTGCTTCGGCGCTGTTATTTCACTTCTCTCTACGAGATTCATCTATTTCGTCTTTGATACCGTGCATGTTCGTGCCGTATGTCACAAACTCTGATCGAATCGGGGCTGTTGCGCAAAAAAGGGTATCAGAGTGTAACAGTAGAAATGATGGCAAGCTTAAGTGGTAGAAATCTGTATAGAGAAGCCATTCTTGTATATGTCAATGTGTGTGCCTTGTGGAAGAATTGACTGTTCCAAATGCTTGTTCAATATGTACTTAAAAAGTTTTGGATTGGGTGCAGCTGAAATCCTCATGTTCCGGACAAAAAATTAGCATTATACACTTCTGTAGCAAAATATGAAGTGTAGAATTGCTTGTCGTTACGTGGTATATTAAGCATATCAATGAAGTACCTTCATATCTCTGGAGAGATCATATATGGTTCTTTGCTGCGTTCGTAAATTTTGCCTCTCATTGTTACTTTGTTTGTTTGGCAGCCTGCAAGACAGGAATCATGCAATCAGCAGAGCTGTAGTGATTCCGAGATGACAGAGTTGACAAACTCCAAGAGAAGAGGAATGCCTGGTTGGTTGATGGCATTGGTTGTTTTCCTAGGGCTTGTTGCAATTGGTGGCATTGCATTTACCAGCTACACTTACTACCTGAGGTATGCCTAAATGTTCCCATTGGATTACATTGTTTAGATACTTCTCTTTGCTCGTAGATATTGATGAGTGTTTATCGCCTTCTTGTCTAGACATCTCAGTGATGCTTTGCATGCATAACATATATAGTCAATAGATAATACACATTTAAAATGGCATTTCAGTTTTAGTTTCCAATTAAGACTTGAGTGGTAAATTGGCCACTTAGATTGACAACGCCCATTTATGCATTTTTTTCTCCTCCTTATGCAATCGTTATAGCAATTTCTTGAATGAATAATTTGCATTCCGTTAAGTTAGGAAGTAAGCTTGTCAGAGCTAATGTTCTTGCACCTGGAAGTTTATTATTTTCAGGAATGGCCTTTAGTCCCGCCTAGATTTAGTGACAAATCCTACTTGTTTTCCGTATTCGTGGCCAACTCTTTTTCCTGAAAATTTCTTGCTGTTAACAGGAGAACCTCCGGCCAGAGTGGTTTTGTGTATGTCATGATGGAAGCTTATTCTTGAGAGGATCGTTTACTTGTGAGAAACGAAGTGTAACACTTAACATTAGGATTTGGAAGAACTACTTTGTTCATTATTTGTTGCACTAATATTGGTTGTCGAAAACAGTTTTATCACTTCCTGTCAATTTATTGCTTTTGTAAGGTAAACTTCCTCCTGTTGCGTCCCATTCAAAGTCGCATGGCGACCCTCGACGCCTCCCTCGCGGTCCGCTCGGCCGTCGGCGCCGCGCTTGCCGCCGTCCGTCCGGCGCCGCTCCCTGGACGCCTCGGGCGCGGCTGCCGGGTTCGCCGTGATGGCGATCCACTTCCTGTCAATTTATGTGCAGCCTAGTTGATCACCTGTGTTAATTTCTACCATTATTCTCCTCGGACCTAACCCCTGGCTGTGTATGGCCATGCAAAGCAGTTCGTCAGCTTCTAACAACCGAACCGTGTGGACTGGTTATAATGGGCATCCCGAAAAGAGCCCATTGGATAGTTTTGTGGTGTGCCTGATACGTAAGGTTGAATGTATGGGTTGGCTTTTGGTCATAGCGTAAGCGTTTATTAACCAAATATCGATAAATCGATAATATATTTTGATAAAACTGTTCTGATAAATCGTTTCGAGAAAATAATAGAGAAATTATTTCGTTTGTTTATTTGGAAGAAATGAAGCCGTAAGCTATAAGTTAAAAATAACTATGTGTTTGTCTTGACTACCGGAGTTTGGGCCATTAGGCTTGGCCGTGAGTTGTGGCAGAGACGAGCAGGGCTCCAAAAATCTGCAGTGGATTTACCTCTGTCTACGGCAAATTTCTTGTTCTGGCTTCAGTTCCGTGTGGATGATATCTCTCCAACTACGAAGAGACTGGACACATAAAAATGATGCCTTGCATTGCAGGTCACACGGTCGTCCTGAGACTGTTCCACGACGGGAATAGCGAGGAAAGGAACAGATTCAAAGCAAGACTCTGAATTGGATTCTAGCACTAGTTCGCTAGGAACCCGCGCCACACGTTTGGAACCTCAAAAGCAATCATATCTACTTGCCAATTAAGCCTACAATAGGCGAAAAAACTCAAAAAAGGGAAGGGGGGGAAGCAAAATTGGATTTATGCCACTCTGAAGCTTGCCAGCTTGGAAAATGCCACCCAAAAATAAAGTAAATTAGAAAATGTAACTATAAAGTTGCCTTCTTTGATATATGCTACTTTAGGACTGTTTTGCCCTTAGCCCTCTCCTTTCCCACCGCCACCATCCTCTCTTGCTTCTTCACCCAATGCTGCTAATGGCGTCGTTGTTTCTCCAACCACGTCACCGTGCTCCTCCTACTCCTCTCCCTCCACCCCACGCGGGCCATCATGCTCCTTGCCATCCTCCGTCTTGCGTGCCGCGTGGACCTCCGCAAATAGTGAAGAGGTGAGGTGTATGTTTGGTCGAGAGAGGAGAGAGGGAGTCAAAGGACGAGCCGAATCTGAGCTCACCAGCAAAACCGTGTGAGTGGGACGCTAGATTTGGCCGCCAGAAGGTTGATGGCTCGTGACATGGAAGATGATTAGATACATTGGAAACAAGGAAGACGAATAGATCTAGGCGGCATTAATAGCGCTCCTTGTTGATGGCCTCTCGTGAAGCCATCCCTTGTTGGTTGTCGGAGTCGCATGCCCATCGGCGGGAAGGAAACTTCATTGTTGTGCTCACCGGAGAAGTATTTGATAGCGATGGCGTAAATTAGAGCAGATGGAGGAGGAAGTAGGGAGGATGGTAGGTGGTGGGACGGACAAGTTCCAAGGGCAAAATAGTCATAGAGTGGTATATATCAAAGAAGGTAAGTTTTAGAGCGGTATTTTCTAATTTACTCTTTTGGAGTAGCCTTTTTTTAATTGGCATGTTTTAGGCGGCATGAATCCAATTATACCAAAAGAGGAAATTACACTTAACCCCACATATATCGTCATTAGTTTCATAAAATCGCAAATTTAACCAAAACTTTCACTTAACCACTTGTTCTTTTACTCCTTGTGCGCTTTGCCCCAACCTCGTTGGCTTTGCTCAAGTCCAAAGCACCATGTGTGCGACATGTTTGGAGACGCGGACGCAGTCAACATGGTCGGTTGGCGCTGACGCTTCCCTTCTCGCAGACATCGCCCCAAATGAGGAGGTCAAGCATGTAGGTTGCTAGGTCGTCGAAGGGGTTGCGAAAATGACGAGACGTCGACATAACCTCGTGAGAAGGTAGAGTGGACTCCACGGATGGCTATGGTGGCGATTGGAGAGTAGTTGGTTGCGAAGATAACAAGATGCAGGAATAGTACTTGGAGTTAGATGTATAACAAAAATTTTAGAAGTGGCCCTAATTCGAAGGTCGAAGCTTTTATGGATCAAGGCATAAGAGAATTGGGGATGACATCACAAAGACCATGGCTTATAGAGGCAAGAGAAAAGTCAGTGAAAAGGTTTTAGGAAATTACAAGAAGCAATACAAGAGGATAAGGGATTACTTGCAAACACACATTGATAAAAACCTAGGTAGCGTTGCGATTATGACCACAGAGAATATAATAGACCAAGGCTTGAATCCTAGTTTTAATGGCCTATTCATATGTCTAAATGGTCAAAAGCAAGGGTTTGTGAAGCTCCTCCCGCAAGAACCAATCGTTGTCCGATGGCCAATAGAGCCATTCGTGGAGTCCACCTCTACCTCTTCGCAAGGAGTTTCTATCGACATCTCAATGTCTTCGTGACCCCGTCGCCTCGACAATTCCACGCTTGACCTCCTCTCTGTGAGGCACGTATGTTGCGAGAAGGAAGCACAACATCAACCACCTACCGTAGACTTATTCCATCTCTTTCAATGTGTTACATATATGATGCTTCAGAGCCAGGCCAACAGTTGGGGCAAAACGCATAAATCAAAGAATATGTGGTCAAGTGGAAGTTTTGGTTGGTTCTACTAATCTAATGACGATATACCTTGGTTAAGTGCAATTTCCTAAAAAAAAACACGGCCGCCTTCCTTAGACCGCCCTGCGCCGGTTGGGCGATTTTTCTCCGATCCTCTCCGCCCAGCGAATAGCGATGCACCAGCCACAGCGCATGCACCGCGGCGCGGGCGGCGCCGCGACCAACCTCCTCTCGCACCCGCCGCCCTCGCCCTGCCCCCGCGGGAGATAACGGACGAGGAGATCGAGGCCGCCTCCGCCGCCTGCTGCCGCATCTGCCTCGAGTCCGGGTGCGAGCGCGGTAACCCCTCGAGCCCCGATTCCTCTGAGTTAGTTGCCGTCAATTAGCTTCGTTCCGTGCGCAAAGGGCTCGCGGTTACATGCTTTTGGGGGCACTTGGTTGGTGGCTTGTATCTTGCTGATCAATGTTGGTATTTGCTGCAGGCGATGAGCTGATATCGCCTTGTATGTGCAAGGGGACGCAGCAGTTCGTGCACCGCTCCTGCCTCGACCACTGGAGGTCCGTTAAGGTGATGCGTACTGCGACTCACATTTCTTCTGTCAAATTTTCAGTGTTCTAACAAAAGCCTTTTAGATCAAAATGGTAGCATTTGTTGTGGACAAGAGGATATGTAGCCATGGAACCGTACTTTTGCAGTCTTATTTTAATCTAATTGTTCACCTGGTGCACAGCAAGTTTTGCCTAAAAGAAAAGAAAAACACCTCAACAAGTGATTATTAGGCAGCAGATTGTGTATACTAACATCATATATTTGCAGGCCCTTTGAATTTTGATGATGATACCATGAGCTCCTTGCAAATTTGCAATTATACTCTGTTAGGTCAAAATGGTAGCATTTGTGTAACTTGTGTTACTGTGACATGACTTTGCAGGAAGGAACTGCCTTTTCACACTGCACAACATGTAAGGCGCAATTCCATCTCCGCGAGAATTTTTTGGTGGGCCACACGTGTCGTAAAATGAAGTTCCGACTGTTTGTTGCTAGGGATGTCATCCTCGTATTCCTTGCCGTGCAGACTGTAAGATCGCTGTTCCGTTTTCTTCTCTTTTGTTATTTTTTGTCATTCATAAGTATGTTGGCTTAGACCTGGAGAAGGTTGCATTTATCATATCTTTGGGTGAAAGCTGAGTAAACCAAGGTTACAGTTGAGCATGCAGTGTTGTGTTTTCAGCATGCAGCTTTGCCTTACATTATCAAATGCTTATTCTACAAGATAATTTGGTATGTACATCTCATTCGCTCTCCTTTGCTTTTACAGGTCATTGCTGCCATTGGTGGTACGGCATATTTGTTGGATAAAAATGGAAGTTTCAGAAACAGCTTTACTGATGGTTGGGATCGTATCCTATCAAAGCATCCCGTGCCCTTTTACTACTGTGTTGGTATGTGCTTTCTGCTTAAACTCCAATTGCAATTGCTATGAAGATGGATATGACTACTGAGTGACTGAGTGCTAAATACAATATATACCAAAGGCATGTGTCAATTCGTCTAAGTCTAATCTGTCATAGAAATACTAAAGCATCAGTCTTGCTACCTTGCTATAATCATAATCTCCCATCTCATGTTTTCTTGTGCACTGAAAATAGAATTGTATAGTAATTCAGACATGTCACACCACAGTGAATGCTCTCTACTTCCTAAATTGACACCATTGCAATTAACATATAATCATAGCTTTTCAGGTATCTCTCTCGGAGAGGGAGGGGGGAATTATTCAAGTAAAAGATGTTAGTATCTTCTTCTAACAAGCTAGTTACTGATATGCGTGTCAATCAAATTGGTTCAGGTGTGGTGGTGTTCTTGGTACTAGTTGGTTTCTTTGGGCTGATAGTACAGTGCTCATCTTGCAACAACTATGATCCATACTTGGCTGGAAGCCCTAACTATTGCTATGGGTGGGGTATACTGGATGATTCCTCGGCATCAGTGGAAGCTTGCTTTGCTCTGGCTGTCATCTTTGTCATTATTTTTGCCATCCTTGGAATTGCATATGGCTTCCTTGCTGCAACCATGGCATTCCAGAGGATCTGGCAGCGACACTATCACATACTTACCAAGAGAGAGCTCACAAAGGCAAGTATCCTGCTCAAAGTGTTTCCTGTCGTGATTTCCTATGAAACAGTCAAATGTTCATTAACTGGTTTAGTAATGTTGCTGTTTGGTGATTTGCAGGAATATGTAGTGGAGGACCTGCGAGGGTGTTACACAGCACCAAGGATGGATCCGGAGCACGAGCAGCGTTTGAAGATGTTGCAGCTCATGTAACTTCCACTTCTGCAAATGGTTGCAAGAAACCTCGTACCGATGCATGCATAACATTAGCATGCTGTATGTTGTGGATGCAAACATGTTCGAGTAATCCACTGGACGTTCCAGTAATCCACAAGTCCAGTTACTGAAATACTAATAGTGCCATGGTTGAAGATCTGTTTGTGTACGTCGATCCTCCAACGAGGAAAAGGGGAGGGGAGTAGATACTACGCGATTTGTTTTTCAGAGGAAGCAAATCATATCAGGCACTTTTCATACATGTAACTCAATACGGTTGTGTACTAGCAATCTAGAGCAGCATTGAGCTTCTTGATAGCACTCAAGGATAGAAATGCCTCGCTGCTTTCGTTTTAGTTTTTGACTTCATCTTCTAGTTCACTATTTCTTAATTTGTTTTTACTTTTTAGCCTTTTTAGGTTTTTTGTCTTTTCTTTTTTCTGTGTTCTTTTGCATTGTCTATAATAGGATAACTTGTTTTTTCTATTTTTAATTTTTTAAAAAAATTTAATTATAACAAAATTACTAGTTGCTATAATACAAAACAAGTCAGCTACAGTGAAAAGCTAAAAGCCATAAAAAAGCCCCACTAAGCATAGCCAAAAAGCATGTGGGAACTTCTCCCCGTCGGTGATTCTTAGGAAAAGAAAAAAACATTCGAAATTCAAATATAAAAATTTGAATTTGGGCTATTTTCAAACCAGTTATTGGGAAAAAACCAAAAAACCATTGAAATCCGAAAAACCACTAAAAAAAGAAAAACTGATAAAAACTTGGGATTGATATATATTTAATCATAAAATAGGTAATCTAATACAAAAAAAACTAAACCAATCTAAGAAGTATAGTATGCAGTCATATATGTAAATTTACATTTAAAAATTCTAGTTGTTGTTTTACCAGTTACCATCGGTTTTTTCGATTATCAGCCGGTAACTATCGGTTTTTCTATCTTTGATTGCACTACTTGAAGATTGGCTGATTGTTTTTTATATTTCTTGTGCCAATTGCTCTCAGACTTGGCACTAGCACTCTACCAATTCTGGATAGAACTTAAATGTTGATTTGTACACACGTGGCCTGTTTTGTACTGTTAAGGGAAACTGATCCTTTGCACTTCAGGTTAAAATTAACAGCGCTTAGTGTTGTGCATTTTCCTCCCAAGCATCAGATCGAAAATCAAAGGCTGTGATCATCTCTAGGTACTGTTTGATTCTGTAGCATTGGAGCTATCCGGATCCGGCAAGCTACTATAGTGATCGACTGCAATGGCCAATGGGTTTGGACTTGGGATCCTCTATTCTTCTTCATCAGATCAGGGGTGTAAACGGATAGAATACCTATCGAATGTGGTCATATCATAATCGTATCATGTTTTTAAGTTAAACATGAATATAAATTTGAATTATATGTCTTCTCTGGGTTTTCTCGTACGATTTTCTTGTGCCATTTTTCTTTAAGATTTGGCAGTGAGGAATTTGGAGATTTTACTCTAAAAGGCTGAATTCAGTTGGGTTTGTGCCGAGTTGAGGAATGAATAATTGACGTTTGGAACTTTGTGTTCTTGGGTGCTCTTGGTCGGAGTATTTGTCGATCTTGTGCGGCATCTTCTCTGACCCTCGACTTTATTCTTCGGTGAGCCGAAGTTTGAAGACCAACATTGTATCTCCGTTAACCTT